>OX454333.1:39170297-40531964 GCA_949716465.1 Chalcosyrphus nemorum | reverse complement strand
TGCCATGATCCCTTAGAACTCACTCATGCCCATCAACACTACCGCACAGTATTTCTGGGCCAACAATCACCCCTCAAACCATAAGTTACCATGAAATATCCTCCCCCATTTAAAACATATCCCCAATCAGGTCACGTCTATCGGTTAATTACAAAGTTTACCCTTCGACTTAACTGCTCAATAAACTATTGAGCGTGTGTTTACTTTGGGTTACATGAAAATTCATGTTGCCAATATGATTTGCATCTTTTCTCATATTAATTACTTAAGTCCTTTGCCTCATAAGTTTACTCATCAAATTTATGTGATTATCAACAATCTTCACCACAAAAAACCAAAAAAAAAAAAAAAAAAGCTAAACCAAAGGAACAGCATCGTATCCTTGCCCATGGCATGTAGATGGCGTGAATTAATTCACCCATCGTTATAATTGAGTGCAGTTCTTAATTTTGTAATATCACCAATTAGACCCTTCTCTGGCGCTCCTTCCACACGCACAAAAAAGGGTCAATTTTTTGATTAAAATTCTTGATTTCTTGTCCACAAAGAAGAGAGAAAGAAAAAGAGAGAAAAAAAAAACAACAACCTCGAAGGGTTTAATCGAAATTGGCCAAATCCAGTTCTCATCTTTTCGGAGAATCAACTTGGTCCCATGGCAAGCAACCAAAAAAAAAAAAAAGGACAAAAATATAAACTCAACTCCCTGGGATTACTTAAGGCCAACACGTCTGGATTTTGTGATTTTGGGATAATTACTTCATCAAATTAGCATTACATCCCTTCGTCGTCCTTGTTTTCCTCGGTTGGACTCAATTTTCATACAGCGCCCTCGCCCCCTTCAAAGCCGACAACCATCTTCTTTCAATTTTCTTCAAGCAGATTCAAGCGAACAGATAGAAAAGGTTCCCTTTTGCTCGTCGACTTTAAGAAACATAAAATCATGTGGTCATAAATACACAAAAAGGACTGCGTCCCGTAACTGGATTAGATGGCCTTTCCTGTGGTGAGATGGAAACGGTCACTTGGATGGGACTTAATCAAAGCCCATTGAAAGAAGATCCTAAGGATTTCCAAAACCCAAACCATATCCTGCTGTCGGCCAAAAAGGAGGGGGACCGAGCCTTATCAAAAGATGAAAAATTCTAATTTTATATAATGAAATAAGAAATATTGAAAACTTATCAACCCCAGCGTATGGGGGCGTGATAATATGATTCGCTCGCGTCAAGGTTATTTCCTTCGACTGAATGGAGGTTGATGAATACTTCAAAGAGTGACCAGTCTGTGGGTTATTCGCAAAGAACTCCGTAGACTTTGTTTTATGTACAAGTTCTTCTGGTACTTTTGTCAACAATAATTTGAATCCATATCATATAAAATTAGACAGATGCTAAACTAAACTCGTGTTTTTGGTCATACGACTGGCGCTACTCACTGAGAGCTGTCAAATCTCACAAACTTCTAGACCAACTTTCAAGTCCATTTCCCAAAATGATCTTAATCGTTTAATTAATTATGACTGTAGCTTCCTTATACAATGTTTCCACCGAACCAAAACCTCAGTAAGCCATTTCCACCAAGTAGAAATCATTTCGACTGTCATTGTCTGTTTATTTTGAAATGGCGCGAAGAAACGGCTGTTTGTTGACTGTCGCAATCAGTGTTGGGACTTGAAAGTGGTAGATTTTTGAAACATACCTTTAATGCAACATACACATTAAACAATGCATACAATTTATATATACATATGTAAGTAATGCATATAAAAAAAATAATAAAATATAAATACCACTTAATTGGTAAAAGTCCCAACACTAGTCGCAGCTGTTTTGACATATAATATTTGACGTCTAAGAACTAACACCAAAATAAACTGAAGTTGACGCTTAGGCATGTTCGATTTGACAACCTCTTACAGACGGAAGAACTCAAGGAGATTTCGAGTAGGTTTCGCCGAAACTTCGATAATGTATGGCGAATCCTCGGAGGTTTGGAGTAATTGAATGAAACCTCACCTCAGCCTCCAGTCACATGGTGGAAAGCAGTCTGACTCGTATTCCAGTTCATTGGGTACGATCTTCATTCTGGGGACTTATTTTCTGATTGGTCGAGAGATTCAGTTTTGACTGGAAAATAAGGCATTTATTTTTGAGGCAGTGGACTGGATTTGAAGGTAAGATTTTGCAAACTTTCAAAAATTCGTTTGCCGTTCCATAAGTTGGGTCTTACCTCAAAAAGAAGGCCTAGGGTTGAACATGGTGTGGGACAGCTATGGGAAACAAGAACAAAGGCTATAATGAGTATTAAAGTCAATGTGAGGCTGTGGCGACTCTCCCTAAAAACCCTGTTACATTATGAACTTAAGGATGGGCCTAAGTGGAGTGCTTGTCAGCTCTGGAAATTCGCAGAGGATGTTGAAAGTGTCACTAAAGCCAAACTATTTAAGCCGCCTGTAAATGGTCGGGAATGATTCTTATGAGAATCAGTTATGGCCTATTTAGCACTAGGAGTTCTTTAGTCATCTGTCTGTTGTATAGGGCCCATCATTTCTTTTGAAACACGTCATCAGGAACCCTTCCGTACCGTACCGTTTTGACACATTAGTGACCTTGTTTTGGCGTCAACTATTTCATTCGAAGAGCTCCAAAAAGTTTACAGAGATGTTGTCCCAAGTTAAACAACGTGTCGTGATTGGTTCTGTTGCTTCAAAGACGATGATTGTGATGTTGAGTACTGTCCGCGTGAAGGAAGGCTAAAATCTTTTGAAGACAGCTAATTAGCGCCATTTCTCGATAAGGATCCGTGCAAAACTGTTGAGACCCAACGAAACCATCACTGGGGAAAGGTATCGACTTTGATTGATTGTTTGAACTCTTCTTGACCAATTTTGAGTGGGTGCAGTGGATGTGATGGTTTTTTTTTTGTAGGAGAATGGAATCCTTGCATAAGCACCAATGGCCGTAGTCCATCGATAATGTCAGATTCTTGCCAGATAAAAACACCTCCAATTATTAATTTGTTAATTAGTTTACATTCGCTAACATTCGTTCTGAGTGTCAAAAATCGCAAAGAATTTTTGTCGCGAGGTCGCTTACAGCAATCACGTTTCCTTCACTTCAGATCAGGTGTGAAGGATACAGTCCAACCGACCATTTTACACTTGTCCGCAGCATTTCGTCGCGTCGGCAAGGATGTAGGGAGCATTAAAGATAAGATGAGTTTGAGTATGTCGTTCATAGTGCGCTTAGGACTCTAGAGTACACCGGTAGAACACCGCCAATTACTTCTTAATTCCTACGAAATTATAGAAAAGGACCCTATCCGTGAAAGAACTCGAGATTGATACGTTTCCAATTCGTCGTGTTATTAAGGCGCAGTATTATTGAATGCTCTCCAATTGAATCCTTCTACAGTGGCTTGGGCTCTATCACAATCATCCGCTACTTCTAGGAGAAACAACGGGTTTATTTGGGGAGCAGGACTAGGGGCAATCACTTCAAGCATGGAAAAGATGTCAGAACAGTGATTGCCTATGCTCTCTATCCATGAAGATGAATATGGAACTGGAAGTTATGACCGCATTCTTTGTTGAGCTTTCTCCGGAGAGGGTATTTGATGTTAAGTTTAGGCTGATGCCTGTGTAAGAAGCTAGTCCTAAAGCGCATTGATATTAGGTACTATTCCCATTTGGTGATGATGCAGTGGCTGTTTAGTTTGTTCCGTCACAGGATGTCTTAAACTAGACTTCGCTTTTTATAAGCATAAACAACTCCTTGGTGCTTGCCGGGTCCATTTTAATTCCGCACGCGCAGTAGGGTGAACACATGTATGAGATTTTTGCATTCGTTCGTACTTCCCAGCATTTTTTTCGCATCTCTGCCAACATCAATTACTTTAATTGATACTATGCCAAAGAGTCGTGGTTGAAATTAATATACTCCCTATTTACGCAATATCAATATGCACTCTTTTTCTGCGTTGCAATCATCAATCAAATCTGACAGCTGTCAAAATACCCAACCTGTTGTGCTTTTGACAGATTTATGAAATGTGAGAAGGCAATTTTAACACACATATAAAGAGTGTCCTTGTCGTTATATTTGTGTCACTTCAGTCAGTTCACGTACTCTTCAATATCACGTTCAACAACTAAACTTTCGTTGCATTGAAAAAAACTAAATTTATTCCCTTAATCCTTCGTCAAAGTCATACTTTACTGTCATATTTTCTAACTCCCAGTATTAAGGACTACAAGCCTTTTCAAATGCCATCGAATCGATATGTATTGGCAGAAAAAAAAAAAACTTTAAAATTTAATATAAGGACGACTGGAAGAAGGACCTTCGCCAATGCCTCCCTCGGGTTTCTTTGAAACAAAATGTTCGCTTTTATATCGGATAATTTATTATATCGTGAAAATATGCAGTTTAGGTGTGTGTGTAGGGTGTGCATATGCGAGTGTGCCTGTGTGTGTTGCAACATGAAAACAAATTCACTTATTTCCATATGAATAGTTGCGTTTCCTCTCGAGAACTGCATCATTGAATTTCCTTTTACGGTCTTTCATTCTTATTTTTTTTTTTGCATGCACAACATAGTATAAGTTCACATTCTGTTAATGTCGATACATACTATTAACCTAGAGCCTTCGTCGTGGGTGTACAATGTACATATCGAACCCACGAGCAATGTAGAGCATTGAAATCGCACCGGAATTCGTTTGCCCTATTGGCAGCATTTAAACACGTTGTGTTGCCCCCCTCCCCTTTTGAAATACTCACACACTGAAAATAAAATCACAAGGATATAAGTCGTATGTACGGTCCAAAGGATGCAATGATTTCCTTGAGAATTTTTTCCCAAATGAATGAAAAGATGCTGGAATATTTTTAACAAAAAAAAAGCTAGGGAGATACTTAGTTGTATTTAAGTTTTGAAAAAATTACATTGTGTGTCAAAAGAATAACTCCATTTGAATTTTTCTTTTCTTCGTAACTTCCTTATTGTGATGTTATCACAGTGAGAGACACGAAGAGAAGTTTCTAGCAGCTAGCTGACCAAATAGATTTCACTGTCAAAGCGATTGAGAAATTTGATTACTATAACGCGTGCCAGAGGGCTGGAATATCAGCTCTATAATGCCCTTCTTCAAGGAAAGCGATCCGATGTCTTGTAAGAACTACCAATGTTAAATGTCCTATGGAACGCCACATGTTGTAAATGTGTGTTGCTATATAGTTGTATAGGCCACAGGTGATGAGCCAATTCTGTCAAAACTTATCTAGATGACGGGATATGCATATGCAATCAACAACAACTTACGAGCAGCTCTTTTCCAAACAGGAATTCCTGTAAAGAGATACATGACAAATGTGGCTTCTTCAATATTATGTAGGAGTAGATAGTGTATAGGACAGATGCCAACATGGAAGGTACTATCTGTCACAAATATGTCAAACTGCTGGGATATGCATAAGATATTGAAGTCATCGGAAGAATTGGACAAGCCGTCGTTGAGGCATTTCTTGGAGAAAAACTTGATCATCAAAACTGGAAACAGGGTACCCGGTGCTGCAGAGGATGAAAGGCAGCGCTCCAAAGCAAAGGAATATGGAACACAAACCTGCAAAGAACGGCAGCAAAAGCAAGAAGAACTCTTCTGGAAACCAGAGTCCATTTAGAAAGAAACAGTGACCCAGGAAGAGTATTAACATCAGCATGACGGTTTTGTATGTTGAAACAAAGAAAACGAATCTCTGCTCACCGTCATACCAGTGATATACCGCATCTCCGCGAGGAGTTATTTGACCAACTTCTAGATCCCCATTTCACTTTCAGTCACCAGCTCTCTCGGCTGGACGAACCAGATGTCTCTCACAGTTCTTCCAACGATTTCAAACATATTATGCTATTCTCCTTCCTTCTCTTAGACTCTGGAGGGACTTATAAACCTTGGCATAAGAAATGCATAGTAGAGAAGTCGCTAATGTAAAAGGAATTCACGATCAGTTCACCGTGGTATGCCACAAGAAGGTGTACTATCACTACTACTTTGTGGATGGTTTTAAAGTTATAGGATATGCATACGATACAGTCATTGCTATATGCCACAACCTTATAGTAGGATCTCATGGAAACAGTCAGGGCATTTGTTTCTAAGGTAGGCTAACAGTATTCCAGGGATCAACCCCAAATGAGTGGATTGCACCTCAACTTCTTTGCTCACTCCACGTGCAATACATAGAAAGCAAAACGTAGTCTCCACCAGAAATTATCACAGACTGCCAGTCTGAACACTATTGGCTGGTTGTATTCCACATAGCACCTGGTAAAATGGGATTGCTATTAGATTGGTAGCCTTGAAACTTATAGCACATACTGTACATCCACAGTATGATTTCCTTGTCGTACGCAAAGTCTCCGTATTTTGCGTAGTCAGAGACTCTAAGGGTGATATGTCCCACAGAACCTCTTGGAAACTGCGACAGACGCCTTGGAAGTCTTTAATTTTAGGCCCAAGTTTATACCATTTCTAAAAATCTAGTAAGACTAAAGTCAAGTTTCTAACACTTCTACATGGTAATGGTTTGGATGGGACCTTCAATTTCGGTCGTGTCTAGAGGGCAGGATATTTAAAGGAGCTTAAACATTGATATGCATCTTCAAGACAGTCTCATACAATACTGACGCCCGTGCATACAGTAAAGGAATGCGGGCCTAAATTGAGATGATCTGAGAAGGAATGGCATGTTAGCTACTCAGTTTACTGACCGAACGAACTTATTTCACAGATCAAGTGCCATGGAGACAGTTTTATTCCTAGTCTAAAGCAAAGGCCGCTCCTGTGGGCTACAACAACGCTACAGGGTAGCTCTAAAGGTATTAAAAGTTTCCCTTTTCAAAAGCAATGGAAGTGTTTGCTGCATTGTGTAATGAAGATCCTTGGGGTAGAGCCAATCAGGATCCGAAAGCACGTTTAATAGATGAAATCAAAGATGGAACATTATTGGCATACCCATCTGTGCTGCGTTTATTGGACTAGAACGACACTGTGACGTCAAATAAGCTGCCACTTAGCACTGGGTAAACGTCCCGGATTGGATCGGCCACATCGAGCGAATGGACAACAATGCTCCAGCCAAGAGGATCTTCGAATCCCAGCCCCCAGGTTCGAGACGGCGAAGAAGACCGAACCTCCGGTACAAAGACCAAGCTGTCGCGGATGCCAGAAAACTTGGTCTTCACAACTGGAAGCAGCGTGCTCGGGACCGCAGAGGATGGAAGGCAGCGATGTCTCAGGCAGGGACTCTACAAGGGTCGGGAGTCCTTTAAGTAAGTAAGTAAGTAAGTAAACGTCCCGGAACTCAAGCAATTCAAACGTGTGAACATGCCACACAACGTCTCTGTCGCACGATAAATCCCCGGCCATTTTATTTGCAGATTTGACGGCTACAATTGTGATTTGAGTCTGTTCGCTGTGATATGCTAAGGATAGTGTTCTTTTAGGCAATTACTAACCTTTAGAACCAAAACCGCAGCTCTACTTAGATCTTGTGGCATATGTAACTCATGTCAGTCTATATACCCTATCAAGCAAAGCATCTGTAGGTACTTAAAAAAAAAACATAAAAAATCAAAATCTCCCCAAACAAGATAAGTTCGGTTAAAATCACCATATTTGCCCTTAATACTGTTTTGCCTTTTTAAAGACTCTTCCATGCAGCTTATGTAACCAACCAGCCACCGCACACCATCGTCACTATCAAATGCAATTTGTTCAAAAGGACTACTCTAACAGTGCGCACCATTAGGGGAGCACAAGACGGGCGACACGAGGAGCATCGCGCATACAATTGAGCATGCAAACACTCGTTGTCGTCCCTTCCAAAGGGAATACTTAAAACTCGAATAAATTTCATTTCAGTGAGTTTTCGGTGGCAGAACGACGAACACAAAAAAAATAAAATTTTTGAATACACTGCACGCCAACACACACACACACACACTGTGTGAAGCAATTTTGCTGAGAGAAAGGATTTTTGCATCCGCATCCGGAGTAGGGAGGAGGGAAAAGGATCAGGACTGCACCATGACCAAGAGCAGCAATGGCAGCAGCTTCACGGCTTTTTAGCACATTTCACTCCAATTGAATTGGCGCAATGAAATTAAATTGTATTTTGCTTTTCATCTTTTACTCGAACTGTCTTTCAGTGTTATGGCTGGCTCCGGGAATTCCTCCATTGATCCTTAAGCCGGCAAACATATTTCCACAAACTCAGCACTGAGGCGGGAATGTGCCGACAAGCTTGAGGCAATATAATTGCTGCTGCTTAGTAGTTCGAACGCTTGGATAAGTGCTTGTGTTTAGGACGAGTTGTAATTTTGTTTAAAGACGAAAGGATATTGAAAGGAGTTGCACTATAAAAAAGAAAAAAAAAAACCTAGCAACGTATATGTATATATACCATTCTCCTCGTCCTTTCAAGAATTTACAAGGATGACCGCATACTTAAACAGACGGGTAAGTAGGTATGGAAATTGCATTATAAGGACTTTTCTTGATACAAAGTAGAAGGAACCTTGTTCAAGAGAAGTTTACTTAGTGCTTATTAGCTGTATAACATCGCATAAAGGAGAAATACATACTTTGTCACAGTTATTAATGGATAAATTGAAGTTCTTAAGCACGGAGTTTCTTTCCGTTTCGTGTCTCTTTGGCTGAAGAGTGTATACTTAAGAATTTCAGATTGAGTTTATAGAGGACTAGGGCGTGAAGGAAGGTGAAAAGAAAATCGTTTTTATAAGAAGGACTCTTTTTTTTTTGTATTTCTCTAAAAAAAATGTGTCTTTCAATGGAAATTGAATGGTAAAGAGTTTTGATTTTTAATTAGTTTTCAAGAGCTTTTTGGACTGAAGGCTTACTCCTAAATGACCTTTAATTAACATATCTTATGAAGTTATGGCCTTCTTAGGGACATGAGTGTATAGGCGAACAAACAACCCTTCGCATTACAACTCCTTTAGAATTGTATTTTTTTAGCATTGGTGGGAATAGTAGTCTCTCCAGATCAGTTTCTTTTGGGAATCTGACAATGAGAAGTTGCTCCACTACAAGGTGGAGTTGTGTGAGATTTAGGGGTATGTTAGTAGTACTTTTATAGCTGCAGTTATACAAGTTCGCATGGGCTTCTACTCTTTGCACTTTAGTGAGTGACTTCCGCGTCGTGTCTTTGTTCATGCTACCGCATCATAAGTGATCTTTGGCTGGCAATGGCAGTGTACAGCGACCTAAGTATTTTTAGATTATGGCCCACATCGAAAGCTTCTTCTGTTAAAACACCAGCTGTTCGAGAGGGCAGCGTTCGCACATGCGTAACAAGTATCAGGCCCAACAGTCGAATTGGTTTTCGTGATTTTAGCAGATTTAGCAGAGGGTTTCCTTAAATTGTCCCTTGCTTATCAACATCATACCTACTCCTCCTTGTGGACATCCTCTTGTTGAGTTCATCTTGATGATTCCAGCTGATGTTTGAGTTTCACCTGATCACGTTATAAGCAGCTCAAACATCGATTTAGATAATGTACCTCTAACCCCCTTTCATATTCAGGACTTCGATACCAAGGAAGGCGCAGAGTCCTTACTTCAAGAGCTCTTTTGATTTTTTCCGTCAGCTGGTAAAAAGCCGTTTAATTGTGTATGTCCGCTTTGTACGCCTGTTGACAGAAGTGGAGTATATCCGATATTGAGTACCTCGTCCTTGAGGTAATTGTGTTGAGAAGAAACGATGTTAGGCTGCACCTAGGGTTCCAAGTTCGAGTCCCAGATGATATCCTCAACGCTTTTTTCACGCCCTGATAAACATGCATTAATATCCCCT
Organism: Chalcosyrphus nemorum; assembly: GCA_949716465.1. Classification (NCBI taxonomy): domain Eukaryota; kingdom Metazoa; phylum Arthropoda; class Insecta; order Diptera; family Syrphidae; genus Chalcosyrphus; species Chalcosyrphus nemorum. The sequence goes on along the minus strand of OX454333.1, from coordinate 40,522,086 downwards.
TTGCCCCTTGGTTACGGCATAAAATTTTAAATTTTTTTTGTACGTGCAGAAATGAATACCATGCACAAGACGTACGGTTGTGAGCTAAACCTTCTACGGGCACGTATTTTTATTGGAAGACCAAAAGAGAGAATGCAAAGAAACTGTCATCACCTTTGACAATCAGCTGATTGATGTGACAGAATACGCAAATACGCCAACTTTAAAGTCAACGTTAAAAGGAACAACGTCAATGGATTCTATAGGTCGGGGTCATTACTAAAGAATCCGTGGATGCCGTTCCGTCGAACTCCTACTAAGGAAGGCCAATCATTGTACTCGTCAATCGCTCGACGACAATACAAAGTGAGCTGTCATCTAAAAGTTCGACAGTGAATGCTCATTTACAAAAGCCTCAAAGCCAAACTTCTACATTTCGATTTCGATTGTTTGAAATAATTTTGCTATTCTTATCCATTTTAATTGTTCAATATTTAAGATCTTCTTCTTGTACAAAAGATTCTTTTTTTTTTTTGTTCAGACTTAAGGTCATGTGTCTGCGGTCTACAATAATTTAAAAATTTCCTTCACCCTAAAATGCCTATGATTACCACATAACCTCAAGTAATATACCCGAATGTAGTTCACAAAATGACTTAAGTCTCAGGGACACACGGAAAATAAACTTTGAGGAATAAAGGGCGAGATACCCTCCCACAAGTCACTCAATCTTCTTCAACAAAAACTTTGACATCTCTCTGACTGAGGTGTTTAGAAAAAAAAAAAAAAAAAAACTCTCAAAACGAACCGCCTATTAACACTCTGACAAAATTAGACAGTGGGTGGTTGGAAACCCACCGCTCTTCATTGTAACCAAAAAAGGAGCCGCCACAAAATTTTACAACGCGTATATGCAATTACAAAAATTAATTTCCCATCCTTCGTCTCGTATCCGCACCTGCGGCTTGTCACAATTCTGTTAGGGGGTGCATTGTATGTATGTAACGGTATTTAAAAGTCATCTAAAAAATTACCTTTACGCACGACCTTACACAAAGCGAGTGAAACAGTGACAAGCCTTGCCACATTAAAATTTTCTGCTCTCCATTATGCTGAGGGTAGACAAGCCCACAAATTTAAATACCATATTCAATTTGCACGGGTGTGCCGCTCTATTCTGCTTTAACGGTAATGATGCGTGTATGACAGGACATTTAATAAAAATCAAAGAGTCTTTCGTGTAAACAAAACAACAACAAACCGAGCCCCATGTGTGTGTCTCCGTTTGCTAAAAGGACGAACAGATCCGTGACCTCCATTACAATATACCATGGTAGCACCGTGTCTCGCTCATGAACTGAAAATGTCCTTAACGCCATATCGTACCAAACATAACATAACAAAACAAAAAGTAGATTCCTTATCGCCTGCCTTTCCCCCAGTATGTCACTGTGGCAACAGTCGTCGACGTTGGTCGGCCTGTAGTAAATCGCCAGGAGGGAACTCTGTCGTATGTAATTTCAGGAAGATACTCGGCGCGTACATAGCAACGTTCCTTCACATGTCCACCCGTACGTACCTAGATGATGTGTTGGGAATGTATGTAAGGACTCATCCTGAGGTGGCTAATTTCTTGCGTGTCACAACTTAATAAAAAAGGACTTACACACGTAAACACATCCGAGTGTCCTTTTCATTTACCAAATTACCTAAAGACCACCTGAAGTGTGGGGAACAATGTCCTTGGTAAACATCTCCAAATAACTATCCTCGGGCAGGATATTTCTCTCATTTATTACTACGTTACTATGCGGGGGCTTTACCCAAAGCTAGGATATCTTTCCAGATCTATATCTCTCTTTCTCTTTCTGGCTCGCTCTTGTTTTCTGTGTCAGAGATACTTTTTTTGTAAATATGAAAGGATATCAGGTTTTACATTGAATTTGCATGATGAAACAGAGCGGTGGTGGCGAGTCGCATAAACCACCAAAAAGGATAAAATTTAGTAAAAGGAATTTCTGGGTTTGTCTTGCTATTTTTCCCTTTTTCCTTAAATAATTAATGATATCCGCAAGGGCGATGTGAGTAGTTCATGTCATTTAGCAGTAAGAAATCCATTTGTAGAAAAGGATATGATTAATGGTTGTCCTATGAATGGTGAGTTTTTGGGAACTGTAAGGCGGAGGGCGGCCAGTGAACAGGTAATTAACCCCTGGGGGGAAACGTGAGAAGTTTACTGGAAAACTTTATGTAAGGGTGCGGTTAGAAAGTTACCAATTAGGCGACTGTAATCGTTATGACTTAATTTTTGAGTTTTTTTTTCTTTTCTTGTTTTGCTTGCGGTCTATTTGCTTTGAGTGTAATGAGGTTAAAAGTCTGGGTGCGAAGGAAATTAACCCAAGTGTTTGGTAAATTTTGTAAAAGGGACAACCTAATTCACACTGTGCCGGTGCTCTTTGTGTAATGAGATTTTTGCGACGACATTGTTTGAGAGGAAAGGGACAGTGAATATTTTAAGTTCACCATTTGAAAAAAAGAAAACTTGTCTAGGATATTTAATTTAGAATGGTTCATTGGTAAGACAAACTAAGATCATCCCCATCGTTTCATATAAAATAAAAAAATTATAAAAATGTGACTCCTTGCGTTGGCCACCAATCACTGGCTAAAAATCTGACTGCGCGTTAAGGTGTTCGTTGGAAATTTTCAGTCAACAAGAAAGGACTAACAAGCTTAGATACTTTTGAGAATTTTCTGACTGACTACAGCTGGTGATTATGATGACTTAATTAGTCAAAATAAAGGAAGTTACTGCACAAAGATGCAGCTCAGACGGGCCGATGGGTGGACGAGTGGACCGATTTTGATTTTTTTTTTATCAGAATATCCCTAAAGGCCAAATTACAAATTTTATTTCAGCCCTTATATTGACGGTACTTTATTTCGGGCCAATATTACAAAAAATACAATATTCTCGAAAATTGTTTTAAAATTCGTCCTTGTTCCCAAATTACTTAACTTATAATGAATTTCCGCGAAAACAGTTTAAACGATTTCATTTAATTTCAACACTAACACTAACTAACTGATAGGTACAATAAGATGACGTATGAAGGACGATTGTCAAATAGGCTATAAAATAGCTTACAAAATTATTATCCAAAAGTGTGTATTACGGTAATTTTGCAAGTATTTATGGGCTTCAGTAAATTTGCTTGAAAACTCCTAAAAACTATTTCATATTTAGACTAGTTAAAGATGAAGTCACGTAAAATGGCAAACCACATTTTTCAGACAAAATTTTTAAACATTTAATTCTACTTTGTTTATAACCAACTTAACTTTCAACGATTTAACTTAAAACGACCTAGTCTTGCACATGCCAACAGAAGAGAAGCTCGAAAGTGGTAGCTGTTCTGCCTTTTTGTTTAACAATGTCTTGATCGAGGTAATGAGCTCATAAAAACGTACCAATATACTTCTTTCATCTCTTAAACAAAACATTGTCTCCAATAAAGAGCTCAACCCATAGAATCCGTCAGTCCATTGAACGTTGACATTTAAGTTGACGTCACATTAATCAGCTGATTGTGAGGGCGATGACAGTTTTTCTACATTCTCCGTATTCCCATATTTTCTTATGAGTGAAATTCAATATGTGTCAATATATGTCAAAGGGTCGACGCGACGAGATGGGTGGAAAAAGTAGAATGGCTGCCAAAGAAAATTCTATCCTTCAAATAAATCCCCAAGGTGGCGCAACTTACCGAGTGTCAATTGACGTATTAATATATGAACTGCTAGTGAAATGTCACATTCATACTACATATGGATACAAATGATCAGTATCAATAGCCGATTCGATCAAACCATTTCCGTCCGTCCGTTTTTGGGCCTTCAATTTTGAGCTAGGACAATAAAATCTTCTATGCGAAATCTTTGGATATCGGGACAGAACAAAAAAAATAAATAAATATTAAACCGTGAGCAGCCCATAGAGGGCCAAGGCCTAGCCTACACTGTAGGGACCTACAGTTTTATGCCATATCCGAAGGGCAGGAGCGTTTTTTCGAGAAGTTTTCTCATGACAGTAAATAGTCTTGGATGTTTGTCAGACGCTCGCAAGAGGTGTGGCCGTGAAAAAAAACTTTGGTGGTATTTTCCTGGATTCGAACTCGGAACCCTAACCACTGAGCCACGGCACCCACACATCGGGACAGAACAAGTGTAAGAAAATTTCAAAATCCACAGTGGACATATCAGTTTTCGAAAAATTTATTTTCTTCAGTATTTTTGTATGAAACTCGGATAAACTTACTTAAGAAATTATGTAGAGATTTCTTTACTCTACAAATCTCCCATACATTGTATATGGCCACGCCTACTTTTTAAGGGCGGTTTCTGAAAAAATAAGATATTAAAAAAAAAAAACACTTAGAAAAAGGATAGGGTATCACACGATCCGCTCCAGACGGATTGTAGCATTTTCATATGCTTTGGGTATGTAGTGCAGAATAAATAAAAACACAATTTTTTTCCCCTTCGCTCTCAAACCGACAAACAAAGTGTCAGTTTCTAATTTTTGGCGCTGTGTAACAAAGGAGCCTGTCATGTTGGAAAACACGTGAAGTTGGGCACTAGCCGGCCAGTCCATATTTAATACGTTAATGGGTTCGGCTCTTGATTCAGATATTTCATTTGCCTTGTGACTTGTGACAGGTCGTTCATTGGGAATACATGTTGTTTACAGCGATGACTGACTTACAAATTTGTCACAATTTACGTCAGTTAATGTGAGTATCATACTAACATTCTTATATTTTTGACAGTGCATGCAAAATTCATCACGTTCCTAATAATATGCTCGACGTTGTTTTTGTACGAATTACAGCTGAAGGATAATTTGTTATATGTATCCACAAAAATCCTAATTTTATGCAGATTCTCTCGTATTTAAGAAAAAAAGCGGTCCAATCACTTCGCCCGCTCAATTTAAGTAAGTCTTGGAGCGCGAATTGGATGTGCCCCAGACTCAGCAGTCTTCTTTGTTTTGTTGACGTAGGCATCAAGGTAGCAATGGATTTTGTCGGTTAGGATTATTTTCTTCGACCTTGATTCTTAACCCTAATTGGCGAACTCACGACGACTTGCCCAGAAGGTTGATTTGCAACAATTGCTCAGTCAGGCAAAGGAGATATTTCTTCAGAATTGTGTTGAATGCTTTTCCTGTTTAAGGAACTGCAGCCGCAAGGTGATTTCCGTTTACAAGGAAAGCCAGTTGACTTCAAATTAGGGATTCAAATATCCAGGCCTGGAATGATCCTCAAGTAGGAGTGTTTAGATCCCCCTATCATGTGAGTTTGTGTCTGAAAGGCTAAAGGTTGCCATGCCTACATGTCCCTCTAATGACAGAAGATTTAAATTTATCTTCTGATGACTTACTTCCAGGTAATCTACATAATTTATCCCCAAATAGCTTCTCATTCATAATAAGCAACCACCATATGCACGACTATCTATACATTGCCACTTTGGCAGAATTTAACCATGTTTTTGAATCACGTAACCAACAGGAACCACTCATTTCAATTTCCTAACAGCTAGATAGGTGTCAACGTAAATTCAACCTACTGCTTACAGCGATATGTTTGTCCTTCAAATACACCCCCTCATCCCGATTCCCAGAATATAAATATATTTAGGCCAAATATATGTCCTTAAAGTGAACGTAGGGGTGGGCAGCTAAAGAGCAAATATCAACAGAAAAAAAAAAAAAAACGAAGCTAAGAGGTTTAGCAAATCTTCCACTAGCTACTTACGTGAGGTAAATCCTCAAAATCTTTTCTCGGATATCCTCATAATGTTGCCCACCTCACTCGATAGATGGCAATGAAAATAAATTGTAATCGCTTTCCGTTTATAGCACCTCATTTGCGTATGTACCTTCAGTGTTGTTGTTGTTGTTGCCCGTGTAGTTGGGGGTTGTTGCTTTCAACGAAGTATAACCAGATTGTCCCGATCATTTTGGGAAAATTTATTTTTATTGATTTCTATTCGGGTGGGAAAATTGGAACAACAGCAGGAGCAGCAAAAACAAAAAAAAAAAAAAAGGACATCTCCGCGTGCTGTACGGGCCAATGACTTGTCTTCAGGTGGCATTGGCAATGTTTTCATATCGACAGCAAAAAGGATGAGCATTCACGAAGAACGAGGGAAGGACCGAAAAAAAAAAGTGTCAACCTAAAAATTGGATCCTTGCATTAGGCAGGAGGAGCAAAATCGGAGTACACATTTGGTAATGGCTTGTATGGTAGTTTGGTTTTGCTTCTTGTTTTGTTTTTTTATTGAAGAAGGAGTAGAAAAAAAGTCAGGATTAAGGTGTTTCACGTATCCAAGGACCATCATCCAACCCAACATACAGCACTTATCCACTTTGGGCCCCCACCCGCCCATATGTGCGTCTGTCGTGTGTGTAGAAAGTGTAGCATAACCCTCAGGGGCGGGTAAAACGAAAGGATATCGTCCAAGGAGATTGTAGGCGGTAGATAGGTAGCATTTGTATGCGCTACGAAAACTGTTGGCAATTTTTCACGAAAGAAAATAAGAAACAAAGAATAAAAGAAGCACAACATAATTTCTCCCATGGGGGTAGTTGAGCAATCGAGGCCGAAGGATGCGAAGGTTACCATGAGGCAGGTTACGTACGTTTATTTGTTCCGTTTGCGTCCGCACAAAAGCCTAAACAATAATTATGTCAATAGTCCTGAAAGGGAACAGAAACGAAAAAAAAAAACCAAGAGAAAAGGTTAAATCCTTGCCCGAGGTTTATTGTTTGTGCCTTTTTTTTTTTTTTTTTTTGCTCTTTTTTAGTTGGTATGGGATGGGCTTTAAGGAAACCGTTTTATTGGGTTGATTTTGTACCTGATTTAAATTTTATTGCAGCGCTTTGTATTTAATATTGCTTATGGGGTCGTTATAAAATATTTAATGCGATGGGTGAGTTGGCGCGGGCGAATTCACGAGGTGATTATCGCTATCGTTGTGGTTTGCTTTGCAAAAGGGAGAGAGAGAGTTTCTTTTTATGTCACTTTAATTGCAATTAATCAATGACGTGCGGTTAATATCCTTTTCGTATCTGATTGTGAGTTGGAAATATAATTTTGTGTCAAGGGACGCCCAGTTTGTTAATTCGTTTCTTTAATTTTATGGCAAATATTATGGTTCAATGGATTGTTTTTCCAATTTATATTAAGAGAAGTAATTAAAATTGTGACCGCGTCAAGTATAGTGACCGTTGCTTTCACACATTTCGTAGCGCTATATGTACGGTCGATCGACGACTATAAAAAGGTTTCGCATTGCGTCTGTGGATATGAAACGTTTCCATGACATTACTTCTGGGTAAATGATATGGAAATAAGTAGCACGTTAAGCTGTGGGCAGCAGTTTGAAGGAAATTGCAAAGCAAACTTAGACAACTCGCTTCTCTTATAACAGCCAAGACGACGAGCAAGACTAGTGTACACTAAAGCTAGAGCACTTACTAAGAATATGGACGAAAATAAAATGGGTGGAGGACACACTATCTTTCCGCCGAAACCTTTCAGGCCAATAAGTCTGACAGCGTTGGAACGCATATTACTGTCTATCATGCAGGTAAACCTGGTGAGACGACACTCTATCAGTTTGCAGTTCTGATTCAGCTCTATACACGAAAAGAAGAGAAATATGAGAGGAGCCTTCGCCAACACCTACTTACCTAGGGCCACAATCAACATTCCCATTCACTTTACTCGGTCTTTAGCCTTGAACTTGCACGCGCTACCTGCTCTCTACTGTGTCGTCCCTCCGAGTTAGATTCGCTCTACATGCGTTAGTCTCTTGACTTGGTTTGATGTTCTCCTCCAAAACCTATCATCGCAAATGGGACCGAAATCTTACAAATGAAGATATGAATTGATCTCTTCTTAGTGCCAAGAATAGCTTTCGTCTTGAAAAGTTTCAGTTCCAGTCCTTTGCTCTGGACCCAGTTAAAGGTAAGTTTTTCTTTTAAAACTGGAGACAATTAGGATACTCACTTCGGCCGCTTAGGCTCTCGCGTTAAAGACGTTTTCCTTCCAGAAACTCATCCACTACAAAAAGTAATATTAGAGGAGAAAGCACTCCACCTTGAGGTTTGCTTCTGCGGTCTGATCAATAGATTCATGGCCTTTAATAAGCTGTGTACATTGTTAGGGTCCCAAATAGCTGGTGGACGAACTCATTCATCCAGAAATCAGCCTTGTCACTGAATATGATCTTTCGACAGAAATTGGAATCGACCTCAAACTGTTCCAGAGCCCAGTCACAGTCCTGAGTCAACTGCATCTTGTACGGGTGTAAGCCCAAGTCCTGGCACAAAATTCGCCAAGCTGCTGTAGAGTCTACGAAAGAACGAGTTCTTGTTTCTCATCTGAAGAGAGCACCATGGATAACAAACCTATGGTGTAAAGTTGGACGGACAATAGTCCCTAGAAGGAGGAAGTCACTTGGCACTGCAACAGTCACATCATTTACCAAGGCTTCTTCTGACAAAGGTAGATGGACGCAAAGATTGACCCCCAGTATCTTTGGATTAATAGGAAACATGGGGAGCTTAAATTGTATCTGCTTTCAGGGCACACCTCCACAGGTTTGGGCATGAAGACACCCCTTATTGTCCAACGTGCAGAAAAGCAATGGGAAAAGCGGAACACATAATGACTGTTCACCATATCCTGAAGGCCATAACCTATTGGCGAACAGACTGGGTGTAAACTTAACCAGAGAACATCATCGGACTGAGGCTCAGCACCTAAGAAGCTTGGGAAATAGTAAGTGTAACCGTGGCTACTATAACGAACGAGCAAAGAGGACAAGAAAAGCAACGAAACGCAGTGAAGATAGCTGCCCATACGAACGAGTCGAATATATAAAGCTGTAGACCCCCTTCGCGATGAACTGCTTGACGGCAGTGCCACGAAGATCATGGGTAGAAGAAGAGGTAGCGAGTCCCACACTATAACTAAGTACGGGCCCAGTTTCTTCCTTTAAAAGATTCTCACCTTTCAACGCAAAAAAGTCGATTGAGGCAGTCAACTTACTTAGCTGTTTCAGGCAAAATAACCCCAAAAATTTAACTGGATATCAGGTCTACCAAATGACCTATCTTTGGTTGAATTGCGTCCAGATTCTTGCCAGGACAACCACACAATAGTAAAAACTGTAGAACAAATGACGACAGCTTGAGGGTAAGGGTATAAGCAATTTCGTTTGATTAGCCTCCACCGCAACAAAGCTTCCTAACACAGGTGTAGCTATTCAAATAGTTTTCTTGCGTTTTCTTACGTCATATGATCGATACCAGGTAGGTTTCATTCCCCTAATACATTTTTATACAACATATGCGTTAGGAGCGCCATTAAATACTAGCAAGATTGATACAACCATTTATGGCACTAAACATATCCTAATTCCAAGCAAAAGAAGAAAGGCATAGGTCAACCGTTTTCTTAAGCGCCCTTCTCAATTTATAGCCTCGTAAACAATAAACTCTCGTCCATCCTTGCGCGCAAAATGCAAACAGATTTCAATCTTCGGCCATCAAACACTTGCAGCGGCACTTATGTATATGTGTATCGCAGCACACCCTTAAACACAAAACATCAATTCCCATATTATCAGCCCGATATAAAACTTCTAATATTGTGCCCTTTTGATACGCGCCACCAATACAAATTTCGTCCTCCCGTCGTCATCGTCCTGCGATAGCTTTTCGCGCCCTACATATACAACCAATATTTATGGCGATTTTAATGTGTGCCTAAGAAGGTGTTTCGTATTCATCGCGAATCATAACAGAAATCGTTAAGGCAGCAGCATCCATCCCCTACTCGATGAATCTCCCAACGGATGTTTATTATTGCACCCTCGATAGTATAGTATATTGCCTGCGTGTTGTTGATTTTCCAATCAGTCGTCCTTTTTATTGTTTCGAATATTATTACTCGCAACATTCTCAATCTCTGATAAAGATCATTACTGGGTGTTTGGGGGTGTCCTGGATTGTAGGGTGGGCATCAGCCCTACGAGCAAACAAAAACAAAGTGAAGCCAAATTTTATACCGGATGCGCGCCTTGAAGTCAGACGAAGGAAGGAAAAAAATAATAATAAATCTGATAAACAAAAACGGACCTCGTTTATATTCACTTGCACGCTCATGCTGCTTCGCACAAGTACAGGATAATGTTTTTTTCTTTTTTTTTTTTTTTGTGAAAGCAAATTTCTTGTATCTTCATTCGTGCCGTTCTGCACAACGACCCGCTGAAAGTACACTGAACCACCACCCAGGCTCCTTGAAAGCACATTATTGTTTGCAATTTTAAGTGTATTGATTTCCTGGTGATAAATCGATTAGACTGTCCTTAGCAGGAGAGGAGGGTGTTATCGTGTGTCGTGTACGCTTTGAAAAATTGAAAAAAAAAAAAAAAAAAAAAACGGCGAACAAAACAAAAAAACAAAATATTTGATGAAATAATTTAATTGAATTTAACAGCAAGGATATGAAGTTGTATTTAAAGGAAAGGTTAAAGAGGAACTAAAGACTCTTGGCTCCGGGGTTCAATTAGCTTTGTCCCCATTAGAAATCGATTTCGTTTCAATTTGATGTACCTAACTCCGTTATATTGGGCTAATTAACTAAATTAACTTTTGACTGTGTCAAGTAAGATATATTGCTGAGGATATACGCATAATTGATACTCAAAAACGATAACAATAAGGAAGATAAGGGATTTCGTGATTCTCCTTTGTGTCAGGGAAATGATTTTAACTGATTATGTAAAATATTTCACGCCCAATGCCCAACCCGAATTAAAGCAGAAATTTAATAAAGTGCACGACTGGGTCGTACAAACTTGCACCAATATATATGCGTTTATTTAGATTCGAAAGACGAAGGATCTATATATCTTCAACGTTAGGCAAAAAGGTCTTAAGTCACAAGCTGCAACTTATCGTAAAAGCAAATTAAAAAAAGTTTAACTAAACCAAATATTTATGCATTGTTGAGAAGAAGTTGAAGCAGACTTAAGTCTCTTAATAACAAATGAAAGAGAAAACATATGAAAACGCTACAATCCGTCTGGAGCGGATTATATGATACCCTATCCCTTTCCTATACAATTTGCTTCTTCTTCCACCAATATACCTACTTGCTTAAGCATAGTTTTTTCAAATATCTTATAGAATGACTCCAAAACACGAATTTTCCCAATAAGTGGGCGTGGTAGTGGGCAGATTTCAAAAATGTTGCAACATATACTGTATCTTGTTCCTAAAAAGTGCTATTATTTTGATGAAACTGCCGAAAATCAGTTTTTGGATAAAAAAAACGCCCCTAAAACGTGGGCGTGGCCCCTAAAACTATGTACAGAAGATGTGTAGAGTGGAAGAATATCTATATATTTGCTAAAGTAAAATTTATCACGTTCCATATAAAAATACTGAAAACACGGCATTTTTCGAAAAGTGGGCGTGTCAATAAGTACTGCTTCTTTTTCCAAGGACCTCGTATACAAAATTTCATCATCCTTGCCCAAAAACAGGTGACAGACGGACGGACAGACAAACATGGCTTAATCGACTCGGCTACTGATGCTGATAATTTATATATATATACTTTCTTGAGTTTATCTTTAATATTTCTCTATGTTACAAACTATGTATCAAACCTTAGGATAGGGTATACAAAATTTAGTAAAACCAAATCAAAAACTCAAAATGTAATTTTTGCCTAAAGACCTTTTTACCCAATGTCAAAGATAATATTAAGTTATTTTTTGGTAAAACCTTGTTAAGTTGGCTATAAGTAAAGTTTCGATATTTTAGCACTTTTGACCAAAAATGTGTAATGCAATCTTATAAGACTTTACGAAACTGGTTAATATATGTATTTAATTTAAAGAAAATCGACGGAGCCGTTTCCGAACAAAGTGGCTTAAACGCCTTAGTCCTCAGAAAAGTAGCGCTAAAAGGGTGCCATTTATATTCGGAGGTTAAAAGTTAAAAATTTTGTACCGCGGGCTTGAATGTTTATAAAGCATATACATATGTATGCTTAGACTGTTGTCAAATTTGACTATCATTTTTATTGTTCTGAAATCCGGACCGTAAAATGAAAGACCGAACACTTTTGGGTTCCATAGGGTGACTTCTACGGCGGAAGTAGTGGAACCAACCGAAATCTGGAATTTTTTTCAAGTTTTTCGATTGACAGATCTGACAATATTGTCATCATCTGAACATAACTTAAGACATTTTGGCTATTTTTTTTCATTGGTGGACGTTGATATCGTCGATGGATTGATGGATTGAGACGTTCGCTAAATTCTGTAAGCCGTGGACAGTAGAATATTGATATTGGCGAAAAACAGATCCATTAGGATCTTATATAATGATTTACGTTCAAATTGCTCATGAAGATCCTGAAGCACTATACCAACTTTTGCGGATGAGCTGCAGCTAGAATGCCTTTATGGCAAGTAAGAACTTGAGCACTCTGCCTTTAGAAGGTCTTGCAATGCTTTTAAAATTTGCGCAATATTTTTTAGAGTGACGAAACTAAAATCAAAGATTGTTCATTGTTGCTGAAAACGTACTGAGAAGACAATTTATGGCTGTCATTATGAATCCAGGCAGCAGATATCGATGACATATCGATGATTGTCGTTCTATTGCGTATCGTACATTTAAAACCACTTAGGTCCCTTTTTTCAAAAAAAAAATATTCTACATTTCGTGCTAATTCTTGTCATAACTTTTGGAAAATTAATGCTGCCATAAATAAATTTCCAACGAATATTCACGTATTGGTTTAAGAAATCTCCAGTTGGTCAGGACTAAAAATCAGTGGTTTTAACAGCTTCTTCGAAGTCAAAACCAAAAAAACTTCACGTGAAAATTTAGAAGAAACTGATTGTTGTAGGTATGCTGGACTAAATCCAGCATAATAAAATGGATAACTAACCAGAAATCCCGCAGGCAACAAAAAGTTAAGGAAAATTTCCAAACAAAAAGATTCTCAACCAGCTGGATCTATTTACTAGGTTTTGTACATTTTAGGTACCTTCACAAGCTTGTCACTACTTACGTCAGAGCAAGATATTAAAAATATTGAATAATTTATTCTAGAATGTCGGTCCTTGGTTCGCAGAGTTAAGGGGCACAGAATATAAAATTCCTTCAATTCAACGAAAATTACAAGCGATAAGGGAGAAACGAGATTCACCGACGGACTATTCAAAAATGCACTGTGTGTTGGGGCGAAGATATTCTCCGAGTCGCTCAAAATGTCTATTTTATACTGGCATCCGCCGTACTCGTACATCATCTTTAGGCTGAAGTACTTGCTATACGTGAGGCTTTACGCCTACTCAAGCAAATGTCCTTATTCACCCTCACTGACAGTCAGGCCTCTATCAAGCTTGTTATATGTATCACATCATTGAAGCTGGTAGCAGAGTGCAAGGAAGTATTGTTGTCGCTGGCTTAGAGGTTAAAAATCAGCCTTCTTTGGGTGCCTGGGTAATAAGCGAGCAGACTAGCTAGCGAGGAGGGCCTCTCCCCTTAATGACATTGGAGGAGGTGAGCATCCCACTGAGTGAGAGCTAATACTAGGTGTCGAGGGTAATGAAGTTGTCTCATACCTAGACAGATATCTAGAATTCTTTCGATAAGTACTGGTCACTGGCCTATATGGATTCATGCGACCAGAATAGGCAACAGGTGTAATGCTGATTGTCGCAGCAATAAACAAGGAGCAATTATACAATTCCTTAACCTTTTTTGAATCACCTTAAACAGTTAGCGGAGATAAGCACTTGGGCCTTTATTAATTGTTTCAATGCAATGACGTGGATTTGAATAATCTTTACTCTTTTTACTGTCTCCTACATATGACCTTCATTCCAAACTAGTTGGTCAATGGAAGAGCTTTTTAAACAACTTCGCACGATTCACTTCATTGACTGGACACATTTTTTCATTTCAATATATTATTTTATACACCCTAACCTGAGGGTATATTAAGTTTGATACATAGTTTGTAACATAGAGAAATATTGGGGATAGACCCAATAAAGTACATATATATCAATTGCTGATTCGATTAAGCCATGTCCGTCCGTCTGTTCGTGCCTCCATCTGTCTGTCACCAGTTTTTGATCCCTAAATTTTAAGCTAGGACAATGTAATGTATAAGTGTAAAACTGTCAAAATCCACCCACTGACACACCCACTTTGTGAAAAATTAACTTTAAAAAAAATTAACGCCTACAATTTAGTGGTGTTTTTCTGAAAAACTGTTTTTTTGGAACTTTCATTTGAGTAAAATCACTTTTAGGAACAAAATACGGTATGTGTTGGAAAAAATTTCAAAATTCGCCCACTACCATGCCCACTTTCTGACAAAATTCATATTTTGAAGGTATTTTATAAGATATTTTAAGAAACTTTCTTTGGCAAGTATGCATGCACGTATGTATTTACTAGGAATATACATAGGCGGAAGAAGGAGCGATATATACAGGAAAGGGATAGGTTACCAGATAATCACTATGATATAGGGCAAATATTGGAATCGTGCAAAAATTCAAACTCGAGATATTTATCAATTCTGACATTACGATGATAGAGAAAGCCGATTTGCACGAAAACGACTGAAACGATTTTCTTTAAATTACTCACTGAGACTAGTAAAAATACGTGCAATAATATGACGTAACACATTTTGGCCAAAAGTTACTGTAACAGTATTTATAACCAAATTGGCTAAAAGACAATTTACTTGAAAACAAACTAAATGGTTTCATTAAAATTCACACATTAATTTATAAATAGGAAATGCTATAAAATGTCTTAAGAAATGTTTGCCCAAAAGTGCGTATAACGGTAGTTTTGCAAGCACTAAGGGGTTATAGTCAATTTGCGGGAAAATTGCTAACATATTTTCTTTTAATTCATATTCAAATTAGTTTGGTAAGGTTCTATAAAAATGGCGTACTACGTTTTGGGCCAAAATTGTTAATATGTAATTTTTCTCGAAAACAGGTCCAACAATTTTCTTTAAATTATATATGTAGATTAAATTTCTAATGTCCTATAAAAATGCAGTTCACATTTTGACTAAAAGTGATGAATTGATATTATATGTACGTAGATCATTGATTGTATGGATCTAAAAAGGTGCAAGTTTATACGACCCAGTCGTGCACTTTATTTTAATTTGTCGAGCGAAGTAAATATAAAACTTCTTTACTTCATTTCAAAATTGATTTTGGGTCTATCTGATGAAATCAAGAAGCCTCATATAGCTTTCGACATCACGCAAAAGATGAAAGGAATTCAAGGATGGCAAGGAGGTTGTTTCGTTTTATATTCTCCCTCAAAGGACATTGCTGATATTCCATTTAAAATAGTACGCATTGCTCTGCATAGGTATTGCTTTATTTTTATCGTAGAATCTAAGAATGCTAGATATTTTCCACAATAATTGCTAGTGAAATTTCCTTAAAGATTTTTGTTGTTTCTACATGGAAAAAGATGACAGAGAACAAAATATAACCAAATGTAGAGCTTGGTTCATTTCATTTTGACGCATCCTCAATTAATGCTAGGGAAACATGCTATAAAAATAAACAACAAAAGGAAATAACCAAATCCTACTCTATGAAAACAAAAATCACATTTTGTGCTCTGCGGAAACGTACCATCCTCGCAATTCGCACACATACATACATGCACTCATCCATACAAACGTTTATTTTTCTTCCATGAAAAATCCTAGATAGAAAAAATACTCAAGCAACCATTCCATTCGTGTATGCCTCAGTTGCGTATTTGATTTGATTTTGTTCTCGAGGACGAAAAGAAATATCAACAGCAAAAAAAACACACTCACATACAAAACTTTATAACTAACAAAACTTTTTCTTGACTTTCTTATTTTTGCTATTTTTACAAAGTAAAATAGGTCATCTATTGAATACTGGCATCGCTAAAGCAGAAGAATAAGAACAAGAACAAGCTCGTCCTGATGAAGAAAGAAAGAACAGCAAAGTTACCTTCTTTCAATTTTACATATACGCCTTCCCCGACCCGACTGACTCGAAGGATCTCCGTTTATTTGTGTCTGTGTGTGTGTATATGGCCCAGTTGAAAAGGCAATTTACCGCACCCAGTTTCCGATATCTTTTATAGATTGAAGAAGAAAATTACTTTCTTCAATGTGCTCCTGCCAATAGCGATGTTCACACACACACACACACGCATACACATGGAGGACATTCGATTCGAAAAAGAACTCCGATGAGGATGATGATGATTTTTTGATACAAATAATAACAGCTTTATCAATGCCAATTAGTGAAGGGTGAATATCCAAATCTAGGATATTCCCATTCGGGGACATTCGACTCATAGTTTTGGTAACTAATGATAACTATTGACAGGCAGAGCTTTGTCGATAATAACCAACCTAGACCATGGTTTACTTCTATCTATTCCATCTATTTGCGTTGTCCTTTTTTGGCAGTGTTTTGTGTTAAGTTCAAATTTATGTCTTTAGTGAGCATGTGACTTTTGCTAGAGGGCTTCGTATAAGCCTTGGCATTAAGTGTGTGTCTGTAAAACAAAATCCTCTTGTCAAGATTTATATATGGGTGAGTACATATATACTGTTAGGGTGTTTAATAGGTCAAGTTACCAGAGGGATGATTCATTGGGTCAACACAAGAAGTTAAATTGTATTGCAAGAATTGTTTTGGGGGGGGTTTTCTACCTTCTGAGCCGATTGATGGTGTGAAAATAGGATTCTTTTACGATTTGATGGGCCGAACTTAAAGAGAATTGTAACTACGGAGACCTGAAAACATTTGATGTGAATTTGTTGTCACAGACAGACGGGAACACAAAGTTTCGAACGAACTTTGACGGACAAGTGATTTTGATCAAAGCCTAAATATCTGGATTAAGGTCAGGATTTCTTTTAATTTAAATGTTTGTCTAGGAGCAGAATGGAATGGGGATTGGAGAATGCTTATGGGATATTCAGTAAATCTCATCTTATCCAGACTCAAAGTTTGAATTGGTTTTAAATGCTACAAGGTCACATTTTGGAAAATTTTCATTGCTAGCCTGTCAAATCCGCAAACCCTACAGGCGGAACAGTAGGAATATCCAAAAGTAAATGAGTGTTGTGATTGTCCTACTCCGGATCGTAATCTCGCCTTACTCCTACATACTCGTATAATTCCGTTGGAACTTCGAGTTCCATTCCCGGTCAGCTTGTTTCAAGCCGTACAACGTTTTTTTCAGCTTGTAGAACTTGTCTTCACTGCACACAAAGTGTCCTGGTTATTTCATATTAATCCTCTTTCAGATTTCCCCTTTAATAGGCAGAAGTAACATTCATCTGATCTTAAATGGAAAAATGGAAGACAGGGGCTAACTTTAAGTTGCAATCAATTTTCGTAGCGCTGTACGTTTCCGCTTTTGTCCCTCTTAATGTCGATTTTCTGGTAGATCCACCAAGTCCCAAGTGTCGTTAGCTAAATCGATTCGTACTCAGATTCCATGGCTTCCAACCATCTACGACCATCACTCGGACTTAAGGCTTCTTCAACAGATGTCGAGCGGAGTTTGTAAGGGTTTTTAGTGACTCTACTATCTTCAACCTTATCCGCAGCAGGTCCTTCGATGACTCATCATTATGTTTGGCATCAACAAAATTATCCTCAGATGCTTCCTCGTCCCCTCATCGATACATCCTTTTTGACATTATGAGCACCAGTTACCACAGGTTCCAGGGCTGTAAAAGGATGCAATCATTTTGGAATGTTTACCAGTGTTTGTCATACAGCTGACTTTCTGACTTTTAACGCAGTATCAACATCACTTGTCTTCCATCAGTTTGACTGCGCAATCTCAAATCTGAAGGGTACTACGCCACCGTATTATGCTAGGGATCCTGTATGCTGTATGAAGGAAGACATGTTCAAATATTGGGCAATCTACATACATATATTGCTACATACATATAAAAGCATGGATATGATGTTTAAGCGGAACAGTAGGCTTGGACAAAATTCCGAACGCAGATTTTGCTTTGGAAATCTTTTGTCGAAATTATTTGGTGGGAATAGGGGTTACTAACACAGAAGTTAGGCTTTTGACTTCGTTAACAAATCAGCGCCCATGGGTAGTTGTAGCTATTTTAGAAGCTACTTTAGTCCAAACATTTCGGCGAAAAGGACCTTCACACTTATGAAGTCCAGAACAAACTTAACACTGCCACTGCAAGATGTTTGCCATTTGTATAGCAAAGTTTTACGCTATTTTCGAGTTGACAACGATCCATTTTCATTAATCGTATTCCTCACTTCTGGAATGTCAAATGAGTGACATATCAAATACGCCAGAAGTTCAATTTTATGCATGGATCCCGCCATCTATGTCAAATACAATACAATCTCAAACGAACCATGAACAGAGTTCATGAGCCGTATCATTTAGAAAACAAGTGAACAAAAAAAAAAAAAAACAAAGCGTTTCGTGTTGAAAAAGTCTAATTGAAAAATTCTATAGGCAGACGCCCACTGATTGCTACTGATTACAAATCCCCACTTGATTAAAATCAGTCAACACTTTCCGTTTATTACTCAGCCAACACGTGTACGTCCGCCGCCGGAGCACCACTAGCAGTATACCGCCACCGTCACCATCACCGCCACCGCCACCGCCCACATGCGCGCATAAATATTTTAACGTCGAATTCTCTTCGATTAAAATCCCGTGACTTGCCTATAGATTGATAATCCCCAAAGCTTTTACTGCTGCTTTGTGTTGGAAATATAATAAGCATTCTACGTTCTAATCCACTTTTATTAGCTCTTTTATGTGGATTACATGCTCGGCGGAGACTGTGTACCGCATGAGTGATAAGAGGATTCCAAGATGTGTATGTGTGTTGTATGTATGTGTTCTCTCTTTTAAGTCTCCCCCCGTAAGGATGCTCTCTCCCCTCTAGTGTTGCCTTGAAATTGAATTAAACGAGGGGATAGTTCAAGTATCTTCCCGGTAAATATCTCTACCAGGGGGTGGAAGGACATATCAATTAATCCAATCTCTAGGACATCGAATCCTGCGTCTAGATAGATACTCACATTTTTTAGTACTTCTGCCATTAAAATCACGCGTTGAATGGGGAAATAAGAAAAATAACTATCCGTGTAATCCCCCAAGGGGCTGGGCAATGGAATGTACTTAAAGCAATCCGCTCGCTCCGCATCGGCACCACACAGGCTTAATCGCACTAAATTCATCTCTTTCAAAAATAATTACCCTAAAGTCTTCACAGATCTATGCAAAGTGCTGCGCGAGGAATTCCTTGAGATAATTATGCACCTGAGGATGGATTGTTGAAGCATTTTTCAGGAATATAACTCAACACACAAGAATTCCTCCTTCTCGAATCCCCTGCCTCCTTGACAAATACACACACACAATTTTATCCTTCGTACACTTCTGATTCGGCTCATTGATTTCAGCTTGGTTTTTTTTTTCTGCGCTTTAACAAGGAACGTACTCGTACATACATACGTTTGGATACAAGTGAAATTCTTATAAAAAAATGCTTCGCGTAGAGCAAGTGTGCACGGTAGAGCGAGCGTGAAAAATGCTCCAAAGGTGCCAGACAAGATGGATTAGCGAAATTGTGCTAAAAATTCTAAAGTCGCCCGATTAAATTAACAATCATCAATCATTCTGACAAGTTGCGTATGTGTGTGCGAGTGGGTGTGTGAGTATGTCCTAGCTCCTGTGTATAGTAGATGGGGTGCAATTTAATTTAAGCACTCTTGGTGTAACGTACATGTATGAATTGCAGCAATAGCTAGTCATCTTCCATGTTAAAGCCAGGATACACACGCATTGTTTATAGGAAATATTCCCCTTCAAAGTCCTTGAGAGCAGGATATAAACAATGTAAGCCTATAGAGAGAGAGTGTGATGGTGGTAATATTGTGGTGAAGAAACGCAGCACAGCAGTCTCTTTAAGGACGGTAGAGGTTTAAACTAATTGAGATATAAAAGAATCATGAATAAAAAAGGAACAACGACAACAACAACAGCAACAACAAAAAAAATACTCTCAAGTGACTTGATTAAATAATAAAACCACTCTTAAAATTTAATGCCTGTTAATTATGAGAGACTTACAATGGTCGGGTGAACGAGGAGGAGGCGAAGAAGAAAAGGCGATGCTTCTGGGGGCATCAGTAGCAATGGCACTTGCTTGTGACAACACAGCAATGACTACACGCCGTAGGGCAAATGTTTACATGTGTAGCAAGGACCTAAATAATGCAGGCACTGAATGAGAGGAGGTGGCGAGCTGTTGTTGCATAAAGATTTAAATTGTTTTCTCGGTTTTTTTTTTTTTTTTTTTTTTGTAGCTTCTTTAGGGCTTTGGAGGATGGGATGCCATTAAAAGTGAATTTAAGTTCTGGGATTTTATGAGTGAATTATTTTGAATGCCAAAAAGACGTTCGGATGTGGGAGGGTTTAGTTCTTGACAACTTTGTTACCACTGAGTAAAGCTGAACATCAAGTAGATTGATGGCAGGAGAGAAGGGAGCTTGGACATTTGGCTAGAAGATTGGCTTGGGCTTCGCTTGTTCTTTTAGTTTAGAAGTCAAGCATTTTTCTCGCTATCTGACATATTACCATGCAAAGACTCAGATTATATTAAAATTATTTTTAGGTATAATTTAAAAAAAAAAAAACAGTGCAACGCAACTATCCTATCCTCCGTGGAATTTGTATGGAACTTACTCTGCTGTGATTCGAAGATTCTCTAGACTGAAGCATTGTTGTCTATTCGCTCGATATGGTCGAGTCAATGTAGTGGACGGATCTTGGCTCTTTGGACTACAATCACATTCTGTTGTGTATCTTCTCCTCCATTCGCCCTCCTCGCTTTTGAGATCCAACGAAGTATTTTTCGCTCGAAAGTGCCCAAAAATTGCTGAGCTTACTTTACTTATCGTCCAGCACTCAGCTCCTTACAGCAAAACTGGTAAGATGAGCATTAATTTGGTTCGTCGAGTTAGTAGTTCTTTTACCAAACTGAAGTAGAAATGGTTTGCGAGGTAGGTGAAGTGCTTAACTTCCTCAAAATTGTAGTTATTAACAGTGACGTTCTGCCCAACCTTTTGGACAGATAGTTAGTCGGTAACATATCATGTCCTCATGCACTTTAAGACCAAACTAATTCGTTTGCCTTAAACGACGGCTCGCAGGGATCTTCCGATGATGTCCTCCGCTTATGCCAGCATTTGAACAGATTTGGGAAATATAGTGCCAAGGACACCTGGACAACGCATCTCAATGTTGCGATTTGTCCCACGAAAGCAGAAAGAGCCAAGTCATAGAGCATCGCGTATTTTCCAGC
The DNA here is from genome assembly GCA_949716465.1 of Chalcosyrphus nemorum. Classification (NCBI taxonomy): domain Eukaryota; kingdom Metazoa; phylum Arthropoda; class Insecta; order Diptera; family Syrphidae; genus Chalcosyrphus; species Chalcosyrphus nemorum. Next base: position 40,500,580 of record OX454333.1, on the reverse strand, counting down.
ATGTTTCTACATCTAGATAGGTTTCGACGCTATCCCGGATTGGGCCACCGACTGGCAGGGTTCAAGACGAGGAATGCTGTCATAGACGGCTTTGAAGTTGGTGAAAAGGTGGTGGGTTTCGACTTGGTCTTTTCCGAGTGTGAAAATTTGTTCCACTTTCGGTTTGCCGGAAGCGTGCCGATCAATGTATTGCTGAAGGGTTTTAGACGTTAGATAGGATCTTATATGCGGCCCTTAACATGGATATATGTACTTGGTAGGTCTTACAAAACATAGAGACATAGGATTGCCTTTTTGAAGAATACTACAGCTAACTAACCAAGCCAAATATGTTGGCTGCGGTATAAAGATAACCAGGTACATATGTAAATAATTATGACTATTTCGGCCGCTCTACAATCTACGCCCACAGCGACACTCAAGATGTTCTTATACCTTATAACACTCAATCTTCTTCTTGGTTCCTGGAATTCTTTCCCCGATATCCAAGTGAAGTTTACACAGAAAATTAGCATCCTTTGATTCGATACGTCTTAAGAAGTTGTATATTCGAGCAAGGAGTATTAGTAAGAAAAGATTGTTCAGGGTAAGAACGAGATTTCCACATTTAAGGAAGGGTCTTAAAGTAAATGATTTTAAACCAAGGAGAACTGGTATTTATTCTGAAGATATGAACTTAAATGTCGCACCGAGGCTTTATATATTGAATGTACTTTACGTTATGCCCAAAGCGCTAGGTTTTCTATCAGAAAATCTGAACGTATCAGGCGTTTTGGCACAATTCTCAAGGTGCTATACATGCAAAACTGTATCAACTTATGCTGATAAGCTGCCCTAGAAAAGCATTGAGCTCCCACTAAGACGCAGCATTAAAGCTGGAGGTGCCAGCTCAGAAAATCTAAAGTCATTTTAGGAATCGCGACATTAGAGTAGGTCTTTTGGTCACAGATATGTGCAGATACTGCAACCGTATACAGTAAAAGTAAAAGAAAAGAATCGGTGTAGAGGTTATTTAAAACTCTGAGGTCGAGGCATTGATACTCTCTATAAATGGTGTCCATACACTATTGGAAAGACTTGTTACCGCTTTTTGGCTTCGGCTGTATTCCGCTTTTTGTAATGCACTACAGTCTGTTCGAGAACTGTGCATGTGCACTGCAGCTTTCACTAAACGACAGAAAACTTTTCGACCACATTGTGGTCACCCACTACAGCACTATGTACCTTGCTATGTGAAACGCTCACAGGTCCTTGTTGATAAACCTTTTTTTTTCCCCATTTAGTCTACATATAAACTTAGTTCATGCAACGCAATGCCCTGAAGCATTCACGCGTTTCTCTTGTAAAACTTTCTCTACGAAACTTTTTCCCTTCGTTCGAGGAAAATTATTTACCAACATTTCAATGAATCCGACCTTTCCCCGAATCCCACTAACTGTTTAATCCAATCATAGCTAGATAAGCGATTAACCGAAAGTTAATTGTCTATCAGCCCGCTAATCCTTGAAATCGCAACAAACTTCCTTGAAAACCAAACAATTGCCTACTCTCGGTGGTTTTATACAATTATACATATGTGTATATATATGTATGTGTTCCTGTGGCTCATGTAACATTTAACGGAAAATTTATTAACACAATAAATCCACGCTGTGAAGCGTGTCTAACGTAATGGCTTCACTCATAAATATAAACAAGTGTAAGAGGAAATTATGGAATCTAATTATATATACGTATAGCGAATTCCTGAAGAAAATTAATTCCCCAACATTAGGGCATAAAGTTTCCACTTCTTCATCGGAATATCTCGCACGCCGCTGCCGCCGCCGCCTTCACTTTGATTTGCAGGATATATGCCGCCGCATACATCATATCTTTGTGTGTGTGTGTGTGTGTGTTTGTGTCAGGTTCTTTTATTTGATTAATATTTATACAACGCCACATACGCACTTATATGCGGGGCCTGTGTGCACCCATTTGTTGATGGGAGCACGATTTAAGTGCGAGCTTAGAGAGCAGAACAAAAGAGAGTTCAAGTGATGTGTGCTGACTCTGTGGGACATAGTGTCAAAGGAATATGTCACTCCAACTGTTGACCGGGGCAATAAAATACTTCGGTATGCGTAGGCAAGTGTTTTTGTTGAATGTATGCACGCTTGATATGAATTCTAAAGCAGTACTAGACATGTAGGAGGGATTGTGTATTACGGAGAAAATACCTTACAATTCTGTTGATGAAGGCTCGGATTTTAGATCTAGAATGAATGCGTGTCATCATTTTGAATGTTTGTCTGCAAGCCAATTAGAACTCATTCTGATTGCTCTTTCTGGAAACTTCGCAATGGAATACTACGAAGCATTGAGATCTATTTTTGAATGACAGCATTGATTCTGTCGAGTCCGCATGAGAGCGGAATATCAAATATCACTACGAACGTATTGAGCAAAATTACTCTGTTAAAATAAACTGCAAGATTTTTCTCATAAATTGCCAGAGAGAAAATCAATTTAAGACTCATGGGGAAATAATTCTTAAGCTGCACTCACAGTGCAATCGGATCATATGTGAAAGGCTTCGTGCGAACTAAGATTTTTTTGTTTTTGCATTCAGGTGCACTGTCGTCGACTTATGCTATTATTTCATTCATATGCCAGATACTCGTATTCAGGTGCATATGAATTAACTCATGACTGATTGGCTACCAAATTGAAATCTGAAATAAATTGGACGAATCGTCGAAAAGCACTGTACTTAACAAAAGAAATAAAACTTTTGCAGATTATAGAATTTTTGAATTAACAATTATGTTTAAGGGTACATAGATACATAAATAAAATACGGAATATGTAATTGAAAAATCGGGTTGAAATTTATTCCAGGTCTAGTACACATTTGAGTATGAAATTCGATCTCGTTCAAATGACCACCGCGAGCAGGTTTGCAGCAATCGATCTTTTGGAGCCAATTTTCCACCGCTCTTCCAGGCATATCGGCTGGAACGTTAGTAATTTCGTGTTCGATGTTATTGCTGAACTTGTTGGCTTTTTGGTATAGACCAACGACCTGACGTAACCCAAGCGAGATAACTATTCGATCGGATCATTTCTCGAAATTAATTTAGTGATTGCAGTCACCGACATCAAGGAACTGAATGCAATCAGTGAATGCTAGTGATTTGAAGTGACTTCAAACAATGCGATCAAAAACATTGCAAAATTTCTGACTTCACACATGTGACTGATGTCAATTCCATCCAATTGTATAAATAGTCTTCCACAGAAAACACGATAGCAAACTCCATTGCACAATCGTTTCCATTGACAAAAATACTTTTGACTTTTGACAAGGCAAGGACCGAGAGATTTATTCGCAAGAACAGACGTTCACTGTCTATCCTCGTGGGGATACTCACGGGTCACAACACTCTGCGGTACCACTTAAAGAAACTACGTCGGACCGAAGAAGAACTCTGCAGAGGATGCGGCGATGAGGATGTTATAGAGGACACTATACACTACCCACTTCCTCTGCCATTGCCCTCGACTCCAACATTCCAGGTACAAATTCGTCGGCAAACACATCTTTCAGGTTCTAGGAGAACTCTCCAACGCCAATACCGACATGTTTTTGAACTTCATCAGAACATCAGGATTGGGTGACACAATGGGTCAGTGCTGACCTGAGTGCGACGGAGGTATTTCGTTTCCTCTACCAACCCACAAACCTAACCTAAACTAACAAAAAAAAATTACGGTCCAGGCCCAACTTCCTTTGGCATGAACTCTTCTTAAATTTCCGCACTTTCTTCAAACTTTTGCAGAGCCCACAAGAAGTTTCGACGCTTGAAATCATCAAGAGGATTCAGTAATTTAGTTATAATTTTTAATCTTGTAAAGACTTATTCGAAATTCGCCACAATTTTCATTGACAGATCCGAAACCCCTTTGTCTGATTTAGCTCATGTTGGATCGGTGTTGGCGCATTTTTAATACTTCGACTGTTGCGTTATTGTCTGATGGACACAGAAACTTTCAATATTGAATATTTTGACTCGAATTTATCCCTTGCTCAACTGGTGAGACGATTATTACAACCAAAAATGGGAGTAAACACTCTTAAAGCTGCGACTCATAATTTCGAATAATTTCCAAAAAATTTAATGTGAACATTAACTGACGTTTTGACATTGACAGATGATTATGATCAGAACAGCTGTTTTGCCAACCAACCACTTGACAGAAATTCGCTCTCTTCAGTGAAAAACTTCAAAATTTTGACGTACGGGCGAAGAAACTGACTATTTTTAATTTAGTACAACAGACCTAATGTGAACCTTAACCGGTGTTTTGAAATTGACAGGTCATATTAAAAGATTGAGGGTGGGTTTGTTATAAAATTTAAAAATTATTATACCAGCATTGAAAACCATTTCCATATGCACATATGGGCCAGGCACGTTTTCTAAAATCTATATTTTTTTTAATTTAAAGAAAAACATTAACTAATTTAATAAATTTTTCTTTTTTCAGTTACTTCACCGAATTTAGCAAATCGAATAGCAGAAAGCCTATCACTGCAGCTCGTCTTTATATTCACCTCAGTCTGGATGGCAATTAAATGCATTAGCAGATAGTTTGCTTAAATTAAAATCACTTATGCAAATATAGATACGATTTTTACATTATTATTATCACTAGAAATAGAAATAACAAAACCAAGAAAAAATAAAAGAAATGCAAATTAAATTTTAAATTTTTAAATTAAGTATAATGCAAGCAAATTGTGAACAAAAAAAATATACATACATACATATAAACACAACAAAATCAAATGTCAATGTCAAAGATAGTGTATGAGCATTTCTAATTGTTAATATAATTTAAAAAAACATTTATAGTATAAAAATAAAATCAAAACTATTTTCCCACAAACGGTGGTATTTCTATTGTATTTATGATTTATCGACGAAAAATTTATATCCAAAAATAGACACAATTTTATTTTCAACTGTGGCAAATATTTTTATTTTATTGATCAAATGAATGCTTTTCTGCACATTACTGTGGAAAAATGGCACATTGGCGAGTAATAAACATTTAATTTGAGTTATTAGATTACGAATCGCATCAATTATTAAATTAACAAAAATAAAAAGAATTCCGTCCGAAAAGTGAAATCGGAATTAAAACTATTTTGTTATGATTAATTAAATTAAATGTCAAATGAAAACATGTTGTTTTTTTTTGTTTTAGAAAAATAAATACAATATCATTCGTTATTAATAAATATAGACAAAACAATCAAAAGCGCATGTAAATAAATACAATAAATGGATAAATTTACATCAACATAATTTTGTTCTTTGTTTTTAATTAACTATAAATCAAATAAAACTATTATAAGAAAACAGGAAAAAAATACTTAAAGCTAATAAAATTAATTTTAAAAAGGAAAATACAATTTTGTAAATAAGAAATGATATACATAAAAAAATATATATATTCGACACGATGTTTTTGAACAATATTAAGCAGCTTTTAAAAAACTAAAAAAAAAAAACAAACTTGTATAAATTTTAAAGAATGAAAAAAAGTGCAAAAGATAAACTTGTTTGTAATGCATACACTTGGCTATGCACTGAAAAATCTTAGTAAAAATTTATTAACAAAACTAAATAAATATTATTTAAACTCAGAAGAATTAAAAAAATAAAATTCAATGCGTGTTCATGAATATTATAGAAAAAATAACAAATAAATTTATTTTGAAAAAAAATATATTTTTTTCGTGGATGTAAATGAAGAAAAAAATATATAGGGAATAACTGTAAGGCCTAAATATGGACAGTGTAAATACATTTTAAATAATAAAGTACACATTTCAGTTAAATCTTTAGACCTGTGGTGCTTTAATTTAACAGCAATTGTCGCATTATTATTGCTTAGATAGCATAGGTTAGGTTAGGTAAATGAATGACGAGAAATCAACGGAAACATTATGTGGGAGCTCACACAAGATGGCGCAAAAAGCTTAGGCAGATATTTTTTTGCAAGAGAAGATGATAGTCTTCATGTAAAAATTATCGCAAGGCGTGCGAGTGTACAAAATACCTGGACTTCCACACTTTTTTTTATAATTTGCACATGCCAAAGGGGATATGAATACCCTTTTACTGATTAACAGGGCACGGGCGCTAGTCAATTTGGAAGAGAGAAGAAGGGATAGGATAGGAAAGAGTTGGTGTAGTGTTATTTGAAATTTAGGATGATATTAGGTTTCAAATTTTATTCTCCATGGGTGGTTTCCAATTTAAGTGGGGAGAGAGTTGTGTGTGATTTTTGCATTCGTTCGTAATTCACAGTATTTTTTCCCGTTCATGTTGAAATACACAAAGTACTTTCTGAGCGAATTATTTAATTTTAATACTGTGAAAATTGAATGGACTTGGTCGGGAATTGATTATCAAACCTCTCATTCAATGACCGAATGCACTACCACTACACCGTGGCCACCCACACCCATGATAATGATCATTGTGATGAATATGTACCTCGCTTGGAATGGTAATGACCTCGTACGAGTAGGAGCAGCATCTCCAAATGAGTGATGGTCCGCTGGATAACGATAAGTGCCATAGCAGTTGACAACCTAGTAGCTCTGTTAGTAAGCCTCCTCATAGTGCCATCTGGGAATTTCTTCGATAATTGCAAACAGGATGTGGACGAATGGCGATTTTTTTTGCGCCATAAAACTGGGTTAGTGTCGGTTAAAGCTATTGGCCTAACGAGCCCTAACCTAACCAACAACGGCTATCGTTAAAAAACAACGAATTGTTTCTTCTTTAACGTTAAAGCCATCCTTGACTCTCTTCAGGAAGGGCTTTGATTCCTCTAACAGAAGCGCGATAAAATATCGTCATCTTTGGACTTAGTAAGATAAGATGGCTACATCCTAAGAGTACCTTTCACAAACAAAAAGCACTGTCATGCTCTACTCTCATAAGCCAGCTGAAAGTGGTTCCGCAGTAGGAGTGATGCTAATTCCAGCAGCGCAAAGGAACCTCATACCGTAGAAACCTCATAGGGGCTGGATATTGACGACTAAATTCCAGAGTAGTGTATGAAAATTCAACATCATACCGTGTAATGTCTGAAGAGACGTCTGACGATGAAAAGGACAATTTTTATAGCCGCCCGCAATGAAACGCTTGCTGGGAAAATCGTTATGGTGGGGGAGGATTTCAACGTCAACGTAGGTAGCGGCAACACTATTCCTTAATACGTAATGACGTGTGGACTTCTGCAATACCAGTCGCCTAGTCCTTGGAGGTACCCTACTAGGGTACATAGGTCTCAACAGATTCCAAAGTAAAAACTTTAGGATCATTAGGCTTAGATAATATTCTGAATATTGTATTGAAACTTCTATGACAAACTATCATAAGTAAGTATTGCTTATTGTACAATAACTTATTTGACTGCCAAAAATTGTTGTATTCTAGAAAAAGGAATAAATTTCGCTTCCCCAAAGTTAAAGACCGATTAGTCTTCTTCCAAATATTGGAAAAGTCTTTGAAATAAAAACTACCAAATTAGACTTTCGAATAAACTAGTTTTCAAAATAAACCAGAACTTCGTTGGGAAACAATATACCGACCCGTGCTATACCTATACATTTGTGCGTTACCAGTATTGTTACCTTATTGTCACGGAAAAGCGACTGGAAGCATAGACTCCCTGGCCTTCGAATACCCAATTAATTTTCCGCTTATGACAGAGCTCTTTAATTCAACTAATGTATCATAATTTTCTCCAAAACTGTCAAAAACATTACTCAGTTACATTTCTCATACCTTTGACATACTGGTCACACTATCTATGTGTCAGGCACGAGCAACATGGTATTAGCCTGGTATCGAAACTTGGGTTTTTACGATAGTGTTCAGAGCTCTCCAACGATCACAGCGCCATTCTTCTTAGTGAATCTTCTTCAAACTATACTTAATCGTCACTCTGGGAGTAAATTGGCTTTTATTTTGCTAAAAATTGACGTATTATTCGACATTAAAACCAGAAATCATTAAAATGAACTCAGTTAATAAATCCATTTGAGTTGTATTTTTCGATTTTGACATTTCATTTAATAAAAATAAATGACACGCATACAGGGTGTTGTAATAGATTACAAAGCGACATATAGTGTATACTTGTAACTTATCAAAATTCGAAAATACTCGTTACTTATCAATAATGTCCGTAGAATAGGTAACACGATACAATATTGAAAATTTATGAAAATGTGAAACGTTTCCGAGAAAAAAAAAAGAGGTTACACACATTCGTAGATGAACCACTTTAAATGGACAAAATGAAGGAGTTTACTTAAGATTTGATTAAAGTTTCATACCCTGAGAGGTTAAATGTAATTTTGTTTTACGCCCCTGTCAGTTTATTTACAGTTCATCCGATCCCTTAATTTGTACTTAATCTAAATGTCACAAAAGTTCCCTGCACATTCAATTACTCCTTCAAAAGAAATTAAGGAAAATATAACTTTCCCCCTAACCAGGCGTCAAAAACGCTTGAAAAATTAGAACAATGCGCTTTAGCTCACCTTCAATTTTTTTGTTACAACTCGCTTTGTTCCAGTTTTGAACTCTTATAATTAAAATCACAAATTGCTTGCTAGTTTGAACCACAGAAGCTAAAAAAAAAAACTGCCACTCTCAAAGCAAACCGTCGTCGCCATCAACTTACCTTGGACTGAAGTTTCGTCTTCTCTCTATTTTTTTCCAGTCAAAGTCTGTACCATTTGAATCCTTTCAACAACACGACACCAAACACCTTACTATTTAATATAACCATCTTTACGTTCCAACATCAGTATATATTTTCTTTTTCATCATAATGTGCCAAATCTCTACACCTTTTTGCACTCTCCCATTGTCCCTTGTGCTGCAAGAAAACGGAGGAAGACGAAAAAAGAAAAAAAAGAAAACATTAAATAAACTCCTTATTACAGGACACTAACGTAAAAAAAAATATTGCAGCAGCCTCATTAACAGACAATACAAACCTTTTTCCTAAACGAGAACACCGCTCTTCATCTTCCGCTCAACAGCATCAACAGCGAGGAAGCGAAAAAAAAATCCTTAAATATAACTGTCAAAGAGTCTGAAGGAAAAAAAAATATATTTATTTGAATAGATGGTGTCGTAAAATGGAAGGAAAAAAATTCGAAAAAAAAAACAAGGACTTTTCACTTGCACCGACTTCATATTCAAGAGACGACATCAACACGCGCATCATAGCCATCTGTTCACCTTCTTCCAATTACAACGATACACCGGAAAGTGATTTCTTAATGAACGCCACACGGAGTAGTTGCCATCCTGTTTGCCACCACAACGCACCCTTTATGGCTCCACGCCGTTATCGCTGACGCTGGTACGGGTAGTCCTTGGATAGCGATATCCTTTAGAAACGAAAAGAAAAAAAAAAGGAGAACAACTTGTGTTATGTGAATACGTGGCGAGGCCATGCCTGTGGAAGTAATAAGCCAGTTGTAGCAAGGCTGGAGAGTTACTCGCTTTCTTTACTGGGTAAATCGTGTGCCTAAAAGTGTGTAACTGGCTTTTCATAGAAAAAAAATAAAATAACCAGAACCAGAACTAGAACCCACCACCGCACTCAATTTTTGTATCAGTGGCTCAGATATGTTATCTTTTACATTTTTTTTTTTGAAACAGGGAAAGTGCAGTAGCAGAAAACAATGGTGGTGCCAGAGCTGCTTTATGATGACTCTTTAAACAAAACAAACTAATTTAAGAAGAGCTTATGGAATCTCAAGCATTCACATACTATTTGTTCTGCTCCTACGAAGGATTCTAACAACTTCGGCGGCAAACAATTTGGAGGGCCTCATAAAACGGAATCCCATATGGTCACTGTAAGGTCCTGGATTCGATACCATGCAATATGGTTGCGTCTTCTTATCAACGGTCAACTTCAGCAAATCCTTTGTCAAACTCCCTACCATAGAAGAATGGAAGAACGAAAGTAGAGTCGGCCGCCGCAGAGATCTTCTCCGAAAATCTAAACGTCCTTCTAACTCTGCTAATGTTTTTCAGGCAGAGCTTCTCCCAATACGGGAAACTTGTCGCCTGCTGGAAGCTTACACTGTCATCTTTGTAGACAACCAAGCTATTGGTACCTGAATGCTGTTTTGAATTAAATCAAGCATACTCTCGCCTGCCCCCCAGGGCAGTGTAACTATGAGAGTAATGATAGCCAGGCGAGGGATTTCCCTTAATACTTGCAGAGGCAGTCGACATTCCACTGGGATTTCTAAAGAGCTGTATTCACCATCACTTCCCCCAGCTGGTAAATCGTATATGGAACAATCTCACCAGCTGTGTCATGTCGAGAAAAACTTGGCCCACTTCCAGATTAATGCAATCATGCGAAGCTACTCAGTAAACTGAGACCAGATATTGCTGGAACCGTAGCTATTATTACAGGCCATTGGTCAGTCGGAGACCATGAGGCCCAGCTTGGCATTCTCCACAAAACTTTCTGTAAAAGTTGCAGAAGCATTAATAAGAGAGAATCTCTTAGTCGATTCCTCTGCAGTTGTCCGGCCCTGACGAGCCAGACTACTTACTTAAGGTAAATCCTTCTTCGATAATATTAGAAAAATAGCGGAGATAAACTCTACAAACAGGGTTTAACTACCTAACGTCGTTATAATTAGGTTTACCCGAATTCTTATGGTAACAAGACGACACCATTTCGGCGCTAGTTGGGTTGAACCACCCCTCTACCTACCTAAACGGAATCCCGTGTCTGACTAGTTTAATAAGATCCCTTTGCCTGTTGTAATATTACCATTTCTTCACTCAATTCAGGTCTACTCTAACCTTCTTTACGAGAAGACCTTAGTTCAGAAATTCTCAATCTTTTTCTCGTGTACCAGTCATCTGCGTTACCTATGATTCAGTCGCATACCCATAGAAAGTGGTGGTTCTGTATACAGAACCCAACTAGATCAGTTATGCCGTTCTGATCTGGTTGTTATCTTTTTATATCCAGGCCACATTTTTCTAGATATGAAACAGTTCGTCAACGTAGACCAAAGTTTGCCTTTATTATTCTGAGCAGAGTAAGGACTAGTCCCATAAGTGAACAAGAGCCCCGTCTGGGCAGCTAATGAGAGTGTAGGTATGACCTGGAACCTAAATCAGGGTTACCATATATACATTCATTCTCTCGGACTGATTGCGTGCAATGTAGATATTTCTAGTCTGTAGATCTAGATCATTACTCTATTTGGTTATGTTGTAAGCTTTTTAAGGAATAGTCACCATACTAACGACCCAGGATTGACGAAGTACGGCTGTGTACATCTTCCAGGTCAATTTAGGTTGTAGGCCTCTGCCGAAGGTTCTGTAACAGACATAGCAGCTATGATTGATTTCTCTACTCGTTGGTCTTGGTTTGAAGTTTAGGATCTAGAAACAGGTAGCAGTTCGATATTATATTTGACTTGAGTCCAAGTCTGCACTAGTTCTCCATGCCATGAAGTATGAGCAGTAAAATACTGCATGCTCTGTATCATTTGGAGGACAAGATGGTGAGCTGTCATGTCCGAATCGGTGAAGATACTTACGGTTACCACGGTAATCAAGCAGGAAATTCGTAAGGTTATAGTTACAATCTCCATGTGTGCGACTTATTCAGTCCTGAATTCTCGGAAGAAGTTTATGTGTCCTTCTGCCTTCCGTTGTATTATGCCAACGAGATCGCCACTTATCGGCTGACGCTGACTTTTCCTCGATTTTAATGATCTTGATTCCATTGTGATCGTATTGATTCAAGGCCCTTCTGTTATATATCCTCAACATTTCATTTACAAGAAGGTCTATGATCACTATGTCACAGAGTCTGTATGTTGAGGGTAGTTTCTTTTTAGTGCTTAATGGCAACGCCGAATTGATTCTCCCTGTATTTGCGGCGTTTTTTTTATAAAATATTGAACGTGGGTTTTGAACTGATACTGCTATCCGCTCCTTTGGATCTAATTATTTGGTTACCAACCTGTTACAGTTTTTCGACTGACTATCTAGCTATCTCCGTAGATCTTCCTTTGAATTATGCAGAAAGAAATGACTCTCTTAGATCTTAGTAGTTATCTAGAACTTGGTCGAGAGCCTTCAATATGATAGCGTTCAGGCAAATTGCCGACGGCCCTCTAAGGGATGCTTATAGTATGTCCTAGTAGTTAGTTATTTTTTTTACATTGAACAGACATCTCTACAGCTATAGTCCGTACCGTACTCCTATCCTTCATTATAGAAATCAGCTTTGGAAACTTTACAATGTAAAATGATGCATTTCCGCAAATGAATGGCCAAAATCTTTTTTTGGGAAAAAATTATTGACAGATTACATATGAGGTATACGTACTAACTACGCATAATAGAAACCATTGAAGGCAGCTGACAAGCAACACATTCTCGGTTCTAAACAAATGAATACCTATTCAAAACGAAAACATCACAATACGTAGGATAATGTTCCATAGTCCTGTTCTTAGGCCAGCTTATGCAGAAATATCATTCTTTGAGTTTATGTGAGGCAGTAGCCTATAACTGGTAAAAAAAAACCGGATTCTTCTCAGCCTGGTCCTTTCCTTCTATTTTGAAGTACATAAATAATGGAATACAAAAAGGATGAGATACACCCATTCACAGATTGTCTAAGGTTAAAAATCAACCTCAGGGCGGATGGGCATTGTCATAATTTACAGATGAAGCTGAAATAATTCCGGTCTCGAGAGAGAAAGTTTGATATGTTGAGCAGGAGGAATAACTCGAAATGGTCTTGGCAACAATAGCCACGAGTCAGGATCTGAGAGGAAGAGAAAAATGATATTTCTTTCCTATGTCGTTGCAACTGATACTGCAGTTCCTCTTCCAGGACTAGCATGAAGGTATTTTTTTTTTCTTTCTCCAATGGAGCTGCTCTTTTTTGTGTTCGTTTTCCTAGAATGTTTTGCTGCTGATGCAGTTGGAGTTGGAGTCCTGCGTTGCTGCAGATTATATTGCAGCAGGATTAATTGAGTCCTCTCGCACTACCGCACGTGCTGTGTGCATGTCAACTGTTTTACTGACTGCATGCTATTAAAATACAATTAAAAAAATAAAAAAAAAAAAAAAGGCGAAAGGACGACTTAGATTTGTGCCTCGTCGTCAGATATCCAGAGAAGCGACTATACATGCGACACTGAAACTGAATGCAGGGAGTGAGCTAAAATACCAACGACAAGCAACCAGCAGGGGTTGACAATGATGATGATGACGACGATGATTTGCTTAATTGTTTTGTTGCTTACCACAGGAATGAGACAGGATTGATGCTAGAAGATTGTGTAATGTGGCTAAGGGAAAACTTTAAATCACTTGGAATGATAAACAAAAATTTAATTATTAAGGATTAACGGAGTAAATTGCTCAACGTCTAAGGATAACATGCCACGGCGTACATGTGTAGTGTATACATATTGCATTATCATGAACAATTACTGAGTTCCGGATTGGATTCCCCTGTGCATTCAGACGGAATGTTTGGATTTGCTTGGATTTGAATGAAGACACAGAAAAAATAAGTCCATTTACAACACTGAATGTTATTACAATATTGTTCCATTTCCCAAAAATGATACAAGAACTTATTATAATATTATAGCACGAAGGACAAATATAGAATGTCTAAGGCATCCATGTATTTACAAAAATTTGCGAAATTGGATCGTTAAAAATAAAATAAAATAACTAAATAAATATTAGGCCGTAAGCAACCTAGAGAGGGCCAACGCAAAAACCACTGAGCCACGGCACCTACAAATTGGATAGTTAGTATCCACGCAGCTGCCCGAAACATCTGGAGGTAAGGTCGTAGCCTATGCAGACGATGTTGTACTGCTGGAAACAGGCAAGGTCCTCCCTTATCTCAGTGAGCAAATCGATGGAGCCGTTAAAGCCCTTCATCTATCAAGATCTAGGAATTGCGGCCTTTAACTCAAGTACTTAAGTGTCAACCCCCAGAAAACTTAATTGGATTTATTCACCAACAAAAGGAAGATTCCTAGGTAAATTCCTAAATAAAAAAAACTCACTTGGAAACTGAAGGAGTTACACCATAGCCTTCTATCTGTAGTAGAATTTTTGGAAAAACAATTCTTTAAATGTACTTTGTACACGGCTATCATAAGACCCACTCTAACCTATGGCATCCTCGTATGATGGCCAGTACCCCAGCTGACTGTCAAAATTTCATACAAAAGAGCATGTGGATTCGCATTTTCGGAAGTGAGCAAAAGTGACGGAAAACTTAAAGAATCGAAGCTAAATTTTGACCCGTTCACACAAAAGTATTGGTGATTGTATTCACACAACCACAAACCAATCAATCACAAAACCAATACTTGTCTCACAACTCAGGCACTTTCAGTCAGTGTTGCCACAATGATACCAAAGCATCAAAAGTGATATTTTTTTATCTTAATTTCGATGTGATACTTCGATTTCTGTAAAAAGCCTATTTTTATACTTCTTAATTTCGACAACAAAATACTATAATATGTCAGGCAATACTCATATTCACTGAACTGTGAGTTATTATTCGGTAATTTTTTTATATTTTATTTAAATCTTCTTATAGTTGACTTTGCGCTGTTTGGATGGATAGATTTTTTGTGAAAGACTTGAGAATATTCATGTTATTTTAGGCATTATAGCTTCTCTTCATTTTTTTATTATTAAATAAATAATAATAATGGCAGTTTTACTTATAATTCCTTTATGATACCTTTTGATACTTTTCTTCTGTCTCCGGAAATACTTTTTCCAAACTCTTGCGGCAACACTGGTCTCGGTTATTTAGAAGTGAATGACTGAAACACAAGTATTGGCAAAAATGGAACGTTACACATAATACCTCTGCACGAATACGAAAAGTGATAGTTTGCCATTTTGTTTTTCTTACTCAAAGCAACCGAAAACAAAAACAAACTGAGCAATTAATTGTTTTTATTTATTCAATTTATTTTGAAAACAATAAACATTTGTGATAAGTCTAACAGGCAGTACAGATAATATTATATTAAAACATTTCATTCTTAGTGTACTATGAACTATTATAACTTCCAAGTGTACACAAAACAGGTATTTGACATTATTTTTTTTAAGACGAAGATTCCATAAATCTACTACTGACAGTTGGTGTATTTACCTTTTGAAAAACCCTCATATCTTAAAATGTATGATAAAATAATCCTTTAGATCATTAAAGCGCATTTATAACGCAAAATAAACTCGTAAATCTATCGAAAACTATCAATTTTCGATATTAAATTTAAATTTCATGCCACCTCTACTACATTTTACACAAGCAAACTTGGCATCACTACCAACCACTGTGAGTCTAGATGACAAAAACCAACATGGCCACACATCAAAGGCAAAAATCTGACAGATGACTTCAAAAAGTGGAAAAAATTTCATCAACCTTTCGTCCTCTCTTTTGGTTTTATAAAATAAAAAAACGGATTTTCCTTCCAAGTAAAATAAGAAAGCGGAAATTTCTATATTACGGGAGCTCGTGTGCGCGTACTTCTTCCATTATTTCCACCCAAAAAGCCGTAGCGCAGTGAAAATTAGCAAACAAATAGTTCTTCGCGGGCAACTTTATAGGACGACAGCAGCTGGGTGAAGAGTCAACACAAAAATTCGCTGAAAAAAAAAAAAGAAATTCGACTATTACCAGTGCGTTTGGGAATACTTCTCTGGTCACAGGTGAGTCTAGTTGTTGGAATCTGAAAGCAAAGGTTCCGTGGGGACTGTAAACATAGGGAAATCCCAGTGAACTGACCAATTCTTAGATTGATTTGTTCACTTAGTACATGTTTCTGCTTCGGGAAGTTGCTCCGTAACCGAGTGTACACAACCGAAGGTCTTAATTCATGAGCATATGAGTCACTGCGGTGTTTTCGTGCCTCCGATCAGAGGTCCCCTTGTTTTAGTTGCAATTGACCGCTGCATAGTAATTAGTGATTTTGCTGTTTTTTTTCTTTTGCTGCAAGGGCATTTGCCACCAGTGGGAGTTGTATTTTTGAAAAATTTAATAAAATTTCAGTCCATTTGGACCAACAAGAAAAATCCAGAAGCTAGATTCCGGTTGGATAAACATTCGTTTGCTGGCGAAGAACCCAACTGTGTCTGTAGTAGCATGAGTCCGAAGTCTGCGGGACATAACACTTAATTTTAGAGGAACATCACCGTCCGGTAGGCGTTTTTTGTGATTGATACTGTAGAACGACTGACGCACAAGCTATTAGCACATTGTTTTGTTCGCCAAATGAGTCTTATTAGAATAGAAATGGATTAGCATATCGGTAACAGGTAATAAAAAAGAACGCGTTTATGATTCCAGGAATGATATCACTCCCACATAGGCAGATACAAAAGTGCATAGTGCAGTGGTTGTTTGCGTTGATTGAAGCTGATATCGTCTTCAAGCACGTCATAGATTGTCATTGTTTGACACTGTTTGGGGGCCTAACAGAATGAATGAATATTTCAGATATTGCTTGCATTAGGAACATTTTTCTTCGACGGCCTGAATTAGTAAATTAAAGGCAATTCAAGTTATTTATTGTTGTACCAACAGCTACTATCCGGCTGATGGCAGGTCAATGTTCAATAGCTGGAATCGATCTACGTTCATCGATCCGAGAATGGCTCTGGACATAGTTTGGCTGGTTTTACTGTACAACTGAATAGTTTTCCGTGGAAGCTTCTTCTTGTCGCAGTGGAGTTCATGTAGTGATGATTCCCATAACCGCATTTTGGCAGGTTTTAATCTAATTCACATGATTCGGACTGATAAAGAGGGCAACCTGCCAATCCTGCCACTGGATAACAGGTAGACCAAAAGGAGCTTTCAACAAAGCGGAGTAAATGTCTGAAAAGGAATTTTGATCAGATCGCTGAGATCATTAAAGAAGCACGATCCTTCTGAGTGTTTCCTTCTCTTTTCTACAGCTCCTGCAGAATACTTTTGAAGGCTAGTTGCAATCAAACCAACGGGGTCATATGTCTAGAGAGTGTTTTCAAAACAAAGTTAAAAGTAATATACATAGTAAACAGACTCTGGTTTCTAAGAAACGCCAATATTCACCGGTATCTGGGAAATATATATCCCGAACAGTGGCATAGGCAAGGTGTAGTATCATCAAGAGCTCCCTCATCATCGTTTTTCCTCCTTTAGACGTAGTTTTTTCATGTTGTACCGCAAAGAATTATGCTGCCTACGAAAATGGAAGGGGATTTTCTTTCTTTGGGAATCATTCTCTCCCTCCTTGCGTTGTCAAAGGACGGCCATAGTTTTCTTGTTGTTGCACAAGTTACCATAGAGGTCAATCAGCTCTCTAATGGCTTAGTGCAAGGCGGGAGAATGATCTGGTGGTCTTTTATCAAATACAGATTGATTTTATAGGTATGTGGCTTTAGTATTATTGCGCGGAAGGTTCCTATAGTCTCCAAAGTGCAATTTAATTAGGAATTCTGAACAGGGTTCGGGCCAGTTTCCTTTAGATTCTATGGAGAGGATTTCGCTCAGACTTGCACTTTCTGTTGCACCCTGTCTTCTTCCATTTGGTGGCAAGTTTTCTTTTTTTTTTCGCACCTCGTAGCTGAAAGTAGTCCAGTCGGTTTGACTATTGTTTCCATTTGGTTTAGAAGGAAGGCCGCCAGTGATATCTAACGATTACAATGATAGCAATAGATAATGCAATATTCTAGTCCAAAACCTACGAATTGAAATTTGTTATAGAAACAGATTCTTATTCGATCTATTGTCAATCTTGTGTTCATTCAAGTCGTTGCCTTTCAATAAATAAACCACCACTTCACAGTGTTAATGCTTCTGCACATAACTGGATTAATTCCAAATCCGTTTATTTTTCGAAATCATTTCAACAAAAAGCCAAATAACGTAAACAACTCAAATTCAGTTTCAAATTTAAAGAAGAAAACTATGTTACACCGGCTTATAGGCTTAAAAAGTGAAGATGAAGCCCAAGTGAAAATGGCACATCTTCAATGTCTCTGTCACAATAAGAGTAATTCATTTTTATATTTTTAATCGCATTTCGTATAAATCTGGAGCAGCCGACGACATGGGCCCATCGCACAACACTAAGGGGCCGCCACCATTAGTCACAATCCCAAAATAAACAAAATAAAAAAATAAACCGTCTTATACGCTCAACCGGTTCACTGACATACATCTTTTAGCAAAACGTTCCAAATACACACATTGTTCTGAATTTCTTCTTCGCCTTGTTTTTCATTTTTCATTTTTATTTTTTGTCTCGTCTTTTATTATTTTTAATTTACCATCACGCATTGGATTGCTCGTCTAATTGGCGAATTTCGCTCGTTTGATTTGATTTGCATTTCAATTTGTTTTGAGTATTGTTTGCAAAGTCTAAACAAATTTTCATAGGAATTAGCTGTACAATGCACTGTTCAATTGAAATAAGTCTTCACAGCTTGTAATGTTAATTTATTGGAACTGGATTTGTATTTATATTGATTTAGTTTGGTTGAAAACGTCACAGTTTTCTTGTTAATTTCAATAACAATTTCATAACTTATTCGCGTAAGCTTTTTGGGGTTAGTTTTTTTTTTTTTATAATTTAACAGTTCACATTATAAAAAATTGTGAATAACTAAAGATATTGATTTATCTATATTACGTGCCCAATCGAAAAATAATTGGTTTCTCTATAAAGGTTTTAACAGAAAAATTCTTTCTCATGCTGAAATTTAGTCGTGAGAAACAGTTATTTATAGATAAAGTGCACGGCAGGGTGCGCCATCTATTATGTCGGTATGCAACCATTGAAAAACTTATTCGATTGAGTTGATGGCCGTGGTTCCAACACTTTGCTAATCTAGCTGCTAGAATACGTTTGTCCCAGAGGCCGCAAATCTAGCTGCTGGAATACTTTTCCGCTGGAATGACAGATTTTGTCCCAGAGGCCGCTTATCTAGCTGCTAGAATACTTTTGCGCTGGAATGACAGATTTTGTCCTAGAGGCCGCTAGATTCGTTAGCGAGAAATCTGTCATCCTGGCCTAAAAGTAATCTAGCTGCTAGATTATCGAAGTGTTCAGAATGCGGCCAATTAGACATGTTTTTGAAACGTCAATCTAGTACAATCTTAATACATTGGAACAACGCACCTAAATAGTGATATATAATCTATATCATAGCATATACACTATTCGCCGTCCCTTGGTGTCGAATTTTGTTGAACACGGAACAGTGGAAGATCGTCGACATGCCCTTCATCAACGACCAAGACGACCAACGAATGTTGCCGTGAACCCACATGTGTCATATCATCACCGCGCTCGGTTAAACAGATAGACGACGATGGCTTCGGCAGACCATTATATAACCTAAAGGCAATTTTAACTACACGTCAAGAAGACGTAAAAAAGATCATCAAATATTAGCTGTCATTTAGATGCCGTGACTCAGTGGTTAGTGGGTTAGACTACTGCGCAAGAGGTTCCAAATTTGAATCCAAAAAAACATTTTTCACGGCCTCACCTCTTCAATCGAATGTCTGACAGATTGCATTCAAGAGTATTTACTGTCATGAGAAAGCTTCTCAAAACCTCTCCCCCCTTCGTATACGCCATAAAACAGTAGGTCCCTTCAGTTCGTACAGAAATCTATACCACGCACAAGAAGTAGCTAGGCCTTGGCCCTCTATGGGCTGCTTCTCTACTATTAGGACTGTAAGAGAATACAATAATGACGGAATGCTTTCATTGAGGTCATACCAGAAATTTACTTGGATTTGTTTTAATAGAATGAGAACAGCTTTAAAAGAATAAATCTCCATTCACTTGAAAGTCATGATTGGAGTAATCAGACTGTAAAGTTAAAAAGAATGCAATATTTTAAGTCCCTTGAAGCCACTAAGATTCACTGAATGCATTCATCAGATCTTGTTGAAGCTACTTGAAGTCTTTGAATGCAGTTGAAGCCCATTAATGACTTTGAAATCTCTGATTGTATTCAATTCGTTGAAGTTAATTGAAGACTTTAAAGTCACCGACTTGATGAATGCAATCAGTGACTTCAACAAGATGAATGAATGCAGTGATTACATTCATTATTCATTACACTAATTGTATTCAATTCGACTAATGCCACTGTATGCAATGCAATCACTGACTTCAAACAACTGAATGCATTCAGTGATTGCTAGTGACTTCAATAAATGCAGGGCAATCAAGAAGATTGCATTCTTTCTGGCTTTATCGTTCTGTTTACTGAAAATGAATGCTCTAATCATGACTTCAACAAGAATGGTGACTTTTACTCATTTGGTAAACTGAAGTCATCATGCTGCAAAATTACAAAAAAATCGAATGCACCCTATTGAGCACCCAAGGCATAAAGTTTGAAGTAAATTCAACAGAAAGGCGGAAAACGCACCACAAGTATATCAATATTTGCTTAAAAATGCAACTGATTCAACGATCGGTCCAATAGTCACCGAAACCTCGCGTGGACGGTCTTCTACGAAGCGCGCACACAACTACTTGAGAGAAAGTCCAATTACACATTGTTGTCAAGCAATTACCTGTTAAGTAACAATCCCAAATCATTTCGGAATGATAAAGAAATAAAAACGAAGTAAGACTGCACACAAACGCCCACTTGATTGGGTTACAAATTACATGCAAATCGACCGTCAGGCTATGTGTCAACAAATTATTCTGATTATAGACATAAGGGGATCGGGAGAGGTGGAGGACCCAAGCCGGTCGATCAATGAAAGTGAAAGTTTTGACTTTTTTTTTGCGCGCTCGCGCTAGATGCGCCACTGACTAGAGGCAATACCGTGTTTGTTTTTTTTTCTTTTAAATATACCCATTGGCATGACATAAAACTTGAAGACGCTCTGCCATAACTTTGGGGCAAGTTCGATTCAATTTCAATGTTAAAGAGACGAGAAACGTGCGTTGCAAATTGAAGAACGCTCAAGCTTGGTGCTTGGTGCTTTGTGCTCGTTGTTATTGTGATGGCGGTTTGTAGGTGCGAATAAGCAGTAAGGTCAGGTGTCTATTTAAACTTATACATTCATGGTGTGTTTAAGGCGAACCATATAATCTCGATGGAGTGGCCGTTTAAAGAATATATGCGAGACAATATTGCGTAACTCGTTGGGTGGAGGAGAAGTTTCTTGTGCGAGCACGGGATTTTTATGACCGGTATCGTGTTAAGCCTCAGGCCTTGAATGGGTGTGGACGACTAATTGCGAACTAGCCAAGATATTTTTGTACATATTGTTGTGTTTACATGTAAATAAAGGGCAAGTATTGTTTTCGTGAATTAAACCTTATTTATGGCGAAGTTAAAAACAAGTGATCCTCTGTTTGATCCACTCATGACAATCTCGCCTAGAAGAGTCTATTGGCTAAATATTTCATGTGATCGTTTCTTAAAATAAAATCATAGAATTTCTTATTCGATCACTTCTTGTCATGCGAATCATCTTCATGAACATCACAGTTGCTTCGCTATTGATCGATCATAGATCCCAGACATAGAAAGGTCGTTGTTCAAAAATCAGATGGCTGCTAAGAGTATTACTATCATGAAAATTATTTTCAAATATCATCCGCCCTTCGGATGCTGCATAAAACTGTAGGTCTCTTCTATACGTGCAGAAATGTTTACCACGCACAACGCTTTTAGTTGAGATATCAATGGGCTGCTTATGGCCTTGTACGTTTATTTATTCACGACGGCTTTTAACCGATTGTATTCAATGTTACAATATCTGCCCGTTGTTGAAAGTTGTTGAAAACGAGCAAGCACACAGAACAATTTTCACACAACCATCGCAAGTTGCAACAACTCTTGTACCGTGTATTTCCAGCTTTAAGTGCAAATTCTTCCGACCCGGTTGTGAACTTTATATTCAGGAATTTTTCTCGGCTTAACTGGAATGTACAATTGTAATAATTATATCCAAGGCCTTTCTGTTGTAATAAATAGTTTATTGACCTGTTTCCAACTTCTAATAAATTTGCTGTTTATTTATTCAAATTTTTAAAACATAATATGTGTTAACAAATGAAAAGGCAAATCACAAACGCTGCGAACATCAAACGACAGTTCGATAAACAAATATAACTTGGTAATAAGCTATATCGCTGACGTGAAAACATGAACAAGAAAACAGCAAAGGGATTTTACTTTTGACAAAGGGAAATAGTCACATGAGGTTATGTATGATCCGGAGTAGGAGGATCTTATTTTAGTGCATTCCCAATGGGCTGCCTGTGGAGTTGTTTAAGTGCTATACACTATTAAATACTTTGACTTTGATGTGATAGTTTAGTCTCTTCTATAAGACTAGCTGTCAAAGCTTCTTACCGAACTGTCCCTAGGCTTCTGTCAACTTTTTTTTGCATAGGCCATTGGTTCACAGGTGAATTCCAATATTTCCATACCGCCGTCTGGAACAGTGTTGCCACAAGACTTTAGAAAAAAGTATCTCCGCAGACAGAAGTAAAGTATCAAAAGGTATCATAATAGGAACTATGAGTAAAACTGGCATTATTATTATTTTGTTAATATTAAAAATATGAAGACAAACGATAATGCTTAAAATAACATGAATATTCTCAATTTTTTTTACAAAAAAATCTATCCATCTAAACCGGAGCGAAGTCAACTACAAGAATATTTAAATAAAATATCAACAAATTACGAAATAATCACCCCTATCGTAGAATCCGTCGGGTTTGAGTTGCACATCACCTATTCGATTCACAGTTCAGTGAATATTGAAGTATCGCCTGGCATATTATAGTAATTTGTTGTTGAAATTAAAAAGTATCAAAATAGGCATTTTACAGAAACCGAAGTATCACGTCCAAATTAAGATGAAAAAGTATCACTTTTGATACTTTGGTATCATTGTGGCAACACTGGTCTGGAAATCGTCTGCTATCTGTCAAAAGTGGTGGCCAGTTATAGCATATTCACGACTGACAGTTTCTTGACATCTGTCAACACCTCCATACTTATCTCTAAATAGGTATTAGAAAAGAGGAATTTCGGAAATAAAAAAACTTCGAAGGACTCGTGCAACCATTTAGACAAATTTAAAATTGAAATCATAAAGGGTGGGCCATCTCATTCATCACTGTGGTGTAATTGTCTACGATTGTCATCATCATTTACCTGTCAGTGGTCTGAGTGTGATATGTTGCTTCAGGAGACATCTGCCTTGCCTAACCCACGGCAATTTTTGTGGCTGCTCATAAATACGATTTACATAATTATGTCTCTCTACATCTGCTTTTCATGCCATTGCCACAGATTTTCTAGGTCATCAAATAAATCATCCGTAAATGGATGGCCCATTTGCTATTCTCTCTGCAGTTCTAAACTCCCATGAGCCAAATACGAAAAAAAAAAAACCAGGCTAAAGTCTTTAAAAGAAAAGAAATGCAAAATAACTCAAACTAATCCAGCAGATAACAGACCCATAGCCATACAAGTTCCACTCTTAAAACCGACACCAGTTAGGCACAACAACCAGATTAGTTAATCGCTATTCAAGAAATGTGTTAATGACTTGCGCTTCCGCGTTGGCTACACTCTATCAATTATTGACCCTCTCTCAAGTAGGTGCACAGCATAAAATGACTTTGACAACAAGACGTTACGATTTTCCTTTTTAAGAAGAATAAAGGCCCAAAAACTTTCTCCTTAATTATGCGCACAGGCACAAAAAATTGGAGAAAGAGAAAAAACCAAAATGTTGCAATACCTGGCGCACAACCAATTACACTACACACACACCGTCTATAGGCATCGATGCAAATCTCAATTCAAAAAACCCATATGCACTGAGCAGAAATATCCATCATTTGCCTAGAGTAATTAATAATCAATTCAAATAGAGTAGATCGTAAACGAGAAATGGAATGGGGGGAAAGAAATATCTAGCATAAATTTAAATCGTAAGTCTGCGAGAGAGTTGTTCCGCTACACGATACACGCTGACTCTCGCACGGAAAAGCCCATGATGCTAGACGGTGCTTTACACTGATTTATCTATAATCTCAGCTGACTGATCGTATAGAGAGTAACCCACCTGTGATACTGGTCAGTCTCTAGAGACCTATTGTGAGCATAATGAGAGAAGAAAAAAAAAAAAAGTCCAAAGAGAGATATACGAACAATTTTCTTTTCGTCGATGCGGCGTATACTTTGCTCTCCGATCTCAAGCAGTTTTGTAGCGACGTTGTCTGGCGACGGTGTCGACGGTGCTCTGTCGATCTTCTCATTTCAAGTGATCCAATAAAGTGGTGCTCGACCTTTGCGTATCACAGATAACCGCAAACGAATTCAAATCAAAACAAACCACATTACGAGTGTCGTCGCAGCTGAAACAAACTACGCCGTGCGTCGTCGTCGTCGTGAGCATGCGTTAATTAATATCACTTAACAGCCTTCCCCCCCTTCTGTAGAAATATTCGCCAGTAAACAGCATGTCACAATTACGACATGTGTGCGTGCATGAGTGTCTGTCTCATTGTTAAGATTATGATTTAGTGCAAGAAAAATTGCGCATACGCAACAGTTGGCGTCCGATCAGTCCTACAGTTCGTGGTAGTGACCAAGCGCATCCGCGCACCCAATCGGTCGTTAGCCGCGTAACAAGTTTTACAAAAAACGAAAGTGAAATTTATAATTCACCCCCCACTATCCGTATCTAGTGGTGCTAGTGGTGCTAGTGGAGTGGTAATAATCGGCTTTTATCGCGACGTTCAATTGGTGGTATTCATTGTTGTTGTCAATATAATATGTTGTTCAGTGACCAAATTGTTATCTGTTTGGTTTTTTTTTTTTTTTTTTTTTGTATGCACAATGTGTGAAAAGCAATGAATAATGATCCGTGATGCCTTTTGATTGCCCGTTTGGAATATTATGCTTAATTTCTCCTGTTGTTGTAAGTCTCATTTATTGTGATTAATAGATCAGATCAGTTCAGTCTCATTGAATTAAGTTTCTATTAAAGTTAAATGTTTTGCATAAAACAAAAAAATTCATGAATATTTATTCGAGTCACTGGTGGGGTTATGGTTTCTTTTTTTTCCAAACCGTTAGATAGGCACAATTGCATTTTGATTAATGCAGGTCGTAAATTGCATTTTATTGGTTTTTGTTGTCTGGTTAACCATCAGTGAGTTGACATCAACTATCAGTAATTATTTGACCCTCAACTGGCAAGTTGTCAGCTTCCTATTGAATGAATTCCATTTGGATGTATAGCAGGAACAAAACTATAAATCTTGGATAAAATTGAGCTCTAAAAACCACTGTTTTTCTTCTTTTGTATAGCACTCTTGTAGAACGTAATGAGATATGTTATGTGTCCGAAAAAATCATTAGTATCAATAGGTTGGACTTAGCCTTTAGCTAGAACGAACGTATTTACAGGACATGTCTCATCCTTTGACATCTCTGGCGTCTATGAGGCACCAATTAAAAGCCAGAATAAGTGATTGGATTGTTGGCTAGATGAAATTCGTTTTCATAGTCGTTTAACCAGATATATGGTACAGCCCAGCTGACAAAGATTCTGGTCATATGAACACATGTACATATTTCTGGTTAGTTGAGCTTCAAAACCGTTGCTTTCAACATTGCTTTATTGGCAAGGAACTCAATCAAGTTTTATATTGTTATGTCTGAGAAGAGATCATAATGCATCGCAGTAGCATTTAACTGTCTTAAGAGTCCATTGAATTGAGTGATAGTGCTTTAAGTTTCAATGTTTCAGCAACAATAATGGGTGATTCATTTAGAAGTACTTTTTTCAAAAGTAAACAAGAAATAATAAAACCTCTATTTTATCCGGTTCCTTTGTTATCAAACAAAATAACTATTCTTGACATTTATTCCATAAAGATTATTACTTTCAAACGTTGGCCCTAACAGTGGTTAAGATGCTTGCAAGTTTCCTACTCCTACTTACTCCGAGCGATAATGTTAGCTTCCAATTCTTCAATCGTACCCACCTTATCCCTGTAGATCTTGGACCTTACATATGTATGTAGCCCCAAAAGAAAAAGTTAAAGGTGCGATATCACACGGCCAACTCACTGGTTCTAAACTCCAAATTAACTGTTCACCGAAGTGTTCTCGCAATAAAGACATGGTTGCAGAGTTCTGTGCATCACGGACTTCAATTTGAGGTGGCAAATAGTCCGTTATCTTGACGCGATAACGGATGCCATTGATGCGTTTTGACCGGCCGCGTCCTCGTTAATTAGGTCCACTCTCAGCTACCAATATGTTCTTCATTCTAAGCTGGATGTGGCCTATTTGTTCGCGTATTATCTCGAAAAATCGATTATGTAGACCATACCTAAGTTGCTCTAGGTGTAGCAAACACATTCTTCGTAGAAAGCTGGTTGTTAAAGACGCTGTACCAGACTTGATAAAATGTCAAACAATACTGAACAAAAATAGCATGACAGGTTAACACAATTCAGACGTCATCTGTTAAAAAAATCCATAGACAAGAAAGTACCTCAAAAGGAATCACCCTTTTTATAGGTTTCTATATTCTAGTTTTTCAAAGGTTCAACCTAGCTGTTAAACATTGTCATACGACTATTGTGTTGGCTCCAAAGAGGACTGCTTGATCTCCGATTTTGATCATTAGTAAATCACCTCAGACTTATGTGTATAGGTAGAGTCCAGCGTCGAAGCGCTACGGCCCAATACTTCTACTGCGAATAACCTTTCGAATCAATACATACATATATCCTGCTTATAAGGCCAGGAATGATGCAGAACAGGTCACTTCTGGGAATTCAGTCAAGTATTTTCAGTTGTCCCACAAAATCACTTGATTGGTGCTTGTTTTCTAGCTGCACTTTAGAAACGCACCTAGCAACCGTCTTCCTTCCAACAACGATGCAGCTTGACTTCAATGACAATACAAGTTGGACTTATCCTTGCGGACATCCTTTGACTGTTCTTACAGATACCAGCTAGTTTTTTACCCAAAGTACTCAATGGAATTGGAAAAAAAAAATACAATCAATATTTTTAAAATACAAACCTAAAATTAGATACAGCTTTAAAAATCGATTTATTTGGATATTATAAAACTTCAGAAAACAGACCACAAACAAATATACAGTGGGGGACTGAGAAGAAGCAACATGAATCTGCAAATTCGTCAACTGCTTTTGCCAATAACATGATTATTTAATGTTTGCGCGTCAAATATGAAATGTATTTGCATTTATTAAACTTAAAATTAGTGCTACGCCAAATCTACACGCCATAAACAATTATGTCCGCAGTAAATGACTTGAATATATAATTACTCAAATACGTGTACTTAAGTGCACCTTGTGCCAAATTAGTGTCATATTTATGTCAATTTTAAACTTAATCTGATGCACTAGAAGGTGTAAATACCTCTTGACCTACAAATTTTAAATATACTGAAGTAAATTTCCGTCGAAATTGAAATTAATAGCACTATGCTATAGTCGGACAAAGTACACTTGCTTGGGAACTTCTTATGGCAATATCCAGATCAGGGATGCCGTTTTCCAATTTCAAAGAGGATGATTTTAGATGTTTACAGAGGAGTATTTTGTGCCTGAGAGGAGTACAGGAGTATAGTTTGTTTTGTGTTTCCATTTCGCAGCTTACAAGACGGCTTAAAACTATCTCATCACTTTCAAGGACAGATACAAGACGAAGCCCATCACACACTGGAGCAATTTTGTCCTGGGGTAACCCAAATTAAATTCTCCTAAATTGACAGCTCGCAAAGAAAAGAGAAAATGTATAAATTTTACCCCGCCTTTCAACTGCTTCAACACGCAATGAAGATTTCACCCTATTTCTTACTTTACACCTTATCTTCCTCTTCTAATAAGCCAGTTTTACCCCGGGGTAATTGCACCAGTTTGTGATGGCCTATTTAATGAAATAAAGGTGACAATGTACTAAACACAATTAGAGTTACTTTCTAATACTATTTTGTGGAAAAAAATCAAAAAGTTTAAAAGGAAGTAAAATTAGGATGAGGGGAATACAGGAGTACAGTCTATAAGAAGGGAGTACGAATACTCCCTTAGTAGTACATTCGACAACCCTGATCCAGATCGAGATAATACTCCCAACATACAGGCAATTCTCTGCCAGATGTCCAGAAATACATATTAAAGCTTGTTCCAAGGCTGATAACTTAAGCCTTTCTCCGAAAAGTTATCGTCTCCCGACTATGTCTATCTGTATCCCCACTTTTGCTGTAATTTGGTGGAGATCCATAATTCGGTGAGAGAGTCCATTAAATTTCTTGGTTTCTCGTCGTAAAGGCTGCATGAAACACATCCCGTATGAAGGTATAGTGTTGGTGAAAGAATGCAGCCTTGTCTTACCCCACCTTAGGTCTCGAATTTCTTTGACAACATTCCTATGTGCGATTTAACATAAGTATTTAGTCTCGATAATATTAATTAATTTATCGGGAATGGCGCTCCTATGTACATACTTACAACTGGGCCTCGACCAACGAAACTCTCCAGCCAGCCCTGTTACAAGCCATCTTCCTCCCTATACTTACTTGCGCCACCTACCGCGAAGTTTTCCTCTACTTCGTTGTTCTCCGGGGTGGATTCGAAGACATTATTAGCTGGGTCGTTGGGCTCTATCTGCTCTACATGGCCTAGCCATCATAGTGCGAATAGACTGTGTAGTTGGGCTTTGTATCTTCTGCTCCACTCGTCACAACCAAGCGCCACACAACACGACTAGGATGATTAGCGTCTTATAAAAAGTTACTTTAGTAGCCTGAAATGATACAAGGAAGCCCAAAGTTGGGAGGAAGTTCTTCTATTTTAATGTTGTTTTCTAAAATTTTAACGCTGGTGGCTTATCTAGGAGTTTAAAAATGCATATCATCATCGCAGCGTGTGGTATTTAACTGACGTAACTGACTATAAACAATTTAGCTACCGTGATAACGAAACGAGGTCGCTATATTAATATCTATTGTTATATTGCGCAGAGATTATTACATTTAGGTAATGTACATGAAAGTGAAAAAAAAAATATTTTTTAACATTCTCTCAACCAACTCGCAACCAATAGAGTTAGCTGACTTCTTCTAACCAGTCTTACCATGGCCTTCCAATCCGAGTATGAAATGTCTGAATGACCTTATAGTGCACTATTTCCGTGTCTGAATGGTAAATTGCAGAAACCTTTTGGCAATTTCATGAGTTAAGACGTACAATTCAATTATTAATGTAGTTTTGGTATACATATGTATTTGTAATTGTTTTTTATTACAAGTTTCTAATTATTTCCTTCTGTATAAATACATACGACTTTTGGTCAATGTACAGTGTGAGTCATAGGTCAGTCTTAGAGATGGGCAGCTTTACACTCTACACCATCGAGTTTCAAACCGTTATTCAATTTTAGTCTAGAAAACAATAGCAGTCTTTTCTACTCAAATATTTTCTTTCAATAAGATAGGAAAATTCTAAATCAAACCATCCAGAGGTTCTACATTCTCCAAAAGTTACAGTACGAGCAACTATTTCAGCTCAGGGGACTTATGGTCACTATATCCAGGTTGAATTACAAACTTAGGAAACCTTATGACTGTTGCAGGAACGAAGAAGAAGTCGAATCTGTTCCTCACCTGTTGTGAGATTGTGCTGCCCTATCCGTCAGAATGAGAACTCTTCACAATAGACCCGATTTGCTCATTTACGTGAGCAGTGAATATCTTGTCACAAGTAGACAGACCAGGAGTCCTCTTTTTGTCCAAAATGCACATTTTCTGAGCACAACGCCATCCCATCCATTTTTTTTAATGTCGTTTCCCATTGGTGTCACTCAAGAATTCTCTTCTTTTGGATTCCAATGGAACATGCAATTTGTCTTGCGCTCATATTTCGTGTTTTTGTTTTTAGAGTGAAAAATCGCCGAACCATATGACATTGGTAGTCCAATGAAAGAGTTTTTGTGTGCTAGTGTACTCTGAGTGTCTTTCTAATTAAATTCGGGAAGCGAAAAGCTCTCCCAGAAGCTGCTTCCGAAGAGCCAATGGAACATGATTGGCTTTTTTTTTTTCTCTTTGAAAGATAAAAGGAAGACTTCCTTTTGTTCAAGGAAAAATGCATAACAATCGTCTGTACATCACTCATTTGACAGCTCACATTCAAATCAGAGCCATTATTTTATTTTTATTTTGTATTTAAAGTTAGAATTGACTTTTTTTTTTGTTTCTTTTTCATTTGAGATTTTTGAAGGTGTCCTCTTTTTCATGAGCATGGATCTAGTCACCCTAGGCACCCATCTACCTTACCTAACCTAGAAAACCTAGTTCCACTTATCACCACATTACGAGTTGCTGTCAAGTAGCCGGAAACAGTGGTTTGTTTCCGGAGTTTCTTTACTAGTTTTCCCATTGAATTCCGGAGAACACTTTCTACATCTAATTCAGGACAGTCTCAATTTTATAGAATTTGTCTTCAATAGGGGAGTGTACAAATTTAGGCTAATATTGTTGCTTTGGAGTTGGTTACAGTCTAGTATTTGCTTATCAACTTCATGGATGACTGTTGATCGCCCCCAATTTTCACCGACGAATCCACATCTCATCATGTGCAATCATTTGTCACTGATGTATCTATGTATTCGTTGCACACAAGAATCAAGGTAACACCTGGATATAATTTAAGCAGTCAACTTCGAGTGGTTTGACAGTTTCGGCCCCCAAGTTAAAAACCACCCAAAAATGCATTTGTATTTTGACGTTTCTTCAAAATTAATTGGGACCTCACACTTACAAGTGCAGTTTCGGGTGGCTCGTTTAACAGCACAAGGGTGCGGCTATTTTCATAACCTGCAAAAAAAAAAAACAATATTTTAGTTAAAAGAAAAGAGGGAAGCAGCACGACACATTCATAGTTAGGTTTTGCTTACACACCCATGCATTCAGAGATTAAACAATTTAGGCTCCTCCTAATTTAGGAAGGGAGAAATAAGAGTTCGTCTAAGTCTACATAGTACATACTTTGGTTCTACGTTAGGAAGCACTCCACACGGAATTTTTATGAAGTTTGAATCATTTCTTAAGGGGGCGCAATGACGTCTCTGGAATGTCAGAATCTCTTACATTTTTGATCATCATTCTTCTATGTGTGTGTTTAAATTTTGCAAAGACCTTCTTTTTGCCAAATATTCTTCAAAAATGGTTAAGGTATCTATTATCATTCTGGTTGCGGTATTCTGCAACAAAATCACCTACTTTTTAGATCTTTTCAGACGTCCGAACTGAAGTTGGTCTTCCTGTGAGTTTGTCATCTTCTAGCGTCTCACTGCCATTCAAAAAACGTTTATGCCACTCGAAAACATGTACTGATGTACTTAAGCAATAAGCACGGTTGCATCAATCGAAGTGTTTCAGATGCATTTTTCCAAATTTTGCATTCCATGTTAAAATTTTAACCTCAAGTGAAAAGGTGTTCTGATAAAAATATTTTAATAATTATTAAATGTCAATCAAATGGCATTAAAGCTTGAGAAAGCTTGAGGCTTTAAAACGCATATTCGAATAAATAGATGGCGCTCTTGGTTACTCAAATATGGTTCGTGTCGTGGATGTTATTTGCCAAACCGTGTAGAGTTTATAAGGGTATGTATTCGGATAAAAAATCCATAGATCATAGTCCTTGGATGTTTCGGCTCATTTTGCCAATCGAGTTGTCGATGTCCAAGATTGACGTTTCTCTCATAATTATCTTCTTACGTGGCAAGGCAAATACACCAACGATCAAGCATGGGTCCAGTTTGGAGAAATATCGGCATTATTACTTCGTTAAGGGGATAAGGACGTTGCTGTTTTTCACAACCATAATATTATGGACATCAGAAAATTGACTCGTGTAGAGTGTCTACCAAATCGTATACGGATTCCGGCGAGAGAAATCCTCTGCCATCCTTTCCCCGTCTGAAGTCTTGTTCTATACATCTGAGATATATTTCAGCCGTTCAGGTCAACTGAGGTGCTTTTCCCAGTCCCATATTACTAACCTAACGTCACCTAACTATGGCCGCACAGTTCTTAAGACGGGTTCGACATATGCTTATCATTAGCTCACTGGCAGGTACACATCCAGAGAACACTGCGTCAAGGTGATGGTGTATCATTTGAGCCATTCATTTCAATCTCCTGAGTCATCAAAAATATCACCTTAAAACGTAATTTATGCACGGCTGCATACTTCCAAACATTCAAATTCCCAATGTCATAGTACTTGGAGAACTCATTCGTCATGCTGCCCTTCAGAGACATGATGAACTTTCTAAGAAAAATAGTTGTTGAACAAAATCAGGATTATCTCTATCAATTCGCTGACGTCTGTCATTTAGCTCGTCAGAATATGACGTTCACATTGATCTTCTCACAATTTCATGAATTTGCATTTTGATCTATATTATCAACTCACCCAATGAGTACATATTCCCAAGACGTAAATAAGTGAGATAGTGTTTTATCGTTGGAAAATACGTATATATAATACAATCAATTTGCTTGCATAAACAAAATAAAAACATGCAAAAATACTTTAGTGTTCAGTTTCTCATTCAATGTTCACAGCTGTATGGTAGAACTTGTTTTTGCGGAAACTTGTCCGGCCTCCGACTGTGAACAGTGATGGCGCGTCTGATAACATTGAATTTAATAGATTCTTTAACTAATGCCAAGGTCACAGTTCTATGTCATAACTAAGACAGTGACTCATAAGAAACATTAATCATAAGATGTACTTCCAAAATTTTATCGTAAAATATTTAAAAATGCAATAATGCTTTACAGATTGCCATAAAAGCAGTCAAGCAAAAGCTATTTAGTTCATTATAGTTGTTAAGTAACGGACAATAGTTTAATGATAAACAAAACGCTATGGAATTTTTTTATGTTGAATATTGCGTAGGTTTTTGAGTTAAAAAAAATTCTATTAATTGGGTAATTAACATTAACAATTTCTCTTGTAGAAACATTTCTGACCTTAGAGTTTTCATGAATAAACGACTGCGCTATGTACACTACGGGTCGTAAGTATGTAATCATATTTTAGCTTCGAACAAATTTTAGTCTTCTGAACTAAGTCTGATACTAGGATCAACTAAGTATAAATCCTTAAAATGGGTAAAGCGTATGCCCAAGTCGAACCTATAGGATATAAAGTAGAATATTATCAGATCACCTATGTTATGACTTTGCTCGCGAAAGCACTCTACTAAGATTAGAGAAACGTCAAACGACATACTGACAAGTCTCTAAATACCATTACAGAACTTTCCATTCTTCTCGAACTAGGTAGGTTCGCGTTGGCATTGGCAGCCACCTGCGCCACTTCTGCCTTCGTTGTTCCTTCATGATGGTAGCCATCGCAGGCCTTTTACATACTCAGCATCTGTCTGATGATGTTCTGCGAGATTAATTTCTCACCTAGTACGAGTATATTCGCCAGCAGGTAACATTCTTCATGATATCTCGGATTCAATGGAAACATGAAACATTCATGGCCAGTAAGGATCTGTGTCAAGTAGAAGTTCAGCTCTCCGAGCTTTCTGTTGATTCAAAGGGCTCCGCCGCTCTGTGTCCAAAAGCAAAGAATAAATCTTTGCATCCATCTTCCTTTGTCAGAAGAGTTTCATCTATCACGCCATTCTTCCAGGTTTGCTGTCTGTGCTATTTTACTACCCCTTCAACTCGTCGCTTTAGGACACTACGTGTGCCGCAACGTATGACGTTCTTCGGAAGGTGCTGCATACTCTCAATTCATTGATTCTGTAAACTGCATCTGTCTCTCTACTGTATGATTTCGTTTTTATTGCTCCACCTCATATTTGAGAGCCATAGAGCATCATTGACGTCACAACTCTTGTGTTTCTTCTTTTGTTGAGGAATAGAACGTCACTCTTAGAATCTCATGACTCATGTACTGCCTTCCTTCGTCTTTCATTCTGCCATGCTTACTTTCCGACAGACGTTTGGCCACTATAATAATTACAATTTTGTCGGCGAAACCAATTGCTTTCGAGGATGTCGGGATTTAAAGTTTAAGGACGCCATTGTACATCAGATTTTACAGCTGACTGTTACTTTATAATGCCACATTCCGTCTGCCTGTATTCGAGTGCCTGTTGGCCGAGGGTGCTTGAAGCCAGCATGATGATTGCACATGACCTCTATTCCATCAGTCTTATTCTATGGGTTTGTACGCTGCCCTTAAAACTTCATCGATGGTACTCTCCAATCTATCACGAATCATGCACTCCAGCATATTACCCATTGTGTTGAGCATCCAAAGGTGCCTATACGATGAGGGATCCTGCGGTAGTGTATTCCCATTTAGTAAGAGAATAAGTATTTCTTTCTTCCATTGTTTGGGGGACAGTTTTTCTTGGAAGCACGCTTTGTAAACCTCTACACAGAGGGCACATATGTATTAATTACTGATTTGAATGCAACGTACATAGTATACATATTAAGTTCTTCTTCCCTTTTACCGAAAGGATATGAAATGTAATCTAACATATTCATGTTCAGAATATCCTCCAAGTGTTCATAGTTAGCTTTTAGAAGCAAGCTATTTTTTTCTTTTAGAAGAAGCTGCTGATAAATTTAAAAATTAATATTATGCCAGAACCATAACCAACTTCTGATGGAGATGCTCTGAAGAGCAGAGAGTTTTGAGAAGCTTTGCCATGCCAGTAAAGTAATACTCTTGGATGTTTGTCAAGCGTTCGCAAGATTTGAAATAGTGAAAAGACTTTGATGGTATCAATAACTGAGCCACAGCATCCGGCTAATAATAAATTATTGTTAAAATCGTTTGTAAAGAGCTTGTGTTCCCTAACCACCTCAACGCCCTCTGCCTGTGAGATTGCTACCACCGGCTAGATGTTTTCAGTAACCACTGGTGGACAGTACCGACCATAGACAAACTAAACTAGACAGTCAACACGAGCTTCCCCTGCCTCCTTAGTGCTGCAAATAGGAGGAGTCTAATTACCATGTTTGTGAATAAATGTGAAGTATCGTGTGACCAAGACCTAACTATTATTTTGTCGGGTTATCTCAGCAGACATTTTTTTCCTGTTGTTATTCCATTAACAACAACAAATTGTATGTACAAAATGGCTGCAGCCATAGATGTCAAAAAAAATCGCCGGATTTTGTAATTGTGTGTGTGAAATTAGTGTGCTCCCATTTGATTTTGCTTGAACGTCAGAATACAATGACAAAATCTAGCGGATTTTAGCTTGGCGGAGCGAATGTGTCAAACACTTTAGGAAGCAATGATTCAAGGGTCTCACCCTTTTTGTAGTCAATTTTTACAATTTGGCATACAAATTGTTTACTTGACATCTGTCACTGTTCATCTATCTAATGTTAATGGAACACTCTACATAAGTAAATGGCTGTTCCTTTAACCAATCGCTAGCACAACCTGAAATGACAAAACCAGGAATTCAACTCATACTTCGCTTCGTAGTCCACGATTCAGACCAGACAAGACTTTTTCTTTCCACCATTTCCTATGCATAATAAATTAGATAAATATAAAAACGTATCCGTATTAATGGCAATTTGTGCACCATTTGGTGGTTTTTTTATGCTTAAACCGCAATCAAAAAAAAATTCCAATGAATCAGATAAGTTGATCGATCGGCAACAAGTTATCCGTAATGACTTTATGAATTGTTATTCAATGTGCAGTAGCAAAACACTCACTCGTAGCCTAAACGATGTGATATTTAGCACGTATGACGTATACCAATCGGTTGAATTGAGATTGTTGTCTTTCTCATCGGTTCCCAGAAACAGCAGTCAAATGTTGTTAGTACGTATGCTCTTCTTTATGTACTGCGACTACATGTGACAGCCAAACTACACATAAGGAATAAACAATAAAATTAAATCAAAAACGCGTCATTCGTCGAGGAATCTTTGTGTAAATTCAAATCAATTTTTTTTCTTTCTTTTTTGCATTTAAATTTATTTATTAATATGGTATTGTTTGTGTCTTTCTACCTGACACTGATTTTAAATTGAATCTGAATCAATCAAGAAAAAAAAATTTGAAAACAATTGATTGTTGATAATGTCATTGGTGGTTAGTGCTTGAGCACCTATCAAAATGATGTCACACTTGTTGGACGTTTGCGCATGATCAACGGGCGAAATATGTTTAAAGAACTTAATTATTCTTGAAAATGAATCTGGTGCACGAGTCTAAGTGAGTATCACTTGTAAGCGTTCCGAACCTCAAGGAACACTTAAGGGTCTGCCTTTTTTTTTTTAGAAAACTGAAAACTTTCGGTACGTATGGAAGCAAATTTAATTTTGTGGGAAAAACTGTTAAAACGGCT
Organism: Chalcosyrphus nemorum; assembly: GCA_949716465.1. Classification (NCBI taxonomy): domain Eukaryota; kingdom Metazoa; phylum Arthropoda; class Insecta; order Diptera; family Syrphidae; genus Chalcosyrphus; species Chalcosyrphus nemorum. Next base: position 40,463,975 of record OX454333.1, on the reverse strand, counting down.
TTAGGTAGTAGGAAAAACTAAATCTAGCCTTCATTACAAGGAACTCGCCTAGACATGTTTCTAAAGGGATCACCCAAGAAGACGCCATCTTCCCTCTTCTCTGGGTTCTTGCCATTGGGCATTATCGTCACAGCATTATGCGGATGACGTGGTTATTTTGGTTCAAAGCAAACTCTTGGACACTCTAAGTGACAGGGTGGAATCAGCCCTTACGAGACTTGAAAATTGGACTAAAAACTGGGGACTTAACGTCAACTCTGTCTTTTCATATTAATTTCATATTAATTCGAAAATAAATAATCACTACTATTAGGGGCTGTGATTCAAATATTCTCTGGGCTGGAGCATTGTCCACTCACTCGATATAGCCGAGTCAATATAGTCGGCGTATCTTGACTTTTTGGACTACGTCAACATCCTGGTACAGCTCATAGAGATTGCGATTGTATTTTCTACTCCATTCCCCTTCCTCGCATAAGCGAGTGCCCAGTAATTGCTGAGCTGTCTTAGATAGTGTTTCGTTTGTTGATAACATATTTATACTTCGTAGTGTCCTCATTCACTTCAAGACCAACTCCTTTCGCCTTCTCTTCAATTGCCGTAATCTCTGCGACAGCTCACCGGGATCTTCCGATGATGTCAATATTGTCTGCCTATCTCATCATTTGAATAGATTTGTGATAGATAGTGCCTTGTGCTCCAACACGATATTGAAAAAGTCACGTGACAACGCCTCTCCTTGCCGGAATCCGGTACACGTTTGGAAGAGCTCAGAAGATCTGTTTCCAGCGTTACGCGACGCATTTGGATAAGTTATGACCGTGTGCCAAATTGGGTCATCGTCTGATAGAGCTCGAAACGGTAAATGAAATAGATGGCTTTAAAGTCGTTGAAAGGTGGTGGGTTTTGACTTGATATTCGTTGGCCTTTTCCAGGCTTTGTTAGGCATCAGAAACTCGCAGTTTCGATTGTTCAGCTACACGTGCATAGTCAGATTTGGCATACGATCACCGTTAATTCTCTTCTATGTAGCTATCCAGAGGGTAACGTACCCAGGTTGTGCCTTTGAGATACACAGCAATTTTTTTTTATTAGGAAAAGCTTTACGTCAACTTACATCCCATTACGTTGCGTCTTCTTAATGAAGACGCTTCAGTGACGAAGAGCTTACATTGACAGCACTGACCACATCCGCACCTAGAATCTGCCGCCTGATACGAGCAAAGGCAGGACACAATGGGCAGTGTTGTCACCCTCTCCGCAAGCGTCGCAGACAGATGTTTCATTTAAGCCAATCATACTGAGATGCTTAGCAAAAGCAAAGTGTCCCATAAGAACGCCAATAAGTTGTCTGCAGTCTTTTCTGCTGGGAGATTGAGCAATTCTTGCAGGAAGACCTAACGCAGGTTCGGGTTCTGAGAAATTTTCCTCTGAGCCTTGTCTAGCAATCTCATCGGATCTCATTTCCCACGATATCAGTGTACCCAGATGCTAGTCATTAAATTGAATCTTGCGACACAGTTCAAAGCTCTATTGCATTCACCAACAAGTTTGGATGAGGTTAAGCAAGGCCTTAAGCGCAGCTTGACTGTTACTACAGACACAGATACTACGACCCTTCCACCTATTCTTAACGATGTGAATTATGGCCATTAGGATTGCAAAAATCTCCACCTGGAAGAGAGAGGAGGTATGCTTACCCAATGAGCATTGCAGTCTTGTGTTATCGTCTTCCACAAATACACCGGCCCCTAAACCTTAATCGGTTTTGGAACCATCCATGAAAATACGACTACACCCCATTCCTGGGTCAGAAGCTGGTGGTAGCCAGTCCTGAATACCTGGAAAGTCGAAATCATACTTGCACCGCAACTGAAGCCTTGGGCTCATAGCATCAGACGGCATATCCATATGACCAGTATTGGTGTCGAGCAAGGTCATCAAAGGTCCTGTGCGTTTCATACCAAAAACCACCACGTCTGAGTCTGTAGATAGCTTTTCGCGAACACCCCATGATATATGTGAATATCAAGAAACACAAAAAGTTAGACTTACTTCTTTTTATACCCTATCCTAAGGGTATCTTAAGTTTGATACATAGTTTGTAACATAGAGAAATATTGAAGATAGACCACATAAAGTATATATATAAATGATCAGCATCACTAGCCGAGTCGATTGAGCTATGTCCGTCCGTCTGTCACCTGTTTTTGGGCCTTAAATTTTGAGCTAGGACAATGAAATTTTGTATACGAAGTCCTTGTATATCGGGACAGAACAAGTGTAAAAATTTTTAAAATCCGCCCACTGACACGCCCACTTTTCACCTTTTTTCACTATTTTCATATGAAACTCGAAAAAACTTACTTGAGCAAATATGTAGATATCCACTTAATCTACAAATCGTCTATACATTGTATATGGCCACGCCCACTTTTTAGGGGCGTTTACTTCAAAAGTTAGTTTTCGAGTAAAAATATTAGTTTATAGGGCAAAATAGAAAATTTTGTGAATACATTTTCCACCGCCCATTCAAACGACCAAATAAGATAGGGATAGGGTATCATACGATCCGCCCCAAGCGGATTGTAGCATTTTTCACTGGTTTATAGCACTTTTAGAGAATGCCGGCTTTGGTCCCCATAAAGACAATAATAGCATCATGAAGCATATTCCCCTTTTATCGACTAATTGTTTAGCAAATCACCCCAAGCATTCCGATTCACATTATAAACAAATTATCGCAGTACACTTCACGGCAATTCGTCGAATGGAAATTGTTTATTTCTGTTTGATATTCTTCTCATTGCCATGGATCAAAATAATCGTGAGTTGCCCGATACTTATACTTAGATACTCTAGCAGTCAATGGGAATCCATTAACACTTCACTTGAGATTAAGTTGACACTGTCGGATGGTATATTTAGCGGTTTTTTTTTTCTCATTTGCAATTTTGCATTCCATTTTTATGTACACACGAGTAAATGAGTCAACTTCCGACAGCAATTTCTCGGTGACTTTACTGAGATGTGCGCACTGCAATTCAACAACCACCTTTTGGCAATAGTGCACCACTACCTCGTTAGGTCAGGCTATTATTAGCGCAGTAAATATTAGACTTAAAAAAAAAAAGGAAACTGAAAGCTAAAATAATATCTCAACGTGCTTGGAGTTGAGCTAAACGGATGCCAGACCAACATGACACTGAGTATAAATAGCACAGTGCCGTGCCCGATAATAAAACACACACTAACGAGGCGTATTGTTCGTTCTGTGCTCGTCCAATGCGCTTACAAATGTCTCTCTTTCTCTTGTTAAATAATAATTCCTTTGGATGAGATGAGACATTCCTGTAAGGTAATTGTCGTAAATCTCTCAATGCCCTTGAGCGCAGAGGCATTTTAAAAAATAAAATAAACACAACCAGAGCAGGAATATAAAATTGTAAGTTTTTCTCTTATTTTTTTTATTGAGAAAAAAAGGGTAGTACACAGCAGCACAATGCTTGCACACTAAAGGGGGGTAGATTTTTTATGATTATGGTTATTACTGTACTGAATGAAGCGATTTTTTTCTTGTCTCAAAAGCGTGGGTGGGGCAATGACACTATTCAAGATTGAGGCCACACACACAAGGCTTGTTACTTTTGAAAATAAAGCTAGGAATACACAATACGATTGTATGAAAATTGTACCTTATATTTGTTCGGTTACGAGTTGCATCCTTCGAGCACGGATGTGCTAATGTACGCACAAAAATTACTATTGAAATTGGGTCCTACGTATGTGAACGTAATTTCACTTGACGAAAAATTATATCGAAACAAGCAAGTGACCTATCGAATGTAAAATGGTTGACTATTGGAGAGGAGTGAAAATTATTCAGATCCACCCCATTGCATTGAGAAGCAGATACTCGTAATGTCCCAAAAGGTCATTACATGGGAACTGTTGTTGACAGATTGTGTCAAAGCCTCACTTAGGCCACTGAAAGTCCATTGTGCCCAAAGAAACAGGTCCGTAAAGTGTCTTTTCCTTTCCTTCTCTTCATCCCTACAACTTCTACAGAAGTCGTTATGGGGTATATCGTGCTGCATTATTACCTATCTCGACCCTAACGACTGTTCATATATCACTGCGGCTTAGTTCTATGAAATTATCAAATCTCCCTTAATCAAAGACTGGCCATAACGATTTGGCTGTAGCTTATGTGCTTAATGGACACCAAACTCATAAACTTCTCTTTCTATTCGATCTCCATGTTGCCTGGGACCCAACAGAGGGTCATCCTACTGGCCAAAATAGCTTTGCCAAAGCGTGCACTGCTTGAGACTGCCTGGAGCCGTACTCTTGCAAAGGAAGTTTGCTAATCCTTTCCAAAGCTATCATCCCTGACACCAGTGTTAGCACATCATTCGCACACGCGATAACCTTGACTTGGTTTCTGTAAAGTTTACACAAGATAGAAAAGAGGAGAGAAGGCAGTAATTCCTCTTCCTTCTCTGAGCAGAGTTCACTCAACGGAATAGTCGATTATGAAAAACCAAAAAGAGGCCGATTTATTGCTCGAACAGAAGAGCCACTCTCATAACACAATTTAATAATTTGTACATGTTATTGAACGCTATAACCCTTGTTCAAAGACTACATAAATGACAGCCAATTTGACAGATGCAGATTAAACAATATGGCCGCCATCAACAGTGTATAAGAGAAGATGACTTGACACACAGTACCGGCTCAAATTAGTTGAAAACATCTGATGAATTGTTTATTTGAAATAATAAACCTATCACATTATCACCTTAAAAGACTTTAATTTAATAACAAAATATTGTCTTAATTCGTTTAAATATTTTTAAGTAATCACACTTAATTCTTGACCTAAATAAATATCAAATATTTGAATTGTTCTTCTCCTCCACAGATAACAAAGTTCGTGTAACACACTCTGAGAAAGAAAACTAAACCGCTGTCGTCCTAAAACCTCTCAGATCTGGATCTTAAGAACTCTACAACTCCCCGCAATATGTTCAACTGCATTCGGTGACCAACGTTCGTCGCTGTTCTCTTTGTCTTCGTCTACATTACGCCGGCACATTGATTAAATTTTTTTCTTTTAAATCAACCAAAAGGAGGAAAAACATAGAAATCCAAAAATAACTACAAAAACAGAAAAAAAAAGTTTATTATTTAAATTATTTTTTACCAACTTTATTTTTTTCGAGAAGAAAAGTTACTCTTTAATTATTATTTTTTTTTTAATTCGCCAAAATGCTAATCTGTGAGTTGCCGATAACAACGAAAATATTTACTTAAAGAAGATCTCGCGTTAGCGCTAAGCGCAAAATATACAAACACACATACAAAAAAAAATAAAAATATTCGCTAATTCGTTAGATTAAAATACAAATACATATTAAAATAGACATCCTTATCACTAACGGTCTCTCTTCATAAGAAAATAATATAAAATAAAATAGTGTGTGTTGTACTACCTTTGATCTTTTTTCGTGACGAAAATCATTTAACAAAAAACAACTATATACTGATTAAATAGTTTTAAAAAATAAAAACACAAGAAAAAAAAATTGTAAAATGAGTCGGAGTAGCAGAAGGAATACATTCATTCGGCCAGGATTTTCATTGAGGCGTCTCTTGTTACAAGGAGCACGAGCAGCTCGCGGCAGTCCACGCCTTGGTCAGAGATCATGCGACGTTGAACGTGGTCTATCCAAGTCTGAGAAGAAATCTGTTGAGGGTGCATTTGGAATGACCGAGAACAAGGTGAGTTGAAAGCAAATATTATTCTATCTCTATTTTTACTACGGTTCAAGTGACTAGTGAGTGCTGACGTACTTCATATAGAATGACAGTGAAGTATTTGTTTGGAATATTTGTGAACATGCCCATTCTATGAAAAAAAAAAGCAGCGAGTATTAATTATAATTTGGGTTTTCCGATGGAAACGACATGTAACTAAATTTCGTTGGGTTTTTCTTTTTCTTTTTTCTGCGTCGTAATAGTTTCTTTGTTCGATTAGGTGTTGGTGTAGAGTACACTTTTGTATCGTGAGGTCAAATGAGTTAGCCTAAAACCTAACCTAGCTATAAAAATGCAACTTTACATTAAGTACATAAGTTTTTGCGATCCAGCTGATTGCAGATTTAATAGTCTTTTTACGAGTACTTATTTTGCTTCCGTTTTATTAAAAGCAAGATTGAAATCAGATATTTGTATTATAGTCAGTTTGATCTTTTTGCGCAGGTCAAAACGAACACATTTTTAACAGATATTGTTCCGCTTCTAGTACCAATATTTTCAGTGAATAGAAGAAATCATGCTTGTGATCTTATATTTAAGGCACGTACTAGCAAAATGTCTAAAGCTAGTAGAAGAAGTGAGATAGAAAGTTCTCTGTTCGAAATGGGAAATGGATATGAAAGAGTTCTTCTTCGATTCCTTTCGGTGAGGTTATGATACGGAGTTCAACGAATACAACAGACCTTGAGGCATCTCTACTAGTCTGCCTGTGAGGTTTGGGGATTTGACCTCAGGAAGTACCAGCAGATGCCAGATATTTAAACCATTCGAACTTGAGAAGCACATTTCTACCCAAATAAGTGTCGGGAATAGGCCGGTGCGGATCAAAAAACAGGTAGCACAGATTGTTTGTCTTTTTTAACTAAGACGGCACCTATTTGCCTCCAAAACATCCATCCATACATCAAGTGCTCGTTGCACAGATGTTTGAAATTCACTTTTGACAGATCCATCATCAGTAAAGAATAACTGGTGCACCTTAAGGTCCGTCACAATTTAAAACTGCAATAAATAGCAAAGTGTTAGAGTGCTTCCTTTATGTACACCGACTTTGATTTGAAACTCTTCAGTGAATCCTGTTGAGCATCTTATTCTTGTTTTTGCTTGTAGCTCTTTGGGACTCCGCGTTGTCTTCGCACCAGCCATATTTGATCTCTTTGTTGTCTATCAGAACTCAGTATGTGCGTCTCTGTGGTCTTGCCCAGTATATACATAAATGTATTTGCCATCGGGTGTACCTTAGGGAAGTCATCTTGGACCACTCTTATTTGTTTACTTTATTATTGATTCGCTTTGTTTCCCCTATTTCTTCTTGCTGATATCTTTTATGCTTTCCATTAGTAGATTTAATATTAACGGACAGCAAAGCGTATGAAGTGATGTAATGAAGTCACCCTTTTATCTTGGAGAAATTGTATGAATTTGGTTTTACTTCTTTTTTGTCAGACACTGTAAGCTACAAAGAGTAGGACTGCTTTTGAAAAATAATAATTACATTTAGTTTGACGCTTAGTATTGGGCATGTCTACTTTATTCAAATTCCAAATCAATTTCTTTTCGAGTTTTTACGATTGCAATTAAAACTAAACACCTACAGGAGCAAACAAGTTTTATACCACTCCCATCCCAATGGGACTCAGACTGACTTGTAATTCGTAGCACTCATATGTACATATGCATGTACACAAAACGCTTCATATTTAAACAATAAAGTCTTAAGTTCATTTCCCTCGGGGCTATAACCAGCCTTCAATGATTTTTTAATGATTTCCAGACACAATTCGGTGAGAAATCAAGTGTGCCATTAAAAATTGCATTTTCGACAAGAATAAATTGATATGTACGATCAATAAAAACCGATACAAAATATTGCTTGGCAAGCAACATGAAATGATTTCGCCAAGCGATTTGTGTCATTTATGTAATGAATATTGTTACATACACAAAAGTTTCATCCGCAACAGCCGCCGACAGGCAAAATATTTATTCAATTTATTTGTGAAACCAACTGACGTTTGTTATCGTCAAGGTCATAAACTCAACTGTTTATGGTCTTTTTTTTCTTTGTGTTAGATTTGCATATCAATCTTGCTCGTATGTAGATGCCTGCAAATAAGTTTTTTTTTTTACATCAGGAAATTTTAAATACAAAAAAAAAACTTTATTTAACGGAAGCAACGTATAGGTTTATACGCCATCTTTTTTTACATTCTTTGTCAAGCTTTTTTGTTCAACAAATTTTGTAAAAAAAAAAAAAAAAATTTTACACATGGTGGCAAGCAAAGTATTTTTAAAACATCGTCTAAGGGTTTATTTGATACGCACATACACACCTTGAAATGATCAGCTTCACCAGCCGAATCGATTGATCCATGTCCCTCCATGTTTCACAAGTTTGTGGGCCTTCAACTTTATGCTAGGTTGATGGAATTTTATATACGAGGTCCTTGCAAATGTAAGCAATACAAATATCCGCCGACTGACACGCCCAACTTTCGAAAAATATTTTTTATGATGCTTTTTAGATACTCACCAAATCTTCTATAAATACAAAAAATAATAAATATTAGGCCATACGCAGCCCATAGAGGCCCAAGGCCTAGCTTCTTACAACTGTACATGTTGTGTGTGGTATACATTTCTGCACGTACAGAAGGGACCTACTGTTTTATGTCGTATGCGAAGGGCAGAGGGGTTTTGAGAAGCTTTCTCATGACCCTTGAATTTTTGTCAAACTCTCGAAACAGGTGGAGCTGTGAAAAAAAAAAACTGTTCATGGTATTTTTCTGAATTCGAACTTGGAACCCCTTCGCGCAGTAGTCTAACGAACTAACCAATGTGCCACGGCACCCATTGTATAAATTTCTAAAAATCTATTATTCTTGGTGTATGGCCATGTCCACTTTTTGAGAAAAATGTACGCAATTTTATAAGTGAAAAGCACTATCTCTGTATATAAATGATGAGCATCGATTTAGCCATGTCCGACAAATAAATTTTGAATTAGATGGCTGAATTTTTCTAGACGAGGTTCTTGAAAAAGTAAGCAATCCAAGTGTAAACATTTTAAAAATCCCCCATACCTTATGTACGGCCACGCCTTCTTTTTAGAGGCTTTTGTCTTAATGAACAGTTTTTCTTTGATTTTCTTATTATTAATTTAATTTTTAGGAACTAAGTCCCGGGAAATATTTTGAGATCCCCACTTTTTTCTGTAATTTGGCCATATGTCCCGCGGGGCTGCCAAAAAGAATCTGGTAACCCTAATTATACATGAGCTTTTTTTCCTTCGTATCAGGTGCCTCAAAAAGTACCTACAAAGTCATTGTCACCATCTTGTAATGTCAAAGGGTTCAAAAACTGTTGCACTGTATACGCCTGTTCGCAACTAGGTAGACATAGACATCGAGTCCTAGGCAAACAGTTCTTCATTGATGAAGATCTCAGACCTACATATGTATTAAGAAAGTAATTTTTCAAATTCAACAGGTTGGATTGAGTGACTTCTAACCAACACGCTTCAACAAAAACAACTCATCATGCTGGTTGGGTTCTACTACACGATTTGATTTTAGTACTTTCCCTTCCAGCTTGCTCAAAGCGTCAAAGGATTTTGACTTTTTCTCGTTAAATGCCATTTGGCCAAATCAAATATTAATTCGAATGTAATCGGTTTTTAATTAAAATTTTAAAAGTCTTAGCGTTTATTAGTTTGCTTTTATAGCTTGTTATTCCTCCAAGTCTTTTAGCATGCAGTCAATTTGAATATGCAAAAATGAATACATTTTTCATTGAAATTGAAAATGAAAATGTCCGGTGTAAAATGGTGTGGGTATTCAAATACGTTTATAGAACTAACAATCTAAAGTCAAATTGAAGTCATTTACGTTTGATTACAATAAGAATCATATATTGCATTTGTGCAGGCGGACTATGTCACTAATGACCAAAAGCCAGTCGGCTGCATATTGACTGCAAACTGTGATAAATTGGTTTGATAAAGTCTATCAGTTATTTATTGTTGTTATCACACTTAAAATTATTATTTAAGAAATCGATAATAGCAAGTGTTATGGTGGTTGCAATACATTGTTTGGTGGTTTCTCTTCAAGTGTTGATGTCATCGAAATAATTGAAGTAAAAAAAACCCGTCGAGGCAGGTCATAAATCGTTGAGAACACCAAATGGAGGAAAATAAGAAAAATACAAATGAAAATGAGTTCGAGCATTCTGCATTTTCTGAGAAGGTCTAGAAAACATCCAAAAGTATGAAGAAGTTCTTCTTTTGCGAGAAAAAACTTAGGCCTTAGGCCGACTCAGAGTCTACAGATGTTTTAGAGTAACTTATGGTCTGCTCTACATAATCGGGAATTTTACCCGAAATAAAGGAAATAAAGAAAAAAATGAACCGGTAATTGAGAGTGTACCGAAGCTTAAAAGAATTCCACAGTTTTCAAAAATGTCATTTGGCGATGAGGCCCATTCGTGGCGTCCGTGTTTGGGTCAAGAAAGAAATTGAAGAGCTGCCATTACATCCAGAGAAAACAACGGCTATGGACTGGTGGAATCATCGGTCCAAAGTCAACATAGGTAAGCCGTCCGCGATTGAGAAATGGAAAACCGTCATAACCTTGCGTTATTCACCAAGGGAAATGAACCACGCTACTCGCGCTTACGGCCAATATTTAAAAGAAATGCTCTCTAAAAAAATAATTGCCAGGAACATGTATTATGTCTGATAATAAAGATAACCCGACAAAATTGAGGTTTTTTATTATCTTTTTTACTTTTTGAAAAAAGTACCTCTAAATGAATCACCCATTAGTAAGTATACAACGCAATTTATGATGAAAATCACCTGTCAATACTGTCGTCATGAGATATCCAACACATGAACTCGGCAATCTAGAAGAAAAGCATTCCTATTATCAAGTGGTTAGTTTGTTTTCGCAATTCATTAAGGCTATTGTTAGACATGGGCACAGAGTTCAATACTAAAAAACCGATTAAAGTATAACAAATGATAAGCGGGGCCCGAATGTAGGGCACCACTGACGATGATTTAGAAACTAAACAAGTACATATATGTACATGGTGTCTTGTTGATTCTAAGAACTTATTATTGTTTACTTTTGGCGAATGCAGCCATAATTGAATCATGATGGCGAGTTTTAATTGGATTGCCTTCTTTTTTCAGAGTGTACATGGCGACAGCACATCACAACAATCGTCAACACCACCACCGTATAACAGTGCTTCCAATTTACAAGGATCCTCGTCCTCATCATCTTCATCTCAACAAAATGCAACAGTCAACTCACCGTTGAAGGTCGATAATGGGTTCATCTACTGTCCCGTTTGCTATATAACAGAGTCATTTGCGAATCCCTTCTACACTTTGGACACCTGTAAGCATACCGTTTGTCGTTTATGTCTGGAACGATATTTAAAAAATGAAATCAACGAATCTAGGACTGATATTGGTAAGATAATCATATATTTTCTATCAAAATTATTTTATACTTAAAGGTTTTCCTTTGTATCCTCTCTTTTAGCGTGCCCTCAATGTTCCGAGGCAATGCATCCAAGTAATATTGAAATCTTACTCAAAGACTATCCGGAATTCATAAGTAAATATGAAGACTTTATGGTGAGAAGATTTTTATTAGCAGATCCCGATTCAAGATGGTGTCCAGCACCAGATTGCAGGTTAGTTACTAAAACTCCATTTCTGTCAAAGTGAAAATGAAAGAATTTTTGTGTGTGTGTTTTTTTTTTCGTAGCTACGCTGTAATAGCAACTGGATGTGCATCCTGTCCTCGTATACGTTGCAAACGCCCCGGATGTGGTGTAAACTTTTGCTATCATTGCAAAGCAGAATGGCATCCAGATCAGACATGTGATGCAGCACGAGCCTCGCGACAAAGTCCAACACGTGCACCCTCCGGTAGCATAAGTCAGGATTCACAGCATCGCGATGATATTAAGCCATGTCCACGATGTCAGGTACTCATCGTTAAAATGGATGATGGATCGTGCAATCATATGGTGTGTTCTGTTTGTGGATCTGAATTCTGTTGGCTGTGTATGAAGGAGGTCAGCGATCTTCATTATTTAAGGTAAGACATTTTCAAATGTTGTTTTAAAATGGAGAGTTTAATTAATTTGCATTACAGTCCATCGGGTTGCACATTTTGGGGCAAGAAACCATGGTCTAGGAAGAAGAAACTTTTATGGCAGCTTGGAACGTTAGTGGGTGCACCTGTTGGGATAGCACTTGTTGCTGGCATTGCAGTTCCCGCCATGATTATTGGTAATTAGTTTATTTCCTTCCTCTCTTCTCTTTCTAATGATATTTTTTTACTCGTGTTTTTTAGGAATTCCCGTTTGGGTTGGAAAGAAACTTCATGCGAGGTACAAGACTGCAACAAAACACAAAAGGAATTGCTCAGTACTGGTCGGTGTGGCTGCATCGGTAAGTTACTCTTTATAGTATAGAGGGGACAAGGTTAGGTATTTACTCAAAAGACTTGAAACTAGAAATTTCCCTAAAAGTTTCGGACTTATGCAGTGGTTTCTAGGCGGAGGCTCTAGCCAGCTCAAGGTTTTTTTTTGCATTGGAAGGTGGGAATCTTTAAAAGGCGAAACTGTGCCTGTACTCAGTAATGGTGTGCGACCCTCTCCCCCCCTCAACAAACCACCTACTGCTACTGCCAATCCTCGCTGCACTGCCGTCAAGCATTTGATCTTTAGCCTCACATACCTGCGCTGTATTTCGTTGTCGCTCTTCTCTTTGTTGCTAGCCGCGGACTGCTTCCCAGGCTTCTTGGGTGTTGGCCTGGTGGATGATGTTCTGTGGGGTTAAGTTCTCACCCATCTACCTTTGTCAGGAATATCTATATTGACATTCTTCCAGGCTTTTTCTTTGTAGTACCATTAAACCATTTGGTTTCTTTAACGACGCGGTTTATTTGGACCATTCCAGTCGCTACGCATCCCGCACCTTATGAGGTTGTTCGGAAGGCGCTGCAATGTGTTGATTCTGAAATCGTATTTATTACCCCAGCCCATATTTAGGAGGAGCCATACAGCATCATTAACGCCGCACCTCTTGCTAAGAGTAATTATTTTTTTTGTTAAGGTCGTCCAATATTTGCTGTTGTTCTTGCTGCCTTCTGCGCTTTTGCTTAGATGTTAAATAGTAACTAGAACGTCACTCTTACAGTCTCCATGACTCGTGTGCTGCTGATAAGTACTACCTCCGCCTTTTCCTCTGCTGGCCCTGTACCATCTCGAAGGCTTCATTGTTTGGCCACTATAATAATCGCAATATTGTGCGGAAAACCAATTATTTTCGATGATGTCGAAATTCAAAGTTTGAAGAAAATGTGGCACGTAGCTTCGTCTTGTTGAAACCGAATCTTCGGTGTCCGTAGCATCCAAATGGGGCCACAAGAAATCGCTTACCAATAGAGCTCACCGTTGACGGTTATCCTAAAAAAAAAAAAAGTATGAACCAATGATGCTGCCAGTCCAGGATGCACGTCGTTGCAATTTGGTGGATCTGATGGAGATTGTTATGTTCTGAATAGTCGCTCCTCTCCGAAGGCCGATCAAAACGACCGTAAAAAGGGCGAAGCACGAGAAATTTTGCTAAAACAGAAGACCAACTTTCATAAAATAATTTACATAGTCATTTTCACATTATGTTGATTTGACAGGACACACTAAACCAAAATGATAGCCAATTTGACAGATGCAGCCTCAGCAATATGGCTGCAATCATCTGTCAAAGTTTGGAAATCCGTTTACATGTCCACTTCTTTAAAAAATTGTTGGCGTTGTCAAGCAATATTTTATTTTATCCCTTTTCTTTTTGTTTTTGTTTTTTTGTTAAATATAATTACAACACAGAATAAAAATTCAAAATTGAAATAGCAATTTTGTGCATAAGAATTGTAATGGTGTTTCGTTTGCTATTATTATTATAATTGTTTCTACTTGTTTTCTTTTGATTTGATTTTAAATGTATTTATTTTAATTTTGATTTGGTGTTTTCTAGTTCAACTTTTTATTTTTTATTTTTTTTGGTATTCAGCAAAATGTACTTATTAAAAAGACTCTGACTGATTTGATTTGATTAGCTTAGCGTGTGTGGTGTCGTTTTTTTTTTTTTTTTTCTTAATTGTTATCCAAATTTGCCAAATAGTTTTGGTTTAGCACTCCATCCGAATTGAAATCCTCCAATGCGTCTATCAATCTCTCCTCTGCATCTTTCTTTCCCAATGCAATATCAACAGATCCGATGCACAATAGCAATGCGAGGAGTTGGGATTTTCTACAAAAAAAAAGATAATTTCAAATCAATTGAGCCAAATATAGTGTGCATTAGTTTACTTGTAATCGATGCCAAGTTTTTGCCTTGAATAGCCGAGATCAACTTCTAAGTCAACGTTGACTTTTAATAGATTTTTCTTAAGACAGTCGTAGTAGAAATCGAGTAGATTCTCGGTGTTCTTACGTCTTACATCTGAAGTTAACGAGGAGATCATAAGCAGAGCGATATCGTTGGTTGCTCTAACAGAAAGTGAAATTGCTTTAAAATAAATTCAACTATGGGATTAGTTATACTCACCTACTATACGTAACCATTTGCCAGTCTAAAATCACACAGTTATCCTCCCTACTGGGATCTGGTCGATTCTTCAATAAAAGATTATTCGACCAAAAGTCTGTATGTGTTATCAGGCCCATTGGTTCGATTGGCTCTAGAAGGGTTTCGATAATTGTTCGAGTCTTGCTGCGTACTTCGTTTAATGCCTGTAGGACATCTTCTTTGCCACCGATTTCAAGAAGAAATTTACTCAAATGTGGCAGTCCATGTTCGACCAGTTGTTGATAGCTATCCGATGCTTTGTCAATTTGGAAGAGGAACTGTTAAAAATTGTATTTATTATTATTTATTGAATTAATCCATGGGCATATGAACTTACGGGATATTTTTCGTTAAGTTGTATTTTTTCCTTAAATTTCATGGCCAGCGAGAGTGCATGAACTGCTGAGATCGATACGATTGCATATTTAGTCTCATCCAGGGTCAAACCGGATGTAAAGTGCGCCGATTGATAGCCCATTGGTCGCATATCTTGTAGAACTAAAATACTCTCTGATGGTTCGGGACTTGATTCATCTTCATTCAAACCTGTATTGTATGTGCTGTGATAGCACTTTGGCACCGCTATAGTCATTGGTTCCGCATCGGCGCGTAAATGACGTTTTTGAAATTCCAATAAATCTGGAAGTATCTGTAAAATAAATTCATCTATAGATACATTCATAATTTGTGATGTGTGACCAAATAATAAACGGATTGAATTACTGGAACACCAAACCAACCGCAATGAAATGATATAGACCTCCATATGGCAGAAATTTTACGGTTAAAATATTTTTTGATGATTCGTACTTTGTGGCATTAGATACGCCAAACAATTTATTAGTAAATTATACATCAAATGCCTCTGGTATAATTTGTTACGAGGCTTAATAAATTTAGCGATATAATTTGAAATGTGTTGTTAGAAATGCGGTTGTTCATTCGTTGGGGTTTTGTTTTCATGCTTCTTCCAATCAATTCGAGATTTAAATTGAAGTTAATTTTTAGAATCGGTTGGCACAGTTCTTTTTAAGAGGAGGAATGTAAAATTATTACTTAACCAGTCGATTGTTAGACTCAAACATAGGCTCGACGAGCTTAGAAATATTCATTTCATCTGAAAGGAGGTTACTATTTGATTCTGGATTATGCCATTGTCTATATCATCGATTTGACAGATTCGCTCCCCCAAGTTAAACACTTCTGATTTTCATGAATGTATTCTGACATTCCAGCAAAATCAAATGGAAGCTCACACACACAAGCTTAGACATCAGCGGCTTGTTTGACAGCACTGTGTGCAGCCATTGCTGTGTATGCTTTTTGTTGTTATCAATCGAGTATCAGCCTGTAGTAAATATTTTGCCAAAGTAAAAGAACGAAAGAGCACGATACATTTACATTTAGGTCTTGGTCACACGCTAGTTCACATTTACTCACAAGTTGGACAATTTCTTTTCAATGAAATGAACGAACTCGGAAAAGTTTTGTTTGTCTGTGTCTATATGTATTTCTATTGAAAACCGTT
Organism: Chalcosyrphus nemorum; assembly: GCA_949716465.1. NCBI lineage: Eukaryota > Metazoa > Arthropoda > Insecta > Diptera > Syrphidae > Chalcosyrphus > Chalcosyrphus nemorum. Next base: position 40,447,968 of record OX454333.1, on the reverse strand, counting down.
AACGAAAACTAAAATATGTATTATGATTTAGCCACAATAATTGATTTGAAAACTTTTAGCAATTGAAAACTTTTTTGACCAAAAGTTATACGCTTGATTTGGCGTAATTTGGCATCAGGCTCTTACGACGCAAATGGTGGATCAGGAATTATCTTTCATATGTATTGGATAGCTTCAAGCCTGATATCCACCAAATGCTGGTGTTTCCCAGGGTTCAGTTCTGTCTCCAACTCTTTTTCCAAAACAAAACCCTGAGCTATCATCCATGAATGGAACTTGCTTCGTAGAAACCGAAAGAATTGTCATTCTCCGTATGTGTTTCAATAATCAGCTTGGATTTAATAAATGTTATATGTCTAGAATTGCTCCTTCTGCTGATGGACAAGGCACGCGAGTTTGTCAAATTGGAAAAGAGAAGAAAGAGTTAGTCTTGTGGTGGTATTAGGTTTCTCCATGATTAGTGTCCAATTCGGATGGGGAGAGTTGTATGTGATTTTTGTATTCGTTTCTAATTCACAGTATTTTTTTCGCGTTGTTTTTGAAGTACACTTAACATTTACAGTGATCGAATATCCTACCCTAAACCGTGGTCACCCACATAAAACTTTATATACATCTGTGGTTTCATAGTTACTGCAACGCATGGCTTATAAATCTTTTCCTCGTTTGAATACCTATACAAGAAGGAGCATTGCCAACTACTGCCTTGCATGTTTTCTAATAAGCAGTTGAGGATACTTGAGTATGATTTAAAAAATTAGTTTTTTCTAAAAAAATCCCAGAAAATATTGCCCCCTCTTCGCACTTCGCACATTTCATGGAATCATTCTTTTTATCTTACTCACCTGCGTGTAAAATTTAATCTCTCTCAAATCAAACTGTGCTTCGGTAACGAAAAAACGACTAAACGGATCATGTGGCAAAAGTTTTATAAACAACTCCAACTGATGTTTTTCATCTTGAAATTCATATTGAATCTTAACAGCCAGAACTTCACTTAAGTTACTTATACCATTGGAACTTCCCGCTGATACACTGTAGTCCTAAAGTGGGGAAAAAAAAAGAAAACCAGAAACAGAAACATAAATCAAATTAAATCCCGCCAATGTGTCTGAACTTTAACTTAAGTTTTACCTTCAATATGAAGTCAGCATTATATTTATGATGATCCCTTAGGAAATCCTGTATCCATTCGGTATTGACTAACCAATTTTCAGTCTCAAAAGATTCATCGTCAATATCAGACATTGTTTAGTTTCAGCCAAAAAAGTGTGTTTTTCTGGAACAAAAAAAAAATAAAAAAATCCGCCCATAAATATCTCCCACGATGTTGTATACAAAATTAGGAATTTAACCACTCTTTTTCACCTGAGCTATTATAGGATATTTAGAGGCTATAATCATTCCCATTAAAGATATCAAACGTTATCCCATCGGCAACACCCCAAGGGTGAAGAAAATTATAAACACAAGACTTTGATTGGAAAGTGGAGCGGCACCTACTCGTACCCGTCTGGGTGTCGGTGAAAATCCTAAATAATTGGATTTTCCTTGTTTCCACCTTATGCACCGCTACGCACTCTTTTGTGTCTCGCCGAAGCAAACAAACAAACGAAGGAGAAGAAGAAATCATATCGAGGAATGTCTGTGGTACTAATTTTATCATTACACTTCACTACCCCATAAAATTAAAATTGATTACTTTCTTAATTTTTTTTGTTTGGGTAGTATTTTATGGGCGGGGTTCTCTCGATATAAACAATGGAAAACATCTCATCTCCTCCTCCGGCCCCTTAGTTTCACATTACAGACGACCTAACAGCTATTACATGACCCTTGGGTTATCTATTATCGAATCGAACCCAATTAATTGTTAATTGAATTTTATTGAAAATTTTAAGTGCAAGGACCTCTCATACGGCACTGATACGGCACACGGACGCAAATTTTCGAGGTCAAGTGTAATTTTTGAAAATAAATTTAAATTTTTTCGTTAATTTTCTCCACCCATCTTCACTAGAAACAAACTTAATTTCCATTGGAAATATGTGAAAGCAATTTATATGTCTAGACACCATTACTACAAAAGTGCATGCAAGTACATTGAATGAGTAATATAAAAGAAAAAAAAAAAAACAAGAGACGAGCAATAAAAAAAAAAGAAGTATCTGAGAGATACTATAGAGCCTTTTGTTTTCTCCACCGAACGTACGTCTACTGCGGTGTGCCTACCTTTAAATGTATCTTTAAGAATCCACTTAAATTTTCCAGATATTAGTATCCTTTTTTTTTAAAATATTTGCACAAAAAAGATTAAATCCACTCCCTTTTTTCTTGGTTGTAATCACAATCGCGACGAACGAAAGCAAAAGCAGGACCACCGTCGGCAAAGTACACTCGGGATATGGGCAAAACTTTGCCGAAATGTGTGAAACACCACCACGTTGTGTGAGTACAGTGAGTGGAATCTTTCTCTGTTCTAATCAATCTGTGCGTTTTCCTCTACATTGGGGAAAGTTTTTTTTTTTATTCGTTTTTATTCGTACAATGCACCAGAGCAGCAGTAACAACAGCAGCAGCAGCAGAGAATCATGTGTGAAACGAAAGACAGCAGCATGACTGGATGAGGGAAAGATGTTTTTTTTTTTTTTTTCTCATCAGTCTGTAGTATCGCAAGCGTGTTTCCCCTTTTGGTATCTGACTCACTCAGAGAGGGAGATTTAAGTTTATGTGGGAGAGAATTAAAAGCGTCATGGTAACAGCGGTGTTGCCACTTATAATTTTAACATTAGTTCTTTCCATACGTACGCCATAACGTATGGGTATTAATGTAAACTATTTTAACACTTACGCTTATGATGCTTTTAAGCCAAGATAAAAACCGATGATAGCAAAGCGGCAGCACTGGTGCACACTTGCCTCAGTTCTCACCAACTTTTTTCTAGTTGCGATACCATGCTTCCTTCTCGACTGTATCTACTTCTGGTACCATCCTGAGTAAGAGAGTTCCTTTACATCGTATGGTTTGCTATGAGAGAGAGAGTGTAACCAATCTACTGTCACTTTCATCGTTGTATGTTTGTGCCTATAGGTTCAAGGCCTGTTCTCTGATAAAGCCGTCTGTTAGAGATACAGTTTGGCCAGAATATCCGTAAGATAGCGCTATTCAGCATATCGCTAATCACCAATAGAAACAGATTTGGTGAAAGTGCGCAGCTTTACCGAACCCCACTTTGGACTTTGAATTCCTCTGACAGCCTTTCTGTGTAAGACCATCATATGTAGCCTTGACAATTGCTATTCTTTGCTTCTCCTGCGCAAGGCTCGGCCAAATAAATTCCCGATTGGCACTTTCTAAAGTTTTTTTTTTTTGAAACCGGTGAACAGCCCCATGGTATGTGGGGTAATCATGACAACTCCTGTTTACGGCGTAGCTGAGTGGTAGCCAGCGCAGTACGACTTGATGGGTTTGTTCACAAATAATACTGTCCACTTGGAATTCAAGAGAAGCTATGCATCCAGAATGCCTTAGTGTTGGTCTTGAACTTGAACCGTAGTTAGCTAAGTATATAAAATAACCAAACTAGTGCAGTGTCTTCCAGGCGGATGTAGTGACAGTGCAGCAACGGCCCATGAGTCTGCGGTAAAGGCAAAACCTGCAGACAGTAAAGTCTTCTTCGTTGACAGTCAGGCTGCTATAAAACAGTTACTGCTGTAAAAAAAAAAAAACGCAGCAAAAGTTTGAATTCTTCTGAGTTTCCGGACATGAAACCATACCGTGAAATGTGAGAGCTAAGGAACTGCCAAAAGGTGGCTCAGCATCGACCACTAAACCAAGATATTTCCGTGAATATCCCGCCTTCCACTCTAGGTTTAAAGCAGAGAATCGAACAATCATGTCCTTGCCAACCCCTATACCTAACATAACATCCAGTTTGCTGACTTTTTCCGGTCTAAATTGACTATGGCCATAAGCAGCCCATAGCTTTTCACAACTGTACGAATTGTGCGCGTCATACGTTTCTGTACGTTCAGAAGGGAGCTACAGCTTTAGGTCTTCTCCGAAGGGCTGAGAGATTTTTTGCGAAGCTTTCTTATGACAGTAAAATTTCTGAAAGTTGACCAGACCATGTAGATTTTTTACATTTTATGCTTGACTGGTACCGTATCAAAATACTACATTTTACGGTTCAAAATTACTATGGCAACACAGCTAAGAGTGATAGTATAGCATAAATTGCTATCATCGGCTCTCGAATGATGTTGATTGAATCTCTCATTTACTGGATGTTTGTTCTTCATCATCATGACCATGAACATTGCAAAAAGCTTGTTATACTCTCAACTCGACGCACATGGATGGTTCATGGAGTACAGTTCAATTTTCTTTTTCCTTTCCCTCCCCCTTTCTCCCGGGCACAAAAAGCTCTTTTTCACAGTCTCGCTTTTCTTTCACTATTCCTCTTGCGCTATGAATTATTCGCTGAGCTCTTTTTTTCTTGTTCGATGAATCATATTTGTGTTGATTGAGAGTAAATAATATTATTATAAAGTCGTTCAGACACTACTTAAAGTATTTAGTGACTGTCACATCCCTCGAATGCTTCCTTTAAAAAACACTTGCACATAATTCAGACATAAGCATTTTCTTGTTGCATAAGAAAAGTATCTGTGTATCCAAGGCTCTTCTCATTAGTCTTTAAAAGTCTCTTCCCATTTCCTGGCAAAACTATCTCGGGACATGTCATTGCACCCTTTGGTCTAGAACCAAGTACAAAAGTCCTACACGGCTTGCGATCCACCGCAAACAATACAATGGGCTTGTTGTAACTCAAATCTGCTAACAGCCAGAATGTTATTGTATCTGTGGTTAGCATATTTTTATTTTTTATTTTAAAGTTAATTTCTTTTACTGTTTGCCAAGCAGATTTCAATGGTGGGAAAAGCTCTTCCGTATATACGTATGTATGTATGTATCCTTATTATGCAAAAACGTGGTCATGCTCAGTACCAAAAGGCAAAAAAACAACACACTGTTTGACTTCCATGATAAGTTAAATATGTATTTATGTATAAATGTACAGTGTGCTGATTAAGTATATTGATTTTTTTTTTGTTTTTGACTCGACGACGACGACGACCATATGGGCTTGACTGGAATCAAATGAATTATAATTAAGGTAAGGCCGGCAGAAAAGAAGAAGAAAAAAAAAACAGAAAAGATAGATAAATATGACATGCAAGAGGATTCTCATAAAGGAATCAGTGGCACAGAAATGTGGCCTTGTGTTGGTTTTGTGAATGAATGAGCAAACAAGACTGTTTAACTTAAAGGATTGGCTGACAAACCCTTTAATCTGTCCATTTCGTAATGTGGTGGAAAAGAATCACGACAGCAATGCGTTCCACCACAGGGTTCTCGAAGACAATCCTTTTGTCTAGTTTTTTTATGCTAAATAGGCTTAAACGGTATCTAGCGTCACTTTGGTATTTATGTGGTGCATAGAAGTCACGTATAACGGACATATATTTGATACCGTATTAGTGCGAATGGTGTGCCATTTAGGAGTGGCTTCAGAACTTTTTAGCGCGCAATTTTTAGCAATTATATAGGGACTTTGTGTCAAAATTATACAAATGGCAAAGAACTTGTCGGGCTTAATCTTTATGCTTCAAAGTTGATCCTTTAAAAAATAGTCACTCTTTTTGCGATTTTTTCTCGATAAAGATTTCACTCGAACAACAAATCTCACTCGAATGAATCTCTTTATGTTGGTGCTCTGAGTGTCGAATGGGAGATGTGAATTTGATTTTCGAAATCGACTTTGTGACGTTTAAGTCATCGAAATGTGTCATGATGCTACTTTTGTATAAATTAACTAAAATAAGTCATAGAATAGCAAGAGCAAAGTCAAATTCACTAAAAGCTTTCCTGCCTTTATTTTGTTCGTTTTACGGACAAATCTTTTGACTTATGATGTTCCGTAAATTGAGAATACTTACAGGTTTTGTCGTCTGTACACATGTTACGAAATCATTCCGACCGATGATTTGGTATAAGCCCACAACAAGCAACTAACGACGTGTGTGTTCATCTGCTACACTTTCTGATTATTATTGCCTTTGCCTTTGAATCTCTAACCAGGCTTCTCAGCCTTATGAATAAGCTTCCAATGGTCGAAACTATCTGGGACCCGTCAATTTTGACAGTGGGATTTAGTCCGTATTTTTGGGATATAATACATTTTTTATTTATTTAAAAGGCCCATGTATGACATTATGTATGAAATAGAACATCACTTAAGTAACCGTAGCGGCTTCGTTGAGTGACGTACATCCGAATTTTCATAACCTTGGCGCATAAATCAAATCAAATCGTTGGCTTTAAGGGCGATGGTCGACTGAAGAAAACTTCGCAAGGAGAAGTCTGTCGGGATCATACGGCACGATCTCGGTGGTAAATTCGCATCGTCTCCAAATGAGATAACCATGTTCGGCAATGGCCAGTCAAAGTTTTGAAATCCCTATTGGAAACCCTTTACGAGGGTAACCACTTAAATGTTGATATACCTACACAAGTAAAAATTATAATCGAAAAATAGTTTTATGGTTTTTCAAAAAATTCTCCATGTATGTAATAAATAGAAGGGTTTGAACTAATTCTCGATTGAATTCAGAAAACCAGCGCGAAACACGTCCAAAGTCATAAAAAATCATCACAGAAAGATGTTAACGATTTAATTTTATTTTTATAGTAAATGTTTCCAAAACCTGTATACAAACACAAATAACAGTCGTATGACAAAATATTTTGAGCACGACCCAAGGTTACGATGATAATGTCAGATTTGACATATTCACACTAGTGTTGCCATATCTCAAAACTTACCTAAGGAGAAAAGCATCTAATATTTCACCAATGCTGCCCTTATTCCGCAGCAGTCTTTTATCTTCCATAGACTGGTTAAATAATATGTATTTTCCGAGGTAGAATAACTCCTTCACCTTGATGGAAAAAGAGGCTGATTCATAACGTTAAAGTGTCTGTTAAAGGCTGAACCTATGTATTGTAAAAGTTTTCATTCATTTAGTTTTTACTCCTTAAATACATACATTCATACAAATAACAATGGAAACTGGAAATATACTTGAAATAGTCATAAGCATTTGTTTTTCTACTCATGGTTTTCGACAATGAGGTTAATCTCTATGGAAAGCTACGATTTAACCACGCGTTCCTCTTCTTTTGTTGAACTATTTTACATCTTTATGTAATCCCCTTCCCTTTTTTTTTAACCCAAATAAAATCTATATGAGCATTTTCGACGAGAGATTCCTTTTAAACATAATGAATGCAGATGGGAATGTTTTGTTTCGAAGCATTAAATTGTTTTTGAGGGTAAGCTATCTTTTATGTCGGTGTGTAAACATTGATAAACTTTGACATTTAGCAACTGATTGACTTAAGTAGACATGTCAGTTCAATGCAACCATAAATCGTTTCACACCGAAATAACGCGCCAAATATCGTTAAGCACAGGACATTGGACAGAGATTGTCGACAACGGCCAAGATTTTCTAATAGACTAGGTGAAGCGGTAAGAGAGAGTGGTGACGAGAACGGTGTGGTATCGTTGTCCTGGACGTGTCAAAAATTGCGAAATTGACAGGCCACCCAGAGCTTCAGATTTGAAAAGCAAAATGTATATGAGCAAGCCTCGGCCCATTAACAAAATCAAAGCAAACATTCATATCATCTTTATAGCCCCAAAATGTTGAAGCAGAAAGGACACCTTTTGTTTTGGTCATTAGAGGCACTTGTTGCATTCAAAAACTAGTTCAAATTAATTGTAAAGGATCGAATTAAATATTTTTTTCTGATTTATTTAATATTCACAAACCGACATAAAAGATGGCACACCCTGTATTTGGGTTGATTTTCCTGACGCTGTTTAAACATAATAGATTTTATATTATGTTTCACCTTTTGTTCATATCTAACTTCTTTTTTTCAGATTTTAGTTTCACCAGTTTTGGCTGGCCTTGCTGTCGCTATTGGTGTTCCGATTCTTCTGTTTTATGTCTATGGTGTAGTTCCAGTATCCTTATGCCGTGCTGGGTGTGGCGTCTCGACACGCGATGGCTTCAAATTCGATTTTGACGACGAAGAGGAAGAGAATCAAATGCGTAACCAAAGTGATGGCGCAAGTGTTGATGCTGTCTCAAGAATAGGTGCTACAAGTATTGGTGAAGTCAGTCTTAGCGTGGCAAGTGGCAGTCACATTGGTGTACCAAGTCAAACAAATGCATTTGGCGCTTCACATTTGTCAAATCGTGAATCAACAACAGCGCTAGCTGGTAGTATCACAGGACACAGATTAGAAGTTCAAGCCGATGTAAGTTCATCGGAAACAGCTTCGGCTGTCACATGTGTTAGCGAAAAATCCGGGAATACGCTCAACGATACTGCCTCGACTAAAGCATTAGCCGGTTCAATACTTAGCTATAAGCAGGTTAGTAATAAAATGATAAATATCTTTTAGACTAAAATATAGTAATTTTTCTTTTTCACAGCAAATTGATTCCTCAAATGTAAGCGAAGATGGAGCATCCGAGCGAGTTAGATTCGATAACACTGTTTGCTATGTCATTGATGGCAAAAGAGATTGTTCAGATGTTTGGTATACTGCGCCATTAGATCAGGTATGATGTGTTCTAAAAGGGTTTGTACAAAATCTTTTATAATAATCGAGCTTGTTCAGATCAGCTTGATCATTTAAGAAGTACTACCCCTAGTGGCATAGTTCACTAAAAATTATATACCGAATGCTCTTCTTCCAGAGTTCAATGGCCTCCCTAGAAGCTACTATTTTGAGCAGAAGTTTACATGGTAGTGGCATGCCAACCCGCAATTTGTCAGGTCTGATTGAGAGGATTGTACTCAGTTTAGTGTATTGTCAAACCCGCACCTATTATTGTATAAGTGAAAGTTATATTGTACCGAGGTGTCCATAAGAGACGATCTGTAATTTAACACAACAGACAAGAGTTTTTAAACCCCTTTCGGTCTAAGTACAAACCCAAAAATGGGTTAGGTATCAGGAACAAGTCTAATGTCATTTCAAATGTCAGTGAAGAGAACTATTCCTGTGTTCAATCCTAGTCCACATTGAGTGGCCAAACTGGATAGCCTCCAAAGTATATTTTGTCTCTCTTAAAGTGTCAGAGAATCAACCAGCGTCATCAATAGCAGCATCATCGACGTAGGCCTATACTTTTTAAATCGATCAACAATTGATTTGTTGTGATGTTGTGTGGAAGACATGATGACATCCCACCCTGAGGAGTGAAATGCCTGACAAATATACGAGTCGATGCTGCGCTCAAGTTTGACTTAATGAGCTTGCAGTGGGCAAATGACATATTAACACCTTAAGCGGCTGTTAGTAAAGATACCACCTCTCAAGTGTATAGAACATTGCACCCGAATTAAAATTGTTAAGGACTCCCTCATTACCCATCAAGGTTATCATTACCCATCAAGGTTACTTCCAGACTGCGCCCAATGTAAGCAGTTTCCACAAATCTGCTTTCATATGTAGTATATGAATTGAAGGCGCGAATCAATGGTATCGTTTGGTAAAAACGAAGTCTGTTGCACACACAAATCCGTAAAAGTACTGTAGTGCTGGTAGATTGAAAGAGCTGTTTTATACTACATATATATAAAAAGTTTAATTTCTAGAACATCTGTTTAGATCCGTTTACCAGGCACAAAGTTATTAGGGCATTTGTTCCCTTTTAATAATATAGTTCCTTTTAATAAAACCGAAGGATTCACAATTGCCATTTGCTTAAAAATACATTCTTAAGCTGGGAGTTTACGTGTGTAGGATGCAATACTTTTAGGCTGAATAGACAAAACTCGGAAACTTTTCAAAGTGCGAGTCTCTACTTCCAGGCTATTAATATTTAGAAGTCTAATTCATTCCCTTGCTCTGCAAAGATCTGGTTCGCACTTTTTGCGAGGAAGAAGGTTAGTTAATATATATTTAATGCTTCGAAGCAACGTCTTAAGACTTATTAAAGGTCAAGCAGGGACGTGCATGTTGATAATTTCCATGAGTGACAAGTAATTATTTCTTTATTAGTTCTTTATTGTTTTACCACCAACCAACCAAAGTAGGCTTAATGTCGAAACACTCGCAACTTCGATGGTTTACATTTGCGAAAACATTCACTACCATGCATTTAATTAACGATATTTTTCAGGACCCTGGAGCAGATAAGGCCAGTGTCGGCAGCAGTCGTTCATTTCGCAGCTCCGAACGTTCATACCGCGAGGATCTGGATCCAAATAATTCAGCTACAACTGGTAAACGTCTTGCATTTAGTTCACGACATGCCAAACTTAATTCGGCAACACATCGAACTCTCTCCCTGGATTCAAATACCGGATCAAATAACATCCCAGAAAATGTTAGCTTAGAACAACAAGCCGAAGAAGAAGATAAAGCCGCCTCATCAGTGCCAGGTATTCCAACACAAGACGAAGCCATTGCCACACCAACAACTGGCTCTCTTCCAAAAACACCTACAAAAAATTCCACGCGAACATCAATTCTAAGAAATTTGTTCTTTGCTCAAAAAGATAATCACAACAATAACAACAGCAGTACCGGCAACAATAAGTCCAACAAGGATTACTTGAATAGCGAAAGTAGTGCATAGAAAAGCCAACGCATACATATAAAATAAAAGTTATTTTTGTCAATAATGAAATAATGCTTTAAATAGATTCGTGTTTCGTCGTCTAGATAGATCAGAAATCAAATTTTTCGCATAAATATTGTGTCTAATTGTTCAGAAAAGAACTATAACTTACTCAAATTGTACTACCGTCTAAAAGCTACTTACATTGATATAGAATCAGTATCTTGGACTTTAATTCTTTTTCTTTTCGTATCTTCTCTCATTGTTTTCTCTCTGCGACATTTTAGATCTTCTTCTTACTCAATGAGATTGTTCTTCTTATTAGGAAAAACAAAAACGAAAACTATTTCCTATTTTAAATTCCCTGTGCCAAAACAAAAAGAAAGAAAAAAACTGAAAATATTCAGCTAAAGTCTCCAAGTCTTGGAGAATTTATTTAACAAAAAAATATGAATTTGCTTTTATTTTCTGCTCTCAAAGACTGAATCACAGAAAAGAGACATCCTTCATGGGATTTGGAGCTGATATTGCCCTAAAGAAGCACGTCAAAATTGTTCAGAATGATTTAATCATTTTATCAAAGTCTTTTTTCAAAAATAAATATAAATAGTTTGTTTTTCTCGTACACCGTTATGTGTTTTATACATCTGTTTATTGTGCTAATATATGCACACACACTCTATATCAAAAAGAAAAAGTAAAATAAATAAATACTAATTGTCGCTGTGTATGTATCATCTATTGCATAAAACTTAAGTAAAAAAAAAAAAAACAATTAATAATGAAATCACTTTATAAAATAAACAAAAATTAATAATAATAATCTTTTAATGGAAAGAAACCTGAATTTCAAATGTGATTTTAGTTGGAATCGAATTACAAATGTAAGAGAAATGCATTATCAAAAAGCGTTGCTTAGTTAGTTTTTAGTAATGTTTATGTAAAAATAAAAATAAAAAAACCGAAACAACAACTCTTATTAAAACATTCATAATTATTATTATACATTTTGCAAAATGATTCATAAGAAATTAAACCAAATTTTTACCATCCAATAAATAAATCAATAGCTTTCCAATTTCCTTATTGATCTGATAAATGTGAATAACCTTAACGCACAATATGGGCTTGGCTTATCCATAAAGACCAACTATTTTGTTCGTTGCTTATTTAAAATACGAAAATCATTGCAAATGGTATTTGGTTCAGCTTAAGAGAGTTTCAGGGTACAAAAACACTTTGCAACTGTAAAGTAAATCATTAAAAAAAACAAAAAAAAAGATTAGAGAAAATGAATACATGACAAATCCACTTCCGCTTTCGTTGTCGTTTGGTTGTGTCTATAGGTTCATGGCTCGGTCTCTGATAAAGCTGTTCTAGTGATAGTGGTGGTCACATCCGGATTCAAACTTGGAACGGAAGAGTCACAGCTTAATGTGTAAGCAAACTACAATACCTCGCCAAACTGTGGATAGCATCCCGAAAGTAGGTTTTGCTTTGCATATTCGGATGGCTATATTCAGTTCGATTCCACCATCGGTCGAGACAATACTCCCAAGGTATTGGAAAGTCTCCAGTCTATCAACTCAACTGTATGTCGAGCATAGTATACATGAGTACGGTCCTGTGGTGATCACTTTTGTTTTTACCGAGTTAATTTTCAGTCCAATGATGCTTCTCTCTACACATTTTCTGTCATTTGGTAAAAGTATATTATTCTGTGAGACAGTAGGCATTCGTTGTCGGCGTAATCTAGGTATTTGAAGTCAGGTATACAAGTCCATCCAATTCCTCCAATTGTCGTTTAGTATATCGGTAGTCACAAATAAAAACAGTATTTGTGCAGGTAAGCAGCCTTACCGAACCACAATTTGGACTTCGAATTCCTCAATCACCCTTCCTCTGTGCAAAAGGACATGTGGATTCATCGTATGTAGCCTTGATAATTGTTTTTAATTTAAATATATAGTTCATTGGTTGAAGTGGGTGCAAGCTCAGCTCAGCCAACGACATGACATAATAATTCTTTTAAGCTGAACCTTTTATATAGTTGTGAAATTTTTATCCTCAAATATAAAATGTTTGTTTGTTCCTTTAAAATAAGAACAGAAAAAATACGAACAATCGGTTTAAAATATTTTTCTAAAATAAGTCATTAAGATCATATCTTTTTGTGGCTCTTTCTGTTTAATTTTTATCGTTTTTTCGTTGTTATATTCTTTTGCCAATAACATTTTAGGTTTTTATTAAATTGTAATGAATGGAAAAAAAAATATAAAATATATTGTTAACTACTGTGTCTATATAATATTATAAAATAAATTTTGAACAAAATAAAATAATTGAAAATTTATTAGAATAATGAAAAATAAAAAAGAAAATAATGTTAGCATTAATATTCTACAATATTATATTATTGTCCAATAAGTTTCTCTTCCTTTTTTGTATAAAATAAAAATCGACTGTAATAATGTTTACAAAAGAAATCGTAAATTGTTTTGTTTTATTTAAATAATTTCAGAGTCGCAGTTAGAGAATTAATTATGATGACTAATAAAAGGCAAAAATACATTTGCCTTGAGTGTGAGACAAATTCATTGGTATTCATCTGAAATTTTTGAAAACTGCATATCAATATATTAATATAAGCAAAGCTCAATAACTCGTGGAAATTGGTTTCGCTTGGAAATTGGAATTGGGAATTAAAGAAAATATTCCAAATTTTCGGTTGACATTATGCATCGTGTAGGTATGTGTGAATTGACGCTACCCCTTACACAGTTCAATCGATTGACGTCGTTGTGTGTTAATGTACGATGAGTGATACGAACTGTTCTTACACTTCTAATAAAGAGAAAAATTTTAAAAATGTCAAAATAAATTCCAAAAGAACTCTTTGTTTTCATCATCCCTTATTTTTATTTTCCCTCTTTCTTTTTCCTCGCGCTGGACATGTTTCTATTTCCGCAACCCAGAACAGAATGAAGTTCGCAGGTCAATCCAACCTTAAGACACATCATTCAGCTTGATGTTCATCATGCAAAATCAAGTGTTTTGATTTCCGTCAATCAAGCTCCTTCAAATGTGTGTGACGCTTACATGCTCAGTTTCACAAATTCAATTAAATGATTGACTTCAATCGATTGACCGTGTAAGGACCGCTTAAGCTAATATAATTTATTTGTAAGAACAGTTTGGAAATTAGAAAAAAATTATCCAATTTTTAAGCTAAAGAGTCAGAAACAAATTAACATCTATGCAAGTATTTCGCGCAAATTACGTAAGTCTTGAGTTTGGATTTGATTACGGAGTTGAGGTGAGAAATACGAATAAAAAATTCGATGGGAATTTTCTCTGTCCTTGACCCCTATTGTGAGTGTCGATAGTCGATCGTCGATTGCAGATTTTGGTATTGTATATCGTGACTGTGTTGGACATTTGTCGATTTGACAATCATTTGTAGTCGGTCACGAAATTCTGATCGATGCTTTGTGTGTGCTGATAAAATGTAAGTAATTTTAATAAAAACAATGTATTTTCTTAAAAATAAACAATAATAATAAATTATGATGAAGCATATTACAAAAAAGGAACACTTGGTACTGATCGGTGGAAAATATTAGCAACTGACATAAATAGCTATGGACCTTCCGTGCTTTTGTGGGACATAATTTAGCTGTTATTACTACATTATAGCTTTTCATTTGTACTTTAAATTCAGAATGTGAATGTTGAATCAGCATATATATGGTAAAAAATGTGTCCCAATCACAATAAACGATTCTCCAATAAGGAGTTGACAACTTTTTTAAATAAAACGCAAACCATTTGGGATACATATTTAAAAAAAAAAACTTTATTATCGGCTTGAAGTACAATCAAAACATTTACGAATGGAACTAGACTTCGTTCATATGGCCACCGCGGGCACGTTTGCAGCCGGTGATTCGTTGGACCCAATTTTTAACGACTGGGCCACACATTTGGGCCGAAACGGCAACTATTTCGCGTTCAATGTTGGCTCTCAGCTCTTCCAACGTCGTCGGCTTGCTGGCGTAAACCAATTACTTAACGAAGCCCAGAAGAAATAAGTCAAGCGGCGTTAAATCGCGCGAACGAGACGGCCAATCGACCGGCTCATTTCTTCATTTCAATAAATCAATTGTAACGTGTGCTGTGTGGCTTGTGGCACCATCCTGTTGAAACCACCTGTCGTCCAAGTTCATATCTTCCAATTCGGGCCAAAAATAATCGGCAATCATGGCACGAAAACTCTGACCATTCACAGTAACGTGACGATCGTTATCGTCGACGAAAAATTATGGCCCAATAACGCCATGGAAACCGTACCAAACAGTTATTTTTAGTGGATGAAGTGGTGATTCATGAAGCACATGTGGATTTTCACCCGAGCAATAAGGTATATTTTGCTTATTTGTCACTGAAGATGATTTTGCGATTAAATTCATCACCTTGGTGCATCTTCTCGAGAACCCATTCGGAAAACGTACGCCGCTTCAAATGGTCCATTGGCTTCAATTCTTGAGTCAGCTTGATCTTGTATAGGTGTAAACCAAGGTCCTTACGCAAAATACGCCATAACGTGGTCTGAGCGATGCCTAATTCTTGAGAATGCTGATTTGGATCGTTTTCTATAGACGCCTGAACGGCAGCGATATTTTCGTCTCACTGACACTCGGACTTACATTTTTGCACTAAATTTGTTATTGCCTGTCTACTAGGGCAAAAATTACGACCGAAAATTGGAGTTAACGCTCTTAAAGTTCCGATCACCGACTCCGAATTTCGGTAGAATATTTTTATAATTTGTAGACATTGCTCGTTCGTGTACTTTACCATGATGAAAAGGTTGAGTTACTGAATAAATTGACAGTGACAGTTTGATGATTAGTGAAAGAGTGCGTTCACAAATTAAATTCCAAGTTGTCAAGTCCCTATTGGAAAACCGTTTATATCGTGTAATAGCAAACTGTTTGTTAGCATATGCTGTCAATAAACAATTCGCTGCTTTGGGACAAATTTAAAATATCGTGTAACAGATCATCATACGCCTGACGCACATATGCCTATTTGCCCAGAATGTTTAGCATGTG
Source organism: Chalcosyrphus nemorum (assembly GCA_949716465.1). NCBI lineage: Eukaryota > Metazoa > Arthropoda > Insecta > Diptera > Syrphidae > Chalcosyrphus > Chalcosyrphus nemorum. Next base: position 40,432,141 of record OX454333.1, on the reverse strand, counting down.
ATTGTTAGTTAATTCATCATATCGTCTAATACTAGCTTACGCTTTTTCGGCAATCCTAGCATTATGTATCAAACAATAATAGAGTCTGTCTTAAGAAGTTCTAAGAATCCCTTCGTCCACCACCACTTTTCGAAAAAAAGTTACCACTTAAGTGAGAATTCCAGAAGATTGTAGCATTTATATTTTTATTCGATTTTTCTGTGTTTTGTGATTGTGTAAATAGAATATGTTACGTATGGATGTATCCTGCACAGGTGGGATCACATATTTGTACAAAAAAAAATACAAAAATGTGGATAGTAAGATAAAACTATCCGATTGAGTTCACAAGACCTTCACATTTCAGGGGCCCAACTATGTAACTCGTTTCTACTTTTTATTCTATTCTAAAGTTTTTTCCGATTCTACTTTCAAGTGGTACTATGTATGAATCGAATTTTAGTATTGCCAACTTTTTCTCACAAAATTTTCGAATTTCGTTCAAGTCTCGAATTTTACTGACATAAGGAAACGTCATACAGAGAAGCAAAACAAAAACAATCATTAATTGAGGAAGCAATAACAAGGGTAATAATAAGCATATTTGTGGCTAAATAAAAAGTTTAACAATTATTGAAGTAATTGAGAAGATGGACAGTGTCGCAATTTGGATTTGGGCTAATGAAAATGAGGAACGCAAGGAACAAATTGATAGAAGGCGTGTACGATTTGTGTTTGTGGTTTAAGATAATTATAATATATAATTAGATATATTTCATCAAATTTTGTTCTTTATTTAATACATAACATTACATTACACTACACATTACAAATTTCCAATATTTTAAGTAAATTTTACTAACACTTCGCTTATTTTTAGTGTTCCGGACCTTAAAAGGTAAGACGGAACACTTATGGGTTTGATACGGTGTCTGTCTGTCCGTCTGTCCGTCAGTCTGTCACAGCCCTGTAACTTTTGAACCGATAGACATAGAGAGCTGAAACTTTCGCTATGTATACATTATGTGGAAGCCTGCACAAAATGGCGGCAATGAATTTCATTTTGGGAGCCCTTTTTTGGGCACCTTGTATGAAGGGCAAAAAAAAATTATTTTGTTCCCCATCATGTGGCATATCAAATTAAAGAGAATTTTGCAAGGGCTCCATATATGTAAGAAATATTTTTTTCTGGCAAAATTTGTTGAACAAAAAAGCTCGCCAAACATTTGAAAAATGTTGTCCCCCCCCCCCCCCCCTAGCGGCCAGACCATAAATGGTAAAAATATGAAAAAAATTGGAGATACGTAGAATTTAGTGTAGATTGTAAAAACAATACGAAAATTCCTGTATTTTATATATTTTCTCAGAAAAATTAAAAAAAATAGGGCATCTAGTTACCCCACTGTATCTCCCCCAGTTTTCATGTTATCCAAATAATTTTTACAGCAGATCATTCTGATACTACGGTTTGCTCAAGTTTTAAGTTTCATCTAAATCCGCTATGTAGTTCCCGAGTTACAGATTTTAGAAGAGCGCATGGACTTCCCTATAAGCTCTTCTCTTGCTGCTACTGCATTCGATTTCGATTTTTCAAAAACTAAGTCATTTGCACGAATGGACCGTATATGTTAGCTCTATGCTGCTATTGAAAACTAAATAAGTTTAAAAAACAATTTTTTTTTTTAATTTTGTTTTTTTTTTTTCAAAAATATTTTTTTTTTTTAATTTTTAAAACTCTAAATGCTGTATTCCTTCGCATGTCAAGTATTGCCAGTGTTTTGCTTTACTTAAACCATTTAACAAGCAAAGTACCGTTACATTCATTTTCATCCAAAAGCTTGGTACGCCATGTTTTATATTGAAGGTGTAAGTTAAAATGGTCTGGAATCTCTGCTCAGTATTACTAGGCATACCTACGTACAAGACATTACATTATTCATATCAAAACCAGTATTAGGTGTACCTATGCAGGATATGAATAAATTGCCTTCTATTTAATGACAATATAAAATGTCCGGAACACTATTGCACGAGGCCCTCCTCGCACTTACCCAATTTTTTTTTTTTTTTTTTTACATGCTTCGTCTGTTCTTCACACCTTTCATATTGTAAAAACCCGAAAACACTTTAAAAGTTAATCAATTTACAAAACATATTTCAATTTTTAGCAAATGGCAATTGTTTATATATTTTTCCAGATAACCGATCGTCGCGAGCTATCAGTTTACGTCCTGAGCGAAGCCTGAGCCGTGGCTTTCCATCACTGGAACTCGATACAGTGCTCGAAGAACGCAGTGATGTCGAACAAACTCAAACGGAAATCTTCAATTCGGATTCGCCATTGGATTCAAATTCACAGCACAATTCATGCTCCAGCTAGCAGCTACTTAACCCAATTACTGCCACTAATAGTAGATCTAGTAGTAGTAGGGCAATCAATAATTCTGTAGAGAAATTTAAATTTAAAACCGTTGACGTCCATTATTTGAAGGAGACGAAACAGCGAACGTCACGATCTGACTCGATATTGTGTCGTTCACCGTTGTGGACGACCCTGACCCATGCTCAGACAATCAGTGAGTTTTCCGACGATTGTTCATAACAAAAAGTGCGAACAAGTTGATAGAGAAAATTGTGTAAATGTCCATTTTCTTGTACAATAAATTTAATAAAAGTGCGTGCTAGATTTAAAATGTAATTGTGTTTGTATTTAACTTTTAAGAAAGTTAACTTAAAAGTAAGGTAAGTAAGTCCTGAAAAAATAGGGTTATTTGATTTTCCAGGCTCTGCGCTTTTTCGTCATTACTACAACTTCAAACGTTGAAAGCCAACGTACACTAGAACCTCCTCTGTTCATAGTCTTTGCACTAAAATTGGTAGATTATCATATTTCAAAGAGTGGAGGTAAAATTCTTTCAGCGAGAAATAGAAATAGTAAACGATCGAGTTGAACACTAGATGCGGTCGCGTACTCTTCTAAAACAGCGAACTTTTACGAAATTTTAGCAATTTCTACAAAAAGTTGTTCGCGTACCGAGAATTTTCGTAGTTTTTCACAGAAGAGAGCGCTCACGAGAGAGCAAGAAATTTCTGTGGGCTGGTTTATGAAAACTGTCAAAGCTGTCAAACCAGTGTATTTTCAATTTTTTCTTGTTCAACCAGTTCGTTTACTTTTTCGTAATTTTAGCACTCTCTGAGAGAATTTCACCCCCACTCTTCCAAATTTGGTAATCTACGAATTTTAGTACAAAAAGTACGCGAACGGACCTAAGGTATTGCCAACCTGTTCAAAAAAAAAAGTCAAACAGCTGACTTTGCGGGTTAAATTTATTTAAGTTCATTTTGCGGTATCATTCGAAAGTGAACCTTTTTCCTTCGAGTCTCCAAATACACAAAAATCTTTCGAATGAACAGAGCCATTCTAAAGAATTGACTATTCATTCGAATCTCAAAATAAGCATGACTGTTTCTACAAAAAGTTTTCTGCTTCTAGGTTCTCAAACACTGAAATAAGTAAATCTCTCGAGCGTAGCGTTTCGCCCTGATGTAGTAGTTGGGCTTTTTAGTCAACGACCTACCACATCTAGTCTAGACGCACTGTTTATCCGACGGATACCGTCAATTAAAAAAAGAAAATTCAGCTAACAATTTGATTTTCTTAAATAGCCCTGATGTGGTGGTTGGGCTCATCAGTAGACGACCTACCACATCTTATCCTTCAGACACAATAACGATTAAGGACAGTCGATTTAAATTTTATGTCCGATAGATAGAACTTATCGTAAAAAACCGAGAACTACATATATACACATGCATATGTACGTTCATATATAAAAAAAAATCATAAAATATAGGAAAAAAGTGTTCTTATCCGCAGTTTGCAGGGACGACGCACGAAAAGGTATACAAAAATCCTCCACCTCCAAATAAGATATCCTATCCATGCCCTTATTCCCCTGCACTACCGACACCGAATCCTCGGTAAACCTCGACCGTCCCAAGGCTATCACACACACCGCAATAGCGATCTATCATAAGAACCCGTGTATTCAAATTTGTGCATGCACACCGGACTCGATATATATCGGCGATTGTTCCGATAGACAGACGGCAATTAAACGTATGTATCACTGGATATTTGGAAAAATATCCAATATTAAATGATTCTAATAATAATGAGTATACCGCGATCGCAATCGCTATGGCGGCGGTGTGTAACAGCCTTTAAGGACGACCGATTAAAAAAAAACTTTTGCTCTATGAAGCCCTGAACTTCTACATAATTCGAGCGAAACTTCCCCTTCCCGTTTTCGACTGTCCATCACATTAAACATTTATTTAATCTTGCTTTCGATATGGAGTAGTTACTCTTAAAACGGTTCTCATTCAATTTCAAAAAAAGACACACTCTAAAACTCTATGGAATTAATTCGAACAAAGTAAGAGCTCTCCTAAGCGAATGCAGGTTGTTTTTTTCGAGAAGGTCATAGGTCCAACATACCACAAAATAGCCCAACGGTGTACACTTTAAATAAGTTCACGAAATTTACTCAATTTTCGATACCTTGTATCCGTTTTTCTACAAAAAAGGAACTTCTCAGTTACGAAACAAGGATAAATACTTTTGAATATGTTTATTTCCCACGACAAATTTTAACAAAATTATGGTATCAATGCACGATTTTAAGCAAAGAGAGCTCTATTGAAAAATTAGCCGTGCAATCAGTTTTCCTTGAACCAAATTTTAATTGAAAAATCTTACAAATTTAAAGGTGTCACTTCCCCTCTTTCGAATAATACCAGGATCGAATTTTCCTAAAAACGAAAAGTGCACGACTGAGTTGCACAAACTTCCACATATAACCAACGCAACGATCTATATTAATATATTATCAAGTTTTTTGAGTAAGACTTTGTCAAGTTGGCTATAAATAAAGTACCGTTGTTACCAACACTAGCCAAAAACGTGGTCTGCGATCTCATAGGTCTTCACAAAATTAGTTTGAATATGAATTTTACACGAAATCACCGGAGTAGTTTTCGAGAGAAACTACATTTTGATAAGCAATTGTAGCATTTCTAAAATTTAAGATCAAAAACGTGCTACGCCATTTTATAAGACTTTACCAAACTAGTTCAAATTTGAGATTCAAAGAAAATCAAGTACCGTTACAGACACTGTTGGCCCAACTTTTCTTAGCCCATTTTATAGCATTTGTGTTTTGTAATCTAATTAAAGAACTTTAATGAAATTGTTTTATCCCTTTTCAAGAAAATCTTCGTCTTTTACCCAAATTGGCCATAACTACCGTTACAACAACTTTTAGCCGAAATATGGTACATCATCTTATTGCACGTGTCTGTACTATACTAGTCTCAGTGTGGAATTTGAACGAAATCATTTAATCCATTTTCGCGTAAATCGGCTTTTTGCTAAAATTTTTGCAAGTAAAGTAACAATTTTGGTTAGAAATTTTACAAGTCATCTAATTGCGATTTCCCTGACTAGAACGGATATGAGACTTAAACAAAGTTGTAGGAACCGTTTTCCAGAAATACGAAAAGCACCATTAATATTAGGACTAACACAAAAATTTCAATTTTTCCTCGAGGGATTACCCAACAGACCAGATACCAAGTTTGATCAAAATCCGTTCACGCGTTTAGGCTGTAGCCCCGCGGACAGACAGACAGAATTTCCAGACTCCCATTTTTCGATTTCCTTTTAAAGGCAATGTCAGAAAACCTCGGCATCGACATTTTTTACGAATCCAAAACTTGCCCTATACATAACTACATATGTATCGGTGCGAGTAAAAATTAACGTATTAGAAAACCTTTTTTATAAATTATACAAATTACCAGACCGATTTTTTTGTACAAAACTACAACAACTAAGTTTAGTCCCGTCCTGGAAGAAAATTTTTAATTTTATTTAAACTCTAAGTGCCTGGACGAATTGTTCTGACAAACACTGTACACGGGTCTAATGAGTTAAGCATTATTCTATATTCCTTAACGTTCTTCACCAGAGTGTTTTTGAGGACGTACTTTTGTGGTCTTAGAAATCCCCGCACTAAAAATTTTGACCGCAAAACTCTTTCATTTCATTAAGCGATCTTAATCTAAAATCTAACGACTATTTTCGGCTTATACATATATAATATATAAATGTAAAGAATATAGGGAAATAAATGTAAATAAATATAATATAAAAATATATAAAACAACTCCACTACAGTTCGTAGGGAGGGCGATCTCCTGAAAAGACAATGAAGAAATATCCCACCACCAAAGTCCTAGTCCCCCTACACTACCGACACCGAAAGGCAAGCTGATGAGCTTCGACCGTCTAAAGGGCGGTCGACTAAATTTAAAAGCACTTGGTTCTCTCTTACAAAGGCTTGCACTTTTATAAATGTTTGTCGAGCGATACCACCCTATCCTCATGAATATATAAAAAATAAAAAAAATATATACAACAACTCCACTACAGTTCGTAGGGAGGGCGATCTCCTGAAAAGAAAAAAAAGAAAGAAAAATACCACCACCAATTCAGATACCTATTCTAAGGCCCTAATGTCCCCCACACTACCGACACCGAACCTCGACCGTCTTAAGGCTTCCACACACCGCCGTGATAGCGATCTATAGCAACACGTTACGCGTGTATTGAAGTTTGTGCATGCACACCGAGTTCGAAATAAAACTATATCGGCGATATATATTGCGATTGTTGCGATTAAACCTATCCATCGTTGTATTCAGCAGTCGATCATTTTATCGCGCAATGGTGAATATGGAAAAGATAATTTCTTGTGCGATAAACTATTCAGTATTATATGATTTTGATAATAATGAGTATCCCGCAATCGCTATCGCAGCGTTGTGTGAAAGCCTTTAAAGACAGCCGATTTAAAAAACACTTTCTTTTGTACTATGAAGCCTGATGGCTTTTGTGTATGTTTGTCGAGCGATTCTACCCTAATCTCATGAATATATAAAATAGAAAAAAATATATACAACAACTCCACTACAGTTCGTAGGGAGGGTGATCTCCTGAAATGAAAAAGAAAAAAAAATCCCACCACCAAAAGTCCTAATCCCCCCACACTACCGAAACCGTAACCGAGTACAATTAGATTAATCTTGACCGTCTTAAGGACGGCCATTTAATTAAAAAAAACACACACACACACTTTTGTTCTTTAGACGCCGATCGATACTCCCCTATGCCCCTTAATAAATAAAAAAAATATAAAAAACAACTCCTCTACAGTTCGTAGGGAGGGCGATCTCCTGAAAAGACAAAGAAGAAATATCCCACCACCAAATGGTATATATGTAGATGGATATCCCCACTTCTATTCATATGTATAACCGAAAAAAAATTAATTCTCTTCGTAACGTATCGTAAAATCTTACCGGCGACGTGAAGTGAGGATCCAAAAACACAGTAAAATATAAAACACAAGACTCACATAGATTTTTTATGCTGCTTTCTTACTGCTTACACTGCTACAACTCCAGTCCTTTGCTGTCCTTTGTCATCCTCATTAAATGTTCGTTGTTCTTAAGATGCCTCCTCTTGAAGTCCACATCCAGATCCAGTTTCAGGTCACAGCTTCTTTCCACACACTCACACACACTCACGCACTAAATTATTCGACCACCGCGACGTTGTAGTCGAAAAATAAAACATAAAGCAAGAAATTCTTTCGAAAAAAAATTAATTCTATTTTACGCATAAAGTTAACTGTTTGCATGTACATTATGTACAATAGCACTCACGAAAAAAAAGAAAAAAAATTCACTCACTAAACCGATCTGGACCACCCGAAGGTCCATGCACGACCGCACTCCACGAAACTGCACTCACGACTGAGTAGCCGTCCACTAAACCGATCTGGACCGCACTCCACGAAACTACACTCACGACTGAGTAGCCAGCCACTCAACCGATCTGGACCGCACTCCGCGAAACTACACTCACGACTGAGTCCGAGTGGCCGGCCACTAAACCGATCTGCACCCTACGAGAGTGCACCATCGACTGAACCCGATCTGTCGACCCCACGACCGATCTGCACCCCACGATGGTGCACCACTGACTGAACCTTATCAGCCGACCGATGAGGACCCCATGTATGAACAAACGTGTTTGTGTGTATGTTCTTGTGTGAATTTTTAATTTTTTTCTATTTTTTCAAATTTTTAATATTTTTTAATCCCGATCGAATTAATTTGTTTTTTTTTTTTTTTTTCTACTGGGACCTGGGGCGGTCAGTAATTGGGGTGAACATATTGGGATTCATTAGGACGACTATTAAAGGCGAAGGGATGACAAACTATGATACAACTGTTTAAGATGATTTGTGCCAGGAAGGATCACTTTACTTTCTGTTTTATTATACAATTGACTCCCTAAAAGGCGAATTTTCACGGGAGTTCACAATTACTCGTTGTTCGATATTGAGTTAAAGGGATTTTTGGAAAAATTCGAGTTATCGCAAATGGCGTGGGAGGTTAATCAATTGAGTCTGTACTCTGTGCACAACTTCAACAAACTTGAGAAACCTTTTTTCCTTTTGTGTTTGGGTCTAGTACGAGAAGAATCAAATGTAGTTTGAGCCAATGGTTTGTCAATTTTGTTGAAGAAGAGCACACTAGGGTGGGTCGCTAGTGTATGGGAAAAAATAAAACCTATTTGATCATATTCTAATAGTGATATTATGTTGTCTTATTTGTTAAATTAATTCATATTCTTCTGGATATGATGGTCTGGAGCTGGAATCTCTGGCCCAAACTACTAATTATCTGTTCCTCTAGGACAAACAACCACTACCTTTCAGGCAAAGGTCCACGCTATGTGGTCCGAGCTCTGTGCCAGAGATAGCATTAGAAGAAACCTCCGTAGATCTCATATCAACATACTTTCAATGTCTCCTTTAGTGGCAATGCAATAGCTTCCTTACTCTTCACTCGTTTAGTCATGCAGACAGACAAACAGAATCGGCAGACACTCTATAACTAGCTTCTCTATCAACGTACTTTCAGAATTGTTTAATATCTCGAGTTCCAATTTTTACACGAATTCAAAACATGTTTTATATCGAAAGTGTAAGTTAAAATGGACTGGTATCTCAGCCCAGTATTACTAGGACATACCTACGTACTTTTGATTTTACGACTTGATAGAGTTGATTAGACATTACATTGTTCATATCAAAACCAGTGTTAGGTGTACCTATGCAGGATATAAAATGTCCGGAAAACTATTGCACGAGGCCCTCCTCGCACTTGCTCAATTTTTTTGTGTTCAATATGACCTGCTCGAAAACTTATTTGCATTAGAATAAAAAATTGCGAATGCGGATGACTTTGACAGCAACTTTCGAGATATGTGGTACCAATTTTCCGAAAAAATAATGGCAATTCTAGAAATGTAGAATCGAGTTACATAGTTGGGCCCCAGCTTTTCCCAGTTCACTTTATGTGTCCAATGGATAATTTATTTTGCAACGTTTCCCATTGATTCAAGCTAAGAGTAAAGAAAAGTCCGAAAAACGTCTACCTTGCCAGCTAGTCATTAATAAAACCAAATTTTTTTTTATTTTTTTTGTTTATTTATCGTTTATTGGCCATATTGACAAGAATTGTTTATGTAATATTTATTAGTTGTAACATTGACATACATTTTCTTTATATATAATTTATGGTTGTGCTACATTTAATAAAAAAAGAAAACATAACGATTTTAGTTTTTTTTTTCTTTTACCACCTATAATGTAAACATTCCTGATTTTTCTTTATATATTTTTTTTTTCTTTTATTAAAATAAAAAAAAAATAACAAAAATCATTGCGATAAAAATACGACTAAATATTTAAATTTTTATTATATTCTTGTGTATATTCTTTTCGTTATTATTTGTATGCAATTATTTTTAACACTAATATTTAAAATTATACAAAACAAATATAATAGTAAGAATAAAAAAAAAATTGCAGCAATAGTAGAATTTACTTAAACTAAATATTTTAATAAAAATTATTTGATTTTAAAAAGAATTTTGTTTAACAGAATGGAAGCCTAGTAAAATCCAAAAAAAAAATATAGACAATTTAGTTTTTTTTATATGTATATATTGCAGTTACGATTATGTATATATGAATATTTTTTTCATCATAAAAAACTTAATTATGCATTTTAAAAAAAAACATCACTTTTCTCTTTACATGGTATATCTCTGTGTGAAGAATGTTATGGTGTATATAAATTTTGAAAAATAAAATAAGAAAATATTTTCTATATCTAGAATTTAATTTAAAATTTACATACAAAAAACAAACAAAATCAGTTTGAATTTTGTTCAACACGATTACATAACATCATCATCATCTTACATGCAAAATAAAAATAATAAAAAAATATATATTGTATTTAAAAGAAAAAATACAAAATATAATGTAATTATATATCGACACACTTAAGATAACAAAATGTTGTATTGCCAAACGTGCAGCAAGCAAATTGTCCCTAAAGAAAGGATAGCTGAAAATGTAAGACACATATTATGTATTCAGTATAGAATAAAAAGAAATAAATAAAAAATAAAATTTCATAAAATATAAAAATATATGTACATACTATATGCTTCTATATATATATCTTCTTTTTTTTCATCATTTGCACATGCCAAAGGAAAGGAAATAAATATCAGGGGTGTCTCTTTAAGAGAATTTAAATACACATGGTGTAAGCCCACATTCCCTTTAAAAGATGCGTTGCAGTTAAGGACAAAACTTAACTGAATTAAGGCTCTGGATGCTGCAATACGTAGAGAGCGGTTTCGTTCGCACATTAAGTAGGAAGAGCTGATCTAATATTTTACAAGCAATTTATTGAGGCCAGCTATGGAAAACCAGCTTTGGGTGTGGTTCCAACAGCATAAGATACGATAGCATTTGCCGTGGCATCTTCAGCAAAAGTATTACGCGGAGTAGTAACCTTCCAGCTGACCAAATTTGATGGCGCTTGTCTTTTTGTTTTTTTAACGAACAAATTTCAGACAGCCAGCGACCATCGGTATTCTGAGGTCCCTGCCACAACCAGAGTTGTAAAAGAATTAAACCATTTCAGAATTTAATTCATTTGATTTATCTCCAAAAATGTTTAACTCATGAATTCAACTAAAGACTTAAACTTCACAATATAAAATCACAATTCATTCTGAAGTCATTGATTGCTTTTTCATTATCGTATTTTATAATTTCAAAATTAAGGCAATCACTGAAGTCGCAAATGAATGCATTCAATGGAATGCAATCTTTGATTTAACGAAAATGAATTCTAAATCAATGACTTCAAAACGAATGGTAATTTCATATTTTGAAGTTGAAGTCTTTAGTTGAATTCATATGATTGAAGTGAATACGAAGAAGTTTTTCTTGTTGCTTCAATGAATGCTATCTCAAATGAATGCATTCTTTTACAACTCTGGCCACAACACACAAAATGTTGCTAAAATTCATAGAAAATATGTTAAGGTATGTTCAGAAGATTGTCAGATCTGACAATATTGTCAGGTCTACCGATGACAATGAGCAAATGATCTGATAATAGCGTTCTGACAATGCTAAATTGTAACATTGTTGACAAATGTTGTCCCAAAGCTCTGATAATAAAGTACTAGATTGGCCAAGCAAAACTTTGTCGGATAACTTTGTCAAGTTGAAAATTGTCAATTGTAGGAACATACGACTCTCGTTATACCACCTGAGTTTCAAATATGTACCTATTTCCTATTTCTCTCTTCCAAATTAAATTAAAGCCCGTATTCAAAGCCCTGTTCATCAGTAAAAGGGCATTTATATCCCCTTTGGCACGTGCAGATTATAGAAAAAAAAAAAAAAAAACGTTCAACTGCATTTAATACTTATTTATGTACATTACTATCTTTTTCCATACGAATAAAACGAAGAAATACAAGTCTCAGCTCAGGCTTCGCATCTGTGAAATCAATTTATAACCCGTATCAGGTTGCATAAAAATTATATGTACTTTAAAAATTTTACACATAAGTTAAAAAAAAAATAATAAAAATATTTACTAACTACAATAGAAAATATAGGAAACATGAACCAGTATAATATAAAATACTAGTAATTTCTTCAGGCACTCACATCAAACTCATTTCATTCTCTTTCATTAAAAAAAAAAAATAAAAAATATATTTAAAAAGAATAAATGCAATATAGTTTGTTTTTGCCAAAACACTACTGGTATACCGCAGACTTAGGAAACCTATGATTTTTTTTTTGTTGAGTATATTCGTATTGTCTATGCTCGGACTGTACTGTCTGTGTAACCTTTTTTTTTGGCCTTCGACCATACAACCATTGCAGGAGAATATTTTATGCAGTTTCTTATTCTTATTTCATATATACGTGTGTTATTTCAATTTAAACATTAATAAAAAGAAATATATAGGTACATTAGAACTTTTAAAAATAAGTGAATTTATAAAAATTAATTAAATTTTTCATTTTCCATAAATTTTCTTTTTTTCTGTATTAATTAATTTACTATTAAGTGGATATATATTTTAATAATAAATGGACAGTGCATTCACACCAATATATATTTAGTATAAACATAGTTGTGTTTTTTTTTTTTTTTGTTAATTTCAGTACAACAATTACTACAAATAACTAATTTTTATGTAAATATAATTCTTTCTTTTCCCTAATATATATGTAAATGGGTATATATATATATATATATATATCTATTAGACATAGTAACATAACGTCAATTAATGCAATTGACATAGATTTGTAAAATAAATTCGTTATTTTCTTATTTTTGTGTATACATTTTTTTTTATTGGAATATCGGGTTTTATGGGTTTTAAAAGCATTAAATGCAATATATGTGTACCTACATAGATACGAGTTGAAAGTGAGATTATATTTTCTGTAGCTTATAGCTCTTAAATGCACACAATTTACAATAACTACATAGAAAGAAAGAAATATGTAGATATACCAAGCGTGATTTTACTTAATATTTTAGTGACTGAATTCTAATGTGTAATTTAATTATATGCACGTAGATTTAATTAAAATTTTGCAAGTACATATGCAGTTTGATGTGACGATCAGGCGTATTCATATTGAATAGGATTTTTGATTTGTGCTTAAGCTTTTTTGTTGGAATTTTTTGCTTGCACCCACCGATTCAGTCTGTCTGTCACTCTGTATGTATGTATACAAGGCTTAAGCCAAAACCGCTGATCTGATTTGCTTCAAAATTCATATGTATCTAAGGTCTGTTGCATTTTCCCCAGATGGGAAATTTTTGACAATATTTTTAACACCACATGTAATAAGGGTGAATTAAATTGGGAAATACAATAGTTGACAATAGAGACCTGCAACAAGTGGTTCGGTTTGTGAGCCATTCGAAATATTCACTGCTCTTTAAGTATTCACACAAATTCGTATTCATTCACAGGAAGTATTCGCTGTGTTCACATTTTATTGTCTCTCATAACATCAATCTAAAGCGAGCTCCCATTCACATACATTGCAAGAATTGATTATCTACACTTACATTCAGTTGACTGATACTGAATTTGGAAAAAGGCAATGAATGTGTCGAGTGACTGATGCTATCTTCTATCTCTGTGTGTATGTATATATTTGCAGTGAATTTTGTTGTAGCTTCCTTTTTGGCGCCTTTGGTGTTTGTACTACCTAATTTTTATGAAACCATTCACAGGCTGGTGAATCATTTGTCATTTGACTGCTTTTATACTTTGATTGAATGAAAAGTTTTAATGTGAGCCTACTACGCACTCAAGCACTCATGAATACTGCTTGTTTTCTGTATGCGTGAGACTGTGAAAGGCGAACGAATGATTCACAATGGCAAATGAATGGATTCATGCAGTTCTCTGGTTCACAAATATTCGGTGAAGCTGTTACAGGCGATTCAACATTCAATCACGACTTATTAAGAGTAAAATACTCGGTTTCAAGTAGGCGTCTCAAACTTTTCACAACACATACAATATGACATACTCCCACATTTGCAGAGATGTAAAAAAAATTAAATTCATGGAATGCTTGGAATTCAAAGAAATTTGTGAGACGTCTTAAAGACTTCAACTGAGTGGCAATGACTTCAAGTGAATGCTAGTGACTTCAGTGTGACTGAATGCAGTGCAGTCACAAAGATTTAATTCCCATGACTTCAAAGGTTCAAAGGAATGACTCAATCAAATATTTCAAAATGAATGGTGATTCATTCTTTGAAGCCCGAGTCCAGAGCTGAAGTCAATTGAATTTAATTTGAAGTCTTTGGTGAGAAATAACGGAATGCATTCTTTTACAACCCTGCACATTTGTACCCAATTGTATCTGCGTACGGACAACCACTCTAACCCATTGACTCAAACCAAATCACTATTTTAATTTTCCCCCTTTCAATAATCTCTGTACATACAGAACGAATTGTAGGGATTCAAAACATAAATGTAAAATCACGCGGTGGTAACTTCTTTATTTCTTTCACTTGACAAACTTTCAGCTGAAAGCTGAAGCATATCTACTAATAAAATAAATTATACCATGCATACAATCATTCTCATTATTCTATAAACATGACTAATTCGGAAAAAAAAAATCTAAATATTTTATTTTACGAATAAACAACATCACAACCACATTATTAAATATAGTAAATATTTGTTTGCCCTGTTTGTCTATTTATTTATTTTTTTAAGTGCTTTTAATTAATATGTTCACAACTTCTTTTATATGTAGTTTATACAACAGCAACAAAAACTTTTTTTTTCCTCCTATCAGGGAAAAAAGTTGTCTTATCTACAAAAAACAAGTCTTCATTCTAATAAAAACCGTCTTAAACTCACCCATTTTCACCAGCTAATTTAGGGTATGAACATATATGTATGTAATACCATATGTCACATAATTGTGTACGTATGGTGGGTGTCGTGGCTCAGTGTTAGGCTACTCTGCATGGGGTTCAAGGTTCGAATGCGAGAATATATTATCAGTTTTACGGCATAGAACTATAAGTCCTTGTAATATGCGCAGTTATACGTGAGTTGTGACTTTCAATGACTTCAATTTAAAAAAGAATAAATCACCATTCATTTTAAAGTCACGATTTACATAACAAAAATTGTCTGCAATCATTTTGAATAATCCGCATTCATTGAAGTCCCCTTGAAGTGACTAGCATTGACTGCATTCACTTGAAGTTTTTGTAGTCAGTGAAGTCATTGATGTTTTTGCATTCGTTAAGACTTCAAATATGTCCTTTAAAATTTCCAATAACTTCAATGACTTCATAGACTTCAGTGAATACAATGAATGCAAGTGGCTTCAAGGGAACTTCAATGACTGCAGAGTAATCAAAATGATTGCTTTCTGACTTCAAAAAAAAGATTGCTATTTTTTAAGTTGAAGTAATTAAATTGCAAATTATCTCTGTCAAGTCAGATGAATTATATGTCTATATGGTTGCGCATTACAGGGCTGTACCTGTTGAGGAGTCCTTCGAGTCCTTCCTTCCAGTCACTCTCAATTTTTGAGCTAAATAGATACAGTTTTGTGTAAACTTGAAAAAGCTTCTGTAATATGTATACAATTCACCCATCGAGTGAATTCATAAACATCATACCTACTGACGAAGAACTGCATACCAGCGTTTATAAAGTCAGATACACTTTTGTTCATAAACGTCAGTGTAATGTCAGTTTCATAGGCTAACTAAATTAGACAGTTAACTTCGGGCCGTTTGACACATTCGCTGTGTAGGCTCCTCCTATTTTCAGCACTAAGGGGCAGGGAAAGTAGGAGTCTGTCTAGTTTCGATGGCCTATGTTCAGTGTCGTGCAGTAAGTTTAGAGATTTGATTGTCAATCACTTATTCTACAAAGACTTCATCTTAGAAAGTTAAGTTCTTTTGAATGAGGCACGGTCTGCAGCCAAAACAGACAACGGACGGACAACCAGTAGAGAGAAAAAATTAAAACTTGCAGCTCAATAATGTTGAAGGGTACAGGGAGCCCAAAGAAATCTGAAATATTGCTTGAAAAGCCTAACAACTGAGTTCAGAGTAAAGGTTTTTACACACCGCCGCGATTGGACGTGTCTGGCTGAATTCTAACCATTCTAAAACGCAAACAAAAAAAGGTAGCAATGCCAATGCAAATTATGTATTAAGAAACACATTGTGAACAGGTCCGCTACGCAAACAAACGGCAAATGTCATGATGCAAAAGACATTTACAATAGCATTATTGACTTTCCATTATAACGGAGTTTGTTTGACGTTTCTGTTTTCAGCCTCAATTTTTTGTGGGGAAAAATTATCCAAAGCTGATGATGGGGTTAAAATTGAGTACAATAACGTATTTAATCGCTACTGCGGCAATGTGTGAAATCCTTAAGGTGAAGGCAATATAGTCACATAAAAGCCCTAAGCTATGTATACTTCTAATCATTTTTACATACATTTGAAAAAAATAATAATAAAAACAAACTTGTTATTAAATTCTTCAAAGTATGCATTCCTCTAAGTATGTGTTATGAAACCGTTCCCTTATTGCAAGATATTAATGTATCTGGATTGCATTTAAACTTTCTATATCGTACAGTGTTGCAGTCATACTACTAAATTTGAATATTAGTTATTTTCGTTGTATGTACAAACTTCAAAGATTTTCCTCTTGTTCTCATTGTAAAAAAGAGACATTAATTAGGTTCATGGAATATAGATGGTAGCGGATGAATGGTAAATAGAGCAAGTATAACGCACGAAATGCTTTTGTTGCTGATGCTAAATAGATTATAATCCATAGAACGCCTCTTCGTCAAAAAGACTGTCCTAATATGAAGGACATTTAAACGAAAAGACACTAGACTCGGATAGGAACAGGAATGCCTATTTTCCAGTCAAGTACAGATGACTACATGATCCATCTTTGAAGAACTGCCGAAAAATATCCCTATTATACCTCCAATATAAGTTCTTCTATAAAGTGTAAAATTGAAGACCTTTCTGGAACAAACAAGTTACGTCATACCAGTGTGACTGGCAGATCTATAATAGATAACATGTTCAAACTATTACAAGGCTAGGTAAAGATCAACACTTGAAGCCCACCCACTTGTCATTGACTTTAAAGCGTCAATAAGCTATCGCAAATCGTGTCCTATCTCAAATTATGCAGATGTGTTACATATCTCTAACAAAAAAAAAAAAAAATCCTGCGTGCAACTTAGAAACATCTCTTCCGAAACTTCCAAACAAGATGCGGATATTACTTATATATATTATATATTATATTATCGTATTTAAGCAGATGGTGGCTAGGGCAGCTGTGAGAACAGAAGACACCATCTTCGACTTGATATATGCTGATATCCGGCAAGCTGTCGTAGAAGTATTAACAGTAATTAAGGAGCAGGTAATATGAGTTCGCTTTCATCTATATGAGCACATCGGGAATTATTTATTGCCAACAAAGAAACAAAAACATTATTCAACTATGCCACTGTTGATGAATACAACATTAAGTTGGTAAAAGGGCTCTTTAACCTTCAGTCATTTTATTTATGCAACATAAGTGACACCCCTCTTCCTGACGATCCGACACAGAACAACCTTGCAAACCGTTGCTTCAAACTGACTTCCAAAGTTCTAGTTCACGGATCATATTAATCTTCTGTAGAACACTTTTGCATCTAACGTACTCCCTTTATAGTGCTGAATGCTAGAAAACAAAATGTACAAATACAAGAACTAAGCTAATCTGTAAAAATGTAAGTTCAAGTACCAGTACCAAGTTTAATTATAGTTCAGTACTCTAATACTTGGTACTTGATAGGACTGGAAATTCCATAAAAGAAGGCGAACACCAATTAGCAGCTCTGCATATTACGTCAGCCAAATTAGTAAATGTTGACGAATTAAAATTTGATAATTGACTATTTGGTTTTAAAATTAACGTTTTCAAAATGAATACGTAGTTTGTAGAAAACTTTTTCTCAGGGACACAAACAGCATCAACAATGACAGAGAAAACGGTATTCATTATTTAGTTTTAAGCAGAAGTAGTAATGAATTCATTGTTAACATCCCAGCATTAGTAGCACTATGCAATCAGTTCGAATTTGTATATAGACGGGACATTATAAGCAAATTTATACTCTAATAGAGTTCATTATAGGTGGATTCATTTAATGTATCTTATTCTATGTAATTGAACAACAATTTTTTTTAATTAACTTCTCAGAATTTTTTTAAATATTCATTTACAATGTGCAAAATTTCACAGACAAAAATATACATCCATATGTATAACAACATCAATTACACTTATATTCATACATGTATGTATGTATATTAAAAAATAAAACAATAACAAAACAAAAAACATACTAACCTCTTTGTAAATTGTCTCCTTTAATGAATAAAATTTTTGTTTACAATCGTTCTTGTCGGCCGGTTTAGTCATAGCCGTCGTCTGACACATAGTATTCTTCTTTAAAAATTGATCTCTGACAACTATGCGAATTTATATCACCACTGAAAGTATGTATTATCTAAATCTCGTCTGTTGACCAAACTTGTTTTTGTTATGTTTTGTTATACTGTATCTCGAATATATATATATATTAACAATTGACTCGTTTCAAAAAATAGTATGTATACATGTAAAGATAAGTTCAAATCTATATATGTATAAATATATCTATATGTCGTTGTAAAATTGTATCATTTTCTTTTCTTTTTTACGAACTAAATTTCAACTTCTTTTTGGACGTGTTTTTTTTTTATAATTAATTTAACTCTTCTTTTTATTTATTTTTATTTAATTATATTCCAGCAGCATAACCGTTTTCAGTGAACTGGTTAAGTATATCATCCATATTAGCATCTTGTTGGAATAACAAGTTATCTCTAAAACATGAAGAAGGAGAAAAAAAAAGGAAAGAAAAATTTCTCTATAATAGAACTTATAATGCATTCATTTATATAAACTATGTAAAAAAAAAAACATAAATAAGGATAAAAAAAAAAACTAAAACAAACACAAACATATTTCATGCATACAAAACGGAACAACGTAACTACTGCTGACAAGCAAGCAAACAAACAAGAAACCATAAGTAGTCCATCAAGGCGTTACTTAAAAAAACATCACATTAATATTGAACGACAAAAAAGCACATGCAACTCGTTATTCGAAGCACTCTCTTATTCGTCGGGAGTTAATCTCTTTTGCTCATTCTCTATTAGCCAATTTTTTTTTTGTTTTCGATAAGTAAATTCAAAACAAACAATATCGTTGTCAACAACAAAACGTTCCTCAAAATTACAATATTAATTTAAGTAGAGTAGTAATCGCGGAATGATTAATGTGTGTTATTAATTTATTTAATTTTTCTTTTTTCTTTTGTCAACATTTAATGAGAATTAGTTGTTTTGTGAGTTTTTGTTTTGGTTTTTTGGTTGGTAAATACATATTCAAACTTTTGTTAGATTTTGGGTATTTGTTTGGTATTTTTTTTTTCCGGGTTTCTTATCATCACTATTTCGTATACAATCAAAAATTAATTTGTACTAAAATTACAAATTACAAATGCATTATGGTGCTATTCTGGAAGCTGTAAGTTGAAAGAAAAAGAAAAATAGAAAAAATACGGCATGTGATTAGGCTAGAGTTTATACAAGAAGTATTTTGCAATCGTTAGTATACTTTTCATGAAGTTAGAATAACGTAGGAGACGTTGATGAGTCGGCGACTTGCTTTTGTTATTTAAATGTTTATCCAATTAAATTAGCTTTTGAACTATTACAAGCATATTTGTTATGCCAACTGAGATCTAAATTGTGTAAAAAAAATAATAAGATGAGAAATAATTATAGCAATGAATGTTTAAATTTTTAAGTTTAAACGAATTGGTGAAACCAATGGTTCGCGCCTATCTCTATTACATTTACTTTATTTGATGGCAATCGGGACTAAAAAAAAACCTCACAAGATCACACATCAACAGCCTGCAAAACATAATCGAGCGTCACACTTCACCTGGCACTGGTATTCATACATTTTGAGAATGCTTCGATAGTTTCAACAGGAAATTTATTTGGCGGGCCTTACGCTGGAGAGGTATCCCAAATAAATGAATACCTATTATCAAGGCTGGATCATAATGCCACGTCCTGCATAGAGGAATTCGAAATGAGGTACGACAAGGTTGTATTCTTTCACCAATACTATTCCTTTTGGTGATTGGCGCTGTGCTTCTCGACAAGAGAATTTACGAAGCAAAATCTGTGTGGAAAGCAATGTAATCAGCTTAAACACCAACCCAATACTGTTCCACTTCAACGTCATGTTCGTGTGGTAATATGGATGCAGTAAGTGTAGAGAAAAAAATTGGGGAGAACAGAGGCACATTGCCAGAAGCCGTGCACGACGGCGCGTAAACGAAAAAGAGGCCTTAGGTTGTACATATTCCCTTAAACACCTTTACCACCCTGACGAAAAATTGATCTCCACAACCTAAAATCGGAGGCAAATAAAGTGAGACTCACAAAAAACACACTCAAAACAAACGCTTTTAGCACTTCTAACTCACGGGCTGAACTTAACATAAC
The DNA here is from genome assembly GCA_949716465.1 of Chalcosyrphus nemorum. Lineage (NCBI taxonomy): Eukaryota > Metazoa > Arthropoda > Insecta > Diptera > Syrphidae > Chalcosyrphus > Chalcosyrphus nemorum. Next base: position 40,411,456 of record OX454333.1, on the reverse strand, counting down.
AGGAAGTTGACTACTTCATATAACAAGGAATAATCGGAAACGGAATGGCACCAAGCTGAAGGCGTGTTGCAGAATCAGCAATGTTTAAAATCTGGAGAAGCAATTTTATCAGCTTAATAACCAAGTTGAGACCGCTCCAACGTACAATCAGTGGTGCAGAGTAACATTAACACACGCAAGTCTTCGTAAATAGCCTCAGGAGGAGGCTATTCTCAACCTGCCTCCGCTAGACATCTACATGAGATCAACAGCAGCCATCAGTGCCTTAATAATAAGTCAGACTGCGTGCTGGAAGTCAAGTACGATAGGGCACGCGACCATCCTCGGAAGATTTTTCGGCCATACACCCACAATAGACTCCACTACGCCTTTGCTTGACTTCAGAACACCATTTACCTCAGCTTACCCTAGCAGAGTAAGCATACCAAATGCCGAATCCATAGCTGTTAACACTGATGGATCGAAAATGGACACCGGTGTAGGATCCGGAATCTTCTCCGAATCACTGGGTATATCCAGATCTATACGGCTCCCAGACCACAGTAGTGTTTTCCAAGCGGAGGTCCTGGCAGTGACAACAGCGGCCCGTGAGTCTGCCGTAAGAGCAATACCGCCAGAAGGTATCACTTTCTTTATCGACAGCCAGGCAGCTATCAAAGCAATTACTGCCATAGAAATAAAATCCAAGCTTGTGAAGTGCTGTCGCGAATAGCTTAAGGCTCTTGGAACACAGCATAAGGTTCTACTCTGCTGGGTACCTTGGCACGATGGTGTCCCGGGAAATGAAAGGGCAAATGAATTAGCAAGGAAAGCTTCATCGGACCCACTTGAACTGACTGACCTCTCCATAAGCACCCCGCCCTGCGCTCTCAGGCTTGAAGCAGATAAACTGGCTATGAGAAAGGCGAACTTGAGATGGAAGTCCATAGTCGCTTGCAAAACTGCAAAACAACTATGGCCAACTTTTGACAAAGCAAGGACCGAGAGAATCATCCGCAAGGACAGACGTTCACTGTCCATACTCGTGGGGATACTCACGGGTCACAAAACTCTGCGGTACCACCTAAAGAAACTACGTCGGACGGAAGAAGAACTTTGTAGAGGATGCGGCGATGAGGAGGTTATAGAGGACACTACCCACTTCCTCTGCCAGTGCACTGGACTCCAACATTCCAGGTACAAATTCCTTCGCAAGCACTTCTTTCAGGATCTAGGAGAACTCTCCAACGCCAATACCAACATGTTACTGAACTTCATCAGAACATCAGGATGATTTGTATACACGGATAACGAGTAAGTACAACCATGGGAAGTTTGTTGCAGATATTTATGGGTTAAATGGGCAAGGGGTACTTTTTATAAGCCCCCCTATAGGTAACACAATGGGTCAGTGCTGACCTGAGTGCGGCGGATGCATTTCGTTTCCTCTGCCAACCCACAAGACAAGAACTTATAAACATTACTATACGAACTAGAAAGTGGGCACATTATACGGCGTGAAGACAACTTCGTTATAAAGTACATTGTGCAGTGGAATCCGCTCATATTGGCAAGGAGTACAGCTCGACCGCCTAAACAAACGTGCCGCAGAACAATAAAGGACGAATCGAATTCTTTAGGAATGAGTTGGAGGGAGCTCAAACGCAATGTAAATGTTTGACGCTATATGCCCCCGAAGGGTTAAAGGACTTCAGTAAAACAAATAAAATATATTGGGCCGCAACCAGCTTATAGGTGACCAAGGCCTAGCTTCTCACAACTGTACGTGTTATGCGTGGTATATCTTTCTGCAAATAAAGAAGGGATCAGTTTTATGCCGGAGGGCAAAGAGGTGTTGAGAAGCTTTTTCATGACTGTGGATGTTTTTTTTCTACATTCAAACCCTATGTACAGTAGCAAGACGCACTAATTTACTGAGCCACGGTTCAGTTTTTAAAAACCATTCAAAAACCTTGGTACAGCGCACCACACGTAGAGCCAGTTTTAAGAAGTCAAACCTCGGCCCTTATAGCCTGTTTGTGGTCTTATATATACCAATAACAACAATTTTCGTTGAATACAAAGAGTTGCTAACTAAACGAAAGGACAACACCGTACTCAGAATCAATACACATGTAAACATTAAATCAAACAACCGTCTGCATATCCTTCACCTTACAATTCAACTCGATTAAGGACAATTACGTTCACGAACAATCGGTAAACTAAATAAATAAAAAAAAAAGTAAATGAATAAAGTGTACCATATAAAATATCATGAAAAGTATGATTGCAATTTTCCTCAGTTAGCATTAGAATTTTGTAGCATGTGTTTGTTTTGTAGCGAATCAAAAAGTGTATAGTTTAATGTATTTAATAATAAAAAAAAAAAAAAAAAACATGAAGTTTTAACATTCATCTTACCCTGCCCCCATATGTATGTCATGTGGATTCGGTGAATGCGCATGGTTCGGTGTTGAATTCGCAGTTGGTTGTCTCATTTCTGGAACTGTTGTTATGATAACATTCCGGACATAGCCGTCTTTAGTTCCTTGCTCTTCTGAAAGAATAATTTCGTTCGAAAAAAAAAACAAAACGGAAAACAAAAAAAATATGGGCAAGTTCAGTAAGAGAATTCAATTTTGTTTAATGAAAATATGTTACCTGTGCGGGAATAGAATTCACCAAATGCTTCATCCTTGTTTTTATTATTGGGAAAAACATATTTAAGCAAATCCAAGTCTTGAATACGATCTGCTAGGCCGCGAACATTAAGATCCTTAGCTGTCCAGGGTGCCAACATGTAGACATTTCCGTCTTCCCTAAGGAAAGCTACTGTAATGCCACCTTTAAAATAAAATAGTATTAGTCTAGAATAACTAAAAAGGAGTCAACTCAATTTTACCCAATTCACTGTCTGAAAATCTTAAAAGGAAAGTTCCAGGAGTGCAACGTCTGAGGATCTCTTCTGTGGTTCGCTTGTTAATAAATCCAACAATCAAATCAGCCTTCCACGGTCCCACTAAATGGTCCTTGGTTAGCTTCATGGTTGAGAAGAACCAATCCCAAAATGTGAATGTACGATCGGGTAAGGGTTCCTTACAAAATTGTGTCCAAGAAATGTGGTCTTTTTGATCCATCATATACTCGTTGCGGAATAATTTTTCATCTGAAAAATATAAAATTTTGTTTAAAAGGAAACTAAAAGTTTTAACTACAAATCAACTGTTTATAAGAAATTCTTGAAAAATCCCCCAACTTAGCATACGAATGAGGAAATGATTCATAAGGATATCGGCGTTTTCACTGTCAGCCAAGCAGTCTATCTCTTCGTCATGGAAATGTTGGACCCCTTTAGTGTTCATCTCTATTGGGTGCCAGGTTACAAAGACTTTCCAGGAAAATTTAAAGCTAACCTGATCAAATCAACGTAGGTATGCTCCTCGATACTAGAGTAAACTTCTTTTACTTAATTTACAAATCTCCCTCGAAAAAATGCCACATCCTAGCATAACTCTAGCCCAGAGTGGATCCTATTGACTTTGTTCAAGGAAACAGAGCTTAGCGCTCTTATAGATGTTCTTATGAGACATTCTCCGACGTTTGGCATCTCTTCAAAAGATAAGCTATTATGTCCCAATCCTACTCTATACGGTAAAAGAAGAATACTCGGTGTGGCAGTGCCAATGTTAGAAGTATTAGAATGTTTAAGTCCCACTCTTTGAGAACTCAACTTACTCTCGAAGTACTGGGTCGACGTGCAAATTATTTTCGGGACTCTTTAAGACAATTTTAAACACATACTTCGTATGTGTAGATAAGTAGATACTTACATAGAAAATGTTTATTATCTTCTGTAGGTCCACGTCCAGTCGCTGATAAATATTTTGTGTAGAGTGCATCTGATAGTCTTGCCCACGAAACTCTATCGGGTACTTGAAATGGTTCTCGTATAATTTCTGAGAAAGCATTGTCCCATGTGATAGTAGCCCACGACTGTGGTTCTTGGTTTCCATGTACAATAACAACAACAGGCAATGACAATGTCCAAACCTTTAGATACATAAAATTAATCATTTGAACAATCGTTTTGTCATTTTTTCTTCAAATACATACTCGAATACGATAATCATTAACTATAACAGATGTATAAAAAAGTAGAGCGAATTTTTCATCCATTACGCTCTCGGTTCCTTTCTTTTCAGCTCGTTTAATCTTCTTCAATTGCATGTTTCTGTAGGAAATACTATTTATTTCATCTCTTTTATGGCAAAATATTAATGATTTTACCTGAAACTTGCAGAAAATACTCGGGTCTGTTGTTGGTATTCCATTGTTCCAATATTGTTGAGAATTTCTCCAGAAGAATGGGGGGTTGCTTCGCTCATCTGCCTTTGTGTACAATGACGTTGTGCCTGTGCCTCTGTAAAAAACAAAAAAAAATATTATTTACAATTTTAAGGGCTAGTAGTTGGTAAAAGCGCTGAATTATATTATACTGAGAATACAAGGCAAAAGGGCGTTTAAGAAAAAGGGGAAAACGGTGAACGTTGGCTTTTAATGTTTGAAAGTTGTAATGACGAGGAAGGAAAGCCTGGAAGATCATTCCACATTCGTTTTCTTCGGCTAATGAACGAATTCCCATAATTGAACGAATACGTTCGTGGCTGGGCTTGAGGGTGTGCATTCAAAGCGTGACCCGTATTGGGGGTGAAATTTCAAAGAGGACCAATGCAATTGACTATTTCGCTGAAGCATTTTTGGTGGAAAAAGCTATAAAATGGGGAACTGCCTCATGTAGTCTATGTTATAAGGAGATTATGGAGTTCATAATGAATCTATCACCTATAAGTTTTAACACACGCTTCTTAACCCTATCTAGTAAGTGCAAAACGGTCTAAGGTGCACCTGACCAGATGTGGGGGTTGTATTCCAGCTTTGGACGGATGAAGGTCATATAAATTGAAGACAGATAAGTTCTGGTAAAGGATTTCTAGCCCAGCTTAAGGAATCCTAGACATTTTGCAGAGTATGTGATGGTTTCATCGGAGATGGCCTTTCGGTTTCTGCTATGCAAGAACCATTCATGGATAATGATCATTTCATGGTAATTATTCTGCCAAGATTGGAATTATGTGAGTTTAACATACGTTGCCTTTCCTCTTCTACGGCCGAAGAGCAGGGAAGTAAGTTGAGGAACGAATTCATCCGTCAAATTGGCTATAATTTTTTTAGTCCGTCTTGCCAAATCAACATGGATGTGGGTATTCTGTTCGAGCAACACTTAGCGGCCGCCATAATCGTCCGTCCAAGAGAACTATTCGCAATATGGTAGATAAATTCAAGTTGACCGGTTCAGTGAATAATCCACCAACAATGTACGTCAACAAAAAGCAAGAACTGCCAAAAATATCGCCGCTGTCCGTGAGAGTGTGCAGAAGATCCGAGGCAGTGAATTCCGCGCCATTGTTATTCTACTAACAATAAGAGGAACGTTCTATGTCCGGATGAATATGACTAGTAAGATTTATTCTCAGTTTTATATCGCAATGGCCATGTCGATAGAATACTAAGTCAATGCTCTTTGAGTTTCTAAAACCAAGTATAAGGCAGAAAAAGCCACGTCGTCTGCTAACGCAATCACCTCACATTTATGCTTAAATTGGCTTATAATACTAATTGGACTTTCAAGAGCCTTATTCCCGTCGAAAGACAGAAGAAATAAATTGAAATACTTCAAACCTAACAGCCACAATTTGTTCAAGTTCAAATACACCTCTAGCTAAACATTAATTCTACCTTACGCTCACCTGACAGAATTATGCATTCAACATTAGGACTATTAATGTTGATTCCCAATTGTGGTCCAACCAACCACCTTACAGCTGCAGCAAACCTTAAAGTACACAAATAATATATGTAGATAAATTATTGAAAAGAAATATTTTATTCAAACACTCACCTTGTATGTGTCTTCATCACTTGCGGTGGCTGCTTCTCAACAATAAACGCTGACAATATCAAATATTCTTGTTGCAATCGAACGTGTTGTGCCAATTCGTCAAGACCTCCATCTGAGGTTGTACTCTTTCGCATAAGATCCACCAAATGAGACATTCTACAGATAATTTCAACCAAATGCTCAATACAGCTTTGTATTTGATTTAAATTATCGCTCAAAGGAGCACCATTGCCAGCCAATGCCTGTTGCCTTTGCCAATTTTTTAGCTCAACATCAATAACAGCCTTATGCAAATGATCATAGTCTTCCACAATTGATTTCAACTGTATCACCATAACATTCCTTTGATAATAAATAGTCGCATAACGTTCCTCTAAACTTTGTTTCATTTCCAAGGGCTGTGCATTCATTGTGCTGCAGAATGTTCTAATCTGATCGAATTCACTGCATGTCTTCTGAATGTTGGGCTTTATTATATCGATCGATTTGAGGAGCTCCTGTATACGATTGTAATACTCATCGATCTGGTCAATTGTGCCTGCGGGTGTGAAACTGTTCGATGGTACTGGAATTGCTGAGATCAATTCCATTTCTTTGGCAATGCCTTCGCGCAAAAATGTATAAAATTCGATGGGTGAAATCTGAGTCAATTTGGTCATTATCTGAGAAAATTGGTACTCATTGAGTACAGTTCGTGCAGTATCCATTATGTGCTTTTGTAAATCCTTGTAAAACTGCACGGCGGTCTGTTCGGTTGGGATTTTTTCATCCCTGCTGTTAAAAAAAAAAAAAAAAAAAAAAAACATTAACTATATTTTAAACGATCTAGGTAAAGTTTAATGTAACGGTAAATCAGAGATGCATGTGCTCAACAAGACACATTCATCCAGGATATTCCTATCCGAGATCCACGCTATACAAAGGTGTGTCCAACACAACATTTACAGTCGATATATTGGGAAAGACATCGCCATTCTGTCAAAGAGTCAAGCTGTCATCAAAGCAGTCAGCTTGTACGAGATGAAATAAGCACATGTCTGAGAATAAGTGTCTTTTTTTGTGAGATAAGGACAATAGGCAGTGAAGAAATTAATAAATAGTGCGAATATTGGGATGAAAACCCTCGTAAAGAAAAGCCAAGGAACTGCTGGGATATATCAACCAATAAAGGTACAAAAACCGACTTCATATCTCGACAAGGATGTTAACAGGTCGATGTAAGTTAAAGAAGCACATCAGGAAGGGTAAGCATTGCAAATTCTGCAGGGATCTTGATGAAACACCACCCCTAGCTCTCGCTATATAGAAGGCACTAATTCACAAAAGAAGCTTACATTTAACCAGAGAGTGACCTACGGACAAAATATCCACATGAGATAATGGAATCATCGATCGATATGTTTTCAAGAACGGCAGAAGGTAACTGTCAATGGCGTCCGTTATCGCGCCATGATAACGGACTATAAAATAAAATAAATAAATAAATAAGTATTAGGCCGTAAGCAGCCCATAGAGGGCCAAGGCCTAGCTTCTCACAACTGTACATGTTGTGCGTGGGATACATTTCCGCATGTACAGAAGGGGCCTACAGTTTTATGTCGTATCCGAAGGGCAGAGGGGTTTTTGAGAAGCTTTCTCATGACAGTAAATAGTCTTGGGTGTTTCTCAGACGGTCGCAAGAGGTGGGGCCGTGAAAAAAACTTTTGTGGTATTTTCCTGGATTCGAACTCGGAACCCCTCGCGCAGTAGTCCAACGTACTAACCACTGAGCCACGGTACCCACGGACTATATGCCGCCTCAAACTGACTTCCAGGACATTTGGTACCGACATGACGGCTCTACTTGACACACAGTCTGTCTGTGTAACCATGACTTTATTGGTAAAACAAATAAGTAAACAGTCACATTTTGCTCTTCGGACTGGTGAGTTGACCGCCTAGACTGTCTGATATTACATTTCTAAAGTTTTTCCTTTGGGAATATGTAAAGTCCGAAGATTACATGCATAAACAAGGTTCGATTGACGAAATGGAAAGCCATTTCCACTCAAAATGCTCAGACGTGTCATCGGAAAATGGAACTTCAAAATGCACCATGTTCACTATAGTCACGGCCAATGGAACCTGTAAGACTGACTGGGAGTGTGATGACGGGTTCTAAAAGGATCTGTTTGTTTTTACGCATAAAGTCCATTTTTCCCATCCATTATAGGATTTTCAATGTGAGGCCGAAAAACTCGTAAGGCTTTGTACACTCTATCTATTTTACTGCGAACATCGACAGATAGATACAAGAGATACTCATGAGTACAATAACAGGTGTCATTATGGAGCACTGCATCCGGAAAGGCATACCATGAGGCGTGGCGTGATCGCTTTTAAAGAAGTTGCAATAATGCGTGAAAGGAAAAGATCATATCTCACCTCCTGCGCTCATGCCCACCTATTTTAACTTGTAGAAGACCATACATCTTTAATAAACTTGGCCAATAGCCGGCTGTATAACTAGCTCCGGTCGGTTCAGCGATACGTACGGTTCATATACAACACGAAAAGCATTATCTTTCACAAATCTTACCAACTGCTAGGATGTGCAGTGGATAATGACATCATCGGAAGATCTCGTCAAGCCGTGGACTGGGTTCAAAACTCCTGTCTTGACGGAGCAAATTAATGCTCTATAGAACGGTCATTTTACCAGTTTTACAATATGGAATCGAGTGCTGGACGATACGTAAGAAAGCTGAGCAAATATTGAACACTTTAGAGCGAAAAATACTGCTTCAGATATTCGGTTTCTTATGTGAGAAGAGTGAATGGAGGAGAAAATACAACCTATAAGCTGTACCAGGATGGGAATGTAGTTCAAAAAGCCAAGATATGCCGACTTGATTGACTCAAGGACAAAAATTGTCCAACCAAGTGATCTTCGAAACATAGCCACACGAGAAAGAAGACTGAATCTCCGGTACAAAGGCCAACTTGCCGTATAACAAAAGGATAATAACACTTACCTCATTCTCTCCTCAATCCATGGTGCAAAGTAAACACGAATTTCAAACATTCCTTTTTGATCGTAGAACGACTTCATGTATGCCTCCGATTCCGGCGAACTATTTATCCTTGCCCATAAACTCATTTTGAATTGTCTTTTATCGCTGTCAGTGGTAAAATATTAAAAATGTGGTGTGCTGCTCCACTCTGAAATTAAAGAATTAAACATATTTTGTAGTGATTAAATATAAACATGAATAACCTTTGTAAATAGTTAAAACAAAATTAATATCGTGCTCCACAATATATGATCAATTTGAAATGATTCCCCTTCCGCATAAGGTAATGCCATATCACCATATCAGCATACAACACACAAACACTTATGATCACAATCCATAGAAAATGAAACAAGAGAAACAGGGAATAAGCTATAAAAGGTGAATGAAACAATTATCCGGAGCTGTTAGTTGGTAGTAGATACCTACCTGCTGCATTTCTAAACAGCACATTAAAAATCTCAACAACCAATAAACGTGGCAGCAACAGGCAGCAATTGCAACAAGAAGACATTTGCTGCCTCCGGACAAATAACAAATAAACTATGTCGTTGTGGGTTCTTTTCGTTCGTTTCAAGTCAAAGTTGTCGCCTTGTTACTACTGGTGTTGCCGTCGCTTGTCAGGGTCAAGCGTCTGGTTTGTGTGGATGGTGTTTATTCGCGATGACTATCTAATGCACGCCTGTGATCAAGTGCTAAGGAGGATATCAAATAGTTTTATGAGTTTTTTTTCTTCATGTTGTTTTCTTTCTGTGTGTCTTGTTTGTTGTTTTTCTTGAAAAGTAAAAACACTTTTCGATTTTCTTGTTCCAAATTTTGTATTTAATGTTTTTATTCTGTTTCTCTCTCTTTGTCTCTTTCTATCTTTGCGCAGAGAGGAGGTGGCTGATAAATTCGATGATAGTACCTGCGGTTAATAATTACAATAGTGACGTTCCCAATTAATCTGCTTTGCTGAGAATAAGAATGAAATGTCTCTATATTGATTTTTTTTATCTGATTTGAATAAACGGAGGTTTGTAACAATATTAAACCAGAGACCACGTTAATGTTCATAATCATATTAAATGGAGGGTTTTCCAATAGGGATTTCGGAATTTTGACAAGATTGCGGCCATATTGTCGAGGCAACATCTGTCAAATTGGCTGTCATTTATTGGGTCGGTCTTGCCAAATCAACGTAAAGTATAACAAGCATTACCATGTTTGTGAATAAATGTGAAGTAGCATGTAACCAAGACCTAAGAAATATTTTGTCGGGTTATCTCTTGCACTCCTTTTGAGCAGAATATTTTTTTCCGTTCGTTATTCTATTAACAACAACAAATTGTATGTACAAAATGGCTGCGACCATAAATGTCAAAAACAATAGCCAGATTTTGTAATTGTGTGTGTGTGGCCTCAATACAATGAATACAATGACAAAATCTAGCGGATTTTAGCTTGGGGGAGCGAATCCGTCAAACGAACCGAAGTTGACTGTCGACTTTAGTTTGTCTATGATAACAAGTACAAATGAATAAATGTTTTATGAAAGTGGGTCTTCTACTCGAGCAACATTTCGCAATCTCGTCCATTTTACGAGGCCATATTCCTCCTTCCGTGCGGACAATTTGCAGAGTGCTGGATAAATTCAAGTCAACAAAATGGAATGCCAATCCTCGTTATGGTTGTAATTAGGTAATTCAATCACAAATATACATATATTGACATTAAAAGTAAAATTTGCGTGCAAATCAGTTTTGTACATAGACTATTCTTTGAAATATTGAAAAGCAATACAAATATTGAAACTATTTAATAACGAAATTCAAAAGGTGTTCTCCGAAACTGAATGTATACAAGCAATATGTATGTATTACAACAAGAGCCCAACAGTGGGGAACAAAACTTTTGTGCAATCTGGGGTGCAAAATCGCAAAGTAAAAAGTTTTTGTCAAATTTTGTCAATATAGGAAACATATTAAATTTGATATTCTTAAAATTAGGTCTGTTCGCGTACTTTTTGAGCTTAAAATTCCTAGATTATTATCAGATTTCGAAGAGTGGGGGTATAATTCTTACTCGAACGGACCTATTAATTAAATTGAATTTAATTTTTCTTTGTCAAGAATCATATTTCAAAAGAACGCACTCAAATTTTCAGACAGATCTGTCAAATAGTTTTTATGTGACAGCCATTTTATATAGACGCCTGCGAACATTTACCTCAAAATGGAAAACAAGTTATTTTTCATTAGTCCGCAGCCGCAATGGCAAAATTGCATGAGTTAGGATAGGAACTCCTCCCTCATCCCCAGCATATCCCCTTGGACTTTTTCTTGTTTCCAAACATGAAGAAATACATATGTAGCTCTGAGGCAAGATATGGGTCCAATGACGCGCTCGAGAAAACGTATTATTTGGAGAGCATCAAAAATTGGAGAAAAAAAGATTGTTGAAAAATAAAATATTTTTATGCCGAAAAGAGTGTTCCTTATTTCATTTCCAAGGACTTTTTTGTTCAATAAAAGTCACTTGGCTCGTAGATTTCTCATTTTTTTTTTTTGAGTTCTCTCAACAACTTTTTTTTTGTTTAACAAAAATTTATGTACATATATTAGGGCGCTCGCCATATCATTTTCACTTCTTTCACTTTGACTTTCGTACTACCAACAACAATATGTTACATATTTTGTTAAAATTGCAGAGACCAATAATATACAAACTGGATCTTTTTTGGTAGTAAAAGTTGGAAATTTTAGCACACGGCATAGAAAATGCACTCTGTAAGTCGTAAGTTATTATTGCAACCTCCTTTTCTAATAGTTTTCGATCTGCTTGGCGATGTATCTTTGTCTTTGAAGAATTTAGAATGCGTTTCGCTGTAAAAATAAAGATTATTTGATAATCCGGATTTCACACATGTTTAAGGACCAACCATGAACACTGCTGTACACATAACTATTCGATTACATAGTTTTTCTCAGTTTCGTTCACTTTTGGTTGAGAACGTAAAGAGCGTTTTCATTCGCACTTTCTTAACTTAACTTTCATGCAAATCATTAAAATCAATATCTCCAGTGGAGTAAAAGAATATCGACATACATATTTGCTTGTAAGTTTTATCGATTTTCATGTAAAATTACTAAAGAAAGTGAATTTTTGTAAAAGTAGGTGTGGCAGTGTTTACACTTGGACTGCTTCCTTTTCCAAGGACCTCGAATACAAAATTTAAGGTCCAAAAACTGGTGAACGACGGGCAGACGGGCGGACAGACGGAAGGACGGACATGGTTCAATCGACTCGACTAAATACTGATGCTGATCATTTCTATATATACTTTATCTGGTCTATCTGTAATATTTCTCTATGTTACAAACTGTATGTATCAAACTTAACATACCCTAAGGATAGGGTATAAAAATATATTACAACCTTTTACCGTGGATAATATATTGATTCAGGAAAATATTCAAAGCTATGTTATATTAGCTCACGTTTTTACCATCAACAAACAGATCTATATATAGCAAATCTCAGTAGCTCTGCATTTAATTTCCCTCATTGAATTGTAATTGAATATGTATTTGTTTGTATTTGATTCCCCCCCATCAGTCATATATTCAAATACATAGCTGCTCTCTTGCTTTTATAATTAGTATTTTATTTCAATTAATAATTGGTATCTATATTTTTTTCAATTTTTTCCAGATATATGTAGCTATTAACATACTAGGGTAATAACTTGCATCGACAAAAAGGATCCAGTCGTCGACTTTGGTCCATTCACAGTTATTAGTTAAAATAGACTTTTTTTTTAACAAAACAGGTCAAAAGCTTCCATAGTAATGTCGCAACTTAATTAGATTGTAACCGGATAGTTGCCAGACCGGTTTCGATGAATGGAAATAATTCCAAATGTACATATGTACGTATTAGAACTCCAACAATGAAATGAGGGAAGAGATTTATGATAAAGCGTCAATAAGTAAAAATGACAGTTTCAGATAAAAACTGTGATGGGATGTTTTTTTTTTTTCTTCAACATTTTGGTTATGACGACATTGCATGAGATACATACTACATTCGATCTACATAATTGTTAAATATCAAGAAAATGTACGGCTGAATCTGTGTTGATTGCATTTCATTGGACATATGACAAAGGGCAAGTATTGGATTCGTAAAAATATTCGAACTCAAGATATCATTACGATTCTGTATGGCTGTGTGTATTTAAGCTGGACTGCAGCCTAAACGGCGTGGACGATTTTCTCCAAAATTAATAACTGATCTACCATAGGGTTACAATTCGAAATCGGAATTTTAATTCTAGCCCTTTTATCAACGGTATTTTACTTAAGACCAATTTCACAAAAAGACGACTTGTTTGAAAATGGCTTCAACTGTTTTGTCTATACAAATGCTGTAAAACGGCGTACGTAAAGATGCGTATAACGGTACTTTTCAAATTGACTGATTTTAGAAATACATAAAATGATGCCAATTTCTCGGTTAAAACTCAATGGATTTCCATTAAAATCGAAATGTGGTAAGATTTAATGTTTGATAAAATGCACATTTTTTTTTTAAAAATTCAACTTTTTTTTTTTTAGTATTTTTTTCAACGTATGATCCAGTCGTCCATTTAATTTTTTTTTAGTGATATGAACAGAATAATGAATACATTAAGATGTGCATTCCCAATCACCCTACACAGGTTGCAATTGTATAATATCATCTGCTGTTTTATTAACTTAAAATAATTTGTGAATAATTTATTTGGACTCTTTACATTAAGTCTTCTTAAGGCTCTTACAATAATACTTTTATAAGAGGTGATACATAATTCTTTGAACTCAAACGCATTAACAATTTACAAATTTCGAGAAAAAAATTCAAAGGAGTCAGGTAAAATTAAAAATAATATAATAGATGGATTCCTAATATCCTCCTAATAAATATGAAAGTCGCGAAATTCATTTCCAAAAAATTAAAAAGAACAGAGATTTTTTCATAGTTCTTTTGAACTTTGAAATTTTATCAGCTTAGTGTTTTTAAGAGTACATGTACTTCCTTGCAAAAAAGAAGAAAACAGTGGGAGAGTTTTTTTCACACAGGAAATGTTAAAGTTATTATATAATTATTTATATATTTTATATACCTAATTAAGCACAAATTTAATTATTCAATAGATTTTATAGTAAAAAAAAATATGTGGCCACAAGTACTAGCCGCTTAAGCGAACTTATGAAAGAATAAAATATATTATAATGTTTATAGTTTCCTAAGCTGGCATAACAATATTCGAGTTAAACTTTGTTCCGTTACTATAAATATTGGTACACAATTTTGTAGCAGTTCGAGTATCAAATTTTAACGAAATCGTCGAAATTTTTTACGATAAAAGGGACATTTAGTTGAATGCCTATAAGTACCTTTATTAACAATTTAAGCCTAAAATGGGGTAAGCTCTTTTATCCGTCTTTACTTAATTAGTCTAAATATGTAATGCTTAAAAAATCATTGGAGCCGTTTTCGAAGAAACTGCCTCTAACGCCTTAATTTTTCGTAAAGTACCGTTATACGCACTTTTGGTTTAACATCTTATAAGCATTTTATAGCCTTTGCAATTTACTCGATTTATAATCTAATATAAAATTTTTAATGAAATCGGTTAGTGAATCCGTTTTCTCAAGAATCGCCTTTTAACATAATTTAGTTTCAATTACTAAAAAAAACGCTGCCGCCGTTTTCGCAAAAATCGGGATGTTGCATGTAATATCTCGAAAATTAAACACGGCTTTCTGTACTAGCACTATAGGCGACTATTTGTACAATGATTTTGGAAAATTAGGAGATTGTACTTAATTTGTTTGGAAGGCATATCGTGTCATTTTCTTCCTGCAAAACTATAGACTAAAAAGCGAAACCATAATCGCAATATACTATACGTTTTAGCAAACAAGTAAAATTCCCATTGTCTTATGTTGAAAACTGAATAATTGTACGCAACCGGTTATCGCCTGAAGTCACAGAACGTAAATTAATACGTTGCAACAGAATACTACATAACATACTTACATTAGGTGAAAGTATACATTCACTCCAGATCGATACTGCAGTACCGCCCACAAAGGTTGAAGAAAATGTGTGCAATTGACAAAATTATAACATCCCGATGCAATGTGATTGCGATCTTATGAAGTGCACATTTATGTAACTTAGCGTACGTTGAGAATGTTATGCTAAGTACTCGTATGTCAAATTCAGTGCTCTCTATAAGAATTTTATCGTGGTGCATGAAAGTGACAAACATACCATGTATGCATGATGTAATGCGTTTACATACGTAAAGCACATTGCAACTGCAGTTGTCCAAAGTGCAATAATAACGCCCACACATTTTTTTTAATAATCGCAGTTTGTGTTCTGCGTCATAAGCAAACAGGGAAAATCCATTTTAAGGAAATTTAAATGATTACCTCGGGATAAGTTCAGCAAGAAATGCTGCACCTATAGAACAACAAAGACTCAAAATTCGAGCGAAACAGTTTCAGCTTGCAGTTGGGTGACGATTGGGCCTGTGACATTTTCTTCGAAAAAGTTGTCGACTTAAATATTATAACACAATTAAGTTTAAAGTGCACCAATGACGTTTTTATAGTCAGCTTTTACCTAAACTTTACGATTTCAAAGAAACAGGATACTCGGTGGCTTAAAGTATTGCTCTACTGGGTTCCTTGACACGGAGGTATCCAAGACAATGAAAAAGCTGATGGACTAGCAACAAAAGGTTCAAACATACATAAGCTAGAAGAAAATTACGCATTCAGGACATTAGGAGAGGCGAGCTTAAAGCTAGATACACACGAAGGAATCGTCGAAGCAACGTGTTTCGTTTGTTGACTACACTGACTACTACTGTCGTACTGTGTGTAGCTGTGGCACAGAATTTTCTTTTTTTTTTCCACTTAATTTTACTCCGCAAGTACCTTCTTACTCGCTTGTAAATGAGGTAAACAATGATACACAACGGTTGCTTCAACATGTCTGTGTTGCTGCAACGGTTGCCTCGTTTATATCTAGCATAAGATCCACAGGAAATTGTTACACCACAAGGAAATTATAGTCGCACTTTGACACAGCAAAGACCGAAAGTGTCATAAGCATCATACTCTGCAGTATCCAGTACCATGTAAAGTGACTGCGCTGATCATGGAGTTTTAGAACACAAGAACCAACTCATTTGCCACTGCCTTGGACTCCAATATTCCAGAAACAAATTCCTCGAAAAATACTTCTTTCATAACCTTGAAGAGGTCTCCAACGCTGAGGTAGTTATGACATTTAAAGGATTTTATTGGGCAAAGGAATCGCTATAGGTCATTGCAGACCTGCGGCAGGAATCTTTTCTTCCTGAAAGGATACCCTAAAGGATAGGTCCCTTTCATATTAGGAAGTTTTTATTCAGTTAAGGTTAATAATCCAATTATTTTCTTATAAAACTTGACGATTATACTTATTTCTGCTCTTTGACAAAGTTTTAGCTTCCCAAGTTCTCTCCACGAGTGAATACAAATTTGTGATGCATAAATTTCCTTCAGCGTCGAGTTTAAGGAGTATAGGTCCATTTACAGCTGAGCAAATTGCGAATACGAACCCACGAATATGAGCAAATTTTGTCTGCAAAGTTTTCATTTAGTCGCAAATTTCATTTGTGATCGCGTTCCACATCTGTGGATTGTGAATAAAATTTCGTTCGCAAGAAGCATCCATGTTTATTCACGGAGAAATCAGCGAATTATTGATTTAACTTCTTTGTGTATATAAATCTATAGATATGTTTAGATTTCCTCTATCTATTGTGCTATAAAAAAAAGTGGTTTGTTCGCGGTTCTCTCATTTGCT
This sequence comes from Chalcosyrphus nemorum, assembly GCA_949716465.1. NCBI lineage: Eukaryota > Metazoa > Arthropoda > Insecta > Diptera > Syrphidae > Chalcosyrphus > Chalcosyrphus nemorum. The sequence continues at coordinate 40,394,569 of OX454333.1, read as the reverse complement.
GAGCTGTGAACGTACCTTATGATTGCAATGTTTGACCTAGTCCGTAAAGATTTGTACTCATGCAAAATACTTATTACTGACAAAAGGGTAAATTTAATTTAAACTGCGGGAATAACTACTCGCTGATTACTATCATTTCTAATTGAAATCGTTAAAAGAAATGTAGAAATACAACGATGAAACGTCCTTCAATCTAGCCTTCAAAAGGCTCATATGTATAGACAACTATACATATTATATTTGTTGCATTTGGGTTACAGATTGACTTAAAAGAAAAAATTAAACAAAATAACAATCTCTTAAGAGAACTTATTTGACAACAGAGTTTTCCAATGCTACGGCGAATCAAATTACTTTTTAGAAGTTACTCTAACTTTACGTACGTAGGACAACTATATCCTTATAGAATTCCAAAAAGTTTTTATGTATGTAACCCACATACATCCAAATAATTGTAGAATCCTGAAAGCTTGTATAAACATTGGCGCCCAAATGTTTTTCCAAAAATAGGTTAGGTATAAATTTCTCTTAAATTCAATTCACTCTACCGGCAATTTTCTTTAGAAAAAAGTTTACAGATTCAGTTATGCATTATTTCACAACTATATATGTATGTATGCAATTCAAGGATAAATTACTTCCAAGAGTTTCTGAATAAAACAAATGGCCTGGGGCTTATAGTTATTATTATTTATTTCCAATAGACAACTTTTCAGCTTTAAAACATGGTTCACATTATCATATCCATTTGGTGTTTACATACATACATTGTTATAACAAAATGAATTACTAATTCATGCTTTTAATGTAAATATGTATTTAATTTTAATCTTTACTGATGGGATGGGGAATAAAATTAGCTTTCATTAAAAAGGAAGGAGTTCTGAACACTCATCCCAATCAAGTAGGCAGACACTTGATAAGGTACATACTAGTGTTACCACTTTGCTGTAATTTCAGTAGATCTACTACAATAAAATAAAATCGTATTCTGCATAGGCAGGTAGTCCACGGTCGAAAAAACTTATCACTTTAAGTTTTCGAACGTAGTCAAGTACTCACAACCCACAAACGATTCCATTCAGATCGGGTGACGGCTGCCAATACATATTGTATTGACCTAGCAGATTGTTCAGTTCATTTACCATCTTCAGATATGTATTTTGAGGTTGAATTTAACCAATATTATTGTTTATATTAAATTTTATTACTACCCTAATTTTGTTTGCCAAAATAATCCTAAAGTGGCAACGCTGGTACACGCGAATGTACACTGCTGGACAAAAAAAACTATCACTCAGTACCGATCAATACACTATTCCATGAAACATTTAAAGGAGCTTTTATATTTAAAAATAAAGAAAAACATATGAAAATGCTACAATCCGTCTGAAGCGGATCGAATGATACCCTATTCTTTCCTAACCATACATATCTCCCCTTTCTACCCATATGCTCATTTGAAAGAGTTTTTTTATGAAATTACTTTAAAACGTGAATTTTCGCAAAAAGTGGGCATGATAGTAGTCGGACTTTGAAATTTTTCCAACATAGATTTTATGTTCGTAGCAAGAGATATTAATCTAATAAGACCGTTCAAAAAAACCGCCTCTAAAATGTGGGCGTGAATATATAGAGTAGAGTGAAAAAAGTGTTTTTTTTTTTTTTTTAAATTTTTACACTTGTACTGCTTAATTTTCTAGAGCCAGCATGATACTACGTTTTATTCGTATTTTTTAGATAGGTACATAATAATGGTAAAGTGCCAGTGCGAAAGCACTCTTTTGGCAAGCCACTGTACACTGTGATAATTCATTTTCAAATTTGGCTGGAAAGCAAAACAACAACAAGCGACAAAGTCTATGCTTAATGGAGAAATGTCAAGAAAAAAAAGCTGTCAGTGACTGAAAAATGTGCTTAGAAGTACATTTTTAAAGTATATGTTTTGACGCTTTGACGTTTTTGTGCTTAGTGCATACACACTCACACCTACTGAGAATTTCAATTGTGGATTTTTCGTACTGCTCTTATTTAATATCAACAGCATTAAAAATACAAAAAAAAAATTTAGTGTCACACGGGCTTAAGGTCCTCATATACAGAATTTCATCAACCTACTTCAAAATTGAAGGTCCCAAAACTGATGACATACGGACAGACGGACATGGGTTAATCGATTCGACTAGTGATGTTGATCATTCATATATGTATAGACTTTATTGGGTCTACCTTTAATATTTCTCTGTGTTACAACCTATGTGTCAAATTTATCTGCACTGTTCGTCCGCTAATACCTTAAGTTAAAAATATTCACTACGCTCAAAGGTCACTTTTCTAAGAACTTTTTGAATCCTTACTGAAGTAAACATGAAGGAAACGACGATTTCAACACTTTCAAAGCAAACAAAAAAACACTTGTACAAAAGTATATGTACTTTAAGAGAAAATATTTTCTGTCTTTCAATACAAGTCAGATAAAATTCCAGGTATTCCACTACAGAAAGTAGACCGGGATAATTGGCAAAATATTGTACATAGTTTACAGAACGAGACTAATATATTTACAGCTTTATGCTCGACCTATATAATAAAACTAGGTAAGTCGGAGATACTGCTGGAGCAATCCAGTGGGGACTGGGTTTTTAAAGGGTTTTTCAAAAGGGACAGAATAATATTGCATTTTCATTTCTATTTCCAATAGGAGTTTCTGAACTTTGTTAGGTGATTGCGAGCATTCTGTTGAAGCTACATCTATCAAATTGGGTGCTATTTATTGAGTAGGTCTTGCCAAAGAGAGTGACAGAAACTTATTAAATTGTTTTATGAAAGTAGGTCTTCTGTTGGAGCGACATTTGTCGTACTTTTACAATACTACGGTCACCCTTTTTTGGATGAATAGGTTAGTCAACATGCAAAACTATCAGATTTAGGACGATAAGAATACAGAGAAAGTCACTAATTGGTGTGAAATTTGATACATCCATACTCCTTTGAGAGTGAAGTTACCCAAACTAACATCGTCATCGGCGAGCGCTGTCGTTGGATAACCGATTTCTTTTGGATAAAGATACCGACAACATTTAGTTGCAATAGGACGGCACAATGAGCAGTTTGCACAAGCGATTTCTGAACATGGTTATCTTAAGAAGAGGCGATGTTCTTCTTATTCTTATTGGGTTTTCTTAAGTCACATAACTATACCAATGAACCACCACATCAATAATGACATTGATCAATTTCAGCCTGATTTATGCGCCAGAGTTATGGAAAATTATTCGTTTCGCGTCACCCTGCGAAGCCGCGGCGGACTACAGGCAGGAAATGATGCTCTAAGAATAAGCCAATCAGGCAATTTGAAAGATTACAATACGGGTCACTCAACGATCCTACCGCATTACACCATATCTAGGCTTCACGAGACCATTCCTTTGCTCTTACCCAACAGTAAAGACAATACCTCCCGGGGATATTACCTTCTATATTGACAGCCAGGCTGCTATAAAAGCAATTACTGCCGTTGAGATAAAATCAAAGCTGGCGAACTGGAAGAGATGGCTCAGCATCGAACACAGAACCAACAAAAAGTCACGAGGGAGTCCGATCAAAGGTGCGAAACATAGACCCCTGTGTCTTTACTTGGGAAACTATGGCACTCGCTTGATAAATCAAGATCCCAGAGAGTTAGAAGGAAAGATAGGAAATCCATTTCCACACTGTTCGGTGTCGCCACAGGGCATAACATTCTGCGGTATCACATGCGACAACTACGAAGGACTGAAGAGGAGCTCTTCAGATGTTGCGGCGATGAAGAAGCTATTGTAGAAGCTAATACAAGACATAAGTTCTTGGGGAGACAGTTCTTCAACGATATAGATTCTAGAGGAACTCTCCAGCACATCAATGGACTCTTTATGGAAATTCATTAAATCCAAAGGTTGGTTTGTATATAATGGACCGTAAACGAGGTAAATTAAAATAGTTTCATGTCATTTTATTTGGGTAACAAAAGTGTCAACTCTGACGTGAGTGTGGTGAAGGGTTAGTTCTCCCTGCCAGCTCACGTACTTAACCTAACGTAAGTCTTAATTGCTTCGTAGACTGCCTACTTTCAGTTTTGACTCTTATAACCCTATTTCAATAACTTCAAAATGAACAAAGCCAAAACAAAAGCCCTGAACACTTCTAATACCCAGGGCCCAACTGAACATTACCGTACAAACTGTGGTGGCACCGAACTGGTTGGAAGGCCAAAAATGCGTTTGATATCTATGTTATCCGGTCAAACGTAGAATCGGTGTTGCTTTATAGGTACAGCACCTGGGAGGTGGACACCATAAACACACGTAGGCGTCAATAATTGCTTAAAGAGGATTTTTTTGGCCGAATCGTACAGCTTTATATTAGAACTGGTCAGGAACATTACTATATAAACATTACTACTAAGGAAAAAGTGGCAGTGGATTGGAAACACCTTACGGCATGAAGAAAAATCCATTGCGAAATACTCTATGCAGTGGAATCCGCCCACATTGGCAGATATTATATTGCTACGTTCCGCAGAACAGTCGAGGAGGATTCGAGCTCTTTAGGAATGAGTTGGGAGGAGCCCAAACGTGTTCCAGAAGTACGAATAAGATGGCCTCCGAGGGGTAAAAGGACCTAAGTAAGTAAGTAAGTAAAGCCTAGTGTCCTCGCAGTTCAGACAACATGAATGTATGTTTACCATTCGCCAATAGTATGGAACAAGTAAAACTAAACTGAACTACGATTTTCTACTTTTGATTTTTGTTTCACAGTAAAATATAAAGCCACTAATCTGACTTAGAAATTCAGATAAGATACAAAGCGCTCGTATTATTCCGTACACGATGCATTTGTTTTCATGATTGTTTTGAACCGTGTTTTATTGAAAAGTGTATAGTCAGTAAATTTTTCCACACAAAGCAAAAACAAAACGAAAAGTGAAGATAATTTAGTCAGTAATAAAATAAAAGTGTAAAGAATGTCCAATCACACTATGGCTTTGACTCAGATTGTAGACCGAAACCATTAATTTGTTTTGTGCGCTGATAGTAGGACTTCTTCCTCAATGGTTGTTGTCTTCAATACGAATCAGCGCCATCTAAGATTCGATTGTCATTTAACAAAGTGAGTATAGACGTTTTATTGAGAGCTGGCTATACACTTTCCAATAAAACAATGCTTTAATTTTACCAATTTTAGGAAAAAGTCCAAAGAAATTATATATGTACATGATTAAACCTAACCAATAAAAAAGTGACCGTTATTTATTTCACCAACAGTCGAAAACAAACATTCCAACCTAAAATTTAAATAAAAACCTACATACATATCAAATTGCATTGACTTACTGCTTGTGTTTCAATTTCATACAAATTGTTCATAAAACTGTTAAATGTGTAAATAAACAATGTCAACAAACTCATTCGAATCAATAACTCAGTCGAGTATGAAGTTTCATTAGTAGCAGTGAGAATTTTTTTTTTTTATTTTGTGTTTGTTCAGAACAAAAATAAAAAATAATAATAATAAAGTACATATAGTTATAAAATAAATAAACAGGAAATTCCTTTTTTTACTTTGACAACGAAAAGCATACGCACATCACACTGTGCCATGTTATGGCATTCAGTCGGTCGCCGCTGCGACCAAAGGTATTGCAGTAGATAGTTAGGTATGGTTATGGAAGCAAATAATACATTCACCAGAATCTGTTGCATCAAATTAAAACTCGTTTTTTATCTAGAATAGGAGAGGGGGTAAACAATCAAATGGAAATCAAAGGTCGAAGGATTTACAAGTTGTTGTTATTGTTAGAGTGATAAAGATTGCAATTGTGTAGTTTTGATAATTGTTTTCTTTTCTTTTTTTACTTCCACCATAACTTAGGGCAAGTATTAGATTCGTGTAGGTTTGTTTTCTAGTTATAAAGTTGCTAAATACGAGTCAGTGTTTTCATTCTAGTAGATTATTGTATTATTTATAAACGACCGGTGTTTGTTGGTAATAATATATCGTTGTTACCAATTTAGGCCAAAAACGTGGTATGACATTTTATAAGAATATAAATACTAAAATAGTTAAAATATGAAATTTAAAGAAAATCGTCGGAGCCTTTTTTAAACAAATTGGTAATTAAGAAAGAAGAAAATGTTATGGCCAAACAATTTCTTTTAAGCAATTTTCTATCATTTGCAAAATTTAAAATAAAAAATTTAACAAAATAAAAAGTGTATCAGCTTTGTAGCTAAGTATGTAAGTACCGTTACAACCACTTTTGGCCAAAATTTGGTTAAGTCATCTTATTGCACACGTGTGGACTAGTCTCAGTGTATAACTTAAACAAAATCGTTGGACCCGTTTTCGATAAAATATATTTTTTTTGTAAAATTGACTTTAAGTAAATTACTGTTATATGTATTACGGTCCTTACTTAAGAGCTAAAACCAAAATTTCATTTTCCCCTCCAGGTTTTATCCCACAGACCCGAAATATGAAGTTTGATCCGAATCCATCCACCCGTTTAGGCTGTAGCTTCGTGCACAGGCAAACAGTAGACGTCGGCATCGGCAGGCACACTTTTTCGGACTTCTCCATAATGGTTAAGTCCGAATTCATCAAAGTCTCGAGACGAGACGAAATGTAAACGAATCCAATGTCTAAATAGGTTCAAGTAAAAATATTTATGATCCAAAAATAGGATCACCATGATTGTTCAAATTTTCTTTGAAAATATTTCTTTTTTTGTTTTGGTTGTTTATAATAAATAAATACAGTCAACATCGTTACGGACATTCATTAAAACGACCAATTTCTTAGGTCGGTTCGGCTGAAGCAGATTGATTGCCCTTGATAACGACCAAAATCTTCAGTGTCTTCAAGGTCGTTATAACCTAATATAATATTTTATGGTTTTCCTTTCGGTTTCAAGACTGAATCACATCTTTTTGGCATTGAGCTTATCAGCTTCTAACCAACTGATGGTGGGATTGATTCTCCATAAATTTTCCTTCAACCTAGTGCTTCCCAAAGCATCCTTTACATATGCATGTGCTTCCAAATCTGGGGTTTGTGATGGTCATGGGAGTAGATCGATCTTATTCCTTTGAAACCACTCTCGAGCAGCCTTGGAAATATATTTGGAAATTTTCAGATGAGTATGTAACACGCTGTCCTTTGCGTAAGGTAAGATGATCTTGGTCAAATTGGACTAAATTGTTTCTTTAGTCCAGTGAATAAGACCTACATATGCCCACACCCTTATGCTTTATAGTTTTTCTTCTACAAGCCGAGGAACATTCCTGATTTGGGGAACGTATTACAAATGCCATTAGATCCTGTAGAGTATAAGTATTTCGCCATTTTTTTCTGTCTACTGCTTCTTCCTTCTCTAAAAATTGTGTTCTTTTGGAAACATTTGGTTTTGCTTCATTGCTTCCTCTCATGACGAGAGGAATGGAACTTTTCTAGTTTCTCTTCCATGCGAAATACAATTTGCTAATCTTCGCTAATGGTCCTGGCTGACACATTTTCTTTCAGTTCTTTTAAAATAACCTTGCAAGATAAAGAAGGGGTTTTTCTTGACCTTCCCGATTTGCAAAGTATTTTGTGGCTTCGTTGTGTTAACAATCATATTAGGTGATCTTGCAGTTTCGTTATCGCTTCCCTTTCTTCGGTTGTACGGTAATTATTTCAGCCTACAATGGCAATCGTTTGAAAATAAAACTGATGATGGCTGCAGTCCACAGACGGACAGAATCAACAGAACTGCCATCATCGTAATGTCAGAAGTGATTGTTATTTCAAAAATATTGTTTGATTTTTCCATGCAGGGCAAATCGAATGCGCAAGTAAGAATTGCACGCCAAAAACAGTTTTTGGTGTGCCTACATATGTGAAGGTTTATTTGTTCATGCTCTACACTTTGGGATTTCCATGTCAATAGTTAAAGTAAGTAATTAAAGTTGAGTCAGAAAACCTAACTAGGGGCTGGCTAGTACTCGTACTAGTTGTTTTGCATACATACGCACATATGTACATATGCTTTTTATTTGGAATAATCTGATTTCTTTATAGAAGCGATTATATTTTGCAATATTCTACTTTTAATCGCAACCAAATGCAATCACCTTTGACTCAAAAATTGGTTTTAAAACAAAACAAAAAAAAACTACAACTACATATACATGCCGTTTTATTATGAGTCCTAATTCCAATCAGATGGATGAGCTTAGAAAGATAATTCTGCTATTCCAAGATGCAAACTTCACATACAGATCAAAAGGTGTGTAGTAAAGTAAAAGGTCTGTGAGCCTTCTACTCTGGATCATAACCGCGTCGCAAGAAAAAGAAGAAGCAACGCATTCAACCAACTCGTAATGTATGATACGTAAGAACTTGTATGAGCTTCTCTTCTTGTCGCTTTCAATTTTTTTTGATGTCAACTGAAGCTACAATTTTCGATGAGGCGTCCGAGTGGCATTTTGCAAATAACGCTTCTTTCTATATGCTCTATTCCAGCCATGTAGAATTTGTACTTGTCTTGAGATGCGTTATCAAACTAACTAGGCGCCCAATGCGCCGGTTCAAAGCGCGAAATTGACTGTTCACCGTCATGGTTCCACAGACTATATGGCAAGTAGTGCCTTCATGTTGGTACCAAATGAACTTGTAGATCACAAGCTTCTTCTTGAGAAGGTCTAGTTCTTAAAGAAATATAGACCAATGTTTCCACTAGCCGGGTCCAATCGTTGTTTTGTTTGGATAGAAGCTCTTAAATTTCTTCGGTTTCCGCTTAAGCCCATTCACCTCATCGGTGAACAAAATTTTTGCTCGAAATACATCCCAAGTTGAGCACTAATTTTCGTAAAACATCTGAATAAGTGCTCATTTACTGATGGTGTATCCTCTGTGATGGCAACACAGATGCGTGGTATCAACTGTAAAAGACAGAGGAGACAGCAGGAAGATTTGGAACTGCATGGTTGCGAACAGAGTTAGACAAATTTTCTTGTGTGTTGGTTAAAAGGATTCTCTAACTCCTTGGAATATATTTGCCAAATACTCATGTTGTTAAGAGTTATTCAAACGGAATTGATTTTCATAAATTATATATGCATAGCCTTATCTTGTTTTAATATAATACAAGCATGTGAAAAAACATACATATATGTACATATGGCATACAGAAGAATATTAAATTAAAATTATATTCATTCGATTGTACAGCCTACAACATCAGCCTGAGGTCTTTCACGAGTTACTGTCAGAAGAAGATAAAACAAAGAGTACTATCTCTCAAGGGATTGGGTTTAAAAGGAACACAGAAATATAGCTTAATATAATTCAATATACCTACATATAGAAGGGCACTAGTAGAATTGGTTCTGAATGGAATTAAAAAGTCATCGCATAGCACAGATTACATTTGAAACTTAAAAATTTTATATGTATGTAATCCATTTCTATGAAAGCGAGAACTACGTGATTTGAGAGACTATTTGAGTGTCATTAGTACCAAGCAACGTGTGCAAACAACTGAGAACGAAAAAACCAACTAGATCACAAGTGCAAGAACACCAGCGATTGATTGGCCTCAGTGAGGAAGAAATCCAAAACGGGGAAGCCAGCTGGAACTTTCAGTGGAATATAATTAATTGATATAAGACCATAGAGTGAGGCAAAGTTTCTCACAGCTATACGAGTTATAGAAGGGAGCTACAGCCTTATGTCGTAACCGAAGGATTTACGAGAATCTTTCTCATGGAAGAAGAAGTCTTTGTCCACCATGCCAAAGGTGGACTTAATTTATCTTAATACATTTATGCAAGGGATATTTAATTTTAATTTGTTCTGCATATATCTGTTATTTTAATAACATTCCACAGGTGTGGAACGCGCAGATTGGTGCGAATAGATAAAAAAAAGTTCGTTTGCTCGCTTTTATTCGCAAGTCGTTGATCTGTGAATGCTTAGGACCAAAATTTGCCACACATACCTACTAAGATGGCTAGCTTGTCCATGAAAGTTCGGTCTATAAGATATATTAATGCCCTTACGTGCATCTCGACTGTAAATATGTCTCCTGGGTTTTATATTTGAGCTCAGCGTAACACTTAACATACCATTAAGTCAAGCAAGTATGACTGAGCAATGGCAACACTGACACCAGCATCAACTTTAAAAGAATTATAAAAACAAAACATTTTTCATAAACCCAAAGGTCGTAGAGCATGTATTTCCGATTTATAATTATACATATGCTTTCTATTGTAACGAAACAAGTGCAGAACAAAAGAGAGGAAAAAAACAAAAACAAGATGAAGGTGTAGCTTTGCTAATTATTGCCGTTCTTTCTGCTACAGCGCAAAAAACACAGCACACTTGCTAAGCACGAGAATAATTTGACCACAACAAGAAAAAAAAAACAACAACAACGACTCCAAGGCGGGGAGAGGCTGCTGCTTCGTTTTGGGGTGTATATGTACTACATGCATGTAATTTATATACTTTTAATTTTGATAAAATATAAATCGCTTTTCATAGTCGAAACTCGGGCTGAACCACTTGCAAGTTGGATCAGAAAGTGAAATGGAGGCCCTCGTAATGCTGTCGTCATTAAGTCGGCTACCGCCTGTATATCAGTAATCAACCATTTCTCGTTGTTTCGATTAGCATAACAGTCAATTAAAACGTTGTCATCTTTTCTCTCCTCCACAACGACTTAGTAGAAGTCGTCGCCTTTAACTTTTCTAAGAAAATTCCCATCGGTTGGGGGTAGGATGGAAAGAGAGGTGCACCACCTCCTCTTATCACTATTTTCCCGATGATCGGAGACCTCTCGGTATGTAAATATTCCACGAAACCTAGGTCCACATTTGCGTAGCGCTAAGTGTTGCTTTTACAGCCAAAATAGTTTCCTTCCCAACACAGGTCAAGATTAAGGAAAAAATATTACATGAAAAAAAAATGCAACACTTTGGCTGAGTCAAACGACAGAAAAAAAAAAACATTCTTTGATTTTTTTTCTTGAAAAAAAAAAAACGAATTCCGATTAAAATGATGTACAACAGGGCCGAAGCAATACAGTTGTCTCTTTCAGAAGCACGCTAGTCGCCGTACGGCTGTCTTTTTTTTTTTTGTAGAAACATTGCAAATTCTGAACTCTTCTGTGTTTGGTTTGAGGAAGGAATAGAAAAATAAAAAAAAAAAACCAGGAAAAATTATCGTTTGTTCGTTTCTTACCTTGGAATTTTTTTCTTCGAGTCCAAGCGCACAGTTTTTTTTGGATATTATTTCGCGCGTATGTTCACTTTGTTAACACTTATCACATGCACGGAATAGTTTTAGTATTTTTTGCGTTTTTCTTTTTTTTGGGGAAAAAGTCTACACCACTCGAGGGGAGCAAAAAAAATCACGGCACCTTCGCTGAGTGGACAAGTGAAAAAATTCAGTCGTGGGCGGCCATTTACAAACTGCGTTCGAAAAGTACGACAATGCGACAGTCAAGTAGATGTCATAATGAGCGCAGGTAAAGAGCTACGCGGATAGGGTGCGCTCAGAACGCGAATGGCTAGGAATTAGCTCAAAATGTTTTCGTTACATCAGGGATGTGATCTGCATTTTGATGGGTATATTCTGCAAACATTTTTTAACCAATTATTTTTTAAATAAATAGAAACTAAAAACAAGTTAAACACCAACATCAGCGTCCGCAAGAATATTTAGTTTGCATAATGAATTTGTATGTAATGTCTGCACAAACAAAGTATGTACATGAATAAAACGGACATGGCATTTGGACCGCGGATAATTTGTATTCTGTGCGCCCTAATTTCATTTTTTCATCGCGGTCTTAATTCCCGCGAGCTTATTTCACGGAGCCGATAAAACTAGTTTCGAAGTGACATTTATTATGGATTGTGTTTGGGAATTTTTCTAAAAGAGATATGAATTTTTTCAAATTTCATGCATCGAAAGACAATTCTCTGAATTTGAAAAATTATACTATACTATACACTTTTCATACGAAAGACTGAGAAACGTTAATACGAGATAATTGTCAAATTAGCGCCAACGCAAAACAATTAATTTCTTAACCAACTGGTGCAAATAAAAAAGAAAAATTTAAAAAGACTAAAAACAAAGAAGACTTCAAGTAAGAAATTAAAACCGAAAGAAATAAAAACAGTTTCGCACAAACAAAAAACCAAATTTAAATTAAAAAAAAAAACTTAAATATGTATTTAAAAATTAAAATGGCAAATGGATAAATTTAAAAATAAACCCAAAAAGAGCATAGGAAACTAAAATGTAATACTAATGAATAAATACATAAATTAAAAAAAAATAAAAAAAAAAATGAAGGAATAACTAAAATACTAAGCTACAAAATCCAATGAAAAATCAAAAATCTGTTCTGAAATGAAACTAACTTCCATAATGGCCAAGGATGAGGATTCAGTTGAGGTTCGACTAAGCTGAAGGGAAAAAAAAGATGCAGAAGTTCTAGGAGCCGTAGGGTTACCAGATATTTTTTTCTGCCCGTGGGACAAATGGCCAAATTAAAAAACGTAGAAAACCTACAATCCCTTCGGAGCGGATCTTGTGAAAGCCTATCCCTTTCCTATATAAAAACATTGTTCCTTACACCAATTTACTTATTTCAAAAGTTTTTTTTTAATGCTGTTATAAAATGATTTCAAAACTCGAACAATCTCAAAATATGGGCGAAGTACTACTATTTATATTATTTGAAGGATATCAAAGAAAAAAACCTCTAAAAAGTAGGCGTGACCGTACATAATATATGAGAGATTTGTAGAAAAAGTGAATATCTCATGCAAGCGTACGAAAGTTTAATCTAAGTTTCATATATACTGAAAACGGAAATTTTTCGAGAACAAGGACTGTCAGGGGTCGAATTTTAAAAATGTTTACACTTGTATTGCTTTGTTTTTCAAGTACCTCGTACTTACAATTTCATCGACCTAACCCTAATATTGCATTCTCACCGAAGCGAAATCTCGAGATTTCGATGAACTTTTGCCAAAATCTCATAAACCGTTCGCACCAAGTTGAGATAATTTCGAATGTCATTGTCTGTCCAATTTTAAGTGGCGGGAAACAAACAAACCAACTTCTGTTTGTTGACTGTCGCTATCAGTGTTGGGACTTGAGAGTGAACAATAATAGTAACATACAAATTAAATAATTTATATGTATGTAAGTAATGCATAAGCTAAATAAAAAATATGAAAAATAAAAAATAAGAAGTCCCAACACTAACTATAGCTGCTTTCCCACATAATATTTTGACGTCTAAAAATAAACGAAACGTGGAGATTTAGAGAGATTTACCCAATCATCGGGTAAGATGAAGGATGATGAAACCAAGTAAAGCAAAAGAGAAAAAAAACTATTGAAATTGTAAAAAAAAACTAAAGCAAAAAGCTGACACGTTGGTCGCCATTTTTGTAACGAACTATTTTGAGGTGAATTAGGGTCTTTGCTGGCATGCTTATTCCGACTGTCTCTCGTCGGACGGCTAGTGAACTTGACGCCGTTCGGTTACAAAAAAGATCATGCCAGTCTTTGAAGCGCGCTGCTGTTCTGCCGCTGCGAGAAATGTTCTTACCCACCGTACCCAGCCAAAGTCTATAGTTTAGCCCGGTGACTTATGAACGTAAAAAGTTCCCGTGGTTTCCGAAAGGGTTTTGATATAGCATTTTGCCAGTCCGCCACTGTACCTTATAAGGGAAAATGTTTGCTATTTGAATCAAATAACTCGTAATAAAATTTAAGGTATTTTACCTCTGTCTAATTTGGAAAATCTTTGTACTTATGTACAACTCCCTTGGTCCGTTTTCTTTAATAAAAAATCTGTTTTGCACTCACAAAAAAAAAAAAAGACTCGGGCAACCGCCACTATAGAGTTCCAAATGGAAAATAGTTTCTGCGTTCAAATTATTGAACAAAGCCTGAATGTATTTTCTATGTATTGAAATCTCGTGCTTTTGCTATAACCTCCTCGAAATCTCGTTGAGGTCATCTATCTATTAGTGGTTGTCAAACTGAACAAACCAAAGGGAACTTCAGTTTCTTTTGGTGTTAATTTTAAGACGTCAAAATAATATATGACAAAACAGCTGTAGCTAGTGTTGGGACTTCTACCAATTATATTTTTTTATTTTTCATATAAATATAAATTGTATGCATTGTTTAATTTGTATGTTGCACTTATGGTATGTTCCAAAAATCGATCACTTTTTGGTTTCCCAATTTGTCCACTCTCAAGTCTCAACAAGCAGCTGTTGGTTTGTTTGTTTCCCGTCATTTAAAATTTGCATTCGAAATTAGCTCCACTTGGTGCGAACGGCTTCAGAGATTTCGGCAGAAGGTCATCGAAATCTAGAGATTCCGCTTCGGTGAGAAAGCAGTATAAACCTTCTTCCTTACATTTTTATAATCTTCGTGTGATAAATCGGATAAAATTAGGATTTTTTTCAAAAATTCAATCAACTTCTCTTGTACTTGATTTTCACTAACACATTCTCGCTCACCAGTGTAAGAATTTGTAGGTTAAGGAGAAGATCCCTCGAAGTGGACTATCTTATAAAGCTTATTATGTGCCCGCGACAGCGACAAAAACGCTGCTTGCAGCGATACAAGAAAATCGCCGTCGCGGCGTCAAATAATCGTGTTGTTAAGGGCTCTCTCATATGCCGCTGTGGAATTTGAGTGACACATTGGTGACAATCGCTGTATGTCTACGATTTCACCGATTGTATAATCATTTCCCAAGGATTTGACAACTGGACACCAGCTGATCAATTTATTAATTTCACAACAATTCTTAATTAACAAGAACATTGGTTCTTAAATCAAAAATGTTTCGACGTAAGGTTAAAAACTACGAAAGCTCAATTTAAAAATTTTAAATTCAAATTTGCTAGTTATTCTTAGCTTAGGAATCCAAGAACTTAAAAGATGAATGACGTATTATTAATTATACCATAAACACGATAGCGATGAAACGAAGTTTTAATTTTGTTAGTTTAAGTATGTTTCTGCTCAATTTTACTCTCTTTTTCTCTCAGTGCATATATTAAATCTGGGTTTCGAATAAGCACGAGAACGTCTTAGAGACTTTTATCGGTTTCCCTTTCTTGAAATTTCTCCCACGCCATTTTTAGGTACATATGTATGTGTAGTGGCTCAAAATATACTGCTTAAATACACAAACTCAAGCGCCAGATAGTGTATCAACACAATGAGTCTACCAATTGTTCTACGGCGCAGACTTAAACTCAAAAGCTTTGTATCTTGGTATTGAAAATCGATGGTTACGAGCATATACTTTACTATATTTGCCTTGTGTATTACTTACTATTCGCACCCTTCATTATTGGTAATTGGCTCAATTAATTTTCTCATCCAGTATCCAAGGCTAGACACTGTTCAATGATTGACACAATTCTAAATGGATGAAGCTGGTATCAAAAATACAGGTGGTCATTTTGGGCTCTTTTCGATCCTATCAACACGTTAAAATTGATTTTTAAAATAAAAAAATATATTTTGATAGTTTTTTATCAATCTAATACCGATTTTGAACAGGCGTTTTTCTTAAATTCAAAAAAATTGGTATTTAATATGTATTCCTTACGTAAAAGTAAATATTAGTCGCAAAAATATTAGCAATTTTTCAAATATTTCTTAAGCTACGTAATTTTTTCCAATTTCTCTGTCATTTTGATCAGTAATGTACATGCGTTTAAAGTTTTCTATGATGAGTTTTGGGTTCTTGGGTGGAAAAATCATTTTTTCCGGTACCCTGGGTACCTTAAATCTAAATCTAAAGTTCACATGAGTAAGAGAACTGATTTTTTTAAAAGTCATTTCTCGATTAGATATCAAATAGATAATCTTTTGAATTATACACCTTGTCATTGTTGCAGGTAGAAACCTAGCAACTATGGACTCTAGCCATTGATTAAGTGCACAATATAAATGTACTTCTTATCATTGTTTTCGCAATAAATCAAATCCCCATTGATATTAACAGAAAAACAACAAAAGTACTTCTTACTTCGAGTTAAGAAATTATAAATATACACTCATTCGTACGTAAATTGAAATGAAAAGATTCGATAAGGTTTCGAAGAGTTCTATCTAATGTTACATGTCACAAGCCCGATAAGTTCTCATCTAATCAGTTATGTCAGTATACCGGTGTACAGTACACCATGATCCACCTTACAATTGTATTTAATTAAGCCATTAGGTACTTCCAATTCAATTCTTTTAATTGCCTTCAATTTGTCATCATTTGCATTGGTTATCTTTAAGTATCACACACAGTGTACCTACATAAGTAAGTCAGAGCGTGAGCAAACGCATAATCCATTAAGCTAGCCCTCTTAGACATTCAGTATTCGGGAGTTGTTCGAAGTGAAAGCACCTTACTAGTGAAACAAATTAAATTTATTCCATAGGCCAAAATGCGTAGCCAAGAAATTATCGAAAAAATCGAAGCCAAATTGAAGGCCATCGACCCGGCAAAGAGGACCACATTCTTGGTCTTCCAATTCAATTTCAATAAAGCCGATGGCACTCTTCTAAAGAGTTTTGGTAAGACATTTCATTTGAACCCCATCCACACGTAGTACATTATTCTGTGTTATTAGTCCTTGACTTGAAGGAAACTAAGATCTATGAGGGCACTGCTGAGAATCCTGATGGAGAGATTACTGTTGGAGATGAAGACTTTTTCTTGTGGGCAACCAAACAAGTTCCTTATGAAGATTTGCTAGCTAATGTGAGTTATTCTTCATCTCGAAATGATTAATTGATTTTATAAAATGAATTCCCTTTATTTGTAGAACAAAGTTAAAATTAGCGGTAATTTGGAAGCTGTTAAGAAGTTGATGGAGAAGTTCCATAAGTGATTCTATTTTGTAACGACTTTTTTTTTATATACATTTTTTTAAAAACTAAATAACATTTCAATAAATAAAAAACTCGCACAAAATGCTTTTCTAATGAAATGTGTTTTTTTTTACTCCAATTATTGACGGTGGTGTGTTTACAAGATCGCTATTTTATTTTTAGCTTTTGAAGTTTTGGCACATCAACAGTGTGGTTTGTGTTAAGGCTTATTTACGACTGTTAGGCCAATTCCTTTCATCTGAACATAAATTGCCAACAATATTAAGAATATGTTTCAGCGTTGTTAATAGTTGTTTCAGCGCATCATTACCGGGTGCCTCACAGTGGCCATTTCGTGCATAGTGATTGGTTATAATTTTTTTTCCCATATCTGTTGGTTTTCTATCGGTTTTCATTAAGAAAGAAAGCCCCATTTTTGGGCCTTATAGCATTATAATTTTCTGATTGCGGCGTAATTCTTTTTTGTTAATTGACACGAGACTTTTATTCCTTCTCCTTCATACATGGATGGCCATAAGCTGCGAGAAATGGCACAGTCGCCTCTGGTTATTGATTTTAACTCTTGGCATTTCTGTTTTGAGAAATTCTAAAAGGGATTACTTGTAATGTATAGGTATGCTGCTCATTTAATATTTTCCATCTATGTTGCTATGCTAATGTAATATTTTCAACCCTGCCTGAGCTTTAATCTCTGTTCTTCGTCCTTTTGTAGATTATTAAGGTAGCTTATTTTATCTGTGGTTTTTCACCATAGAATTGATCCGTAGGTAAGTATAGGTCTTACTAACGCAGTATATGGTTAAATGGGTTATGGACGGTCGTTTACCGAAAGTAGAAAGCACATACTAAATGCCTTTTTCTTTTTCTCTGCCGTGTTACTCTTGCTTTGAATCAAGAATCGTTCCAAGATACTTGGCATCTGATCCAATTTTTCAATTGCCGTGTCTTATTTTCCACATAGTAATCTGACCTGATTTTCAAAGTTTGGCAGCACTTGCTTTTGAAAATTTACATTTGACATTGAACGTCATGGTTTGTGACAAAAATACCGTTGTCAATGGAAAATAAAACTTCAAGACAAACATCAAATAATTTGTTGTTTATACATATACAGGATATTTTATACTTTGTTGAATTAACCCATAGACTAACTCTAGTTTGAGCAGGTGGGTTGGCAAGAAGAGATACTTCACTTACTTACTTGCAGGTTGCAGGTCAGAATTGAACCATTCACTTTGCAAAGTTATTCTTCCATCCGGGGAGTTTCTTAACTTAGTGCCCAAGAGTATCATTGAGGTATTCCTATGAGGATGAAGAGTGATATTATGTGCTTCCGTGTAGGTCTCTCGATCCTTGCCTTGTCAAAATAGTTTACTTGTGTTGGCACGAGTGTCCATATGGAGGAACGTGGGTGATGTGACTCAGTGGTTAATGCGTTGCAAGGGGTTCCAAGTTCGAATCGAGAGCAATACCATCAAAAGTTTTATTCACGTCCCCACTTCTTTCGAGTGTGTGACAAACATTCAAGAGTATAGCTGTCACTTGCAATTGCTTCTATGCCTGCCTGGTCAAGACCTCCGCATGAACTACGCTACTTGGAGAAGATGTCTGACCCTATGACGGAATCCAGTTTCGATCCGCCTGTATAGACCGCTGCCGATGATATTGACATAATTGGAAGGACTCAGAGGGCTAAATGGACTCAGCGGGCGTTTAGTGATAAACTAGTGCAAAACCAAGCACATGCCGTCAATAAGATGGCTCAATTTACACCAACGAAAAACCCTTGCTAACCGCAAGTTTTTTGGGCTAATAAGGCAATTCAGTAAAGGACACGTTTTGAACTCTATGTCTACTTCTTGAGGTAAGGCGTACATATAGAAAGAGAAACAATTTTTGACAATTTGCACAATGACTTAAGATTTCATTTTTCGAGATACCCTCGACCAAACAGAAACGTTGGACTACCTAGTCCCTAGAGTATGGAACATGTCCAAAAAAGCCTTATCTCGAAAAACTAAGAAGACTCTGTATAAGGGCCCAGTCCTGCTTTACGATGCTGAAACATGGACTTTATTGGAAGCGGACTGTCGCTTCGAGAGAAAAATTCTTTGTAAATATTCGGTCCAGTTTGCGTTGACGGGGTTTGGAAGAGAAGGTTCAACAGCGAACTATAGGAGCTGTATAGCGACATCGACTTATTCCAGAAACTACATCTTGGACGTCTAAGATATGGATACCAACGTTTAGGCCTGCAGAGTCTTTGAATCATGCTTATTTTGAGATTCGAATGAATAGTCAATTCTTTCGAATGTCTCTTTTCATTCGAAAGATTTTTGTGTATTTTGAGATTCGAATGAAAAAGGTTCATTTTCGAATGATAACGCCAAATGAACTTAAATAAATTTAACCCTCAAAGTCAGCTGTTTGACATTTCTTTTAATGCAGGTTGACCATACCTTGCTTTTTTTGCGTTAGAACTCTTCTCTTTCTTTGGAAATATTTTTATTAGTTACACTTTTACGAGTTTAAAGACGAAATTTAAGTAAGACATTTTATGAAACATGTTTTGTATACCTATAATAATATCGAACACGAAAACAAAGCAAAATAAAATAACATACATGTATGTTTAATTACAACTCTCTCCCACCATACACTCGGCACGAATCTGGTCACTCTACCTTTACTTTGAGTGCTGTCAGTAGTAAAATAAACATTTGCTCGGTGTTTTGTTTTTAATAATTAGAATTGTTTTTAAATAAAATAAAATGCTGCTTTCTTTTGTGGACAGTACAAATGAATAGGACATCATAGAAAATGTAAAACAAGAGTAAAAAATAAAGTTGCAAAATAATTTCGTGCATTCACTCGTCTTTCGACGAATCTCAAAATAAGGCTGAATATAACCCGAAGTGACGAGACAGTAGAGGAAGGTACAAGTTCTGCTACTAAAGGCCGAGCTAAGTTGAGAGGCTTGTCGGTTCAGGCCTAGGTTCACCATGAGCTGTAGCGCCATCTAAATAAGTGTATAGACCGTTATGCATCTTGCGTTAGGTAAATGGCCACCTTACAAGAATGTCGTGTACTTGCAGAGTATTCTGTTAAATTATCTCAATAAACTTTATCGATAAAAAACCACCAATTACTTTGAATATAAATTTTACTCAGTATATAAAAATATATATGTTTGTATGTATATGTATGGGTAGTATAATTTTTATTGTGCACAATGCTCATTGAATGGTTACTGTCTATGGATGATAAGTGTGCCGTCGACGCGCTGAAATAGCTTCAATTTTTTTCCTTAAAATTTGATTATCAAAGTCGATTTGACGTTGTTGTTTCTTCCTGTTCACCGCAGCACTAGAAGTCCGCCTTTTGGGGCTTGAATACTGCAATATAATACATAATATTTAGTTTCTTTCCATAAGAATTTCTCTAAAAACCTACACTGTCCTTTCGTGGCTTTTGAGTTAGAATTTTCTTCAATAAAATTTGATTATGCCGCTCGATTTCTCTCATCCGTTCATTTGAAAAACTTAGGCTTTTCCTATTGGCATTTCTAGATCTGGTGGACAGTACATACATGTGTTCAATTCTTGATTTTAGTGATAATAATCTCTTACCTTTGTGCTGTTAAACTGGCATTGGAAGGTGTTCTTTTCTGGTGGATTATATCCATATGGAAGGCGTGATTATCCGAATTGAAACTAGTCGGCGTCCGGCTTGTGACATTAAATTCAATCTCTTCTTCATAATTCGTCTTGTGTCCAGATTTATCATTATTATTGCATTTACTATCACGGGGTATTGGCCCAGAAGGCTTTATGGCTAGAGACTTGATACTGTCGGCTATATCAACCTCAGATTCATTATCAACTTCAGAATCACTTTCATCGATTTCGTGCTCGTCTTTTTGGGGTGAGGATAGTTGGGCTTCATTTGTGTTCGTTTCTTTTTCCATTTCATTATCTTCATTGTCATCCACCTCAATTGAGCTCGAGCTCAAAAGGTCTTTATCTTCTTCTTCATTGGAAAGTTTATCGTTATCATCTTCTTTTACGTATGACACTTTATCAATAGATTCACTTAAACTCTGTAGAAGCCAATAAAAAAATAAGTGATTAGATTATTAAGTTCTGCAAATCGTGTTAATAAATCTGTACTAGATAATTTCGAAAATAACTGGTTTATTTACGAGGAAAAATTTACAAAACATGAATAGTCATTGGAACCAACAAAACAACACCCTAGTATGCTTCGTGGTAAGCCTTAAAGGTGGGAACCTTTGCAGAAACCTTGTTCAATTGACTTGAGGAAGTCTTTGACAGAAGTAAAAGGACAAAGATTGAATTTAGAAACTCCTAACGAATACATCACGCCCAAGTCAAGGGCTCTTTGTAGCTCTAATTGTGTTTAAAACCTTCATCTCCAACCTAGAAATCGCATACACTGTGCTAATCGAAACAATCGCATTGCACTATATTATTTTTAACTAAATTTACCTTACCTTGATTGTGTTATCCTCTTCTAATATAACTTCGTCGGATGCATTATCGTTAGATACTTCTGAGTCTGTCCCTTCATACTCCGACACTTCTTCAATGCTTGCGTTATCGTCAAACGAATCTTCATCATAGTCAGTGTAATTTGCATTATCCTCGTCATTGCTCATTTTGACTAATTTAGCAAATACAATAATATATTTTTTTTATCCTTGAATTGACGGAACATGAATAGGTACCTCACTAGATTTTCATCTAACTACAGTTAATGTTGACATAGTGACTTCACTTTTTGGTCAAATAAAAGTAAATCCATTACACAAGCTCCTTTTCGCTTATGGCAACTAATTTACTGTATTTATTGTTCACTTTTTCACACATGGTCGCTGAATGAATAGTCCTTGCCCTTAATGTTTTGGTTGTACCTAGTTGCTAGTGTTATTTTGTTGTTAGGACATGAAGAAAAGAAAACAAAAACAACTCAATGGGGTGAAGTAACATGTCTGACAGGAAAAGGTGTTCAGATGGCTATTGATTTTATTGATCCAATTGGGATGTAGACAAACATTCAGACAATCGAATGCTTGTGTGTAGTATTTCTTGTACAAGAAAGGTTGAAAAAGAAAAGGACAGTTAAGGAAAGAGTTTGTCACTGCGGCACGGTGGCAAAATAGTCATTGTCACAGTCCACTGTGCTGTTAGAACCATCCAGCTGGTGATATGAATGTCAGGAGGTCCGTCAGCTCAATGTTTTCCAAGCTCCGAGAAGAAGTATGTAACTACCAAGAGTCCTCATTCTTCTGAGTTCAGACAGACAGGACTGGACAGTCAGTGGTGCTGTGGGACCTCATTAGTGGTTGGTTTATTTAGGGCCTCACTCAACCTTTCATCCTTCGACACGGTTTTATCGTTGCTCGCCCCACCACTAGAATTAGAGCTTGACTATTTCGTTACGCTGATGTATACCTTAGAAAACCTTTGGTCCTATTTTACTCCCAGTGCCGCGACAAAGTGGATAGTTAGTCTTCTTTTCGTGTGAGTTGCTGCATACAACTCAATTCTCAGATCAGGATGAAGGTCTGTGTTCTGAGTGTACATATGTACTATGGTCCTACAACAATGCGCCACAATGCTTTGTTTTAAACTCTTTAAAAGGTTTTGATGACCACTTGTCTAGCACATCCGCATAATTGGATGTCATACGTTCAGACAGATCCTGTCATCCAATTGGCGTATTTGTTCAACTTTAGACTGATCTCGCCTAATTTATTTTCTTGACGTGTACGTGCAGAGTTTAGCATCTAAGGTTATTCGTAGGTATTTGTTTTTCTAGATGAATATCGAACCGAATGTTGTATGCAAGTCCCAGCAGGTTGAGTTTCTCACCATTGTACAAAAAAAAGGTGTCTGCTTAATTCTTATCAGTCCCATTACTCTGACAATCGGCTTTCCTTTTTTTTTATATAAAAACTAAAAACAGTGGTTCACTGGGTGGACATTACTTTATTTTAATAATCACATCTCGTATTTCTTTGACCACACAAATAAATAGCAATCGGCAAAAGTTTATAGCTCACCTTTAAGAAACAAGTCGCCAGAAGTAGGCAGAGACATTCACATACCTATTTGTGTTAAACATGAAACAAAAACGTGTACACGTATGTCCATACGTATATATGTAAAACAAAAGAATAACTTATATTTAATAACGATACAGAAGTTTCACATTTAAAAAGTAGATTATAATCCGTTTGTATTGCACACGTTTAAAGAAAGTTTTCACCCAGTGCTTTAACTGCCTTGAAGGCTTGTTCTCCATTTTTCTCTAAAAATTCAGCTTCATTTTTCTTCTTGGCAATTTCACGTCTTTCAAGTTCTCGGTAAATTAGTTGTCCTATCTGTAAATTACATAGAAAAACAAATATGTATGTATATCAAAACGAAAGCGCCAATTTATTTAGCTTACTACAAGCAATAACTAACTTAGAACTACAACTGAAAACTATGACTAAAAGCTATGATGGAAGAGATTGAATTTATGACAGTGAGTGATGCGGTTCGGGAAATGAGTTCATTCGTGTAATACCAGGTGTAGTGTATATTTAGATAGAAAGGATGAGACGTGTTGAAGGCAATTGAGTTGTAAAGAGATGCGAAATCGACAGAGCTTGAGAGAGGTCGATAAATGAAAAGAATGACTGAAATATCTCTACGTTTCGCAAGGGTATCCACTATTCAGGTTGATGATTTTAAGGCGGCCTTGATACGGAAGCAAGACATGTGGATCGTTTAAAGAAAGCCCTAAGAGAGCAAATCGAAGAAAAGGACGTTGAATGCTTTTGATACTCGATACAGGAATCCGATAGGTAATTTTGAGATATCTTGTTACGTGAAGTCACAGAATTCCTTGGACCACCGTTTGACAAAACCAAGTGGTGAGTTAGCTTCACGAACAATAGCGTCATAATGGAACGGAAGTTTAGATCCCTATTGGATCGAGTTAGTGTCATTGATTACATTACTGGCCCAATTATTATTTACAAATGAATTTGAGACGAATTATTGGAACTATTTCGTCAGCTTGTATAACCTGGTTACCAGCAAAAAAGTTAAAGTTCTATTCTAGAGTTATATCAATTCAAGATAAGCAACCGTCTTTCACTGGCTTAGATAGTAGGTCTAAGACTTAATATCGGTGAAACAATAATGACTTTCGCCAATTTTTGGTTAAACAAACGATTTGTAAACATTGTAATAAGCAACTTACATAGACATCGATGGCAGCATACATTTTTTGATTATCGTCCAATGGAACTATATGCCACTTGCTCATGCGAACCTTCTTGTTCTTGTCTACCGCTTTTTCGCACTACAAAATAGGAAAAAATCACTAACTAGAATTATTCTTGATACCATTTTACTTACAACATAGCAAGACAAACGATCTAGGCTCCAACGACCACCAGTATTGCAGACCTCATTACACCAGGGTCCGAGATCAATGCAATTTTCAATGAGAGTGTCCACCGTCACTTCTGGAAAGTCTCTCTTCAGTTTTCTTATATCACTGCAAAGATTCAAGGGTTTTATAAAGTTCAATTCAGTGAGTGTTTATACTTTTTTATGTTGACTCCATGCAAACGAACTTTCGGATGAGATAACAATGCCATCAGCGCGGCGGGAATTTTCTTCAGCTCGGTCAAGTGGAACAAGTAGCATTCTTTCTCATCGGGGCATATCTGGATTAGTGCTGATTTACCAGGTCCGGTTTGAAACGAGAACGGCCACTCCATGTCGAAAGCAATGGGAACGATGTCCTCTTTCTGTTTGCTGACCCATTGCCTGGATAAAATGGAATTCTTCCTTCAAAAATGGGAAATTCTAAAGCAAGCTTCAAACTTACATTATTTCATCTGAAACAGCTGCAATATCCATTCCCTGTGTATAGTACTTGATGGCGCCTTTATACTTAATAAATGGAAGTTGTTTTTTGCTCGGCTTTTCAGGGGATGGAGTACCATCGGCCAGGGAGCGAGTACTCCTTGTTATTCGGGTGCTGCGTCGCTTTGGTGGATTTTCATTCTCGTCATTTGGCACTGGCTTTAGAAATTTAAATTGCAATTGATTTCAAGGATTAGGAAATGATAACACTTACGGGAACAACTACGGGAGATATTACACGTTTGGCGATCATTTCTAGTGATTTTTTTTTGAGTGAATTGAATTGGATTAATAAATTAAAACAAATTGAATGAATTGTCCTGCAATCTTGTCTAAAAACAATTGGAACCCGATGAAATAAACAAAGAACGAGTTCCCGCCAAGAAAAACAAAAAAGGTGGTACATTCACAGTGATGTTTTGCCATCGGTTTGGCCCTGTTATTGATTAGTGATGCCAAACTGTTTTCCTTAGTTATATAAGTACATTAAATTCGAATGGTTACGATTTTAGAGTAGGTTATAATTTGCGCGCCCCAAAAAGGATATGGATACCCTTATGCTAAAGTTTCAGGGCGCTGGCGCTGGCTATTGACGAAAGAGGGAAGAGAATCGAAGACCGGTTTTCGTTGGCGTTTAGTGTTGGAAGGTTGTAATGGTGGGAAAACACAGACTCACTAATCCTGGAAAAGACCAAAGAATTTCAAGTCAAAACCCATTATTACATGGACAACAATGGTCCAGTTAAAAGGATCTTCGAATTCCAGTTCCCAGGTTTAAGACGCAAAGGAAGACCCGGTACAAAGCCCAAGTTATAGCCGATGCTAGACAACTTGGTCTTCACAACTGGAAGCAGAGTGCACGGGGCCGCAGAGGATGGATTCAGAGATGTATAAGGTAAGGACTCTTCTTTATCACCTAGCCAATTTAACATGCGGTTTTAATCTCTTTCTAAAATGAGCAAAGAGGTCTTGCGTGGATTAAATCAGATATTTGCGTTGCATACGTAAAGTATTTCTTACCGTTTATAGATTTTTTTCCTCTTCGAGCAGCGATATTTAAGGAAGGAATATGTTTATGGATTTACAGTATTTTCTAGCTTGTTTGGACATGACTATCAAACGTTAAATTCGCAGTTTAGCGTTAAGCCCATTTGGCCGCTTCTGATTCACGCACTTTACGTTCTTTTAATAGAACGTTCGTAGATTATTTCTGAAGCATTAACATGGCTTATACCCACTTTATCTTCGATCCCCCGCTTCTTATACACCTTCGTCTTTTCAAGAAACAGATGTCCTCCCCATCGCTTGTCCTCATAGAGCTCAGGATTAACTCTCGTCTTCTTTTGCTATGGCACGCTATTTGCCTCTTGTTTCGCTGTATATACCTACTCGCCCGTATTCTTTATCAAGCTTGGGGTTTCGTGATATTGGTTGGGCGAAACCCAGCACATCATTTGCGTCGTTTCTGATGACAAGCAGGCAACGTTGCTATTTATCTTGAGCACTTGATATTCGTTCGTTGCTGAACGACTGTTTGATCCAAGTAAAATCGCAAATGTTGAGCAAGGAAACCACAAAATTTCATTTGTTCATAAACTTATAATAATGCAATTATTTTGTTAAATAAAACTATCAATAAAATAAATGGCCTCGCTATCACTACCACAAACAATTTTCGTTCCAAAGGAATCGAATGTATTGATGGGCTTTCGTAGATCAGTTATAAGTGCTGTGACGTTGATGCGACTCTTTGCACGTTCACCGTTTAACCATGGATTAGTATTATCCGAATCTGGCCTTAGCATTTGCGGTTCCATCTCATTGGGAATCATCATTGTATTCTGTGTCCATTGCCAAACTTCACCACTCTCTGATGCAGTACATAACTTGGAAGGATCGGATTTATGGAAGCCAATTTCCGTGATAGCGCTATTGTGTGCACTCAAATACGATGCGGGAATACCCGGCTGCCGGAGGTCCCATACCGTGATTGAACCTTCTTCACTTCCAGCGAGAACCTAATCGAAAAGTCTATTAGAATGGAGAATACAATTTGTTGGCATCGACTTACAATGTGCTTCTGTGTGGGGTGGTACGTCAGACAGGATACGTAATTTGATTTTCGATCATCTTCACATGAAATCATAAAGTTTGACGTTGGTTCTTCGTTCTCCGATCTGATATCAAACATTTTAATGACACCCATTCGGTTAGCAGTGAGTATCTGAAAGGATAGTTGATAAAGAATAGCTTGCGCTGATAGGATTGATATGAATTGCACCTCTTTTGGACTTATGTACGATACACATGTTATAGCGCAGCTATCGGCATTGATTGTTTTTATGATGCCCAAATTATTCGCCGACAGAATATTTAACCTGTAATAAATTGTTTGTAGTTTTTTAAGGGTCAGTGTCTTTATGCTTACCTTCCGTCTTCGCCTACTGTGGCGATGTCTTTCTGGTACACTGAAATGCCTGTACATGGAGCCGCTTTTCCAGTGTTTCGCTTGTGAAGTAGAACTGATTTACCAGCGACGCGCAGACAATCTTCTTCTACGGCTTTGTTGATTCCGATAAGTGTTACGTGGCCTGGAAATATGTATGTATTTTTAAAATTGCTCTCAGTGCCTTTTATTTTATACAGAATGTATAGAAATGGTCATGTCACTAAGCATTTAGTCGATGTATTTTGCATTAAAGGCGAAAGATCGGATTCTTCAATTTGTTTAACCTGTAAACTCTGTGCTGCATATTACTCCATAGGCGGACCAGAAGCCATGCAGCGAAGTGCATTTGATAGGCTAATTGGATTTTATTGAAAGGCACCAATTTGGTTTAATGATTTTGGATGTGGTTGTGATCGGCAGGCAATTTTAGGAATGAAAATGACAAACAGAATGGGAAAACTGCTTTCCAAATGCGAAAAGTTAATAAAACTTGGATCTATACTTAATAGCGAAGCAATTTAGTGATGTTGACATCAATCACTGCGTAACCGTGGGTGGATGAAGTGGCGGGAAATTCCTCTATCTTCTGTGATCGAAAAATGCTTCCTAGGCTGGAAAGAAGTCGCTACATGGCATTGGACTGTTGAAGCTTAACTTCAGCAGAAGCTGAACTTTCCATTGTCACCTACCTTTTGTCTTGTTTCAGTACAAATCATGTGCTTACCATCGGATGAGGAAACAACAGCATTTTCAGAATTGAGAAGTTCCAGCCCACTGATGTCACCATTCATTGGAGTTTTGTCATTACACTTCGGAATAGACTCGTCGTACTCATCTGAATATTGATTCTTTTCTAATTTCCAGATTTTAATGGAATTCTTCGCAGAATCCCAGCTGCCGGTGAGAAAACGTTCGCAATCTTTGAATTGTTCGGGAACCCAGCGGATTTTAGCGATTTTCTCAGAAACAAAGAAAGTATTCACTTTGGCATCGTTATCCATAGCTCTTACTGGGTTTATTATTTGTGGTTTAATGGAATATAGGCAAAATAACTTCTTAACATAAAATAAACAAATTTAATTTACCGCCGACTAAAATTCCTAGGTTATGTTGGGCTTCTGTCAAATAGATATTTTTTTACCAGACTTCAGTGCAGTGCAAAACAGTAGTGTGTTTTTATATTAATCGGTGCTGCCAAATCAGTAATTCTCAGAGATCTTCAATAGTTTTTAACTAAAGCTGAAGTATAATACATAGGAGAGTTGTTTCGTACAACCACTACCGTAACAAAGGATTTGGATTATTATTATTCATTTACTTCTTTCATACGGAGATTTTTATTTTTTTACAACGATATTTTTACAACGTATCAAATTTAGACTACCAAACAGTCTTGAATGAGTTGTATTATTTATTTTCAAAAAAATACTTTAAATTCTGGTGGAAACCCATAAAATAAACCCGCGAAACTTCTTGCCACAAAGCCTTAAATAAAAAATTTAATTAATACTAAGCGAGCGATAATAATAATGTCAAAATTGAACGAAAATACAGCTCCCACGCTGTCAAAATCTAAATCCTATGTCATATTTTTTGTCTGGCTAGTACGCAAAGTGCAAATGAAATCACCATCTAGGCATCGAGCCAAAAGGGAACGAAAAATTGACGAAACTGAGCGAAGGGGCATATCGGTGCAGTTTACAAGTCATAGGTCTGTTCCCGTACTGATTAAACAACGAACATCTACGACATTTTACGAAAAATAGCGACGGAAGAGCTTCGTAGCTTTTTACAGAAGAAAGAACTCACAAGAGAGGATGGGCTAAAATATCAGTTCTGTAAAATATTTGTGTTGTTGTTGGCTAGCAAAATAATTTGAAGTAGCTCAAAGCAAACAAGAGTGACGTCCAAAAGTGGGAAGCTTTTTTGTTCAACGAGAGAATTCTACAAGCTGAGAATTTTAGTGCAGAAATTACGGGAACAGACAATATGTTTAGGTACTTCTAATTGCTATTACCTTTGCTATGCTTTATGTGTTCTAAAATGTTTGCCTCATTGGTTATTCGATATTCAATTTTTGTTGTTTCTGTAATAATATGCAGGAATATTCGAGTAAGTCCACACAATTTCCTGAAGATTTCAACTTTCAAGCCTTGTAATTTGTAATTTGTTTACAATGAATTGTGTAATCCCCATTCATTGACCTTTTAGCAACGCCTTCTTGAGACTTGATATTACATCGGTTCGCGTACTCTCCCAAAACGGAGAATTTTTACGAAAAGCTGGTTTACATTTGTCCATAGAAAGAGATAGAAGAGAAACAGACCGCTCCCGAGAGTGCGAGTGTGCTAACAATTTCCTTGGGCTGACTTGTAAGAACTGTCAAACCAGTATATTTTCACCTTTATCTTGTTCAACTTATTCGAGTACTTTTTCATAATTTTCTCTGAGAGAAATTTACACACTTCTTTGAAATTTGTATACAAAATAACTTTAGGAAAAAACCAACACATCAATTAATTTTATATTTAAAGTTTTTTTTTTGTCTGTTTAATGTTATAAAAATCAAAACTGGGCAGGGGTACGTGACTAGAACTTCAGTGGGATTACAATAAGAATTTAAATTAATAATTTCAATACTTAATCTATACAATAATTTGTATAATTAAATTCTAAGAGTAATTGTTGTATATATTTACATTTTATATGTGAAGTAAAGTTAATAGTTATGCATATATATATGAACGATATTTTAATAACTAAGCACCTGCATTTAAAAAATGAATAATTTCTCAGGTGTTTTCAATAGGTTCGTTTTAAATAACTATTAATTTGTTTAGTTAATACATTTTGTTCTTATGGTACACATTTTGCATTATTTTGATTTTATGCGTGTTTTACTATTCGTTTTACTATTTGTTTTTCTTTAGGACTTCTAACATCTACAGAAATTATATGAATAGTACATACATTTATATATTATATAAAATTCGTTTCAAAAGGTTCGTTATTTTGTTGTGATATTTTTCCATATATTTACACTAGCATACGTCTATTATATGTACTAATATTTGAGCATAAATCTACTTAAAATTGTTATAGAGTATAATTTTATTTATTTTATTTTTCATTTTTGTTCCAAATTGTATTTGTTACGTAATAATCAACATGTTGTTGTTATTTAATTAAGAAATCGCTCCATTCTGGGTTTATTTAGCGCACAGAAATAGTATCCGGAATAATTTTGTGATCCAGGACCTAAGTCGCTTATTCCATATTCGTTGAGATGGTGATAGTGGTGGAAACCTTTGGGTTTTTGTCACGATATCAGATTACTGTTTGTACCATGGACTCGCATATGACGATTAAGATTTCCTGACTGTGAAAATCTGTAATTTGTAAAAAAAAAAAGTCAAATATAATTATGTTTAAATAAAGGCTGCGCCAAAGACTTTTGGCAATTTGATTGAAGAATCGAATAAACTGTCAACTGAAAGGCGAATAAAAAAATTTGACAGCTGTCATAGCAAAGTCTAGTTGTTCTTGAACTAGGTCGGTTCACAATGAAAACTTTGATCTGGATATTTGAATAGATTGCTTCTGTTGGGAACATAAAAAAAAGTAGTGAGTCCTGTCAATGCTGTTTCAGAAAAAAACGCTTTTAAGGATCTCATGTAGAATGCTCTCTATTTAAATGAACTCAAAATATTATTTTAGATTAGGACTCCCTGCCGACGATTTCTGTAGAAGCTGCAGAGATTATACTCCATCTTCTTGACACCAAAATGCGCATTGGAGGTGCTCTATGATACCATGAGGGCAGAGCGGGAGCAGATACATACATATGTTAGTCTTTTATATTAGTCGGGGGAAAAACACCTCACTCTATCAATCTGAGATTGTTGCTTTGCTGTATAAGTTGGAAAAAAAGGCCAAGTCGTTGGTAAAAATATTACTATAGAACTTGACAACCGATCAGTCAGAATGATTTAGAATGAGATGACGTTTCCTGGTAAAGCAGAGGTCTTGGAGTTCTTTGGTCCGGAAAAATTTGCTCCAAGTGGTGGAGAAGCGGTAGAGCACCTGATTAACGGCTGATTTACAGTGGAACACCAGAGAAGTTTGTGACCAGGCCAAAATGGCTATTAGTATGCAGAACAGCGGCACTCACAGAAAAGTTCTAACCATGGACCAAGGCATACTAAAAAAGGTGGTAGCGAAATCTTCTAGTCATGGAAACTTTGGGTATCATTTGAAGAAGATGGGTCTTATTCACTGGGGGGTAATACCAGTGAACTATGCCTGGAAGAAATTGAGACCGCGGCACATATACTGTGTCAATGTTCGACATTAGCTAGCAGATTAAAGACGTCTTGGGGAACCACTGGGTAGAAACCCAAAAGATGAACCAGATTTCATTTAAACAAGAATCAGACTCAAAGAAAAACTTCAGAGAAATCCAAAGAGTCTCCAGGGCTAAGATGAATCTTGGATGAGAAAAGAAAAGACATCCAACACGGTGGTCTGTTTCGGAATCTTTATGCACCTGGCAAAATCAAGGAGAGTACGCTTACATAGCTGAAGATTTCTCCGATAATTCTAGAGAGTTCACTGTCATCAACCGACTCCATCGCTTCATAGTAAATTTCTGCTGTTTTGACAGGTAGACTATTCGATACCATCGGTAATACAGGATTCCTTTTTTGCCGAAATGTTGCTCGACTCGGTGCCTCGCTGTTCAAATGGCGGCAGTGATATGAAAGATGAAAAGAAGCGTATTTCCACTTTGATGGTTACGTCAATAGGCAAAACTACCGGGATTGGGGCACAGAAAATTGTCATGTAATCCAAGAGAAGTTTTTGTATCTGAAACGCCTTCGCCTATGACGATGCAAGTCCGCAATAAAGTGAACGGAACAGACTCACGAAGAAACGAACTTGTTGCGACCGGGAAAGTTAAAAGTCTGTCGATGATCCTCAAACAAACCATTCCAGAGCTGAAGAACTAATATGCGTCTGCAAACTATCCCGCGGAGATACGATACAGTTGAAGGAGAACAGCGCGAACTAAGGAGAACCGAGATCCGGAGATCCAAGATCTCGTCCTATCATATGAAAGTGTGTTGTGGCAGAGACTTTGGCCCTCGATAGAACTTAGTGGGATTTTATTCAAGCTCGAGCACCACATTTCTTTGAGGGATGCTGACCCGAATAGAAGCTTTCTTTAACCTCACACTCGATTCAAAGATTTTAAAAAATAAACTCACCTAAGCAAACAAAGCTTGCACTGGTAGGGCTTCTCTCCGCTATGTATTCGCAGGTGCTTCGTGAGGGTCGAACTATCGGAGAAGGACTTCTTGCATGATGAACACCGGTACGGACGCTCTCCAGAATGCGTTCTCATGTGCGTGGTAACACTAGAGCTCTGCGAGAATCGCCTATCACAAATTGGACAACGGAACGGTTTCTGTCCGGTATGTGTGCGTACATGAGCTGTAAGATTTGCTGCTTGTGAGAAACTTTTATTGCAATCAGGACATCTGAAAGTAAAATTATTCCTTGAAACGTTTGGTTATAAAATCAAGAATAGTATTTGCTTACCTATAAGGTCTCTCACCAGAGTGCGTCCTCAAATGGGTTTTCAGTGTGCTAGGGCGAGCGTATGTCTTACCGCAGAGCCTACATAGATTTGGCTTCGAATCCGATCCTTCGTTGCTGTCCTCATCCTCGAATCCGCTACCAAAGGACTTTGTGTCTCTAACCTAGATCCATTTCGAAATAAATTTTAGTTGTCGCGAGATGTATTTAAGTTGAACTTACCAGGGAATATTGTGGACTCTTGGGTGGTGAATACGATTGATTGGGTTGTGAGTAAAAACCTCGATGTGGTGAGGTTTTCTCCGGAACTTCCACTGAAGCTGGCGCAATAGCTTGACTCCCAATTGGCGGACGGAAATCAGCTGTAAACGAGTACGTTGTAGCCGCAGGATAGTGTGATGGGCTCAACAACGGAGGATAGAGTACATTTACGGATGACGACGAACTAGGTGGTGTCCATTGCATCTGGGAACACTGCATTGGTACTGTGGCCTCAGTTCCGTAGCCGTGCATGGTCATGTTCATGCTGACATTAACGCTCATGCTTGGATAAATGGGAGGTGTAGAGTGTTGATTGCATGTGGATGGGGCATCATAGTAACACGATTGTGATGCTGAACTTATGGTGTTGGTTGTATTTTGTTGTGCCTGGGTTTGGTTAATGATTTGCGGGTGCACTGTATACGAGAGGGAAGCCTGATGAGGATTTGCTGAAAAACTATTATACGAACTATTGGATTTATGACTTTTTTCCTTGTTGTAGTTTTTCTTACTTGTATGAAGCACCACAAGGAGAAAATGGGAATAAACTTGGCAATGGATCAATGTCTAGTGGCGGTAATCCTGGGAAGGTGGACGCCATTTCATCAGAATTCCAATAAGTTCCTAAATTCGTTTGTGAGTTAGCTTGGGGTGAACTGGATCAGGAAACATAGTTGTTTTTTTCTTTTACTTTTTGGTTATGTATATTTGATTATAATGTTTACCTTAAAGGACCACTGGTGTTGTCGAAACAGTTGCCCGTTTCAAAGTCAGTGGCGCCTAATGCTGGAATAGGTAAAGAAGTGTTCCCTTGGCAGCAAAGACAGCCCACACAAGAGGCTGCACACTCTTGCTAAAGAATATAAAAGTGAAAATATATTTTATTAGTCTCTAAATTTTGGGGAATTTGTTAAGTTTTCTATGAGCGGAACAAGAGATTGTTCTTTGAATTCATTATTCACTTCTCAGTGTTCATAGTTAAGAAAAAAGTTTATAGTGATGCACAAATTGTCAATTGAGTGGGTGACTTGAGCGTCTAACTTTTCATTATTGCGGTAAAATACGACATTTGAAGATTTGATTAGGTATACAAAGGAAAAGGAAAAAACGGTCGACGCTGAATTGTCAATTTCGAATCTTCCGTCGTATCTTCACACAAAGCGGTTACAGGTTCTTATGGACGCACAATAGGTTGACACGTTGTGAGATTTGTTTGATTTAAAGTGGACCTGCTTATGGCATAATATTTATTTTTGAATTGAGTTTGAATTCTATGGAAGCTATCTTCTAGTGTAAATCTTTTCATTGTGACTTGTCACACAATATCGAACATAAATGTCAGAGAAATGTAAAAAATTACAACATGGCTTGAAAGTCATCTTCTTGAGACAAGATATGACTCAGCGCTTGAGCGGATAAGCTATTTGAAAAAGACGAAAATCTTTACCTGAAGCAAAAGAAAACAGTCAAAATCGGTTGTAGCCGCCTTAAAGGAACAATAATAGTCGTAAGCAATCGGAAGCTAATGTCAAAATCCTACATTCAGTTCACCCATTTTCTTGAGTTACTCATAATGAGAGTATGCGTTTGGAAGCATCTGTCAAGTAGTTTCGCTGGTTAATTTTGCGTTTTTTCACAAAAATTGTATGCATTTCGCATGTTTTAAACTCTCGTTTTAGAATTTTCCGCACCTGATTGCCGCATTTTCATAAGTGAGAGCGAATTGATTCGCAGTTTCGGAAGTGAGCAAAAGTGATCGAAAACTGAACAAATCGAAGCCAAAAGTTATTACAGTCACTCAGCGTTTATCCTGGGTATTCGCACTGTTTTGGAAGTGATCATACGAAACCATTCAACTGTTATAGTTCAGCCTTAAGAATTTGGTTATTATAAACGATTTTGACAGTATTTACTTCGAGTGTGACAGAAACAAATAAATATGATTGCATAATTTCAGGCAACATCATTTTCGTCAAATAATAGTTTTGACAATTTCAAAATGTTCTTGGAGCCAAACGCCAGAAAATTGAGTCTTTCGATTTGAGACAAAAACTCGATGAACGCTGGCGTTGGCTTTTTCAATCCATTCAATTGCTTTTTTTTAAAAAAAGAAAATTCCACTACGGTTAT
The DNA here is from genome assembly GCA_949716465.1 of Chalcosyrphus nemorum. Taxonomy (NCBI): domain Eukaryota; kingdom Metazoa; phylum Arthropoda; class Insecta; order Diptera; family Syrphidae; genus Chalcosyrphus; species Chalcosyrphus nemorum. The sequence goes on along the minus strand of OX454333.1, from coordinate 40,359,211 downwards.
TTTACTATTTATCGCCGTCGTTGAATTGCCAATCCGAACAATTGCCAATCCAATCTATTGCTAACATCAAAAACGAGCCGGAACAAAAATCACAACGGCAATTTGTGCTGGATGTAAAGAACTGTTAACAGTCTCATGGCATAGCTAGATGTCACTTCATATATTTTAAATTTTTGCCGCCGTAAAATACACGAGCTAGAAGTATTGAAACACATTTGGATTTGGGCACCAGCAGTTCGAGTCAAAGGTTAAAAAAACACACACCAGCTATGCGTGTAGTTTTAGCCGTCATGTCAGTTTGATCAGAAGGAAATGGCACGAAATTGTAAAAAAATTGACGATGCCACATGCCACATGCCATTGCTTTGTAATTGAAAAACTTTTGTACATGCGTTAATGCCATAAATTTTGCAGGATAATCTGTAAACTAAGCTCATTTCGACTTAAGGGGTTTATCAATATTGGACAGCGACAACCCGACATGGGCTTCAAGCGATTGCATTGTATGCACAGAAAGTTACCCTGTAGTGGACTATTTTTGATTAGAATTTAATGGACTTGACATCAGTGATATATACATATATATATATGGATAACAAGATGGTGTAACATGCCACACAGACGGCCAAACAATTGATCTATCGAAGGTGAAGTTCGGTAAGCGTTTAGTCGGAAAATGTCAACATGAATTTTGCCTTGAAATCAGTCGTTATCAGTGGGTACACTCTTTAGGATCTTAAGCCACCAACTAGACATAAATTGGTGCCAAATAAAGAAAACATAGTCAGCCTTATTCTGACATTCGAGTTCATTTCAAAGTGAGTCGAGTTCGCATAGACTGTATTTTGACTTTCGAATGAATAGAAAGAATAGAAAATTTATCGAAACTTTCGAAAGTTCATTGGGTGTGCGTATTTTGAGATTCTATTCATTCGAAATAAACGTCATTTTTCATTCGAACACATTTTCCTGGCGCTTAAATTCACAAACACGTAAATATAGTAGGATATATTTTTTTTAATATTCTGTAGGTGATGTTCTAATTAGAAAAAAGTGGTGGCTGGCAATTCGTATAAAAATAATAGTCCCACTCAAGTGCAAGGCGAGTGAATGCATTACAATCACCAAGCAAATGTTTATTTTACTACTGACAGCACTCAAAATGAAGGTAGAGTGACCAGATTCGTGCCGAGTATATGGTGGGAGAGACTTGTAATTAAATATACATCTATCTATCTTGTTTTGTTTTCGTGCTCGATATTATAAAAGGTATACAAAACATGTTTCATAAAATGCATTACTTATATTTCGCCTTTAAACGCGTCAAAGTATAACTAATAAAAATATTTTAATAAGAAAGAGAAGAGTTCAAAAAAAACTAGGTATGGTCAACCTGCATTAAAAGCAATGTCAAACAGCTGACTTAGAGAGTTGAATTTATTTAAGTTCATTTTGCGTTATCATTCAAAAATGAACTTTTTTCATTCGAATCTAAAAATACACAAAAATCTTTCGAATGAATAGAGACAGTCGAAAGAATTGACTATTCATGGAAATTTCAAAATAAGCATGAGTCCCTGTAGCCGCCAGTAGCAGGCTTATTTTGCGGTTGGATTTGGGCCCATATGCGTATAAGATTGTGCTGACGCAAAAATGGAAGCCGGACGACCATAGACTACGTGCGGTAATTGAGCGCTGGAAATATTGGCTGGAGATCCGGATTGTGGCCAAAAAACTATCTCCTTCTAACTGCTATTGTCACTGTTGGAGCGAAGACAATTCACAAGTGCTCGACAGCATCGATATATCCGGGCTGTGGTTCCAACAAGCAACTCAAGGCGAGTGTTCATCAATTGGCCGCCGTGATTATGCGACATCTCGATTGTTTTCTCGCGGGCTACGTCAAGTCTGTAGTCTACTTTAGCAAGCCGAGCACGAGGTCAACATTTGAGACGCCATTGCCGTATTAACGCTGCACATTTTGGACTGAGTAGATAAGAAATTAGACCGATTCATATATAATGGCCTAAGGCCAGTATCAATTCAATATCATTCTTATCTTTTCACTCTATATCTAAAGTTATGTTTGTGTTCAAAACATTCTTCATATCTAATAAACACAGATTATTGATTCATTCTTAACCCTTGTCGTTGTACTTAGTTTCAATTATCAACTCTTTCCTTTCGACAAACGTGGTAATAGTGTACTGTTTTATTTTTAGATAACTGCCCAAATTTTCAGTTACGAAAAAGACCTTTTTAAAAATGTAGATTTCAAAATTATTTACCAATTTTTCAAGTATAATCCAAAAACCATTAAAGGTTTCTTGTTTTCGCACACAATTTTGTTTATTTTTTAACTCGCGTATAGTGTATATATTTTCTTTGTACGATTATAAGTATTTTATTTTTTTAACAATTTTTTTCCAAACCAGTCGTAAATTGTATGTTTTTCGAAATATAAACGTTTCTACCGACGGATTTTCTTCAACTAATTTCACAAGCCGGGTTTTTTTTTCTAAAAAAACAAATAAAAATACCTGTGGACTATCCAATGCCAATCCGAACAATGAATTGTTAGGAACGTATCCCGTTTCAGCCTCCACAGGACCTCCATTTGAGACATCGCACGATATGTACATAGCTCCACCCTCTTGATCTTCCAGTGAATCTGTAAATAAAAGTAAAAAAAAATCGAATAATAAGAAGGATACATTGCATAGCATTGGTTGCTGTCATGCGCTGTACCTGAGGATGCAATACTAAATGGTTTCTCCTATGGTTCTTGGTTGTCAAGGATAAACTAAATTAAACATAATGGTTTCCTATGAAATGCTTCCAGGCAACCCGTTTATCGATGCCAATGAGCAAAGTTAGGGGTTTTTTTTTTTAAGGATTCCTGTACCTTGGATACAAATGAGTATTTTGAAAGAACTTGCTTTTAAAATAGAAAGGACTAAACGGTGAGTTTGAGTATTTTTTTGGAAATGTGTCCAGAAATTAATTATTCACTTTGATACTATGTTGTATGTCGTCTTGGTAGCTACTTATTAGCTACTAGTATCTTTTCGGATTTTAAGAGGAACGCAACTGAACCACAGTTTTGAATATATGTATGTATGTCACTCATTCTTCGCAGAAAGTCTTTCGGTGATGAGAATGTGATGAATGAATGAAAGTTTGCTGGTGGCCGAATACTATACAACAGACAAGGACAAATAAGTTCCAAATGTTGCAAACAATTGCTTGTTTTGTTACTACAGGTGCTATGCGTACCTGGCCTATTGCAGGTCTTTAAGCTGCTATAGTCGCCCTTCAAAAAAAAAAGATTTCTGCTGGATACATTAAGGACGGGCGCTAGAATGCATATCTTCTCAGATAGCCAGGCAGAAAATGGTCAACCCCTGGCTGCTTCACTGCAATCCTTTCCCAAACATAATGAGGTAAAGCTCGGCTGAATCCTAACACTTATTATGTCGTTAACTGGTCAACAGCTAAAACGCTGACTAACGACTGGAAAAATAAATTCCATCTAGACCTCTGGTGCAATGAGTCAGGTTTAAGACAATCTAAACGATTAATGAAGCCATATTCCTAAAAATAAATCCTTAACTTAGATAAAGAAATGTAAGCTTTCTGACCTGAGATTCGACCTTAACAAAAGGGACTATCAGTTGTGCCAAGAAAAGGATGATTAACATAGTTAAGGTTATGTAAGTCCTCCACTTCTCCCGAAAATAATTAAGCGGTAATTTTGACTTATGCGCCTGTAGATACACAGTTCTATAGAGTGAATCTGACGTCTTTTGTAGAAACTATAATCGAGTTTTAGTGGCTTCGACGTTTAGGTATAATTCTATCCGATATTCCTGGGCTAAATTTATCCAGTCTCGGTACAAGCTGTTGCTGTTGAAACAACTCATTGATTTTCGTACCTATTCTTAAAAAAATACTTGTTTTAATCTCTACTCATCAGAATTGTTTAAAAAAAATATGGATCATTTAATCCGTGACTCACTGTAGAGTCACAAGAATGAATTCATATTGCCGCCATCGCAGTTGAATAAACTCCGCCCAAAGCCACACCTTTTGAAATAAATTTCCGATGAAATTCATTTGCGGTTGGTTCGTTCTTTTCATTTTCTTCTATCACACGCATTCTGTTCTTTATCGTATCCTTTTTTGTGATTTCAAAAAAATAAAAATAAAAATAAGAATACATATGCTGGTAACAATTCCAGAAATATTCGCATTAGTAAGACTTTGTATTGTATTGTTAAAAAGCGTGAGTCGACAACAATAAACAATACAGATGGTGTACATGTATGATTATATGAACAAGGCTGAGATTGTTCCAGTAAAGGAAATTGGATGTGGGTAGGGTAGGGCCAGGTGGAGTAATATAACCTCATGCTTTAAATTGGCTTCGCCATTCACAATAGCTAATTATAATTTAAAGCAACTAAATTTAGGTTAGGTTTGTTGTGTAGGCTGTCAACTGTGTATATGTCAAAATTAGGTTAGAGGTTAGAGTGAATGTTGTGCTTTAAAACGATCAAGTTTGTGATGAATTTTGTTCAAAGTAGTCATGTGCATTTAATTGACTTACCCAGAATTATTTTCAAGAGTTTGGAACGCTTATGTAAAAATCCCATGACATGACTTCCAGTCTAAACAAAAAAACTTTAATTTTTGTTCTTGTAAATTTTCTTCGCTTCATTTTGTCAAAACTTTTAGACACCTGCAACAAAAAGAATAAAGTAAAGTATATTATTATAAAGCTCTAAGATCACAGAAAAAGGAATACATATCATGGAGTGGAAGAAGAAGAAGAGTAGTAGTGAACGTTTCTCAATGATTTAGAATCCATTAACAGCTCGGCGAATTGCAAACATGAACGAGCTAATATTCGTCAGTTTTGACGTTCCTTTCATAGCAACATTTTTATCTATTCGCTGGATTCGGCGAATTTCATTTGTCATTTACCAAAGGAAAATAAATATGTGAGGTTAAATTCTCACGAATGGTTCGCACGAGTGTGGATTGCGAATAAAATATGACAGTTCGCAAAGAGTATTCATCTATCAGCGAATTGTTAATTTCTTTGCAGAGATTAATTACAATTTAACTTTTTTTCCTATAAAATGATGGATAAATTAAGCTCTCTTCTTTGGGAATAGTAAAGTTGTCAATTGTTTGCCTTTAAATGTGCTAAAAATTGTTTGTTCGCAGTTCGCCTATTCGCTGATCGAATGGAGGACACTCAATGATGAGATTTCGTTTTTTTATTTCCAGTTATTACGATTCTTACAATATTCCCAAAATAAAAGTTCACTCTCTTCTGATATTGATTGTAACAAACCCGACCTTGCTCAGGAGGGACAACTTAGCCCCGAAGAAGCTCTGTACTTATGATGAGCAATCCCCGCGCCTTTTACATTGCAATATTTCGGAAATGCCTCCCCAATTCTTCCACAACTGTTTCTATAAAAAGTTTTGCCTCTCCTTGCTGGATCACTGCTAAGTTTTGCTAGATATATTACTTTACTCCTTGTTTCAAAAGGTGCGTCCAGACTGAGCGAAACATTTCTGAAACACTGTTTCGTGAAACATTTCATAAACATTTCACGCGGTCTGGACGCTTTGTGAAACAGTTATCAAATGTTTATGGAATATTTCACGTTTTCCATTTTAAATGGGAAAATAATTTTTTCTCAAGCTTTACATGCAGAAAAATAGTTTTAAATATAAAATATTTGCATTTCTGAACTCAGGACAAGAAGAGGAATCCAATTCTGACAGTGCAACTCAAAACATTGGTACTGTTGATAAGGCCCATGCTAATGAATATTGATTGCTTGATTGCGGTACAAACATATGTACTTTCTTAAAATGTTTTATACATAGCAACGTAATGTAAAGTTGGCAATACTTTTCTTATTTTCCTAAAAAGATTTCCGTAAACTATTTTACATAACTAGTTTGATTAAGACAGTCACCCTACTTAGCCACTACAGGCACAACTAATCCTCAGCCATAGCCCTTCCTGAAATAGATAAAGGTTCCCGACTAACTAGTGACTCTTCTTCCTGACTCTCGCTAGGATAGGCACCTCATCTGGCCTAACCTAACCTATTTCACCTAACGAGTACACAGTTTGAAGGCTTAGATAAAATTTTTGCGAAATTTATGAAATTTATGTTTGATTGACCTTGCTATATTAAAATTTAAGTAAGCTCTAGTTTTTGCTAAAAATTGGAGACCAGCTATAATCAGCTCCGAACAAGAAGCTTGTTCAGCCTTAAAGCTAAACATCTTGGGCTTAGCATTGTACGTGTTTAAATCTCGAATACAAACTAGACTGGAAAGACATTATCCATAAACGTATCAAGAATGGCAAAAGCGTTCATTAATACGTGACGTCTCGAAGGAGTATAGGGCGGTTGTTAGACCCATCCTATGGTCTAGCACTGGTATAGTGCTTGAGAAGCAATATCAACTGTCAAACCCTACAAAAATACAGATGGCATCATGCTTCAGTGACATAGGATCACTGCGAACACCGACAACGACAATGGATACCATGCCTAGTTTGAATTCGCGGAATTTATATACATACATATGTAGCAGGAGTGTAGCGGTCTAAACTGCTGTAAAATTAGAGGAGTGCCAACTACTTTAGACTATGACTTTCTTCTCTCTCTTTACATGTAAATTCTCAACTAAATTACACAATTAACAGATGTGTACAAATGACTATGGAACCCTTTTGGCTATGCACCAAGGGGAGGGCACCAACAGATCGACGAAACCTGCTGACATGAACCCGATGCTAACATTTGAAAGTACATTTGGCCTAAGAATTCCGGACAGAGCCAAACAAAAGGGCTGATGAGCTTGCAAGAGAAGGCTAATAAACTCTTTAAGGAAAGAAGTAGGACGTGATGTTTCCGGTAGAATACCGACACTAGATTCACCTAGACACATGTCTAGTGGCGAGGGCATTATAGCATGAACCCTATAGCCTTAAGCAATAAGAGATCTGTTTGTATGGTGAAACTTAGTCGCTATAATACACGTCCTCTCCGGCTGATAGGTCAGATATACATGTGCACCACAGTGACTGGCAAGGCTGAAATCCTGCTCTATCCGTCAGAAAACTTTAATAGTTCTATTTACAATGAAGATGAATGAAAAATTTACCAGATCTCGTACGATTATTTTATTTATTTTATTTTGATTTAGTTTAAGTGAACAGCTAAGATTTGGAATGGATATTTCTAGTCTATTCTAGTGCATCTTAACTTGCAAATCCTCTCAATTGCTTGATGCCTGCATTCCAAAATCAGACAGACAAACAATATTGAAGGAACTGTTCTCTCTGAATCAAGAACTAATATTTTTCTACATTCATCAAAGCTGTATGTACATACTCGTATGTATATGCAGTTGCTGGAGTTTTGAATTCTCCTTTAATTTGATAGTGTATAGTCCTTAATAAGTTCTGTGGCCATAAGGAATAACCACCTAAGTCGACTTAAGACGAAAATGAGCTCAATGTTTCCCAATATTTAAAGCATGCACTGCACAATTTTTCATTGCAAAACTTGCAAAACTTGCAAAACCAACCAATGTATGGACAAAAAAGCAAAAGCAAAATCTCAATTTTCCATACAGTTTCACAGAAAAGCAAAACTTCAAACTCGTTTTTCCTAAAACTGGAAATATCGACTTAGGCGGTTATTCCTTGTGGCCACAGAGTTAACTCTAAGAGATTACTTGATATTCAGAAACCTCCAGGATTTGTGCGTGTTGTGGCTCGATGGTTAGTGGCGTTGTACGACTGTGCATGGGGTTCCGTGTTCGAATCCCAAAAGAAATTACAATCAACATATTTTTTGTCAACCCCACTTCTTGCGAGCGTCTGATAAACACCCAAGAGTGTTACTGTCACTTCCAAAAAATCCCATAAAACTGTCCTTTCTAGACGTCCAAAAAGGTTTACCGCGCACAAAACCTATCGACCTAAGAAGAATATAGTTTTCGATCCTCTATGGTCCGATATAGCCTAATGTTTAAAGAGTAGTTTCACCCCATCCTGCGACGAAATGCCAAGACGGCAGTGCCACTGAAAAAGGCAAAAAAAATACGAGCTCAGTTTGGTCTTTGATTACCACCTTCCAGAGTTAAAAAAGGATCTACAAGGTTCAATGGAATTACTTGGTTGTGTTTGATTTCGAATTACAAAAACTTTCAAGGACTGGAAGAAGGTGGATCTTGATCCTTCTTAGTTCATAATGAAGGAACTATGAGTGAATTAACCGAGTTTTGAGCGTTAAGTAGAGTCTGTATTGGGATTTTTTTCTAGCATTATTTCCGAATCAACTTAGGCGTTATATCCTTGGACATTATTGTCTAGCTCCGAACATAATCACTTTCAACTGAAAATGGAAGCTGTTTTAAACTTCCTGAAAGAAGGCGTTCACGTGGATATCTTGCCCGCTGGTTGATCGCTTTAAAGCCTAAAACACATTTGCAGGATCAACGATATCACTTGTAGACAGTAACGACAGAGAAAAGAAATTCAAAAATTGAAAGAAAAGATTCGTTAGGACATCAAGCTCAAAAAACAAAATTAGTTGTTTTTTTCTTAAATCCGATTTAGTGGCACAGAATAGTCCTTGCACTTACCATTCAATATGGAAAACTGACATTTTATTATTTAATCCTTTTTTGATTGAAAACTATTACTGTAGGCGCTGTTGTGTTAAAATAATCCTTAAAATCCTTTAAAATTTGTATTTCGATGAACACTTTTTCACTTTGAATTTTTAGCACACAATTTAACACTCTGTTTTCGATTCAACTGAAATTTTTTAAATCCTTTTACTAGTCCATGTTTGAATGAGAAACCGTGTCCCGAGTAACCGATTGGACATCCTTTCGAACTTGTAACAATGAGAACAAAACGTCAACTGCCTTAGCTGGTGTCGATTGCAAGCCTCTTCGTCGTCGTCGTCGTCGTCGTTGTCGTAGTCGTAGTCGTCCGACAAACACTAAAGAAAAGTTGTTTGTCCCTTATTTGCGGTTAGTCTGTCTGTCGCTTATTCGAAAAAAAAAAAAAAAATATCATCCCTTACCCCGAGACCAGGCCTCACACATGAACTGACAGCAATTATACCAGTAGGTTGGGTTGTCTTCCCCTGATGTGTGACTTCGTCTTGCTTGTGTTGTTTTTTTTTTTTCGCCTTCATCTGTTTTTATGCGTTTCTGTGCTATTGTTTGCTTCTGTTGCAAGTCATGTATCGAATCAGGTTTTCAACAACAAGCTACACACTCATTGGACACCAGGGGCCGGGGGTAGAAAGCACCCAGTAGTCGTGTTTCAATTTCAACCAATACCAATTCGATTACACATTCGGTCGATGCGACGAAGAGGGTTGGTGGGACGCAGAACATTGTGTTTGTCCTCAAAAACGTACAGAGAGAACAAACAGTTTGTCATTCGAAATAAAATATATAGGTACATATGTATGTACCTATTTCGAGATACAGTTTAAGGACTACTGAGCAATGTGAATGCGTTTTCGTGGAATGACAGTGCAATCGATCTGACTAGCAGCTAGCAGCAAGCGTTGCCCGGAAACATAGTTCCTCCTCAGTCGAATGACGACCGACGATGTGTGGTAATTTAAGACGAAGACGTCAGCGTTTGCGGTAAATATGGCTACGTTCGATATTCCACCAAAGAAACGCGAATGATTGTGGTTCTTGAATTTACTTTTGTAGTCTTATGCCTAAGACAGGAAAGTTTTGTTGCAAATATTTTTAGCACATTTACCAAGTTGTGGTAATTAATATGGTTTAGCAATTCTCAAGCGTGGATACACTTGGGTATATTGAATGAATTGTACGTGTGTACAAATGTACATGTGGCTTATAAGACCGTAATCGCGCTCAGGGCAGAATGCTGAATTGTTGAATACAGTTTCTGAAGCCTGAGCTGGGGCTTTAGCTTAGATTATGAGATGGATTTTCAAAATTGACTTCAAGATTTCGTCTTTCTGCTCCTTACTAAGTATTTAAACTCTTACTTTGAATAGGTCCTTGGTAGTGTCATCAGGCACATCTAACGATAGACTCAAATAGGCCCTAATTTTTCAATCGAATGAGCTAGCTCAAATCTGACTTTTATTTCTGAATTAAGATAAATAAATACTGCTGTCGCTACCAATTTGGATCTCAATGTATGAAAAGCTTAAATTTTCTGCTTGGGATCTCAAGGATATGAGTGCCATCTTGGCTTTTGTCGCAAAATTGCATGGCTTTTTTAAAGTTTTTTCCTCTAAGTTTCAGGCGTGGATTAGTATCATCAAATCACGCCAAAGGGACATTTTAGACACAAGTGACATGGTCAAAGAACCGTCCGTCATAGCCTTTCACTTGGTGTTGCTTGCCATTGTAGCTATGTACTGTAGATATCGGTCTTTTGTTGGTATTTTACAAAGTATGTACATATGACTTTATACTGCAGGTATTTAGTTCGTGAACCGATCTTGAGGAGAAACTGTTCTTTGTGTCACACACAGTTCTAAGATTTTGCTGAAGTGCCTTTGGCGTTGAGCTAGACCTTCTGCTCGATGTACATTCTTACCATCTCCTACAACTAAATTATGTACCGGATTAAAAACAAAAAGACGGCGATTGATGTAGAGACCTTCTTCTTCCTTGTACCACGTAAAAGCTTACGGAAATCATTGCAGACGATACCTTTAGTTTCTGGGTGTATCTTCTTATCACACAGTTTCTTCTAAGACAGTTTTCTATTTGGGAAATTCCAGGAGTCTGATGGATCGATGTAAGTAGCTCCAGGTTGAAGCTTGTAGTAGAAATCCTTTCGCATTAAATACTGCTATTTCAGCTCCTTTATTGCACATCTATAGAGTACTTTATACTCCTGCCTTTCCCTTCGCAAATTGAATATTGAGTTGAATAAGGAAGCGTTCTTCTAGTGTTAGTCTATTAATGATAACTTGTCAAACAATAGTTGACATAAATGTCAGGAGTACGTGGCGCAGAACAGTTGAGAGGAAAGCACGGCAACTGGAAAAGAGTTGGGGAGAACTGAGGCACATTTAGTAAGTAAGGAGCTGTCAAAAATGACAGCATGGTTTGAAAGTCATCGCTATTGACAAAATTGAAAACCTTCGCTTAGTTTAAGCCACAAGGAGACGCTTCAATCAAATATCTTTGCACACAGGTTCCCGCTTTTGTCTTGGAAAGAATCTCTGATAAATTTACTTCATTAATTCCTGCACGCGTTAGCAATAGATACATAAGATTCAAACCTCCCAAGAAGTTTTGTAACTGACTTATTAGCGAAGCAACAAAATCGGATTAATTACTGCCGAAATTTGATCCGTGTACTCTCAGTAAATCACGGTGTCCTGTGGGAATTCATCAGTTCACACGACGACGCTGTAGATGTCTTACTTTTTTTTTTTCAAATTTCTCTGGCAAACATTTTCAAAGTTTATTTTCTGCAAATTAACAAGTCAAGTCTCACATGACGCACAAGCGCGTAGTATAGCATTACACAAGCCAGAGTATTACCGTGTCGTCCATAACCGTAACTGACCTCTTCCGTCTGAACACACCTGTTGTAAGCTGAAACTGAAGTGGAACGTTTCATTTGCTTCTTTTTTTTTTGCCAACCTTCCCATTTTTAGCACTCAATTAATAAGTAGCTTATTCAGTATCTGTGAGTCGACAAAAAAGGACATTATCTCTCGATGCATCATGTCGTTGTTCGCCGGTGACACGTGCCGGCGCAAGGATTCGTTTACCAAATGATAGTCATCTTTGAGATAATTGTCTGCATATTGCGCGTAATAACATTTGTAAACTGTAATTGAAATTTAATATTTCTTGAAAGGTATACTTAAACTGATCATCAAACACCGCATAAGAGGAGGCACACGCTTCTCGGGGGTAGTGCTGGTGGGATACTAAGTGGCGGAAATGTTTCTTGACGCGCTGCCATTTATTTGCGGTTGTACTTATGGGATTTAGCAACGGTATAGGGGTTGATATGACACAAATGATAGAAATAGTTTTCCCAAGACACTACTCGTACAAAAAAAAAAGAAGGGAATGGTGTATGTACGTTTTCACAAATAAATGCTAATTAACAAGAAAGATTAATGAGGGGACTAATCGGTTGTGGACTTCAGTAGGCGCATTCGAATTTCTTGGAAATTGAATCTTAAGCTCGGCTTATTCGTAGGTAAATTTATCTTTAATTTAATCGCTAACACCTTTTCCTAACCATGGAGCTCTCCAGATGGCTTCTATCTTTCTATCTATGAAAGTGCGATAATTTTGACCTCTTAATCCTGTGTGCTGGCGTTCAAAATACAGCATGGTGAGTGGCTCACGTCGCAACAATATCCATTCACAGTAACAAAATAAAATTCTGTGAATTACGAAAGAATGAAAAAAAAACATACAACTCTCCCCAGTCAATTTGGACACCGCCCAGAAAGAATAAATATTGAAATCACCTCAGTGTGAAATACTAACTCTTTCCTCTCCTCTCTTCTCGCTTCCAATTCAACTAACGCCCGTGCCTTGTACATTAATAAAATGGCATTCGTATACTCTGTGACAAGAGCTGGTTAGGAAAAAAGAGCTATTGACTGGATTGCTGTTGTCCATTCAATCAATCAAAGAGATGATGTGTCGTCTTGATAGTTCGTCCTATTGACAGAACTATCAGCAGAAGCTACATGCTCTTTACCTTCAGACAAAGGACCTACTACAATATCTGATCGAACATGCTATGAAGCGTGGACTATAAAATACTGCTTCCTCATCATTCGGTGGAGATATTTGCGATAATCACAGTCAGCAGGCAGGAACTGTGTAAGATTGTAGTCGCAGTTTCAATGTTTACTACTTATGCAGTCGGTATAAGTTTATGTATCGATCTGCCTTTCATTGTGTTATCTCAACGAGTTGGCCAAACACAGGCTGATGATGTCTTTTCTTCAATTTTGATCTTGACTCCATGGACATCGTGTTGGCTGAAGTCTCTTTTATTATATATCCTCAACAAAGCGGCGAATCCAACAACCGTCAACCTCTCCAGGCAAGGCCAATTTTAGAACTCTGTCGTACACGATGTTCAACAGTAACAGCCCTAACACCGAACCCTGTGGAACTTGTATTTTTCCCCATTTATCTGTATTATATCTTAATTGCCTGCTGTAGCTCGCCACTATATGCAATGAGTACTATGGTATGTCTATGCTGGCGAATAATCTGCTAAGCAAAGCTATTTCGCCGAACTAAACGCGTTTTTAACGCCCAGAGTAACTATTGCACACGACTCCTTTGTACCGCAGAGCCATCTTCCCCCTTCGACGGCGACTCTTGCGATATCAACTAATGTATTTATGTCGTCAATAGTAGATCGCATTTTTCTGTAGCCGAAGTGGTAGTCTGAGAGAGCGTCTTGCTCGCCTGCCACTTCTTCCCTTTTGGTAGCTTCACCTTAAGTTCCATCTTCGAGATATCTCTGATTATTGTTATGGAAAGGCCTGGTTACTTTTTTATAGTTGCCTTTATAGCTTTATTATTGCCGTCATCGAGTCCGGGTGCCTTGTTTGCCTATCCTATTTGATGGTTCTCAGGATAAAGTTGCTCACAAGGGTGATCACAGATAGAACCGATTTCGGCCTTCCGGTACGTACCAGAACCTACAAATAGGAGCGCCAATGTTTCCGCACAGATTCGTTATGAAGATATTCTCGGAAGACCAAGGCAGTCATTACGTCAAATAGATAGTCACGAATAGATCAAGAACGCGGAGAATAGCTTATAGAATATGGAGATTGCATATCAAGGAGACCATGAACTACGTTGTTTCACGACAGGAAGGCCATTGTCCTCCGAATTAGAATTTTAAATTTATTGTTTACCACCTCACTGTTATTAAACAAACAAATATGTCAGCAAAAAGTAGGCAGCCTATAGTCGAAAAAATTCATTTCTTGTGACTTTTCCTATGAGGATAACCAGAGAAGAGAATACAAAAAAAATTCATTGGTTCACTCTAACTAACCTCACATGAAACGACCTCGACTTGTGACTTGCGAGACTGGGCCTATAAAGTTCCGTTGAAGGTAGCTTGTCAAACTACATGGACATACATATGCGTACATATAAAATGATCGCTGGCAGCGTCATGTCATTGAAATGGAAAATCGTAATATCCTCCCGATACTGTCAATTGATACCTTCAAATGATTACTTCACCTTAAGAATGAAGGAGCGAAGGCAAATGCAACAAAAATCCAGCGGTTGGTTCACTCACCGGTGTTCTCACATATTAAAGTCACTTGAGTGTAAAGGCATTTGTCGACTAGTTTGAGTATCAAATTCCATTATGGGAAATAATCAAAAAGATGAACATGCGACTACACTGTGTACGCATGAGTGTATATATACGTTGTTGTATATTTCGATTACGAGTAATAAATACAGCAGCTACTTACACACTAACTTAAAATGTGACAGTTGAAGGGGTGTAGGTATATACTATACATACATACAACTGATATATTGATACTGGAATTTATGTAGAGGCTCTGGCATTGAGTTGGTATTGCATCCAAGCCAAAGAGTTGAGGCTCAGCTATAATAGACGAAAGCAAACTGCAACTAGTGTCATTCGTGAAAGTTTTCTTTTGAGCTGTCAGTTGCTTATGAAGAGAAGCAACTGTCCGTGTCAAGTCACTTCTCTTCGCATTACTTCGGAAATAATTAACTTAATTTGTTGATCTATGGTGTATATCTTTTGAATATTTGCCGTAACTGCGGTTAGCATGGTCCATTTTGAAGTTCCAATTTTCGATAACACGTCCGAGTGCTTCGACTGGTATTTGGTAAATAACGCGAGTAATATATGCTTCGATTTCTCAATTGTACCCTGCTTATTCATGTGATTCTAACTGAAAAGGGAAATCTCAACATGCCTCTCGCTACAATGCGATCATATACTAATCGCAGGTGGTCGAACTGTACTACTTACTCTATTGCAAAGCAGATCTGGCCCAAGCTGGATCCAAAGCATTCCCACAACCCAATAAAGTTAAATAGATCTCATATTAGTACTAGGCACGCAGCAAGATTGGGCCTCCCTTCTAACGACTTCTAAAGGAGTTGCATGGACGAAGAGGAGGAGGAGACTATTCCCCATCTTCTGTGTGCTCTCAATCCGAAGGAGGTTTAGGCGAACTCGCAGCATCAGACATCAATCGTATCCCTCGCTTTATAACAAGCTCCTGTTGGTTTTAAATGAATAGACTGAGGATACTTGATCCCATCGGTATCAGAATGGGCCTTCCTGGCCTAAGTGTGGCTGCACCCACTGCAACCAGCCGTTCTAACCTAACCTAACCTATTCATGTAGACATTGACCTTAGATAAGTTGTTGTATTCCACAAGCCAAATTGTTGAGAACGGCGCCGAATTTATTCATTACGGTAAATTGTCTACATTCTCAGTAACCGCTCCGATATTTTCTTCACTTCCTGCTGGATGTGGTCTATTTGATCGCATACTATCTCGACTCTAGACTGACATAAGTTGTGCTCTTAGTGCACGAATCACACTCCTCGGATTTTCGTTATATAAGTGACTGATTTTCAGACGCCGTGGTAGGCTAAGTCTATTCATGGTAAAATGTCAAACAATACTAAATAAAAATAGCATAACATGTAAACGCAACTCACGCAACATCTGTCAACAAATCCTTAGACAAAAAAGTACCTCTAAATAAATCACTCTTTACTCCAATACGACTTTGACGAAAGTTTTGCTGCTTGCATGTGTTTGTGACATCTATTATTCAAATGCAGCTTCCATATAGCAGTACTGAAACTAGCTTTGGCCTTCTCAGTTTTACTAGAATCATCCAGTTACTGCGATCTACCGAGAGCACAACTTAAAGAAGTTTTGTAGTTTATCGTATCAAACATCGTCTTATGTTTTGAGCTGTGTTTATTTCTAAGTTCACACTGTATGCCTTAGCTGCTAGATTCTGAGCCACTATTCTCTGTTTAGGTTTAGATGTTGAAGTTTATGGTTCCACCTTCATTGTTGTCATACATCACTAATAACTACTAAGAACAACATCGGTGTTAGTATGTATCCCTGATGTACCGCACTTCAAAGTACAAAATGCATTCACACCTAAGCGACATTTATGTACTAACTTCGTATATAGCCTTCATAAAAACTAAAAACATTTCTGAAACAAATCAGGGAAATAAACTTCGCTCGGGTGTTTCATTGGACAGGTCTCACATGCTCGGGAATGCCCTTCTGCTATGCCGTCAAGTACCGGATAGGTATTCGCTCCAAATTAACCTGAGGTCATTTCTGTGCTATTGACATTTACCGTAAGCAGACGAAAGAGGTGGCAAATTTTCTAGTTGTCTGGAGATAGTACGGTTACCGAACTAGTCTTTTTGGCCAGAAAGCGCCAGTCTTCTTGCAACCACATAAATTTGTTGCAGTGTCCCAAATTATGTTTCGGTAGGTAATGATATCCATTGACGGACGTAAAACTGAGAAGTGAGTACAGACGTTTTATTAAGAGCTGGCTATACACTTTCCAATAAAACACGGCTATTGTCAGAATACCAAAATTGCCGCTTAAAGTGTCCTTACAACGAAATCTTTAGTATTCTAGGAGCTTTCTGCGGATACAACGTGAAGTGAATGATTTCGATCTGTCATCTCTAGTCTAGGGAAGAAAGACCAAAGGCTTGGACCTTTCGAAGGCCTTGTTCAGATTCAGATTCATGCCAATGTATAAGCTTTAAATTGTAATGGTGTCTGCTGCCTGGCACTTAACTTGGTCATTTCCTTATTTCGATGTTACCAGTCATATGTAGATGTCTATACGAGTACATCTATCCTCAGTTTCTGTTCTTAATAAGACCTTAATTCTGATTACTGTTTTCGAATAATTAAGGGAACATTTGAAAGGCTTTTCCGAGTGCTTGGAGTGTCCCGATTGGTGCCTTCACTACATCCATTGGTTACATCTCTTCTTATGTATGTACTTCACTTATCCGTTTGTTGCGTTGATTTGCATCTAAGTGGGTCTTGGATGTTATTCCCATCTAGAGAGTGTTTTGTTAAGTGATCGGGTAGGTGTTGTTTTTGTACATACTTGCGATCAACATTTTGTGTTTCTCATGACAGACCGGTCCTTTGGTCCTTTTTTGCCTTTGCTTGGGGAAGATTATCTGTCGATCTGCAACATTTTCTGCTTTTGGGCCTGCCGTCTATGGATTCATTTTTCTTTGTGCAAGAATTAGCCCCGCTCTATCGTTTTGCTTTACCTATCCAGAGTCCTTGCATTGCAGCAGTACGACGTTTCTAAGCGTCATAGTTCTACTTGGACTTGTTATCTTCCGATCTTTCAATACTTGGTTCCTTCAAAACCTGAACATCGTTAGAAGATACAAATTTATCCTTTGTTTACTTTTTTGTGCCTTAGGTACCTGAATATGATTTGAAGGAGAGCCTGAGTAATTTTTTTAGGATATGGGTAAATTTCCCCTTTTCTATTTAGGATAACGGACAACGGAGTAGAAATTCCTCATCAACGGATTCAGACTCCGTAATTTTATTCGTGCTGTTGTTTGATTTGTGTCCCTCTTTCGATTTGTTGTCCATAAGTTGATCCCATAGTAAGATCAACGCTTGTAGAGCTTCTATACATGCGTAGAGCTGGTTTAAAGAATATAAAATTTCGACCTGCACATGTTTTGGTTCCCTGCACCATTCGTCTTGCCACCTAGGAGGCTTACACTCCTTATTCGCGGTGGTGTTGAGCCTCTACAACATTATGTGGCCCTCCCCTATTTGGTACCTGGGGATACGTCGAGTCGCCTGAGAAGAAAGTGTCTTATGCCAGTTGGTTGTGTTCCACCTTATTATTCTAAGATGGCTAATTTGGCCCTGTCTCCTGTAGTTTTATTGCCTTTGATTCCTTAACATGGACGACTGTAGGTCTAGTGGAGTCGGTGAAAGAATCGAATTGTTCGGAATAGTTCGAATTACAAAAGTAGGGGCTATGCATGTTTGTTTCTGGATCTTAATTAGTTCTTTAAAATTAGAGACTATTTCTACTATCATCCACTGGATCATGGCAGCTTTCGGTTCCCAAATTTTCACAGGATTTTCGTTTGCACGTGTAGACTCTCTTCAGCTCAGTCTACGACCGCTTAGCCCACATTTTTTCGTTCAGTTTTTGGCCGTGTTTAGAGCCTTTGAAGTCGATGAAGAATAAGTATGGAACTTGGTATATACCTTCTCAAACTTTGCTCAAAGCAACTGATATTTTCAAAAGTTAAGAGGTCTTGGAACCGTAATTTTTGCAATCAAAATAAAGTGAAAGACCAACTGCAGATGGTGGTGTCTTTAATTACAAATATTTCCTTAAAAATTGAGTCCAAAGTTATTAGATCGGGAGGACATTCCTAAATTAGTTCCCATAATTAATTTCTCCATTTAAGGCATACAACAAAAAACTATAATTAATTTCAGCAGGATACAAGAACGAGGAAAAAAGAAAAGAAAATACAATGCCTGGGAAAGTCTCGGATTACACTTCATATACTTCTTGCCACTGTGAAGTGTATCAACTTGTCACTCAATAAGTGACTCCTACGAAATCCTCCCCATGGAAAGACAACTATAAAATTTCTTAAGAAAATACACCTCTCAATCGAAGAAGAAGGGTTAAGTACAGCTCCTAGCCATCTGTTAGCTGAAGGATACCCAATATCGATGACCAAATAAGCCCAAGGAAAATTTAATTTGTGCAGCTCCTAGATGTGTGCCACGTGCTAACAGTTCCTTTCGAGTGTGAGGGACACTCAAAAGCCAGAGTATTAAATGACATCCTTCCCCAAAAAAAAAGAAAAAAAAAACGAAGTGACAGAATGTCCTTTCCGTTTTTAATTCAACTTACTTCACGGGCATATACATAAGCGAACCCATTTGTGGTCAATTGATATGAGATCCGCTGAGCAGCGGATTGATTTCACTTCCGGAGTTCATCTTAATTGTATCTTTTCGGTTGAAAGATATTCCCAACTGGCCGGCCAGTGGTAATCTTCCTCCACCAAGTGCCCAGTGCAGACGACAAATTAAAATAGGAGCTCAAACACTTTTCACTAGAAAGGGTATACTTACTAACAATTGCGCATTCTCCAGATACCTATGTATCTATGTTATATGCTCTCTATCCACTAAAATGTTGCTGAATAATATTGAGACTAAATTCCATTCAGTTTGAAGGAAGAAGCCACAGAAATTCATTTATCGATTATTGAAACCTTTTCAATCGTCGTCCATATAGAGTGAGTTGTGAACAGAAAAAAAAACTGCTTGCTTGCTGGTATTTATGGCTAAAAATACAACAAAAAACCGTTATAATTAAAATGTATCTGCAGCGCACTCTTGGAGAAGAAAGAGGTTACATTTATTCCAAAATGGTTGTTACACCCCCGACTATAGTACACGGTCGACGCGAATTGAAAGATGAAAGAGCGGTGGTTTTTTTGCAGATTGAATGGCAAAATGGGATTAAGATGTTCTTGTTCGGTTCTAAGGGGTGCCACAAGGTTGATATGACAACGAGAATATGTTGAATTGGTGGCGTTTGCCTCAAAATTTGATAACATTATCATATTCGAGTACACACAATTGATGGCTTATCCTGCTGACGGAAGGGTGAGATAGGACCTTCTATACCTATACCTATTTAGATACAACCCGCAATGTTTGCTTAAAATATTACTTAGGGTTTCGCCTTTGCCGAGGAACATATTGAAAAGTGAAACTTTGGCCGTTAAGTAAACATTTGGGAATTTTAAATTTAAACTAGGGGTGGGTGAGAGGCAGAGTAATTTTGAGGAGATATCCTTAAATGTTTCGCTTACACCTGTGTTTGTTTTTGGTGAAATTAATTGAAACGCAATTAAGTATATCAAATTCTTTCGTTTAAATTAAAGGAGCTGAATGTTCGTCGGTTGATGCAGGTGGTTGTAGAGAAGTCAATATTATATGTAATTGCTCAGGTGTGCTTCAAGCTTCTGCGTCACTGATTTAAAGTCATGTAGAATGGTTTTTAGATCTGTCCATGAACAAACCCGAGTCTATCTGACTCTTGAAACCCAAAAGAGGAACCTTTTTCAAAATACAAACATTCTCAATGGACACTGTGATTCATGAAGACACGGCCATATACTAGATACAGCAATGTCTGCTGTAGAATTTAGAGGATTACTCATCGTATATACCTCTATTCATGTTGGACACCATGAGTACTGAAGAGCATCATAGGTGACAGATTATAGAGCACAATCGATGAAGTACTAAGTGGCGGTGTCCATATAAAAAGTTCCATCCATGACGTCATATGGCGTAAGAGGCTTTCAAAAAAGACATTCGCAGAGCGGGAGCAAGCGCTTGAATACCTTCAACACTGCAAACTAGAGCCACATTCTACAAACCGCCGAGAAGCACTAGACTACTAGGAGAATACTATTTAGAAACAGGATACATTGAAGATGGAACGAGGCATCCTCAGACTTAGAAAATAATTGGCATCACTGGCGACATAGCAATCGTTGTAGTGACTAAAATCTTTGAAGAGTTGGAGCAAGGCTGGCTAGTCAGCAAGGGTCTCCAACTACCAGAGAAAAAGATAAGAGTAGTGCTCATCAGCAGCAGACGAATCATAGAGATGATAAGACTATTAATGGAATAACTTTTTTTTTTTTTACTTGTCCCTGAGACATAGTTGCCTTCCATCCTCCAGTTGTGAAGACCAAGTTTTCTGGCATCCGCGATAGCATGGTCTTTGTACCGGAGATTCGGTCTTCTTCGCCGTCTCGAACCTGGGAGCCGGGACTCGAAGATCATCTTAGCTGGAGCATGGTTGTCTATTCGCTCGATGTGGCCGAGCCAATGTCCTCGTACATCCATATCCTGTTACAGCTGATAGAGTTCGAAGGCGTAGACTTTGCGAATGGACAACTTATGGACATTTATACAATAATTCGTTCCCAAGATAACAAAAACTTTGGGATATCGGTATATATGTATGTACCTACATTAGAGCCTAATAGTTCCTACTAATTTCGTCGAAAAGTATCAATAGTTGCAGCTCTATTAAGATTACAGATTTGCCAGTTGCAAGTAAGAAACAAGTTTTTTGCTAAATTGAATTGAATTTTCGTCGAAATCTAGTACAATTTGGTAAAAATAGAAAGCTAGAGTTAGAAAATATTAAAAAAATACACCACATGCCCTGTTTAAATGAGCAGATTATGAGATTGGATTGAGAACAAATTGGGTTTCAATCTGGGTTCGATCTAATTCGGAATTGATTGTAATCGTGTAATATATGGCACTTTTGCTTTATGTGCAGAGGTGGTTTTGCCAAACAATTAACCCTTATTAGCTATAAAAGTTTTATGACCTTACAGTATATCTCAATCGTGTGGAAATACAACCCCTTTTTGTTTTCTGATGCCACACACATTTATTTCATTCTTTGCCTGCCAAACTCGATCATTCTATACTCCCATCCTTCGATCCTTGAATTTCATGAACATTTCAAACCGATCCCAAAACATTTTATAATCAGATCCATTCAATTAAGTTCAAAATCGATTCCCTCATATAAACGGGGCAATACAGAAGTTTTTATTTTTCCGTAAAATAAAAAACATAGAACATACACAAATTGCCTAACACATAAGAATCGCCACTTTTACCACACTTTACAATTAAGAAAAGCACATAAAATGTGGAAATACATATTGCAATTTACAAATTCACAAACTTTTTGACAACAAAAGGCGAAAATGCAGACAGGTGTTGTTTGTTTTGATTTCTTTAGTTGATTTACTACATTTTATGCAAGTACTAATTGGGTTTACTACTTTGCAGCGAAGATCTTCGTCGCAAGCATCTTCTATAATCTAGTCAAATTTTGGTCCTAGAGGCCGCTAGATTCTCTAGGACGAAATCTGTCAACCCGGTGCAAAAGTATTCTAGCAGCTAGATTAGCGAGGTGTTGGGAGCTCGCCCAATATTCATGGAATCTTCATTATGATTATGATTGATATAAACTCTTCATTATCTATCCGATATATGTATGCACCTAATTTGACTCAACTATGTATGTGTTACCTTTTAAAAGGACCGTTTTTGCGGGCCATAATCCTCAAAAAATTGGGTTTCAATTTTAAAAATTATTCGTTTTCAACCTGAAAGCAATAATTAACCGCACCTACGTAGTTGTGGTGAAATCATATTCAATTTAATTTTAAATTCATTTTTAGTTGATATCCTAACCATTGCATGATGCCCCTCAAACTGTTACAGGTGCATGTAGCATATACTCTAACCAGTAGTACCAATTCAAGCAAATCCATTATATGAGAGAGTTTTTTCATGGACATGAACCGAAAGGGAAATATTTAAGAATTTACTGTGTGTGGGGACCAAATGTGTCACTTTTTGAATTCAGAAAAGATGGTCAAGTTATTTATTGGCGGTAATAGTGTGAGTTTTACTGACCAGAACGGCCTCTCTTTGGGTTGTAGGCGGTTAAGAAGCATTGTTTGGGGAAGGAAACCCATTAAATAGGTACATACGTATTTTTAATTTGAATTTTAAACAAGTGTGAGCAGTAGTGTGGGTTCGACCGCCTCATTTGGCATTGTCTGGTTCAAAAGCGAGATATGTACTTCGGGCGGCCTCAAAAAAGCAATATTAATCAAACATCAGGATTGCACAAATGCACAAACACCGACAAACCTCACAGGCGGACCAACAGGAAGACAGTAAAGTGGGAGGGTTGTGATCCTACCCCTACTTATCATATCCTCGCCTAAAAGTGAAGATCTGAGGAGTAGTGCGGCCTATGTAGTGGATGCTTTTTGTATGCGGGTATGCCTTCAAGTCTACTGTTCCTTTTCAGTGCTGTTATGATCTCATCATAAGTGGAGGTTGTCATTCGAATCCGGCTACTTCTTTTCTTGTAAACCGCAGTCTGATTAGGGTTCATATTGCTTTTGAAAATTTGGGACTCATTAATCATTAGTAAGTAACCCTTGGCTAGAGCTGCCTCCACCCATCAGCTCTTTGGTAAGTCTTCTTCTGCTTTGCCATCTATCTGCTGCGTTTTTAGACAACAGAGTTGTAGTTCTTCTATTATCTTCTTAAAATAAAGAGACACTAGCTCGATCTTCTCTGCTACTGGATCAGCTGCAATTTGTGCTCTAAGCTGTTTGTCGATCCTAGTTCAGGTATTCTCAGAGAGCCACGTCAAAAGTAATACAAAAAGGGTTTTTAAAATATACCAATGGCCTTGTAAATACAATGCAGGGCAATAAGCTGCTGATTGCTCCACTCTTAGTTCCTGAGATCGCGTTCGTTTTCAGCGTTCTTTTATCTTTAGATCTTCGAAGACTATGTACGTTGTTAATGGCGTGTCCTTGTCGTACGTTATACCAGTCCATTACCACTCTATCCTCCAAATACGATTCGACTAATAAAAATTTTGAAGATGATCTCTAGACTAATCAACTAACGAAACCTTCCAGTTTGCTAGTGGTGTCGAACGCGCCTGATTCTGCGGCACTCGACCTCTATGGACCCATAGCGGTTGCCTACTTTCTTGACCTCAAATTGGCGGTAGTCGATGCCTCTGATGGCTCCTTAACTATCCATTGGCTCTTGAGAGTGTCCAACAAGTCTCGGCGAGACTAGCAATACCTCGCTTAGAACATACTTCTTGAGTTAGGAGTTAAATAAACCAAACAATAGTTGGTTTCTTTGGGTCGATCCTATTTTTTTTCCTCATTCTTACCTCTCAAATCCGGAGTGATGAATACTTCCAACATGATTCTTTATAAAACATTTAATAAACGATATGCTACTAATTCTTAACTACAAACATCTGAACATCAGTCATTCTGATTAGATCTTAGGATCACTGGCTGTAAGCTTTACAATTTTCGCCGATTCCTCCCAGAGTTTCTTAGCCTTTTCCATGTCCATGGCAGCGGCATTCAACTGATACTCCTTTGAGTCCATAAAGTATTTTCCCGAAACATTAGCCACTTCATCGGACGTGGCCAAGTAGATAGTCGTCAGAGCACCTTGTTTGGGTGTTTTGAAGAATATCTTTGTCAGCCCCATCATTGGATAGTTCAATGGGAATGGAACATTCCTCCAGATGCCTGAATCAATCATACCAGGATGCAAGAAGTTCACTGTAACATTGGTTCCCTCTAAACGTCTGGCCAATTCGCGAGCAAAATAAATGTTGGCATATTTGGACACGTAGTACAAGTAAGCAGCTGGGAATGTACCAATTGGATTCAATTTGTCTAGATTCACAGAAGCTAGCTTGTACAGCTCAGAGGCAACAATAACAATACGACTGGGGGCGCTCTTCTTTAATAAATCAATTAGTAAGTGTGTCAGAAGGAATGGGCCATAGTGATTGGTGGCCATGGTCAGCTCGATGCCATCTTCACTTGTTGCACCACGGAAGGCCAAAGCCATGCCGGCGTTATGGATCAGAACGTCGATTTTTTTTTCAGTTCTTACAATATCAGCGGCGAATTCACGGACAGACTTTTGTGATCCGAGATCAAGTTTTTTGAGGATTAAATTGGTGTTGCCAGTTTCCTTGATGATCTCATCTAGCAAAGGGAAACAAAAAATATGATAAGTTTCTCGATTGCTGAGGGGTAAGGGTACAAACCTTTAGCAGCTTGGGCTGTTTCCTGATTTCTGCAAGCCATTATGATCCTGGCACCTCTCTTGGCTAGGTCCCTGGCTGTTTCCTTGCCAATGCCACTGTTGGCTCCAGTAATTAGAACGGTTTTTCCCTCCATTTTTCTAAAAAAAAAAAAAAAACAATCAAGAAAAAGTCATATAAAAGTAATTGTCAAAATTGGCTTTAACATGGAGCATAAAGCGGTCATTCTTTTACAGCTGTCAAGTAAGAAATAGATGCTTAGGTAAAAAATAAGGAAAAGGAGTGTGTATCGGGAGATTAACAAACAAATTTTGCGAGCTCGAGGCAAAGATTCGGACGCTACACACACAGGACCGACCGACCGCCCGCTTGAAGCACTACATCGTTTTTACATGGTCGTCTTTTTGTAAAACAGCTCAACGCTGTCTTTTCAAGATCAAATTTCAAGCAATTCTGAACAAAAACATTATGACAGGTCAATACGACTCACTTGTCATCTGTCAAAAAACTCATAGACAAAAAAGTACCTTTTAATGAATCAGCAGTTGACGTCAGTTTGACGTCATCTACGTAACAATAAATTAAATGCGTGTCTCTCTATGTAAAAGAAAGAACCCTATTAAATAGCATTGCCTCTTAAAAATATTGTGCAAATGATTTTTAACTTGAGAATCCCTAATAAAAGGCACTTGAGAGGTGTATCATCATAAAAAAAAAAAAAAATCCTAAGCACTTGCATTCGTACCCAACTGTATCTGGGTGTGGACAGCCACTCTTACCTAACCTAAGCTACTCCGCTCTTTATGGGACATGGATATAAACTTTTTAATTGCACAAATGTAATCTTCAAACTGGTTTATACTTGTAGAACATACCTCAAAAGAATATGAATGATGGTTGCTCAACTTTGACCTCAAGTGTGCCCAACTCAACCTTGGTATTATCGTCAGGAAAAGCACCGCAATTCGGTCATACGGTCAAGTCATAGAGTCAAGTTTGTACAAGCTTGTCTAAAATAAAATCAAAACTAGTTTGAGAATGTCTTATAAAGGTACACAGTAAGCTGGACGAAACTAATAGAGTTATCATCTATTGGGTCCCAGGATATGTGGAAGGTGAACAAAAAGTAGAAGTAGCTGATATAAGGGCTTCGAACGTCCGATTCTAGAACTGTTTTATGGGATAGGACCGCAACAAAAATGGGAACAAACAACTACTGATTCAGAATAGAAACGGGCTATCGACTAACGAGCCAGTTAAGGATCACATCACGAAGCGTCCGTAAGCCGAGTTGAATACAGAGACTATATAGGTCTGCCATCCATAACATTCCGCTTATAGCCATTGAAACAGTTCTTGCACTGATGTCTATTCGTGCCTACTTTCTGAGAAATATAACGAAGGCAACATTGACTGCGTCTCGCCATACCCCAATTTCAATCTAAATGTCAGAACAGGTTTCCCGTCAAGCTAGGACTGGAGGAAAGTACCTAAAGATCGTATCTAAAACGGAGGATGGAAAGGGGATCTACTCGTTCGAACCAAAAATGTGTACAACGGAAGTGTGTTCCAATAAAAAGTTCTAGCCGTGGCAGAAGCAGCAAAGGTACTACATTGTTCCCATATTGTGTATTTTAGCTGTTCCCATAAAAAGCCAGTGGCAAGCTATTTTATCAACCATAGTGAAGCAAATATTCCAGGAAAAGAAAACTAAACGGAAGAACAGGCAAAAAGGCAGCGGAACAAGACCTGCCATGGGCCCTCAGTGTTTTTCTGCCACCCGTCATCCAAAATACCACTCAAATGCAGGCGACCGATGGAAATCGTTCACATCTTGCTATGCCTCCAGAAAAGTCCCCAAGACAAAGCCGTTTATTTCCTAGACTAAATGAAGGATAGCTCTATACCCAACTTCTTCCTTAATGAACTGTCAAAAAAGCTACCGAATAAAATCCTGAACTTCATAAGATCATCTAGATGGTTTCGGGGAGGCCTATACAGAAATGCGAACACCCAATCCTTTCTGTGTTTCTGTCCATTCATAGACTCTCTTCATTTCCTCTTCAGGGGAGTACATTGGATCCTCCTCAGATTCAAGTGTAGGCCAAGTACCAGCAGTAGCAAGCGGCCATTCTATGAATTGCATGCTAGTCACATTAAGTTTCAGCATAGAATGTTGTCACAGCCACTCCTAGTTAACAGGATGGCAGGATACGCGGCGGTCCTAGGATTACGTGGCGCAGAACAGTGGAGAAGGAACCACGGCAATTGAGAAAGAGTTGGAGAGAACTGAGGCACATTTCCAGAAACCGTACACGATGCCGCATAGGCATTGCAAAGGCCCTAGCACCGACAAGGGGATACAGGACATAAGTACGCAAAAGTATGCATCAGTACATCTATGACTTCCTTGATCAGAAAAATACATACAACATTGTCTCATGAATATAAAAAAATTAATTAAAAATTAGTCTTAATTATACAATCTTTAGTATTTAATCGCATAAGTGGAACATGGACAAATTATCCGGTAAAGTGGAACACTATTGCCGCTGCTTTTGACCTGACTTGACCTTTATTCCTATTAACACAAATTGCTGTTCAATAATAATAAAACAAAATGCGATGCATAGCACTAATTTATTTACACATTTGCAAAATTTTCAGGCCACTATTTGTCTTTTGGTCGTGGCTGGCAAAAAGGTATTCAATCGGGAAATACGTCATTAAATTGAATGACGGGCGTCATAATAAGTGGAGCTGAAGGTAATTCACCACCGGATTACGTCGTTGGTAGTTAGTATCATTTTTCTGATCTTTAACATACGATTTATGTAACGAGAAGTTAATACGATTTTAATATTCGCCTATTTGATTTGTCAGCTCAGTTTTGGTCTAATTAGACGGGCGCGTACATACTGATTCACTTAAGAGTCAAGTGCTTGGACTTTGAAAAATACTCTTTAAAATTAAGTAATTAACATATGACGCCAATCTCCACTTGCTACAGCTGGGAACTTTATGCGTGTATTGGCAGCCATTAGCGAGTCAGCAAACTGGAAGCCAACGATCTTACATGAACACTTTGACGGAATACAGACTACATAGTGGCATACTTGGGCTTCGCAAGCCTTTTTCTACTGCACACCTAAGAGGGAAGAATGCCATATACCTAACGCCGGATCTGTACATATGTATATAGAAGGATCAATGCTGAACAATGGCGTCAGGCATCTCGAAATCAATACAATTTTAGAGCTTTAAAGCAGAGGTCTTAGCAGTAACGGGTATACCGCCAAGATAAATCGCCTTCTTTAACGTCAGCCAGGTAACTATAAAAGCAATTACTGTCTTAAAAATTGAGTCGAAGCTTGTGACGTTTTGTTGAGAAGAGCTCAAGGTTCTTGGAACATAGCACAAGGTATCGCTCTGATCCAGCCTTGGACACAATGGCATACGAGAAAACCGACGAGGTATGAAGAATCGACTCATCAGCCGTACTAGAACAAACTGATCCCTATACGTATATCACTCAAGTTAAATCAAGGATATGAAGCCAGTAGAAAGAAAGGCGTAGAACACCAGTTGGATCTTCACGCAAACTTGCACCACCACAACGCCGTCATTTGATAAAGAAAGGACCGAGAGAATCATTTCTTTCTCCCCTCTGGCCTCCGGGTGTCACAAAGGGAGTGTCTCTCCTCGTCAACCACTTATCAAACCAAGCCGACTAAATAATAAAAAATTCTGCAATGCACGTGGAAGGGATCCTATTAGACCTTATCTCATACAGAAGTTTCTTTAAGTAATTTTTATAAAATTATTTAAAAACTAGATTTTGTCTAAAAGTGAGTGGATTTTGAGAATTTTTCAACTTAAATCAGTAAAAGTAACTCACCTTCAAGAAAAACACCCATAGAAAGTGGGCGTGGCCATGCGACATGTATGGAGGATTTGCAGACTAAATGAATGGCTGCATATGTAACTTTTTTTTTTTCAAATTTCTTCTATAAATTTCAAAAGAAACACGTTTATCGAAAAGTAGGCGTGTCAGCGGACTTTGACCTCGGATGTAAAATTCTATTCACGACTTGCCTAGCGATGCTGGTGTATATATTGCCATACAAATGCGTATATAAGGGCCTACTTCGAATAATTCGGGTGTTACAAGTTAAGTGGCAAACTTAAAACACTATTAGGATAAGATGGAACCAGTTGAAGTACCTGGCATTGTCCCGAAGTGCAATAGTGGGAAAGCATTGGCTCCAAAGAAGCGATCGTTGCAAATGTACTCGCATTTGTCATAGGAATGAAATTGAATTCTGTACTTTAAATCTACAGTACAGTTGTTGACGAAGAAGTCTATTGGAAACTGGTTTGTGACGGATGACAGTGGATAAGTCATGTCACAGATAGAGCAGATGGAACATATAAACTTCGTAACCGGCTTTAAGGTAATCGTACCTTTTGTACTAGAAGTCCAAAGCTACTTCCTAAACCAATATGGAACCAGGGAAATACAAAATATCAATCGGCTCAAGGCATCTAGAACGGGATTATAAAAAATCCCAAAGGCCTAACTTAAATTTGAAAAATCAAGGAGCAACGTTAAGTAGACGATTGATCGTTGATATTGGTGACGGTATTCAGCTTTGTTTCTGGATTCTGAATCAATGAGGATGAGTGAGTTTGCGATCGAAGTCTTCACCTCATTTCCACATTCCTGGACAAACGCTTAGGAGAGTAGAAAGCTTCAAATATCTTGGGAGTACTCCAACCTACAGTGGAACTGAACTGCATGGTTCTATTCCTATAGATAGTCGAATTGACAAAGTCAAGCCTACCTGGTTGTGGTAATTCGAGAGTGACCTCTAAAATAGTAGAAGACCGTGCATTAGCTTAAGCATTTTCTGGCCAAACCGTATCTTGAACGTACAGCTCAGGTGTATTAAGCCATAACCAGTTTATAGAGGTGTAAGGCCTAGGGTCTGAAAACCTGTACGTGTTGTCCCTAGTGAATATTTCTGCACGTAAAGAAGTCAGTTAGTTAGAGAGGCTTTTTCATAACAGCGTAAAAACTTAGGTGGCATTTTTAAGGACTCGAACCCACGCCGTCAGAGGCTTGGTAGCTCCCTCCGAAAGGTTGTATATGATAAAGAAGAGGGATAATGACAGAATTCTATGAATTCTATCTATCTATGTATGTTAAGGCACACTCATGTACCATGAAAATAAGCTCAAGCGCTACTATTTCCATTCTTATGTACTTTGACACATGATGCTCTGAATGAAAAGAAAGAAGTTTGCTTTTTGAGAAAAGGAACAAAGAGTCTAACCGCAAGCTGAGTGTCAAGGTGACAAGAAAGGCCATTACACTCATTCCCTTCCGCAGTGATGGCCTATTTACGACCAATTAGACAGGGTACACATGCATTATGACAGTTTGTCTAAGTCTATTTTCTATCCTCCTACTACGTGCTTCAAATCATATTTGAAAAAAAAATTCTTCAACTTTGTGTCTAGAAAAACAACACATGGATGTACAAATCAATGATTATTCTGAGCACATCTTGTTTCAACCGCTGAAAAAATAATTATGATAATCATGGTAAAAAAAGAAAAAAGAAAAGAAAACTAAATTATTCACACGCACACTATAAAACTAGAAGATATGTACATCCACCTCTTAGAACATAACTATACTTAATAGGACTGGAACCACCTTGAAAATTCTGCCTCATCACACTTGACTAACCAACTATCTTTGACTTTTGGTAAGTCCAAAGAAATGTATCTATACTGGCAGTCTGTATCCTAAATCTCAGTTTTGATTGCATAATCTTGGTTGAGAAATTAACAAATTTCGATGAACCCAACCACTTTATCACATACATACATATGTGTTATGAATGCGAATAAATTAAAAACAAACATTTGCTAGCATCCGATGTCTCGCGTTCGCTTCCAGTTTCTTGAAATCTGAATTTAAACAATAAAAACTGAAAAGATAAATCTGAATGAACGCCTCAAGTTGAATTACATAAAACCGGAGATGGAGACAGTCGGCACTTTCACTATTCGAACGGACATTAACCAAATTCTCACTAAAAGATACTTTTTTTTTGTCTTTTCTCGATCATGTTACACGTCACAGAACGTTTATCTCACAATAACACGGTCAGCATAATTATGGAGAAATTTTATTATTTTTCACCGCAACGAGTAGTTTAAATCAAAATAAAAAAAAAAATTCACAAATTTTTGTCGTAAAAAAAAAGTTACGATCATGCAGTTCTTCAAAATGATCTCGTAAGCAATTTTTTTTTTTTTGTTTTTGTAACTCACCTGTGTATTCTTTTGGTATAAATAGCTAGTATCTGTGCTTGTGGACAACCTTCGTGGTGGACGTCTTGCTTGGAACTGAATAACTGATGACTAGTTTGGTCGCGGGTTATGGATATGGATTGAAGAAGAAGAGTCTACCTGTTGATGATCGTCGTTGGCGCGTGGAGTTTTGTGTATCTTTGAAGTGGACTCGGGAAATTCATAGTAGGCTGTGGGGTTTGGCGTTGAATAGTGAAAGATACAACAGGTATCTTGTGAAGTAATTACAATACAATGGTAGAATCGATACAGGGTGAGTCGATGGTAAGAAATATTTAGACTTCGGTCAGCGTTTGTTTGTTGGTTAACACTGTTACATACTGAAAGGTGCGAAATAACGATCGCCAATGTGTTTGTAGTTGATGTTACTTGGTGTCTAAAACGTCAAGTATATTAGTCATAGTAGGAAATTACTGTAAGCAAGTGAGTTGACGTTCAGAGTTTTATAGATACAGAAGATGGCTTGTAAACAGGGTGGCTTTTAAAACTCATTTGTTTGGATTAAAGGAAAGCAGAAGAGATGAGTACATTAGCATTTAAAGACTCAACATATGTATCTATAAAAATCATCGATTCAATCCAGGAAAATACTACCAAAAGTATACCCAAAACTGTCTTGAGAAAGCTTCTCAAAAAACCACTTTGTCCTTCGGATATGGCATAAAACTGTAGGCCTTTTTTCTACGTGCAGAAATGTATACCACGTACAACATGGAGGGTTGTGGGAAGCTAATACTTATCCCTCTATGGGGAGCTACGTATTTATTTTTATTTTTATTTCCTGCGGATGTGCTGTACTTTCTAATGCTCAAGACCTGACCTTTATCGACAGCGTTGATGGAGTTTACGACGATGACATTCACGTCGAAATTTAAAAATAGACTACAGTAAGGCTGCATGCACAGTACTATCCATAGGTGGTGCCCGAGATTATAAAGGGGCATCGTTGGGGATTTTCTTGAAGTCGAATATAATTCACAGAAATATTTTCGCCTTATGAAATTTACATTTTGCGTTATACAGATGCCCAGCAGCTAGAGATTGTAAAAGACTCCAATGAAACCTCTTTGTTACCCAAAGTTCCAACGTCTTGTCGTCTTGGTGTTCTTGCTAATATGCTAACATGAAATGAAACTTTTCTTCTTGGACTGTCTTTTTTCCGAGAAGTGTTTGTATCTTAGGTGAGATTCTACAGTTAAAGACAAATCTTCTGCAAAAAATCAGAACTCTCAATAGTTGAAGTGACTCTGATTATTTACCACTTAGAAAACTAATTTTATTATGATTTTTGTGAATCAAGATTTGCTGGATTTGGATCTATCGGAATATGTCTCTATATTTCGCTCTTTGTAAGCCTCTGTCGTCGTCGTCCATCTGGATAGCAAGCCTGAAGTCCATTCAAAGATAATGGATGAGTCCGTCAAAGCATACTTTTGAGCATTTTTCAACCCGAGAATCGAAGATAGTCTAAGAGTGTGGCTTAAATTACAGCTCCACACAGCTCCAGAGCTACTTTGGTCTTAGATAAAAGTAAATGAACATGAATATTACCTTGGAGAGTTCAATAGTCTCAGGTAGACAGCAGCAACCTGCTGTGATGCATCGCTAGATCCATGTATTTGCAGTGGAATCTCTCGACGGAAGGTAGACCACTCCTTTACCAGTTCGGCAGGAATTGGATTATCCCAGCCTAAACCTCGGAACCATATAGCTACTGAAACTTGGCTCTTATGATTCAAGGAGAAATCCATCCAAGTGGGTCAAAGAGTTTTGCTGTTGACGATGGAATGGTCCTTTTGGTTACCCCCTTTATCTGGTAAAACTGTGAATACCTTCCACGTAGCAGTATCCATCTTGAGAAGAGAATAGATACCTTTGTCAGACCTTACAACTAAAGTTGATAAAGGTCCTTACTGCAGAGTTTCTTTACCTGTAAACCATCAACCCCTTTGTATCTTGTAGTAGAGAAGGATACCTAGAAGCGAGAGTCTTTCTGCGACACAAGGGGCATTTAATAATAAAGCGATTAATGTCTAAATTTCGATTTAACGACCGAAAAATTATTTATTCGGTGCTAATACATTTTTAAATGTTTTTTAGTGAGACCAAATTTGATGGACGCTATTAGTTCATCGTTTAATTGTATTTAACTTGAACTGGTTTCGGGTGTAGAATTAAATTACTTTTATAGTTTTGTCGCTTGACTGTCGTGTAGTATAAAATTGCTAAGGCCAAAAAGATTCGAGACCAAATCTATTTATTGATGTTTTCTTCCTTCTCCTGACCCGCCTAGTCCCTAAGACTGTTGGCGGATAGAATGAGTACCATGAAAGGAATTTCTAAGATTGGAAAAATGCCCTATACTGCTAGCCTTGAAGATTCCTAGATTTATGGGCCGAAGCGCTTTTCTTCCGGACTGTAATTTGATGTTAGTCAAGTGGCATTATTTAAAAAAAAAAAACGTCTCAAGTCCTGCCGTGGGTGTGGTGCCTAGAGTACCTCTAGTGGTCTGTTTACAGGCTTCATTTATTCCCTGTTGTTATACAAATGAATGCTTTACGAACCCTTTCCACTATGTTCAGCTTCTACTATAATTCACGGTCTAACATAATGCGGAGATATTTAGC
This sequence comes from Chalcosyrphus nemorum, assembly GCA_949716465.1. Classification (NCBI taxonomy): domain Eukaryota; kingdom Metazoa; phylum Arthropoda; class Insecta; order Diptera; family Syrphidae; genus Chalcosyrphus; species Chalcosyrphus nemorum. The sequence continues at coordinate 40,325,329 of OX454333.1, read as the reverse complement.
TTCAACCGAAAGGCATAGCTCCACTCCATCAAATTTATGAAGTGATGATATCCTGTGCTTTCTTGTGAAGCCAACAATATTGTTGGTTTCTGGTTTGACGTTGAGTCCCTAGCTTAAAGTATCGTTTGGGTTGAGAGAATTTTCTCTGAACTCTGGCGATAATGCCAAGGTGTTTCCTTGATAATGTTAAGGTGTTTCCCTTAGACAGCAATAAGAACGTCATCTGGGTAGGCAATTGTATTTATCTTACACCCTTCCGCTTCTATAAATGTGTGTTCAACAGGAAAGAAATCGTTACGGGCTTATGCAGATGTAGTGATGGCTGGACACTGTCTAGGGTAACGCGCATCTAGCCTAAGACAAGATTAATGAATGCGTACTTCAAGTGGGCATTGCGTCAGCCCTCTTTAAACAGGAGTAATTCGTTAGATCATGACCGATCCAAGCCAGCAAGTTCTAAAAGGTATTACCATCTCGACCTCTAACAAAGCCTGGTGTCTAATCTCAAAAGAAGAACATGCTTCAATTGTATGATAACTTCTTTAATCATGCTAGGTGTTCGTTTTGAAAGCACTTTCAAAATTTCATTTCAACATGAACGCGAAAAAATGCTGTGAATTATAAACGAATGCAAAAAACTCATATAAAAACCACATCACAAGAAGGTGCGTGTGTGGTCCGTGGCATGACTCTCCTGCATGCAGCCTGCATACTTTCTCGCTGAATTTCATTAGACAGATATGTAGCTGATACCTATTTTAGGGATTTCAAAACTTCTGCATCTCATTAATTAATAATTTATTTTACTTTATTTTCAAAGCTTAACAACAAATAAATATAGATAAATTTAATAAATAATAACTTATACAACATTTGCCTCATGGACGACATTATTCCTTCAACTTGGTGATGAAAGTGTTCAAGTGCTCGCGCACAGCAGTCAATATGTCGGCGAAATGTTTCTTCATATTCGCTGCCACGCCTACTTTTGCTCCCGAGACAACAATCGTTTGTGGTGTCGTAGTTTCGTTATCCTCTGACGACGATGACTGTCTGTCTTTGTCATTGGGAATTAGGTTATCCCTCCAAGACTTGCTTTTGCCAGAATCAATTGCTCTGCGGATGCGTCTTCCACTTCCTGTCCATGGTGTTGAGAACTTTGACGCCATAAGGTATGCTTTTAGCATATCACTCTCATCGGATTCGAAGGACTCCTTGCGCTTCTTATCTGCTTCTAGGGTGGGATAGCTTTCGAGAGTGAATTCGGAACCGAAAACTGTCGTTGGCTTGGATTTTTCCTCCGAAGATACTCGACGTGAGTGGGCTCTCATGCGTTTCTTCTGCAGCGTATCAAAGGTGTTTTCCAATTGATTTCGTGTCATGTACTTGGTTAGTCCTTCGATTTTGGAGATCTCATCGTTTTTGGACTTTGAGAAGGCGGACTTTTCTATTGGTTTTGGTTGGTACTTCTCCAGCGGGACGGTTTCGTAGAATTCTGATGGCAGCTCCCTCGCTGCAAAGCTTGAATCTTTTGGCTCATCGGCTTCTTCTTGACTCTCCTTGATGTGGATTTCCTCGCCCTCAGTGTCGGTGATGTATCTAAGGTGTACGTCACCTTCGGGTATGTCCATCACTCCGTTGTTGGTGGGTTTTTTGAAGATACTCGCCTCGTCAGTGTGCTTCTGTTTGGTGCTCGGTTGACGTACAGGGCTTATCTTGGCTGGAACGGGATTTCCGTTTGAAGTCAGGGAAGTAAGAAAGTCAGCGTCACGTCGAGTTCGTTTCAAGTTCCAGTCTAGGTTAGACATTAGATTGGGAATTGGTTTCATGACCAAACTTCTGAGCCAGTGGTGGCCATCTTCACGTTTCTTCAGATTCCTCTCCTGTGGCAATAGGAGTGGAGCAATTTTGACCTCGACTGGATCGGATACAGGGGTATTCTGCAGAATGAATCGCCTATGACGATTGAGGATGAGATTACCATTTGTTGGGGTCGATCCTTTGGGCAGGTTGTTGGAAGTGGTATCCCTGCGGCGACGGTTCTTCATTTGATCAGTGAGGGAGGTCTCTAAGATCAGTTTTTTGAGAAGCCTATCCGAGGAAGTCTGCCTCCTTTGACGGCTCTCCCACTGAGACTCTGGGTTGTACGATGAGAGCAACTCTGTGAACTGACAGTCTTCGTGGTTGGCCAAGGGGAGAACCCAGAAGCCGACGGACATTGGTGGCATGCTCATAGCCAGAGGCTTGTTTGGATGCTTGATCTTGATGAATGGTTCGAGTGTAGAGTTCAGAGTCAACGCCTCGTTGTTCAAGTACATCTTACCCTTCTTCGAGGTCAGGATATATTGCCAAACTTCTGAGCCAGTGAATTTAGCTGAAAGCCTTGCGGATACCTTTACCGGATAGTCTTCGGTGTTTACAGCCATGAAGGCGATGCCTCCTGATATTCCATTGGCGCAGTGAGTGTACAATTTGTTCGTGTAGGACAGTCTTTTCATTGGCTTGGCAGCAAAGACCCTATTGCCCATGATCTTCTTGAATAAGGCAGTCACATAGAAGCTGTAATTGGGAGAGTTGATGTCTTCAGCGCCCAATGGCTTGAATACGGCATCAAAGCCAGCATTTGCAGCATCACCAAGTGTTTGGGCCCAGGTTATGGCATTTAGCACTTCGGTGTTGGTGAATCCTTTGGGCAATCGATTGACCACACCCTTGGGAGGGATACTCAACCAAACTGGTATCTTTTTCTCCATCATTGCCTTCAAGGATGCGTCTTTGTCGTAGATGTAGCCATTCAAGTTCTCCTCCATGCGAAATTCTGCTGGTCTATACAACAAATACAAACATTAAGAAGAGGAGGAGTATGACAGAGTATGTGAGAGCTTACTGAGTCCATCCAAAGGCGGTGTTTACATCCTTTGCTATTTCAATGTATCGCTTGGTCTCCTCGGCGCTGCTTCCAGCAGTGACATCAGCACCAATCACCTTCCAGTTCTTAACATATGGCCTGAAGGTGTCCACCATGGTGTCGAGGGTGTTTAGATCGGCGACATAGTCTGCAGCTCTTGATGCTCCAAAATCTAAAAAATAGGAAGTTAGATCCTCGATTTGAGCAGAGGTTGCGTCAAAAACAAACCAAGTCCCAGTTGCCAGATGCAGTTATCGATTCCAACGGAGTTTGATGTGTTCAAAACCCTCAGTGCGTCTATAGGATCCCACGACAGTGGAGTGTACTGCACAGGGATGACCATAGTCCAGTTCATTGCTCTGCAAGTGGACAGTTTTGGTGAGAAACCATCCAAAAGTAGTTGTCTGAAGACTCACCTTGTCCATCGATTGAAACCACTCCAAATGGATTGTGTTGGATTCTTCAGCTTGCTCTTCATGTCCGATGGGAAGAAGTAGTCACCCGTGAGCCTGAGATATGAAGGTCCCAATCCAGAGGCCATTTCCGAAAAGGTTTTCCTACAAAAGAACGAATCCATTTAGAGAATCCAATCAGATGGAAATGGTGCTCATACTTATTTGGACCATCTAGACTCTTGTACAGTAGCTCAGGGGGAATCGAGAAACTAACAAACTGCTCGCTTACATCATGTATCGGTTTGTTTACATTGATACTGACCAAAATGTCAGCCCATGTAGTGGACACGCAAAAGAGGCAGAGAGCTAACACGGCGAAATGTACCCTGGTCTGGGACATTGTGAAGGAAAATTGAAAAAAAAAAGTGTTACTACACTTGGAAGCAACTTGCTGGCACTGATGACAAGCTCTCGGGTTGCAGCTATTAAATATATGATCTGAGGAATGCACCACCAGCAATCCGCTGTATTTGCGAAGCCATGAAGCGCACTTGGTGGCTGGCTTATGCGGAAGCAGAATGCGTGGTAAGTATATGTCTGTCGGTGCACTTTTCAATGGCACTGGAGAATTTGTGTGGAGTCAACTAGTACACATGTTGTGAGTTGTTGCAATGAACTCTTGGTCATAAACATAGTTTGAAGCTTGAAGTGAATATCAAGTTCAAGGCCGTGCTATGTGTAATCTGGAATCCCATTTCTCAGTTAAACTTTAACTAGTTGCCTTACGAGTGTTTGCACTTTAATCCATTTAACCTGGAGTTTTAGTGTAATACGAATCTGCTGTAGTAACTGGGCTCAATGTTGATCCGCGATTATGAGCTATCCTGATGGGTTTTAGGGTCAAACAAGTGAGGGTAGAGTGAAGTATGTAAGTCCACAACTTCGCTGGAAAAACGAAACAACCAATAGTTCGGATTGGCGGATGGTCGGTAGACGGGTTGGCGGATTAGCCAACCTTCGAATTGAAGGACAGTTGAATTGGCGGATGGTCGGATGGTCGGATGGTCGGATGGTCGGATGGTCGGATGGTCGGATTAGCGGATGATCGGATTGGCGGATGGTCGAATTGGCGGATAGTCGAATTGGCGGATAGTCGAATTGGCGGATGATCGAATAGTCGGATAGTCGGATTGGCGGATGATCGGATTGGCGGATGGTCGAATTGGCGGATGGTCGGATTGGCGGATGATCGAATAGTCGGATGGTAGGATTAGCAGATGGTCGAATTGGAGTAAAAAATTACGTAACGCTCAGAAGTTTGGAGATCCATCTGGACCCGAATATATTATCTGGCCCAACCGCCTTTCATTATATTTGACCGCATTGCTGACTCCCCCGAAAGTAATGTCGGATACTTCTTTACGGGTAAGAGCGACTTTGGGAAAGTAAAGAGCGAAAGGGGAAACTATTCTTTCCATCGGTGGAGAATCGCCGTCTTGGCCGTGAGCCAGTTAGTGTGTTCACCATCTAGTTGCTTCCTTATTCAAATTGTTTTGTCGAAGCTCCTATCCTATCATACGCCGAGGCCATATTTCCTCCAATCCCCGATTGAAGCCTTCCATACATTTTCTTTAATACATATTTTGTGCTTCTGTGCATTGACTAACATTTTTTGCTGACATTTCAAATGATTTTTCCAATAAACAACATAATTGGAGAAATTTGTGGTGAAATAAACAATATTCACCATGTTCAACTAGCAATGACACAATCCCCATCGGTTTATATACTCACTTTTGGTAACAGTTTTTTTTTTTTTTTTTCGGTTTCAGTACTCGATATAGATTAGTGTGTGCCCAAAGCAACATGGTATAGTTCTTCGAGGTGAATATATACAAATGTTGCAGAAAAGCAACTTATTGGTGAAATCTTATGTATTATGGTGAATTGGTAAATGTTTCCAATGATTTAACCACATGATACATGTTTCCGACTCAACTCTCATCAAATAAAAAAGGAGAAGAATTTTCCCTTTCAAAAGGATTTTTTTTTATTAATTCAACAATTTTGTGCCACACTTAAACTAAAAATATTTTACAAAACTTTTTTTTTATTTATGGGTTTTTCCACGTTCGCTGTGATTGTGTGTCTTGCTGTCGTCTAGATTTTCCGTTGGAATTGAATCCATCGTAACAGAGGATCTCTTCGATTCCGAACTGGAACTAGAACTCCTTGCTGTCTTTGGGTACTTTACAGCTTTTGTATTGCCCGAACATTGCAGAATAAATCGCATTTCATCAATAAGTTCACTCTTGAATGGCACCTACGACCGACGAAAGACAATTAGAATTAGATTCTCCTTTCAAAAAAAGTTAACAGCGCAAAGGACATTTGTGAAAAGTGAAAAAATGATGGTTATTTATACCTTGTTGCTTCGGGATGTGATATATACACTTAAAAGCCATTCGATAAATCCATAGACACTCGCAAAGATACTACCAACAAGCAGGACCAGGTACACACCTCCTAAATTAGCCATACCCAATTCAGCGGCACTATCGCTACCATCGCCTTGCTTATAAGGTGTTTTTTGTGTGTTTTCAATTTGGGAAATGGAAAAATGGAAATGGTATAAAGCAATATTGTATGTCACCAGGATATTAAGACCCAAGCTTGGGGAGTTCTAAATATAAACTGAGAAATATTTTTTTTTTTTTTAAATGATAGCCACACACGGAATAAGGATTCGGATTCGATTGAGTGCAGTTGTGTGTTGATGTGTGCGCGCAAGGGATACCCAGTGGACAGGCATACCTTATTTTCATCGCACCTCTCCTTGACGCCAAGGATCATTTCTAGAATAGCCACAAACACGGCGAAAAATGATCCGACAATTAGCACTAGATAGACGCCACCTAAATTGGAAATCTCTAAGGCGAGGGCACCTCCTTCGCTTTGGGCGTCCTTCAAGTTAATTTTTTTGTTTTGTTCAAATTGAATGCTTATTTTCCTAAGATAAATAAAAAAATAAAAATACTTCTTACCGCGCAGGCACCACCACCTCGTTTCTCCTTCCACCATTTGGTCTTGAGCTTGGTTAGCACGCCCTGCTCCTGTAGCTCGAGGACAGCTTGACTAAGAATGTCCCTATATGGACTATCTGAAATGCATTAGAATGACAAATCTGCAAGGACACTGGTTACAGCAATCGGAAGTTACTTTTGCGCATAGCGATGCCATAGCCCTTTTCGTCTAGGAGCGATCCGACTTGGGTGAGAGTGCACTTCCTCTCGATGGTGTACTCGATTGAGGTAGATTCCATGAGGAAGGCATAGTTCTCGCTCTCAACTCGACTGACACCTTCGGCATTGGATGAGGTCATGTACTGGTTGTTCTCTTTCATGAACTCATACATCTTCTGGTAAGTTGGGTACTTTGCATCCTAAAATTGTATAATTTTGAATTTTAGTTTGGTGGGTGGGTTATACCAAACAACCCTGCAAATATAGAACTCTTATGGGCAAATGTTTCTAAAGAAGTGTAGTTAGAGAAGAGTTTGACTTGAGTAACTTTGACTAGCCACCTTCCAGCTATAAAGCAAGCACTACCCTTTGAAATTTCTTCTTACCTGAAAAAAGGTGAACGTGCTTCCGCCTACTTTGGCACCATATTTGACGTTTCCCTTTCCTGCGGCTAGATCCTCGGCGTTTTCAATTGGTGTACTCAAAGACTCAACCGTCAGAAATGCTGCCAAGTTCGCTGTGTATGAGGACACCAAAATCAGTGTGAAAAACCACCAAAATGAGGCCACAGCTCTGGTCGACGCAGCTCTAGAAAAAGATTTTTAAAAAGTCCTTGTCATTCTCTACTCATTTTCTACTCACTTGGGTGCAATTTCCGTTCCTTGCTGTAGCAAAGCACCAATTGTGAACCACAATGAATTGGCGAAACTAAACTGATTCTCCAGCTCGGTTGGCTCCTCAATACACGGATAAGGATTGTCCCATTCAGAAGGCGACAATCGTCCCAAAATGAACAAACTGAGTGATACCCCTAAGTATGCCATCCCCAGCCACAGCCACACTTCTCCCGAGAATGGCGACATAAACGAGAACAGTTTCGGCGGCTCCTTCACCGGTTTCTTGTACAGAATCGCAATTCCTGTCAAACAATTAAATTTGTTTGTTCAGTTTATCCCCATCCACCACCCAAACTTACCCAAATTCATAAAGGGTATGGTAAAGTCAACAGCACTCTCTCGATCCGATGTCATTGTCAAGTCTGTAATACCCAAGTCGGCTCTCTACGGGGAATAATAATCATAAAATAAATTTCACAAAAATTATCTCCCAACACATTGGAATAGATATTATTGATTTGTGGACCGGAAAATGATTCGCATTATTGACTTTAGGGACGCGCGCTCTCCTTGTAGTTATCATAAATCATTAACAATTGTGGGGAGTAAACGAAAACAAATTGTCTGGCTTGTTGTTGTTGTTGTTGTTGTTGTATGTCGGGTCCTTGGTAGGGATTATGGGAAAAAGAAATACAATTTATGATTGATTGATTATTTTGGTTGAAAAGTGAATCTTCTGCGTGCCCACATTGAAGCCTAATTGAAATACAAATTTCGGCAAAGGCAATGCGACGGGGCATAGGTGAGTAATAATTTCCCTATCTGTCTTCTGTCTGTGAAGAGGATCGAGAGAAAAGCACAAAAGAAGGTCCATGCATGGTTGCTAGGATTCATTGCTTTTAGAGAGTGACTTGTGGGAATCGAGTGGGCGCGTGATTTCAGTCTAAAGGAGCAATAAACGAAGTCATTCGTGCCGCTTTGGATACATTAACCTCTAACCATGTGATCGTCTCTTACAGCAAGCAATGGGAAATATTGAGTCCTAGATCCAGGCTCTAACATTAGGCTAAGCGAACAAGAGGAGAAGCACCACGGGTACACCTCGTCACAGTAAAGTCAGAGCACCTGCTGTCGATGGAATCTCCAACATTACACTTAAATCTGGAGTTATTAGGCGCCTACACATCTTTGAAGTGACTTGTTCTCCAAAAAGTAATAGACCACCGCAGGATCGCTCATCGTATAGGCCTCTTTGCATGCTGGACAAAATGGGTAAGATTCTGGAGAGCATATTAAGTGATAGATTGAAGAGTTCTATCGTTAAAGCAGAGGAGAGATCGTCAGTATAGGGCTCGCGAGCCACGTTCCAGGATCGATGACATTGGCGAAGTTAGAAATACAGCAAAAGAAGCCATAGAAGGAGTAAAGGCCTTCAGAACCGCAAGCTAGAGCAAAATTCTTTGAGCCTTTTTACCAGCAAGAGAGTACCGGACTATCAGCAGAAGATTATGCTGAACTATTTTAGAAATACTGCTAAAATGCAACATCGTCGTCGAGAGGGAGTCTAACGTCACGAGTTGTGTCTTCCAAGGGTTCATACTAGGTACACTACTGTGGATTCTAATGTACATTAGAGCATGACTGCAAGCCGTTGAGATGGTATAGGAGTAGTTTGCAAGCCTGGACCTAAAGGCGGAGGTAGTACTTATGGTTATGGAGTCTGTAAGAGTGACGGTGGACGAAGACGTCATAGTTTCTACGCCACAATTGAAGTAACTTGACTGTACTAGGTATATATTCAACATCTGCAACAAGCAGCAGAGAAGATTGCACAAACAACGGCAAGGATCATGATAAATGTTGGAGGATCTAAAGTAAAGAAAGACTACGTTGCGAGGGCGATAGCTTCCAAAAATGGCCTGGGGCAATGAAGACGATGTCATACAGTAGAAATATAGAGAGCGTTTGCAGAAATATCGGTCAACAGCAGGACAACGATACCAACAGCCACAAGTACTAGTGGAGTACGACAAAGAACAAGCCAGGCAAGATAGATAGATGAAACAACAAACAATCTAACATTCACTTACACCCTCCATTATTTCCAATAGCATTCCATTCCATTTGCCTGTAACTGGATCCAGACTTCCATATTTATTGTCTTCTTGCAGTCGAAAGGTGTAATTGAATCCAAGTTTATTGCCCAGCTCCATGATGAGATCAATACCAAATCCTTCGTATTGGTCGTTGCCTTCAAGTTTATGCGGTGTTTCCTTAAGCATGCCATATGGATCACTCTAACAAACAATTATGTCAAATGGAATGCGATATAGTTAACAGAATTTATACTTACCAAAGCTGTGATCACAACAAAACTCTTATTGACCAGTGATCGTTGATCTGCTTCAAGCGAAGAGATAGACTGCTTACGGTTCATCAGGAAACCATCGGATGAAGACCAAGTTCCGACATTCGAAATGCCCGATGTAGTTAGCTCAATAACCTCGAGAGTAAAGTCCATTCGTAGGCCTTGATGGTCGAATTTGATGTCACCAGTTATTCCCGATATGGACAGCTGTAAGGGGATCGTGATGAACATGATGAAAAAGAAAAGGGTTTCGAAGTTTCCCTTCAAATAATTAGCCTCATCAAAACTACCATACTGGCTCCTTCTCTAACCAGTAACCTACGTCGTGAATAACCTACTGAGCACACTCTAGTCTTTCTAGCGGTTAGGCTAGGTCTATGAATGCCTTGCGACTTTAAGTGGTCCGCTGCTCACTTGGATCAACACATTGATTGGATTATTTAATTCAGGAAACTGAAAAAGAAGATCGCTGTGCTAAAACCACCCCGGCAGTGATAGGTGATAAGCACAGCAGGAGGTCCATCAGTTCAATGTTGCATAAGTCCTGTAGATCAGCGATCCTTTGACAGATAGGACAATGGCACAGTGCCCAGTAATTATGCCGGAAAGGGCGACTATGTCTATTAAGCTTCAAAAGGGAAACAGATCTCTTCTTGCTGATCTAGCGTCGACTGGCTCGACCGATGCATTCTTTTTTCAACTTATTTTTTAAGCAGAACATTGGGATTGCAACAGGGGGGGAGAGATTGCGTTGCATCAAGTCTAGATAGCTTAAGGTAGCCTGTGCCTGAGCCAAGGAACGACAGTAACCCCTGATTCGCTGTGCTTTACCAGCCGAATGTTATTCATTCCTGTCTTATTGTTGCGAAAACTTCTCGGGACCTCTTAAGATCCAGCTGTATGGGCAGCACTGCTTTTAAAAACTCACTTCCTGTTCGCTGAATACATATGAAGGGAGCTCGACCAACGTAACTCAACCTCGCTCGTATCAATATTAAAACTAAGAAAACAGCAGACACTATGGCAAGATAAAGAGCCCCTCTTTGGACATCAAACAATCAATGGAACAAGGAAACATAACATAGAACGAGAAAGAAGACAATCCAATAACTTCAAAGGTCTGAGGCAAGCTAAGAAACTACTGGGAGTTTACAACCGGAGAGGGTCTGTATCCGTCTCGTTGAAAATAGCCTACGAATCTGAGCAGGGTTCTGAACGGTCACTCCAAGATCAAGGATCATATACGGAAAGCATTGGAGCATTGACTCACAAAATTTTGAAAGGGTTGACCTAAATACCAAATATCACCAGATAAAGATTGCTTCGATAGCAAATCTGATCGTATTGTTGTGGGGAGCTCTGAAGAGAGGACTTACTTCTCTAAGGTATGAATATGTGGCCAACGAGACCATCAGGTCCCAGTGCAAATAACCCTATACAAATAATATTTACGGACTCCTACCTAACATAGTTCAACTTGAGCTTCGTCGACCATATGCCAACTTTCGTCGTTTGTATTGTAGGTGCCCGTTCGTTCAGTTAAAACTCGAAGAATCTACTCAATCCTGATCTCTACTCTATGGCGTACAATAAGTCAAAAATAGCCTCGGACTTGCACCACCTGGCCAGTGTAAGCTGATTTGCCGTGTATCAATAAAAGTATATGTTCCCTACTGTGACAACGAAGGAATTAGCTCAGAAGTGACCACATCTGGCACTCAGTGCAGGAATTCTTAGTGACTTATAGAGCGATACAGATGAACAGAACTTACTTCCTTCTGAATGCCTAAAGCTCGGTCCTCAGAGAAATCTATATCAACTGTCTTTACTCCAGGATTCAACAAAGTCCCAATAAGGCTCTTTTAAATGCACCTCAGCTAGTCCCATTATAAGCTCTAAGTGCTTTTCACCCTCCCAAACCTAATATGCAACCACACTCCTATCTACACACGATGTACTTCCTCAACAAGAGGAAGAGGGAAAACAAATTGCTAAGACTCCTTACCGATTTCATGTAATTGACCAGCGTATATCCTTTGTCCCAGCTGCTGTCGTCGTTGCAATTAAGTTGTACGGGTCGAAACATGGCATGCTTGAAAGTCTCGGCCAACAGCTGCACTCCATCGTACACCAGTGCCATATTCACAGTCATCGGGCAAGACACTATAAACAAACTCAATCAGAAACATTTCATCCTCCTCCGATTAGTTACCCACCATTCTGAAAGGGATCCTCCACATTCTCATCAAAGGACTTCAAAATGTCAACAACTCGTTGATTCTCCGGCGAAACTAACCGAAATCCTGTGATATTGGCATCCCCATGCTGGTACGGTTCCAAATCGATTGTTTGCAAGTCCAAGTTCCCAATCACATATCGATAGGCATCAGTCATTAGTCCAACTTGTTGTGCCTATGGTAAACCAATTGAGATGAAAGAAAAGAGTTCTGTTGCAGAGCTCACCTGTTTGAATAGCTCGGGGAATGTTTCAATCGAGCCAACAACCACAAACGAGAACTCTTCGGACTTTTTAACGCGCCGCAACACATTCCGATAGTTACCATGAATATCCAGCTCGTAACGACGCACAGTTACCGTCGGACCATTAGTTCCATACAGTTGAAGTAATTCATTAACAATTGACAGATACTCGCCTAAAAAAGGACTACAAGTTCGAAAGAGAGAAAGCTAGAACCATTATCCATACCAGTTTCATAAAGTATCGTAAATCCATGCCATCCAAGGGCTGTGACTAAATCTCGAAGGACGACAGCCAACTGGGTGGGATGTGGGTGGAGATTTATGGTTGGCAATTGCGTGGAAAAATCCCAACGGGTATCCATAAACGGCATTTCCTTGGCATCACAAATGCTCATCGCATGTGCGGCTGGCAAGGATGAGGACGGACCGAAAACCGCAATAACACTTGACTGTTGAATCACTTGTTAGATTGGAATTACACGTACATATAGTATACATACTCTTAGCATTTTGCAGAGGCGCTTTGAGGTCTCGAAAGCATTGCCTGGATTGACGCTAGCGGTAACTGCAGATAGTTTTATGTCATCGCTGGCTTCATTGGCATCCTCAATTGCTTTTTGAAATATCTTCTCCATGTCGGGGTTGGATGATTCAAATATCAGACCTATCAAAGGATAACTGGAGCAGTAAAAACCCAATAAAAATGCAAGGATATCAAAAACACACACAGATAAGATACGAAAGGTACTGGGAGGCATAAAAAACTGTAATAACACATTATCTAGTGTCGACCAAAATGTACTTCAAAGTCCCTCTGATAGTTGATTGATGGCAGCAAACAAGAAGGGTAGGAGGAGACAAGGACTTGATTCTGTCAGAAGTGGAGCCTAACCACTTGCAAAGTAAACTGTGTTTTGGCTGCAAGGGTGTCATGGTATCAATGCTTAGTAGCAAGAGACATTTTCAAAGAGACACTCTGTGACCGAACTACTTATGTATGTATGTCCTTTGATGAGTGTGAATATGAACATTTTTTTGGCAGTTTCATGTGGGGGTACTGAAGAGAAATTAAAGGGTTTTTGAGCGACTAAGACGATGGCGAACTAGTAAACAGCAGAAAAGACTTATACTCCGAGGATGGAGGGAAGATTATAGACTGCAATAGGCTTTAATGTATGAAGTCAGTCCTCTCAACTAGATGGGTAATTTCATTTATCTTCAATGACCCATCCGTCCGTCCATCTCTGTCCTGCGAATTGCTAGCTTGGCCAGGTGAGCTCCTACACGACATTAGTAATGCCCAAACGAAATAAGGGTGTGTTAAGGATTTAGTCCTACTAAGTGGACGGTTACTGGGTCGCATGTCCCGGTGGGATATATGCCCTGCGTGGCTAAACCATCGGAGCTACATACATTGGGACAAGTTCATGCCTAATATTGAATTCCTCTGTGTTCAGCTGATCTTCCTGCATGAACACAAGTTGGAGTCGACAATGAATGATGATGTTGACAGAGAAAAGTGTCCTGGTAGGTTGCCAACAAATTGAAACGACAATGCCAAGAGCAAAGTGCAATCCGAGAGGGGATCGAACCAGTTGGGTACCCCCAATGAGTGCATGTTCGGTTCTCAGTGTAGAAGTGGCACCCATTTATCAATGAGAAATAAATATCAGCGAAGTTTATCACCACAGTCTCAGAAGAAGATGATTCTGCCTAAGTCTAGGTGATCTTTGGAGACGATATGAGGACACAGAGAAAGATGCAGAACATTTTCCTTATAAATGCCTTAGCTTCTGGTTTTATAAAAAGACAACCTCTGGGCGTTCGCCTTCAATAAGATGAGCAACGTGTCCAACAAGCCGTCGAAGGAAATCCTGCCTCAGGATGATTTCCTTTGGCAAACTTTGGTTTGCTTCTGTCTTTCCAAAGGAATCTCCACCCACCAGAAGAGCTGAGTTCTGAGTGGAGGCTGCCTCTAAATCACGTTCAGTTCATAGCCTTTTACCCAGTTGTGAAGCGTCTAGTCAAATAAAATGGATGTTTGCTTTCAAAGCTCATACTAGAGTACCTAGATAGAATCTTTTCAACTACTCCTTAAGCCCATCTACCCTGTTACCACTAGTTCTACGTTGTGGCTTCTGTCTTCGTTGTTCCTTCTTGATGGTAGCCGCAGTTTAACCTTCTGTTTCCCAAGCTTCTTGTCTACTAAACATCTATCTGATGATATTGTCTGGGGTTAAGTCCTCACTCAGTCTGTTTGCCAGCAGGTTGTCATGATCTCGTCGAGAGTGGAGCATCATTTGTTTCGCGTCTTCGAATGCTTCTGTGCAAGTTAGACAGTAAGGGTTGTCTTTATACCCAAATTTGTGGAGGTATGCTCAGAAGCATACAGGATCAGAACGCATTTGCGTTAGGTAGAAGTTCATCTCTCCATGCTTCCTAGAGGTCTATAGTGGGAATCAGTCTCTGCAGCCACTTGCCTTTGTCACAGTGGAACCATCTGTTTTCCTATTCTTCGAGGCTGTCCTGCTGGCGCGATACTTCCGTTCGAATACTTTAACGAGACTATTGACACTCATAAATTCATTAGGCATGTCGCGTCATAGAAGGCTGTTCGAAACGCTGGTGTCCTCTAAAGGCAAGTGCATGTCAGTACTTAGGTGCCATCCAGTTAAACTTATGTCAGTATACATTCTACGTAGTTTGAGGGTGGTATGGGACTTAGGTTCAGTTGTTTCAGCGTTAGTCTTTCACATTGTTGAAGCCTCCTTCCACATTCATAAATGCCGCGAGAGTGAATGTCTTGTGTTTAAGGATTCTTTCGATAATAATCGTTACTTAGCTATTTAGGCTCTCGTTCTTGTCGTCCTTACAACATCTGTCGTAAATTTCTTTTGATAGAGTGATCCTTTGATCTGATGCTACATATGTATGTACATACATCGGGCAGAGCTGTTTCCTATTCCCATTTGCTTCCTATTAGCCTATAGGTACTTATGCTGTGGCAGAAGCATGTCTGTAGTGCTTGGTTGGAAGCTTATGTGTCATTCTAATAACGTTTTCAGAATGAACGATGGAGGCTGTTTTTCCCCATGCGATTTATGTTGCAGGCGTACCGGCTTTGCTGTCACGATGACATTGGCTTCAGGCTTTAAACTCAAGGTCTTCATGTGCACTTTAAACATACGTAGTGGTAGTTTGCCCTAAGTTCTGTCATAAGACATCAGGATTTAAGTTAGCTTACAGCCAAGTCCCATTAACCCATTGAGGTTGTAAAAACCTTAATGCCTCGATTAAACGAATGATAGCATTTAAAACTGAAGAACTTCCAAGTAACCATAATCGCCTTGTGCATTCAAGTGCCCCTTCAAACCAGCTAACCAAAAACGACCTCAAGTGCATCGCAAAACGTAAACAAAAACACACAACTACATAACCTATGATCTGCTTGTGGAAAATATTCTCAATTCATTACATCTAGACTTCTGGACAAAAACAAAAAAAAAAAGGAAAAAGTTCTCAGTAAATATTTATCCTTCGCCTTCCTCCTTCATGCGCACACACAAATATACTTTCAGTTTATATTTATTCGTCCGATACGAGAGATGTATCTGTATCTCTATACATGCTGAGTAAATTAAATGCAATCTAGTACCCGCTGCTGCTGCTGCAGAACACAAGTTGCCAAGAGTAGCACTGGGTACTAAAAAAGTTTGCGAAACAATTTCATAAAGTGAAGAATAAATCTCACGGATTATGCACTGCAAGTAAGGACTTGCTGTGTAAATTAAAAGTTTTCCCTCCGCTTCGCTCTGCTCTCCCTGCCACCCCTTCGTGTAATTAAAAATAAACTAAATAAAAGCAACGATTTATTGCAACAAAACGCGACGCAAAATAATATGAAAAACTTTGAATAAATTGAAACTTTTTCTGATTTTGGTATTTCCTCGCGCGCGCCATCAAACGATTATGAAAGAGATTTTCGCAGATACAGATACGAACCAACGTTTGTTTTCTGTCCATCGGCAGGCAGTAGTATCCATAGTAAATAAACAATCCAGTATTCACGTTTCAGCGCTGCCATTACAATTCAGATACATCAATTTGATTGCAAAAAAAAAAACGAAAAAACCGAAACTAGACCACCGCACTCGAACGTAATCCGGCCGAAGTGCATCGCAACAAAAAACTAGCCAAATGATTTTCAAAAACCACCATTAGGGCCCGCTCTCTCTCTCTCTCTCTCTCTATCTATATCTTTTATTTATTTCTTTTGGCTATAGATACTTTGATTTGAAAATAGAAATGTTGTGCGCAAAAAAAAAAGGAGGGAAAAACCCTCATTCGCATTGCACTTTAGAACGAAATCATTTAAAATTCATTCAGCGAAAAATAAAAGTCAATTTATTTAATGTGTACACAATGTATCTCTCTCTCTCACACTCTCAGTATTTGGTGAAAAATTGAGCTGACATTCAAATTTATGTTTGCTTTCAGGCGAATCATTCAATTTTTCATTGTTCGTGTACCTAACCTAACCTAAAGCTACTACCCTCTGCGTAAGAAGACATACTTCTTATAGGTTCATCTCTCTGTTAGATAGACAGATACTTTTTTTTTTTTTCTTTTGTAGCTTTTAGCTGTAAGAAAATAACTTAAAGCGAGAGGAAGGTCGTAGGCATAGGAATGTTTTGAAAGATTATCCTATCAGAAGTTTTTTATTTTTGTTTTCTCTTTTTTTCCGGATGACTGTTGAGCGTTTTTCTCTTCGTTTTATGGGAAATATTTTCCACTTAGCGCGTCATTACAAAAAAAAAATAAAGCAAAAGATTCAGTTGGGCTTGGATTGGGACTTGTTGAGCATTAAATTGAAATTCTATTGATAGGGATCTCAGGGTTATTAATATGTAATTTTGTTTGTTGAAAGTTATACAATTTCGCTTGACAATGGAAGTTTGTTCTGAGGGATCGACAGTTTGATTAAATGGATTGAAGAGGCCAGACAATCCCCAACCTTCGTCACCTTCGTCAATTCAAAGAAGGTGGCAACATGAAAATCTTTTCATTAAGCATTTCCTATCTTTAATTTTAAATAGAACAAACTGTGAGCAAGATATCATTGAAAGTTTTTATTTATTTAAAAGGCCTACATATGCCATTTTGTACGAAGTATAACATTATTTAAATAACCATAACAGCTACGCTAGGTAGTATTCGTCCGAAACGTCCAGTTTTCCATACTTTGACTCCTAAATCAGGCCGAATTTGACCAATGGTCCGTTGGATTATGTTGGCTTTTGGAGGAGTGGTGGCTTGCGGTTATATCTGTCACTTGAGATAACTCCACAAGAAGGAGTATAATGAGGTCAAATCGCACGATGTCGGTGGCCAATTCACTAGCACACCCATATCCGAAAATCGCTCGCGCAAGGAGTCCATTGTGGCACGGGCTGTGTAGCACCAATTGAAGCCACTCGACAGGGATGACCTGGACAACGTCGTATAGACCGATGATGCCTCCAGTTCAAAATCCCCATCAAACAGTCACTTTCGCTGGATATATGGCAATTTGTTGAATCTTGTGTGGTTATCGTTTCAATTTCTACAATTTGGTTTGTTAACAGATGCATTCATCCAGAAAAGGGCCTCATCGCTGAATATGATTTTCGACCAAAATTGGGGTTAACTTCCAACTGCTAGAGAGTCCAGTCAGCGAGCGAACGGCGTTGTGTATGATCATTAACTTTGAGATTCTGGGTCAGTTCAATCTTTTACGAGTGTAGGCCATGTTGAGCGGAATTTACTGCCCTCCCACTCTCACACGCACCTATTCCAAATCCACTGTTTATGGCTTGTAGACTTACATACATATGTATGTTTAGTTGTGACCGTGGATTCATAGCCCATTTTCTGACTTTAGTATAGGCCCGTGACTGTAGTTCTTACTCTCCAAGTACCACAACGAAGCAAAACTCCCAACCTAAGGTATTAGAAACTCAATGTTGCCTCAATAGTTTGTTGGAGTTAATTGATTCGGTCCCAAGCTAATAATTTTTGTTTCTGCCAAGTTATTTCTCAGCCCAATGACGCCTGCCTCCTTCTCCACATTTGCTGTCATTTGGTTCATTGTTCTGGGTAGTCGAGCTCTGATGTTGTTGCTCCTTGTCGACAAAGAACAATATTGGTGACAGAATGCAGCCTTTTATAATCCCACTTTGGATTCTGAATTCCTCCTGACATATGGGCCAACCGTACCTACATATGTAGTTTTATCTGGAATGTCTCTCAAATACATTTCCGATAGACACAACAGTAAAGTACCTATGTAAAGTGCCAATGATGATCCGAATGGCATAGATGTGATCGACAGAAGAGGACCCTGAGTTGAAGGTTTCTTTTATGCATTCCAGGAAAAGTTTAGCGATAATGTACAGCAGACTGCTTGACTGTAATCTTCCAACTCTCGGCTTCTCTGGCTCTCCTGATAAGTGGGAGTGGTAGCTCAAGTACTATTTGTAGTTGGTGAAGCAAGGGGAAACACTAATCGCGGTAATGACATCTTTCTTACTGAGGGTTGTAGTGCGTATTCAGGCATTTCTGTCCACGGGCAGTTATCTAACATGTGTGCTGGCAAAAACTCGCTTCAAAACAGAAGCAAAATGTTTCTTCCATCTCTTGAGCTGATCCTCATCCTGTATGAGCATCGATCCCTCTAGGCCTTTTACTGGATGATGACTAGAGCTTTAGCCACTGATAGGTGTTCTCTCTTTGGTGATTCTATAAATGGCACCTCGCTGCTGTTTTTCTTATTTTTTTTTATCGGGGTTAGGATGCTTAGTACATCCTTTACCATGGTGCAGTATTGAGTCCATTAGTTGGTGGTGTTTGTGTAAACAGTGAATGCTTCGCAAAGAGGAATGGCAAAGGAATGGCAAGTAGTAAATAGCATTTTGAACAAGTCAACCCTTTCTAAAAGATCAAACTTGATTCGTATAAATGATAAAACTTTATCCGATAAACGTGAAATTGCGGACGAATTTAATTCTTATTTCACTACAGTAGCCGAAACACTTCAGCCACAATCTGATATCCCTATATGTAGTCACTTCAACTGTATCGACACTGAACCTTTTCAAAGAAACAGTTTCTTCTACGAACCTATATCTGCCCTGGAGGTACTCAAAACTATATACGGTCTTAATAATTCGAATACTTGTGGTGTAGATGGTGTATCTAACCTAATATTAAAAAATATTGCATGGTTCATAGCTGACATTTTAGCTTTTATTTTCAATAAAAGCATATACACTGGAATTTTTCCGAATGCACTTAAATGTGCGGATGTAATACCACTCTATAAAAATGGGAAATTGGATTGTATCTCAAATTACAGACCTATCTCGCTTCTGCCATCCATAAGCAAAATTTTTGAGAAAGCAATTAAAAATAGGCTTGTAAATTACTTAAACAAAAATAATTACTTCAGTTCTGTCCAATTTGGATTCCAGAAAGGCAAATCTACTGAAGATGCTCTTTTAGATGTTTGTTCGCAAATTTTCTTAAATTTGGATAGGAGAAAAAATACTTCAGCTCTGTTTGTGGATATAACTAAAGCCTTTGATATGGTTAATCATAACATTTTATTAGAGAAGCTTAGTAAAGCAGGCTTTCGTGGTTTTATGTTCGAGTGGTTCGAATCATATCTTAAAAATAGATCACAAAGGGTAAAAATAGATGATATTAGAAGTGAAATAAAATATCAGAAAATGGGTGTACCTCAAGGCTCAGTGTTAGGCCCGATACTTTTTTTAATTTACATTAATTCTCTTTTTAATCTAAATTTTAAAGGAGCTTTGAGAGCGTTTGCGGATGATTTAGGATGTGTGTATGGTGCGGATAGCCCTTTAAATCTAATTGCAGACATCAATTGGGATCTGGACTTGCTAAGAAAATGGTTTGCTAAGCACAAATTAGTTATTAGTCCAAAAACAAAAATTATGTTTTTTAGTTTGTCCACGCAGTGCTTCCCTGATGCAAATATCTCTTTTCATGCACCAGAGTGTCCTAAATTTAAATTAATTAATTGTGCTTTAAACTCCTCGACTACCTTCTGTAGCAATCTTAAATGTTGTAGTAACTGTTTCGTTATTGAGAGAGTAGACGAATTTAAATATTTGGGTTTAAACATAGATTCGAAGATGTCCTTTACCAAACACACTGAAGAGTTGCAAAAATACTTTCGCCTTATTTTAAGATATTTTTTTTATCTGAGGAGAGTATGTTCTACAAAATTATTAACATCTATTTACTATGCATTATTTCATTCCAAATTGCAATATGGCATAGGTTGCTGGGGTGGAGCTTCTTGTAATAAAATAAAACCTCTCCTTACGTTGCAAAAATATGTTCTAAGAAAAATCTGTTTTAAGTGTCGTCTTCATCCTAGTTTTCCATTGTTCTGTGATTTAAAAATTCTACCAATTCGTCATCTATACTGTTACAAAGTCTTAAAAATATTTTTTATTAGATCAGGCAATCGAAATTTTAGAATCCTGGAAAATTACAATCTACGTGGAAATTCTTTGCATCTAGTCTCTGTTCCTGTGTATCGCACTACTTCGTTTCGTAATTTTTATTCCGTATTTGCTTGTCGGCTATTTAATAAACTTCCACAGTACCTGAGAGATATAAACTCACAAACTTTTTTTCTGACACAATTAAAAAAATGGTTATACAGTTTTTCTTATGATGATCTAGAATCGCTTATAAATGTTCAGTCCTAGATAACGTAAATAATTCTCTTATATACATACAATTTCTAACATTTTGGTGTACCGTTGATTTCTTTGTATTCTTGTTCATGCCTTTCTAGCAAATACTGTTATCATTATTTATTTATTTATTTAATTTATTTATTTAATTTGTTTATTTTATTTTTTCTCTGCCTTAAGCTAAGACATAATTTCTATTACTTTGTATTTTTTTGTATGATTTGTTTTTTTTTTTTTTTTTTTATTCTTTTTAACTTTACCACCCCACTTATTGTGATTTATGTTATGTAATTTTTGAGGTGACATTCAACACTATTTTTGTAAAATATTGATGTCTACACTATTTCTCCTTTTGAATTTGTATTACATTGTAAATTTAGGCTAAGATATCTGTACAACGTTTTGAGAAATAAAGTAATAATAAATAGTTTCACGGAACTTAAGATCCACCTGGCGTATGAAACCGCCCAACTATACGTTTGTTTCTCTTAAAGGATCACACTTTCTTGTCGTTAGACAATCGAGCTCTGTATTTAGGTCCCACAAGCTAGTGATGAGAGTCTAAGTCGCTCTTTAGAAAGTATTTACATCCCATATGTTGGATACGTATGCCTTAGATCCATTGTAACGCAATCAACTTGATCATCAAGGAACCCCATATTGGTGTGTGGTTTCCCAGTTTAGAAAGCATAGCGCTGCAATCAATCAGAAACCATGTGTCTATGTCACAATATCATGGAGACAGTGCTTACGCCTATTCCGCCAAAGTGATTCTCCTTAAAAATCTAGACTAAGGACAATTTTACAACACCAAATGCTTGATAAGCTTCTTCTAGGAGAAATAATTCCCCATTTACGAGCTCTTCAGAGTCTTTCTGTGCATATCAAAAGACGACTGCACTTCAAATGTCTTCCAGCGTTGGTATAAGGCATGCCTTTTGTTTCAATATTATTTTTGAAGGTTTCAACATGGATATGTAGATCACAAGAATCCTAATCAAGACTGGTATATCTGGACAAAAAAGGTTTGCCAGATCAATCCTACGGAAGTCACGGTAGCAGGCAGTCTTTGCTTCAGGTATAAAAGCACAGTCGTTGGCTCATTTTCTATCAAATCGTCAATGGACCTTGAATTCGTGGAAAGAATTCTTCCTACTAAGGGCTCTTGTTAGGCGCTTGAGAGGCAGAGACCTCGTCCTTAGGTCAATACTGTATCAAGGGAAAATAAATTATTTACTGATTCTAGTTCTCCAACGATTTGTACTTAAAACACAATTTGAATGACGACAAAGTTTAAGTTTAACTATCAATCCACTTTAACCATATCAGTGTGCCAGGCCAGCACATGCGGGAGATCATTCAGTTTGATGAATTATTACCCTCATTATGGACACATCCTCTCATCGAAATGATTGACGACTATCACCGCAAGCTTATCCTTCAATCCTTCGCTTGCTTATACGAGTAAGTCTTCCACTGCCAGTAGATACAAGTATTTAATGCCAGAGGAGAGTGAGTTCTTCATCATCCACCGTCGTCGATAGTCTGCTTACACTAGATAACAAATATCCTGTGTTACAAATGAATTATTGCAACAATAACATTTGGTATGATATAATTTAATCAAAGCAATGACTTCCACACATCCAATGCTCCTTCCTGCAGGATTGAACATTTGTTAGCATTTTCTGAATCTATCTTACAGCATCAGTTGAGAGATGATAAGTCATTCGAATGGTTCGTTCACTATGCCGTCTATTTAATCTATAATTAATTACTTTTTCTTCGAAATGGATATGTGCAAGCTAAATGCGTATCTATGATGTATGGATTCGTGTTCTACTGACAGTCTGTAATAAATTCTATTAACGTTGTGGGTATTAAAACCACAACCTACATATGTACATATATAGGAAAGCAGATGCTTACATACATATGTATAAATGTGTACAGTTATATAATGTAACGCACATCCGGTGTACATGTCTAAAACTGACAGCTATTAATGCCAATAATTCCTTACTGGCAAAAGGAAGGCATCAAACAGAAGGCATACCTACCACCAGCAGCACCCCGCCATTTATTTGGATAGGTAAGCTCCTTTAGGTATGACTTCAGCATGCGGAGGAGGGTATCCTTGATTAGACATTCCAAAAGATAACAATTTCCATTTCCTGTGGCATTCATTATCCTGGTTCTTGCTGTTGATGGCATTAAGTTACTTGCCAGTCATGAGAATATGAAATCAATTAAATTATCTTGAAGGTGTATGCATGAAAATAATTGAGTTTTTTCTGTCTTTCTCCCAAAGACGCTTTACGACTCCTTAAAGGGGAATAGTATATAAGAACATTAGGGACATTAGGGTAGTTCTGCCACAGGTGTCCTTGTCATATAGAACCCAATCAAACCCGACTTACTGCGCAAATCTGATGGTACGAAAGTGGAGACCTTTCGCCTGTTGCTGTGGGCTCACTCTGAAATCAGATAGCGGCCAGGTCGACTAACTTAAGCTGAGTTTAATCGAGGTCGTCAAACGCGGCGAAGATGTTCCTTACGACTCATGTTTCACAGATACGCCGTCGGATGTAATCACACAGGGAATTTCAGTTGCTGTACTGCGGAAAGGACTAGCTTCAATCAAGATCAGAGCTAGGATTGAATGCAGCCGTATTTTATATCTACAGAACTGGCTTTAGCAAACTTTTCATTTTTCCTTTTGTCCATAGATTATGAGGTAGCGTCGCGGCACCTCTGTCTGCAGTGACAACACATCCTTTAACCACTTTCAACATAGGTCATGAATGCTATAAATCGTTGAACTTTACACTGGGCTGAGTCATTGGTTGCACGTGGATCTCGGGAAATGAAACTTCGCCCGAAGAGGGTCATATACTTTCCTATGGATTGCTAGTCTTTGGGCCTGCTCTAAAGAAGGAATACAACATCAAACATTAAGAATTGGACTCATATCATGTTTTTGTCTATTAGTAGTGAGGTTAGACTAAGAGAAGCAAGATGCTCGGATGGACCAAACCTTATAGTCCCATCAGCATCCTGTGGTATCTTATCTGTCCGACTATACAACTTCCAGAGTGAACTTTAGAAATGACATAACGGTCAAACTCTCAACCAGCAAATACTGGGAAACAAACAAAGTGACAAATGACGACATTAAGAAAAAAAATTGGGCAAGTGCGAGGAGGGCCTCGTGCAATAGTGTTCCGGACATTTTATATTGTCATTCAACAATTTTATTCATATCCTACATAGGTACACCTAATACCTGGTTTTGATATGAACAATGTAATGTGTTATCAACTCCAGTCCAGTCCATTTTAATTTGCACTTTCGATATAAAACTTGTATTGTATTAGTGCAAAAACTCGAACTCGAGATATTAAACAATTCTGAAATTACGTTGATAGAAAAGCTCGTTATAGTGTGTCTGCCGATTCTGTTTGTCTGTCTGTATGACGAGTGAATCAATTTACTTCAAACTTCATGTTAGGGAGCTATTGCATGGCCACTAAAGGGGACATTGAAATTTTTGTTCTAGCCCTACTCTTAGAGTTCCTTCACGAAGCGTCATTTTCACAAACACGGAGTTTTCTCCAAAATGGTTCCAACGATTTTGATAAAATACAACAACATTTTTCAAATGTTTGGCAAGGTTTTTTGTTCAACAAATTTTGTCAGAAAAAAATATTTCTTACATATATGGAGCCCTTTCAAAATTCTCTTTAATTTGATATGCCACATGATGGGGAACAAAATAATTTTTTTTTGCCCTTCATACAAGGTGCCCAAAAAAGGGCCCCCAAAATGAAATTCATTTCCGCCATCTTGTGCGGGTTCCAACATAATGTATGCATAGCGAAAGTTTCAGCTCTCTATGTCTAACGGTTCAAAAGTTACAGGGCTGTGACAGACTGACGGACAGACGGACAGACAGACACCGTATCAAACCCATAAGTGTTCCGTCTTTCGTTTTAAGATCCGGAACACTAAAAAGGATTGTGGGTTCAGGTCCAGTCTTACTGCACTCTAGACTCATACATTGTCTTCCAGGTGGAAATATTGCTGTACGGAAGGCTTATCAACATATACTTCGTCTTGTCCTCGTTCACCTCAAGACCAACTCGTTTCGCCTGCTCATCAATATGTAGCCGTTAACGCCTCTACGACGACGGCTTGCCAAGATCTTCCGATGATGCCAATATCGTCTGCGTATCCCAGCAGTTGGACGGATTTGTGAAAGATAGTACCTTCCGTGTTGATACCTGCCCTGCGCACTATCCGCTTCACAACGATATTGAAGAAATCACATGACAGCGCATCTCCTTGCCTTGGAACAGCTCCGAAGAGTTGTTTCCAAGTTGCACAGAACAACGCATGTTTTCCAGCGTTACGCGACACATCTGGATAGGTTTTGTCGGTATCCCGATTTGGGCCATCGCCTGGTAGAGCTGAAGACGATGAATGCTGCCACAGGCGGCTTTTAAGTCGATGTAAAGGTGGTGGGTTTCGAGTTGAAATTCGTTGGATACTTGCCGATTAGTTAGGTTTAGACGTTCATGCAATACATTGAATAGGAACTTATATGCGACATTTGACAGGGATATGATTCGGGAGTTCTTACAAGACATAGAATCGCCTTTGTTTGAAGATGGGGCATATAGAGCTGATACTCCAGTCGTCGGGCATGCGTTTTAAATAGTTAAGTTGGAAGCCCATCAGAGCCAGCGGCTTTGTTGTTCTTAAATTTTCTGATGGCTTCTTTAACTTCTTCAATAGTGGGTGGAGGCGTTGGTTCTTCATTGACTGGAGATGGGTTCTCTTCTTGTCCTAGGACTCTCTCTATTTGCTGCCCGTTAGGCAACAGCTGGAAGTGTTGCTTAAAGACATCAGAAATTCCCTGTGCGTCGCTATTTCGAAGAGCCTGCATTCCGAAATTGTAGCCAGCTGCTTGGCTTTCCGATCAAATTGTCGGATATTGTTGCGCTCGCGAGACTCCTCACTACGTGGTCCCTTTTTTTTACGCAGGATTCTCTTTTCTTCCCTTCTTCTGGTCCCGTACTCCTTGTTTTCCGCTGCAGCGCTTTCATTGAATTTACTCAATGGATTTATTGAAATTTCAAAACCCATTTAGAGTAAATTATTCTGCTTTAAGAGGAAGATGAAGACACGTGCAGACAGACACTTATAGGGTATCCTTACAATCCCTTTGAACTCCTCATCTATATGATGGATCTAGACGAAACCAAAGTTACGTCCATTGGGTGCATCAATCATCTGCATGCTATGCAGATTGGAAATACTTGAGTGGGTGTCAGTGCATTGAGGATGCAATCATTAGAATTATTCAATTTAGCATTTATCATATCCCATGAGGACGTTTGGTCCAATTTCTGGCAGAATTTACTCCTTGTGTCCTTGAATAATAACAAAGTTTGAACATACAACTAGAAAGGCCTTTAGTTAATATAAAAATAAATAAGAGATTGCCTTGGAATACCAATGGCAGGTCTCTTTAATATTTAATCTCCATGAGTAGTGTGCAAAATGATATAATTCACAGTATTTTTTTTTTTTTTTGAATTCATAGCTAAGTCAGTTTAGTTTAGTCAATAACATGCGGACTCCATGTGATCCGTTTAAGGAATGCCTTCCCGCAGTATACCGCGCTCTGCTGACTTCGAAGACTAGGTTAGGTTACCATCCCTAGTCTGCGTTTTGGGGCTTGAAGCCGGCTGTCAGTTACTAAGCTTTCCGATAAAGATTCGGGATGTCGGTGTACTTGAACTGCTTGGTCCCAGTTTAAGCAGAATTGTCTTCTTTTCATGCGCTGTTAACTTCTTCCGCTTGACCCACTTATCATTATACTCGGGGACTCTATTTGATTTCCTTTTTATTAGAAAAGGTTACCTTCTTGACGATACAGTCCACTGGTGAATGCCTCGCAGAGACTGTTTCGGTTCTCGGTTCTTCTGACGACCCAAGGCATCCAACGTTAAGTTTCTTCTTCCGGACGGCTCGCAGATTCTTTTCATTGGACAGATGAGCTTAGCTCCAACTAGATAATGGTCAGAGTGGACTTTTGTCCCTCGACTGCTAGATGCATGTCTTGCGTCTTCCCAACAACTCGGATAATGATATATGGGGCTGTAGCTTTCGCTTTCTCTAAGATGTATGATGGTGTCCTTGGTCCATATGAGACAAAGGTTAACATGGGATTTTTGATCCCGTCTGTATAGACAGAGACTCAGTGGAGTTATTTTACGAACTCTATAAGAATAATGCATAGAAAGTGACTGATGTGGCGAGTACACCTACAGCGGATAGACCTCAAATCCAGCTCTTCTGAGTACAGGGAGGCTTTAACCTACGCAAATGGGGTTGGAAGGCATCTTCAAATGGAGGAGATTATGGGCTTAAACAACGTTTAAAGTCCCTACATCCCAGATACTAAGAAAAATAGCCTAGAACTAATGTTCATTCAATATATTTCCCATTAACTGACCAAGGACATGGCACAGTCCATCTACAGTGCAGACAACTCCTTAATGAACCATTTCTCCACTACTCACTAGAGTCTGCTTCTCACTTAAACTCCCTAAACACAATTATAAGTTGGCGCGCAACTTGTGTAACAATATTATTAACTACTTTCCCATTTGCAACTAACATGACGCGCACAGTTATAATCCTGCCATATGTGGTCTATTCCAGTAGGTAGGTACACCTACGAGTTCGCTCGCATCCAAAGTTTAGCTCATCATGTCTTTAATGGATTCAATTAGCTAACAGAAAGTTTTTGTTCGCTCTGCGAACGGGGATGACGCGACAACTCACTGAAAATGCGCATACACACTCACCATGAGGAGCAGCATCTTAGCAAGTGTGTGCTTGTGTAAGGAGCAATCATTCCGCCGCCACAGCCTCGCATTTAATTAAGGTCCTCGCCAGTCGGTTGCTTGTACCTATACTCCCTGTTGGTAATAATTAGAATCCTCAAAGTGCCAAAACTGCTAAAAAGTCATTCGAGCGCATGTTCTCACGGCGTCATTAGAGTAAATGCCTGAGGGGGTTGTAGGAGAACTTTTCTTTTTTCCATCTCAATGAACACATATTTGAAGATTTTCTATTTTTCCCCCCCTTGATTTCAGCATACAGTGGGGCTTGACAAGTGTAACAACTGCATTTTAAATTTGCTTTTGAAAAAGATGTCATAAGCTGTGCCACTTTTTTTGAGTACCACTGTACTTAAAGCTGTACTAGAAGTCTACTCGAAGGGAAAAGAAAATCAATAAAACTCCCCAGAGTGGGATTTTTAGTGTAGAATTTTGTGCTTCCGCAACATCTAAGAGGATGTGATACGAAAGTAATCGAAAGAAAAAAAAAATTGGAAAAGGATTCCGACTTCGACTCCCCATGTTTGCATTGCAAGCTAGGGAATTTTTTCCCTATCCCAGCGTGCGAGTAGTAGGTATTCAATTTTCCGGTTTTTTCCTTCAAATCTCATGAGTGCACGTGTTAAATGAATCTTTATGCTTGAGATATGTTTTTGGAGAAAATATTTATATTTGTTAAACATATCCATGTCCTTAGTCGACTCAAGGTTATGTAAAAATATTCCTCCTTGTAATGCGGTTAAGATTTTGAGAGAACAGCTTAGTTGATATTGACAATGGCAATTTGGCATGTTCTGTGTTTTTTTTTTTGTGTCCTCCCAAGTGACATGTAACTAAACATGAAGAGTCCTGGAAAAAATACTCCTACATAGGGTGTACATGGTGTCCTCTTAAGGGGGGTGGGGATACTCTGTACTCGAGAGTGGTATCTATGTGTTTTGGTACTGAATGAGAGTCCGCTTGGAACTAATTGGAACCTCTTTCCTAGCTAGATAGACAATTTGGAGTAGAGCAAGGCCTCAGATTCGCTTGGAAGTCAGCTGCTTGGTCTCATAGCAAAAGAGGTAGGAAGAAAAGGCAACTGATGGTGCATTCGCTTCCTGAAAAAGGGCCTTTTACCAGGAGAAGCGTCAGGTCTAGAAGGATCCCATCCCAGCTCTATAACACCTCCTGCAAGTAATCCGTTGAATTGACACAAAGGTGATTAAGTGGCTTTAGACAGAGCATGTGAAGTTTGCTGCCATTTCAGATGACATAAGAGCTGTAGAAGTGGCTATCATATGGAGACGGTGACTGAGCGACAGTTTCGGGGCAAGGGACACTACTGATCGTTTGTGAGACTCCACAGACTAAAAGACGGCTGAATGGTATTCATGATGAGTTTTGTTTGTGATTTTTGCTCTTATGGTGGCCAAAGAAGTGACGCGATATTCTCTTCGAGATCATCCAGAGTCGGTGGCTTATTCTACTAAAACCGTGGCTTCAGAAAACCAGAAAGAAAGAAGTATGGAGCAGTCAAATCGAATGAGTATTAGGTAGGCGAGTCGTGAGCGTAAGCTCTTCCAAATTTCCATTGTTATGCGAGCTGTTAGAGACACATATCCTCTAGTCCTGATAAAACGCGTAGATTATGGTTCTGTATCGCTCAATAGTCACGGTGTTACCCATGGCGTGCTCGAAAATTGGGCCCGATAACACCTCCGGCGTAAATGGTATACTATGCAGTGGTTTAAGTGGCTCTTGGTGAATGATTCAGAGGTACTCAGAATGCAGTGTGCCTCATCACACAAAATGAATTTTGACCGAAAGTCGACCACAGTGTCATTAAGGCTTAGGATACCATAAGTGTGACTTAGATGCGACTCTATTGGCAGCAGCTATTAGACTCTTTCACTAATATGTGCTGCAGAGACAAAAGTGCAATGACTAATTGCACCTGCCACATCTTCAGCCACAGCGTAGGTATTCTCACGAGCACTATGAGGGCTTTCGCTGGCCCAACTGCCACGTGTCATTCCGGTCTCTTTGAGGCGAGTGCCAAAAGGTATTTGACCAGTTTGCATAGGCCGACCGAGAAATCGGTGTCACAAAAATCACTGACGAAGAAAAATATCCACGATTATTCCGCGTTCTTGAGGAGTACAGCATTCCATGGCTCCTTTGACGTACATTCTCCATCTGCTTACTTCACAAATGTCAAAACAAAAATGACAGCTAACGCCATTTGCAAAAGTTATAGAATCTCCCGATAGGTTTTTGTTCACCTGGTATAATTCGCTGTAATTTTTTTTATGGTACGATCTTTGAAGTCCCCTTCCCAGCTCACTGACGCTACTCCTTGTAAATCTATTTATTTTCCCAGGCTTCAATGCTATTTAGCACCTCAAAAGCTCTATTCTTCTTGAATTTCCACGCAACGTGTTTCAGTTAAAATTTCACACAAATTTCCCTCAATCTTAAAAACTGTTCGTCCTAGAACAGAAGTGTTATTCGAAATTGAATCTTGACATCCTTAGAGCAAATAATTTGTTGCAAGGCCTTCTAACCAAATTGTGTTCAGTTGTTGGAGTTCCAAGAATGATTTTCTTTTATTATAACTAAACGTATTGCATTGTTCAGCATGTTGGTACTCATCCACCCGAAAGAGATTTAACATTACACAAAAGTTATAAGTAGATTGTGCCGCAAAAAATAAAGAGAAATAATTTTGAGGGAATTTATTTGATTCATTCACCTTGTATGGCGCTATAATCTTCTTTGCACAGTTCTATAGAATTTTTGCGAAACAACCAAAGGATGAAACATGTACATAAGTACCTATGTAGCATCGTTGGTGGTGGCCTTGGGGGAAGGAGTTTCTTCGGAATGTCGTTCTTTAAATGGTAAACAGTAAATTCTTTTCAAATAATAATCAAATAATAATCATGCGAATATATGAATATATTTGTTTGTAGGATTCCTGTTGCTGTGCGATCATGCAGCCAGCTTTGAAAAACAGAGGATTCTCATCTTGAATTTATTGTTTCGTTGTTTGGAAAATAGTAGATTTTGTTTTTGTTTTTGTCGTACTCATCTGCCTGCTAATCTTCTATGAACCAACTGATGGCATAGTTCTGGTGGGCTATTTGTGCCGTCGTAATATTCCAGCTCCGCAGTTAATTCTCATCTAAAAGTCTAGTAGGATTAGTCATGCATAAGTTTTGTTTTTGAAGCATTCATTATAGCCCAATGTCATGACACCTTTTGTCCACTTCAATACATACATACAATGGCTGTGTAATCCGCGAGAAACTCATTTAATACTCTCGTTTGCATATAAAATAAAAAGTAGAGAACCAAGTTGGGAGCCATGCGGGACCCCAAATTGATACATACATACGTTTACCACAGCAGAAATTTTAACACGACATGTCCTTTCTTCTATATAAGAGTATCGAAGGCTCTACTAAAGTCCAGGACTAACACTAAGAGCGAAATTACCAAGGATTTGTTTGATACTTCTGCCTTCTTGGAATACATTTTGTTGCCTGTACATTATGTTACGTTCTTCTGCGATAAAGTCACCTAAAGACCCTAAACATCGCTATTCCTTCCGCTATCCAACGGTACATGCCGGATGAACTTATAAATTCTTCATTCCGGTGGATTCCACTCGAAAAAAAACGTCCATAATCGGTGTTCTCACAGGCCACTGCCGGAAAGTCTTGCATGCTACAGGAGATGAAGAGGCAAAAGTTTACCCCTCCGTGTTTTCTCGTGGTCCACTCGTCGACGTTCGAAAGCTCTCCACCAGGAGTTATCTAAACTGCTCTATTGTACATTGGCAACATTTGTCATCGCGTTTGTGAGGTTTAGGTGCTCTCTAAAGTTGAGCCTACGGTCAAGCAAAAGCCTTAGCTACTTTATGTAAGTACGTATGTAAGGCTTTGACTTGGCTCCTTTATGTTGGAAGCCGTCTGTGCTATGGTTCGTTGTTCCTCTCATATTTGTTGCGTGCTTAGCATCTGTCTAATGATGTTCATGATATAGTGGTCACATTATGTGTTCGTTGGACAATATGGGTCTTCTTCTTGGGCAGTTCTGTAGAGGTAGGACGAGAAACATCTATAATCAGAAAGCATCGGCGTCAGGAAGAAGCTCAGCTCTCCATGTTGCAATCGCTCTCTCCTTCCATATACCTTCGTCACTTTTCCTCTTGCTCTTCCAATTTGTTGCTTCTTCCGTTTTTTTCGTTCGTTCTTCTTGAGCCTTGGCATAGATCTTTGGCATAAGACCTTGTTTCGTTCCACATATTTACCGCCTCTAACATGTGATGGACTAAGTTCTCCCAGTACTCTTTGTGGTGCATCTCTTTGCGCAAGAGTTTTGCCTTAGCGTCTCCTAGTATTTCAAGTCAACAGACTCTATCTCATATCAAGTTCCACAGTATTGGTCCTAGTACCCAGCCCTGTGGGACAACTGCATATTGCTTCATAGAGTAGCACTTTTTGCCGGGAATAGTTTCTCCGAATTTTGTATGCTTATACATAGTTCAAAGTGCCTCAAGGATATGTTCTCAGCTCGCGGTTAGGACGTAGCAGTAATCTTTCACAAGCAATTGTGGGGGTATCATCCCGTGATGCCCCCTCTTCAATTGCTTTATACCAATACTAAGTATCCCTATGCCATGTTGTTGTTCTCTTCTCTCCTCGGCATATCCGTCTAATTCATTTAAACCATTAAAAAAAAAAAATCCCCTTCCATCGTTACATCCAAAATGTAAATATCAAGAGAACGTGTAAATACGCAAGTCTTAACAATGTATCTAAATCAGTCGCGAGTAATAAATACAAGACTCATGCTGTAATTACCATAAAAACAAGTTAAGACGCCCGCTCTGTGCAGTTAAACATATCTTTCTCCAGTTCGCTTGGATCCATTTGAATTCTAAAATCCGAATATACGAGTATACTTGGAAACCAGCAGAATCAGTTCAAGCGCTTGTGTAGACACAGAGAAATGTAAATTACCCCCTGCCCCGCCCAAAAGAACAAAAAAAAAGGGGTTGACGTGATCCGTTTTGCATGAGAAAGCGACATTATTTGCCATAGTATTATATCCGACGAGAGGAGCTCATCTTTAGTCCTTGTGCGCGCCTACCACCATCTCTATATCTCGTAAGAGGAAGTTGGAACTTTTTGGAACTTTTCTTTTTTTTTTCTGTCTTTTTCTCTGGTGGAGCTCGCTGCGAAATCGAATTTTCAAAGTGAAAGGCGCGACATTAATTTTACAAAAGAAACTTCTCCAATTTGATTAAGATCAAGATGTTGAGGGCGCGATGAAAGCATTGAGAGCGGCGACACAGCATTACATTATTATCAATTGGCTAAAAATGTGTTAAAACACATAGATAAAGGGGTTGTTGCCTTAATTTTATTTTCATAGTTCAGTGACTCTCTCTGTAATAGGATTTAGGCGTTATTAGCCGGTGGGGGTTGCGCCTGCCACACTAATTGGGTTACATTGGCTTGAATTTTTTTTCTCCTTAAAAGGATCTCTTGATGTCTTATCTTTAGAGATACTTTTCAACCGGAAAATTAGTTAAAAAAATATCGCTCGAATGATTTATTAGCATTTGAAAGGGTGGCCCGGCGCGGCGGGGACTAGGCGAAATAAATCGAGACAATTCGTCATCTAAATTGGGGTTTCCACTTGAAATTAATTATGTCACGTCGTCGACATTGGAAGCGATACAAATTTTATTGATCAAAAAAAAGAAGAACCCATTTTTAATAATTATTATCGTTCTAATGGGCTTTGTGGGATGAGATTCACTTTTAGTCCTTGTAACCATGATCTGATTATTCATATTGTAAGGAGAAATTGTTTCGTGGGTTTCGTTGCCACTTGAACTGGAAGCTATTCATTATGCAAAAGCCACCAACCCACATTGCTGGAGAGTAGTTAAAGTTTGTCGCAAGGAAATATTTATCTTGAAAGAGAGAGCAAAAGAAATTGAAGATACAAACGATGAAACTAATTTAACTTTCTCAATTAAAATGAAGCTATTTTTTGTGTGAGACAAATGCAATAAATTGCCAGGATATGGAAGCAAAAAGTTTGTTAAGGTGTTAGCACAAGGAAAGAAGTTGAACCTGAAATCAAATAGGTCGTAGGAGCCTCCTCTATTGCACCGAAACGGAGACGTACATATAGATGTGTGTATGCCTCTGATGATGACCTGTGGCTATGGAACACGAGCAACAATCTGGAGAGGCCTTACGGACTCCCTCCAAGAAGGACCTTATAACAACAGATTCATTCAAATGGAGCCCAATACAAACTATGTTTCCTTGTGCTGAGCGAGGTAAGGTAGTTCGGCATTCCCTCAACGGAAAGTTGAAAGTGTCCAAAGGTCGGTTGAAGGACTGAAGCCTCATATCTTACAGTGTCTGGATGTTAAAGAGGTATGAGAGGAGAGTAAGGAAAGTCACTACCGCACAGTGCCATGCTCCGACTGCGGCATCAACTGATGCTGATGCTCAATGTCATGACAGATCGACGCACTATGCTTGGACAGAGATGTGGATTCTTCAACTGCAATACCAACGGCCAAATCATTAAAGTATAACACAAGATCAGTTCGGCCTGTCAACAAACATCCAACTAGATCCATGACATTGCAATCAGTCGCCGCTTTGATGAAGTGATCCAAAACCAGGAGGCCTTCCGGTACTTCTTTAGGCGCAACAGCAGGAGCGTAGTAAAGTTAGTGGGCTGTGATTTTTCTATTTTGGATCATAACCTCGTCTAGAGAAGATAATAATACTACTTAGCCACTTAAACTTATTAAAGATCACAACGTGCAATATCAGCAGCTTCAAGGCTCTCCAAATGGTCCAGAACTTCAGCGAACACGTTATCTTAGAAGCACATATCCAAATCCATCAGCACCACTAAAGGATGCCCACAAGGAGGAGTTCTTTCACCTCTGATTTGTAGCCTTTTAGTAGGTAAAGTTCTGCTCAAGCTGACATCAGCATAAGCCTTCAAGGATATAGACTACATATAGTCAACATCGCTCCCAGGTTCGAGACGGCGAAGAAGACCGAACCTCCGGTACAAAGACCAAGCTGTTGCGGATGCCAGAAAACTTGGTCTTCACAACTGGAAGCAGCGTGCTCGGGACCGCAGAGGATGGAAGACAACGATGTCTCAGGCAGGGACTCTACAAGGATCGGGAGCCCTTTAAGTAAGTAGGTAAGCAACTGAAGACCCTTTGCGAAATAATTCAGAAAAGGTTGAAAGTCACCCAGAACTGGTGTAGGACTAGACATTTACCTTATCAAGACCACTGTGGCACCATTCACCAGAAAAAGGCAACTAACTTGTGTGCAATCAATCTAGACTGGCATAGGAATGACATGGTCAAGAACAATTGCTTCTAAAGATATAGAAAAGCTTAAACTGGGCGAAAGGAATAGAGTCTGGGATACCAGGATATGTATAAATGGGGCGTACTGTAGAATGAAAGTCACCCTAAGAGTCTGTTCCCCCTGCGACACATAGATATACGACAAATAGTGACAAACTACGTACTCTTTGGATTCTCATTGTAGATCCAGCCATATCCAAAACAGGAACTTTCCCATTTCCAAGGAGCACGGAAGGATTCTCTTGCTAAAGCATTTGTTTGCACTTATCCTCGAAAAGAGATAAGGAGACGTTACACTGGGTATGCAGCATCCTCGCTGAGGAAACAAGTCAATCTGAATCGGGAGGACAACTCTCTTCCTAGAGTGGGAGTGAACCACTTGAAAACAAAAGGCGACCTAAAAAAGGTTGCGTCCAGCCATGCAAGGGAGGCGCCACGCCGAATTGGGGGGGATTGCATAAGGTAGCACTCGAAAGCTCCCCGAGTCGTCAAACTGAATCAGAAGGGCGTTTAGGTGTGGTATCCAAAACGTACTCAATGTTCAAATATACAAGATCTCAGGACGATGCGCTCATAGCCTCAAAAAAGGCCAAGAATACAGAGACAGGTCATACAACGAAGTGGAGACCTAGTCTACGGCCGAAGAACGACCGAATCAGTGGATGAAAGCTTGGCTTGCTCTTCTTCTTTCTCCCAGAAACTTCTGCAGTAGTCGCTTAAGCTTAGGCAACGTTCTGGAAGAAATCTTATTGCAATGCTCAGGATCCTTTTGTACAGTGCCTCTGAATTTTGTCCTGTTGAATTTCAAGGATTGATGTTAAATTGTTTCAACATTTCCATATGAGGGGATTCAAGATAATTCCTCCAAGAGACTGTGTCTCTGTTCTGTTCTGGAAGACGGACGATGAACCTTGTGCCTGACAATACATTGCCTAAGGAAATCTGTCTCCAGCAGAAGAGCATGCTCGTCAGGTGAGTTGAAAATCAAGGACAAGGAACTGCTTCTGAAGGCATATGTACCTGTTTCCACAAAGAATTTAATTATTTAATTTTACATTTTCAGGACAAACAAAAGCACATAAGTCACAATGAGAAGGACTTTAACAGAAACCAAAGTTTCTTCTGCAAGATGACCCGCACGCTGAACGTTTATACATTACGCCAATAGCTGCACCTCGTATTGTCTATTCGCTTTATCAGGAACCTAATTTCGTCGTCCTTTTGTTTATATACATTTTTTACGACTCCTTGGTCAGTGTATCAATTAAGAGTAATCCTATAATAAGGCAAGCCGCATCTGCTTCTATGACTTTATTGGCATCGTAAAGCTTTGTTACTTACATGCATACTAATTCGCTTTGAATGAGTCCATGATAGCAGTTTATGCTTTTGTTTTTATTCCTTGACAGTGGATTCAATGGAAGGTTGTGATCTCACAAATCCAATTCACAACCTCGCTGCTGGCAAGAGAATAGCAGAAGAAGAAGTCCTTTTCTGCTGGTTCACATCTTTCTGCGTTCATCTCTTGCGTTTAGACCTAATCCTGCTTTGCCGATGTTTTATTGGTTTAAGGATTCTCTGTCTGTAGCCGCCGCTAGGAAGTTTAATTTCTTTCATATATCCCATTCTATGGCAAATGACCCAACATCCTAATCAGTAGTCCAAGGGCGGATGGCATTTGTCCTGTACGATTACAAAATCAGTTGAAAGTCGTTATCCCATTCTCCTGAGAATAATGAGTTGGGTATGTGTCAAGACTCGGCGAGGTATTGTTCATTCCAAAGGAAGTACAAAACTCTTAAGACGAATAAGCCTAATTGAAGAATAGACAATCATATCAGAATGACTTCAAAAGGGAGGCGAGGAGGAGGGAGGGGGAATTCTAAAACAAACCACAACGTTGGGTCCCTTTTCGTTTCTCTTCCAGAAGCCATCTTAGCCCGAGAGACTCTCTGGATTTCTTCACAGTTCCCGACCGAGATTGATTCCTCGTGTCAAAGCTAGCATCTGTTTAAAATAAATCTTTTTCACCTCGGTCAAGTTAATTCTTCTGCTAGCTTCTGCCAGACATTAAAGCAGTGTATATATAGGTATATGTACAGGCATAGTTCACTGGTATCATCATCTCAAGGACCCATCTTGTTAAAGCGATACCCGTAAGGTCCATGACGTGTAGAAGAAGCTGAAGTGTTTCTCGCTTCAGACTTAGAACTTTTCTACATACAAGTGGATCTGACCTGCATTCTAATAGCTGTTTTAGCCTTCCTTGGCATTTGGTTGCAACTGAGTTGTCCATCAGGTGGTCTGCCAGTCCTCTACCTACTATAGCGAATGCTTTGGGACCAAAGAGTTGACCATTGCCTTTGTTCTACTTGCCCTCTTACCTAGAGCTGCGTCATCTCATTTCGAGATGCGAACCAATTGAGCTTATGAAAACATTGATAATCGGTCTAATTAACATCCATTATGCTGACCTTGCCAAGATTGCTACATCCCCCGTGCCTCTACGTGACCATAGCTCCTCTTGTTTGTGAAAATAAAATGACTATTCCGTCTTTGTTGAGGGTACCACGGTTCTGTCACTTGAGGTGCATTCCTCATGAATGTACGAGTATGTATGTTCCTCTTGACATAAATTCTATGTCATCTCACAGTGTGGATGCCAATCTCTTCTGTGGACATTCTTCGTCTTCTATCTCTTGGTATAATTTTTTTCCCCTAGTCGCTTGGCTTCCTTAATCGTAGCTTGGTCCTAACCTCGTTCGGTTTGGGGTGACTGTCGTCCAGCTACCTCGCTTTGATCACCTAGCCTTCGTTGGACTAAAGGTCACGGTATCATTCCTGGACCGCTTCCTTGGCGCTGCCTGTTCTAGAGTGGTTTCTGCTGCAATTAAGTAAGCAACTATACTAGTAAGCTCATTGACCAATATGTCGCTGTTCTCCTAGACAATTTCTCGCGCTTTTTATCTGTTGCTTCACTTGCTTTTGCAAGTGTTGGCGCATCGCATGAGCTGAATCCTTTAGTTTCCCTTCGGATTCCACTGTCTTCACAAGATCCTTCTTTGTCGCTCCTTCACCTCTATGTACTTTCTTCCGCCTTACCCTCTGATGTTTGGTTCTATTACTTTTTTCTACTCCTTTGCACTTTGGACCTACAATTCGGAGAGGAATTAAGGACAAGTTAGAAAGAGAGGAGCAAATGGTTCACTGAGCAAGAGGGTGACCCACCCACCTTCACACATCGCCAGCACAATGGACCAACTCCTGGTCTAATTCCTCACCGAGGGCCAACCAACCAGGAAGAGATTTCCATTACCAACTCAACTGCCCCTTACCCTGAAACTCTGTGCTCCTCTTTGTAGTCCTTTTGTATGGCACCTACCACCTGCGAGTCATGGGTTGTTCAATCTTAGTTTTTGTTTCAGATTCAGTTCTACCAAGATGGTAGCCATTCAATTGGTAGTACCTCCTGTTTGTCTACATAGACCTCCAGGGTTGAGTAGAGTTAGGGTTGTGTAAAACATTAAGGCTCTGGAAGAGATGAACCTTACAAGCCAAGAATCCTCTTCAATACGAAGCCAATTCTCGACGATAACTCGTCTCCGAAGGCTCTCCTACACCTTACATCCCACAAACTGCCAAACTACCAACTAATTAAAGAAATGTACCAAATTTCAAAATAAACTAATTTCGAAACAACCCAAAACGACCTCAGACCAGGTATGTGCGTATCATCCCCCGAATTTTAATTAATTTAATTAAACTTAATAAAATATCAAATAGCATAATTAATCCCTTTTCTAAATGAGTGCCGTCCGCCCTCCCACTGACCGGATGTACGAGTAGTGTGGATGGAAGGTACCTATAGATATTTTTCATAATTAAAAATTCCCAAAATATCCATTCTCCTTAGAACTTGCCTGCGCCCAAATGTAAACACAGATTCCCCCCCGTTTCCGTCTTCTCCCCGCCTACACACAATTCCAGGGATCGAACCCACAATGGGAAAGCAAATTGTTGCTTTAAACTCGCATAATAATCATTCATTCGGAACACATACCAACAACTCACCATAGCCCCATCCAACCCTCCAAGGTAATCTCTTTGTGTGATCCACCATCCAGGAGAATGCATGAATACGATTGCAAACACCAGAGTGACGAAAATTTCTATCTACAAGAGGCGTGTTGGTATCCGTACCCCAAGTATGTCGCCCGCCCTCCACCAGGAACTCCGACTATTTGCTAGGACACATCATGCATGGATTTTTCATCAGTGGAACGTTCGGAAAGCGCAAATAAAATTGAGTATAGGATTTTCTAGAATTTAATCAAGTGGGATTTTTTTTTCCTTCCTTCTCTCCTTTTACTTTAAGTTTGTCTCTTTTTTTTTTTTCCTTTTATCCTTCCTTAATATTTAAAAAAAAAACAAAATTGAAAATTGAAGTTGTATCTCGTCCGAAAGAGAACCAATGATAGTACCAAGTTTCGGAGTTATACGGCCGAGAAAAATGTATCTAGGTAATAAAAAGGAACACAAAAAGCTACTCTCTTCTCCCATCCTTATCGTGTATCTTTCGTCGTATTTGTATTGATTTTTTGCGCGCCGAGAGATTGTTGTGTGTTGACATTGCAACCAGTGCGCATCCACCGCGTTCCCTGTTCGAGAAAATCTCATATGTATACCGAGGGCTTAGTGAGTCTTTGCTCCTGGTGTCATTTCGCATCTAAGCTGCTTGTCCTGTTGCGGAAATACTCTCATGCAAATAAGAGGAGAAAAAAGTGTGCAAAAATTCACAGGCAATCCCAACACGATTCTGCGTTCAAGCACATGGAGCTACTCGATAATAAGGGGGGCACACTCACTTAAAAGGAGTTGCCAGACTGGAGATTGTTTTTGTTGCTTTATTTCTGACAGATTCGCAAGGCATTTTATTCCCTGCAGCAAGCTTTTCGGTGTCAGCGATGTAAGTACAATCAGGTGATGAGGGTTGAGAGCCTGGCGATAAATTTCACTCTGTTAGTTGAACCACAGTTGGTTATGCTCTCAAGATGGCTGACAGCCTCTTCTCTTCTATGACTGAAGAGCAGGGACATGAGCTAGAGAATGAGTATAAACTGAACTGGCAACAGCGAGGGAAAGTTCGGATTAGAGGTTGAAGACAAAATGAAAAAAGAGAGTCGGAGAGAAAACTGAACCCTGCGCTACACCAGCATTTATGAGGTACACCGTCCAGTGCAATTTGCATTGCCATATGCAAGTATTTTCGACAAAGGATCTTAAAACCAAACTCTGTCTATTGAAATCTCAAGAACAACCATCTTTTTGTCGCCAAAGTGATAGAGAGAATGGTGGATAAACTGTTCATCCAGTTCCAGCTCCATTTTCTACTATACTTCTTACTAATAATAAAGTTAAAGAAGGAGGAAGGACCGTTTATCCACCATACTCGGTGAGGTCTGTGATCAAGTCACCAGGGGGCATTGTTGGTACGACTGCCGGTCATTGAGGAGTTGAATCAAGATATTTTATAAGCTGAATATCACGAAGGAACGTAAGTGCATCAGCCATTGACCAGTGAGCAAGATTCGCTTTGTACAGTGACAGGCTCGCCAAATGAAGAAGAAACTTCCCGAAAAGAACCTAGAAGAGCAGTACACACGGGAAAGCTTACGCAGAGGTTTTCATCAACGAACACCTCCTCACAGCTTTATAAAGGGATAACATCCAGATTGGGGGACTCTGTATGTTAAGATCTCTGAGAACTCCTGATCCCATGGACAGGGACAGATAAAGCATTTTCTGATCAACAATCAGATTCTACTTGTCTAAGGACCTGACAGTTGGAACGTCCAAAAGTTGTAGAGTTTTCAGTCATGTAAGAATCTTCCATATTCATATCTGTTGGCTATTTAAACTTCACAACATATAGCCTCTTTACAGCTCTGGTGGAAGCATGAATTAGCCTTTAGTCTAAGGCTCTGTATTCTATTAAGAATAAAGTCAGTCATGCCTAAGAGATTGTGTCGGTGATCATATAGTAGAATTGGTAGCTCCCACGCCACCATTGTGGAAGCATACCGATCAGTCAAAAGCCCCACAGACGTCCGTCCCAGTCTGTGATATTATCAAAAAATATTTCAAGTATTCAACCCAAATGCCATTATTATTGTTTCTCCATTTCTCGGATAAATCCTTAATGACATCGCTAAAGTATTCCAGTGATTTTTGATTGAATATCTGGTGAACCAAGTTTTGAAAGCTAGTTTAATCCAATTGAAAGAGTTTTTGAGGGAGCGGATATAGTGTTAGAGTAAGTTTTGTTTCGCTGATTGACTTGGAGAACAAAGTTTACCAGAATGCCAGGTCCCTTCACCCAAAGCCAGAGTTATGTGATAGAGGCTGAACAGTAATATTACTCTTCTTCGTAAGACCACGCAGATGCTACCTTGTATAGCAAAGGACTGCTCTTAACATCCATAGTGGTCTAATTCTATTTCAGTTGCATAATTACAGGATCTTACTGGATCGATTCATCTGGGGAGGAGAGCACACATTTTAAAACCATTTGACATCCAATTTTGAATAATAATATCACTAGGCGATGCAAAAAGGCTCGAATGGAGAAAATCGAAAAGTCACCAAGTAGGTTACGAGTTGCCACACTGGCGTTTTTTAAAGCAATAAAGTTGACCACTTTGCTGTTCATTTCCTTAGAATGAGCGAATGGGGATAGTTTCAGATTACCATTTCTTGTTCTTTTGTTTTTATGTCATGTAACCCATTTTGGGTGCTACACTACAGTCTCTACAAGACCTACTGATGACCATCTTTTCTTTCTTCCCAAATCTTGTCCAGTCGTTGTGCTTCCTCTTTGACTGTTGTGCTGTTGTGCGCTATGACCATCGTGTATCCTATCCAAACCCATCTCTTGTTTGTAGATCAAACGTAACCTACATCAATGTTAATGTTTAACATCGATCGACTGTCAGTGTCTCTCAGTATGTCATCAACTAAGAGCACATCTTTCACGAGATGTAGAAAAAAGAATCCTAGCAGCAATCAAGATCCAACTAGAGTCCCATGATGATAGGTAAAGTGAAACGTAACGTGTGACAGGTGCCACTCTACCTATGCGCTAGCCACAGCAGTATTCAAAGAGCGGATAGGTTAACAGCCTAGGTTAACGGCCACGTAAGAGCTGGTAGATAAGAGCTTATTTGAGTTAAGATAAAAGTTCCTACGTCCTCTAACAATAAACACTGTACTGGGGCTGTGTTAGAAGAAATACATAATTGCTTAAGCTCCCACTACAGCCTCCCAGTAGAAATAATATCAGTACCACGATCAAGGGCATTGAAAAGCAATAGAATGGAAGTACTTCATCCTAGATGGACCATCGGTCTGCGAAACAAGGTACAGTAAATAGACAGATGAAACTACTATTCCAATGCTAGGAGCCAAAGAGCTTTTCAGATGAGTGAAAGGAGGGAATGAGTCATCTAGTTCCCTAAGCAAAAATCCTCAATCTGGAGATCCACTGCGCGATACCGAACGATGATATTTTCGCCCTGGAACCGACTCCATTGACTAACTTAACAGACCATCAGTGGCCCTGCGTTTAATGCCCACTGTCACATACCCCATTGATAATCGTCCGAAAGTCTAAAGAAGATATCTATTCAGCGTGCCTTGAGCAAAGTTATCCCCGATTGAGGCATTATGCAGACTAATTGGCTATAAAAATTAAGCAACCAACCAAAGGATCAACATTTTGCACAGAATTCGTTCGAAGTGAGCTTCCTCAAGGTTCTACTATTAAGCCGATATTGCTTTTATTTAACAAATAATCATGTGCTTAATGCTGCTTTGTCGATGAAAATGGAGGAATTGGGTGACCGGTGTATTCCTGTTCTTTTCCAGGATAATGACCTTTCAGCAAATGGTAGTAAATGTGGAGAGGGAAACCAGTCGTCCTTGGGCTGAAAACAATTATTTTACCCAGTTTGACGTTCTATATCTTTTGGACCCCTATACTTTATACTCCGCTGACAACTAACCTACAAGTAAGTCTAAATTAAGCTAAATTTCACTCCTGGCATTGCTGCATTGCCATATTGCCAGTGATGAATGAATGAATTGGCTAGGGCTGTCCAAAGTTACAAAAGATACACACACAAGTTGCACTGACGTAAATGTAGCCTCCCGCTGTTGGATGGAGATGGAAGAGAGTGCTCTCTATAAACAATTTCAATTGAACTTTCTGAGAACATGCGTTTCGGAAACTTTGCGCTGAGCTTCTTCACTACACCATTGGTGTTTTCGGAATTATAATACCAGATACCTACTGTACGGCTAAGTATCCGAGAAAACAGTTCGGGGTGGACAGTTCGCGTCGAGGGTTGGTTCCAGCGAAGTCTCTCACTCTCGCTAAATTCATCCGAATTATTTGTGTTTTCCATTTGCTGTGGATTTCAGTGCGTGAGATTTATTATTATCAGGCAGCAAAACACAGTGCGAGTGATTACGTGTGTGTGTACTCAACAAAAATCCATTCCATATTGTCTTTAGACTCGAAACGATATACCCGACGGAACTGTTTATTGTTTATTCGGCGCGAGATGAGCTCCAGCGATATTATTGAATTAAATGTTGGCGGCGTGCATTATTCGTCCACGCTCGCCACCTTGACAAATGAGAAATCCTCACAACTCAGCGAGATGTTCAATAATCCCGACAGTTTAACCAAGGATAGCAAAGGTCG
This sequence comes from Chalcosyrphus nemorum, assembly GCA_949716465.1. Classification (NCBI taxonomy): domain Eukaryota; kingdom Metazoa; phylum Arthropoda; class Insecta; order Diptera; family Syrphidae; genus Chalcosyrphus; species Chalcosyrphus nemorum. The sequence goes on along the minus strand of OX454333.1, from coordinate 40,281,455 downwards.
AATATTTTTAGACCGTGACGGTGTACTCTTTCGCTATATCCTCGACTATTTACGAGATAAACAACTTAATTTGCCCGAAGGCTTTCGGGAAAAGACCCGCCTTCGGAAAGAGGCCGAGCACTACAAGTTGAATGGAATGCTTGAATGCATGAAATCTGAATTGGACTCGAAACCAGGTGGCAGCATTACAATTGGCTATCGTGGAAGTTTTCAATTCGGCAAGGACGGTCTGGCCGATGTGAAATTTCGTAAACTATCACGTATCCTGGTCTGTGGCCGGGTGGCGCTTTGTCGTGATGTTTTCGGTGATACGCTGAACGAATCTCGTGACCCAGATCATGGTGGACCGGATCGTTACACGTCTCGATTCTTCCTGAAGCATTGTTTCATCGAACAGGCCTTCGATATGCTGCACGAACAAGGATTTCGACTGGCTGGCAGCTGTGGCTCCGGAACAGCTGGCTCTATTGCGGAACCCAAACCAGGTGTTGATGCTGAAGAAAATCGATGGAATCACTACAATGAATTTGTTTTCGTTCGTGATTAGGGGATTTAATTTTTTTTTTTTCTAAATTGTTTTTTCATCCACCAACAAACAAAAAAAAAAAAAAAATTGTCTTAGAGTGATGTGTTTTAGCAGCGCACATTTAGCAAACAGAACAATCTCACACCGAAACATCTGGAGCAACAACAAAAAATTTACAGTGAAACCGCAGTAAAAAGAAATTTATATATTTTCCTCATCATTTGTGTGCCACATAAATAGATGGACTTTAATCAATAATCTATTAGAATAATTTATTACTACTATAAGGAAATGTTTTAGTGAGTATCTGAGGGCATTGTTTCCAGTTAAACTGTTGTATTCAACATTCAACAGGCGGCGGCGGTAAGCATAGATATAAAAAAAAAAAATCTTTAAGCAAATGTTTTACAAGAAAAGAAAACAAACAAACTAACACCAAATCATTTAGAAAAAGATAAACTGTCAGTAATCTCCATGATGTTTACTATAAAATATAGCAGATTAGGAAATGAAAAATTTGACAAATTGTTATATACATAAAAAAAAATAAATAAATAACATAGTAGCGTTCCAATATCCGTAGGAAATGTATGTGCCAAGAGGCACTTAAGTCTATCAAATAGAATGCAATATGCTTGGGAACATTTACGCCAAAGAAAGGGAATAGATTAGTTTACTTTGAAGATGCCAGACGGAACAATCAAGTGGAATTTTTAAGATTGTGGGCTTTATAAAGCTCTTTGTTTGTCGTTATGGTTAATCGTTAAAAGGTTTGGCGTTAGGCCTTCATCTGCTCTGTAGGGAAGTGATACATTTAAAGGAAAGGCGAATAGTAACAGATTGAATCTAGTACAAATAGTACAGTAGGTGATGCAAGAGTGCAGGATGGTTGAAGGTGAAAACTGAACTGATTGCGCAAGAATTTTGGGCTTCGAAATGTCTTCAAGTTTTGGGCCATCTGGCAACCCTGTTGACGTCCAATGACATAAGAGGAGAACAGGGGAAGTATACTCTCTATATCTCTGTAACAACTAAAAATAACATTCATTTTTGACCAGACAATGATAGAGAAGCTTAGTCTGTCTGTGTAGATGTTCGCAACACTGTAGTCGAAACGGTTGACCCGATTTCCTTCAAACTTTATATCTGAGGTCTGCAAAGTCACAATTCCAGACAAATTTGGAATTTTTGCTCTAGCCCTATTATTAACGGTACTTTGCTTAAGGCCAATTTCACAAAAAGTTGATTTTCTCGAAAATATATTCAACGATTTCGATTAAATTTCATATTCGAGTTAATTCAGGCAAGTGCTATCAGGTGGCGCAATAAGTTTTCATGTAACAATTCTTATAACGGTACTTTGCTTATTAGTGGATTTTACGAAAAATCACTATAACTCGGTTAAAGCTCAATGGAGTTTGACCAAAATTGAAATATGAGCGGCATTTAATGTGTCCTAAAATTTAAAATTCCAATTACAACAACAGCTAGTTGGGTTGTAAGGCCGTAAAGTGTGTTGCGCCCGTTGGTTCATGGCGAGCTCTCTGATAATGTTTTGCTTTCACAATTGAGCTGACTATATCCAGTTCAATTTCAGAATTGATTGAGACAATACTCTGAAGATATCTCCAACCGTTTACTCTCTCAACTAATTGTCCTGGAGTATAATTAATGAGTTCAATCCCCGACTGAATATTTTTGTTTAAGACGAATGAAATCTCAGCCCAAGCCCACGACACACGAGTGCTTCCCTATACATATGTACGGATTGGCTGGCATTTATCCATTACTTAATGAACGAGGTGTTTCAGTCCATCAAATTTCAATAAAGCAGCAATTAAACAATATTGGTGAAAGGATGCAACGTTGTGGAACCCCACTTTGAACTTGTACAGAGCTTTCCTAATTGCTCTTTATTTATCTGGGAAACAAAGCTACTAATTTAGTAAAGGGATATTCTTTCTGCACAAATAAATTAGGAAGTAAGTAAGTGGCATAAGTCGGAGATCTCCAATGACATCCTTATACTGAGTTCCAAGAAAAATTAGTTCTTTTGACAGTGAATTCTGGTAGTATTCCCTCTTTCCGCGACTGTTGTCTCTACTGGTTTGGACAAGATGCCCGAACTTACATGCAGTTTCGAGTCCATCTGTGAGCTGTCTGTTTCCTCCACTATAAGTACGTTGTGTGTTAGGTAGAAGACCAATTGTTCTATTCTTCTCTGCTAAGATAGAAAATTTAGTGAGGTTATGTTAGTGTCATAATGGATATCATTGTTTAGTGAACGACTGAAAGCAATTTAAGCCAAGAAATAGTTCGAGAGTAAACCTTGAAACTCTACTATCAGGAATCTTCAAAACTTTTCTTCACTCTCAACTTGGATACTATGACATTTGGCATGTCAGAGACTAGTTCACAACATTTGGAAAGGATAATGCTATTGCTGTATAGTTTTCTGTACAAATTTATGTGTTTAGAGGTCCTTTTGTTTCCAGTCCACTGAAACCGTATAATTCTTATGCGAAAACTTCCAAGAATAGGAAATCCTTTATATTTTTCAAGGAGAATTCTATTCAAATTAAAAGTTTGAAACATAGCTCTTATCCTTCACTTGAGAATAATCTCCGACATATTACCCACTTTAGAAAGAATATCCTTACGAATGACTATCGTCAGTCTTGGAAGTCATTACCATCCTCATCGTCGCAAATTTCCAGGAATTTCCTCTAATAGACATATGTGCCGCAGGTTGTATCTACGACTGCAAAAAACAGAACAAATGAATTCTTGGAAGACTTTAATAATCCGAAAGGGATTCTTAATTGTAATTCAATCTAATTGCCATTTTTTTGTCTAGGAATAGTAATGAGTGTGTTTCTGAGTATGTAGCTTTCTCAGATACCATCTTTAATGCGTTTTTACAAATGCTCCAAGCAACTATAAGATACAATTGACACAAGTTTAGATGTGTTGTTCTCGACTGGGAACAACAAGGTGTTGTGTTCTTCTTTCTGGTAAATTAGTTATAATGGCATATTAATTGCCAGTTAGTGTGCCATATGCAGCCTACGAATATCCTACGAACTACCCTCGCCAGTGTCCGATGTTCAGCTAAAAATATCTAAGGAACTATGAGTCGTAGACAGGCACTTCATTGGAAGAAATCAGATCTCTAGTCAAACTGACGTCTTAACTATGAAACAATCCTCCTTACAATGCTCACCCCTTCCCGTAGAAAGCGACAGCATTCAGCTTGGAGTAACCGACAGCAGCATCACATTATGTACTCGTAGACATTTGATGATAGTCGGCGTCAATTTTTCGACGGGTCATATAGTCTATTGTTTATTTAAAGATTCTGTTCCTCAAAGAAAAGTTTTCAGTATTCCTATGGCAGGGGGAATGCCAAAGTCTCTTTGTGGAGCCCTATCTTGCCACTATAAAAGGTGGGTTTCAAATATTAAGTAGGTTATCAAAAACAAAGGACTGATATCGGTAACACCATCTTTTGAGTATCACCTTCAATCCCTTTGGATGTCATTGGATACTTTTCAAATCCATAGAAGAGGGAGCGATTTGATGGCAGCCAATTGGGCAGATAAGGGCAAATAGAAGAAGGAGCACTGACGACAACCAATCGGGATATTTTCCTTTCGCAGACTTTGTAATATTTATTCAAGGAATTGGGGCAACTATGTCCTTGGTGTTCAAATTTCCACAGATAGTGTAAAGTTTAAGGGTAATCTCCAAGATGTTATCGATAAAGAGGACGTCGCGCCGCCGTCAGAACTGTCCTCGTTCCATAATATTTGGCATCAAAATTTCTGGGGATGAATTCGCTTCTTCTTGTGACGTAAAGAGAGAATCAAAGAAACAAGTCTTGAATGGTCAAATGAAGCGATCTTGCGAGTCAATGAAAATGGCTAAAAGGAGAGAGTAATCCGCTGAGGATTTTGTACTGGTACTTTTGTACCCTCCTGTTGAAACCACATTGCCTAAATTTATCGTGGTTCTATAGCCCTCATCAGTGGCAGTGACAGTGCTATACATATCGGCTGACCTCGACCTTGCAGGCAAAGCTCCCTAAAGGCCGAACCAAGCGCTGACCTTGTGAGGATGTCATGGCTATTCGTCTGTCGTTTTTCAATGTAGGACCCTTGTCGCTTATGGATGGCTTACAAAAAAAATCATTTTCATCTCGGTGAAAGTTTAAGAGAACTAGACTCTCGGGCTGATGTTAATGATCTCCTTGCTCTCTGAATTGGTAAGTTCTTAAATCCTTTAGAAAAACATACCAATCTATGGATAGTCTACGTGTATTCTGCTTTAGTTTACTCCACAAATGTCAAAGTCGCGATGACATTAGACGTCATTTAATGACATTAGAGCTTCCGATAGAATACGTGGCTTACTTAGGTGGCGCTACAGTTTGGGGTAGAGCTTAACCATCAACCAACAAGTCTCTTCAACCGGCTTGGTCATTAGCCAAGTTACGTGCGTCAACTTCAGTTGAATTGAGCTCCCTCTGGTAATGGTAATGTGTCTTTTACACAATCGATAATAGTCCAAGTTTGTCATTTGCCGTCTGGTGCTATAACACTTGACTTGACTTGACTTGACTTTTCTGGCACTCAGGATTCCCTTCATCTAGAGTCTGAACCAGGTTTAGAGTATAGTCGGATGGTTCCACAAATAGGGCTTGTGTCTTTGTGGGATGGCTAGACTCATTTCCCAAGCGTGCCTCTGTTTTCAAGTCGGAGCTTGCAAAGCAAGCGCATAAATGTCTCGAAGTGCTTACGATTTGCGCAACTACAATTCGGTCTGTGCCAACACCTTAAGCCTTAGTCAGATAGCATTCACGGGGCTTTATAGTGGTCTATCGGATTAAGGCTTGACAGTATGGTTAAGACGGGATAGCACGGGATAGAAGATCGTAATAGTTGGCTAATGCAAACCTGCATTGCCAGAAGAAAGCTAGACAAGGTTCAGAGAAAAGATTCCCAGTCACAGACTTTTTCACAGTCTTGTATTTTTGAGTTGAGTTGAGGCTCTCTTGGATTTGGACTAATTGAATGGTTACTTCTGGGTATATCTACATATTAGAAATTTTGCTTTTGAAGAGCCTACAAGTTTATCGAGAAAGCAAGGATACTGTGAACCACTTTAACATTTCATGCAGCATCTTCCAGGTGAAAATTCTTGCTCCATTTGAATCCTATTCATTCACATTTCCAGGTGGCTAACTAGGCTGACCTCATCGCTTATCACAGCAACATTCAGGACAATAAGCTTGCTAATGAGGCAGTTGTGGTGCACTGTCTGAACCAGGTTTCAATCAGAAATGTTATAACCTACTCAAGTCCAATAATCGGCAAGACAGTTATAGGTATCCTGCATCTCCTTGAGGTTTCTGGTCAACACAAACTGAGAACCTCTATTACGGTCGTGCAATATGTCTCAGTTCTTCTCACCTTTTCCTCAGTTGCCGAGCCTCGTCTTGACTGCTTTGCGTCATGTTTTTTATGGTCCATCGAGTCGGTTCGATTGCTCGGTTCGATATGCCACAGTATCGTATGACCAATCCGTTGGCTCTTTCCTTGTCAGATGAGTATGTCGGTCTCAGATATACATGTTTGTTGGAGATCCGGTTGGGCCAAAGGAGCAATTCATCCATAAGCTCAGATTGGTCTTTAGACTAATTTTTTGTCAGAGCCATGTATAGCGTATTGAATTGGCTGCTGAACTTGGTCCTAGATTCCAATGCCGCTTACCAATAAGAGACTGAAAGTATTAGGCTGTCAGAGCTCTAGGTGCATCCAAGAAATTCTATCAAAAATTGAGAATTGGGTCCATTCAATTAACAAAAAAGCTTGCCAAGATCCTTAGCTGTCGTCAAATGCTAAATGGGGGCCGCTCCTTTGCTCAAAATCCATTTGGAAAATAGATTTTTATCTAAGCAGATACATCTCTCTCTCTGACATTCCCTAGAAGAGTGCATACACAGCAGAGATGTCACATCCATTTTTGGGCTTATCTTTAAAAAGAAGGAAAAATTTGCATATCCTTGTACAGTGTTTCACTTAAATTGCAAATCCTGCCTCGTTTACATGCACACGAAATACAAAAGATTTATTAGATCCGAGAGAAAGTTGCGTAGGATTCAGTCGTGCACTTCATTTATTTTGTTGCTCTTATCTCTCACACACACACACTCAGACACCAACACATGCGAATAGTGGTGGAAATGGTAAGTACATCGGCATTTTAATGACGATGTAATCCTCAGGAGAGTTTAACACTAAGCTCTTGATGGGCATACCAAGTTGTGTCAGGATAACCTTGTGCGTGCCACAAAAGTTTTAGTGTGTGCCTCTTTTGCATAATCACTGAGACGTGGTGTTGGTAGTAGGTACCTATACCTGGTGTCTAAACCTTGGATGGGAGCATTTACAGGTGCGGTGTTGTATTTATAATTTTCCCTTGTTTTTGTTCTACAAGTCGGGCGTTTTTGGCTATTGTTTGGAATGCAAATTGGATTGTTAGTGATCGAATGAATGATTTTAAATTTTGAAGTAATGGAGGATGTCTTAATTGGATTTTCAATGAGATCAGACGTTGCTCTTTAAGGAGTTTAGGATTCATGGTCAACTTCAAAGAGAATTTTCTTGATTGATTGGGTGGAAGTGTCGCTCCAACAGTCTTTACTGACCTTTTGTTTGTTTCGAAAGGATGTGCATACATTTTGTATTGTCTGCAGGCAATCGATTCCACCCGACTTTGTCATGGAATTTATTATTCTCCGAAGGATGTTGACTTATCTGGAGCATCTAATCTTAGATTTTGATTCAAAATAAAGTTTTTGTCATTTAAAATGCCAGCACTCAAACGGTAGTACAAATTGATTCGGAGGTTGGATAGAAAATGGGTCGACAGTCGTTGAAAGGAACAAACGCTTAGGGGTATTAGGGTGCTTAAAGCAGGAAAACGCATTCAATTTTGAATATTAATGGACCTACAAAGGCAGATCCTTTGCTGGCAGACTCCTTAGAACATCTGATGCCAAAGTGTAGAACAAAGCCTTCAAGCAAGTGTAACTTGCGAGGATTGCAAAAGAATGCAATCATTGCGTTCTATTGAATGCATTTTTTCAAAAGCATTGAATGAAATCAGCTTTGTGATTGCATTCAATTTTATATCATTCAGCTGAATACAATCATTTGTGAATTTATGATTCTGTTGCATTCTTGCGCTCTCCGCATTCACTTGCATATTTTGCGTTCTTTTGCACTCTTCGCATTCAGTTCTATAATATGAATTCTTTTGCATTCTTTCCTGCAAGTTCATTGGCCCTTTGTTCCCTACGCCATAGCACTCAACAGAGTATCACGATATTGGCTCTGGATATCGCATTTAAGAGCCACTTGTAAGTTTTTTAAGCCTGGATCTTAATAAAGCAAAATCCAAACCCTTACCGGCAGCCTAGTTTATTACGGGCAGCTATAGCTGGACGTACATATAGATCAAATGGAGACATGACATTAAGGCAACAGGTCCAACTGCCTTATTCTTATAGACCTAGGAACCACTAAAAGTCCCTTCATTTTAGAGTCAGATAGACAGGCTCTATTCTGAGAAAGCAGCTTTATGTCCTCTGCTAGAAATCGAAGGCGAGTTTCATACTGGCTATCGGCTTATAAAGTAGGAGCAATAAGAGGTACGAGTATTCGAATTGTTTCGTTTTTCTTTGGTGATGCGTCCACTCTCCGATGACTTCGTTGACATTTGGATAGTAAATTCGCCACTGAGCCCAGAATTAGGGACTTGTGATTCAGAAATTGGCTGAAATCAGTCCCAAAGTGATAGATTGGTTCTTTATAATGATTACGGGACATAATATGTGTCATGCTCCTGAGCTGACAAGAATGAACCAAGGAGCTAACTACAGGAGTCTCAGAAAATTATATGTCTCGGTTATAGAGGTTATAGAGGTTCTCATTTGTACCTGTCTTATGGCAGCATTGAAAGCCGCTGTTGGGCTACTACCCCTACCTGACTCAATTTCTAGAAGGTACATGCTCTGCACCATGTGTTGTAGTCAAGGAATACTGTTTTGAAAGGCTTGTGTTTGTCTTTTACCTACTGGATTCTAAGAATCTGTTTTGGTTCACCAACGACAGAACAAGGATGAAATTTGGAGGTGTTGCTAGTGTCTTTGAATCCACCGCCAAAGGTTTGATTCCTACTTAGTTGTAGCCTAACGTATCTGTCTTTAAGATGTGCGCTGGGTTACTCATAAATGAAGGGCACTTAAACATAGATTAAGGACTGTTATCCAACCCAGTAGACAGTTAAGAGGCATTTCAATCACTTGAAAGATATTTTAAAAGAAAGTCAAACTTGGTTGGAACATTGATTGGCAGGGTAACGACTCCATTCTAGGCAACCAGTCGGCTGACACTGAAAATAAAAACTGCGAAAATATTCCAGAGATTAACAGTTCAAGCTTAATTATCAATAGAATCCTTAATATATCCAAGTAAAGAATCAGAGTGCTAGCAATCTTTCTCACAAGTCACTGTAGTCTAAGTAACTAAATTTGACCTCAAAGACCAGGTATCTAGGCCCTGTATAGAGGAGGACGAATCCTTCGGACGCATTCTTTGTATTAGGTATTCTGACATCTTTGCATAGAGCTTTCATTGGGGATTAGATCACTTTTGAGTGTAACATAACTATCTACCGTCCTAAAGAAAAATCAGTGGCACTTTTGCTACATATCTCTTGGTAGAAAAGACTGCAGGCCACTTATTGGCTTCCTTGACATTTTATGCACTACGATTAGCGGCGCTTAGGAAACCCAATAGGCGGAGCAGTAGAAATGCAGCAAAGCTTTGGGATCCTCCCACTCCTGATCATACCTTCGCACTACTCTTTTACATTAAACCCTGTCACGCTCTACTCTAGGTCAAATTACAACCAGCAGCCATTACAGAAATAGTGTCCAAAGCAGGGCTCAATTTCAACCGCCCTACCATCTTTTATTAGCCTTTATACGCCTTCATACAGTGTCCAACACAGCTTCCTTCTTCTTTGGTGGATTGTGTCCGAACTAAGTCGAAGAAGCTTTCTAAGTATTTTCTTTTTTGTTATTATAATTCGCAGTATTTTTTATTTCATATTATTGGAAAAACTTTATTCGTTATGGTTGTGCCTTTGATCCAAGAATCATCCAGTCCGTGTACACGTAGCCCACTTATTTATCACGATTGTCATTTGTTTTATAAATAGCATATTCCCAATCCTGAGAAAATAATCTTCGCAGGCATATTGCATTTAAAAAATAAAATAAATAAATAAATAAAAGCCTTTCTCTTGAAATGTATACTACAACCGAAATAACCACCACACAGAAACAAGAAATTTCAAAAAAAGGAAACAATCTTATAACAAAAATTAATAAAAAAAATCCTATACAATCTAAACAAAAACCAACAACAAAACACCAAACACAAAAAAAAAAAAAAATAAATACATATTTCTATGTTAAATTTAAGTACAAGAAAATATTTTTATTAATTTTTATTTAAAAACTAAAATGAAAAACGGAAACGAAACAAACCAAGCCAATAAGCATCTCTTCCTGTTGTTTATAATAATTTAATTAACAAAAAGAAAAATTATATATATATAAAATAATAAGAAAAAATAAAATATACATTATATATATAAATATACATAACTCCATGTGTATTGGTCCTGAAACTGAAAGAAAAAAAAAAATATATAAATATATAAAAATACATCTAACTATTATATAGATATACATTGTTTAATTAAGTTAAAAAGTAAAAAATAAAATAAAAAAAAATAATATTGAAATGAAAAATGGAACAAAAAACAAAAAAACCTAAGAACAAAAATATAAAAATAAAATCTTTGTTTTATTTAATACATTTCCTTTTATTATGTCCTTTTGTTTCTTTATATTTTTTTTTATGACGCTTTGTGGGTGATGATATATTATATTTTGCTTTGTTCTTCTAAAGTCTTAATTACTCATCATCACGCCGGATGGTGGTGGTGGGCTGGTGGTTCTACAACAATAAGCACAACAGGATACATTACATTTTCTGCAGAAAAACAAACCCCCACACATTCGCAGATATCATCTTGATGGTTTGTATGGTGTACAGTAACACTCGTCGGGATGTCAATAGAAAGGATGTGCTCTCTCTTTAAAGCGATACTCTCAATAACACGGAGAAAAGTCATTTGTTAAACAGAATGCTGTACAGCAGTATCCTTGGTACCTATGAAGGAAACATTATCCTGATGACACTAGAAAAAGGCTATGTTACTCGTGTCCCATATTACCGACATGACTGTGTTGCATTCACTGTTTTTTTTTTTTTTTTTTTTCCTGCCTCAGGGACAGTAATGATTGCGAAACAGATTCCGAGTAAAGGGTATTCCTCTTCTCGACAGGTACCTACTATGATTTCGTCCTTAGGATGTAATTAATTTTGTCTAAGATCCATTATGTTTCTTTTCTTTTTGGGTTTTTATGATTCGGGGGTGGTGGTGGTGGTGGTTAAATGATTTCCTTTGGGGTTTTTGCAGGCTAAATGAGGACGATCTGTGTTGATTGCCTCGCATAAATTCCCCCCAAAAAGAACTTATAGACTTGACGACTATTAACGACAAGGCGTTGACCAATTCAAAGTGGGTTAATTTGGTTTCACACAGGATCCAAATAATCTGTTGATGAGTTTGCTTCGAGGATGTGTGTGAGTGTGAGAGTGGCGACGGCAATAAGAAAGCTTAAATGGTGCATTTAGGTTTATGGAGTCAATTTGGTAATTAAATTGGTAATTAGCACTTTAGGGCACAATGGCATGAATAAGGGCAAAGTGGGGAAGGGTCATTCCATTCAAAGCTGGGATTTCTACTTAATTGGGAAACGCAGAAGAAAAGAAGACGAAGCTCTTAACATCCAAAATATATTTTGAAAAGAAACGCAAAGCAAAGCATGCACTCACTGTCAGAAGAAAAGTACAACCCACCATTAGGTCGTATTGAGCATAGAAAGATCTCTCCACATCAAGGAATGCCCTGAATATTGAAAGGGCATTCAACAAAGTAAACTCTGATGTGATCCTGTACAGGCTACACAGAGCTTGTCTTAGTACTGGACTATGCAACTGGATTGCAGAGATGCCAGAATCGAGAATATTCTTTTTCAACAGAAGGAGCTGTGACCATCTAGAGGAGGGTCGGCAGAAGCACACCACAAGGAGGAGTTCTGTGTCCTCTTCTATTGTCCCTTGCACTGAATGAGATCTTGGTAATACTAAAGGGAACCGGATTCAGAGCAATGCCCTATGCCGCCAATGTCCTAAGAGAAAGGCTCAAATACAACGAGTGGTTCCATCACAAAATGGTGGTAGTCAACCATTCAAAGATCGAGGTAGTTCTGTTCACTAAGAGGAGATCAACTCCTACTTTTAGACCATCAAATATCGGTGGCATTGAACTAAGTATCTCGTTGCAAAAGGGCATCCAGTAACACGTGGGTCTTCCCATTATGACCCATTCTTACACATGATTCACTTGAGACGCCAGCATTAAAACCTCCTATGGGATCAATGAGAACAAGGATATCAACGGCAACGAATATAGACTGTAAGATTGAGAGAAGGTCATTGAGGCTTTAGGGAAACACAGAAAATCATTGAAATCCAGATGCGAGCATTGGAAAAAGGATTCACTAAAAGAATTCTTGACCGACGTATCATGAAGAAGGATAAGAAGAAGTTGACGTTCTATACTGCAGGTTCTTAGATGTTTATTGGTATGGATGGCGGAGTTTCTATTAATGAGTGTAGCGTCTTTCTGGCCAATGACTATATATGCCATCATACAGACTGCTGAAATTATTCGCGGAAGTTATATCATTGGCAAGACGATCACTGTCTATATGGACAACCAGGCAACCATTAAGTCTCTGATCTCTGCTGTTACTGGGTTGGTTAAATCCAGAGCAAATTAGCTGATCCTCTTCTGACTACCAGGGCACATGGACTTAGAAGGAAATGAAAAAGCTGACGAGCTAGCTAGGGAAGAGTCGGCGCAGCACTTGTAGCGGGGTCTCCCTTTTGTAGAAGAACCACAATCAATTCCTCTACGTTATGACCGGCCTTAAGTAAGAAAAGATGATCCTCTTGGTCATTGTAACGCATGGGTCATTTCTGGGATAATTTAGCGGTCATTGTGCTACAACATGGTATGCTGCATATGGACTATGGCAGAAGTTTCAGGGACTGAAACTTTTATCACCTGTTGTGTGATTGTTCTGACCTATCCGTCAGAAAAATGGGAACTACAGCATTCCCAGGGTTAAGTTATTGGACACAATGATTAAGCAGTAAATCTCTTGTCACAAAGCCTAACATAATCACTGTCAGAATCTACTTGTGTATCGCGACCAAATCTTATTTTTTGGAGAGGAACCTCCATTAGCATATGAAAGCCTTAAAAGCCTTTTGTATTGCATCCATTACCAGCATTGGCTGATTAGTGCACTCCTAAAGTGCATTGAAGTCTGGACTAAAAAGAAGCAGGGGGACTGCAAGTACTATCAAACGCAGTTACGGTCTTCGTAGATAAGCTGTTGAGAATACTTTCGCAGAATTCTGTACACGAAAGCCTAAAGCTCCAAGCTTTTGCGAAAGGTTGCCCACAGGGTGGAGTCCTTTCTCCACTTTTATGGTCCATCGTAGTTAAAGAACTTCTAGAAATACTCAGTGATGAAGGTTTCTATGTCCAAGGTTACGCAGATGACATTGCGATATTTTTCAGAGGCAAATTCGAAGAGACGATCTCGAATCTCCTCCAGAGGGCATTGAACCTTGTGGCTGAGTGGTGCTTTAAAGTTGGTCTTAATGTCAACCCCAAAAAGAGCACCATAGTTGTCTTCACCAACAACAACTTCATCTCCACATAAAGAGAGACGCTATGATTAACTCCTGTATGCTCATCGCAGAAGATGAGACTAATTCCAAGCTAATTCATCCAGATCTTGCACTAGAACTTAGTACAGATGAATTACTGGAAATTACAATCACTGACAAATGTCTACCCAAATACAACTTAAGCCAAAGGTTACATTTCCGGACTGCATGAACTGGGAACAGGAAAAACCATAATTTTCCAGTGATTCACATGTTTGGTACACAGATGGATCCAAGACAAATGAAGACGTTGGGGCTGGAGTATACAGAGCTATGGATAAGCATAACTCTATATTCCAAGCCGAAATTTTCGCTATAGAACTCCGCATCAGAGAGATTAGAAACAGATCGATTAACAATAAGAACATTTATATTCTTTCAGACAGTAAGGCTGCTCTATTAGCAATTAAGGCCTACGAAATAACGTCCAAAATAGTTTGGGACTGCCTTCAACTGCTAAAACTGTTAACCAGCAAAAACAGAGTGCATCTCATTTGGATACCAGCTCACAGCGGTTCCTTCTCCTCGATCTCCTTTCATGATTCCTAGACCGTTCTGCGGTTGTGCTGATAGGCAACAGCTAAAAGCTGTATTGAAAATTGGATAAAAATAAGAGCACACCATTGGATGGATGAATGGAAACTGAAGGTAACAGACAACCCCTCCCCTAAAAAAACAGAACAACTCCTCCAACTCAACAGGAGACAGATTCGTATCGCCACAGGCTTCCTCACAGGACACTGTCGAGTGAAAAAACACCTCATGGCTATGGGGATAGCACAAAAGCATATTATGTAGAATGTGCAACGAAGACGAAGAATCAGCAGGACATATACTATGTCACTGTGACTGTTTAAGCAGAACACGTCATCGTCATTTGAGTAAATTCTACCTTGAAGCAGAGGATATTTCTGCCAGTTCACCCAAAGACCTAGTTGACTTCACAGGGATACTGAACGAGCTCTAAAAATGAAAAGTCACAATAGGCCCACGGAGGCCGCAGTGACAGGTGACTAGTTCCCACCTCAACTTTCAATCTTAATCTTAATCTTAATGGCAAGGTGTGAAAGGATTTTGAAGCCCAAAGTGGAGGGAGTATATACTTTTACTCCAGTTGTTATTGGCAATCATCAGCAATGTATTCCAAGTAGCATTTACGGTATAAAACTTAAGCTCCCTTCTGTACGTGCTGCGATTTATACCACGCACAACACGTACAGCTGTGAGAAGCTAGCGATTGGCCCTTTATGGGCTGCATATATATTTTTTCGTATTTAATGACAGGTGGCTCATAATATTCATATGCATTTGACATAAATCTTCCTGTGCTTAAAGTCAAACAAAAGCTAAATTAAACGGCTTATTTCGTCCTCTAAGTTAGCACTTAAGCGACCTATTAAACTATTGTTTCGATTTAATTTAACTATTAAAGGGTGGAGGTGAAAATTGCTTTTTATTTTATTATTGTCATAAAACCCGTCGAGGATAATAGAAATAAATCTCTGGAGGAGCTGAAATGGTGGATATGGATATTTGTATTTTTAATTGTTTGTGGATTTACTTTGCAGTCGAGGTTTCATAAATTATGCTACAAAAGGGTGATAAAGTGGTAGCTTTGTTTCACAGATACAATATTAAACACGATGCCTTGCAATGAGTATGCATAGGAACAAGTCAGCTATAAGTCAGCCTATAGAATTCCAAGACCTTGCTTAACATATGTTGCTGTACGTGTTCTTCTTGATATACATTTTCCACGTAAGGGACCTACAACAATAGATAGGGCAGAGGGTTATTACTTAACTAACTTTAAAATATCCTGTATAACCTTGTGTATCCCAGATCTTCTTTTATCATAGACGGGCCATAACGATTTGAGTGTAGCGACACCGTGGTTTGTTAGCCTCCTCGCAGGACTCACTGTCTATTTTCCTGTACAATGTGCTAAGCAGTGTCCTGGCCTCAGAGCTTCGACGTGATCCTCCTCTGCCAATTGCATTCGCCCTCTTAATACCGGATTTTTATTTCATGTGGCCTGGCACCCAACAGAGAGGCTCACCCTATTTCCCCACTGAAATATCATCCATTCTTTTGGTATACATTTTCAAAAGCTTGGAACGTACCGAAGCCTCTGTGAATTCTGGTAGAGAATATCCGCTCACAGTATGAAAGGGGTATGATATAATCCGCTCGAGTATCGAGACTGTAGTCTAATGCACTTTCAACTCATCCACGGCATCAACCCTAGCCTAGCCTTCCAAACACGTCCTAACCTCTGGAACTCTTGGTAAGGAAATATTATAAGACAAATTGTAGAAATCTAGACCTAGACTGAGAGCCATCCAAAGGTGAAGATGGCATCAAGCAACTCTACGCTAGAATGATATGGTAACCCTATTCCACTCCATAGTAAAACATCATCTAAACAGTTGGCATATAATGTTCAAGAAACGCGATCTACATACATATGTCTGTCACCTCCCGCTCCCAGTTCTTATGTTAGCGAACCTTTCGAAACCTTTGCTTTATATTCATGTCGAGGTGACTGTCTCTGCTACGACATCTTGCACTTGGAGGAGGATCACCAACATTTGCAGAGAGGTGGTTCTTATAGGATGATAGTCGAGTTCGTCTGTCATTTTCTACAGGTCCACGCGCCTGGTATACTTTCTGTTTGATCTTCCTTTACGAAGTGGCTGCCTACTGTCTTATCATCTCTCTCTTATATGTGTCGCACTGCATGGTTGTTGTCAAAATCAAGTGAAAAGATTTGTATTTGTCTTTTGCATTCGTTCATAATTCACAGTATTTTTTTCGCACTCAAGCCGGAATCTACTAAGTGCTTTCTGAGTAAATTATTAAAATAAGGACCTAACCCATGCATCCCTTCCATTCAATTACCGCGGTTACTCTTGGATGTTTGAGTGATATTCTTCACATACTCCAACAGGACGATTTCCTCCTTAAAAGAAGAAATATATAATATGAGTGCCTATCTGCCCTTAAAATTTGGCAGACTACAGTATCAACGAGTATTCAAAACTAGGTTTAGATGCTATCTATTTGGCCGGGCAAAATATAACTGCCACTTATAACCCACGAGGGTTCTTTGGTGTGATATATGACCCAAGACTATAAACGACCTAAGTAAACAGATAATTTACATTCTGACATATTAACATTTACACAATTTAAGCATTTGCCACTTGTGCTTAAAGTATATGTGTTAACCCCCCCCGCCACAAGGTGTCTAGGTTACGAAGGTGTGTATTGTTGGTTATTTCAATTCAGCGCTCCCCGTGTCAGGAGTTGCCTACGAGACTGTGTCACAAAATCTAATGAAGAAACAGTACCAGGTGCACGCATACAAGTTGTTATAAACTACATTCACACCGAAGGTGTTGTAGTCGTAGTCGGATTATTGTTACAAGGTGGCTGCCTGACAGGACCTCTCTGGTAGTTCATAGAAGAAAATACATAAGTACTTCCATACTTTCTTTCTATTTTGTACTTTTGCTTATTGTGAAATGTAAAGTCAACCCCCCCACTAAGCACACATGTTCAATGGAAGTACTGTTCGGATGTAGTAACACACAAAGTTATCCAGTGTGTATGTGTCGTAAAGTTGACACTAAGTTTGGATAGAGTTGAGTTGAGAGTAAAAAGTTTTGCGTTTTGTTCTTTAGATGAGTTTATTATTCAAATTGAAAGTGATGGCTTTTTCAAGTCAGCTAGATGATTTTCTTATGATTCGAGTTGAAGCCAATGAAATTGTAATGTGTACGTAGATTTGTTTAGTGATTTGCATGTGTCCTGGCGAAGAAATTGCTTAACTTGGATTGGGTTAGCATCAAGTTCAGTTCAAGTAAGACAAAAGAAGGCCCAATGTGATTAAGTGTTCTCAATCCAGCTATTAAGTCAACCAACAGAAGCTTACTATGGAACGATGGAGACGGTTTCTGTGAATCGCTGAAACATTCAAGCCGAAGTCTATGGTAAGAATCTACATAGATTCACTCAGGGATCCGTCAAAAAGCCTCCTGGATTTACTTATCTGTCCAAGAGCTTTTGATCATTAGTTGATAGCCGCACAACATGATAATGGTACATAATGGTCGCTCCTCTCATATGCAAATTTCGGAACCATTTAACATCCACCATCGAAACTCAACAGGACAAACTAGCCTCCTGCTTACTTTGGATTCCATGAGGATCTGCACAGGTGTTGTACAAAATCGCCAGATAGTTGTGAGCCTTAAAGTGATTTCACCCAATCTCTCGGATCTGTGCATTGAACATTGCTCGATAGTTAGAGATTAAGGTCTAGACCTAAGCGACTTCTGCAAAAAAAATTTTTTGTGATGGATCAGAAGAGTTGAAGATGGTTGGTGGTTAGGTTCATGAGACAATGCGCCAACGTATCTGTTGCAAGTCTTGCTTTAGTTTTCTCCATTGATTCCTACTTTATGCTGTCGGAGATGCTGTATACTAGGTGGACACTTAATTGTACGACCTGAGCACTGTTTCGGTATTCTTAGCCTTCTTTGGCACTTTGGATGCCTCGTCCTGGGATTCTACATGTTTAAACGTTGAGTCAATCTGGATACCAGAAAGTGTCCTCCTGTTTTACGTTGACGATTCGTTTCCACCTTTGGAAGGTCGTCCAAGTCATGACGATTCTTTCCTTGTGTCACCGCGCGGGAACAGTTTTGAGATGGCCTATTGTACACGTACTTGAGGAAGACTTACTTAGGTCAACTGGTCGCCTCAGCGTGAATACTCCAGCTTAATGGCTTCTTGTCCTTTGGTTGTTTGGTATTGTATTTGAAATTGTTCCCACGAGTAAACCGGTGCTAAGTGTCCACTTCAAAATAGATGGACCTGCCAGGGTGCCTGAAAGAGCTCATATGGGAGGTATCATCCCGGAATGGGCTCTATTTATGCAAATATTCTCTTCCGTGTCTCGCTAATGCGTCAGCTGCTTCGTTGCCCTCGACTCCCCTCAGTAAAGGGTGACCCTCTGGCATTGCTCATTTCTATAAGTCATTCCAAGACAAGTATCGATTTTATCTCGCACGAGTTCAGTGCCTTAATAGAGGCGTGATGGTCTGACGGAAGGACAATATCTTTCCCGCGATAGTGCCTGTCAAGGTGTAGTTGGACGCATGGCGTTAACCTCGTCTTCAGAAAAAGTGATTCGAGGAATTGCAGTTTGGATCCATCGGTGTACCACTTGATTGTATGTTGTTCTCTTTGGTGATTGTTCGAGTCACTGCTTCACTTTTTGTTGCTGTTCTTCCCTGTCTTAAGGGTCCTTTTGAAGCAACGCTTCTTCTCTGGGTAGGGGTGACTTCTCCCATTTCAAATTTCTCAACACAATTGCTTCATGATTGCTCTCCTTGTTATTTCCTGTCATAGGTACCCTCTTTACGAGTTCGTTGACCTTTCGCAGTTTGTGGCACTCACTAATTATATCCCTGCACCTGTTACGGGTTTTCACATTCTACGTGAGTAAACCCCCAAAATGCCATCAAAAACACTCGCATGGAATGTGTGGTAATGTACGAGCTCGTTAGCACGTGGTTTAGTAACATTTTATCCTTATTTTGCTCAAAATAAACACATTTCGCTTGACCTACAGCCATATTCATATTCACTGCACTGAAAATTATAATAATGTTGTAATTCGCCCTTCAATAAAAGGTCACAGGTTGCTGGGTTTCCTTTTTGTTTTTTTTTTTTTTAAATAATCCTCCTAACCCCCAAACCTCAAACCATAACCTCTAAAAGTATATAATTTTAAACAACTTCAAAGCGATCCGCGAAACATTGTCTAACCACTTTAGCCCGTGAGTTGAAAAAGTTCTTTGTTTCATAATTTTCTGGTGGTTTTTAGGACGAAAAATAATTGCAACTATGCGAAGGCACTTTTAACTTCTACCTCCTGCTGTACCATTTGACTGCCTCAGGTGGAGCTATAATATCCTTGTATACATATGCACATGCAAATTTGACTTCTAATAGCCACTGAGATGGCAACATTAAAACTTTAGTGGCACAGTATAACGTTAAGTAGAACAGGTCCATTCAGCGCGTCCCGTCACATAGACACAACTTCATAGGCAAATGCCTGTTGTCCTTAAGATATATTGGCGGTCGTAAACGTGGAAAATTGTCAAATAAATATGACAGTCTTCAGTGATTTGGGTTGTAAATCTGAATTTCTTGGTGCGATTACCATTAACTTGTTATCGTTCTCGTTAAACATGAATTCGTTTGCGTTAACGATATTTTGTGGCATTCGTTACTGTGCCAGACATTTTATTTGGGTATATCCTTAAATTGAAGAATTGAACTATTTTTAAAGGACAAGCTGTTTTCCTTTTCCAGAATAGTAGGCCAGACAGAATACCTCTTCGGATATTTGAGAACTCCTGCACCCTGTCATATAACTTGGCATTGAACTACCCTATCACCATTTCGATGTCCCTGTTAGACGAATGATTATAGACGAAGCTTAAATCTATGTAGAAGTTGTTGTTATCCTGTACACCCGTAACGAACGTATGAACTTAACTTTAAAGAAACCGTAGTGCATAATCTAGCCCTTGGATAAAGTCTTCAAGCACAGTCTTTGGATCTCTTTCTTGAAATCATGGGACTATACGACGCGGTTTCATTGGAATTCAAAACTAAATTGGAAGGAAAACTTCGATCTTGAAATGACATGAAGATTTACGCTTAGAGTGTTACACTGGCTATAAGCTGCGGTTGTAAGTTCCTTTCTTTTTTTAATTGTCTGGTGGAAGACTCTCCAAAAAAAGTGCTACAAAAATTAGACGGGCAAGCTGTTCGGTAGTGACGGTATCAACTCAGACAGTAGCGTCAACTTAACTAAGCGTTAAGGATGTTGGACTACGGACAATCAAGCCCTCATGCCGCAATCCTGATCCGATGTAATGTATCGAGGCTCTGGAAGGAGACGGACTATATTATACCGGAAGGGCGTAGGCCCTTCCTACTGGCCGGTACTGGTGACGGTATCTACTGTGATTCTCGGAGTACAAATCCGCCCTTCAAACTTTAGTTGTAGTGCTGCAAAAGAATAAGCTGCAAAAGATTTCAGTCTCTCTGTTTCTGACAACTGGACGATATTTCTGTATGGCTGGCCACATGGAGATCTCCGGTAACAAAAGGGTTGATATAGGGAAGGTCCACATCAACTCCGTGGGCTCTTTCTAAGGCCAGTTCACCGCTTAGCAACTTGCATAGGGAAATCTGTAGACAAGCAGTCCAATAAGGATGCTTATAAACGAGGATAACGATTAGACAGTCTGAGATAAAAAGAGATTTACCATATGTATGGCTGTTGGCGTCATTATAAGGCACAGGGCTAGGGATAGTCAGAAACGTCCTCTGGGAAAGCTATTCGCCGCCTGCTGTTTCCACCACTAGTCGCAAGAAGCAGAGATACCCTAGGGCGTTACTTCTTTTCGATTATTTTCGATCTCCTGCAACCGAAGGAGATCTTTGGGAAAACCTGGGGACCCGCTCCCAAGATCAAATAGTCATTGTAAGACCTACACTATCCTATGGAGGTGATGTGGTGGCAGGCAGCCGAAAAAGCCCTATCGAAGGTACAAAGATTAGCGTGCATTCGTACCACCAGTGCTATGAAAACCACTGAAATCCAGGCTTGTGAAGTGCTGTCGTGTAGAACGAAGGCAGCACAAGATTAAACTCAGCTAGGTCGCCGGACACAAAGGAATACCGGGAAACGAGAAGGCTGGCGAGCTGCCATAGGGTCATGCATGTGGTCACATCGAGCACAGAACCAAATCACCCCTTTCGTGGACATCCCGCCTTGTGCTCTCAAACTTGTAGCAGGGGAAAAGGCCACGAGAGAGGCAGATCACAGGTGGAAATCCATAGAGACCTGTGTCGAACTGAGAGACTTGTTAGCAAAGACAGAATATCCATGTTCACCCTTGTGGGTATCGTCACAAATACGAAGAATTGAAGAGGAGCTCTGTAAAGGATGAAAAGGGTAATCAAAAACCCCCTTCTTATGGGCATCACAAATAGTCAGCACTGACCTGAGTCATACCTTACTTTACCTACTTCTTCACGGAGCTGGACAAATTTAGCTGTTGGACCCTAGAAGTTAGGTTCAATGTTTGGCAACAGTGGCCTCATAAGTGAGCTACTACTATCCTGCCACTTGAAGTTTACTATTCCATTGAAAATGGCAAACATCAAGCGCAAACGGCGACTTTGTCATGTAGAACGAATAAAAAGTATATGGACTGCTCTCTAAAGTACATCTACCGCCAAACATGGGCCCATTCACTGAATCGCTTAAAGCGATATCCTTATTCTGCTTAACCGACTAAATGAAATGGCCTCCACTAACAATCAAATTATACCTCAAAATGCTTGTAAGTTTCTATTATTGTCAGCCATTTCCGCGTTCGCCTTGATCTTTTTTTAAATCCAAACCAAATGACGCACATCCTGTCTCTCAAAATAAAGCATAAACATGCAAATTGGTGGGAGGGACTCCTACGTACGTATGTTCTCCCATAAATGCTAATCATTCCAAAGGACTCTTGTATCCAGATCAAATGTTAATACGATATTTGGGTACAAAAGCAAAACAACAACCAGAAAAAAAAAGGCACAAACCCTATTATGCATGATACTTTTATTCTCTAAAGCATCCACTCACCGCCCAGCCACCAGCCACCAGCCACCACCCACTTGAAGGATAAACAAACATGTGAATATCGAATCTGTCGACTTTGGCAAATAATGAGCTTTTAAATGCTGCCTCTTCAGAATTAAATACGAAACATTTTTTTGTTAATCTCCTTAAAGTGATATAGAGGACAGGACATGGAGGAGAGAAGGACGATTAGATTATAATTCTCCGCCGCCGCCGTGTTGAAACAAAAGGAGGGAGTAAGCCTCCGTCAATAGAGAATGGAAAAACCCACATCCTTTTCTACTTAGCACAAACTATTATGAGAAGGATTTCTTTTTTTGTAGGATTAATCCACTGTGAAAGGACGTTTGCGTTCGCTCCACTTAAGCTCTATTTACCTCTCTGATCCGAAACGAATGTAGAGAGCCAACCTTTATGTGTGCTCTGCTGGTCTCTGTGTGTGTGTGGTGGTGGTATTGCTATTTTGTCATAATTTGATCATCCTGTTAGGCGTGTGTGTGTGTGCCAACACAAATTATATCAAAGGAAAAGCGGAAACCTCCACTCAGGGACCGACTGAAGCTCATTTGATTTGGTCATGGTCATTAATTTGCAACTAGAGGGCTCTCCCCTCTCAAGGCGTGTCAATCAAATGGCCAAACTGTCTGTCTTGTATACCTAATGCTCATTCAGAAAGCCTGTCGCTTTTCGGTTGGATATCCTGCATGACCACATGTGTATTTATAAACACAACGTCAGAAGCAATCACAGTCATCAACAACAAAAAAAACTGTGTATTGTATCATCAGTTTGTGAAAAATTGCGCTCATCAATTATCGTGAAGTTATCGCACAAGGAACAGAAGAGAGGGTTGATATGTAGCTCCACCAACACACACCTTGTTAGAGACGCCGCCGCCGCCGCCGCCCTCGGCACGAGCTAATACATGTCGGCTTATCACGATAACAAATATCAATTACGAATGCTAACCTGAAAAATAGAGTTCATAAGTTTGTGTTAGTTTATTAAATGGATTAGGGTAATAAGTTATTGTGCCACACACAAACGATAAGGAGTCATATATACCCTTCTGAGGACGACGATTGCCTAACATACTCGAGACTCGATTCGACTCGACTCGACTTCCTCTTCATTGGATTTTCGGTTTATTTTTTTTTTTTTTTTGGGGTTAAAGTAGTGATTTCTGTTTTCGTTAGTGTTGACCCTGACATTTTTCGGGGGCGAAATTATTATTATTAGTCATGGGGAGGAAAAGTTATTGGCAAGTCATGGTTCAATTCATTTGGCAAATCTCATTGGCATTTGGAATGGATTCCGAGCGAGAGTACTGGGTGAGCCATTAGTTTGCCTTCACAGCACAGATAAGTATGATAGATGTCACAAGGGTATATACAATAAATCAAATGAATAACAAATAGGAATAGCTTCTAGGCAGAGAGCGAAAACTGTCCAACAGAAAACATATTCGAAGGCCAGAACTACACAACATTCTTTCAGATATTAACGCCTTTTGGGAGTGTCTTCCCTTCGGCATAAGACTGAAGGTCTCTTCTAGTTGTGACACAAATTTACATCGAAAGAGGAGACAAGCAAAGCTACCACCAGAAACGGAGGCGGAGGCCTTGTATTCCTCATCCAAAATGAGGGTGGATACATACGGCTAAATGTGACCGTGTAATGATTTGAACGGGCTTCACCACGGGGATAAACCAGCGAAAAAGAAACTGAAAATGGCAATAAAAGCTAGCAGACGTCGAAGCTTCAACGAGCTATGCAATGAATCAGATGTCAACCCTTTGGGAAACCCCTGGCGTATCAAGAGTAAAAGTTTTTCGAGCCCCATACCCTCAGATGCCCCTAATGTATTGCAGCGAATAGTCGGAAATTCGATTGGAGGACAAGTCATGTTTAGCAGCTCAGTAGCTACGTTACAAATATTAGAACCCTGCAAAAGGTTCGGGAATAAAGAATCCCTTGGACCGGATGGAATCCCAAATATAGCAGCAACCAGAATGGACTTCTTTGCGGATATATATAATGCCTGACTGAGTGAAGGAGTCCGTGCTGCTCAATTGAAGAAGAGACTCACAGGAGATCCATCAGTCACCGCTTCTGCAGCGCAGCATCGGTAATAGGTTTGAGAGGCAGGTGGACTATTAGTACTGCAATACAGATTTTGGAAGGCACGTGCCATTAGGAAAGTGGAACAACGAAAAGGACCCTAAAAGGAAGACGATGAAGAAGAGGTACAAAGCAGTAGTTCTGCTTACTATACTTTAGTAACGCATTCAACACCTCCAGCTGGGACCATAATCTTAAAGCGCATAGAAGAATGAGCATACCACTTTGCCTCAGCAACATTTTGAGAAAATATTTCCAACTAATTGTGCTGCTCTATGAAACAGAAGTTGTCGTGAAGCAGCACTTCACTGGAGGAGTCCCCCAGGGCTCGGTTCTGGGACCAATACTATGTAACAGTAAGTTTTTGCTAGTAGTAGAAGTTGGACTAGAAACTATAAGAAAGGAAAAGAGGCTAATGGGCAAGAATCCCACACGGTACATGACATCATCTTGGCAATTATAACTCGGCAGCACTTATGTATTTTCAATATCCCTCAACAAACAAAATTCGCCACAATCTAGACTGGGAGATTCCCATTAATTGTCGCCAACGTGGAGTGCGCTGATTTGAACTGAAGCACTTACGTCTGGAGGATATTTTCGGTACTTCGACCTTATCTCACTTACATATTTATCCACTAGAGAACTCACAGCCCCTCTTGTGGTACGTTTCGTGTGCCCAAATATTGTAGTAATCGGACTCTCAAAATTGCTACCATCGACTCAGAATTTCGGTAGTCAGTTTTAATGATCTCCAAACGTTTCTCGGTTTTGAAGGTCACCACATTTTGACATTGTCAGTTCAGGGTGCGTTTGTATTTAAATACAAAAATTGTCTTTCCCAGTCGTCTGTTTAAAAATGACACCATAAGGCCAATCGTCTATCGCGTGTATTATGGTAATTTTTAATCATAGTGAATGAAAATAGTATCAAACCACATTTGTTTCCTCACTTCAGAAAACAATTTGTCATATTCCTCATTCCATCTAAATGTCTGATTCTGTTTCAAAACTGAATTAATGGGAAACGAAATAGTACTTAATTCACTTTTATCCTTACCCTTCATCATTCACCCTAATTCTTGAACTCGAATACGATAGTCGAATTCGATCAAAGTCGCATTTGGTTG
The DNA here is from genome assembly GCA_949716465.1 of Chalcosyrphus nemorum. Classification (NCBI taxonomy): domain Eukaryota; kingdom Metazoa; phylum Arthropoda; class Insecta; order Diptera; family Syrphidae; genus Chalcosyrphus; species Chalcosyrphus nemorum. The sequence continues at coordinate 40,255,943 of OX454333.1, read as the reverse complement.
TTACAAAGTCGTATTCGTAAGATACGACTATATTCGGATAAGATGCAACTGTAGTCGGGTGATTATTAGTTGGTCGTTTCATTTATTCGCTGTATTCAAACTGATTCTTCGTCTTATGATCCGATTCTTCTTCTTCTTCAGCAGTCGCTGTATACCATGTTTTACTTAGTTTATCCTTTCGTTCGGAAAAATTTCGATCCATTTTTCTTCTTGTCTCGAGATCAATACCGTCATGCATATGTAGTGTCCTCCATTCCCTTCATAGTTTCGCAAATTGGCCAACGTTATTTTGAATATATCAATACAAATCAATATCTCCTTCCACCAATATAAGTGCTTTAAATTTCTTATAAATTTACACTAAAACGTGAATTTTCTTTAAAAGTGGGCGTGGCAGCGGGCGAATTTCAAAAAATTGCCATATTATGCTGAATTTTGTTCTGCGAGCTGCCTGCTGGGGTCAAAATAATAGGTATAATAATCCTGGAGCGAATCAAAGACCAGGTTTCCGATCTGGATCCTCCTGTGTCGACCACATCAACACCTTGTGGATCATCATCGAGCAGTGAGTTGAATATCGATCACTACTGCACCTGCTGTTCATCGGTTTTGAAAAGGCGTTTGATAGTGTCAATCGGGTATTTATTTGGGGTGCCTTGCGCAGGAGAGGCATTCCGGATAAATTAATAGCAATTATTAAGGCCACATATAATTGGTCCACATGTCCAAATGCAGCCTTGTCAACAGGAAATGGAGGAATTCGATTGACTCTTATATCTGAACTTAAGCACCTCGACTACGCCGATGATGTATGCTTTCTGTCTCACAGAATATTGGACCTTCACCAAATCACAGCAAATGTGGAGAGGGAAGAAGAAGTCGTTGGGCTGAAAATCAGCCCGAGACCGAATTCATCAACTCATGTATGCATTGCTGGACAAATAGTTGAGAGAGTAGGGAGTTTCCAATACCTTGGGAGTATTGTTTCAACCGATGGTGGAACCGAACTGGATATAGCCAGCCGAATAAGTAAAGCAAAATCTGCGTTTGGAAAGCTATCCACAGTTTGGCGAGTTAAGGCAATTCCATACTGCTATATGGATGTGGTACCTGGAGAGTTACCTAGACATAGTTACATACGACGACGAAAGTGGCAGTGGATTGGTCACACTCTCCGAAAGGGTGACAGATCCATAGCTACCCAAGCGATGCAATAGAACTCGCTTACCCAAGATGGCAGGATACGTGGCGCAGAATAGTAGAGAAGGAAGCACGGCAACTGGGAAAGAGTTGGGGGGAGCTGAAGCACATTTCCAGAAATCGCACACGATGGCGTGTAGGCGTTGTAGAGGCCCTAACACTCACAAGGGAATACAGGATATAAGTAAAGTAAGTAAGTGAATTTTGTTACTAATAAGATATATTCTAATCAATTAACCCGACCAAAAAAGTTATTTAAAAAAACGCCCCTAAAAAGTAGGCGTGACGGTACATAATGTCTAAGAGAGATGTAAAATAAGGGAATATCTACATGTTTGCTTTAATAAGTTCTAAAATCTATAAAAAAATTAATAAAAAAAATTTGCATTTTCGAAAAGTGGGCGTGTCAGGGGACATATTTTGTAAAATGCTTTCACTTGTACTGCTTACTTTTCCAAAGACGTGTACAAAATCTAATCGATCGTGCTCCAGATTTATAGCCTAAAAACAGACGGACAGACAAACCGACATATCTCAATGGATATACATATGTATATACTAAATTGGGTCTGTGTTCTCCATGTGACAAACTTAAAATGTACCTTTTTAGGGTATAAAAAAAGACGCGATATACAGTGACTTGTACAGTGACTATCTCCAGCAACCCTTCCGTTGTTAGACATTACGACTCCGCCCTTAGCTAACAGAAAAAATATCCTGCAATAAGAGCATTAAAAATCCAAGAGCAAAAATGAAAATCTATGCAGATTTATGGGAAAACTTAAGTGCAACCCATAAATTAAGTACCGACAAAGTGTAGAACATCATCCATACAATCCGCTTCCACAAAGTCACAATCTGTTCTTTTTTGCTACCGTAGATTTGATAATGAAAATAAACTGGAAAAGTTATGGCAGATAGTGAGTGCACGCTCGATATAGTGAACAATTCGTTCGGGGAAAGTTGCTTAGCTGCCCTTTGAAAGGCACCACAGGACACATAACGATAACATTATCTTTTAATAGTCCACTTTAATAGTCATTAAGATTGAGTGTAATGGGTTAAAGTCGCGGGCGGTGTAATGCTTACCATAAGTTCTGCCACACTATTCTCATCAAAGGGAGATAGCAAGATGTGCTTGCTTGCTTGGTTCTCTAAGAATGATTTTTAATGACGTCTCTTTTAAAATGAAACTCAAATAGGATTGAAGGGGGACTGTAGCATCTTTGGAGTTAATTTAAATCGGGCTTTAAGTGTTCTGATTCCCAGTGGCTTGAGATTGGTTCGATCTCTTGGGAGGGACTTAATGGAAGTTTTTAACGGAGCAGAGAGTATGCATATTGTTTATACTAGCCCCTACCATCTTTATAAGAGAAATTATTTAATCCTACATCTAGACATAGAGACATAGCATTCTCAAAATAGGCTGCTGGATAGAGTGAGAGAGAGAGATTTCCTTCCTGAGCTGTTGTAGCGATTTTAGGCGATACCTTCATCGCTTTTCTCGCCAGAATGTCCAGTTTGCCGAAAACTAGGAACATGTTCCTTTAAACTTCTTAAGGTTCCTTGAGAAAAGACAAAAATAGAGCTCAGACAGACAGAGAAACAGAGAAGGTACACAGACAAAGGCTATAGTAAGCCCGCAGCGCGAGGAAATACCTTACCACTCACATTGCCTATTCAAGTTCTCCTCTGCCTACTAAGGACACGTTGATTCCATTTGTAAACCCCAAGCTCTCTAGGATTTCTCTTTATATTTGAAGCCCGGTCTTTTTCGTCGCCTGTAAACTGGGGCCTGGAGCTTAAAGACCTTCTTCAGAGAGTTGCACTGTCTTCCCTCCTGAAATAAATGAACACCCTCGTATAACACATAGACTTTGACTTCTCCCTCAATGGCTTTCGTTTTAATTTGGCGTTTGTATTGATTTGGTCTGCCGAGTTAGAAGCTTTAAAACTAGTTGCCTTACCAATCAAAGAAAGAGTGATTCATGTAGAGGTACTTTTTTGTCTATCAATTTTTTTGACAAATTTCGCATGATTTGTGTAAATTTGCTATAGTACTTTTATTTAATACTATTTGGCATTTTATCATGAAAAGACTCAGCTTGACATAGTATCTACAAAGTATTCAGTTGTATTACAAAAACCAGCCTTCTACAAGGAATGTGTTTCGTACACATAGAGCAACTTATGGTCTACATAATCGGCCTACCGAACGCACAATTTACTAAATCCCAACCTAATTTCAATTTGTTAGACAATAGGTGAAAAAATAGATAAAATATCTCGTAGTCAAGGAAGTATTAGAAAGGCTAACAGTGTACGCAATGACCGGGATGCATCGATTCGGCGAGGTTCTCAACAGCATTGGCTTGTCGTATTCAACAACGTTGCTACCTCAAATTGAAGCCCGAGATTTCTAGGATATTTGATACCAAGAAGACAGCGCTACTTGGCATACAGCCTTTGAAACTATGGGTTTATTGCGAGAAGAATTTGAAATTAATTTTGCGTTTCGTTCCAAGTCACTGGCCGCCGAGATCGTGTGATAGCACACCCCTAGACCCTTTTCTTTGGGTCTATATAAAGTCCACAGTCTACGTGGATAAGTCGAGTACGATTGAGGAATTGGAAGCCAAAAGTATTATTCGTCAATCGAAATGCTTGGACGCGTCATCTACAATTGGAACTTCAGAGTGGACCATGTTAACCGCTGTTATAACCATAATTTGATAAAAATAATAAAAAACAAATGCCTAAAATGGTTCTTTTGTTTGCTGATAACAATAATTCGATTAAATTGACTTGTTTTATCTTTTTTAAACTTTGAAAAAAGTATTTCTTAATGAATCACCCTTTATCTCCTCTTTGATTTTTTTGTGCAGCACCATTTTATTGCACTTCCAATAGACAATAGTCTTCCCACTGTGCTTCAAAATCTGTTGTACTCCCACTGCTGTACATTCTTCCTTTCGCTGTCTTCCGTGTAGGCATCTCTATCTTTAGTCGGTGCCTGGTTCCGTGTATGCAAGTCAATTTCTTTGTCAATCGACATAATGCCGTCGTCGATGTGATTTATTAAAGTCAACCAAACCAAAGAGAGCGAGAGATGAGTAATTGAAATGCAAAAAAGTATCTCTGATCCATAAATTGGATTTATTTTATATTTTCGACATGAAATAAACAAAAAAGCGAAAGAGAAAAAAGTTTAATCACTTCGAACCTGTAACAAGGAATTTCAATATGTCGCATCAACTTTGCATTGGCATTTTGTGCACGTAGTCTACGTGTTTTTATCACCAAAATTGCTTTAAAAAAAAAAATAAATCAATATCCCGCTCCCACGTCCTTGTGATGAAGGTATAACGTTTACTCTCCTCTTAACTGACAGTCAAAAGCTGTGAATAGATTTTGTTTGGCTGTAGAAAGTATCTCGACTGCTTAATGCCACAATAGATACACAGAATAACAGTTCCTCTCCATTAATTATGTTAATTGCCTTAATCTGAAAGCAGACTTCCTCATTAAGGGGGGAATCAAAGTTTTTATACACTCCAGCTGGAACAAATGATCCTGGGATAACACAGAACAGAGAGCCCACAGCCCACCCCCTCCTTGGCACTATTTTGCCACTAAAGACGAAGCGAAAATGCAAATTCTTTTCATTATCATCACGCAAATGACCCTTGAGCGAAAATCGATCCTTGCTATATAAATACAGAGAGAGAGAGAGAGAGAGAGAGGGGAGCCTCTGTGCGGTGTGTACTGTAGGAACAATAACATCAATACCATTCAATTCATCCTGCAAACAAAAAAATTTATATGGACAATATTTCTTTGGATAGCTGTGGTGGACAGCCCAACGGGTGGGCATTCCAAAGTAATTTCTTCCCAACTTTTCCGTTCCGTTATAAAATATGTGGAGCACGTTCCAACACCTTCACGTTTATTGCATTTAATGTTGAGGAGCCACAAAACAAATAGCCATCTCTCTCGCAAATTACAAGGATAACAATATATGTACGTGTGTATGTGTGTATAGCATCCTGTCCTGTGAGAAGACGAACGACAACGATGGTCTCTCATAATTGAAGGAAATACAAAAGGAAAGCACCACGAATAGTCCTTTGGAATTGAGGAATGTTCGTTATTTTTCATTAGACGGCAATGCTTACGAATTTAAATAAATGAGGGTTGGCATTAATTGGCACGAGCCTTTTTTTTCTTTCGTTTCGTTTTTACTGCTCGATAAAATGGACATTTTCACACAGGCAAACGTTGGTGCTCTGTCTATTTGAGGAAATTAACTTAAATGCACTTAGCGGCGTAATCGTTTCACAAACAAAAAGAACGAAGCGATTCTTAGAGTTGACCGGCGGCAGGTCGTTTAGAGATATGACATTTGGAGGGACGAAATGGTTTACACTTATACTTAATCGCTGAATATAAAGAAAAACCTTTATGACTCTGAGGTTAAATAAAGTTTATATTTGATGGTGCAGTCGTTAATAGTTTATGTCAGCGTCACACGTCATGCTTTTGTGCCACTGTATGTGGTATCATTTGAGTGGCCTTTTAGAGATGCTTCAAGAGCCTGCGCAATTTATTTGTTGTAAAAGCGCTTTAAATTTGGTTTTAAGACCGACGATAGGATATTTTGTAGACCGTCAAAGACAGATCCAAATTGAAGCGTTTTATGGGGGATGACATGACTGACAGATAGTAGGCCTAGGAGCGGGCAATATTCTGGTAATAACAGTTTTATAGTATAATTTTGAGTTACCTGGGTCAGTGGTGTTACATGGCTGGCTGGCAAATATATAAAAACATTCCTAGGAGGCCCAAATCGTACGCCTTGAGGACGATATGCAGTTATCCAGAGAGGATATCTCAGTAGCTTCCTTTGCTAATAAAATAAAAAATAAATAAATATTAGCCCGTAAGCAGCCCATAGAGGGCCAAGGGCTAGCTTCTCACAACTGTACATGTTGTGCGTGGTATACATTTCGGCACATACAGAAGGGACCTACAGTTTTACGCCGTATCCGAAGGACAAAGGGGTTTTGAGAAGCTTTCTCATGACAGTGAATACTCTTGAATGTTTGTCAGACACTCGGAAGAGGTGGGGCCGTGAAAAAACTTTTGATGGTATTTTTCTGGATTCGAACTTAGAACCCCTTGCGCAGTAGTCCAACGCACTAACCACTGAGCCACGGTACCCACAATCTTCCTGTGATAATAAGACACCTTTAAAGTTTGTCAGAAGATAGGAAGGTGGATTCATAGATCTGACAGTAACTATCTGTCACTATTTGATACAAGTATTTTCCACTCTGTCACTAACCACGACTTTCTACCTCTGACTCTCAATCACTGTATGTGACTATCTGTCACTATTGTTCACTATATGTCACTATGTGTCCCTATCTAACGCTGTTTCATCGTCCATGGAAAAATGCACACTTTCATTGGGAAAAAAGCATATCCTGCGATCTAGTCACTTTGAATGGCTCCGAGGCACATACGCAATAATCTACAGGGCCACCAATCTACCAAGGCGCCTACCCCTTCCTTGCAGATGCCTTAAGGAAATACTGTTTCCTGAAAAGTACCAGAAACAAAGACTGATCTCCATACCAAAAGATAACAAACCACCGCAAGATCTTTCGTCGTATATACCTTTGCTCATGTTGGATTACCTTCGGGTAATTATAAGTGACAGACTGGAAAATTCCATTGAGCAAGTAGACCGTAAGACACGTTCTACGATCGCCATTATCATTGAAATCCTGAATACGGTGAAAAAAGCCATCGAGGGAAAACTCTGAAAAGAGAAGAGCACTCTAGGTGTTAAGAAGACCCTCAGCAACTTCGCAAGCTGGAAAAACAGTGTACGAGCTCTAACCACGAGAGAGAGCAAAAGGTGGTTGTGGAATATTTTATAAAGAGGATACTGTGCTATAATGCGTACGAAGCAGTATAACGTCATAAACGGTGTTCCCCAAGGCTCCGTACCAGGACCTCAACTCTATAACATACAATGTAATGTATGGTGAATTCTTTGAAGATAATTGGCTTCACCGATGACATGACAATAGTTGAAATTCGACCTATCAAGATGATACACTACAGCAGAAATGCTATCAGCAACAGACGAGTCAAGGAGACTATACTGGAGATCATAAAAGTAACAGTGTCTTAGTCAAAGTAGAAGTACTTTGCAAGGCCATTTTTTATGCAGCATCTAAGAAGGCTGTTAGGAATTATGACAAATATCGGAGGACCAAAGCTCCTAAATATGTATGGGTAAGTGCCATGAAGACCAAGTCGGAAGGAACACGGAAACAACGTCCTGACAGTGTGCAGTGCCTTCTGTACAACCTTCAGGAATACTGATGCATAATGGCTGGAAAGATACCAATAGACATTCTTGCTGAAGCCCTTGTACAAGATGAAATTAGCGAAGAATTGAACCATCTTACTCATGTGAAGCGCCAAAACTTCTACAATTGGGCTCTGCAAAAGTTAAAAGAAAGTCCCAAACCATGGTCAGCGATGAAGCTCACTTTTGGCTTAGTGGCAAAATTTGCGCTATTAGACAACAACAAACCCAGATCGATAGAAGAACCAATGCTGGTTAAACAATTAATCTATTGACATCTGGAATTGCTAGATAGAGATGCAGATGGTTCTATTAAAAAAGATTGACGGGTTTCATTTTCATCAAGTTCTTCTTGCGCACTTTGTCTTCCATTTAAAGACTATTTAGTTCGAAAAGTTGGTTTGAGAATGGACTACAGTTAAGCGCCATTTATGTTTGTATGCATGTGTATAAAGGCTGAACCAATAGATGCCGTGGATGTATGTATGCGACATAGTATATCAAGCAGAGCTGTAAAAGAATGCAATCATTTTTGAAGATAATTCCTTGGAATGTTCCGAAAAATTATTTAATTTATTGATTTTAATATTCATTCATTCATTTTGAAGTAATGACTGCAGCAATCAATTTTTGCATTCAGAATGGTGAAGTCAGAAAGAATGCAATCGTTTTGAATGCTCTGCAGTCTTTGAAGTCACTTGAAGTCACTAGCATTCACTGATTGCATTCAGTTCTTTGAAGTCAGTTGAAGTCAGTGAAGTCTTTGAAGTCACTTGGAGTCTTTGAAGGCAGGGTAGACAATACAATCACTGTATAACTTCATGTGAATGCATTCCGTAATGATTGCATTCTTTTACAGCCCTTTGACAATTTTAGTCATAGATTTGTTTACCACGCAACGCCGCAGTTTTGGCGATTTCGTAGAACTCATGAATTGTTCGACCTAGGGAGTCTCATCACTCACGAACAGCTCACCCTTTGGCCCATCTTGTATGAAAGGGTTGTACGGGAGCCACTACGACAGAACCGAAAGTTGAATCATCCCTTCGTCAGCTGCTATGTCGACGAAAAACTAATCTTTCTTCATTTTTCTTTAAAAATGAATTCATTCACAGTATGCCGCCGCCGCCGTCCCAAAAGCCTTACAACTGATTTGGTTTTTTTTTTTTTTTAATTTTCGCTATCCAGCCGTTAAGCCTTCTTTGGAATGAGTCTGCACTAATTTCTGTCGCAGCACGTTCTTTTGACACCCACACTCACCCGAAGAAGTGACAGATGATGTCGTCGTCTAGCACAAAGATAGTTATCCTGCCTCTCGCCCCCTCCGTTGTTTGAAAAGCGGATTCAATGTGACACACGAAGGAAGCTCACAAAAGAAATAAATTCATTTATCATTAAATAATCCCCAAAAAAAAAGAAAGAAAAAACTTCAAACTACAAGAGCGCTTCTTTATGAATAGAATGATTATTATTTGAATGACACAAGGGGCTCCAGCGCTCGAAATGTTTTATGGTATTTGCATGTAATAAACTTCCAGGATGTCGGCAAGGACCGACAGGACTGGAACGTCAGCAAAATAAAATAATAAAACATATTATTCAGCATCGTCATTTCATTATCTCCTATTTAGCAGAAGAGTATAACGCTGACTGTTGCAATCACTCTAAAGTAGGCTACACACTATCAGTTTTCAACTGACAGTATTGCTAAATTGATGGAAAACTGATAGTGTGTAGATAGAACTGATCAATGAGGATGGAACTGATGGCGAGGGTTGAATTTTTTCGTGGATTTTGCTGGTGCAGGTAGACTTCATGATATGGCATTTTGTCGAGCGAGGGTCATATTTGATAGTCCAGGCTTCTGTGTCCCACATCTTTCGAATTAGATTACAGTGCGTAAAAATTTTTGCCTGCGCCCAAAGAAGAAAAACCCAAAAATAAACAAAAAAAACTGGAACTGATGAGGGTTGAATTTTTTCGTGGATTTTGCTGGATTGACGGAGAATGCTGCATGTATGTGTATAATGAGAGGTAGATTTCATGATTTGGGTCGAGCGAGGGTCATATTTGATAGTCCAGGCTTCTGTGTCCCGGATCTTTCCACTTTTTCACACACTTTTTTTTGTTGTTAGTGCAATAATAATACATACACACAGGCAGACAGACAGACAGACAGACAGACAGACAGACAGACAGAATCGCCCGACCTACTTGTGCGTAAAAATTGTTGCCTGCGCCCAAAAAAGACAAAAGAAAATGAACAAAAAAAAAGGAGAAAACCTTCGAAAAACAGACGAACCACCTGGAATGATAGTGTGTAGCCTGGAATGAATTGATGAGAACTGACAGTCCAGGACTGTCAGTTGAAAACTGATAGTGTGTAGCCTACTTAAAATCCGTTTTATGCTTCAACCGAGGAGGACGGACCTCTGTACATACAAAGGTACATCCGATGTTTTATTGCACGCACAGGCGACGCCAATTGTAGTGACGAACACAGATTATGAATTTAGTAGCTCAGGCCCATAAAAACGTACGATTTTCATGTACATTTCGTCACAAGGGATCATTCGTTTAATTATTTAAAAAAAAAGGCAAGCAAACAAACATTTTGTTGTCCAATAAAGCGGCGCAAACATTATGGAATCCACAAGGCAAACACGTTAATTATAAAATATTGCATTCACACGCAGCAATTAAGCTCATCCCATACGCTTATGCTCGTCGTATCCATCACGTAATGAACGTTAATTAACGAACGTTAACATCAGATTGATCAGCTCGTTAATTAAGGGACAACTAGATGTCCTACTCCTGGGAGGGGCGGGATTCAATTAAATAAACAACTCAATTGGCAGCACACGTAATGCGCGCCGCCATAAACTCATTATGAGCATGTTTCAATCAATAAACAAAAAAAAAAAAATATGATTACGTGTTCACTGGTTGGAACCACTTGTTGTTGGTACACAACACGAACACATGACCCCCCCTCCTTGGGTGGAAAATCAATGAAAGTCTAATTATAAATCTGCCAACAAATTAATATTTCACATCCTTAGCGTAGAGTACACACGCACAGGGGGAGGAGAATCTCTCAAAGTGAGATGTCCCCGAAATGGCAGCTAGTTTCCTCAGTCAGTGGAAGGAATTAATCGGTGGCGATGACGATGACGATGACGACAACGCCAAGATGAGGTATCTAAAGTGCTCCATTAGTGGGGCAATCGATTTCCATCTAAGGTGCCACAATAACTTGAGGAGATTTTCTTCTTGAAAAACACTGTGTGTTGCTTGTATAGTCGTATCTTGGAAACAGCCTTTGGCGAAACAGTTTTCATTTGGCTCCTTGTATCTATGCCATTAGTGTCTAAACACCTTGTGTGTGTATCTTAAGTTTGAGAGTGTAAACAGCAAATGAGGGGATTATTTTCCGTTTTCTTTGGAAAATTAATCCAGCAGAAAGGATTGCACGTTGTTAAGCAGAGGAGTATAATTTACTCGTACCAAAAATAGTTTCTAATGGGTTGTTCATTTAAAGGTACTTTTTTCAAAACTAGAGGAAATCAAATAAATGATAGTAGATCGGATTATTTTTGCCAACAAACAAAAGATATATTCTGGGCATTTATTCCTAAAATACGTTTTATTTCAAAAATTGGCCGCAACTTCGATTAACATGATATTTGGCGAATAACGCGAGTAATGTTGGCATTCAATTTCTCAAGTGAACCCGGTTCACCCATTGAAACGTTGGACCTTACGTAGCCCTTAGCCCAATCACAGTAAGTACACCATTTTGTTGGTGTTTGATGTTTTTGACATTACTAACTTCAATTTGAAGCAGAAAATTGCTTGAATACGACAAGACAAGGCTGCTCTAAATGCACGAAAAACATTCCGTAGAGCGTTGATTTTCGTAATACAGCTGAACAATTTGTAGACATTTTGCCGAGCTGAAACTTTTTATGATAAAATGTCAAACAATATTAAACAAAAGTATTATGACAAGTAAACATGACTCATGCGTTATCTATCGACAAAAGGATAAACAAAAAGGTACCTCTAAATGAATCAAGCATTACTATCTAATATGAATTCTCCCATCCAATGCCTTCTCTTTCTTTCCTTAGAATTAACCACTTTCCGCACTTTGCAGTCCACTAAATGCTCAAGAAGTTATTCCATGACTTTGATTGGACATGCTCCCAGAGCCCTAGTGATGCAGAGGCACGCTAGTCTTTGCACCCTCGTAAGTGTCGCCTTTATTGTGACTAGACTGGTCCGGTCTGTCCGTTCTATCGCTTTTTAAGTGATCAGTGGCCTCACAATGGTAGTGTACATCCATCTTAGTATTTTTGGAGTGAATTCCCAAGAATTTGCCACTATGCTCCTGCATATCATTATAGCACACATGGCCTTTTCAGAGAGTTTTTCTGTCCAGATACTTCGCTTCTTTTACTGGTGTCAGTATCGTATCCGACAGTCGAAATCAGTCATCACTGTCTCCAGCCCGAAAAATATTTGAGTTCAAGATAGTCCTCGAAGCAAATCAAAGTCGCACGGAAAGTGGCCCAAGCATAGAACATTGACAATGGCCACAGAGTGTGGCAATATGTGTTGTCTGAGGGTAAATAGGGGCTGTCAACAGGGCGGGTGGTGTCCTGTCTCCCTACTTGTGGTGCACCATGGTTGATTCTATGCTGACAGCTCTCATACGCTTGGCCATGCCTTCTGTTGTTACATGCTCGTGCTATTGCGTAGGTGGTCATGGACATGATCGATGTTGCACTAGGAATAGGCTTTCGGTCGACCAAAGTTGTTCCCCTTATAAGAAGGGCTACAATCTGATTCAGTCAGTCCGGGCTAAAAGCTGTCACCGTCTTGCTATCAAACGAAGTATATATGAGTAGCTTCTCTGGTTAATTCAATCCAAGTAGCTATCAGTCTTATGGTTTATTAGTGTAAGGGTGCTTTTGTTAAGATTTGGGGTTTGTCAGCAAAAAATTCGCGTTGCAATCATTTCTGGCTTTTATCTGCGAGTTACCTCGTACACTGAACTACAAGGAAGTTGTGTGGCTTTCCAAATAATCTCTGCTCTAGGCGCACTGTTGAGTCTCCCTCCTCTTAATATCTATATCATGAGATGTTCGACAAACAGAGGCTTCACATCACCAACTGATGTCGCATCTTCTTCATCTCAAACTGCCTAAAGCCTCATTAGCCCTCTAGAAGGCAAAATGTCTTAAAACAAATTACTCAGGGGACAGCACAAAAGACCGCCCCATGCCTTAGTCAGCCACAAGTGCAAGTACCCAAGGATCCAGCCGTGCATTTTATTTCTTAAGAACCAGAATTCTAAAGACCTAGACCCATTTACTCAGCCATTGGAAGTAGTCACACTCGTCAATTCTACGAAATTCCTTGAAAAATTCCCCAAACATACATGAAAGGATCCGGTATACTCTCAAATAGAATAAAAATTCTACTCGCTCAAGTATTTATTTATTAGGCACCACCTTCAACCCGCCTAGAGAAAATATAAACGTCCAACTTGAAAGCGTTTCTATTACATTCCTCTTCTTCCAAGAGGAATACTCGTACAAAGACATATTCAGGAGAAAAAAAAGTATCTCCTTTGCAAGGAGCAGCAGCACTCTTCACCTGAGGTATCTAAATTAAATGTTTCCTAATCTAAAAGAAAGGAGACCATCTCCATGATTACAAAATACGTACGTGCCAAACTCGAATAACATAACAAGACAATAATTCTGAATATTACATTCAAAAGGACTTTACCCGGGCGCCCGTCTTTAGGAATCAGTATTTCGGGCTTGCTTTTTTTTTTATAGCTAACTCCTTTGAAAGATATACATAACTGCGAGCTGTTATTGCGGTTGCCATGGCAGGAGTACTGGTTCTTCAGTTTGATGGGATATCTTCCCCAAGGGACTCCTACACAATTTCTATAAAATCACTTTAAGTGTCCTTTAAAGGCAATAGATAGAGATGGTTTCCATCGTTTGCGTTGAAGGGAAAATATCCTGTGATATTAATTTTCAATTTGCAATAAGAAATTGAAAATTTTCTACAAGACCAGAGTAGCCCGAAAAGCACGAGGTCCTTTGTGGTGGTGGTATTCTTTGTTTTTTTTTTTTTTTTTCTTTGATAAACCCCTATAAACCTCTATGGGGTACTGCGGGTCGTAATGATAATCTGAAAATTTCAATTTACTTTGAACGACTTTAGTTATGGCCTGTCCTACTTTTCTGACAGCTAATCAGTGTTAATTTTAAAGTTGATTTTATAAAACAAATAATGGAAATTCATTAAGGACTCTTTTTGTGTTCATTCAAGGATAATATAGTGATTTATGATTTGGAGTAAGTTGAGTAGAATTTCATGTTTAAGGTTGAAAGTTGCGAAAAGGCTTTCCTCGGGCGCAGAAATTATTACGTTTAAGTTTGACGTATTGAGGTTAGAAAAATTCTTGGCTTTCTCATTGGGCGCGTTCCGAATTCTAGGCCTAACACATGGAACGGCAGACAGATTTTTGACAGTTTGCACAGTGACTTAAAAGGTAGGGAGAATTTTCTTACCTTCAAATCCAGTTCAAAAAGAAAGAAGCCTTACTTTGTAGTCAAAACCAATCAGAAACATTTGACTACCTACTGCCTAGAATGCGGAACGTGCCCATTATGTGGGTGGGTCCTTGTACAAGTCTAAAGAATAATATTGTGTGACCAGATAGCAATTATATCTTTTCCAACTGTCATGTGTCAACAGCTGTCAAAATATTTAGTAGAACTTGGCATTTTATCATGCATCGTTTAACGCTTGTGGAATGTTCGAAAATGTTAAAAAATGTGAACGAAATTCCGGGTCAGTTATGCAAAGTGACGCAAGAATTTCGTCGTGAGGTGAGTCGTCAACAAGGTCTTAGTGTGCAGACAATTTGAATAGCTTGAGCGTGAGTACACTCTTCTGGACCTTAAGTCACCAATCAGGCAGAGATTGATACGATATGAAGAAAGAAAATCTGCCATCGAGGCCAGTATCAAAGAAGACCTAGAAATGTCGATCAGCTAAATTGGGGGCAAAAATTGAAGCCGGATGACTATAAGAACTGCAATGACTTTGCTAATTGGGCACTGGAAATATTGGCCATTCTCAAAAACCCATTTTTGGCTCAACGACAATTCAACAAGCAAAATTGTCATTATTGAAGCTACCACATGTGTTCGATCAAGCATGCATGCATTGAAGATTGCCTTTCGGAGCGGTTTATGGTATGGCGGACCTTAGTTCTTTCGAAATGAGGAAGCTGACACTTCTGCCGTCTTTAGTCCAGTCCGCTACATGCCATACAAGAGACGTAAGGACAAATTTGGCTACTCGGTTATCTCACGGCGAGCATTCGTCAAATTGGGTCTTGGCACCACAAGCCAACCGCTTTGGATGACCTCGAGGCCAGAATCCGAGACGCTATTGCCGGAATAATGCCGTACATATTTTACAGAGTAATTTAAAATTGCACCGAGCACTTGAAGCACTGCCAGCGAAGCCGAGGCAAGCATTTAAATAATGTGCTGTTTCATACAAAATGGCATGAATATACCTTAAATATAAAGCTTAAATTAATCTTATATCATACAGCGTTGTTGTTTATTTTAAATATGTTTTCCTATCATTTTTATCTGGTCACCCTATGGTTGGCTTCTTAAATGCGAGCCTCGTTTCTTGGAACTGCGCCAATAAGAGAAGTACCTCCTAGCATATAAGATCCTGTCAGCCACATTTAGTGAACGCCTAACTTCGATTGTCAGCAACCTGGTAGGTCCTTGATGAGGAGATGAGGATGTTTGGACGTGGATGGCTATTGGCGAAGAAGATACAGTGCCAAATTATACTGATTATACAAGGACATCGTCTAGTAAGTTCTCATGTAGCGACTAAAATGGCTGGATCATGTAGAGCGGATCCTAACTTTACTTACTTACTTACGACTTCGCGGTAGATGATGGGGACCCCAACCAATATGGCGTTAGCACAACTGGAGCTGGCTCGTAGCCGGACCGAGATCCAACCCGACTATAGGGCCCCCCAAAGTATGATGTCTTCGCTTTCATTTGCGATTTGTCGTGTTTTGGTTTGGTTGCTCTTTTCGAGGACAGAGCTAGAGGCAAATGTCTGTTGTAGTCTTTTTTCTTCGAGCTAAAAAGGTTCCAGAGGTTTCCTCTTATTCAGATTTACGTGACAGACTTAGAAGTTTTCTGGTCTTCCCAGTCCCACTTGTATTCCAATTTTCGCCTAAACAGCGAACCTAGCCAAAGTCTTGGAAAAAATGTCCTTCAGCTCGTCTCAAGTGTTCAAAGGCTCACAATATCTGAGCCTCTCTACTTTGATGAACTGATACATAGCCATTAAGGTTCAATGTCTTTCCAGTAAGCGACTGTACCTATACTGTGTTAGCCACTGTCCTCAAATGCTCCTATATGCGCGTCTTTCACTTTTAGACGCCCCTTAGGGCTTGTGGATCTATTAAGAGGGTCATAACCATACCGGGTTAAGTCTAGCCAACCTCTGAATGGAACAAAACGCTCACATTCTAACCTGCCCGGCTTATCAATATCCCAAGGCAATTTTATCTCGTTGTTATCGTCGGGTTTGCGCCCTGTCATCCAGCATCCGAGGTTTATATTAAATCAATCCCATTAGCGGTTAGCTATTCATCGCACCGAACAAACTTTCAAATCAATTCAGCAGGTTCTGAGAAAAATTAAAAACAATAAACATCTGGGTGCCTTGTGATAATTCAATTCGCGTGTTTTTAACTCGTAAACTCGTGGGATTTGTCCCTTTTTGGTGGGAATTTCGAGACAAATTGTGGGAATTCCAGCAATCTGACAACAAAAACAATTCAATTATAAATTTTAAGAGAAAATTCAATTAAAACTCATGCACTTTCCCACAACTATTCAACGGAGTGAGTGGGAAAATATTTATTAAAGTCAACCTACTGTAGTACGAAGCATAATAGTTAAATTTACTTGGTTGTACACTATTGTGAGGCTTGTTCAGTATTTTTTTTTATCCTCTTTGACAGTCAACAACAGAAAGGAAAAAAACCAGGAATCTGACAACAGATCTCTGGCAGAGGTGGTCCATTGGAATTCAAATGACCAGGGGCCTATACCACAACAAGTACAAGTACAATTTGACAACTTTCTAAGAAGTTTGCTGCTTTCAGGCAGGCGTCCACCAAACTTTAACAAGGTTTTTGTCCTACCAAGGAAATGCTTCTTAAAAACACTCTGATAGGTTGGAAACGGCTCATTATGTTTATGCTCGTTTATGTCTCGCATCCCCTTGTGTGTTATAGGGCCTTAAAACCACTATGCCATCGCCAATCGCACAGATTTCTGTCTGTCTTTTCTTCTAGTTCAGAGTTAGCGGGTTCCATTGCATCGCATGGTCCATCTAAAAGTCCATAAAGTCCGAAAAGTGTGAACAATTCACTGTCACTTTCGTATACATATAGGTAGGTACTGCTGTGCCCATTCGTTCATGGATTGCACATGATTTTACGTGTCAACACTTATTCGCCATGGCTCATGTCCAAGTAAACGGGGGAGAGTTTTATGGAATTTTTGCGTTCGTTCATAATTCACAGTATTTTTATCACTTTCGTTTAAAAACTTAATATATATGGTTGGGAACATTCAATGTTCCATTCAATGAACACCATTCGGTGTAGGTCCATATTCCTGGAATAGAGCAGGCATTCACCATGACCGCCTTTGAGGGCTTTGAGATCGGAAGTATGACTCCACCGACTTTGAACATTTTCCGTCCACAAAGTAACATTTAGCATATTGCTTTTTATCAATAAGAACACTATTGGTGAAAGGATACAGCCTTGCCTCATTTTAAACCTCGAATTGCTGAACATAACACAAGCAGAACGAGTCAACTAATTTGCCCGATAGACACTGTTAGGACCTTTTTCAAAGTCTAAATATCGAGGCACTCCTCTGAAAGCTATTAGGATGGACGGCACAGGAATACCAGGAGCAAAAGCCTGCCAGTACTCAAAGTGTTCTTTTACCTGATCTGGGTTAGTTCTCTTGTTATGCTGCTTGACGATCTTTGCGTTCATCTATTCATGTGGCGAGCTACCCGGGTTCATCGGCTATCCCATGAAGTGGATAAAGATATGCTGGCTGGCTTCGTTACCACTTAGTGTATTCATATCTTTACATGGGCTTAGCTAACTGTCTCTTGACACCTCTTTCTCATCGTGCTTCACGATAAAACGTCCAAGTCGTTCTTTGTCGAATGTCCTGGACATAATCCTTCGATTAACATGTGGGAACGTTTTCATACCGGATTTTATTGAAAGCGGTGCCTGCAAGAGGCCATTTTTGTATTCTTAGTCGTACCGCCTGGGACTTCTAAATAGGCAGCATCTGGAGTTGAGCTTTAGAGTGTACCCGCACCACACCATCTGATTTCTCTTGCTCTACGAATCCTGGCTTGCAATAGTGTTTTGAAGTTCTTCACTCCTTTAGTCAACAAACATCTTCTCATTCATGGAACTAATCTATGACTCATATTGAGTCATGAAGAGTGAGTGAGACTTGAATTTGAGCGAAAGCATTTTGCATACCACCATAGACGTCCAGATCTCGTTGACAACCCATTCTTTCAATCTAAGCCTCCATGAATATATTTGTATGGGTCGGGAACAGCTTTGTACCACAGATTGAGTATTTTTTGTCGGTTCTAACCTAGAATCTATCTTGAATCAAAGATCCTCTTGTTAAGGCAACTATCCTCACGACACAATCTTTAACTTAGAGGCCTGGTTTCTTGAATTTTATCCCTCGTTTGAGGGTTTATCTGCCGCCATCTATGTCGTTATGGGAATTCTGACAGACTCGAGTATGTCAAAGAAGCTGGTATAGGGTATCTGCCAAAAATGTCTACGGACTCCGCCAATGACTCCATCTGGATAATTCTTCCACTGTCTTTCCTTCCTCCGACGGCTCTCGATAGACAGCTGAGATACATTTTAACCCCTCCCTTCAAAAAGAGATGCCTCATTCAGTCCTAGACGGGTGCTTCACCTCACGTAGTGATACTCGTTTTGAATTTCCAACTATAGATATCCTGGAGGCTGATAATGCGACATTTTATCCTCCCCATCTGGCAGCAAATCATAAGTGTATATCTCAAAGAAACCAGCTCTCCTTAAACCAAATGCGACAATGGATTCCATCAAATAAATCCTTAACATACGATCCCAATGTTACAATAGAGCCACCCACTTGACATGCCGAATGTCCCATCAACTTAATATGCTCATCGTTTGTCCGATTCGGCAAGCTCATCGAAAACATGTTAACGTATCCTTCTTCATCGAAAAAATAAATAAATTACCTCGGGTTAACTCCTAGATAATATTGATTTGTCAGCTCCTCGCCGAATTTCATATACCTATTTAAATTCATTGCGTCCTCATAAACTTTTCACAATAGCCCGACCGACGGGAGAGAGTTCATCAATTACAAGGGTTAACACGAAAATATCTCTCCCATTCGACTGGTGCTATTTTATCGGCCAAATAAATTGTTCTACCATCCTTTTCAACAGACTACAAACATTGTTACGTAATCCTTGTCAGGGGGGAAAAGCCACCACCATCGAGCAGGTATTCAATTCGAACAGAACACACAACAACCCCGGGGTTAACCTGTCCAGATAGCTGGTACATCACGAAGGAACTATAATTTATCACACCTCGTGTTCCTTGTGCCCACATATTTTCCAATTTAAAAGCTGCTGCGCCCTGGCTTCGAGTGGCGTTATCCTTATTCGTATACCTACTTACTTGGTGCGTGACTTACCTATCCGAACGAACTATCCCCGCCGCTATATTATTTATTCTCGCTCCACCATTTATCTGGGGGTTGCACTGACATTTTCGGGGGTAAAAATTCTCTGTTCAACATCTGTGTGTGTGTGTGTGTGTCCTGGCCTGGGTCCTTTGACTATTTGAACACATTTCGAAGTCATAAATTTTATTTCAGGCTTTCCATTATGCGACGCCATCGATAAGGATAACGACTCCTCTCCTCTGCTTGACTGCGTATACATAGGTGGGTGTTTGTACGACTGTGTGTTTGTTTACTCTACTGTTAGTCCTTAACAGGGACCAGGGCAGGGGTGACGGTAATTATAGCAGAAATATTGTATCTCGTTGAAATTTCGTTAACGTAAACCATTTGGGGCTTTACGATGCTTACCACTGCTGTTTATTTGAGAGTTCGGTAATAATTGCGTTTGAATGTCCTTTCTCAGGCAAATTGCCGCCATTATCTCGTAGGCTATTTATACTTGAGTTGATCCGCGGTTGGTTTACTCCAAGTCTATTTAGAGTTCGGTTGGCTCCCTGTGTTGAATATTAGATTTTATCCTGGGATATTTTTAAAACCATTTAACCGTAGACAAAGTCACAAGAGAAATGGCCTCGTAATTATAATTAAGACTCCTAAGTACCTTGCAGCAATTAATTTACACAAATGGGTACTACTACTTCCACTCAAGGACGAATGCTCGTACACGAGCGTGTTGCAGTGTTGGAGTCCTTTGCAACTTGTTAGGTACCTATGTGAAGCTCAATAATGCAATTTTCTCCGGCATCATTTATTGAACTTCCACGAGGAAGTCTAATAAAAGGAAACATTTTCTCAACAATGCCAGTCATAGTGTAGAATTTGCCAGGATTCATGTTACGTAGGTTGGTTCTAGTTAAGTGAATGCCAGGCGAGATTCCGGTGGAAGGCAAGCTATTTATATTAAAAAAATATGAAAAAAAAATTGCCCCCCTTTCATGCAATAAACTTCGCCAGGATGTCAATCCGCGCGTAGCACAAACTAGATTGCGATTTTTAAACTAATTTTCTTGGAAAACTCCTGCACGTGCTCATATGCAGGTACTTTAATGTTGCCTATTGTGTCGAAAGTCCTTGGGTTTCTTTTCCTTCGCAAGTTACAACACTGATATCCTTCGAATGGACAATAGAAAGGTTTCCTGATGAGAGGGGGAAATTTCGACGCCGAATATTTCCTTTTAGTGGCCCAAACGATCCAGGGAAGGACATTCATCAGGGGGTGTTTCATCGTTTTAGTGAAAAAGGCCTTAGTTGGTCGATTTCGAGTGGTCCTTTATGAAATATACACTTAGAGAGAGCACAATAGATCCATTATGTTGTCACTGGTGGGTGGAAACAGGGTGATTTACTTTCTCCACTGTGTGAATTAATTATTTTCTTTTATCGACAAAAATTCGATGTTAGCTGGATATTGTGTTTAGTGAAAAGGCACTTCTACTCGTGTGCCATAGGCGCAGGATGGTCAGGTTAGATTGGTGTGATGGTTATCATTTTTACTGCTGATTCAATCAGGGTCTAGGTGGTGTTAGAAACCTCGTCTTGACAATTATCTTGTGAACCCAAAGAGGCTGTTTTTTTTTGCTCAAGGGACGGCATGTTATGAGATCGCGAAAGAAAACACAATTCATCTTACAATGACCACAATTTGTTATTCAAGAGGAACTGTTAGCAAAGACACACTCCCATTCGTGATAGCCAAGCTATCAATTTTCACTGTCACTGTCAAACTGTGTCTTCTTCCAGAATCTCAAACTGTGCCATTTCATTTGCCGTGTTTTATTGGAGAGTATATCGACAGTTTAGTACATTTGTGTACACAAGTCAACAACAAAGTGCGACAAATGAAGATAATGTACTCAGTAACAAAAGGTGTTGACTTCAATTGCAGACAATAACCATTAATTGTTTGCACTGGCAGGAAAACTTGTTCCTTGATGGTTGTTGTCTACAATAAGATTCCTTGCCTTCTAAGATAAGAATGAAAGTGGGTATTGAGGTTTTATCGTGAACTGGCTATGCACATTCCAATAAAACACGACTAGTATTTGACGTTCTTCCATTATTGAATGATCTTAGCAGTAAATGCTGAACTGTTTTTTTATTTCCAGTATAACTAATGGTTTCAGGTCACCCGACACCAGCTAATTAGAAACCTAAATCAAAATGGGTAAGTGCACTTTGGTGTTAAGGCTGGCCTATGTGAAGGAACTGAGTCTTATAGCGATGCACCACTACCCTCCCTGGGCCAATCTGCAAGTCCAATCTAAGAAATAGTGCTGACACTGTACCAAACATTTTTTTAACTTGAAATTCAATTTAATTGCAATTAATTTTTATTCAAATGACATTGCATTAATTCGCCACATTTCAACCGAAATGTCAGTACTCATTGACATGTCATAAAATGTTCGCCACAAAAATTAAAAAAAAAAAAAGGAATTTCATTGGCATGTCATAAAGTGAAATGCCAATAAATTAAAATAATAAAAATGTAATGCCACAGGCAATACTTTGGCAATAATTTAAATACTATAGTTCAATCATTGTTGCAGGGAGAATGTTTTATAACTGCAATGTATGATGGCTGTCAAAAGGCTTTTCCACCCTTTGCGTGTAAATTGATGGGGCTTCAGTAACGCGACCAGGAACTGACAGTTAGCACTTCTGAAGCTGAACTTATTTTATTCACAGACAACAATCCTTCGGAGTATCTAGCAGCGCCAAATACCTAGGCCTTGTGCTCGGTAAGACACTCAATTGAAGGCTAAACACCAACGAAAAATTGGAGAAGGCACTCCGAATTTCTAATTAAAATTGGAGGAACTATAGGATATGGTGTCGGGACATCAACTTAACCACCAACCTATTGGCATTTACGAAAGTACAAAGACTTGCCACCTTGAAGCTGTTCTCATTCTGCTTTATGTCCTTACACAATCAACGGCAGCCAGTAGTGTCCTGAGAAAAAAGCCATTTCCGATCCTACAGAAGAACCTAGCAGGTGCCGTGGCTCAGTGGTTAGTGCGTTGGACTAATGCGCAAGGGGTTCCAAGTTCGAATCCAGAAAAATACCATCAAAAGTTTTTTCACGGCCCCACATCTTCCGAGTTTCTGATAAACATTTTAAAGTATTTACTGTCATGAGAAGGGTCCCTTCTGTACGTGCAGAAATTTATACCACGCACAACATGTACAATTGTGAGAAGCTAGGCCTTGGCCCTCTATGGGCTGCTTACGGCCTAATATTTATTTTATTTTTATTTTTTTTAAAGAAGAACCTAATTTTTACAGAAGAATGCACTCCTTAGAGACTACATGCTCCCATACCAGTAAATCAGAAGACTTTCCTGAAACGCCTGTTTCTGAGATGTTCAGAAACAATAAACAACATAATCCACACACAACTGGCATAAGGACCTCGTGTGGTTCTATCTTGGAGCATGTACCACATTCATGTTCTCTTATCGACCACTTCAGACTACGACTTTTCGGCGCCACGAATAAGTAAGGACATGGGCTCATTTTGAACTGTTGAACAATCTCACTGGCACATTCCAAGTCGTTGAAACTGCTTTGAACTGATTCCTAAAAAAACACGATACCTCTTCAACTGGGTGATGTTTGCCTAGGCCACCCGGCATGCCGGAAAGGAGCATATTTCTTGACTGACGGGACAAATAGAAGAAGGGCTTAAGTTAAGTTACCCCTGTCTTAAGGTAGTGGCAGTTCAAGTTCATTAGTCCTCAGAAACTCTGCTAGTTCAAAACTTTTTGCCCAATAGCTCTAGGGATCACTCAATGTTTGAAAGTAACGATTTGTAGCACCGTCTTAGCATGGTACATAGACCCCTTTTGCCACGGATCCATCCAATTGTGATGGATCGCTTAAGATACGTCCGATCCTTTTCCACTGTCAACACGGTCTAGTAATGTCTACAGGTTCTTGTCCAGCTCTTTAAAAACAGTCGTTCGTTTGAGATACTATTGGGCCAAATCAAAAACCATCATCACATGTTAAGGGTGTCCACCTTCTTCTAACGACTGCAGCCATAAAAAGGTATCCATTCTCCCTTGGAGTGTACTAGCCAAATGCCTCTCCACATTTTGGATTGCTTAGCGTCAGATAGTCCAACGACTTCCATTGTTGCTGCACGTACTTCATCGCTCAGAACCATACCAAAAATAATAGTGGTGACAGTTTGCAGCCTTGACTTACCCCACCTTACACTGCAACTTAATTTCTAAAGGGTTTTTAAACCACTGTATTGAAAGGAGAGAACAAATAATTCACATGACGTCACATTCGTTGACAGGCTCCCCGTAAAGCTTGTCATCGCACAAGTACCTACTTCAGTCAGACGTGGAAAATAATTCCAGACAATTTGATTTCACATTTAAGACAATTATTGAAACATTTAAAACCATATCTACATCTGGAACATTTTATAGGTAACTACAATCGACCGTCCGACATTAAGGCAGATTGGATCGGTTTTGTCTGCTGACTTGACTCCCTTCGACTGTGTACGACTCCTCGTTGTAGTGTCGTGTACTCTTTGGACACAACAATTAAAGCAACGTGGCACGTTTTCGTTTTCGTTTTCTGTAATCGAAAAAAAAAACGCAAAGCATAGGGATGTACTGGGAAATATGAGTATCTCTCTGTTCATTGAAATCATTTTGGTGAATTTATTTCAATGTCCTTGTCTGCAGCAGATGTCCTTTACGGCAAAAAGCGATCAACACGAATTGTAAGTATGGAGAATTGATTCCAATACATTGTCGGTAGTTTTACCTTTTTTTCTGTTGCCATTCATGGAAGATTGCTTTCGGCAGGACACTTGGTGACACTGCTTTTACGAAAATTGAATGGAAGTTACGAGTGTCTCTGTCGAAATCGAAATATGCACAACATACGGAAATATGCTTTTGAGGTGTTGGAACTACCTATGCTCTTCAGTTGGGTATGGGAATTGGTTTGGACTAGGTGTCGTTATGCTATTGGGATGAATTTCGTTAGAATATCTTGATTGAGGCTTGGGGAGTTGCTCTTTTCCAGTTGGAGAGTGCTGAGTAACTTACACCCAAGGAACTCACCTCATATTCTGGTCATAGTCGTACCAGTATTGCCATTAAGTCTTTTATCGGAGGAACACTTTTGACATGGTTTTGTCGTGTTAGCAGGACGAACACAGGATGCACGCAAGCCTCTTATGGATGTTTTTTATCTGATAGTTGGACTTACAATGGTAAGAGTACTGGAGCAGCCATGAGGAGAGGGACGTGTACCCTTAGCACAAGGCTGCTCTGAAAAAAGACGGCTCTTTTATATAGTAAGACAGTGGAAAACAATTAAGCTAAATTCAGCTTTGCCCGCGTCAGGCTTCCTTCCTTTTGCAGTATTAACCTTTCAGGGGTCAAGGCTTCTGAGAGGAAGGGTGCGCATCAAGTGCGTCCTTACCCGCGCAAGGAAGGAATTGTGGTAGTGGAAGAGCCTGATTTTTGTACACTCATGCCTCTTGCCTTAGTGGAAGCGATAAGGTAGAGCTAGTCATCCACCTTTTTAAGCTATGAGTTCTTAAAGGACCAGCACCAGCATCACCCATTGTATGTTATCGTAGGAAATGAGCGGGCAGGAGAATAGAGAAATGTCTGTCTAGTCAAAGGCTTTGTCGGATCTCTCTCAGCAAAACAGTGTATGTACTCGTATATGTGGTGAAATAAGTAAAACTATTTCGTGCACTTTATCCTTTCTTTGTCTCCTTTTGAAATTTCATAATTCATCAACACTGGTCCAGCTGTCTGCCTCTATCCTTCAGCTACTTGCCTAAAATTTGAAACCTGAATGATTATTGTATAGATGACAGTACGTGCCACTGCAGCGTACCTTGTTCACCTAAAAACAGGATGTCATCCAGCAATTGCTCTCCATACAGAATCATTCTATGTACGCGACGTGCATTCGCAACGAATGTGCTCAAATTTTAAATGCAAAGCCGGAGCCTCTGTTGGACATGCACTTGTCTATTCTTTCGTTTGACATGTCCTCAAAAATGTTTATGCAACATCTAATGCTCATCAGCATATGCATGTCATACGAATGTCTGACTAATTGTATCACGAAGAATGGATCCTTAATGTGTAGCCTGTAAATCGTTTATCTTATTGTCCAATGAAGCAAGCAATAGTGGAGCATTTATTCATTTCCTCCAGAGCATGCAACACAATTAGAGAAACCACAGCAGAGGAGACACACAATGGAGAAACTAAGGGCCATAGAATGAAACGAAACAAAAAAATAATAAGAAGGAGGCCATTACAATTAGGCACTCTTGGCGCACCCTGAGTGGCATGTTGTCCCGTCTAGTTGAAACCACACCTTGCACATAAGATTAAGGACCAAATATATTATTGATATACAACGTCCTTTATTGACTGCATTTATTCCACCAGGCCATAACGCGTACTAGACTCAATCAGTGCTCATCTTGAAATGGGATGCCGCAGCTCTGGGTGAGAGGGCACATAGGGACCAATGTTAGTGGAATGGTGGTCTACCTAACAAAGCAAGGGTTAACTCTGGAGAGGACGGGTAGAACACCTAATGAACGACTGGGCAAGCTGAAATATCTATCGGCACCACTCAAAGAAAATTTGACCGAGGAACACAAGAATGGGTGGTGTCTACAGATCATGGAAACTTCGTGATGATGATACTATGATGCTTGGAGGAAATCGGGGCGACACGGCACATATGCCAGAATAATGGACGCCTTGACGAGGCCCTTGATAGAAACCTAGAAGATGAACAGACACGCGAAACTCTCTTGGGCTAAGATGGATCATGATAGAGAAACGAAAAGGTACCCAACACAGTCGTTTGTTTCGGAACTCTAATACCTGACCACAGTTGCAAAATATTGTCCCTCGTATGCCAACAAATCTCCCTCGAGCTCGAAGACACACTTTACTTTAAATCTCCCAAGCTAAAAGGGTAGGACATATATAAAATCAAGAGAAAAGGTAACAAATGAAGCTCTACGATTGAAATATGTACGAATTCCTTCCAACCAATATGCAAAGCACAGTTCAGAGTCAAGAAACGTCTACCCTTTTCTACCTTTTAACAAACATTTTTGCCCAAGATTCAAATCTGAATAATTTATAAGCAAACACTCGTGACCTTTACTCCCATTTGTGATTGCAAATGGTCATGTATTCGATCACGGATACGAGTAATAAATGAACTACCAATTCCTCATTATAGTTTCCACCCAGTAGAAACTGAAAGTTTTCCAACTTACTTTCCCATAAAAAGGAGGCCTTTTTTTTTTACTTGAATTTAACAGCACCAAGGAGCAGCGCTCCTATGTACGTAGGTACTCATATCCATCTGATGGCGCGCCGATAGTCATGAATCAAGTGCGTACCTTACCCTCTCATAAATAACACAGTATCAATATATGTATATCGGTTAAAAATTCACCTTATGCCAGGCCATCAATCAAAGCAAGAAGGCATTTGGTAAGTTCATTAAATTCCATCTGCGAAATTGGAATCACATACATATAATATCCTTGTGCCTTTTTTTTTTTTTGAGCTAAACAACCCTCTCTATCTCTGTGTGTATGAGAGAGACTCTTCATGAATTCCTAATGGAGCATTGTGTGTGAGGATGGATATTTTTAAGTCCTCACTTAAAGGCTGCAAACGTACATAGGTACGTCAGCCGACAGAGAACACCTCCACTCCAAATCGTGAACAGCTTCCTTTTCATTACATTTCAAATTTAAATTGTGCCAATAAAGGTCGGGCGTAAACGACACTCACACACAAAAAAAGAACGTCTTCTATTCTATTTTCTTTTGTTTCGCAGTAGGAGGGGAAATGTCACCCAAAGAAAAAAAAAAAAAAAGGAGAAACCCAATTTCGTCCTTCATAAGTTCCTGAACACTATTTAAGTCGGAATGTCTTTAAGGAAAATTATACTTTTAAAAGAATGGTTTTTTTCTTTTTTGGCTTTTGTTCTTAAAAACCACAGAAGAAAATCCATTCAAAATATCTACTCAATGCAAAACGACGACGACGATGACGACGGCGGCGGATACGGGTCTTGTCGGTAGAAAGGACCTTCAAGCGGTTTTTTTTTTTTTTTTCTTTGCTTGTGGCAATATAATGTTAAGCAGTTAATCGCCTGCAAATCTACTTCAAATAATTCCCGACCTCTTTTCCATATCCACCACCACAGCACAGTGGGGCATATGACCCCGAAAGTTGGCATCAAATCGGTTTCGATTTCTTATCCTAGATTTGGTTATAGGAAGGTCATGAGGTTACTAGCTTTTCCTGCTTTCCTCCGTTTAACTCAAGGGTTAACTTTGCTAGCCCGACTCAAGATGAAAATATATATCCTCATTAGCCCAAAGACTTGATTACATCCTTCAGTTGGTTCCCTGAATACCTCAGAAGACAATGTCCAAAGAGTATTCCAATCATGGCATCTACCTAGCATAAAAATATCCTCTGATCTCTTACGACTTGTCACCGGCCACAAGACTTTGAACAGCCTGTATCCTTTCAGATTAGCCCATCTGCGGTTAGCCTTGTTTTAGATTCTGTTGAGAACACTTCTCCTGGCAACGGACTTCGATACCTTGACCCTGTTAATAATACTCCCTAATGGTACTCCGCAGTTTTTTTGGCCAGTAGATGCTGGATCTCCAATCACTAGACGTAAAGGCACTAAGGAAGCTCAAAGTATTCTAGAGCCTACATCTAACTCATTCTTAACTTTTTGTTTGGTCGTCATCAGTTGAAATGTTCTTATCTGAGTCTTGTAGTTGGTTACGTGGTAGAAAAATTACCTCGATGGCGCAACCTTCAACCTGAAGGGCCAGTTCCTCTCGTCCTCTAGTGAGGGACCATTCTTCCCTCCTCCTAAGCCAAACGCGGTTGATTCCCATTTCTTGGATCCAGATACATCCAGTGGTCAGCTCGGTTGAGAGTAGGACTTGGTAGGAGAACTAATGAGACTTTAACTATCTTTTCTGTCCGGAGCACGACAACATCGATATATCTGAGGTGTGGTACCAAGAAGTTGGCGCTTATACAGTGGCTGCTGAGTGATTTCACGGCGAGCGTCCATCACTTGACCGCCGCGGCAATCATGCGGCTTGACACCACTTCATTGTTTTCTCTGGGTCTACGGCAAGTCCTTAGCCTGCCCTAGCAAGACGAGCTTGAGCCCAAGGCCCCAAACATTATTTCCGGAATAACGAATGGATCAAATCTTCACAAATTGGATCGACAGCTTGAAGCACTGTCATTGAAGCCAAGCTTGCCATTCGAATGATTTCTTACTCCACACATAATGGCATGAATGTGGCTTCAAAATAAAGTCAGAATCAATTTTATGACTCACGTTTCTATTGTTTTTTTTTAACCTTTTCTTTCGTATCACCTTGAATCCATTTCACATTTCGATTTAATGTCAGTTTTTGGGCTCACCTACCCCACTGTGTGCCTCCTCTCAGGGCAAAAAAGACCGCCAAAGTAAGACGATATTAGCAAAAGCAAAAAAAATATGATGAACGAAAGGAAATAATCCCATTAAATTTAGATAAGGTCAAGAAAACATAATTTCTCGGGGAGGCTTTCACGGTTGGCCAACCGGCTGAGGGGGGTCCTTCTAATAATATTTTTTTTTGGGTCAACCGTAAAGGCTTTGAATACAAAAAAAGAACGAAATGAGAAACAATGCCATGACTGGAAACTTGAACACTCAAAAATGTACCAAGAACGTGGGTTGGCAAGCAATGAGTTGTGTTTAAAAGCAAATGTCATCATGTAGCCAGGATCTTAAATTTTCGAAGAGAGTATTAGTTTTGTGGCGATGAAAGGTGTTTATTGTAGCAGAACAAGGAGCTGCTGATACTGGCAGCTTTGCAAACATTAAAATTGGTTCAAGGGAAGGGATAGTGGGTTCTTTTTTCTCAAATACAAGATACTATGTGGATGCTTGCATGCTCATGTATGAATAGCGTGTGGTTTAGGTACTTGAAATGATTTGCAGTTTGAACCTTAATCGGATTAGGAAGGATACTGATTTAACATTTCCTGTTCATTTATAGAATTGGTCGTCCGTTGCGATGGAGATTTTGTAGGCTCTGAAGGAAAGGGGGTGGTTGGTGTAACTAGACACTGGTATAAGACCTCACTGAGTTTTACCTGTTTTTTGCCTCCAGCAGTTCTCTGGGGTTAGTGTTCCTTACAGAACTGTTTTTAGTGCTTCACTTTGTAGCTGGAAATGTATGTCGGTGCCATTCGATCAGACTTGTGCTTCTCGCTGTGGTGTCTGGTTCTTTGTAACTTAGCCTTAGCATCTAGTGTCTCTCTGTAGACTTCTTCTACCAGTTTAACAATGGGAGGAAGTCCTTGGCTAAGCCGAGCTGAGTGGTCCAATTTTGGAGAGATTTGCTACTGTAATTCCTCTTCATTTTCATAGCTCTGGCCCGAACTTTGCATCCATAAAGCTCTGGGGATGTATCTACTTTAGCTATAGCTATTACTTCCGCAAATTTCAAGACCTAAGCCTCAGCTGGTGTTTTAAGTCGACAGACTCTATTGTAAATGAGAATCCATAGTAAAGGACTCTTCCAGTGACTACGTATTGCTTCAAACCTCTGTTCCATAGAGCAGCATTATTTGCCGGAAATAGTTTTTCAGAATTTCCCTGATGTAAGTTAGTGTGCTCATATCTTATACCACTCTTCGACTGCGTCTTATACTTGCTATATTGGGCATGAATCTCCCAATATTTGCAATTGGTCCTGCTCTAAGAAGCTCTGCGGGTATGACATCAAGTGCTATCGCCTTGTTGCTGGGGGTTATGGTGCGGATTGGAGTATTTTAAACGCTAGATGCCTTAATTTGGCTTGGGTGCGAAATTGTAGAAAAATTTTCCTTCTATCGCTTGAGCTATTGCTTATCCGATATAAGATAAGAACCTCTAACCTTTTAATAGACTATTCTTTTTCTGCTTCCAATTGAGGTAACTGCGCTGTACTTCTTTCGACTGTATCTCCGCTACTACAGTCACTATAATTCAAGCTCTGTCCTTCCCATCAAATGTGGGAACGATTTTCACAGAATGCTAATGGTCTTTCAGTGAGCAGCTGATACTTTCTAAACCACGAGAGGCATGGTACCCTAGCTCTTGATGGATTGTGGAGTCACTAAGCGGGTTGATGTCGTTCTTGCGTCGTTAGAACTTCGAATGGGAGCTGCGCGTTATTAAGTCGTCGCTATCATATGATGAACCAATTAGGCGAACATTTTTATCTTAGATCAGGTCAGGAACCCA
Source organism: Chalcosyrphus nemorum (assembly GCA_949716465.1). Taxonomy (NCBI): domain Eukaryota; kingdom Metazoa; phylum Arthropoda; class Insecta; order Diptera; family Syrphidae; genus Chalcosyrphus; species Chalcosyrphus nemorum. Next base: position 40,225,040 of record OX454333.1, on the reverse strand, counting down.
TAGGAAGGAAGTGCCAATGAAGCAATGGAATGGGGTCCATTATCACAGGAAGGCAGAAGGCCACGAAATATGACGAAAACATGACGACGAACAGCGAAGATAAAGGCATGACAGTTGGACAGAGGTACGACACATTGCCAGGTACCTTACACGATGGCACGTACGCATATAGAGGTCCTAGGATACAGAAGTTGATACAGTATATGCAGCAGGGAATAAAGAAGCAATCCTTTAAGCCCGCAAAACCTTATAGAGTGAATGTTTTGCTCCTCAGAAGAAAGCAGTAGTGCCTAAAGCTGAGTGATAGTGATCTATCAAAACATGAATGGGTCTTCAGTTGTCACCCCCTACATTGACAATCAAGTTCCCGTGAAACGTCAAATAGTAATGCAAATTGTCCTTGTCATTTAAACAAAGCATTTGAGGAGTAGCACGATGGAATGGTGATGGTGACTCAACGTACTTTAAAGGAGAATCTGGCTATTGGAATCATTTGATCCTATGTATAAACATGCGGAGGGTCTGCTGGAATAGTTAGCTCTCCCTCGAGGAAAAGGGAGAGAGATCGTTGACTCTGTCAGTAAAAAGGCGTATTTTACGTTCCAGAAGCTAATGCTGTCGACAATGCAATGTTTCTGCAACAAACTTTGATTTGGTGCATAATATGAAATATTGACTCATGTTACGTAGTCTAGAATGGCGACTCCAGGCAAAGTGGATCCTGTTGAATCTCAGTTCACCACGTCCACTAGGAGAAAGTAACGCAGTAACAGTCTTGGACTGCCGGAATCAATCTAAAGCACCACACGTCCACTTCCGCTTCCTCAGCTCATTTTTCGACGGACTTAAATCCCTTCGGAGGAGCAAATTTGTTCCATAGTATTGCCCTCTGTAAAAAAAATACCTGAGCTCAAGAGGAAAACTCTATTTCCACTTCAAGGCATTAGCGTTCAGTAAACCTAAGCTCCTTTATGGCGTTGCCAAGGATAGCATCCTTCCAGCAACAAGAGAAATGAGTTGGAATTGATTCGTACAATGTCTTTCAAGACTTCCCTTGAAAACAATAACATAAAAGCAAATCCGGCCAAAACGAAACATGCCATTACTTTGGAGTGACGTATTTTATTGTAAGGGAAAACTTTCCAAAAACCCTAAGGTACACTTTAAAATAGCAAAATCTATTCAAATTAATTTCCAAAAAAAAGAAGAACAAAACAATGCAATTGTGGCTCTGTTTCCATTCCATTTCCCATTTCCCCCTAATGGAACCACTAAAAGTACTTTTTAAGGATAGAGCTACCGGAGTACAAAGGGCTTATTGCCTTTTTTTTTAACGCGCTCTTTGGAAGCAACCACATCAAAAGCAATATCGAAAGAGGAAATATGAATAAAATTTAAGTAAAATAAAACGAAATTGCTTTTAGTGGAACGATTTTTCACTCACTACTTTCGCGCGTGCGAAAACCCCCAAAATTGGGTGAGCATTTGCCAAATGTAAATGAATCTCATTAAATTGTATTAGCAACAGCCAAACAGATATAAAAAAAAATCAATTCATTGTTCCAGGAAATGGTGGCGGTGGCGGTGGCGGTGGTGGTACTGCTATCATTTGATGTGGAAACAATTACGGCGAGGTCCTTGAGCCAGAAGCGGGATGATGTTTCAATATATTATTCTATGTAGTTAACATTTAAATGGGAGAGACCGGCTGAAAGTTAATATATTCAGCAACTTAACGAAGCATATGTTAACGAAACAAATTTAATTAAACTTGCTTCGCAGTTCATGTGAATTGAAGCGAATTTAATTACTTCGAGTACAACTACATTGCAAGCAAACAAACAGGCGAGTAAGTACGTTCAAAAAGAAACGAAACGAAACGAAACGAAAGCCGCAAGCGTTAGTTACAAGCGTTATTGAGTTTGTAGCTTAAAGTGAAATACACACACGCGTACGATTGTGTGGGCACATATCCTTTTGACTACCAAATATCAGTGTTAGTCATCATAAGTCCCTAAGGGTGGATTCAGTTTGAACCAACAGCCTCACCTAAAGCCTTCACGGAGCAGATGGAACTACAAAAGCCAATGCTAGAGACGACTGCAATAAAGTCTATGAGGAAGGGCAGTGGTAAGCCTGCCAGTAGGGAATATCAAAAATTAGGATCCATTGGTTAGTTTGCAGAATTGAGAGGAAAACTGGATCTGATGAAGAGAAGATGCCACCGCTACTACCTGGGCTCTGGACATTTTGTGAAGAACTACGAGAGCGAAGACTGGTACCACTGTGCTCAGAACCACGATGCAAAGACTTGTTCCTTAGATGCAGATCATGAAGGTTATTTGAATAAAATCTCAACCATTGCGAAGCAGCTCAAGATATACTCACACTGTTAGTCCAAGAGGACGATGTAGATACCGGTTTACCCAGCGTGTCCTACAAGCAACTGAATGAGGATGGTTGGAGGGCGGATACTTCAGGTAAGGCCACGTTATGGATACGCAGCAAACGAACGTACGAAGAGAAGATGGTGATTCAACAAACAGGCTTCGCGTGCTCCGAAGCTTAGGTGCTGCGCCCCTCTCAGTCTAGGACAGGAGGAATTCGAAGGAATAGTTGACAACAAGAGGAATAGGAACGTCTACGCTTTGGTTCACGTATCACGACACTAGAGGAAGAACTCTCCGGGAGGCGTTTGCATCGCTTGACTTGGTTCTCGCAAACACGGAAATCGAACTGACGTTGACATACCCAAACGTAAGTGCAATATGACCACATGTCTGGCAAAGAGATGCTGCGTGGAGAACTAGCACAAAAAACACGCACAGTGATCACCAGGCAATCGAAATTCATCTACGACACAGTCCTGCAGGAATTAGAAGAAAGACGACAGTTGTGGAGAAAAGGCAAAAGGTTGACAACGTCTTAACCCAAACGTAAGGAGTATATCCCAAGTAGTGGAAGAAATACAGACCAAAAGGTAGTAAACAAACGCAGTATATCTGATTGTATAGGCCTCTCTGCATGCTGGGCACAATCGATAAAGGCGGTGTCCCCCAAGGCTCCGTACTTGGCCCACTACTGTGGAATCTGATATACGGTTGAGGATATCTCAAACATTGAACTCTGAGATCGTCAAATATAATTGGCTGCGCCGACGGTATTCCAATCGATGTAGTGGCCAAACTTCTCCAACAAATAGAGCATGAATGCTATCTCGAGGGTACACGATTAGCTAGTTAGCATGGACCAAGGACTAGCAGAGGAAAAGACATAGCCCATTTTCCTTTATAGATTCAACATCTACAACATACAGCGGAGAAGGCAGCAACAACAACGGCTGCCCTAACAAGAATCATGCTAAATATTGAAGGACCTAAAACGATGATGCTTCCAAATATGAGCTGGAGCAAGGAATACGAAATCATACAATGGGAAGGTGGAGATAGTTTACAGAAACAATGCATGGAGAGTATGCTGTGTCTTCCACACAACCTCATACGTTAAACAAGCCGAATGGATATACCGCGCCAGCAGGATGACGATACCAACAACAACGAGTCCACAGTACCACCAAGAACAGAAGGATGAATGGCAAGTAGGGTGAAACTTTTTGTGTCAAAGATAGAAGAATGATTCTCAAGACCAATATAGAGGCAGCATGGAGAACTGAACTGAAACAGTGGTTACCATCCATCGAAGACGGAAGCTGCCAACGCGAACAAGCCGAGTATGTAAGGCTGAAGTCCTGTCCCGATAATCAGGTATAGAATAGGAGGTGGATTTCATGTGTGGTACTCCTCAATGTTACTGAGAACAGGTCCAGCTTCGTTTTTAAAGATTTCCACCTCCACGATCAGAAATCTAGTTCATCTTCTGGGATTATACCCAGATATGACTGCCCAAGATATTCATTCTTCTGCTAGCTCATTGGCACATCATACCAACAAATTTCCTTAAGGTGATACTAATGCCAGTGTTCCTCTCTCCGGGCTTAGAACTTCTCTCTGAGTGGTGCCCATTGTTCTTCTAATAGAATTTTTAGCCTGCCTAGAACCTGAATGGTTGATCTGACTACTTTCTCTGGTGTTCCGCCGCCAATTGCAGCGAATGGTTCAGGGTCAGAAAACTCAAAGGTTGCCCGGCAGTGCACTCTTTATGCACTCTTTGTGCACTCTTACCCAAAGCAGTGTCATCTCGTCATAGCATGGTATTTCCGTCAAAAGGATTGACGGAAGTCTAGACTGGTCTGATGCCACCTTACTTGCATCACAAAACTCGTAGCAATCGCAATAATTTTATGACTTTCACTCGCTTAAGACACAATTTCTGTATCTTCAGCCTCAAATCTACAAATGAAAATACAATATTTACTTTGTCCACATGCTTGAGTAGAACACCGAAACATATGTATATCTGATTGCAAACAATTTCATCAGAAAGTTCAGGCGATATTTAGATAAGATGATTGCTCATCCATCATTTTCGGATATAAAAGCAGCAAGCAATTTCAAATTCAACATCAAAACGTTGAACGTTTCAGAAACATACTACACCGTCAGAAATGAAGTTCCTAATTTTTGCATTCGCAACGGTTTTCGTTCTACTGGGAGTCGTAAACGCTGGTCTGCAAGTTGTGCCACGCGAGTGCATAGTCTCAGAATGTGACCAAGCCAAAGGTGATGAAACCGTTGTTGTTGTTGTCAAAGGTTGAATAAAATTTCGTACTAAATTTTGATTGTTTTATTGAATATACTAAGTGAGCTTAAAAAACTATAGAGTAGCTGATATATACTCTCAAAGGACGAGCAAATGTCACGGAGAAGGCAGATTCCTTTCGTTGGCTTCAAATTAAACATGGGGTAAGGCTTGTCATCTGGCATTTCAGTGAAGGCAATTCATGAATAAATGCAAATTACTTTCCTCTTGATGGGGCTACATTTCGGGCTAAACCAAGGTCTTAACAAGCGAGCCTCTCCAGCCAGCCCAAACCTGGAGCAGCTGTCTTCAGTTGTGGACGCTCTATCGATTCAGGCCACAATCCACTTCCACACGCCATTGAAGATGAGGTCGCTCTCTTCTGTATAGTCCTTCAGATGTGGAGTCTAAAGCTCATGAGCTCATCCCTCAATTCAGCTCAACTTTCCAAGTTCCCTTTAATCCGCTTTTTGCAAAGTCCATGCTTTCTATCATATAATAACACGGGGAGGTTGAGGGTCTTGTAAAGCGGCTCCTTGGTTGTTTGAGTCTTGCTAAACAGCTGTCTTTTAAAGTCATGGTTGGTCGGTTCCAGAGGGTAAGCTTGTGCTCAATCTAGGTCTCCATTGAACCCTTTCGTATCTCTGCATTTTTCAAAATAGGTACCAGTTTGAAAATAAAACTGCATGACAGTGAACCAGCCTGTCTAAAACCCCTGATGTTATTGAAGGTCTCAGTGGCATCTTTCCCTACCTTGATGGCGTTCTCCATCGTCATTCTAGATAAACGAACGAGTTTTGCAGGAATATACAGCTTATCCCCGCTTACACTATCATATTCGGCCTTCAAATCGATGATTAGTTGACGGGTATCGATCCGGAACTCTTTGTTCTTCTCCAGAATTTGGCGTAGAGTTCGATCAATCGACCTAAAGCCCCACTGGTAATTTCCCACCAATTCCTCGACATAAGGTGTCAGGCGCTTCAATATTACTCTAGCTAAGATCTTGTATGCGATGTTCAATTGACGTATTCCTCTGTAATTGGCACAGGAGAGGCATTCCCCCTTCTTATGGATCGGCTCAAGATTCCAGACATGCTTTCGCCCAACCAGATTTTACAGATGAGTTGGTACACTTAAACAGCTGAGCTACTAGGCCATTTTGACCTGCGATCTTGTGCGGCTTAAGCCCGGCTGTTGGCTGTTTCAACTTTCCTCCGTTTGAAGCGATTGGTTGTCCTCCCTGTTGAGACTGTCATACTGCCTTCGCTTCGTCATTTGACAAATTCTTTCCTAATGCCTGCTACCAACTTTTTGGGTAGTGAGACATTGGGTTGCCTTCCTTATCCTTTTGAACCTCTTTCCTGCTGTACCAACTCCGCATTTCCTTCAACTCACGAATGTTCCTTCTATTTCGTCTGTGTAAGTGCTTCTAGCGGTTTCGTCCTTTTGTGCAGCGCCGCTCTATAGACAGCCATAATCTCTAGGTTCGCCTGCTTGCATTCAGCATCAAATGAGCAGTTTCTCACAGATGGAGGAGTGATGTACCCGAGCACTTCCGTCGCAGCATTCCTGTTGGCTAGCTGGGATTGCTACTATTGGCTTTCTGAGCTTGCTGTTGCTGCTAGAGAGCTTTTCGACACCTCCATTGACCCTCGGTAGACTAATTTGAATAGTTGGTCTTTATTCATACCTCCATCCCTTTTGGGTGCGAATTCCCTTTACTGTTCATTGTTTTCATTCCTCAACACTGTCCTTTGGAACAGAAAAATCGACCAAATTAATGCACAAAAGGAGGAAAGGTACATAGAAACAATTTAAAAACCTCACTCTGAGGAACAACTTTCCATTGGTTTCAGGTGAAATTATTTATGAAATGGTAAATCCGAACAGTCACCGAATTTGCACTTTTATATACTCTCCCGGAGAACACAATGAATTATTGATTGCGCCCGAGTTGGCCTCCAGTTTTTCATCCCGAATTGACTGAATCTGAATCTGAATCTCGGTGAGCTCTGTTGAGTTGACAGGAAATCGTGTGCCAAACACACCTATCCTATATACTATATCTGATTCCCTTTCTGCATAATGAAGGTTGAAATTTTCTCGTGGAATTACAGCGGTAAAATTAAATTATAAATGATTTGAGCGAGGAGTGATAAGAAATTCCATGAATTCTGATGATTCAAGAGCCTTTGATGAAGCAGAACACACAACAAATTGATATGATGATGATATTAATGCGAATGGTTCTCGAATAATGGATATCCATTGGATTGCCAGGACTCGTTATACTATGGCAAAGTGATGCCTTACAGTCGACCATCAGTCGGATAAAAGAATTTCGATTCTGTCTGACTTTTGATATTCTTTTGAAATGAAATGAAATTTTGATTGCAAATATTTATGTAAATCAGAATTTGGATTGGTCGTCTTAAAGTCATGGATAAATTGTTTGGACAAAATAATGATTATTTACCTCGCTTTGCTTCAAAGGACTTCTTCGAGTCACTCATTGGGATATCACAGGCGAAAGAGAGTAAGGGCGAAGGGCATTTAATTTGAGATTAATAAGGTTCACTAAACTTTAGCGGCCACCTAAAAGTCTGAGGAATGTTTTCTTAAGTAGACTTATGCAGGATCGCGGTCAATACATAGCCACGATAAATAGAGAGCGGAAACCTATTAGCCGACAAAGACTAATCAATACTCGTCCGCGGGGTTTAGGGCAAGAACTTGTTCTGGAGGAACAGAAACCGGAGCAACTAGTCAGAAAAGTAACTCAGTACTTCAGATTAGCCTACTGTCATATGCATCAGGCAGCCAGCGTTCTCTAAAGTCATCGTCAAAACCTCCTTTAGAATCCTAATAGTCAGACATAATGAGCTTAGAGTGACACCAGCTTAGAGCCTAAAATCGTATGTCTGATATGAGCAAAGAAGTGTTTCGTTACGCCGCGCAGACTGAGGTTTTACTTAGGCAAAGCACTTCAGAGGTCCGATTATTTGTCTGATGTCTTTTCTTTTGAGTTGTAGTATAAAAAACTTCAGTGACGAAGAGCTTGCACTGACGCCTGATAATAACAAAGGCAGGAGGAAAATCACATAGCAACTGTTCCGCCGACCGATGTTTCACTTAAGTCAATCATATTAAGATGTTTAACAAAGCCAAAGTGCCCCGTATGAACGCCAGTAACTTGTCTGCAGTCTTCTCCATTGAGAGACAGCCAGAATGCAGCGGATTTCTCACTAACGTATGAGAGCATCCGTTTTGTCAGCCTACATCCAGGAGAGTCAGTCTTGTGACGGAGCTCAGAAAAGGTTCGAGTTCATACAAAAATGGTTGAGAAAGGCAGCTCTATAGTCCCTTCAGACGCTGATGCTACAACCTTTTCACCAGTTTCTAATCTTCGGAAATCTGCTTACCTAATGAGAACTAAATTTTCACATTGTCGCTTTCCATAAAGACTACGGTCTGATGTCGCACAACTTACTGGTTGACCACAGTCCTTAATTTTGGGTATAACTCGTCATAAAATGGTTATAAAAGGAAAAATTCATCGAGGTATAGAGATCAATAAGACAGTCAATGAGCATGGTCACCTTACGATATACAGGGATGCTGCTTGGTCACCTATTAACTACTGGTACTGGTTATCATTTTATGCTCTACTGTCTCAATTTGCCTCCTCGGCCATTCTTAATGATTCAATTCTACGCAGTTCAAACTGAACGACCAACCAGTCGTCTCGTAACCCACTATTAGACAGTTCGGGCTTTGTAGATTCGCTATGCCAGTTGTAAAGCGTCTACACTGGAACAAAAAGTGCTGCGCATCTTCCTCTACTTCTGTGCAATTAGTATAAAGTTCCGGGTTCAAATTTGCTACGAGCCAATTCCTAGATTTGAACAGGGCTGCCTCTTCAGTCCAATGTCTTTTCTTTATGTGTACTCAGATGGCATTAGAACATCAGAAGGAATCATTTTTGATGGACTTCGTTTAAAGGACCTTCTTTATATGGCTGACATTGGTATCTAAGCGGAATCGCCAATAACAATACAAATGGTGATAAACAGCCTACATTAATACTGCCTGCCTAAGGAAAGTTTCGCTCGGTCTGGACGCACCTTTAGAAGCTCAAAGTAATCAGAAACAATTCTGAAGTAAAGGTGTTCCAAAATAAATTTGAACGGTTATGGAGGGAGCAGCAATGGACTTGAAATCATATAGCCGAGAAACTGAAGGAAGTTATTAAATTTTAACTTGAGGAGTCTTCTAAGCAAAAACAAGGTCAAAACGAGAGCTAATTTTAAAATTATTGAAGCCACCAGTATGAAGAGGTGTAGAAAGTGCTAAGAGACTTTTTGAAGAAACTGTTTCGTTTGCCGGAAAACTGGACTGCCTCCTCTGTATATCTTCCCAGCAATCGCCTCTCCTTTCGCATTGCCCGAAACCCCAGAGTTTTAGGAAATTTTGTAGTCTAAAATTGTTGCCGAATTAGAAGCCTAAATATCTTTAAACTACCAGAATTAACAGAAAGTATAAATAAAAATTAATATTTTCTTCATTGCAGGACTACATAAATCTTTCTGTCCTTTAAGCCAATTTTTACAGTCAGTCAGAGTTTGCTAAGTACCTTCTTAACAAGTCACGCTCTAAGGCTTCCTTTTGGCGAATATCGCACAAAATGTTTTTCCAGGTACTACCTTTTGTTTGTGGCGAGATTTCATTTTTATTTTTTTTTATTTTTTATTTTTTTTATAATCTGCATATGCCAAAGGGGATATGAATACCCTTTTACTGTTTAACAGTGCACGGGCGTTAGTTAATTTTGGAAGAGAGAAGAAGGAATAGGAAAGAGTTGGTGTAGTGGTATTTGAAACTCAGGTGATATTAGGTTTCAATGTTTATTCTCCATGGGTGGTATCGAATTCGATTGGGGAGAGAGTTGTGTGTGATTTTTGCATTCGTTTGAATTCACAGTATTTTTTTCGCGTTCATGTTGAAATACACGAAGTGCTTTCTGAGCGAATTATTTAATTTTTAATGCTGTGAAAATTGAATGGACTTGGTCGGGAATTGATCAGCAAACCTCTCATTCAATGACCGAATACACTACCACTACGCCGTGGCCACCCACTACACATTTTGACACTCAGGTGTATTACGAGGTGATGTATCTACATGGGGATCATGAGTTCCACTATGTCGTGTAGTGATCGCATCGGTATCAGCACTTCCTGCCTTTATAATGTATGTTTGTTGCTTTGCTTGGATCGGGACTAAGCAAGTGACAGTGAACACTTCTCCCTGTGTTTTTGCATTAGCCTGTGAATTGCAGCCTTCGATTATCTAAGCTCACTACTTTCGTAGATATGTCTTCAGGCTTTGCCTTTAAACTCGTCAGTCAAAGTCTAATTAAAGTCTAATTTTAACCCTAAGCCAGAGCAGCAGTATTTTAACTAAGAATTTCCTAAGGCCTGTCAGTAATGATGCCTGTAACATACGTCCAGATGGTTTTAGAGGGAAGATTTTCATTTCCCATAAGTGAAACACTTCCAATCTCCCTTGAGATGTTGATCTCTGGTGCTCCTGTTATGCTTTCATAAGCTAATCCTTGTACTTGTGCTACAGAACAGTAGACTAAGCACTCATGTGGTCGGATAGGGCGTGGTTATATACATTTAATGCAACTGTTTTACTAATATTTAAGAGCAGTCATGGAACGCTTTATGTGCAATGTGCTATCACTCCAGTCCAAACGAGTAGGTATACACGCAACGTTCGAAATTTGGACCTCCAGATAGTCCTTTATTTAAACCATCCGCGATATCCAAATGTTCAAAGTCATATTTCAGTAGAAATGGTATAAAATGATCTTTCCAATCAAACCACTGACATGGGCATTACCACCCTTTTTATGTGTTTAATTTCATTTTAAAGTTCTATACCTCCAAATGGATACCTCTTCTATGAAAAAAAAAAAAACACTCCACTCAATGTAACAATTCCACTCGAACGCTTCTGCTACACAATATGCCAGCACTGTAATAGTGTTTGCATTTTATGCTAATGTCGGAACGTAGATACTTGTGCATAAAATATTTTTTATGGAGCAACTCGTAAATTTGAATAAGGGCAAATGGGTGTTTCCTGTTCAGGTACTGAGTTTTGTTGGCTATTAATTCCTACAATGTGCATCACTGTTTGCGCTTAGTGCAGTTCACTACAAATCCACACATTAGGGCCGTCATTGCCATGGAATAACTAAGTTTTATTATAATTGAGTTCTCGCTGAACACAATCTGCTTTGCACTATAAAATGTAGACGCAATTTAGAGATTTTAATGAAATATATCGACGGAATTTAGGCTGTTCGTTTGAGTTATAAGGAAAGAGTCGTAGTGATTGATAAATAGTGGCTTGGATTTTCTAATATTTCCAGACCCTTAAATGGGTCTCTTAAGAGTTATTCACAGCCCATTAAGGGCCAATACCTAGCTTCTAACATCTATACATATTGTGCGCGGTATACGTTTACCAGAAAACTGCATGAATCCATTCACTTAACATTGTGAATCATTCGCTAAGAAGCGAGCCATTCATAGTCTCACATACACGGAAAACAAGCGAGTATGAATCATAAACGAAGTTCACTTTGCGAAACGAAATAAAAACGAGGCTCACATTCAGAGTATTCACGTGGGAAGGTAGTTAATCATTTCTTGGAATGAATGTGAATGGGAGCTCGTTTTAGATTCGTTTTATGAGAGACAATAAAATGTTAACCCAGCATAAACTTCTTGTGAAAGAATACGATTGTGTGTGAATAAGTGAAAAGCAATGAATATTTTGAATGACTCAGAAAAAGAGTTACTTGCTGTAGTGGTACTCGTATATAGATGTAGCAAATGTCTCGCAAAGTATGGAATGCCTCTATCCGGAGTTGGAGGATATACCTATTGCCTTTGGCATTTGAAAGAAACTAAACAATTGAAAGAAATGAGTAACTATCTTCAAAATAGCCGCTCAGAGATGAGGAAGGCCTCAGCAGATTCGATCATTAAGAATTCTCAAGGCCAGTCTCTTATCGAAGACGAAGAAATTCGCCACAGATGGCCACAGCTTCATGAAGGACTTTTTCCTCGGGTATTCTTTCCACAAGTCGCTCCTAAACATAATTAGGTATAAGACATAACCGTCAAAAGAGTCAGCACTGCGGTCAAATATTCAAAAGAATGGAAGCCGGTTGAGGCAGACGAAATACACTCTAACGTCCAAATGGATCCTGATTCGTGTCTCGAAACGATCGGAAAGCATCGTAAAGGATTTGCCTTTGGTAGTGGTTGTTGAAAAAGCCTTTTATAGGCAACCAACAGATCTGATATGAGTGACGCTAAGACAAGGAGGAGTTCCAGAAACATGCGTGTGAAATCAAATATCTCAACGGAGTCTCCGAAGAGCTCCCAATCAGTCTGGGTACACAAGCGAAGCGTCTTCAGTCCTTATTGCTGTCCTGGTTCCTAAGGTCAAACTGCCAAAGTGCACAGCCAGACCAGGAGGAATGCAGGCACCTACAGTTTGAACTCATCAACTCGTATATTTATTGCTGGACAACTGGTTGGGAGAGCAGAGAGTTTTCAATACCTTGGGAGTATTGTCCCAACCGATGGCGGAATCGAACTGGATATAGCCAACCGAATAGGTAAAGCAAAATCTGCGTTAGGGATGCTATCCACAGTTTGGCGAAGTAATGCTATTAGCTTAAACACCAAGCTACGACTGTTCTGCTCCAACGTTGAATCCGTGCTGCTATATGGATGTGGTACCTAGAGAGTGACCGTCACTATCACGAGGAAGCTGCAAATGTTTGTCAATAGGTGAAACCGCTACATCTTAAGGATATTCTGGCCAAACCATATCAGCTTTATCAGAGAACAGACCACGAACCTAAAGGCAGAATCATACGACGACGAAAGTGGCAGTGGATTGGTCACACTCTCCGAAAAGGTGACAGATCCATAGCTACCGGATGGCAGGATACGCGGTGGTGCTAAGGCTACGTGGCGCAGAACAGTGGAGAAGGAAGCACGGCAACTGCGAAAGAGTTGGGGGGAGCTGAGGCACATTTCCAGAAATCGCACACGATGGCGCTTAGGCTTTGTAGAGGTCCTAGAACCCACAAGGGGATACAGGATATAAGTAAGTACAGTTTGGTGGCGTATCCGATTGAAAAAAGGTCTCGACCTAATTATAGAAGAGTCTAAAGTCTTAATGGCTAAATAAAAGGTCCTTCCAATGATTGCGTATAGTTTCAGCAATCTGTATAATGGCTGTGATTTCGGCTTGAAAGACGCTGCAGGGACGGTTTATTCTCACGGCTTCACAATAAGCTCCGGCTCTTGTTCCACTATCCATCTTAGAATCGTTGGTATAGAACGCCATCTCCTTTTTCTTTCTGGTTCTCCAGTTGATAGAATATACTCTTGGCTGTTTGTCAGATGCTCGCAAGAGATGGAGCTGTGAAAGGCGTTCGATGTTATTTTCTGGGATTCCAACCTGGCACCCCACTACCAAAATATTTAATAGTTTTGTGGATGCGTTCGGGCACAGATGCCTTCGGTGGGGATGCACTCCTTGAGCGAGCAACATACCTATTCGTGAATTATACGTAGCTCCATCAGACCAGAACTTAGGAGTCCGAAGTTTCCATCAGGACTTAGAATTTTATATGATGCCATGTTGCGAGGATCCTTAAGGCCATATGTGGTGGTTATGCTTGAAAGCCTCACTACTTACGTAATTCCTTATATCAGCTTACAAAAGAAAGCCTCGAGATGAAAATTGATCTACCAGGAGGCCTTTTTACAACCTCTAGCTTGACAAGCGGTGATGATATCTAAATGTCTCTGAAGTGAAGTATCCACGTCAGGCAGGACCATTGTCATAGATATACGAATTGTTAGATTCCCATCAGGAACAGGAGCTGGCAACTCACTCGGTTTGGTTGATGATGAGGTGAGGTGATAAGGATGTAGCTGCTCCATATCCTTGGTCTGCATCTATTACATCTCATCGATACGGATACGATTATTTGTAGTTCTTAGAATAAATGCCCATAACTTATTCGAGAGCAAGAATAAAAGTTGAAAAGAAATAAAATATTGCTGCCAAACAAATTGAAAGTTCCGAGGACAAATATTAACTCTTTGCCACGTAATACTTTTTTAATTTCGAATTCCGATAAAAGGAGAAAGTTTCTGGCGCTAAAATTACCAACGGAGATAGCGCTCCGTATAGTGTGTCACGTAACCCAAATCATGCCTGAGCGAAAACTTTTTCCAGCATCTCGTCTTTGGTTGGTACATTGGTATTTAAGTAATTTAACCTATGTAACTGTCAGGGGAATTCAACTTGTGTTCCATCACAAAATTTACTCTCATACTTTACAGGCATATGTATGTAGATACATAGGTACGAGTGCATACATATGTACATACGACATGGATGTAGGTTCCTTCCTGCTAATCAGGAAGTGTGAAATTCGCTTCTCTTTTTGTTTTTTTTTTTTTTGCTTTTTGAAATAGGAATTTCAAGGTACTCGTATTGTTTTGGGATTTTGGTTTTTCCACACCAAAAGTTGAAAATTGTGAGGAAATTTTGTTTTCGAAAGTTTATTTTGTTTTATTTTTTTAAGGTTGCCTGGCTGTCAACACCCTGGGGAGTAGATTTATTACGATTTATTGCTTTCTTATCCTTGTTTCATTTTTTGTTTAGAATTTGCGCTCATACTGTGTGAAATATGAATCCGTGTCTTTATTGTAACACGTTCATTAAGGACGGTCACGCAATTTTAAAATAAAAGCCTTCTTTGACATGAAAATGTATCTGCAAATGGGATGTACATAATGTACAACTGTAATGGAGAATGTAATAGAATAAGAGTAGGAGTCGAATGGGATATTCAATTTGTTTCAGGGATCCAGAGGTTAGGTTGCTATCTAAGTTTGGAGATGTGGCAGTGTAAACATATGGAAAAAAGAAGAGGAACATAGGAGGTACCGTTGGCTTTGAGTTTTCTTACTATGTGTCTTAGTCGACACCATTTGACGTGAAGATTTGAACGGAGCTGATTGCCAACAAGATTCGCCCTCTAGGACTTTGTCATCCTTCGACCTTTAATTCGAGGTCTAGTTATGTTGGTCGTTCCCTCTTCACGGGTTTTCAACGTACAGGAAGTGAGTTTCTAACAGCAGCGCTGACTATCCAACCTGTCGCGGTGCTGGGCCTTGATTAGGGCCGAGAGATTTTAGAGGGATCAAGACAGAACGGGAACGGATAACATTCGGGTGATAATTTGTCCTTCCTGTCGGAGGTTAATGTCCCTGCTTGGCTCAAGCTAGGTAATCTTCCGAAAGCTGTCGTAATCTCAATGTACTCCTTAAAAAATAAATCAAGAGCCAATCAACGCTATGCCCATCTGGTCACACGTGCTCCAGCCAATTAATCGTCGTAATGCGCTGGCCTTCTCCGACATTGGAATTCTTCGGTGCACTGACTGTTGCAGAATCTACAGGGATGAGGAAGAAATTAAATCTGTTAAACACCTACAGTGTGACTGTCCTGCCGTAATTGTCTCAGGAGCTTCTTCTTCGCAGATCTGTAGAACTTATATAACATTGAACTGATGGGCTTCTTGGAGAACACATTGAAGGCTTTTATTATGAAGGAGTACAGAGCTTGGAAGACCAATCCTCATACGTCTTCTTCTTCCCTGATTCGGCCTTCTTCTAGATGATCCTTTGCCACTTCATTGTAGCATCTGAGCACAGTTTCGGTGTTCTTGGCCCTCTTTGGGGGTTTGGAGGTATCGTCCTGGTATCTTAGACGCTGAATCTGCTTTAAAAACTATACCTGAGCGCCCTTCTGGTACCTATAGTTTGTCGAGCCGCGGGAATCTGGATTTTCTAAGGACCTACTGTCCTCGGGTTGACGGTTGCCTAATACTGAGTGTATAGGCGGCTTCTTTTCATCGAATGGCTCCTACTGAAGGAAGGAGTCCTTCCGACTCGGGTGGACTAGTCCTTAAGCAAGAATGCTACTTCGTAAAGTTTCCTTGTCCTTTTGATCCCACGATTCCTCTGGTTTTTCGATAATCTGTGCGCGCAAATGCGTTCCTACTTTGGATGGCGTGCTTACGGCTTTCGCTTAAGACTCCATGTCCAAAAGGAAAAGGTCAATGGATGTGGAATCTAATTTCGAAGGATACGTAGCATTGTCATTATCTGTCGTGGCTCTGTCTGTCAGTTCATGGTCCTTTGCAAATGTTGGCTGTAAAACTGTACAAAGTATACCTCTCTGAAAGAATCTAGCAAGTTATTGCCACAGTGTCCCCAGACTTTGTATCCTTGCATTGAACCACTCTACACCTTACTTTTCATGCGTCTTTTTCCTTATGGCACGAACCATATCCACGCTTAAAGGCTTCAAGGCAAGTCATCCTGACTGTTCAATAAATATGACAATAAAAATTTGTATTATCATCCCTTTTTTATAGGACATAATGCAATAATAAAGGAAGGTGTTATCCCAATCCCAATCCAAAGGTTTTCAAATGAAATTACATTCAATAACAAACTTAGTGATCCTTAAATTTATACTCCTCCAGATGCATATCATTATTAAACTTTGTTATGGCAACAAAATTTGAATTCCATTCGACGTAATCTTCTCTAACAGAAAATGTTACTACCCAAAGGATGTTGGGTGCATACCTTTTCAATACGAGTAGGTAGGTACTCGCGTTAAAAGGAAGAAATAAACAGCAAAGTTAGTATCCTTATCAAAGTGGATAAGTATGGGTATACGCACCCTATAACAGCCAAAAACCGCCAACAACAATGTCTCGAATAAATGGCGCTTTCAGCAAACTTTTATAGCTGTTACTTTGAGAAGCGTAACGAGCGATTACAGGTACCTACCCCTTTCTTGTTTTTTTTTTCTTTTATGCACGCACGCACACCTGTATGACGTTTTGAGAGAGAAAGTCCCCATATTTATCGATATAAAACTGTCATACCGTAATCCTTGACACAATAATCGAATCCCCCCTTGGCTCTGTGTCTATGGACAAACTTTAATTATTATCATTCTCATCTGAGGCTAATAAATCCATTTCCATGTTGATCCTTTTTAATTCATTTCTCCTTTTTTGTTTTTATCAACATGGCCGAGGGTGGTATCTTTTGCCCGATAAACTGACAGCAGATACACAGAACAGTAAATCGATTTTCGACAGCTTTCTCACCCTTTAATACCGTTAACTGGCTTGCTAACGAATATTTATTGCATGCCGAGCACACACACGCGAAGCGGAAGGTGATGAGCCGCAGCAGGACTTGAGAGGAGAACGAAGGATACGTAATACAGATAAGCGATGGAGAAATATCTATTTTAAACAATGTCGCTTCTGTTTTATAAGGTTAACAACGGACGGGAGCTCTAAAACTGATTGAAAGGCCAATGAGCAAGGAGGTTCCTTAAATATTCTTTTAATCTATAAAAGGTTATGGGATATTTATATATCTTTGCGTTGCCCTTGGATCGGATACTTAAATGTTGTCACTGCGTTGCGCAGACACGAGTGAAGTGAAGAGGACTGGATAAAACTTTTGAAAACCTGTGGCATATGTCGGTGATACAGTTCTGCTAGATTCGTTGAGGATTTCCTGCAATCGACCTTCCATGTCTGAGTGAACAATTGTCTTCTGTTCTTAATCTTTCCTACCAGAGGACTATGACAGTCAGTACGTCAACGAAATTCAAGATCTGCCGCACACGTGGAAAAAACTCTTAGGGAATGTGCACCGAAACCTGCTTAGATGTAGACAGCCATAGTCTGACCCATCCAAATACACATGGATGCTATTCTGATGCCCGGCAGTGGAGAGAGTCACCAACAGAAACTCAGTCTAGCTCCAACGTGTGCCATTTGTACGACCCGCACTGTAGCTCTTGAATCAATTCGCGCTACCACTACATCTTTTGTCGAGGTGTCATTAGCGACGAATGTCCTACGCTTAAAACAATCCCAAATCTGGAGAGAGGGCCAAATAGGGCACAGCAATATAACGAAGAGGTTTCAATTAGAGGCCAACGCTGACTATAGGTCTCGCCGTAACCCGACTTCAATCTAAATGTCATAGTTAGGACTGGAATGACGTAAAGATCGGAGACGAGTCTAAAACGAACGAGGGACCAGGCTCGGTCATCTACTCATCTACTCGCAGAAGCATGAAAGGCACTCTATATGAAGCGACATTTACATTAACAATCAAGCAGTTATAATGAATAGACACAACCTAAAGCTCAACCATTTGGCGGCCAAGTAATATAAACGACCTCTGCTAGGGCTATGATAACACAAACGTAGATTAAGATATCTGCTTTCAAAGTAGACAAACTTCCTCCTCAGCTTCCTGGCTGAACTGTCAAAAAATCCACCGAACTAAATCCCGAACTTCACTAGATCGTCTTGATGCTTTCAGAAAGGCCTATACAGCAAAATGCGAATCCCTAACCCGTTATGTTTTCACCTTCGTTCATCCTTTTGCAGACTTCCTTTATTCCAACTCCAGTTGAGTGCAAAGTATCCCCTTGAGATTCGAGTTCACATGCAGCTTATTTTTTGAGAACCCTTCAGCCGAAAATTAATTACACGTTCATGGTTGGCCACACTGTACTTTTTGATTTTTGCAATTAAGCCAGGCACTTTCCTAAGGATTAGGCATTTGCTGGAATTGAAATGCAGGAACATAAATTGGCAAAATGGAATGAAACCTTGCACATGCTCCTTCCTCTGTTCAATACTTGCAATTCGTTTGGCCATTTTAGTGTGTACATTTAGTTGAATGGCAATCAGGCCAATCTGATGTTTTACTACACGAACAGACATTCCACAGCTGAAGTGTGTGCGCTCGTGTTTCCTGTTTTTTCCCCGGTACACGCTCTTTATGTCCTCTGCTGTTTTCATGCTCGGGCACAGGCGATGAAAGAGGAGCCATTTGCCACTTCCGATGCGTTCGAATGCATTCGTTGTAATTCATTCTCGTGCGCTGCAATGGAAACGATAAGTGGAGAATTTTTACGATCCAAATCGTAATATCCTGCGAATGTAATGGCGCACGTTTTTTTATAGTTATTTTGAAATGTACCAGAGGAGACTGGCAGCTATAGTACACTAATAAAATTATTTAAGTAAAGCCAAGTAGCAGGGAGTCCTAGATGAACGACTGACAAATAAAATTGGTGACCACGTCAATATATGTATGTACTTTATGAGGCGAACAATCGCATGAATCACTATCAGGGACTGGGGACTGGGGGATTGAGGGCAATCAAATCAGTTCCGGCAACGGAAAGTTGATAGTCAATTTACAAAAGAAAATAAATATGTACGAGTATTTATACATTCACATTAATCAGAATAATCATTTCAATCGACTGAAATGACATTTACATATGTACTATGTATGTGATAGCATTTGGAAAATGTTTTTCTAAAACTTGTGCCGTCGGGATAACTGGCTTACCACATAGTTAAGAGAGGGCACCAGATCGAAAATGACAATGGTGAGCGGTTTGTAGACGGACACCAACCGCCTAGTCATTGGAGGTACGTTGTTTAAGCATAATACCTGCCACAAGATCAATTGGGTCTCAAGAGGTCGCAACACTAGGACTGTCTTTAACATCACCAAGGAGCTCACTGGTAGTCGGAACTCCAAACAACATCCAATGAAGAGTTTAGATGGTCAACTACTAGTATCGGATGAGCAACAGCTCGATAGATGGAGAGAACAATTCTCTGTAGTGCTAAACCACTTAGCTAATAGCGGTTTGATTTTGAATTCAAGTGAGTATTCGAGTATAGAGACCTACACCTCCTATTACTACATCTACTATTTATCGACTTCGAGAAGGCCTTTGACAGTTTGAATAGAGATGCTATCTGGTTGGCCTTGCGCAGGAGAGGTATCCCAGAAAAACTTATAGCTATTATTAAGGCTACGTATGAGGGCAGTAAGTGTCACGTCTTGCACAATGGTAAGGTGTCAGATGAATTTGACGTTCAAAGTGGAGTACGTCAGGGGTGCATACTGTCAGCACTGTTGTTCTTGGTGGTAATCAGCGATGTACTCCATGCAGCATTGACGGAAGGAAAGTATGAAATTCGTTGAACTATGGACTATGACATCTTACCTGAATCACGCTTACGATGTTTGCCTTCACATCGGATAATGGACCTTCATCTGATGGCCCACAATCTAGAAGCTGAGGCAAACAAAGTGGGGCTCAAAATTAACACGGCCAAAACAAAAGCCCTAAGCCTTTCTAACACCCGCGCTCAACTTAACATTGCCGGACAGGAAGTCGAGAAAGTTGACAACTTCCTATATTCAGGAAGTCTAGTCTCGGCTAACCGTGGTGGCACCGAACTGGATGTATGCAGCAGAATCGCGAAGGCCAAAGCTGCGTTCGGCATGCTGTCCACCATCTGGAAAAGTAATGTTATCAGCTTAAGAACCAAGCTGCAATTGTTTCGCTTCAACGTAGAATCGGTATTGCTTTATGGGTGCAGTACTTGGAAAATGAACACCATTAACATAAGTCGGCTCCAAGTCTTCGTAAACAAATGTTTAAGAGTCATCTTGAGGATCTTTTGACCGAACCATATCTCAAACGAACAGCTTTATATGAGAATGGGCCAGGAACCAGGAACGGCGCGAAGTACGCTTATAGCGGGTCCCCCTAGGCAAACGTAGGGCAGAACAGTTGAGGAGGAATCGGATTCTTTGGGAATGAGTTGAAAACAGCTTAAACGCGTTGCAGAAGTCCGAATAAGATGGCGCGCAGGCGTTGTGTGCACCCCAAAGTCAAGTAGCCTGCAGCTTCAACCTATATACTGAAGCACAGAGAGAGAAAGAGAGATAGGGGAAGAATAGAACCCACCTGAACTAGCTCCATTTAAACGGTCGTTCAGACGAAGAAAATTTTTAGTATGAGATCCCGGTTTGATAGATTCTCCACTCTCCTTGCGAAACGTCTACAGTGAAATATAATGTGTTCCATATTTTCTTCGTCATCTGGGCATTCTGGCCTAAAGGGCGAACTTTTGTGTCCAAATCTGTGGAGCTTCTTCTTTGATAGCCATCTGTCCCCCTGCGGCCTTTTTTTTTTCAATTCTCAATGCAGAGAATCAGGTTATGGGTCCATCATAATGATGGACCTTTGGTCATGTTTTCCAGAATTATGCAGATGTTTCCCGATCTTCATCTTTTACACTCTTGGTCTTGAGTGGTATTGTGTATGACTAAACAACTCACTTATAAGGCGACGACAGTTTCACTTTTGTTTCCTTCACTGAGAGTGCCGCCACCTAAAGAAGAGCAGTAAATTGATTAGTGCCCTAAATACTGTCTCTGATCTGATATTAACCTATCAACCCTTGACATTGAAGCGCCTTTCATTTACATGGACACTTTACTAACACCAGCCTCTGTATCTGTGTATCACAATCATCACGCTAGGAGACGAAATCATTCTAAAGGCCTCAAGGCACTACAAGTCAATGTTGTGAGTGGCAATCACGCATTTCGAATGTGTATTGGGATGAGTCTTGGCAGCTGGAGGAGAGTTTGAGGGAAACCATACACCCTAGTGGATTGCAGTAGTCCGACCCAAAAAGGGGGTAAACGACATAAATATGGAAGAAATCATGAGAAATGAGACATATTCGAATATGTAAATGCATAGAAACATGTCCCCAAGGATGATGTCACCTCCACAGGAAACGAAATGCTATTTTAGCCTGGAAATAATATCGGATGGGTATCATATCTAACAGACACACAAGTCATGAGTTGTCATTAAAATTTCGTCCTACGAAGACTTCAATTTAAAGGGAGCGTGGTGTGTTTCGTTCCACCTACCATAGGAAATGAATGCTTATCCTCCGAATACTTGAAACTTACAATACAAGATCTTATTTCAGTTTTATTAACACAAATACGATAAAGTCGACAAATAAAGATTTTCATTAAACTTTTATCCCAAATAGAAAAGTCTGTACTCCACCTTTCGGTCTGAAGGTAGAAAGGAAATCCTCCAACCTTCAATTCAACTCGATTCAGGATGGACAAACACAGGTAAACACACACATCCTCGTAATACAATTTCTTCCTGTAAAGTTTCTTTTCATTGCTTTTTGGCTCTTGAAATTGGTAAAGTTTAAGTACACGATGACCATCGTCAGTGCAAGGACATAAAATGAAAATTAATTTTTTACAAAAAAAAAAAAGGACGAACGATGTTCAAACCGAAGTTGACAACCGAATTTAAGTGGCCACCAATCTGTTCTCGCTACAGGAAAACGAAAAAAAAAACGAAAACCCTAACCATTTTGTAGATTGGAAACTGTCGTCAACATGCAATTTTGTTGTGCATCCTGACACCCATACATTGTTGTGAAAAGCTGGTGCATTAGTATCTGGCTTCTGTCTGTCCATTGTCGTCGCGTTGAATAGGAAGTCGGTCGTCGTTTTGTTGTATAGCACCGACAACAACATTTGATGTGACAAGGATCTTTGTCATTTTACCAACAGTATGTGAACCGCAGTTTGTCTGGTTTTGTGTTCTCTCGTTTGCGATGTCATCTGTCAGCGCCAAATGGAACACATTTATTTATGTTGCTCCCCCTTTCCCTAACTGTATAGGATACAACTAACACCCGCAAATTACTATGAGTTTGATGTTCATTTCAAATTAGTAGACGAGGAGGACATTCGTGCATTTGTTATGGCTGTTGACGAAACTTGAATAGTGTCGTGAGAAATTAATTCAACAACAATTGTGACGGATCTCTGGAAAATAATGAATTCTAGAGAAACTTTGCTCGTAGAAATTTATGAAGCGAGATTGTCAGATGGAAGAACTTTTGTTAAATTTTGGTAATTCAAGGAAATTTCATTTACTAAGAGGAATTTTGATTAAATGACACAAATTGGAGATATCTACTTTTATGGGCCCAAACAAGTGATGTTGGTTTGACTATATGTAGCTTTCCATAGAATGGATCTCGCACAAGAAAGTTGTGTTTGTTGGGCTGTAATGTAACTCAATTGACTCTCAACTTATAGACCCTCATCTTTTGGACAAAACCAGGCGAATAGATGAACTAAGAGCTCACTTCTCTGCCATTATTACGCAAAGTACTTGGTGGAGATGAATCCCAGACCAAATGCAGACAAAAAGTCATTTATAATCCGACAGTCAACACAATGTTCAAGGCTAAAAGGTGACCAGATAACAATGATACTTTTTCCAACTCTCATGTTTCAACAGATATCAAAGTTATCAATGACATATAGCTGTCAAAATACTCAGTAAGATTTTCCATTTCTTTTTTGCAGAACATGCAGATATCATTAGAGAGATTTATCGAAATTCTTGCGAAATTCAGATCGGTTATCATCAGGCAGGAAATTAGCCGCACTGTGGAAAATTTTGAGCGTAAGTTCAGTCTTTTGGACCTTAAACCGCCAAAGAGACAGAGCTTGGTGTGAAAAGAAGGAAATACAGCCATCGTGGCGACCTACAACTACGACGAGTAAGAATAATCGATTCGTCGCCGATCACCTAAAGTGGGAATCGCAAGAGAGTAAACCCGGCTTATTTGACGCTTGCATTTGGTGCATTAACATCTTCGACTTTCGCAGTCGTAGTTCCACCTACAACTAAAGTGGCTTTTAATCACTCTTCAAATTGCTTACCAATCTGTCAAATCTACGGTCACGGTAGAAGACCACCTAGTCATCACTTAATTAGAGAAGGAAATCAGCATTTGGTCCTTTCCGGACATTTCTTGTGCCTTGGATGGCATGACATGTACCTTCATAGAAAATTATTCAGGGGCTGTAGATCAAAAGATGAAACTTTGATTTCATTAAGACGAAGGTACTGGTCGCAGGATGGAAAGTATCTTTCAGTTCTTGAACCAATTGAAGTTCGTAGAGGATTTTGCAAAATGCTTAAAGTTGCAACAACCATAGGAACTGATCTTAGTCTTCATAAAACCTAGCCTAAACTGCAGGTATAATTTCTTTTACTTGCAGGTTCTGCTCCGACAAGAGGTTGACTGGTGCCCCTTTTAACCAAATGATCTGGGTTTGGCACTTTACTCCTCCATGTCCATATTCAGTAGTCATAGCTTCGTTTTGGAACGTGATGTACATAGACATTAGGTCCGTTCGCGTACTCTACTAAAACAGCGAATTTTTAGGAAAATTTACGAATTTTTTACGAAAAGCTGTTCACATACCTACGGAGAATTTTCATAGTTTTTCGCAGAAGAGCGCACGAGAGAGTAAGAAATTTCCCCATGCTACGAATTTTAGTGCAAGAAATTTCTGTGGGCTGACTTATGAAAACTGTCGAAGCTGTCAAACTAGTGTATTTTCAACTTTTTCTTGTTCAACATGTTCGTTTACTTTTTCGTAGTTTTAGCTCTCTCTGGGAGAATTTTACCCCCACTCTTCGAAATTTGATAATCTATGAATTACGGCGAGAGGAGAAGAAGGTATAATGCCAAACTATAGCCAGAAGGATTCGCCTACAGCGGCTAAGATGACTGGTTGATGTAGAGCAGATGGAGCATTATTATAAAATTCTTCTTAAGAAAACTTCCGTAAATATTAGAACTAGAGCGAAAATACCGATTTCCCTTCTAAACATTCCGTAACAGACTCTGAATATTAAGTTTAATGAAAATTTGGTCCAGCTATTGACCTCTAGTCCTCCGCACATGCATTGAGACTGACAGACTGTGAGTGGCCATGTTCTAGTGGTACAGTACTCAGTCCATCACAAAAGGGATAACAAAATTATATAATATTTCAACACGGACGCGAAATAATACTGCGAATTATAAACGAATGCAAAAATTATACTCAACCACCCATAGGCAACAAATTTTAAAACACAAACAACTTCACTTTGAATCACGGATCATACCCACCCAATCTAGCTGTAAATTCACTTATTAAATTCTCTTTTGTTATGCATTACAACAGAATGTCCTTTTAATCCTTAAAAGACAAGTACATAATTAGGAAAAAACTTTTGTACGTACTAAGATTTAAGTTTGACAGTAAAGTTGGTCTGCTTGTCTGCATGCCACTAAGGACAAGGATATTCTTGTAAATCCTGAAATGCTTAAGTACTTTATAGTCCCAGCAATAAAATAATATTTAAAATTCTCTTAAAGTGCATTTATAATGGGTGCACCTTGGTCCTTGGCAAGGTTTTGTGAGAGAAGAAAAGCTCTCATGATGAAATTGGCTAACGATGTAATTGAGGCACTACCCGACCTGCTTTTGAACATGTGTACTTCATCATAAGGACATATTGTGTTCTACATGTTTTAAATTATTTATTCTTTTTCGCAAGTAATCATGTATGTGCTTGAAATTACCCTTTGTTGGAGCATAGCGAAGGTTATGATGATACCGGGGTATAACCAATCAAAAAATTGAAGTGGAACTCTGACCGATTGCATTATTTTCAGGGCCCCACAACGGTTTGTTTTCCTTTAAATTTGCATCCTTTCAGAGTTCGGGCACTTCTCTCTTGAACCAGTCCGTCGTAAGTAGTACAGATGCGAGTAGAAAGTACTCGACCTCGTTTGTAGCTACAATTGAGAATCTGTGGTCTAGTAGAATGCCCGTTTTGCTGCAGGATATTGTCCCAAAAGGCTTCTTATTCTGTTGTTTAAATATATCAGGATGAGTAGGTAGTGAAACTTGGACTAAGCATCAAGTCTTCATGGTTTGTTTCAGATGGGCTCTGTAACGCAAGGAGGTTTTCCTCGTTCTCTGGTGACAACATTTCAGTCGATTTGATGTTGACAGAGGCTAAAAGACGTTGAATTTTTCAACCTCTACAACAGCATAGGTGAACTAAACTAGAAACTCAACTCTTAGGGTCGTTTGACGAATTCGCTCCTCGGCGATTCGTAATTGTAGTCTGACTTTCAAGCAAAGTCTAATAGGTGCTCACAAAGCTCACACATAAAAGTTGAGTTCTCGGCGGCTCTGGGCGCAGCCATTTTATTCCTACATTTTGTTGTTGTTAATGTGACAACAGTGGCCTACAATTTTTCAATACCCGCCTTGGCTAAGTCAAAGATATCCCTTCAAGAATGAGGCTCGTTTAGATTAGCTAAACACCGGGGACTTTTGCCAAGGACCAAGGAAAGACTCGGCTCGATTGTAAGATGCAATGAGCTTGAAATATCTTAAAAGCGCTACAAAGATTCAACTATCAGGCTCTCTAGCGTTGACGTGAACAATAGTACTTAGGGACAGTGGGCAATGCTTCAAATCATAGTACAATGTGGATGCTCCAAACGGAGCACTGTGCCTATATGTAGGCACAGTCTCTAGAGGAAATGAACTGACTGTCTATATTGATAGATCCACGATGGATGAGATGGTAACTACTACTAGTGATGGTGTTTACTATGAATCTCGTCTCCAAAAGCTCAATAGGAGTGGTTTATCCGAGTGTATTGTCTAAGCTCTTTGAGGGCCCGTCCTGAGGCCAGTATACCGCTTAGCACAGAGAAATAGTCAGTGAGTCCTGCAAAGCTAATAAACGCTGGTGCTAATTAGATACATGCGCAGCCAAATCATTATGGCCACGGGAAAGTGGCCATACTGGGAAAGAGTTGGGGGGAGCTGAGGCACATTTCCAGAAATCGCACACGATGGCGCGTAGGCCTTGTAGAGGCCCTATGACCCTCTAGGGGATACAAGATATAGGTAAGTTAGTAAATCA
This sequence comes from Chalcosyrphus nemorum, assembly GCA_949716465.1. Taxonomy (NCBI): domain Eukaryota; kingdom Metazoa; phylum Arthropoda; class Insecta; order Diptera; family Syrphidae; genus Chalcosyrphus; species Chalcosyrphus nemorum. Next base: position 40,198,448 of record OX454333.1, on the reverse strand, counting down.
TTATGGCCGCTCGAAAATTTGTAAATCTCAAAAAACTATGTCGCAGAGACAACAGTTGTTGGTGTCATTGTCATGATAGTTCCCGGCAATCATACGGTAAAACGAAGAATACCCTACAATGACTTCTGTTGTTGGAATGAATAGGAAGTCGAATTCACTCACGGCCTTTTAGTACTAGATAGACTTTGGATAGTTTAGCTGACATGTATTACAAGTTAAGGTTCTAAATTTTTAAGCACATTGGACTCATGGTGTTCCAGATGGCAGCCATGTGACTAACTTAACCTATTGTAGTGAGCCAGAAAATAACTCCCGGACTGCTCGACAGTGGTTGATATTTCCTTAGAAGAGCAACAAAGTCCCGTGGAGACCAAACGCGGATGAGCTGCTAAACTTCCTGGCAGCCTTTAGCCACTCTCGGGACCTCTCTATGCGGACACAAGCCCGGATGTGCCTCTAGCTATTTGTGAACAATAATATGTCTACTTCACTGATGTTCATAGCAGACCTCAACCCTTCCAATTCATCTGCCTTTTTGTTCCCTTCCAGCCCTTCTTTTCCAGACAGCAAGTCTCGACATTTCCTGACTGATTGGACGGTATATTGTATCATGTCCCGTGGACTTATGTACTCGTATGTATATCAGCACTCAAGCGTTATAAGACTGCTTTGGTGGAAGCCCATGAACAGCATTAAAAATTTTGCAACTCTATTACCCAACATTTGGCTACTCAATTTCTCAAACAATTTATAGGCTTTAATTATAAATAAATTATTTATCGAACGAGTTTGGATTTTATTGCGGCACATGTTTATTGTTTTAATTTCCATTTAAACCAGCCAAAGAGCTATCAGAGTTCGTTTCCTTCAGTAAACAACGAAATCCCCGACAACAGCCAGACAAACAAATATTTGTGTAGCATCGCATAGCACCTCATTATTTATCCTTTTATTTATCCATGTCTCTGGTGAATGTCATTAATTAAGTTCACACATCTCATTCAAACGAGAAATAATTACACTCACATGGCCGGCCACCTGCAGCAGTGTGCCGACGATGACTTGCTCCTCTAGATTCACATGACCTCGTGTGGCTTAATTAGCCGTCCTATGACAGTTTCGCAGATTCATGAAGACAGCGAATAATTCCACTCCTCCTTTTGCCCGTGGTCGTTGCCCTGACTATGACACAATTAATTTATTTCTAATTGCATTCGGATTTTTTTTTTCACACCAACTTCTACAAGGCTGCAATTAATGCCCGGACAAGGAGAAGGAGATGTCCTTTAGGTCACTTAGAAGCAGCACCTACAAGCCAGAGATTGTGCATCCAACTAAAAATTCATTTATTCTCTCAGCCAGCAAAAGCAATGCCAAAGGGAAATTTCAGTTCTGAAACGTTGATTACATTTTCGTAGGAAATGAGTTCTCCCCGCGCTGTATGCTTCTATTGAAATGGTTTCAAAGTTTCTATTCCTTGAGTGTATGTCCTGTTGACAGAATAGCTGTGAATTATTAATAGAAATATAATATCTGTACAACAAAAGTGAAAGCCAAAAGTGCTTTAGCCAAAATTGAATAAAGACTAAAGGTTTCTTTCTGAGCAAAGTGCCAGTGTCAAAATAGTGAAATTCCCATATTCATGTCTATTTCAATGTCCTTGCTGTCAATATTAGATATGATGCATCTTCTTGACATGTATAAGTTAAAAGGATGCGATATACCGTGGGATTCAGTTCATAGTGCTTTGTGTGGCTGCACTCAGTGGTACTGGGAACTTTCGACATCCGACTAGATCTATTTTAGGGCAGCAGTAGTTCCACTTTTTAGTATTCTGGTACCGGGCCTTAAAAAGGAAAGAAAGCACCGCATGATCACTGTTTGTGGATGGTGTCTCTTGAAGCACGATGTCGCCACAATATGGACTGAGAGATTCCCAATTCCTGTGATAGGTATCGACTAATTTGAGTCATTTTGAACTGAAGCACTCACGACTGGTGATATTTTTACGCACAGCAGCCTGTCTAGCTGGACGACACACTGAACAAGGTTTTGAGTTGTCTCCAACTCATTGCTAGAGAGCTTGATTCATCCTTGACTATTTCCCTAGGCTCTCCCGCTTTCTGCTACCCTGAGTTAGTTTCGCGGCTTAGGGTGTGTTGAGTGTCCATTTTTCGTTCTGAAAGTTGATATGTTTGGAAAAATGGACACCAGTTCACGACAGTCGCAGCTTAGTTCGTAGGCTGATAGCATTATAGTTGCTTTCGGCCAATGCTGTAGGTACTCCGTACTATGCTGATAATCAAAAGAACAACAGTGGTGACAGTATGCTTACCTGAAGTACTCTACTGTTGATTACAGCCAGGGGTTTTCCTAGCATGCATCTCCTGTACTAGGTGTACCAGGAAATATGACGATTCAAGCTGTCTTCTCGAAGTCGTTACATAGTACAGGCAGCGGAGACCCATACTCAGTAAGTAAGGTGGTGCAGGAGTATCTTGGACGAAAGTCCCCCTGATGTTGAGATGTTCTTCACTTCGTTCCAGACCGTACCCTGCTACAGCCTTTGAAGCCTGCGGCCATCCTTCTTCGTTTCGCGGTATTAGGCTTCTAGCTCTCTCTACTGACGCAATCTGATGCATTTTTCACAGTATTCCAGTAATACGAGCTGCAGTATGAGCCACCATAAGATGATGATCTCGTTCCTGTCCGATGTCAGCTCCAGGTCGGACGGCCAAAAGATCGATAATTTCTAAAGCGATGACTCATCGATCTTGTTAAATAGTCTTTGGTGAAAATCAACTGATCGTATAGCAGGTGCTGAAACAGTGTACCTCCAACGAGTTGGCAGTTGGTGTTGCGGAAAATCCCCAGCCACTCATCGTTTGTCAGTTTGGTGGACTTCTATATCTAACTCGTGTTTGCCATTAGTTTAAGGACTCGCTTTGCACTTTTCTTAAAGATAATAGGACTTGTCCAACATTTCCTCCATATGCTTCATTTAAAAAGGAGAATCAAGCACTCACTTCTTTTTCTTTAAAGTTAGATACAAAAAAATACTTATCATTGCTTTAAGCATTAGATTAATATTACAAACGGGTGATTGATTGGACTTAAGTGACCACACATTAGTGGTGACACGTTTTCCTCCTTGTTCCTCTTAGTGTTTGGCAAACTGCCCGCCTCTACACATTTGAATTTCTCCAGAAAGGGCTTGCTCCATTCTCATACCTCACTTCATTGATTGTGTGTGTATTTATGTCTTTTGAGTACACACTCTGATAATAATCTGATTTGAGGTCCACCTCAGGTTCCCATGGTTGCCTATGCAAGCAGGAAGGCCATGCAAGGCTTAACACAATATCTTATGGGGTGAGTGCTATAAAGCAATGCTATGTGTGGCGGCGAAACATTAAACATTCTATCTGTCCTGACATACCTCGGAACAAATATTAATGACACCTTTGTAGATATCTGACGAAGACTATCCTAGAAAACCTCTGCTACTTCGGTTCAAAACTCCTAATACGACGTACCGAAATAATGCTCTATAGAACGCTTATCTAACCAGTCCTGCTGCATGGGGCTGAGTACTGGTCGATAAGTAAGAAAGCCGAGCAAATATTGGGCACCTTCGAGCAAAAAATTCTCCATCGGATATAAGGTCCCTTATGCTAGGAGAGCGAATGGACAAGAAGTTACAACCGCGAACTCTATGAGCTGTACAAGGATAAGGGATGTAGCCCAAAAAGCCAAGCTACGCAGACTACATTGGCTTAAACCCATTCAGCGAATGGACAACAATGCGCCAACCAAGAGGATCTTCGGTACCCAGCCCCCAAGTTCGATACGGAGAAGAAGACCAAACAAAGACCAAGCTGTCGCGGATGCCAGAAAACTTGGTCTTCACAACAGGCCACAGCGTGCCTAGGACTCCAGAGGCTGGAAGGCAACGATGTCTCAGACAGGGACTCTACAAGGGTCGGAAGTACTTTTAGTAAGTAAATAAGTTTGTGTCCTGACAAGGTTTAATTGGAGCAAAGTCAGGCCAATCACCTAGGAAATGTTCCCTACTGTCGTCACCCTCTCTTTGGTTCGTTTAAGCCAATCATATGAAGATGCTTAGCAATAGCGAAGTGCCCTAGTGCGAAGGTGTCTGCAGTCTTTTCTGCTTAGAGACAGCAATAATTCCGCGGATCTCTCACTAACATCTGGGAGCATCCAATTAGTCAGCCTTATTCCAGGAGAGACATGCCATATACAATTGTGTTCATAAGAAACCCAATCGTCAATGGAAGACATAATACGGGTTCGGGGCCTAAGAAGCCTATTCTAGCAATCTTATTGGATGATACCAGTGTGACTTGGCATACAGATGAAAGTCAATGAATTCAATCTTGCGACAGAGTTTAAGGCTCTTTTGTATGTGGCCACAGGGTTGGTAGATCTTAATGCTCATGGCAAAGTTCACGTCGTCAAGTCCGATCCAGTTGGTCCACACATGTACAGAATATGCCTTGACATCCAAATATGCCAGTGTATATGGTCGCATCAGAGCCAGAGGCGTATAAAGCAGCGCAGCAACGAAGGACAGAAGCCACTTTGTCTTCTCCAAAAGAAAAAGGAAGATCGTTAGAAGCGCGATCGAAAAGATTGAGAGCTTAAATCCGGGAACAATGCGACGAAGTATTGTAAAAAGCAAGTGTCAAAGAAGTTAACCCCGTACATATGATGAGAATAGAAACCTTGTGGTAGAATCACAGTTGGAAGAACTACTTCTACAGACTGTATAACAATGGGGAAGACCAAAACCTCCATCCTTCTTATCAAAGCGAATTGGGGATACCGATATCCAAGCTGAAATCCAACAAAGAAGAACTTTTCAAGGCAGCTGGTAAAGATCATACACAAAGTCAACTCTAAGAGCTGGTCAAACGAAGGAATGCCTGATGAATGGAACCTCAGCATCGTTACATATGAAGACGGTGTTGACATAATTGGGAAGATCTGAACGGACTATGGCCGGTGCGTTTGCGAGTATTAAGCTGTAAAGGGCGGAAGAAAAACCAGAAAGGACAATCGATCGGATTCGATTTCTATCGCCTCTATTTGGTGGCCAGAAACTCGTCCGTCTAAAGCAGAGTATAACCGACTTGCAGGAGTCAGCTAAGTTATACTTTATACTCCGACATGTGTCAAGTGATGCGAATGCTTCGGGAAGAGCTTGTTTCTTTGTATCTTTGTGCACAATCGTCACTAATCACTTCCCCGCACCATGTCGTCCAGCACTTCCCCAGCTGTGAATGCCATTTAGCCTAGAAGTAGTCAGCCAAACCATAGCGCGACGTTTTCACAGATCTAAAGCCCTACCTTCTCTTTGAGTTTTCGTCTGTTTAGTGACACGTCCGGATGTTCATGGGACTATTCGGCCAACTTTGGGCAACATGAGCAACTGTCATTGCTGTTTTAAACAAAACTACGAGCCAAAAGTTCTCCTCATAACCAACAGTGAGGTCCTAACTCAAGAAAATCTCACTCTGATGAGAGCCACCCCCTAGCGCCCACTCAATAGGAACCCCTTGACTTAATCCATAAAATAACGCAAAATTAATAAAACAAAATGAATGCATGTAATAATTCATCTCGATATTTTCCATTAACTCATTGTTTTTTTCTTTTTTTAAACAAAAAAAAGGAAGAGAACACATTTTCATTTATTTATTCATTCTACCGACATAATCTCGCCCGGAACAACATAAACCATTGGTGGACAGGCTCGTAAAAAAGGCCATATTCGCGTATTTTATTAACCCTTCCTTTTCCCTTGTGGCTTTGGCCACGAGATGATACTATGTCGGGCTATAGCCAGCGCATGTATAGGATTTAATCGTAAGAAGTCCACTCGCAGGACGAGGACTGCACAATCGATATTTTGTTGTTTTTGCGTTGTCCTCCTCTCGGCTTTTTTATTTTTTAACGTTTACTTTCCCCCGGGTAATAAATTCTTCAGCAGGATACGACCAAAAATTTCTTGCCAGGACTAAGCGTAGCAGACGCGCATTTTCTACGTGGCAAGGCCATAGGTATGTGTCTGTGGGAAATGTGTATTATTTTGAGTCGGTGTCCTGTTGCTCTGAAATCTATTTGTTGTACTCTACACAGGGTCGCCAGAATTTAACTTTCTATTGTGTGATTATCGCTGGAAGTTTATGGTTTATGTCATAAGTGGTTTTTAATGTGCGGGGTACTTCTCCACCTCTAGGGGGATTTTTGCTGCTTAGGTATATTTACTTTGTCCTTTTGAAGAATGTAACAAAAACACATACTAATGTCCGTTGGTAAATATTTAGCTGGAAGCAGATGGCCGAAATTGGGCCATTTGATGGTGCACACAACTAATTTCATGGGCAGACCGGTACGAGTACATTTACCCTCATTAGTTATGCACCTAATGGGTAGGTCTCCTTTTGTCGGTTCAGATGTATGTTATTCCTAGTGGACGTGCAGACGGTTCGGGGGAAATGTTGCACAGATGTGGCAAGGTCCCTGTGGAATTAAAGTTTTAATGAAACCTTTGTCAGGGTTAAAAGTGCAATTCTTGTTGGGTAATGCTATGGAATTTGGCTTTGTGGGAGGGCTATGATCTACTAAATTTAGGTCAGAAATAGAAGAAGATGCAGACACTTTGTCGGGATGGGAAACGTTTCACAGGGGCACTCAGACAGAACTAGTTACTGGTACTGGAAGAGATCACAGACCTTAAAGTCAATTTTTGATGAGCATTGGTTTTCTTTGTCAGGATTTTGAGAATGCACCTCAGTGCGGTACCCTAGAGAAGAAGAAGCATCAGCAGCGATGAAATCTGCCACCTGATAGAAGCAACGTCTGAATTCTCATAGAGGAAGTGCTCCGCAATATCTTGGTCCACTTGTCTATTAAGGCCAAGGGCACCGAAAAACACCATACAGTATTTTTTTTTCTAAAAGATGGTGAGAAAGCCGCAGACTTCTTCTTAACGTATGGGAGCAATTGATTAGTCAGTCTGCATCCAATCCAGCGTAACAGTCGTTCCTTGGAGTTTCTCCATAAATGAGGACTTTCACTTCTTCTCTGCACGGTGGGACAAATCGGACATGATGGTTTTCTGAAAAGATTCGTATCACCTACTAACACAGTCTGTGGTCCCTGGTTCCTGAATCGATTTGATGCATTTAAGAATGTTAACCTGTTGCCGGATTACCGCCAGCGACAACGAGTTTGTTACGAGTGTTACGAGTCCTCTCCACGAGTTTCGCATTGAAGGTACTTTTGGACGACTTTCTAGAGAGTTTCCAACCGAACAACCCACCGAAAAGAAGTATGCATAAGTGGCCTTTTAGACAATTAGGTTATTGGAGAATAACTTTCCATGGGCTGTGTTTCTGGCGCTTCAGCATCTCAGTAGGGCCCTGCATCTGCAGAGGAAATGGTAAGGATATTTTCCCATTAGTATCCTTGCAACTGCTATAAAATTCTATAAAAGGTGCTGTTTGGGAAATCAAGCTTGGGCGCATGGTCTCCGACTGCTGTGATTCTAGCAATCTAGTTTTGATCTTCCAAGAAGCTTGTTCGACTGTGCCATGCCTTTTTCGATATACTTACTAACTTATTTCCTGTATTCCCTTGGGCCATCTTGTGAGTTTCATGGAAATGTGCCTTAGCTAGGCTACGGTATGCCGTCAAGTCCTACCGCCTTATTGGTTTTCAGTGCTTTGATGGCGGTAATAATCTTATGCTTACTGGAGGTTGTGGTGCGAAATCGGGAATTTCTTTCTATGGACACTTGGGTGCACATTGCTGGCGAATACTAGGTTCAAAACCGAAGTAAAATGCTCCTTCCATCTCTTCAGTGGATCCTCATCTGATATTAGCAAAGAACCGTCTAGGCCTTTCACTGGTTGTTGAGTAGAGCTTCGGCCACCTATAAGCTCTTTGGTGATTCTGTAAACGGTTCTGCTGTCGCTTCCCTGCGATTGGCCGACAATCCTTTCAGCACCTGATGTTTTTTTTTTTTTTTTTTTTATAATCTGCACATGCCAAAGGGGATATGAATACCCTTATACTGCTTAACAGGGCACGGGCGTTAGTTAATTTGGAAGAGAGAAGAAAGGATAGGAAAGAGTTGGTGTAGTGGTATTTGAAACTCAGGTGATATTAGGTTTCAATGTTTATTCTCCATGGGTGGTATCCAATTCGATTGGGGAGAGAGTTGTGTGTGATTTTTGCATTCGTTTGAATTCACAGTATTTTTTCGCGTTCATGTTGAAATACACGAAGTGCTTTCTGAGCGAATTATTTAATTTTTAATACTGTGAAAATTGAATGGACTTGGTCGGGAATTGATCACCAAACCTCTCATTCAATGACCGAATACACTACCACTACGCCGTGGCCACCCACGGTGAAAACAGTTTTCAAAGCAAAGTGGCGGGCAGTCCACGTGAGAGATGGTCCTCCACTTCACTCCACGTTTGAGACCTTCGTTGTCGCTGCCTACCTTGGAGAAATCTGGCGTCCTGAGATCCTTCACTCTGAGAGTCACATTCGAGAAACCAATCTTGGTCCGGGTACGATAGCCAAAGGTCGTCAAGGTGTTATCAGTCCTTATCCGAGGCCTTGTGTTGGTTTCTGTAGCGGGCTGGTTTCAGTAACGGCCAGTCTAGGCATAAGACCCTGGACAATCTCGCACGTGCAATTTTGGCCCATATGTATAAGGATTTATACATGCAGTTGCCCGGGGACCACCACAAGGAGGTAAACCAAGCACTATATTACGACCTTGATTGTTAGGTTCCAGCCCTGGCCCAGGTTTTTTTATAAACTCGACTATTAGCACCAAAGAAATCATTCAAAACTGTGATATGGAACACCTAACATCGTTTTAAAACATTTAGCCTTCCTATACGAAGAGAACTCATCAGTCCAGTCTACCCATGGACACAATAGACCTCTAGGATCCTCTCAAACTTCCCCATAAAAGGAAAAAAAACAAAAGTTAAAACAATTACAAGCCCAAAATAAAAAAAAAAAACAAAAATTGTAGTGATTTAGATTAAATGAAAGCCTCGGGCTGTAACAAAACGAAGAGAAACTTTTGCACAGTCAAGTCATGCCTCACAAACAACAGCCACTCTGTCTGTAATAAATGATGTGAAAACTCGCTGGAATTTAACTTTCTTCTTGAAGGAGCATTTTACAACATTAAAGGAAGCTTCCAGAATAAATTTTGCTAATTTAAATGTCACTCGCATTCAAATGTTTTGAGTGAACACGAATTGTGGTATGAAACCGAGAAAAAATTTGTAATTTATTATATCCTTTATGTCCTTTCGAAAGAATCGCTAGAGCAATGAACAGTTATGAATGCCTTAGAGCAAAAAAGAAAAAAAGACCACCAAAAGGAATTTAGTTATTTGAAACTCGAAAGTTAAAGTTGAAATGCATTTTAATTTCTTTTCTTAAGTCAACTTAAAGAGTTTAAAATAGGAGGACAATTTGCTGGACGTGGATAGTATCCAAGCAGAGAATCTGATCCCTGGATGTCATGTACCATCATAGTACCTCTTATTAGCTAGCAAAGGCGAGTTACAGAACTAGAAACTCGTAGCAACAGTTCACAGTCTAAATTCTACAAAGAGTTTTGTATAAAAGACTGGCAAAACTGACTGGCAAATCCCCAGAAGCGGATCAATAGGAAGCCTTGTGATCCGCCTACTCCGGATTATAACCTCGCCTAAAGATTTATAGGAAGCTAGCAATTCAAAGACTCAGTTTGGTTTCGTGAAAGGTGTCCACCATAAATAGTATACAGGCACTGGGAGTTTTAACTGAGAGGTTCCAACACAAGACGGAAACATTCTACAGACCTTTACGTAAGCTTACATAAGCAACCATAACAAAGCTAAATATCACTGAAGAGTTTCGGAAGTTGATATGGACATTGTGATGATGTGGACCTTACAACAGTAGTAAGCACTTATTGCATCACACGCAACTTCCTAGTGAAAGTCGGCATTCAGCAAGGATCTGTTCTTAGTCCATTGTTATTCTTTATACGAAGTATATTAAAATGCCGCTACGAAGATGGATTGGGATTCCATTACAGGTCTCTTGATCCTTACAGTGTCAAAGGACGTAGCTGCCTTTTAGTAGTACAAGTCTCTATGGTGATCGATCTGTCTCAAACTTGAGTGTGCAAGTTGAGATATTTACGAGATTTAAATGTCATGCGATAGGAACGCCTTCCTATTAGGATACCATTATACTGTATTCCAAGAAACTTAAGGTTTTCCTCGGCAGCGCAGCAGAATCTCTGATTTTAATGGAAAGGGCAAGTGTATTTCTATATAGATAGTGCCACGATCGATATTCAAAAATTTGGAGTAAGTCACAAATGTGGGAGTGGGACACTCGTCCCATAGGCCCTTTTCAATTCTTTCTTCAAAGCAAGATATTGCTTTTATAGCTACTTGGTGGATTGTAAAAAAAATAAATGCCCTGACTCACCACACCCTCAGAGATGTTTGGAAGAGACTGCTGTGTTTCGGACGGCAGGCTTAGTTCAATTAGAAGCGGAGAAGAGCCCCACTCTACCGTGATAATTGAGCATTTCCTCCACTGGAACCCCAATGCAGCGGCTGGTTCAGTTGCACCCTTCGGGCAGTTTGGTTTCCTCCTCATTTCACGTTCCAGGAACTTTGCAATTCATCTACCAACTGACCATCAAAGTTTTTCTTCGGTCTGATCGCTTGACAGCATCTGACAAATATTGAAGCGTATCATAAACCTGTAGATTCCTTATAGGTCTATCTATCTTTCCATACGTCCATCTATTCTTGTGTCCATGCATCCATTCGTCCGCCTAAATCGTCCATCCGTGTGTTCCCGCAGTTATTTGACCTCAAAATTTTGAGCAAGTTCCAGGAATTTTCTACACAACTTGTTTGAAAATGTAAGCAACAGAAGGATCAATATTTTTAAAATCCGTTCACTTTTTTCACTAATCTTGCAAGAGACTCGAAAAAACTTGATATTAATTTTCCCTACAAATCTTCCATAAACTTTATATGTCCACGCCCACATCTTTTGTTATTTTCCCTAGAAAATGAGGTCATAAGGTGCGTCCAGACTGCACAGACAGACATTTCTGAAACATTTTTTTTGTTTCGGCTGAAAAATCGTCTAAGCCTTCCTATTGACACGCCTACTTTTAAAAAAAAAAAAATCCATTTTTCTACAATTTGTAAGAAATTTAAAAATAACTTGTTCAATAAGCGTTCGTATTTTACTAGATGCTTTAAAATTATCTCATCACTTTCAAGGACAGATACGAAAACGAAGCCCATTACACCCTGGAGCAATTTTGCCCTGGGGTAACCCTGAGTAAATTCTCCTAAATTGGCAGCTCACAAAGATAAGAGAAAATGTATAAGTTTTACCCCGCCTTTTAACTGCTTCAACACTGGATGAAGATTTTACCATGTTTCTTGCTTTACACCTCATTTTCCTCTTCTAAAAAGTCAGTTTTACCCCGGGGTAATTGCACCAGTTTGTGATGGCCCATTCAAGTGACAATACTAAACTGAACACAATAAGAGTTACTTTCCAATACTATTTTGTGGAAAATATCTAAATATTTTAAAGGGAGTAAAATGAGGACGAGGGGAATACGGGAGTACAGTCTTTAAGAAGGGAGTATACAAATACTCCCTTAGTAGTACATTCGACAACCCTGCTTGGCATCTATCTATGCACATCGCAGCTTTGTCTGTAGTGTGCGCTGTCTCCACTTTTGGATCCAGTTGTTTAAAGGCCTCACTGAGGATCGCTATTAGAGCGACTGAGGACTTATATTCCCCTACCATTTGGTTAATAGGACCCTTGGCTGCTGATACACACGTCAGTGAGAATTGTTCTTATGTATTATGCTGGTGATACGAGATGCATGCTAGTATTTTTATGTGTTGTAATTTTGTGAAGGTCCTCTCTTAAGGCCTACTACGAGGCTATATTTCTGTCTAATAAGCCCACTCTATCATTAGAGGCAACTAATCAAATCCTGTGATATGAAAAGTACTCGGCTGGGTTGTTCAGTCATCGGTAACCTAAACGATTTGGACTAGATTCTGTCCACTTGCTGAGGGTATCGACTCTCTAAAGAGACCGTTACTTCATCACAGCGGTGATGACTGTTTGTGTAGCACTGCACCTACAGACCTCACTGACATCTGTTTAGAATTCATGTCACAAGTTCATTTTACACAAGGTAAATAATTTTACAATTCCGATTAAGTATGAACGAAAAATTACGATACAACAACCATCAGCACACTCGTCTCATATAATATTCGACAGATAAATTCTAAATCAACACAGTATCTCATTGTCAGGTCACAAAAAATCATTTTGTTCAACCAGCAGAAGCAGCACAACACAACACAAGGATATGTTGTGTTGTGTATGGCAAAGGAGCACATTTGTGGGATGTCGCCTGCCGTGAAATGACAACACGATAATAAAATAGGTATCATAAAAAGACTGCTCGTTCATATTTATGTGTGCTTGTCGCTTATACTACACCACATTATGATGGGGATGCGGCAGGATACAAGCACTCTTACTAGGTATACCTTCATTCGACCCAATTGCCACTCATCTTGAAAAAAAAAGACAAACAAAATTTACCACCGAAGGCGAAGGAACGAATCTGTTGGCATACGTTACTGGCGAAGAAGAAGAAGAAGAAGAAGAGGCGCACACAAGGTCATCTATTAACTTGTTTATCCATTTGATAAAACGCAAGGACACAAACCTAGAGTCTAGGGAGTAGAGCACGACTCCGGAAGTTGAGGAAACAGGAATCTCTCTCGGACAATTATATCGATTTTTTATTTCATATCATTATACTGTTAATGCTGTAGTTTATTGGCGGTCTAACGAAGTGGAATAAATATGCTCACTGATGTGACAATGTCAACATACACATGTACATATGTATAGTGTGCGAGTCGTCCTCGGTGCTCGGGATGGTTCGCTGAATGGCGAAGGCGGAAATGTTGTCTTTTCCGGTTCACGAGAATCTGTAACGCGAAACAAATTTATTTCTCCGGGTATAATTAAGAAAAGCCCTTGTTCCCTTTCTTTCTTTGCTTCCTTTTTTTTTTTTTTTTGCTTTGCTCTGTATGTATGTGCCTTGTGATCCTGGTGGCATTTTAAATTGATGCGAGAAAGCAGCAAGTTAGAGTTTATGAAGCATTGAAAGCAAATCGTGACTTCCAATAATGAGAAATAATTTATAAGCTTTGTGTGTTGGCTTTTTTTTATTTTCTGCCTTTGGTACCTACTTCCGTCTGTTCCTGGCTCTCGGTGGTATGTTGATGATGGAATACACTCAAGCGGCTGTTTTTAAGTTGAGTGTACTAATAAAGTTTATCTGGGGACTTTGCAATATTAATTTGTTTTGATGTCATGGTCTGGGTTTGGGTTTGGGTTTGGGTTTTGGGCTGTCGACATTCGGCTGATTCTTTGGAATTCTTTTAAATGAGTATTCAAATTGGGTAAAGTGGGGTCTTCCTTGAATGGTCCTTTGAATTTGTAATATTCCATTTTATTTGCAAGGGATAAGTGGTGTTCTTTCCTTAAGTATACTGTTCTCTTTGTGCATTTCGGATGGTTAAAATGTTTATCCGGTGAATCAATAGTCTGTCTTGAAGTCATGAGATTTCTGTGAGTTGACCTTGGTACTAGAAGTATCCATGTTTCAAGGTTTGGAGTAATTAAGTGAGGGCACTCATCGAAGAGGGAACCCCTTTTGCTAGCAATGAATCAGGATGTAAACAAGGACTAGTTCTCGCATCAAAAGGTAATCCAAAGACTAATGTAAGATCCCCCATGTAGGAGAAACTATTGGAGCGTATCATAGTTAGTGCTACATCGGGCATATAATCTAAAAGGATGTTCGAATCAAAACAACGAACCGCAGATCTGTGTTATTGTTGTGGATTCTAGAAAACTTGGTCTTTAACACTAGAAGCAGTGAGTTTGTATGACAGATGGCAGGACGCAACCAAGTCAGGAAGTCTTCCATATTGCTAGTGCGGTTTCCTCAAGCTATACGCTCTACGAAAGACCCTTAGACTGTGCCATGAAACCGGCAGGAAGAAGCCATTAATGGAAGATAATGGAAGGGCAGGTGTAAACTAAATAGCCACTCCCTGTCTAAAAGATATGAACGAATACTTGAAGAACTAGTGTATTAAAATACAGACTTCGTACTAGGTTCGCTACTTCAGCACCTCACGTTTCCAAACTATAATTGGAGTGCCTTGGCATTGTATGCAGCTGAGAGGGTACAATGGTTTAAAGTCCATCTCCATAGACCCTGACGCGACTTAACCTCTAGGACAACATCACCAGCAAGATGATGCGCTTAACAGAAGCTTGGAAAGCAGTACATGACACTGTGACAACCATTATGAAAGAGTAGAGAAGATGCTAGTGATTCCAAAACACGACCGCCTCTTCAAGCTGAAGTCCCTAATTGCGATGAGAAAAGTATGGTCAAAGTGAAGGGTGCAGCCTTAACTCACAACGACTTATTCTTCTTCTCTGGCTTAAAAGTCGATTTATGTAAGTAGTTCTTCTCTTAAATCTGATAAAAATAAATCGCCTTATTTCCTTTTGAACAGCTTCCAACGCTGTCCCTTTGACAAAGCAGAGGCTAGAATATTTGAAAAGGACATGTGAAGAAGGCCTTGTCTAACGAATAGTAAGAGCATAACAGCCTAAAAACTCGGTCTCTCGAAGTTTTGAGGTTCCTCCTTAAACTCAGTTTGTCCTCTACCACAATCAAGTTCTATTGGGTGTCAAAGCGACAAAGCGGAACTGCAACCACTCATTGGATTAGTTTACTTTGTGTCAAATTTTATAGTACGAGGATAAAAACTGAAAGACTTACCCTGGATGAAAATAATTCAGTTATTCAAGTGGATATCCTTTCGTCTGAAGCAATGAAAATAACTGTGAAAATGTAAGTCAGCTGACGTGTAAGAAACAGAAGACGCAAGAGCCTTCACTGTCATTACAATAAAAGTCGAAAATACAATACAATAAGATGTACATATATTTTAAGGTAAGGCATGAGCCTTTTTCTTGGAAACACCTGCATATTCATAGTTCAGGCATTTCTCCTTCGGGTAGGGCTTAGAATATATATAGCAGAAAAGGCACTCGAAATCAGAAGGGTCTGCTCTGGGTATTTGTTGCCTCAGACCGCCAAGTTGACAGTACAATGCTCCTTTCAGTTCTAAGCTAGATCCTGTGTGGGAATCTGTTAGCGTTTTAGTATACCTTGATTTAGTTAAGCTTGTCATGCCGCACGAAATGCTCTACTTCTCTCATCTTCTTATGTTATAGGGACTCTAGCTCGCCTCTTTTTGCGCCTCATAAGTTAAGATGATCAGCTCCTTGTATCCGTTGGACATCCAGGAGAGACTACTCCTAAACCATCGCCAAAATATCACAAACTTAATCCATGATAGAAAGGCGAGAATTTCGTCTGACTTATATACATATGCCAAGAGAAAGGCTTAGCCATCATTACCTGCCATCATCAGTTCCCAAAAGCCTCTCCGCGTTTTCCCCAAACTTTCCTTTTAACCTTAAAAGGGTCTTAGCTAACATAGCGGTTGTAAAATGGCACCAGCTCTTGCCTTTATTAAAGACAGTCAGTCATCAAGCACAATCCAAAATGAAAGACAAATTCCATTTCCTCCTACCAAAACCGTTATTTCTGGCTTCGAATTCCCATGTTCTCCTACTAGTACTTTACTATAAAAGAAAGACAAAAAGAAAAATGCAAATCAATAGGCGGGCAGGAATCCTTACAGTGATATATTAAGGATATATACGGATGCTCGGGGTTTTTTTTTTTTTTTTTTCAAACAAAAATGTTCACTCCTAACAAATTTTCATTTGTTATATACCGCCCTTTCAGTTTACGATTGAAAGAAACCTCTAACAGCTTTACACCCCAGAGGATATCTTGCAGGAATTTTCGTGCTGGTTTGTGTGTGTGTGGATCTGTGTAAGTCCCCTTCGTCCTGTGCGGCCAACTCAAAACACAGAGAAAAGAACAAGAAATGTGAAACTTTCTAGACTTAATTTCATTTCCCAAGTTTTTATCTTCCCACCCAACAGGCTACATCAATCGAATTGGGTCACATAGCAGCAGCAGTAGTAGTAGAAGGAGCAGTACTGTGCCACGAAATGGTAGATTTTGTAGATGGATAGTCCTTATTTAACGCTTCCAACTCTATGCATCGCTGTCGGATGTGTAAACTCCAAAGAAATACTTACTTATAAGCTGTATCCTGGTTCCGTCCATCGGATTTGGATAACTTGCTTCGTTTCACTGTTCTGCTTGACAAGGGGGCCTCACAGGATATGCATTTAATTTGTTTTGTTTTATATTCAAGGATCGGCGTCATGCATAACAGCTCACTCCCTCATTTGTGAAATAAATTTTTGTGAGGATTTTGTGCGATTTAAATCGATCCGACATGTGTATCTTTTGTTTTATTGTATATTTATGTTTCCAAGGATGTGTGTAGTCTATTAAAGGAATGTTTCTTCCTTGCTTTTCCCCCATATGAGCGTGCGTGTGTCTGATTTTATTACATTTGCCTTCGTTTGCCTGTCGGAAGCATACATCAGTTCGATGATTAAAATAAAAGGAAAGGTCTAATTGTTTTCCTTTCATAGTGTGGGTTAAGCCGTCAGCCAGCCAGCAAGGATCAATCACTTACACATCTTAGAAGATAAGAACATTTAAAATGTTGAATGGCTTTCAATGGTAAGATACGCACATGTATCTTATACTCTTATAGTTTGTGGTTTTGTATCTTATGACAGAGAGAGAGAGAGAGAGAGAGGAATACAATTTAATTTATTTGAATACCCAGGCTCTATTGTTGGGTGGGAGTCCTGACGCCCTGATGCCGTGGCGAAAGGTCGAAATTGACTGTCAGGATAAAAGATAAAATAATAACTCAAGAAAGCTTCAATAAGACACTTTATGGGTTTCGGCTGCTGTGAGGGACTAGGAACACGCAATTTTACCCTTTTTAGAATGAATTTGCCGGAACGTGAGGGACTTTCTGCAGGAGATTTTGAGATCATCAAAAAATTTGCACATTTGATTTTTTTCTTTTGTTCTTTTTGTGAGTATCTCAGTGTGTATTATTTTGTGTCTAATTTATGATAACGAACTTGAGTTGGAGTCATTTTCGGCAAATTTTACGCAACGTAAAGAGTAATAGATGCTCTTAACACAATGTTAGGTTCTGTGAGTTGTGGGTTCGAATAGTTTAGGAGTATATTGTCTGGTAAGAACCAGAGGGTTACTGCCCATGGTTAATGGAACGTATTTCTAGTTGAAAGTGTTATAGGATTTGAGTTTCCTTTTACACAAAAGTATTCGCATTTTGAAAGGGTTTCTAAAGAGTCGAATGCCTTAAGAAGTTTTCTAGATAAGCAGCGCCTTCATATGCATACATACATATGTCTACTATCTTTAGGGATGATGTCAGATACCTGTTTGTGTATAGCTTTGCTTGATCCTCCTCGATTGTTGTGCGCCACGTTTGCCTAGGGCGTCCCGCTATTCTAGCTTCGTTTTTAAGCACTACCATAAATAACAGCGGTGATAGTATGCATCCGTGATGTGCTCCACTTTGGACTTCAAATTCTTCTAACACCTTGTGCAAGACGTGACACTCACTGCCCTCATATGGATATGAGCTTTTCTGCGATACCTCTCATGCGCAAGGACAACTAGATAGCATCTCCATTCAAGCTGTCGAAAGCCTTCTCGAGGTCAATGAACAGCAGATGTAGCGGCGACCTGTACTCAATGCTATGCTCGAATATGATCCGTAAAGTGTTAATGTGGTCGAAGCAGGACGCCTTTGCTATCGTCTGGATTCGTGTTAGTCCTTTTGGACTTTTTTTTCTTCCAGTATTTCTCTTGCGTGCCATTGTGAACGCATAAATGTGACCTGTATTTGCCTTTTTGTTGAAACATTTTGGTATATAGCTACTTATGTACCCACTCGCTTCTAATTTGTTGCTTCTTGCGTTTCCTCCAATTCTCCTCAACTGTGGCATAAGAGCTCACTGTGTTCTGTTTTCCGACTCTAGCATGTTCTCCCGGGTTAGAGTTCTCCAGGACTGTGTGTAGTGCTTCTCTTTGTAGCTGGAAGCATGTACAGTGGGAGAATAAATGCTCCATGTTTTCAAGGGTAGTTACCGAACTATGATTAGTGATAATTTCTTCTAAACTATGAACAACTTCCGGATTTTATAGACAGCAACCAGTGCCCTTCTACCCGTGAAACCATCGACATACATATGTACTTAGACCCTGATCGCAACTGTGCACAACTGTGCTCAATTTTACTTTTGGACTAAGCTTAAGGTGCAAGTGCGGGAAGCTGTTCTTCAGATGCATCATTCTCTAGATAGAAGATCCTCTCGCCTTACTGACAACTGTGCTCCATATAGGACAAGTATTGGATTCGTGAAGATTTTCGATCTCGAGATTTTGATAAATTTGGGCATTACCACTAGAGAGAAAAGTGGGTCTGCCGATGCCGTCTGTCTGCACGAAGCTACAGCCTAAGCTGGTGGACGGATTTTGATCAAAGTTCATATCTAGGCTCTGTTAGGTAATCACTAGAAGCGAAATTGAAATTGAAAAAATGCGCAGGGCAGGCACTAACCTATGGATGACACTATTTTTCACAAATTCGTCCAACTGCTGAGATACGCCAACGATAATGACATCATCGGGAGACCCCAGCATTCCAGCAAGCCGTGTCGTAGAGGCGTTTGCGGTAATTGATGAGCAGGCAAAATGAGTTAGCCTTGAAGTGAATGCGGACTAGACGAGGTGCTCAAAACATTGGGCAAAACGTCACTGTTGATAACTATAATTTCGAGGTAGTTAAGGAGTTCACCTACCTCGAAACAAATATAAATCCTACAAACGATACCTTTGTAGAGATCCGACGAAGAATAACCCTAGCTGCTACTTGGGTTTGGCAAACTGACTCGGCAAACTGGCTTCAAAACTCCTTACTCGACAGACCAAATCAATGCTCTATGGAAGTCTTATCTTACCAGACCTCCTATGTGCAGTCGAGTGCTGGACGATGAGTAAGAAAGCTGGGCAAATATTTGGCACCACGGAGCGAAAAATACTTCGTTGGATATTAGGACCCTTACTTAGTCTTACTTTTAACTATTTTTGGCCAAAATGTTGTAAGCCATCTTGTAGCATATGTCTAAACTGGCTTCAGTGCAAAGTTTTAACAAAATCGGTGCCGCCGTTTCCCAGTATATCAGTTTTTTTTACCAATGACTGCTGGATTGCATAAAGAATCTATCACCCCAATGAGGCTGATATTGTTCTTGCTATCAGCAAGGGAAGCATAGAACCAAGTCATTCTTCAGAAATACCTACCTAAGAAAAAGACTTGACATCGAAACCTGCTCTTAAAGAGGAATACCTTAACCGGTGGTATCGAAGGGAGGGCTTAGAACGCATGCAAATGCACGGACTTGGGCATCATTTCATAGCACGAACTGCGAAGAAGAGATAAGAGTCCTGTAAATCGAATATAACATTCAGCAAGGCACTAACAGGCCTAAATGTCTATTTATCCATGTGAGGTACATATGAACGTATGTAACTAAATCAAAGGAAACGCTTTCCGAAAATAATAACACAATCTATGGCTGTTCGTTAAAAAAAGAAATAAAATACGCATTTATTCGCTCCTCAAACTTGAATTGCTTTTTCCAAATTTCAATATCTTTCAAGTAGATACGGATTCGGTATCTATGCAATAAATTTAACTTACAATTTACTTGTTTAGAAGGTAGGTACCTACCTCTTCTTGGGCTAGGCAAATCGGAGAGACAAATTTATGAAGGTATTTTCATAGCAAATATTCCATAAATTGTAGCTCTCCACTAAATCTTATTTTATTATCCAAAATCTTTTGGAAATTTGTTTTAAATTAGATTTTTGGGGGAAAGACAAGGCCGGCTTCAAGTTACACGTAAATTTTCCTGTTCCCAAATTACACTCTTATGAGTGCGCATAAATGGTCACTTCAGGGAGAAAAAAAAATATACATTGAATTATGTTCTGATAGTATAACTCACGGAGAAATGAGAATACCTTCCTCTCATTGTTGACGATAAATCTTAACAATATTGCGCCAGCTTTATTCAAACAAGGTCTCGATCACCTTCAGGCAAATGGCACGTGATTCGAATTAAGAAACCAAGACCCAGTTGGATAATGGATCGATCTACCGAACCTTGGCTTCTGCAAAGTTGACTTAAGCAGAATACTGAAGCCTTGAAGCCATCATAACCTAATACTCTGCGATGGATAGTATCATTAGTCTGTCTAATGCCCTTCCGAGTTCCTGTAGCTTCTGCGAGTAGAACGAAATATCAGAATCAGTACTTTGAACGAAGCTCACTTTAGAATTGATTACACCTGTAAGAATTTAGGACACACATCCAAGTAGGGTTTGAAATAGTGCTATCCGTCTTACTGCAGCATATAACACGGTATGGAACTGCAAAGGTGAAACCAGTCTCTGTTGCAGCTTGCTCTATATATTTTGCCAGGGTGATGATGATGACTTCATATCTTGAGGCTATCGGTTGTTCGTCTTCCTTCGACGGCAGTTCTTCAGAAGGTTGACTTTGGAGTAAATGTAGTATTCACAGATCAAGGCTTTCTTGTCTTCTACATCTAGAAGGACTGTGTTGTTGAGTGGAGGTTAGATAAGGTAGATTGTGGCCTTACAACAACAACAACAACTCGGGTCTATTATTTAACGCTGGAAACGCTGTAAAGAAAGTCTGCTATTAGAACTGTTCAAATAGTCCATCACCTCAACGTTGCTTAAGTCCTCCAGCTTCGAGAAGCAATGACTGCCAATAGGTCTCTTTCTTCTGACAGATAGAGCAGGACAGTCACATAGAAGATGATGAATCTTCTTTGTTTCAGCAACACCGAGTCCAGGGTTTGATTAGGGCTACTACAAAAGGTAGGTCCCGCAGCATCGGCCTTTTGCTAGCAAGCTCTGGTACCCAACTGAGGGTCACCGAATTGGCTTTGTATATCTTCTTTAAAGGTTATTTCCATTTTCTCACAAGCCTCGACCTAATTACAGCAGAGTCCAAAGCCTTAATGGCTGCCTGGCTATGTAAGTTTATAAATAGTGATCTCTTTTTCGGCTTCACAATAATCTCCGGCTGCCGTAGCAATGTCCATTGTAGAAGTTTACTTTCTTCTGCTGGCTAGTCGCCTTCTAAGATAAAAACAACTACAGGACACCACACACCGACGATAGTTAGTATAAGGAATATCATAGCCAGAACATCAACTGCCAGGAAAAGGTAGCTGCCTATTTCAGCAAAATTATTGCGTCAATAGGAGAGAGCTTCTGGCAATAATGGACAACAGTTCCATCTATGAACGAATCATGCTGCGTTAAGATTCTGTCGTTGGACAATCTTGAGGGACAGCTCACTCAATGATTTGAAAGACTACAGAGCTATCACTTAAGCATCGATCACCTTTCTTTACGGCCAAAATGGAAACGCGAATGCAAAGCAGAACAGACACGAACATCGTGGTACCAAGTGCTTGCCAGTCTAATAGACAGCAAACAACAAGGTTTGGATGGACTCCAAAGAGCATTTTGCGAAAAAGTTATACTTAACCCTTCACATCCATGTACCCAAAACCTAATGCAGTCAATGGACCAATTTCCCAGCGACAGCAATAGCTGTCCTTCCAGGATTATGAATAGCTCATTCACCAGTAGATTCCAAAGAAAAGAGGTTACCTCCTTGTGGGGTGCCTCTAGCTGATGATGATTTTCTTTATAAGTCCACCAAATCGCCATACAAGTGAGGGAGTATGGATGTCATGCACTTTCTCCAGAGTTTTTAGAAGAAATTATGACAAGCTTATGGGTCTGAGATGTGAAAACTTTGGCTTTGAGTATGAATACCACGTTGACTACTGTCCATGTGACTCAAATTCAGACAATCTGAAGATGACAGGTACCCAGAAAGGATGTCACATGGAGACTTGCAAGGCTTAAACTTACTGATAGCCCACCGAATGATGCTCTTCATCCGATATAAAGACATCAGCCTACAGTGCCGGAGAAGAGCTCCTTGAAACCGAACCCCACTGTATTTAATTACTTAATTGCAATTGAATCCTTGAACTCAATTATTTAAATAAACTTCTTCCATTAGAGTGCCTCCAAACAAAGCAACGACCCAAAACTCAATTCGCTTAAACTATGCCCACTTTCTTGATTCTTTCTCCTCTCCACGTAAAGTCTATTATTTTATATACAAAATTGATCTAATTTCCAAGAGAGAATTTTTGATAAAATTCCTAAAAATAAAAACAAGACCCCGAGAACCAAGAGAATCTTATCTATAACTATTTTCTGGATTTGCATGCAACGTTTCACACTCATCACCATTTACTCGGTGGCTCACAACTCGGTCTGCCGCACAAAAAACCCCAAAGACAAAACGCTCAATAATTCCATTTAGGAGCGAGCATTCTACCGTATCCTGAATACTGAATATATTTGCATATCATCACTTCAATCCAACTAGCAATCTGTTTAAACCCATTACTCTCTCGCGCTGGACGATGGACATAGCAAACAAAAAATAGAAAGAAAAAAAAATGGCTACTAAGTCCAGGGCCAGCAAAGGACTCACAAAATGGCGAAAACAAAACGAACAAACGAAACAAAACCCACCCGCAATAAATCTTTTCCAACTTTTAATTTATTCATGCACAGATTTTTCCAGGTATCGATTTTTTTTTTTTTTTTTTTTGGTACAGAGAAGGAACACAACATTTTTCACCAAAGGAAGTTCCAAAAAAAAAAAAAAAAAAGAAATAAGAAAAAGAAGAAGAAAATAAAAACCAATCAACCCGCACCCCCAAAACGGCAACTATACGACGGCGAACATCAAGATAGATTGAAACGTGTTGCATCCACAATTCACAGCTAAACGAATGATGGCCTAAACCAGGCACAGATGTTGCCTTGTGGTTGACCCCAAACTTGGTAAGGATGTAAGTACGTACAGTACTCGAAGCAGAATTCATTCATTCACGGTGGCTGAGTGTGAAGAAGGACATAATTTCCAACTCCATTGAAGTTGGTCCCACCATTCGTGTTCAAAACAAATTATCCTTCCTCGCATGTGTATATATATACAGATACACATCTTGCAGCTTTAATTTTCTCATTTTCTCCTTCAGTAGCCTTTGACTTCCTACAGACAGAGAGACACTTTCGCTTTCCATTTCATCTGTATTCATTACTTTTTTTTGTTCGTCTTTTTTGGCTTTTTGCTCTGTCTTTGACCTGAATCAACCTTGATATATGTTTGCAGCATGACAAGAAAGGCAAACTGAAGAGAAAAAGAAGGACCAAATGATAACCCACGGGTTTTGTCACAAGGCCAACCAAAATATCCAACCGAGAGGAGTTGGAGACACTCGTTGACATTTTCCTGCCCGTAAGGCGGATGTTTATAAGTTTGAGGATAATAAAAGAGATTTATAATTAAATAAGTCCACATACTACAATGGAACCACACATCCAGAGGAAGAACAATGGGAATATGTATGCCAGATAACAAGGGGTTAATTCGTTAGATACCTAAACCAAATGAGCATCCTTCTACGTAGTCCTACAGACACAAGTGCTGCGCTGCGGCCCCCCCACCCCTTACTGAAAAGACAATACAACCACATTGTGTATACTTTTTTTTACCGCCTCGTCCTTTGCGTTGCTACCCCCTACTTTCGTGCAACAATTGCGAGGACCCTTAAGCAGCTAAAGAGGGAAACAACCCCCACACGTTATTTTAGAGATTTTTGACTTAGCTACATACGTACGTCGCAAGGACTTAGCACAAGCGATTAGCAGCAGCATCTGTACTGTATAAAGTGGAGATTTACAAACATGGCGGCAAACTCTCCACTCGCAAATCCCAAATCATGCGCATTTGAAAACGTCAAGTACTTTTGACAACTGTTACTTGGATGCTGTGCATCCTTCGGCATAGACCCTTAGTACTAAAACATTTACCGCGACCGACACAGGAAGTTGTCCTGCAGCAAGTTCTCCCCCAAATCAAACGAGTGAAGAAAATAATGCAGTAACCAAATTGGAAATCAAAAACTCATTCGAAAAAAATGCCTTCAGTGCGATGTCTGGAACTCGTCCTTCTGATCGTTTGTGTGGTTTTGTGTCGCATTAACGCACTGCCAGATGTAATCAAAATCGGTAAAGTTCATCTTGTTCTATTGATTTTTCACGTATCTACAACTGATTTGGTTTTTTTTTTACACCTCGGGCGGCTTATTTTAGGTGGACTCTTTCATCCGTCAGACGATAATCAGGAATTGGCTTTCAAGCAGGCAGTCGAACACATTAATGCCGATCGGTTGATATTGCCGCGTTCGAAGCTAGTGGCCCAAATCGAAAGAATATCACCATTCGATAGCTTTCACGCATCGAAGAGAGGTAAATATTTATTTTGTATACAAGGTCGGCAACCGCCTTGCTATTTAAACGAGAGACGCAGAGAGCGGGAGGGTCTTGTAAACATGTGATGCTGGGTTGAGATGGGTTGAGATGGGAACGATAATTGGCGCCCCTTGATCTCTCATCGAATTAAGAAAAGAAAACACATTTCGATCAAATATTGAATGAGATTAGTGTATTGATAGATCAAAGGGGGGTTTTTTAAGTCATTCGACTATTTCATTCGATTTTTAAGATACAAAACTGCGTAGTATGTGATGGAAATGGTTTTTCAAAATGTATTCGAGAGAGGATATTTACCTCGCCAGAGTAGCACACATATGTCTCTTATGGAAACTTGTTAGACAATTAGGCAGAGATATTATGGTATTTGCCAGGCTATAAGTTGTTCTGATTTTAGTAACACGGTTGAATAATTTGTGGATGATCAGATGCATGATCAAATGTCAAACAATACCGAATAAATATGTTATAACAGTTTAATACGACTCATGCGTTATCTGTCAAAAAGTCTATAAAGAAAAAAGTACCTTTAAGTGAATTGTTTTATTGCTATGTAAGCATGAGGAGCTTTTCTTTCATGACCCATTTGTTGGGGACATTTACATGAGGACATTTAGTTTTTTTGTCCATTTCTTATCCTATCGCTAAAATGGCAGAATCATCAACAAATATACTCAAGGTGTACAAGATTGGACCCAGTATATTTCTTGCGGAACCCCAGGAAAAAACCAATTGTCTCGTTCTGCTTCGTGTAGTATGGCTCCTAGCTCATTCTTTCAAACATGAGTAGACTTAGCAATGAAGGATTTCAAAGCTCTCGCCGTAGAACTGAACAGACTTGTGAAAAACAGTAACCTCCAGGTTCTCCTAATGTAAAAATTGGCTTATTTTTTTCCATCAAGTCGCAGAGACAGTCATATCGCTAAAAGAAGAAATAAAGCGGCTGGCTGAAGCATGCTGCACTTGGCGGTCGAGCAAGTAAAGACTGCCTAGTGATGCTCAACTTCGTGGCTCTTCATCTCGTTAATGTTTCAGAGACTTCTTGGATACCTATATTTTCGATCAATTTTGTTGTTCTGGAACTAGTTACGTTTGCTACTTTCCATGTTGAGGCAGTCTCAAGCGCACTTCAAGTGTACTCCACAAGTGTCCAATGAAAATTTAGATAACCTTCCTTTCGAGTGAAGACTTCTTTTGCTTTTTTTTGAGCCAATCTCTTGTCTGCAAGAAGCCAGTTTCAGCTATTTAAAGCATTTCTCATAAGCCTCTGTCAGTTCTGTGACCTCCAACAGAATCCTTCCTAATGATAGACGTTGGTTCTCATCCGCTAATCTCTATCTGCGTAGATCGATTTTTTTCCACTGTATGTGCTCGACGTTCCATCAGAGCATGTTCCACCGTCAGAGGCACTCTAGCCCTAGCCAGTTGATTCATTAAACCTCAGTTTATCTTCATACTCTTCATTTGTTTCCAGTTTCCAAGTATGGCTTCTTTGATGATATCAATATTTGTATGAACGTGATTCGTCGTCATGACCTTCTTGATTCTAAATCCTTGCTTCTAAGCCATTTATTAGTTTCACTTCTAAAAGAACAGCATACTTGCTTTTCCCCCTGTTCATGTGTCTCTTAGCAGATTTCTAATCACCTAGCTTAGTCCTTCAGTATTTGGTACTAAAATAGACAATGAAGTTATTATTGGGCAGGCTTTCCCAACTGATGTTTGTTCTATAGACTGGAATCGATGGGTTTTTTATCTAACTGAAGCTAATGAATAGTGCTTCCGCGTTGTGGTCTGTATTTTATGACTACTGTCTGCAGTTATGTACATAGACCAGAACCAACACTTGTTCTTTGAGAACTTTGTCCCTTCCCGTGTGTCGTAGTAAAGGATTCTGTCTTTAAAGTAGCTCACTATTCGCAATAGCAGGATCTGACCAGTTCTGGCGGATTTGAGTGCAAATTGAGTGCAATACTAGCTTCACATCCAATTTCGAACAGAGTCTTGCTAGCATGTGTGGTGTTTCAATTTTCTCTGAAGTCGAACTACGTCTCCTACAGTCTAGGTTTCTAGTAATAAGTTGCAGACACCAAAACTACTTCCAAGGAAGAATAACCTTTTATGCAGAGAATGATCTTACTTGGACCAGTGTGTTCCTTCTAAATATATGTATTTGCTATACGTATATTGACTCGGCAACAAAGGTACAGATCTATTTAATCATGAATTAGTCCCTTAGTCGAAAGTTTGGATAGCTTCAATTCCGTTCTCTAAGAGCGAACCAGTATCCTTCTCAACCAGCTTTGCGAACTACTGAGAAGATGTTCTAAAACGCGGTCACTCTTCCTATGATGTAGACTCTTGTTTTCAAGTAATTCACTCCAAAGGTTTCTATGTTTCTTGGCACTGGGAGAGTTTCTCTTCAGAAAAGCGTGTAGATTAGTAACCAATGATGTGGTGGAAACACTATCAGGTGAGTCTATGAGGATTCGTTGTTCTGGGATTGGAAAATATGTCTAAATCGTATGTATAGTATGTATTTGTATCGGTACTGCATTTAAAGATTAGCTAAAAGGTTAAATACTACTATTGCATATCAGTAACAGAGTTTGATTGTACCTCACTGCCTTATGGCCCACCTCTGTATGAAAGGTTCGATTGAATCAGTCACTTTAATGCACCTGTTACACCAATTACATTATAGTACAAAGTGTCCAATGGAATTAATCACCCCAATGCTTGCTTACACAATCTATTTTCCCGGTCAACCTTGACAATCAGTCAGTCACCTTACCAAGAGATGCAGTCAATTGTCTCAGCCTCCTGAAATTCAGTCATGCTACCTGAGTAACCGATAGTTCTAATTAATAAGTCACAATGGACCTACCAATATAACCCATTGGTCTACCCTGACTCTTGCTAGTATAGCTAGCTCACATAACTTACCTTACCATTTGTTTATCACCCACAAGTCTATTGTTCCTCTGGTTGTTCATGGGCGAACCGCTTAGTAGTAGTTTATGTCCACATGATGCAAAGGATGACTCAACATCCTGTCATCCATAGAATTGCATGTCATCTAATCCTCCCGAACGTGTCTTCCCATGAACTTCTAGCTTTTAATCCTTTAAGAAGGCATAACATATTAATTCATATAACGTCTATTGTCTACAGACTTTAATCTTTAAAGCGGATTAACCTGCCTCATGATGAAATGATGCTTGGCAAATCTTCAAATCCTCAAATCCATTTGAATTTCATTTCTTTCTGTCAGAGGAGAACTCTTTCTATCTTAGCTCAAGGACTATGCATAGCATAAGCCTTCTTTATTTCCCATTGTATCCTGAACTATCTGCTACTTAAGCAGAACCTAAAAGTGCTTCTTTGTTTTATTTTGTAGTATGCAGTCTGCTGAACATTGGAGTTGCTGCCATATTTGGGCCACAATCATCTCATACAGCTGGTCATGTGCAGAGTATATGCGACACAATGGAGGTAAGTTTAAGCCAAGAGTTTTAAGCAATTTACCACCCCAAACCACTTCATTACAGGTTCCCCATTTGGAGAACCGATGGGACTATCGCCTTAGGAGAGAGAGCTGTCTAGTTAACCTTTATCCTCATCCGAATACCCTGTCTAAGGTAAGGTTACTGTTTGCTGCTTATCTCTAGTATTCAATATGGTATCTTTGAAATCCCCTAGGCTTACGTAGATATAGTCAAGGCATGGGGCTGGAAGACATTCACAATTATTTACGAAAACAACGATGGTCTTGTCA
Organism: Chalcosyrphus nemorum; assembly: GCA_949716465.1. Lineage (NCBI taxonomy): Eukaryota > Metazoa > Arthropoda > Insecta > Diptera > Syrphidae > Chalcosyrphus > Chalcosyrphus nemorum. The sequence continues at coordinate 40,169,942 of OX454333.1, read as the reverse complement.
GGCTGCAGGAACTTCTGAAAGCACATGGGCCATCCTCATTTCCTATTACCGTGAGGCAGCTCAGTGATTCCGGAGATTACAGGTACATATGTAATTAGAGACTATTGGTAACTCCTAAATGAAATTTGCGCTTTAGGCCACTACTAAAGCAGATAAAGAACTCAGCTGAAGCTCACATCGTCCTAGATTGTACCACCGAAAAAATATACGAAGTCCTAAAGCAGGCTCAACAAATCGGAATGATGAGCGACTACCATAGTTATTTGGTGACTTCTTTGGACTTGCATACCGTGAACCTAGATGAATTCAAATATGGAGGAACAAACATAACTGGCTTTCGACTGATCAATGACAAAGTTGTGGGAGACGTTGTTCGCTCGTGGACTATCGACGAAAAGGGAATATCGAAAGCAGCCAACTTGACAACAATTAAGGTAAGATAACAATGGGTTGTAAACTGAACTGTACTGTGCTTCCAAACATCAGAATAAGATGGCGCCAGAGTCATATAGAGGGTTATAGTCGCTTTTAAATGTTGCGAACTAGTATTATACTCAACATGAACATCTGGTTAGATGATTGTAGACGAGTAAGCCAGCTTCTTTGATGCATTAGATGGGTTAACCTCTTGCTCTTCTTCTTCTCCCTTAGGTGAGATTAATGTCCAGAGTAGAATCTAATTTTATTGCATTCCCACTGGATATTGTTGCTGGAGAGCTGCGTGCTCCCTTTCCCCCCGGTACTCCTCTCGAGCTGCTCTTATTGTGCGCTGCAACGCTTTCTACCCTCTTTCTCTGAACGCACTCATCATCATAATGAGGGCAGGTAATTTGTAGCCAAGGATGGCAAGGAACGGCTACCGCCTTAATGATTTTGTGGTACTCATTCTACTGACAGTTCGCTTTTGTGGGTAGAAAATGTTTGGGTGAGGTGCTCTATGTAGAAAAGAAGGCGATGCATAAGATGGGTGGGTCATACTCATTCATTTTAGCCATGCAAAGGCTTCTGACATATTGACAGTGCATAGCAAGTGACCAATGATCTCGGCTTTTTCCTCATCCCTATAACACCTAAAGTCATCGTTGTCGGAGATACCTAGTCTTAGGGCATTCTTTCTTATTGTCGGTGTTCTTATTGTTCTTTGTGATTCCAGAGTCCGATGGACCTAGCTCAGTGCAATGTTGGCCAAAGTAGCGTACAAGTCTTGGACTGGCCTAGTTTATGCTATTGTTGATGAACAACACTCATTGTGATCATATATATACTTAAGACGTTGGGGCATCAATGTCAGTGGCGCTTATGCTATTTGTTTAAGAAGATGATAGACTCAGCCTGCTTTCGTTCTCACAGTGCTGAATGCAACAGATTAAGTGGCTCACGTACTCGGCTTGTTCGCATTGGCAGCCACCTGTTGCTCCTGCCTTCGTTGTCCCACGGTTTCACTGACTGCTTTCTAAGATTTTTGCTTACATACTAAAAATCTGTCTGATGATGTTCTCTTAAGTTAAGTCGTCATCCAGTCTTTTCGCCAGCAGCTTGCCGCCTTCATGATATCGTGGGCAGTGAAATATTAATGAGTTCCGCGTTTTCCACAATAAACATTGTCTTCATGCCAAAATCTGTTTCGACAATGGCTATATAGTCGGGGAAGCTAATTCTTTTCGAGGACCTCGGCAGTCAATGTTTGACAATATCTTCGTACTTAAGATTTCGCAGTATACTCCCTTTACTTGTGTGTAAACTGCTGCAAGGGCTTGGAAGGTTGAAGAAGTTGAAGAACTTCACCACCGACTCCATCTTTGTGATGTTTGACTCAACTCTAGGGATTAGCAGGACACAGCGTTGCGTGTCTACACCTACTTTTGTGCGGCATTGAGTAGTTATAGCTCAATTTGAAGTTGTGTTCATGATGCTTGTGGTGGGCAACCTTAATAGAGTGACCATGTTTTCGACCAAAGTTTGAGCTATTTAATCAGACAGGATACCTTGAAATTTTTAGTATATAAAACCTGTCAAAGTAGGTATGTAGATCTACTTTAAGGAATGTTGCAGTCCTTGTGTCAATAGCTCTATACATATACTATAAATTTCCTCCATTTACAGGCTGAAACAGCACTCATGTACGATGCGGTGCATCTCTTTTCCAAAGCACTCCACGACTTGGACACCAGTCAACAAATCGACATCCATCCCATATCCTGTGACGGGCAAAACACCTGGCAGCATGGTTTCAGTTTGATAAACTACATGAAAATTGTCGAAATGAAAGGTCTTACGAATGTCATCAAATTCGATCATCAAGGCTTCCGTACTGACTTTGTCCTAGACATTGTGGACTTGGGCTCCACAGGCATCCGCAAAATAGGAACATGGAACTCTACACTGCCCAATGGAATTAATTTCACGAGAACCTTTAGCGAGCAGCAGAAAGAGATTGAAGCCAACCTAAAGAACAAGACACTCGTTGTTACAACGATTCTGGTAAGGAGCTAAGTTTTGCGCACAAAGAGCCTTTCATTTTACCCACATTTCATTGCGCAGAGTGACCCTTATTGCATGCGAAAAGAATCGGCGGCTACACTTACAGGGAATGACCAGTTTGAAGGCTATGCTGTGGATCTTATCTATGAAATCTCAAAGTCCTTGGGTTTCAGTTATAAAATTCAATTAGTACCAGACCACGCTTATGGAAGCCACAACAAGAAAACCGGGTAAAGTATTAAAGTGTCCTGTGTGGATGAAGATGAAGTAAGTAGATGTGATTGTTTTCTTTTTTTTTAGTGAATGGGACGGTATGATCCGAGAGCTCCTGGAGCAACGTGCAGATCTGGCAATCGCTGATCTTACAATAACTTTTGAAAGAGAGCAGGCTGTCGACTTCACGATGCCTTTCATGAACCTCGGGGTATCTGTCCTGTACCGGAAACCTGTAAAGCAGCCGCCGAATCTCTTTTCCTTCTTGTCACCTTTATCGCTGGACGTTTGGATCTACATGGCTACAGCGTATTTGGGTGTTTCTGTCTTGCTCTTCATTTTAGCCAGGTGAGGTCTTTAGTTGTACAAGAAGGATTTGCTTTACAAAATTGCTTTGCATTTTAAGATTCACTCCATACGAATGGCCATCGTACACAGGAGCGCATGGCGAGAAGGAAGAAAGCCAATTCACTCTCATGAACTGCATGTGGTTCGCCATAGGATCCCTGATGCAACAAGGATGCGACTTTTTACCTAAGTAAAAGCAATCTCAAGGCTTTGTTTCTTTTAGAACTTAACTCATAACTTGATTCCTTTTTCTTTGTTTGTATGCATTTAAGAGCACTTTCTACCCGAATGGTCGCCGGAATGTGGTGGTTCTTCACCCTGATCATGATATCCTCGTACACTGCCAATTTGGCTGCATTCCTTACTGTCGAACGCATGGACTCGCCCATCGAGAGTGCTGAGGATCTGGCTAAGCAGACGAGGATCAAGTATGGCGCGTTAAAAGGCGGTAGTACTGCTGCCTTCTTTAGAGTAAGTGGTGGATATTTTCTTTCCCACAAGACATAGTATAGCATTATTCTTCTTGAAGGACTCCAAGATCTCAACATATCAACGAATGTGGTCATTCATGGAATCGGCAAGACCCTCGGTATTCACCTCGAGCAATGGCGAAGGCGTTGATCGCGTCATCAAAGGGAAAGGTAGTGAGTAGAACCATCTTTTATGAATCTTCCAATCTCTAAGTTGAACCCTCTAAAGGAAGCTACGCCTTTCTGATGGAATCAACGTCCATAGAGTACGTGACGGAACGGAATTGTGACCTCACACAAGTCGGAGGAATGTTGGACACAAAAGGCTATGGCATTGCCACCCCACCTAGTAAGTTCATCCAAAAGGAAACCCTTACCTTTTGCTTAAACAACTTCCCTTTAGACTCACCCTATAGGACTGCGATTAACGGTGTAATCCTCAAGCTACAGGAAGAAGGCAAGTTGCATATTCTCAAAACCAAATGGTGGAAGGAGAAACGCGGTGGCGGAAGTTGCCGAGTCGAAACCTCCAAGTCAACGTCAGCAGCAAATGAACTAGGCTTGGCCAATGTCGGAGGAGTTTTTGTCGTCCTCATGGGCGGCATGGGCGTGGCCTGCGTGATCGCTGTCTGCGAATTCGTCTGGAAATCGCGAAAAGTCGCTGTCGAAGAACGACTAAGTGCCATATTGCACGAGTAGAAAAGGTTTACTTGGAATTTTATGGATTCCAAGAATGACATTTGAAAAAAAAAAAACCGGAGACCGCAAACCCTCTTAACACTCTCTCTCACTCTCTCTTTGTGGATTCAAAATCAAAATAGACAGGGAACTTGTACGCACGAATAGGTATCCGTATATCTGCATTTAGTTCATTTATAAGTATAAAAATATTTCAAATATTAAATATCCTACCTAACCTAAAAAGAGAATCTTTGTACCATTTCGTATAAAAAGGATAAAAAGCTAGTAACTCATAAGTAGAAAGGAGAAAATAAACAATAACTTTGTAGGTTGCAAATACTAGTTGTGTATTTTTAATATAATTTCGCATTACGTACATACATACACATATTTTTACTAAACTTCGAATGTAATCATTAGCTTTAAGTAAACTGATTAATTAGTGTTAGTGTTAGGTATAAATAAAATTGCATATTTCTAGTTAATGGTCGATAATAAAAGGAGAATTTAATATAGCAAACATTGGTGGTGCAACTTATTTCGAATTGACACAAGGACTAGTAGTAATGGACTACTTCAAAAACAGAAAGCTAAGAATGTCGCTAAACACTACAGCGTTTTTCCAAAGAGATCCCTCAGGGATCGGTTCTTGGACCTCTTCTATTGAACATTATGTACGAAGGAACTCTGCGACTCATCAGATCCGGATGAGTCAAATGCAGAAACACCAACAAAGTGATCAAGAACCGGGAAGCATGCCTGTATTTCCTAAGGTCAAGCCGGCAAATTCCACAAACGTACCAGTAATTTAGGAGGGTTGTAAGCTGTCTACTCCGGAACATAAGCTCGTCTAAAGGAAAATGAGAAGAAGGCAGAAATTGGACAAACTTAGTTGAGCTGTTGCGTGTCACATTTAAAATGGCAACTCGAGTATGGTTCGGGGACCATTGATCTCGCGGCTTCATTTTCCTATCTTCAACGTAGAATTCTTACTCAATAACTTACGAGTCACTCAATACGGGGTCTATTGGCCCTGCGACTGCATGGTTGGTTGGTTGGTTGATGGAAATCGGCCTTCGATGAGGATGCACTTAAACCAGTAGTTAGTCCATTGTGCTGCCGATGTGTAAAGGTGGGTGGGTCACCCTCTTACTCAAGGAACCATTTACTGCTTATTATGAAGGAGCCTATCTTAGCTGTACAGGCATTGTTAAGATCACTTAGATCGTTGAACAGGTATTCACCGAGTGTGGCCTTTCTAATGTTGGCAAGTGCGGGGCACGTTCATAGGAGGTGACTGATAGTCCCCTCTTCTTCTTCTTCATCTCTACAACTTCTACAGAAGTCATTGTAAGGGATGCCCAGTCTTTGGGCATGCCTTCCTATGACACAGTGTTTGGAGAGGGTTTCTCTCTTATGTTTTAGAAGTCCGATGGACCTGGTTTCGTTCAGCGTGGGCCACAGCAGCCTTGCAGTCTTACAGTGGCCGAGCTGTTGCCGCCGTTGGTTGGCTTCTCTCACCGCGTCGGCATGGACAAGGTATGTAGCATAGGACGTTGGCGCTTCGATATCTGTGACGTTTATGCTGCTTAGACCTGAGGAGCCTCATCGGGCCAGTTCGTCAGCTTCGCAATTCCTTGGTATATTACAGTGACCCAGTACCCAGCAGATGGTGAGGATCTGTACTGTCCAACTATCTCGTTCAGAGATAAGCGGCAGTCCTTCACTGCCTTAGATCTCGTTGTGCTGAATCCGAGGGATTTGATGGCCGCTTGGCTGTCGGTGTATATGACAATATCTGATACTGATACTGCACTAACCGCCAGCCAGTCATCTGCCTGACGAATGGCAGTGACTTCGGCTTGGAAAACGCTCCAGTAGCTAGGAAGGCTGAAGGAGAGGTGAATGTCCAGATCTTTTGAAAAGATACCAGCACCGATACCTTCGGTTTCGGAGCCGTCCGTGAAGATTGCCAGCGATTCATGGTGAAGGACCTCCCGTTGTGTCCATTCTGTTCTGTTGGGTATTAAGCATTTGTTGAAGTTGTGTACAGTGGGCAAGTAGTCGGTGACCTTTGGAAGATGGTGGTGCATCAGAAGTATTCTGGCGTGCCCAGTGTGTTGTTGTTTCATTGTTTAGAACTTCTCAGTCTTATTGCTGAGCAGGCAGCCAGTTGTTTGCTGACGATGTCAGTTGGAAGAAGGTGGAGCATGGTTTGGAGCGCTGCAGTGGGAGAGTGCATGGTAGTCTGCGAATAGTGTAATGGAGATATCCGCAATCAAGCTGATGTTAAAAGACAAGACGGAACACTTATGGTCTATAACTAAGCACCCATTCCCTTTGATAGAAGTAAGCCCTCTTTCGCGATCACTTATGGTTTCAATTAGTTGTTTGCCCTTGGCGTCTACGGACTTATCCTTTGATTTCCTCGTAGAATAATGAGATCCGCCAGCTCCTCATGTACATTGTCCGATACGTCGCTTGTGTCCATATGGAAATCGATTTGCTTACCATTTCTAGTTCTATTGACTGTCTGTGTTCCCTAACGTTTGGTATTAGTCTTAAACGTGCTGCTACTACCTTGAACTTTCCTCGCCTTCGTAAGAGCACTTGATCTTTGAAGGTCAGTCTGGGGTCCAGCAATACTCCCATGCACGCGGCACGATGGTTTGCTTATCGACCTGTATAGTGAGGAGTTCTATATCTGTTGTTCTACTTACTTCTAATCACTGCTTCTGTCTTGAGATCTACCATTTTCGGCCCAGATGCCTGTACCCATGCCATCATGTTCTAGCGGTTTCGACAATGATTTCTACTCCGCTTGCCTTTTGGATTTTTTTATGCCGCACATTGTATTCTACAGTGCTGGGCTTAGTACTGATCCTTGGGGGACTCCTTCCCTAATTGTGTACCATTTTGGGCCGTCTTTCCGTACCATGATGAAGAGTTTTCTCACTACCGTATGTGCTTATTATTCTCGGCAGATAGTCAGGTATATGCAGGTTACACTACGAACCTCCAGCTGGCTGGCATTGTAATCTGCTGACCCCATCGTGTTGAAGAGTTTAGTAGTTCACCTTCTGTTTGAGCCACTATCGCTGCTCGTGGGACTTCAGGTTCGCTTTGAACCTCGAAATTCGTGAGGACGTAAAGCCAAAACCGATTCTATCTTTTCACCAACACCGTTCGGCTGCTAGTGAAGTCCCCTCTGTGAGAACGTTGCTTCTAATGTCACTTCTGAAAGAAAGTAAATGGGTGGAATGGTGAAACAGGTGAGTTTTTCGGTTACTACATATGTCAGTAGATTTCCTTTGCTCCAGATTTATTTTTCCCCTTCAATTACTTTCCAATTATAGACGTACACCTGCGACATGACATTTACCATAAGCCACTGAGCAAGGATATTAAATGCCAAGGAGCTTGGAAATTAATTGAATTTCAAATCGTCCTCACATGCAATCAGTGAAAGTGAACTATCCCTGTAAGTAAGTGTGCTTAACGCTGTTTAGTTTCTCAGTGAACGTTGCAAGAACATGAGGTCCTTTACTGCTGTTCTCGCCCTTGTTGCTTGTGCTGCTTTCATTCAAAAAGTCGAACCGAATGACTTCTCTTCGCTCTTGAGTATCAATGCATCCCTAGGTACGAGTATGTGTGTATCTATAGATTTTCAAAACTAAAATTTTGTAAATTAAAAATGTCTACAGCGGTTGTTGTTGACCATGACTACATGCAACAAAAGGGCAAGGATATCATATTTAGCTTTCAAAAAATCCTCACGGATACCATTCGTGAGAATTTGAAGAACGGTGGTGTTAACCTGAAATTCTATACTTGGAGCTCGGTTCGTCTAAAGAAAGGTATCTTTTGTTTCCAATTCTGTCGGATGGAACTTAACCCTTTTGTTGTAGATTTTATTGCGGCAATAACTATTATGGATTGTAAAAGGACCTGGGACTTCTTTGAAGCAACTCAGATCAATTCGATTTTGATGTTCGCCATCACGGACACAGATTGCGCTCGTTTGCCATCCGACAAGGCTCTTATGGTAAACGTTTCAACCCCAAAAGTAGTTATTCTTCTCTTGATCTAACTTAAATTTAGATTCCAACAATTGAAAAGGGCGAGGAGCTTCCACAGCTTCTGCTAGATGTCAAGGTACAGAACGTTCTCAATTGGAAGTCGTGTGTCGTGCTGCTTGATTCGTCTATAGGTAAGTCATAGGAATGGTCACAAAGTCCAATCTAATTAAAGTTGATCTTTTAGTTTATGAAAACTCACAGATAATTGAATCACTGGTTCATGATAATTCAAACAACAAATTCAGTCCGATTGCCTTGTACCTGTACACGATTGACGATAGTATGCGAAGCCACAGGAAACGGGCCATCATTAAGGAGGCACTGGCGCCGTTTACGAAGAATCGCAATAATCAATTTATTGTTTTTTCAAAATCAATCGAGGACATCATGGAGGTCGCTGAGTCATTGAATATGTTTCATATCTACAATCAGTGGTTGTTTTTTGTTTTGGAACGACACGAGGACATAGACTTTGAGTTGTTTACGCAGAATTTGAAGGAAGGTGCCAATATTGTGTTTGCCTTTAACGAAACCAGTAGCAACTGTGAGGTATGTATTGAGAAAGATGTTTGGTACTTACTTGCTTATGTGCTTCAGCCCCTTGTGAGTCATAGGGCCAAATCTTTCCTATTTGCCGTTCTTCCTTCTCGACTGTTGTGTGCCATGTTCTCATAGGACCGCATCCTGAGTAAGAGGCTTCCATTGCTTGGTGTTAGAGCTTTGCTTCGACAAATCGTAGATAGCATCCCAAACGATTTTGCTTTGCCTATTCGGCCGGCTTTATCTAGCATCGGTGGAGTATTGGAAGGTCCCAACTATCCCAACCATTTGTCCAGTGCTGGAGTTCGGTCCTAGACTGATCATCTTCGTTTTTACCGAGTCAAGAATCAGCTCAACAACACTTCTGCTTCACTCACTACATTTGCTTTCATTTGGTAAAAATCCATTATTCTGTGAGATGGTGGACGTCATTGTAGACGAGGGGTTTGAATTCAGATGTAAGAGTCCAAAGCCTTTCCTCACATGATTCATTTATTCAAGGTCTTGAGCAGAAGTCTTATTTGTTCACCGGAATCTTCCGATGGTGCACATAAGTTCTTCGTCAGCATATTCCCACATTTATATGGGGTTTTGTACAAGATAGTGCCTTCCATGTAAGCACCTACCTTTCGCATTATCTACTGGAGTCCACAAACCACTCAACGTTTCCTAAGTTGGCTTTAAATTCTCCTTATTCCCCATTAGATTTATCATTGTAAACGCTACCTAATTCGTTATAGATATTGTCCATGTTTTCAACCTGAGTCGTGCAGGGCTTCTGGCTCTAGAAATACCATAACACCTCCTTAAGGCATGAATACAAGTCTCAAACTCTCTATTTTAACAGGAATCAATCACCTGCATAATGACAGAAGTATCCCTTGGATTCGTTGCATCACTATCCAAAGTCATACGAGAGGAAGAATCAATTTATGGGGAAATTTCCGATGAAGAATGGGAAGCTATACGCCTCACGAAAAAGGAAAAGCAAATCGAGATTTTGACTTACATGCAGGTTGTACTTAATCGAATCCAAAACCTCAAATATGTAGTACTAACAAGCGTAATCTGCAGGAATATCTAAAGTCCAATAGCACATGTGCCAGTTGCTCCAAGTGGGGCTTCAGAACCGGAATATCCTGGGGAAAAAGTCAAGAGTATTATCGAAAAGTTCACGAGTCAGGTAAATCTTTTGAATACTCTAATCAATAAGTGATGAATCTAGATAGTATATATTATCCAGCTAACAATGGTATGAGTAATAGATACGAGTTCATTGATGTCGGCTACTGGAGTCCAATTTTGGGTTTCGTGACAACTGATGCCATATTTCCTCACGTCGAAGGAAGATTCAGAAATATAACCATGGACGTCATTACTTATCATGTAAGGATCGTTTTACTATCTAAAAACCCCTCTTTTTTTAATTTTTAATAAACCCTTTGGTAGAATCCTCCGTGGCAAATTTTGCGAAGGAATGAGAAAGGAGTCATTGTGGAATCATCTGGCATTGCGATTGAGCTGCTGAAGGAGTTATCGCGGAAACTTAATTTTACGTAAGCACACTTTACATTGATGGATGATTTTTTGATGTGATATACATTCATACTCGTATATGGGATTATTTTCAGTTATCGACTCTATGATGCCAAAATTCTGGAAGACGAGATAAATGGAAGCGACAATGATACTGTGAGTACCTAGTTTAGTTGTAAACATGTGCGCCGATCTATTATTAAGAAAGAAAATATTGCAGTTACGATAAGTTGGGTTGGGTTCGGAACGATTTAAGGCCCAGAGGCCATTGCAAGGGGGCCCATACCTAACCTTAGGAGACGTTAGAAGCAATTAATTTGCCTCTCAGAAATCAAGTTTCCAGAAACCATCCACCTCGATGAAGACTAAAGGACAAGTACTAATGTAAAAATAAAGTGCATGACTCGGTGGTGCGAATCTACTTACTTATTTGGGTCATTTAACCCTTCGGGGGGCATAGAGCGTCAACAACGCCAGCGCGCCATCTCTTTTACAGTTCTGCAACATGTGTGAGCTCTCTCCAATTCCCAAAGAGCTCGATTCTTCTTCGACTGTTCTGCGCCACGTGCTTGGGTGAGCGGATACCACTGCCACTTTCTGCTTCGTATTGTAATGTTGATAGGTTCCTTGCCCGTTCTCGTATAAAGCTGTTCGTTGGAGATACGGTTCGGCCAAAAGATCCACAGAAGGACTCTTAAATATTTGTTTACAAAGACTTGCAGCCGACGTGTGTTAATGGTGTCCACTTTCCAAGTACTGCACCCATAAAGCAGTACCGATTCTACGTTGGAGCGAAACAGTCGCAGCTTATTTCTTAAGCTGATAACATTGCTTTTCCAGATGGTGGACAGCATGCCGAACGCAGCTTTGGCCTCTCCGATTCTGCTGCACAGAATCTGCAGCCATGATAACCGCACATTGTATGAATGATATTTCGCTAGGTAGTGATTCATTTAGAGGTACTTTTTTTTGTCTATAGGTTTTTTGACAAATGTCGTATGAATTGTGGTAACCTGTTATTGTATTTCTATTTAATATTATTCGACATTTTATCATGGAAGAACATAGCCCGTCACAGTGTCTTCAAAATATTTTACTGTAATATGAAATTCAATGTTCTACGAGGAATATTTAATGTTAACTTAGCATGAATCGCTATACCATGGAAAAGCTTGAAGGTCAATTTTTTATTTAGACAATACGTGACAAAATAGACCACATCCAGCAAGAAGTTCTCAATAACTTGTCGTATTTTACGAAAGGATCTTAGTTTAAAGGAATACAAGCCTTAGCTCCCGCAAGTATTGAAGTAGGCTGACCTACGAAATTGTCACCGTTTCAGTATTTAGGCTCTGGAAAAGCTTGAAGAAAATTCATTGTTTTCAACGAAAATTGATAAAGCACATTTCTAGCTTAATGGGTACGTTAATAAACTAAATTGCCATATATTTGCTGAAAAGCCAAAACTAAAGAGCTGCCATTACATCCAGGCAAAGCAATCGTTTGGTTTGGCTTATGGGCTGGTGAATCATCGGTCCAAAAAATCTTAAAGAAAAGAGGCCAGCCAGAAAATAACTATCAATAACTCTCGTTATTGGTCCATGATAAGGTACTATATATTGAAGCCCATGATCTCCAGTGAATTTGCTACCAAGAAAATTGTAATTTCAGAATGGGCCCTGTAAACAGTAACTATGCCCAATATTTAAACGAAATAATCACTAAAAATTAAATTTCCAGAATAGTTCTTTTGTTGGAAAGCAAAAACAGCCTGATTGAACTTTTTTATCCTTTTTTTTTTACTTTTGAGAAAATACCTGTAAGTGAATCACTCACCATTTGGAAACCTAGTATATTTTGATATTTCACTGAGTTTTTGAAAATAAGTTTTTTGTTGCTTATTTTGATGTTTTGTTTTTTTGAAGTTCATTGATTTCCTTTCCCCCATTTATGGAAACTATCCAGTGCTGTGTCCAGCGTTTCTGGTGTTTGATTTGCAATAGTTTGTAAACAAGCATGGACTTCTGTGTTTCGGGCTTTGGTATGTTCGCCAATAAATTAAAGATTAAATAAAAAATGGAACCTAATACAGTACCCTGTGGAATAGCTGCGTCGAGTTACCCTAAATTTGAGTAGTCGTCATTATATTGTGTTAATGGTAGCAGCACTGCCTTAAACTTGAATAAAACACTGTCGAAGGCTTTGGCACCATCAAGGTAGACTACAAAGCAGCCTTTTTGCTTCTTCAAGTCTTTGTTTTTTGTGTGATACTCGATGCACCTGTTTAATTGTACAGCGGTTTTGTCGAAATCCAAATTTCTGGTTCCAAATTAAGCTTATAAATCACAATAAAACGCTTAGGCCAAGGGAGGAGAGACTAGCTCAAGCTACTTTGAACTAGACCATTTGTGGTAATGTTTATTCCCTTCAGCGTTGAACTTTGCCTGGTTTTGGGATTGATTGCCTAATTTTGAAAATTTTCCATAGACGTTAAGTCTTAGTAATAGGATGGCATTAAAGAGAGTTCTTAAATAAGTTTTTCCATTTCTTTGGGTGATATTTTGAATTTTAATCCAGTTTCTAGCTCGTGCTTTCTCTCGTACAACTACCGGTCGCATTGTGTTATATTCTTCCAGTTAATACAGGAAGTATCATGGTTCAGATTTCTGTGTGATTGCGCCAATTTTCAAGCTTCTCACTTTTGTAAGTGGAAAACAAGAACATCTGTCCCAAATTACACTCTGTGTAGAATAAAAGCTAGTTTGGTTTCTTCTTCACTTCTATCGCATCGCACCACACCTAACCACAGCTTGGCTGTTCTGTGCAAAAGCCATTGACACAGTAAACGTTACGTCAACTCAAAAACTCTGATTTGGTTATCGCAATTTAGTCCATAAATTGTACTAAAACCCATCCCACAGGCGTAATCACTTTATAACGTCCCACTGAGGTTCAACATCCTCGCTTAAGACACATTTCCTACATTCGCTACTGCAAATTTTTAAAGCAAAATATTTATTTTGTCACATACGAGTACGTATCTGAATGCAAACAATTTAATCAAAAAAAAAATGGAATTCCAACAATATTTACACACTCTTTAGGCTTTTCACTATAAAAGACATAAGCAATTTCAGATTCACCATCAAAATAATAAAATTTCTGAAACGAACTACCTTCTTCGAGATGAAATTCATAATTTTAATATTCGCAATAATTTTTGTCTTAATTGGAGCTATAAATGCTGTTCCACAAGCTGCTACACCCGGGCCTAAAACCACAAATGATCCAACAGGGGGCGATGGAACTGTAGTCGTTGTTGTAAAAGGTTAAATAAAATTATTGTGAGATAGTAGTTTCAATTGTTTTATTCGTTATTTACGGCAAGAAATCTGAGTTCAATTTGAGGTTATGACATCCTATGTCTTGGTACATCTGTCAGAATAGCAAGAAGACGTGGTGAAACCAAAAATTATGCCATGGCTTAAATTACACTTGTTAGACTAAATTGGTATATGTACGTGACTTTTGTGAGATCTATCGATATATTTAAAAAAAAAAAACATATTAAAAAAATATGTGAATCATGTTAAACAGAGTCTAATACACAGCACCACTCGAGGTATTTCAGAGTCTTCTGCCATGTGATGACCAGGTGTCCCGACTATCCAATATAGTGTTCTTCAAAACAAAAAACGTGCTCCACTCTTAGAGATCCGAGATCCTCTCAGAATGGATGAAAATGAAGGTAGCCTTGACTTCAACACAAGGTACGAAGTAATGCATACTGACAGAAAGGATTGACAAAGAAGTGTAGTACATTAACAGGCCATTCCAGACTAAATCAGTGTATATCCCATGGCAATGGAACCTAATCGCGGTAGAGTGGCTAGGAATACCTAAATTCAGCTACTCAGCTATCCCTGTTGATGTAACGAAAAGGATATCCGACTTTAGCACAAGACAAGAGATCAACAAAATTAAACGAACATGGTAACTAATGTGTATTAACCGCTGCAAATGCTTCTAAGCTGGGCAAGAACACCCCTACTTCCTGAGGAAGTTCTCATGATACAGAAGAAACAGGAACTATAAGAACTGTTCGATTGGAATGATCTTTAAATTTGTTCCTTTCACTTTATGAGAACCAGACTTTCAAATCAAAAACAGGTTCCATTGTGCAAGATGATATGGTCTGTCACGAACAGTAGCTGTGGACACAATAGAGGTGGTGCCACTTTTCATTGTGAAAATAGTGTACGCTGTCATCGCCACAGATCAAAGCTGAAAACTACCACCGCTTTTGAATGTATTCTGACGTTTCCAGGAAAATCAAATCGAAGCTCACGCACAATTCTGAATCGACGGTAGTTTTTAAGGGCAGCCATTTTGTAGAGAAGTTCTATACTATTTGTTGTTGTTAATTCAACGACAGTCTGCTGCAAAGGTGGTGTTCAAGAGAAATGAACACCACGAAATATTGTTCACATGTTCGTTCAAATTTATTACAGAAAGGAAATAAAGATTCTCTCTATTTTTGGCAATCTGCGTCAATCTACGTCTCTGATCACCATAAAAAACAATGTCATAAATTGACTTGTTTATGAAAAAAGCTATAGGCACTAAGAGACTCTAAGTCTCCGGTAGGCTGGCTTACACCAAAATATAACAGAGTCTGTAAATTACACCAGAACCCATCTGACAAGAGCAATAACTTTATGACCAAGGTTTGCACTTTCCCCATTTTTAACAAAAATTTTCACAGCAAAATATTAACTTAGTCACGTTATCAGGAGAGCAAAGCAGCAGAGAAATGTTATCTATAAAATTCAGGCATTTTTCACACTCTTTTGGGTATAAAAGCTGAAAGCAATTTTACATTTAGCATTCAAGCGTACAAACGTAACGTTCCTAAAATGAAACTTTTAATTTTTGTGTTCGCAATTGTTTTTGCTCTGATGGGAGCTATAAATGCTGGACCGCAACCTATTGCGAAGGCGCCTGCAATCATAGAAGGTGACCAATTTGACGGTATAGGAACGGGTTTGGTTGTAGCTACAGTGTTTTATTAAATTTAGTATAAGATACTTTAGTTTGTTTTATATGCGTCGCATCAAGTAAAATAACCTGTAAAAAGGTACAATGTGTCTTTCACTTTCACTGGATTAAATAAAAATAGCATTTAAAAAGACATAAGATCTGAGAAAGTTTGCAAGCATTCCGAAAAGCATTCATTGAAGGCATACGAATTTAAGTGAATCAATACTTAACAGTTAGTTACTTAGACGGCGCTACAGTTCAGGATGAACCTGGGCTTCAACTAACAAGCCCCTCCACTAAGCTCGGTCTTTTGCTTATATTATTATTATTGCGCGCTCTAAGTTGGTCGAGGTCCCCTTGATCTTGAACGCACCACCTGCGGCGAGGAGGCGCTCTACTGCGTCATCCTTCTGGGTTATATTTGAAGACTCTACTTTGGCTGGAGTGTTGGTGTCCATTCGCTCCACAAGGGTTATTCTTCACTTGATTTCTGCTCTGGTATCATTGTCCGAGTTAATAGCAGAGCCAAGATAGACAAAGTCCCTTAATGCCTCAAAGTTGTAGCTGCCCATTTTGATGTTCTGTCCAATTCGTCGTTGTCAATTGTCCCTTTTATTTTCCTCGTACATCGCTGAGCCCGTAGTGGCCACTTCTGATTCAATGCTTGTAAATGGTGACTGTATTCTTCCAATCAATGTTTAATGACTTCAGCTTAAGAAAGATTGCATTCTTTTTAATTTTGCTATTTGTCCAGCTGGAAAGGACTACTACTACAAAAATAATGGATTCAAAATGAATTAAGGAGGTACAATGAAGATGAAATTTGTACAATTTCCGTACTGGAACTGGGGTCGACCGTTAACATTTTCTTGGATCCAAATGTTCGCTTACTGACTCTTAAGACACAAACTAAAGAATAGTCTCCTCCTTGGAAAATAGTCGCCCAAAGCTACTAGATCAGCAGTGATCTCGTGATCCCTTTCAATATTGTTTTGCATTCCATAACAGACGTGAGTTACAAAAACAAATATTTCTTTCTCGGATTTTGATCAAAATCTAAATGTGAGCGAAAAAAACAATTAAGACTTCTATCTCACAACAATTTTATTTAACCTTTTACAACAACAACGACAGTTCCATCTCCTTCTGCTGGATCATTTTCTGTTGATTTAGATCCAAGTGGTTGTGGAACAGCATTTATAGCTCCAATTAAGACAAAAATTATTGCGAATATTAAAATTATGAATTTCATTTCCGAAAATGTAGTTCGTTTCAGAAATTTTCAACATGTTCTGATGTTGAATACGAAACTGCTTTCTTCTTTTATAGTTAAGAGCCTAAAGAGTGTGTAAATTTTGTCGGAATTTCATAATTTTTGATTAAATTGTTTGCATTCAGATACGTACTCGTATGGGACTAAATAAATATTTTACTTTGTAAATTTTTAGTATAAAATGCAAGAAATTTCTTTTAAACGAGGATTTTGAACCTCAGTGGGAAGTCATTAAATTATTGCGGTTGTCAGTTGGATTTTAAAAAAATTTATTGACTGAATTGCGTTAAATTTTTTTAACAAGCAGAGGTTTTTAGTAGGCTTGACACACAAAGCCAGAAATCATTGAGGAAAGAAATATCAAACTGTTACCTCTCTATGCCCCTCCAAACCCATTTTCTTACATTGTTTTTGTTGTAATCCGCTCCTATCTGTGAATACATGTGAGTTCCAATAAATGAATGATTATATTTCCGGCATTTCGGTTTTTGACTTTTAGGAAAATTCGGTGAGGGGGAAACGTAAAAAGTGTTAAAAAAAAGGGAATTTTTTTTCCAATTTCAGCTTGTAGGCAACTGGAGAACCATTGGAAAGTTTATCATCTCTTAACTCAATGATTTCTGACTGATGAAGCTTTTTGTTTCGAAAACTTACTTCGATTTTTTCGTATTCAGTGAATACTGGGATTGCCGATTGAACGGAAAACTACTGACAGTGTCCAAATGAGCATTCCAAACCCTAATATGAATTATATCGCTACCCCGAATTGTTAGGAGATCCTGATTTGGCAATGATAAGAAAAGGTAGATGTCTTTCGATCCTAACTAGCTTATTTGTGTTATGGAACCTATTGAACCTAAAGGGATTTTTTCTCTCAAATCTCATTTCACATTTTAACTACAAATCAAACGAAAATTTAAGGCAAGATATTTAAGAACCAACCCTTAAGAGCAAAATCGAAGAGCGATATTCAAGAGAATCAGCTTTTTGTAAAATTGGCTTGAAGTACCGTTAATTAAAAGGCTAGATCGAAAACTCCGACTTTCATAATGGGAATTTATAGATCTCAGATATAAAATTTTGGAGCCACTCGTTAGTGAGAACAGAAAACAATTTTCTGGCGAATCTGCGCCGAGCGCTTTAATTTCGTATTTTTAAAGTTCAAACGCTAAAATAACAAAATCAGCTCTTCAGCGTAGCGTTTCGCCCTGATGTAGTAGTTGGGCTTTTTAGTGAATGACCTACTACATCTAGTCTAGACGCACTGCTTACCCGACGGATACCGTCAATCAAAAAGACAAATTCAAGTAAATGTAAAAAAACAATTCCAATAGTTAATACATATTAACACTTCAATTTTCTTAAAGAAATTATAAAATTAAAAAGAATTTAGTAATGCAAAAATTTAAAAACATTATAAATAGCCCTGATGTGGTGGTTGGGCTCATCAGTAGACGACCTACCACATCTTATACTTAATACACAATAAGGATTAAGGACAGTCGAATTACATTTTTTTCTAACCAAAAATAGAGGATCAATTACATATGTAAAATTATAATTTGTATACAACAGAGAATCGATTAAAAAACACAAGACTTTACCTAAATATTAATATGAATGTACAAAGAAAAATGTATGTAAAATAAATAAATAATAATAAAATAAGAAATAATAAAAATATATATAGATATATATAAAAGAAAAAGAAAAAGAAAAAGAAAAAGAAAAAGAAAAAGAAAAGGAAAACGAAAAGGAAAAGGAAAAGGAAAAGGAAAAGAAAGAGAAATAGAAAAAGGGAAAGAAATTTAAAAGGAAAAGAACAATAACAAGAAAAAGCAAAAAAAAAGGAAAACAAAAAGAAAAAAAAATCCCACCCCCAAATATAATACCTAAACTAAAGCCCTAATCTCCCTACACTACCGACACCGACTACAAAAAAAACCAAATACTTTCGTTCCTTACATATTGATTGATTCTTCCCTGTAAATAAATAAATACTGAAAAATAAAATATACAACAACTGCACTACAGTGCGTAGGGAGGGTGATTCCTCGAAAGGAAAAAGAAGAAAAATTCCACTACATATTAAGTCCCTCCTGTACTGCCGACACCGGCCTTCGAAAATCAAAACCATTCTTAACCTAGCAAACTGTGCCCCGTATCCGTTACTGTTTGTAGGAAGGAATACAACAAAAGTTGACCGTTTTCGACTGTCATGTCCTTAAATTCAAATTACTTAAGTTCGAAAAAATCCATTTCAATATTTAAAAACACACACACTCCACACACACCAAACACTTGTAGAAAAACCAACCAACGAAATTCTCTCGATTCCCATTGCCAAGGGCTGTGGTGGATAACACGAATGCAACCGGACCGATTCCCGGTGCTTCCTAATAACAATCCGGGTGGGTTTTGGTTTGTATTGTAGTATAATTGAAGAAATTTTGGTGGAAATTACAGTATACTCTAAAACTCTATTCATTTAATTCGAACAAAGTAAGAGCTCTCCTCTATGAATTCAGGTCAGGTTTTTCGAAGAAAGTCATAGCTCCAACATTGCACAAAATAGCCTAACGTTGTACACTTTGAATAAGTTTACGAAATCTACAGAATTTTCAATACCTTGTATCCAATTTTCTACAAAAAAAACTACGTTCTCAGTTACGAAACAAAGATAAACACTTTTGAATACGTTTATTTCCCACGACAAATTAAAAAAAAAAAATTATGGTATCAATGCCCGATTTCAAGCAAGGAGAGCCCTATTGAAAAATTAATCGTTGAATCAGTTTTCCTAGCACAAAATTTTAATCGAAAATCTTACAAATTTAAAGGTGTAATTTAATCAAATCTTTCGAATAATACCGGAATCAGGTTTTCTTCGAAACGATAAGTGCACAACGGGTCGTACAAACTTTCACGTATTCAACATATTTCAGTTGAGATCCATAAATTTTGCTAAATTGGCTATAAATAAAATAACGCTGTTACCAAATGTGGCCGAAAACGTAATACGTAATTTTATAGGACTTTACCAAACTAGTTCAAATATTAGACTGAAAGAAAACCGTTAAAGCCGTTTTCACGCAAATTGGCTTCATCCTTAAAAAAAGTATCGTTTTAGGCACTTTTGGCTAAACATTTTATAAGCCATTTTATGGCATTTGTGATATGTGCGAATTTTAATAAAATTTGTTTAATACCTTTTCAAGAAAATCGTCTTTTACCCAAATTGGCCATATAAGCATCGTTATAACAACTGTTGGCCAAAATATCGTACGTCATCTTATCGCACGTGTCTGTATTAGTCTCAGTGTGGAATTTGAACGAAGTAATTGCAGCCGTTTTCGTGCAAATTGACTTTTAGCAAAATATGTTTTTAAGTAAAGTCCTTCTATTGTTAACAATTTAGGTAAGAAAATTTGTACGTCATCCTGGTCTAAATCAGATATAAGATTTAGTGTTGAATTGGCCTTAAGAAAAGTACCATTAATATTAGGGCTACAACCAATTAGCCCACAGACCTCAAATACGAAGTTTTTGATCAAAATCTTTTCACCCGTTTAGGCTGTAGCCCCGCGGACAGACAGACGTAATTGCCAGATTCACATTCTTCGACTTCTCTATTAAGGCAATGTCAGAATCCTCGACTTCGAAAATTTTTACGAATGTAAAACTTTTCCTTGCACGTATCGGTACAAGTAAAAATTAACAAAGGCGAAGCACACGGTTTCCACGTCCATAAAGACGAGCTATTAAGTATAGCTCAGCTGATATTATGGTTTTAAATAAAAAAAATTTCAATTTCGTCACGAATGCTAAGCTTAAAAACGCAGACATGAAGTTGTAACCAAATTCGTCCTGCCTCCACTAAGATTACAGTACTGTATAGGTACACTTTAATTGGCTGACAAACATTTTTGAATATCTTTTTTAGAAATAATAGAAATTAACCGACAGAAATTTTTTCAACGAAACTGTTCCATATTATAGTTGCGAATTAATAAGGTCTATCATACTACAACTAAGTTTAGTCTCGCCGTGTAGGACCAAGTGCCTGGACGGATTGTTCTGACAAACGGGTCTAAGGAGTTAAGCTTTATTCTAAATTCCACAACGTTCTTCACCAAAGTGATTTTAAGGACGTACTTTTGTGGTCTTACGAGCCCCCGTTTCAAATGTTATGACGCACTAAAAATGTTGAACATAGAACTCGTTAATTTGATTAAGAGATCTTAAACTAAAATCTTACGACTATTTTCGGCATATATATGTATAATATATAAATGTAAATAAATATAATAAAAATATATATATAACAACTCCACTACAGTTCGTAGGGAGGGTGAACTCCTGAAAAGAAAAGAAAAAACCCACCACCAAATACCCAAAATAGAGCCCTATTTTCCCCACACTCCCGACACCGAATACCGAGAAGAAAAAAATTAATAAAAAAAACACACACACACTTTTGTTCTTTAGACGATCGATCGATACTTTGCTATACCCTTCTATAAATAAAAAATAATATAAAAGAATATAAGTAACAACTCCTCTACAGTTCGTAGGGAGGGTGATCTCCTGAAAAGACAAAGAAGAAATATCCCACCACCAAATGGATATCCCCACTTCTGTTCATATGTCCGACAATTTTCCCAAAAAAAAAAAAACAAATCGTATCGTAAAAACTAACCGGGGACGTGAAGTGAGGATCCAAATATATAATAGAATATAAAAAAAAACAAGACTCACATAAATTATTTATGCTGCTTTCTTACTGCTTACACTGCTACAACTCCTGATCAACAGATGTCCCTAGTCATCCTTATTTGTTGTTCTTGAAGTAATCCTTTTGAAGACCAGCTTGTATCCAATTGCAGCTCACAGCTTCACACACACACACACACACACGCACAATAAATTATTCGACCATTGCGAAGTTGCAGTCGAAAAATAAAACAAAAACCAAGAAATTCGTTCGAAAAATTTTTTTAAAAAAATTATCCATTGCTATGTGGAAAGCAAAAACAAAGAATTATTTCTATTTAACGGACAAAATGCACTGTTTGTATGTACATATGTATGTATGTACAGTAACACTCGCGACAAAAAAAAAATTAACTCACTAAACCGACCTGGACCACCCGAAGGCCCATCCACGACCGCACTCCACGAAACTACACTCACGACTAAGCCCGAGTAGCCGGCCACTAAACCGACCTGGACCACCCGAAGGCCTATCCACGACCGCACTCCACGAAACTACACTCACGACTGAGAGCGAGTAGCCGGCCATTAAACCGATCTGGACCACCCGAAGGCCCATCCACGACCGCACTCCACGAAACTACACTCACGACTGAGCCCGAGTAGCCGGCCACTAAACCGACCTGGACCACCCGAAGGCCCATCCACGACCGCACTCCACGAAACTACACTCACGACTAAGCCCGAGTAGCCGGCCACTAAACCGACCTGGACCACCCGAAGGCCCATCCACGACCGCACTCCACGAAACTACACTCACGACTGAGCCCGAGTAGCCGGCCACTAAACCGACCTGGACCACCCGAAGGCCCATCCACGACCGCACTCCACGAAACTACACTCACGACTGAGAGCGAGTAGCCGGCCACTAAACCGACCTGCACCCCACGAGGGTGCACCACCAACTGAACCTTACCACTCAACCGCCACACCATATATGCACTAACGTGTTTGTGTGTATGTTCCTGTGTGAATTTTTTTTTTTTTTATTTTTAAATAGAAATTGATAATTTCGAATTAATTTCGTTTTTTGTTGTTTTATTTTTCTACTGGGACGTGGGGCGGTCAGTAATTAGGTGTGTGTGTGATAGGGGGGGGGGACATAATGGGATGCATTAGGAGGACTTTTAAAGACGAAAGGATGACCAACTACAAACTTTTTTTAGTGCCTGTAGCTCCCTTTATACGATACGAAGAGTATTAAATCGACCGGGATAAAGTTTTGCAAGGCTGAAGAAAGTACGTAAAGAGGATCTGTGCACATTTTCTGTCATAACCAGCACTGCCGAACGATCTTTTTCCACATTAAGCCAGTTAAAGACATATCTTCGCATCAATATGAGAGAAGATGGCCTGAATGGACTAGCCTTAATGCAAGACATTGTTTCAAGGATAAACCATGAAGAAGTACTGAATATCTTCAGCAGAAAACATAAAAGAAAACTGTCATTATTAGACATGAAATTTTGTATTATTAAACCTTTATAAAAAGTAAATTTTTTTAAAGTTATTCTTGTATGTCATTGATAGAGAATGAATCCCGGAGACAAATTCGCCTATCAGGCGTTTGTGCCCTGGATCCGCCCTTGACTATAGGCTCAACTTTAGAGACCACCTAGCCCATACAAGCGTGAAGGAAAATCGAATGATTCCCTCAATATCAAGGCTAATGCTCAATATTGGAGGACCAAAGCAGCCTACAACAAGCCTACTTGCTACAGTTAGCAAGCCAATGCAGCCCCCAAATGGGAAATGGCTACAGCCATAAACTCATACATGAGGGTGGTAAATTTGGCACACAGAAGAGCATCTCTCAGAATATGCTCCACATACAGGGGAGTATGTATCATGCTAATCGATCTAGAGGTCAGAATAACATGATGCATGCAAAACAGCGACAACGAGGTAAGAAGCACCATGCGACTGTAAAAGTAGAATGGCAACGACAATGGAACACGTCAGAAAACGGCCAGTGGACCTACAAACTGCTGCCAAACATCGAAGAAGGGAACACAAGAAAACATGCACTCAATTCTTAGCAGGACATAGAAGCTTTCGCGAATACCTTCACAAATGCAATATCACAGATGACCCTTTCTGCCGGTACTGGGAAGGGAATGTTCAAAACAGGCAACACGTCCTTGTAGAGTGCAAAAAGTATGAAATGAGGAATGAGTCACTGGTTTCAGGTATAGACCCATGTGAACTTTTTATAGTTAGAGCTCGACAACATCGATATATCCGAACTGTGGTTCCAATAATAAGGGGCTACATGCCGCCATACAAGCATCAGATTGCACAAACTTGTAAAGAAGAAATTTGGCGATTGTTTTATCTCAGCGCGAGCGTTCCTATTGAACCAACCAGACCACTTAAAGTACTGTTAGCGAAGTGGAGGAGCCCTTTTCAATAATGTGCTATTCCACGCTGTACCAACTCTTTTCTATGTTCAATGAGAACGGAACAGGACTAAGTATGAAAAAAAAGATGCTGCTCTTTCTTCTGGGGTCGATGTCGCACTTTTCAGCCTTTCCATTCCCTGGTATTTCTTCGTGTCCAAGAACATTGTGCTCTATTCCCTGAGGTTTAAGTCTCTAGCTTCTATCTTATCTATATGATGGCAATTCTGATTGAAAAACGCCTCCAGATTGAGCGGTTTTTAAAAGCGGTTCAGAGAAAATGTCATATACTCATAACATACGCCAATGTCCATTTTGGAATCGTCATAACATAGAGCTATACTCGTACGTTGCTCCTTGGGTATGCGACCGCTTTTCCATAATTTTATTCTAGACTAAAGGGAAAAGTTTTGTGAAATCCAGATGTAATGTACCTATAGTCAGTGATATTTCCATAGCATAGTTACGTGACCTGCATTATTTCGTTTCCAGCTATTTTATTGGATTATTTCCGCAGCACATTTTGATGAACTAACAGATCAAGCTGAAACTTACCGCCCAATCGCTCTGATCAGTATGACACTCAGTGTACCATTTTATTGTGTGGTTGCCCTTTTGTGTTATCTAGATTCGTTGCTCTTCCTCCTTCTTGTTTGTGTGTGTGTTCCTCAAAGCCTTACCTTATAAGTATTTTGGATCCTCTCTAATCAATGCGTCTCTCCCTTACAGGATCTGTCCTTAGGATCGTTGGCTTTATGAGCTCTTCCATATCTCCCGAGTCCAGACCATAACTAACTTGTGCAAAAATAAATATTTTTTTTTTCTTTCTAAACTATCCGGCATAAGGAACATTTTAAGGGTCCACCCCATGACTGATCTACCTTGATTTTGTTGTCGTATAAAATTTGTCCAACGTTTTGTTACCACTCCAAAATATCACACAGCACTAGCATTTTAAGGTTAAGTTATTGTTGGGAAGAAAGGTGTCAAGTAATTTTGCAATTTTGGAATATAGTTCGATTGGAACGTTCTTTAAAATATTTCAATTTTTCTTTCACTGAATTCATCCAAATGTGTGAGTTCAGTTAAAGTCGTCCTACCCTTTCCTTTTTTCAGGTCATATCATTTCACTCAGCAAATAAAACAACTCAAAGTATCTTTTAGTAAATTTAATTGAATACTGAAACTACAATCACATCGGCAGCTCCGTCGTCAACCGGATCGTTCTCTAGATTGGCAGGTGCCCGTGCAACAGGTTGCGGTACAGCATAAATACCTCCCATCAAAGCAAAAATAATTGCGAATACAAAAATTAAGAGTTTCATTTTAGAAGGTGTAGGCTTGGTCATAAGGTTGACTCCAACGCTTTGTTGCTTAATGTAAATTTTCTTTCAGCTTTTATACCTGAGTGTGCAAATATGGATTGAATTTTATAAGTTTTGATTGCATTTGTGTACACATTTTTTTGCTCTACTTGTATATCACTAAGTAAATATTTTGCTTGCTAAAATTCGAGTTAAATATGAGGAAAATGTATCTTAAACGAGGATGCTGGCTCTCAGTTGGAAGCCATGAAAGTATGTACAATTGGCAGATGGATCTTAGTACAATTTACTGACGCCGGTGTATTTTTGTGTATTTTGTGAATTAACTGGCCGCTAGACCACTAAAATCCCCTGGTAGATGAAGAGTAAATTATTCTAAAATCCATCTGACAATCGTAGTAACTTTATGACTTCCCTCCAAGGTTCAACATCCTCCATTTTTAACTCCAAATTTACAAAGTAGAATATTTACTGAATCATGCGACGAAAGCAAATAATTTAATCAACAATTATAAAATTCAGACAATCTTTACAGCCTCTCTTAAGCTTACATAACTTTTGGGTATAAAAGCTGAAAGCAATTTAATATTTGACGTCAAACCGTCGAAGTGAACGTTTCTAAAATGAAACTTTTAATTTTTGTATTCGTAATTATTTTTGCTTTGATGGGAGCCCTTAATGCTATTACTGCACCTACAATTGAAAAAGGAGATCAGGTTGGCGGTGATGGAACCGTTGTTGTGGTTGTAACTGGCTAAGGGACATATTTCAATAAATTTACTATAAGATACTTTGAATTGTTTTATTTGGTTTTTTATCCTTATGGAACCTGCGACCCGCTAGGGCTTCCATCCGCTTTTCATGACTTCTCACGTGCGTATTCTTAGTGCTGCTCGTTTGTTAGACGAAAATCGATAACCTCCCCTAAGCATTTTTGACTGCTGACCTAGGTCTTATGATCCGCAAGATATGATCCGGTCCTGTGGTCTCATTACAGAAGAGTCATATTTCTTCGGGTAATCTGGCAACGGCAACGGCAACGACTGCACTGTCGTCCTATTGATCCCTAAAACGGATGCTATGATTGATGCTTCGCGTGAGCTTGGTAGACGTCGTCATCAAGTTCCACAGAAGAGGATCTAAAACCGATCCTTGTAGAACACAATCTTGATCTTGACGACTTCGGGAAAATTCTACTTTGATAAGTTTCCAATTCGTAACGCTCTTATATGTTTCTAGACCCTCACAAGTGGTAGCATCGTGAAAAAACTTTGATTGCATATTTTTCGAACCTGCCAGAGTAATCCAATGCACTAACTACTGAGCCAGGCCATTGGGCCTGGTTGGTTTCTGTATGAGCGGATCCGCTTAAGTTGTCGAAAAAGTATACTCCTAAGTATAGCTCCTTTCGAGTTAAGAAGGCTTGGAAATCTGAGGAGGATGTGTCTCCCAATGATGCAATGTGCATGTGAAACCCAGGTGAGGCCAGATCTATTTACTGATGGAGTACATATGTATTACAGTCGCACTCTGTTTAAGTTAAAGTGCATAAGTAGCAAGAGCCATGGTGATGACGAGGTAGACTCTTCTTTTCCGGCAGAATCAGCAGATCAACAACTTCGACGCCCTATGGCCAGGCACCCAAATTGGGTTAATTTTTGTGAAGACTAGTCCACAGAAGAACTACTTTCATGCAAGCCCCAGCTATTTCTGTCATTTGTTTGCTGTCGATATCTAGCATTAAGTAGCATTGTGGAACGTAATGTCAATGACTACTGTCCGAAAGGTTCTAAGGGCGCTCATAATGCAGACGCCTAGGTTAGTTGTTGTTGATGATTTTGTCTAGCGCAGTTCACCGGACGATTACATGAGTATCAGCCTGATAAGGAACGCGTAAGGCCATTTTGTAATTTTTGCTTTCAATAGCTTTCTTGTAGTATTACGAAGGCGCAGTGACTCGCTGGAGGATGTTGTCTTTCCAGCAAAGGGTTTGCCAAGCTATGCCTTCCAGTCCGCCATTTAAATATAACAGAAATTTGCAGCTTAAAAAATCAAATAAAACAATTCAAACTTTCTTATAGTAATTTTATTCAAACACTTCCTTTAGCCAGTTACAACCACGACGACAGTTCCATCACCGTCAACCTGCTCTGCAACTGCAGGCACCTTCGCAACAGGTATTGGTACAGCATTTAAAGCTCCCATCAAAGCGAAAATAATTGCTAAAACGAAAATTAAGAGTTTCATTTTCGAAAATAGAGTTTTTGCCCGGTCGTTAGCTTAAACGTTTTGATGCCAAATGTAAAAATGCTTGCACCTTTTATACCCGAAAGTGATGTTCAAAAGTGCGTTTAAAAAATAAGAGAGATCACTTGTGTAAATATTATCTCAACGCTACAGGTTTTGATTAATTGTTCTTAGATGAAATATTTACTCTACCACAGTAGATGAGACTGATTAAATATTTTGTTCTGTATTTTTGTGAACTCCGTCTCAAGCGAGGATGATGAAAAATGAAAGGTATTGTATGATTGTGATATCATCGTGTAAATACTTTTGAGTAATCAAAGGATTCAGTGTCAGAACTTTCATTGATATTTGAACAATAGGCACAGGTTTTCTTGCGTATTTTGCTGTTCTTAAATAACCAAGGTTGCAAAAAATATGGCAACAAGTGTGCAATGGAATATTCATATTCATATTCATATTCAAAGATATTCGTCATGAGGTTGGATTGGAGTATTGTTGCGACTTAATGACTTAAATTGCCAAAGATTGTACTAGACGTCTGTCAAAAAGATCAACCACATTAATTAATTAAGCAGTCTGTGGGGAGTCACCCTTTACTATTCAGCTAATCATACTAAAACTAGCTGAAAAAATAGGACATTAAGGCTCTAAGAAGGATCAAACCAGGCCTAGTACCTCGCACATAAGGACTAATAGACTCAACTTGCTCATAGGAAGCCAATAGGTACGTTCGCGTACTTTTGCATTAAAATTCGTAGATTATCAAATTTCGAAGAGTGGGGGTAAAATTCTCTCAGGTTGAACAAGAAAAAGTTGAAAATACACTGGTTTGACAGCTTTGACAGTTTTCACAAACCAGGCCACAGAAATTTCTTGCACTGAAATTCGTAGCATGGGGAAATTTCCTACTCTCTTGTGAGCGCCCTCTTCTGTGAAAAACTACGAAAATTCTCAGTACGCGAACAGCTTTTCGTAAAAATTTGTAAATTTTCGTAAAAATTCGCTTTTTTAGGAGGGTAAGGGAACGGACCAATTTTAAGTGTGATTCATTTAGAGGAATGCTTTTGTGTTTGGATTTTTTGACAGATGACGCATGACTCGTGTTTGCCTGTCATTATATTTTTGTTTAGTATTATTTGGCATTTCATCATGGAAATACTCAGCTTAGGACAATGCCTAAAAATGTTTTAAATGTGTAATGAAAATCAGCGTTCAATTTTATTTTTATTACACCCAAAAAAAAAAGCGCTGTAGATTTTACAATTGAAGGCAGTAGATTTAACAATTCCTTGTAGATTTGTGTATTTAACAGCGAATCTGGTTAAATTAACAATTTTTTGTAGATTTTACAGCGAATGCAGTCATTTCTACAGCAAAATTGTTAAATCAACTACAACCCCCAATTGTAAAATCAACAGCGCGTTGTCAATTTCGGCTGTTAAATCTACAGATATGAATTTGTAAAATCTACATCAAAATGTTGTAGAATCTACAGCTATTTACTGTAGTAACTACAGCAGGAGCTGTAGAAATTACAACAAGTTGTAGATTCAGCATCTATTACGAAAACGTAAAAAGTAGATACCATTTGAGAATATTCGCATGGTAATTTTCAGAGGCCATGGCGTTGTGGTAGTGTATGCAGTCGCCGAGTAAGAGGTTCCAAGTTCAACCCCAGCCAGATGCAAACATTTTTCACATTTTGTAAGTAAATTAAATTATATAATTCGATTTAAATACACACTAAGTATTTCTTGGACAAGAACCATCTAATTGGATTGTAAAAGCTTTTCCACCCCATTTCTCGCACCATACCAATAAATTAGAACTTTAAGCTTATGTGGTGCTCTGAAAGCGATTTTTTTTTACATGCAAATTGTTGTTGTTTCTACAGCTGCTGTTTCTACAGCTGCTGTTTGACGGCAAAGTGCTGTGAAATCTACAATTTTAGCTGTTATTTTCACAACTAGATTGTTAAATTTACAACCACCCCTCTGTAAAATTTACAACGAAAATTGTCGGGTCGATTCTGACAATGAATGCAGTAGAATCTACAGCGTTTTACTCTATTTTTACAGCAACTTTTTTTTGGGTGTAGACGTACAACATGTGCAGCTGTGACAGGCTGGGCCT
This sequence comes from Chalcosyrphus nemorum, assembly GCA_949716465.1. Taxonomy (NCBI): domain Eukaryota; kingdom Metazoa; phylum Arthropoda; class Insecta; order Diptera; family Syrphidae; genus Chalcosyrphus; species Chalcosyrphus nemorum. Next base: position 40,140,401 of record OX454333.1, on the reverse strand, counting down.
TGTCAGCTTTTCCATAATCAAAGGCCATTTTGAACCGCATTCCGATGACTAACTCGATCTAGGTCACTCTCTTTAACAAATTGAATACCAAATTTTATATAGACTTCCTATCCCTAGAAGGAACCAAAGGCTTTTAGTCTATGAAATATATATATCTTCTTCTTAAAGATACTTTCAGATCTTAATGGCAGCCTGACACACACAATTCCCTATTCAGTCGTTCAACTTTTACACAAAAACAAGGTACTCCATCTTAATAACCGACAAAATAAAAAAAAACACATTTCAAGTGGGGCAATCCTTAAGTTTTTTATAGCTGCTGTTGCATGTACCATCGATGAGCCGAACTCGAAGCAATTCAACTACACCCATCTGATCAGCGTACAAAAATACACCTTCGTGTCGCGTCGACCTGACGAAGTGAGTCGGATCTACTTATTTACGGCCCCATTTACAATCGAGGTATAATTGAGAAATTGCCAATTAGAAACTATTTTTGTAGCAATTAATTTCAATAAATTGTATCTTTACATGCAAGACATGGGCCTCACTCACAGGAGTGCTATTGATTACGGCCCCACTGTTGTATTTGATAAATATCCTTGTGCCAACGGAGGAATTACGCACTAAGGGTTTGTGTAAGATAAACAGTTGTTTTTGGTATGTTTACGGAGCGTTACTCCAACAAGGTAAGTGACATTTTGTTTTGTTGGTTTGACGTCATTGATTGGTTTCGTTTTAAGGTGGAATGTATCTGCCACGAGCGGATAGTGGAAGGCTTATTGTTGGTGTTTGGTGGATAGCTGTGATTGTTTTAGTCACAACATATTGTGGAAATTTGGTTGCCTTTTTGACATTTCCAAAGTTTCAGCCTGGCATTGATTACTTGTTTCAGACATTCAAACACAAGGACGTCGAACAGTTTGGCCTAAGGAATGGAACCTTCTTCGAAAAGTATACTGGGGTAAGTTGTTTTGGTTTTTATGTACAATCATCTCTAATGAGGATCAAAAGCATAGGATGGTCAACTACACCTTTTCTGCTTCTGACTTTGACTCATAAGCGGAGAATTCAAAACCAAGCTGAACTAGTTTAAACCCTCTACCTCCTAGGCATACCAAATGAAAGCTTTATCATAATGTGGAGGCCATTTTTAGAATCCTGTTGATCTCCCACTAGGTATCCCGATATCTTGATATTATTCTCTCCCAAATTTCATAACAATATGTGACAATAGGCGTTAGGAATTACTGAGTTTTGGCCTTAAGCTCGGCCTCAAAACTGATCCAGCCTGAGCAATCCTGCTAAGATATTTAAACCTGACTTAATGTGAACCCACTAGCATGCAAAGAGTTGTGAAAACGACTATCGATTTTAGAGGAACCTCATTCCGGTAGCAAAGAAGACGGCTACAAGGATCTTTAGGATCTTTTGATGATGTCAACTTCGTCTGCGTATCCCAACATTTGGATAGATTTGTGAAAGATAGTGCCTTCGGCGTTTACACCTGCCACGGCAGATATCTGCTTCAAGTGCTTCTATTGGTGAAGTCACATGACAATGTATCGCTTTGCCGAAATATGCTGCACATTTGGAAGAATTCAGAAGAGCTGTTTCCAAGTTTAGACCGTATTCCGAATTGGGCCATCACTTTGTGGCGCTCGAGGAGGTGAATCCTGTCATAACTTTTAAAAATCGACGAATAGGTGGTCGATTTTGACTTAAATTCCTTGGTCTTTTCCAGGATTAGTCTCAATGCAAGAATTTGGTTGATATGGCGAACCGGAAGCCAGACTGGTACAAGGTTCCAACCATTCACACAATACATTGGATAGAATCCTGTCTGTGACATTAAAAAGGGATGTATACCTTGTAGTTGATATAGATTGATGATTTGGTGCATGCACCCTACCAAGCCATTACCTTCGTAGCTCAACTAGAAACCCATGGGAGCCAACGGCTTTGTTGTTCTGATGGCTACATTAACTCTATCAATGCTGGGTGGGGGTGTTGTTGTTCTTATCCTATCAGCCTTCATGCTGCTTGGAGTGTTGCATCAAGTATTTCCAGCGCATCGGTGACTAGCCTCCGCTATTGCGAACAACCAATGATCCTGGCTTGAAGATAGCTGCTAACAATTTGATTTTTATTAAAAATGTAGGTTATTGTGGCGCTCGCAAGACTATTCTATTGTCTTGAGCTGGTGTCATTTCTTCCCTGTGCCATTCCCGGTGCCATTCATCTGGCCCGGTACTCCATTTTCGCTGCTCTTGTCTTACTTTACAGTGCCTTGTCGTGTCCATCTTATGTCACCCTCTTCTGTTGCATCATACCAAGGACTCTTTTGTGCCCCGGCTATTTCCTTGATCATTTTACAGGTTCGGCACTGGTTACTGGAGCTTCTACTCTTTGTAGAGTCTGGTTTCTTCTGAGCCGGTAAGGTGTCCAACGATAAGTTTTTTTTTGCTTCTAGACAGCTCTCTTCGTTTGACAGTTTGCCTCTAAAGCATATAAAGCAACAAGACATGTGTCAGAGGGCACACTTACAAAATTTTTGTTGCAAATCTACCGTCCATTGGCACCTTGGTTGCTTGTTCTACGATCGAAGGAAAGTCTGGTTGCTTTATCGGTTCTTTGCCTAGGATTCATCCACCACCATCTCCAATCCATACCCTATTCCTTCTTCTAGAGCTACATATGTACATGCCTAGAGTAAATAGGAGATCTGATCAACAAAATGCAAAACTTAAATTTCATTCTCTAGATCTCAACCCGAAGTGACTTTAAAAAGTTCATGGACAGGGCCATAATATACAACAGCCTGAGCACTGAAAACATAGCAGCAGTAGAGAAAGGAGAACGCATCAACATAGACTGGCGAATAAATCTACAACTAACCATCCAAAAGCATTTTGAAAAGGACAAGGAATGCAAATTCATTTTAGGTAAGTTACGAGTCGCACATTTCATACTTGGTAACACTGTCCTTTGACTAGGCAAGGAAGACTTTGTGGAAGAACAAATTGGCCTACTGATGCCAGTTAACAGTCCGTACATATCACTGGTAAATGATGAGATCAAACGTTTGCATCAAATGGGCTTTATGGATCGATGGCACAAGATAAATCTACCTCTAATGGACAAGTGCAATGGAAAAGGTGTGTTCAGGCAAATTACCAACCACAAAGTGAATCTAACAGACATGCAAGGATGCTTCCTTGTACTGCTCATTGGTAAGAAACTATTCCCCTCAATTGAAAGGAAATAATTCTACAACTTGAATTTTATAGGATTCTCACTGGCCTTAGTAATGATTTCGTGCGAATACTGGTGCCAAAAGCTCTACTTTTCAAAGAGAAAGAATTTGGAACAGTACTCTACCTAGAGCTACTGCAAAGGAGGTCATCTCTAGCTATAATAAGAGCACATTACAAAGATATGAACTTAACACTATGCTAATCAATAAATGCAATTGTACACCTAGTCTACCGGTTTTCTTCGAGGTTCTAAAGAGAAGAGACTCAAATCGGATGATCTACCCAAAACCCTTCCTTCCACAAAATGAGGATACTAGCTGCCACATGCGTCAAATCGTGCTACAGATGTAGATCATCTGATTTGAGTTCTTTCCGCATAAGCCTTTTAGTAGAATTATGGCCATTTGGCCGAAATAATCAAGGGTAAGCTGGAATTTGTGGCTTTAGGTTCTCAGACTGTGACCTGGTAGAAATGTTGTCACTTACAAGGCACACATTTGGAAAATATTGTGGACAACATTTTTTCTTCCACAAACTGAGGATACTAATCCAGCCATAGGTCAGCACTGAATCGATTGAAAGGGGCTCTTCTCGAATGGCGGGGAAGAGTTTTTTAAGTTGTAATTGGATAGCAACGATGGTCAAGAACAGAGTCAATCAATCGACTCTCGGTAACAGCAATTTGAAGAATTCTGTCTTAAGAGTAACTCCTCAGGGTGCAGTCATACATATCTGCTCTTTACTTGATAGAGAAGAAGTCAATGGGGTCTTGTACGCGAATGACATAGTAATTCTGGTATCGGCGATATTAAGGAAGGTGCCTTGTGTAAAATCAGCCAATGGGCCATTGGATGTAGACTAAGCAAAACAGAACCCCAAAAACCAAAATGTCGACTTCCACGCCTTCACCCCACTTCGCTTCCACGTCTCCACGGCTCAGCAATCAACTAATTTCCTTTTCTTTCAGTGTCAAGTATCTACCTAGGTGTGATACTTGATTCAAAACTAAGCTGTGAGCTTAATATTGAGGAACGAAACAGGGTGTACTCATGTTTAGTAAAAAGTAGGGACTTCGCCCAAAGATGGTCATATGAATGTCAACCCTCTTTTAAGCCATTTAGAGCCGGGAAAACAGTGTATTTTGGCAGAAGTTAATCGAACCAATTTTGCTAAAAATAATTGCCTTATTTAGTCCCAGTTGCAGCACTCCGAGACTCACTCCTATAGGCAAAGAACAATGATCTTTTTCAACCTGTTGCTGAACCGACCTCCAAGTTGCCCTTCTTTCACGACTGACGGAAAGACAGCGGCTGAAGCTAAGAAGCCACAGAACTCGAACTATCTGAGATGCCCATGGAACGTTTTCCTAAAAAAAGCCAAACTCAGATGGATTAGGGTAACGAACTGCGTCACATCCAGAAAGATGTGACCAAACTTAGCAAAATTCACGATAACGAACGAATATTGGTCAGTTGTATTTTGTATTATACGCGACCAGTCTATGTATCTATTCCACATATCACACCTTGCAACTTAAGATGAAACCTTTGCCCACTACATAGAATTATAGAGCACCAGTCTGTGTCAGACTATGGAAGACGGTTCTTCTTTAACCCTCTTGAACAGATCTTAGAAAAGAAAACTAATCAACTACTCCCTTATGATCTGATGGGGAAGTTCTCTTCCAAAACTCTCCATCTCTTTATCTATAAACAGTCACTACAAGCATCTAAAACTTAGCTTAACAGAAATATTTATTTATTTGGCATGGATATGCAAATACTTCTCTTGGTACTGTGTGGTAGTTTTTGTTGAAAATTATCAAACACTGACTTAGTATGCAGATCCAGATCTCATCTGGACATAACTTACGTACCGCTGGAGGCTTTCAGTCGCAGTGTCTTTGTGCATTTCTTATTAAAGGTGAATAACCAATTGCATTGTCATTGGTCAGACAGAACATAGGCACTCCGTTCTTCGACAGAGAACACTGGGAAATTATTAACCTATTTGAGAAGGTTAACGTTTATCGGCTTATCCCTAAAGATTTGCATTTGTGAGTTGTGGCATTAAAAAGGCACTAAAGCACTAATTATGTTACAGTATTTGAAACCAATTATAAATAGCTTACAAGTACGAGTGGCACGAACAATGTTTGTTTCAAAAACGCTTCATGCCCTAGGCACCCGTTTAGAGAACTCTTAAACCACAATGCCATCCATTTCACCCCACCGCCAAGTCCTTCCCCACAAAATGTCCACCAGCCACAATTCTCCCATAACTTCACCATGAACAAGTGGAAGTAGCATCTTCTTCTTTCAAATACAGTGCGGACAATGCGGATATAACGACGTAAATTCTGAGTCCCATGATTTTACAACATACTTTCGATACAAATTCATCCTGATATAGCGACTTCGGATACAAAGACGATTCCGGATGTAGCGTCCGTTTTCCCAAGAATTTAAATTTTTTCTTTCGGATATAGCGACGAAATAAAAAAATTATATCTGTAGTAGTTGCCTGTGTGAAATTGAAACCTAGCAATGAAACAAATTACCGTTTGTTTCTTTTGCTTGTTCTGCTTCGTTGCCTGAACGAGTTCCAACATTCACAGATGCTCTAGGTGCTATTTTGGTCTTAAAACGATTTGCTCTATTTGGTGAAGGTGAAAACGTGATGCAAGTTTCGTGGCTTATAAAAACTGAGAAGCGACTAGAAAAGGTTTTTACTGAAAAAAGGAACTTAAAGCAACGAAATATTACAGACTTTTTTACAGAAATGAATTAGATTCATAATTTGAGCTCTTTTTATTACATTTATATAACATTTTACCTTTTTTTCGTTACTTACTGAATAATTAAAATTAAATATGTACATGTGTTCGTACTTACTGGTAAAAAAATCGTTTTATTTTTCTTACCCCGGTTATAGCGACATTCGGCTATAACGACCATTTCAGTCCGGTCCCTTCACCGTCGTTATATCCGGATTTCATGTAATTAGCAAGTTGTTGATCCAATTTATTTGCATATGATGTTGGGAATAGAAAGAAAACAAACATTTCGCTATAATTCATTTTGAGATTCAAAGAAATAGTCAATACTTTCGAATGTCTCTATTCATTCGAAAGATTTTTGTGTATTTTGAGATTCGATTCATTTTCGAAAGATAACGCAAAATGAACATAAATAAATTGAACCCTCAAAGTCAACTGTTTGACGTTTCTTTTTATACAGGTTGACAGAAACTTTGTTTTCGGCACGAATCTGGTCACTCTACCTTTATTTTGAGTGCTGTCAGTAGTAAAATAAACATTTGCTCGGTGATTTGTTTTTAATAATTAGAGTTGTTTTTAGATAAAATAAAATGCTGCTTTCTTTTGTGGACAGTGCGAATCAATAGAAAATCATAAAAAAATTAAAATAAGAGTAAAAAAATAAAGTTGAAACATTATTTTGTGCATTCACTCGTCTTTCCTTTGGATTTTGGTTTACGTAGAACTTGAGTGGGACTATTTTATTTATACGAATTGCCGGCCACCAGTTTTTCTAATTGGAACGTGACCTATACCGACAGATTCGTGCCGAGTATATGGTGGAAGAGACTTGTAATTAAATATGCATGGATGTTATTTTGCTTTGTTTTCGTGCTCGACTTTAATATTAAAATTATACAAAACATGTTTCATAAAAGGTATTACTTAAATTTCGTCATTAAACGCGTCAAAGTATAACTAATAAAATAAGAATATTTCAATAAGAAAGAAAAGAGTTCTCACGCAAAGAAAACAAAGTTTCTGTCAACCTGTATAAAAAGAAATGTCAAACAGCTGACTTTGAGGGTTAAATTTATTTATGTTCATTTTGCGTTATCATTCGAAAATGAACCTTTTTCATTCGAATCTCAAAATACACAAAAATCTTTCGAATGAATAGAGACATTCGAAAGAATTGACTATTCATTCGAATCTCAAAATAAGCATGAATAATTCATTCATATATTTACGTATTTGTGAATCTATGCGCCAGGAAAATGTGTGCGAATGAAAAATGACATTTGTTTCGAATGAATAGACAATGAACTTTCGAAAGTTTGGATGAACTTTCTATTCTTTCTATTCATTCGAAAGTCAAAATACAATCTATGCGAATTCGACTCACTTTCGAATGAATTCCAATGTCAAAATAAAACTGATTATCTTTTTCGTGAACATTTATTTAGAAGAAGAAATTTCTTTTTTTCTATTAAATACATATTGTTTTCTTTATTTTATCATAATAATTAAAATAAATCACCACCAACAGTGTGGTGAGCGTGTTTGTTGTTTTTACCCACTCTAGGTTGTAGACGAGACAGCTAGCTTTTTCAAATGCTCCATAAACAATTGTAATGAAACGTCATCGGTAAGGACTGGTGCTCCGCCATCCTAAAAGAAATTATGAATTCATTAGCTCGTTAGTTTTGTGTAAGTTTCTTAATTTCACCCTAACACATATGCCACCACCAATTAGACAATTGAATTATGTACAATTGAAAGGAAGGGAGTTTTCTTATAAATACATCGTTTTGGGTTTTGGAAAAAGGGATAGGAAGGATTTTTAGAGTTTAATTGCGGCCTTATTGGCTTATTGTCCCGATAGAAGGAAATTATAGATACCGATCCCGATAGAACTTAAATAATATAAAACTACGTAGATACATACTTATATTTATTTTGTACAATCAACTGTGAATAAGAAATATGTCACCTAATTGCAATAATTTATAAATACAGCCTCCAGCTACAAAATTTAACTGACGCAGTACCCTCTAAAGTTCTTTACCAAAAATAGAAAATAGAATGGTGAAGTTAAGTATGCCCTTACATAGAAATACAGAATATAGACGTGTTGTTTTGGAACCTTGCTAGCCAGTAAAAGAGTAAAGGCAACTTTCACACGTTGCAACAATCTGCTGGCTTCATAGCTTGCTTTTTCCACAGCCAAGCCTAGCCTAGCCAGCAGCTCAGGTTAGAATATTAATGATATTTCATAAACAGGTGGCGCTGAATGCAGTGTTTTTTTCATTTTTGGTTGGTGTCACCGCAAAATTGCTCGATTCCGTAGAGAATGTTCGTAGGTTAAACCAGGTAAGTTAGCTATCCTGCCAAGAGTCGGAAGACACTTAAGCCAAAGGAAGATCCTTTGGGATATCACCCGTCATTGAGAAACCTTAAAAACCCTAACTTAATCAAACCTAACCGTCAAGGTCCTTTCTTGCAATAGGTGTTGGCCAATAAGGTGGCCTAGATGACAGTGGATGTTAAAGAATGAGTGACTGATTCAATGCAACTTTTGATGCCAGTTTTATGTTGGCTAAGAATAAAAGACTTGACTGATTCAATGAATCTGTTACTGATATTCAGACGTCAGGTTTACTAGTGTCAGTCTAGTATGTTTTGAGAGGAGCACTTGCTCTTGATTTACTCTTGAGAGGGTACATATGAAAGGTGTTGATCGTTTTACTTCCTTTTGTTAAGAAACGGAGAAGTGTAAGCGGTTGTGTCAGCTGATCCAGTTAGATTTGAATTTGGATATGATATGATGTCGCTGTTGGACAGATCACTTAGATCTACAAGGAAGTATTCTCCTAGCAGTCTATTTTTCAGATTACTTAGCTAGGCATGTGCCAAGAAGGTGGATGTAGTACTCAAAAATTTTATAGGAACATAAAGCAAGCGGAAAATTAAAACAAAGAAGGACCCACTAATGTAAAAAAAACTACATCAAGTATAAATACAAAAATTATAAACCAACAGTACTGCCAACATCATGAAAAAGCAGCGCAAGCCGAAAGGGTATGGGAAAGTTATTGATTTTAAAATTCGTGAATGAAAGTGGCATTGGATGTGGCACACCTAAGGGCAGTGTAATCCACTTACCCTTGTCGGCTTGGAAGAGGATCGCCGTAAGCAAATATTGCGCAAAAGATTCCAGGATGAACCGATTAAGTCAAAAATTCTTTGAAATATATGCGACAACTTTGAGTAAACACTTTTCACGAAGGGGGCATTAATTACGATGGAACTAAGCCTTGCAAGGATGTTAGACTTCTAGAAAATAAGAAAGGAATATATACAAATAGCGTCCTTAAGCTACTATTATCAAATAGTGTAATTGTCCCGCACCAAGTATTTGTACACTACAAAATCAGCTTAAAGTAAAAAAAAATAATAAAATAAAATAAAATAAAATAAATACCGTTGATGTGCCAATCGGAGGCTGAAAATGGCGATTGGGAATTTGAGGAAAATTCAAGGAAAATTCACACAAATTTATAAAAACACAAGATTAATAAAAGAACGAAAAGGAATTGCATAAAATTTCATTCTTACCTGACCATAGGCGTACATATTGTTGTGAGTCTGTGAGGGATTCACTTTGGAAAGCAAGAAACGTGCTTGCGAGCCTCCGTGCTCGGTGTCAATGTAACGCGGCATGGGAAAGCGTGTTTGCAAGATCTCCTGCGCATCATCGACTGGCGCCTGTAGCAGTTGCTTGAAGTTTTCATACTCTGGCATATCTTGGTACTTGAGAGCACGCCACTGCGCTATGGTTTCTCCATGATAGATAAGTATTTGGAAAAATGTGTCCATCAGAAGAATTCTGTCGGGCTGAATGGATGACGTGTCCAGGAGGACTGGTTCGGGGGGACCATTAAAGGAGTAACTGTACAGAATGGGTTGTATCATAATCAGCGACTGTGTCAGATCTTCTCGCATCAACATGTGCCGATAGAAAGTTGTTTCGTCGGGTGAGTTATTGAACACTTGAAGGAATTGCGAACGCCTCAAGTGGTACATGAATTGCGGGAAAAGACTGAAGTTTTCAGCCAAACGGAAGCTGTTTGGATCGTCCTTTCCGTACTCGCCAAACTTTTGACACTGTAATTGCGATTGAATTAGTTTGGAAGTGATTTTAAATGATGTGATACTCGCATCTTACCAATCGAATGAGTTGTCTGTCCACCCATCTGAGTATATCTGCTCCTTCGTCTGTCTCAGCTCTGTAGACAACCATACGTGCCATGACTACGGCAGCTGCCTCTTGATCAAAACCAGCGCTGATGTGATGGATATTTGATGTGGCGTCAGCCCAGCTAAAGAGAACAAAATTACAAATTAATTCGAAACTAATGGCTCGGACAAAGTGTGTAATTACTTTCTGGCCAACGTCGTTACACGTATTCTTCGCTGCCCGCTGGGATGTTGATACTGAGTAATAAATTGTATACAACCACGCCCACCCTGTGGCATCGGTGCGGCGTGTTGATTGACGACTTCAAAGAAGAAACCCATCGTGGAGCTGGGATTGAGCGTGCACAATTTCCATTGAACTGTGCCGCCCATACCGATCTCTACATCGGATACGTATGGACTCTTTATATTCAGCGAAACACACGACCCGATTCCACCTGAAATTTTCAATTCCCTCGAGCATTTAACCTCCAATGTTCCGTTGAAAGCCATTTTAAGATCTCCGCGTTGATCACGAGCGAAGACCCGTTGGAATGTCTGCTTGAAGAGTGAGGAGTTAAACGAATCGCCCATAACCATGTGTCCACCGGTTGAGTTGCAGCACTGCTTCATTTCCATCAAACCAGTCTGATCGAGAGCACACGAATAAATATCAATGCAGTGGCCATTGGTGGCAGCACGCAGAGCTAGCGAATCGTAATGCTTGATCGCTTTTTTCATGTATTTAACATTGTCCTTTTGGATGTCATGATGTGAACGAATTGGATGCTTCAGCTCATCGTCGACAACTTGACCTGGGCCTTGGGAGCAAGGTCCACCCACGAAAGACATAATTCTTCCTCCCGTATTCGGGTAAGTGCACTCGAGCAGCCCTACGGCAATTGCAAGCGCTGTTCCAGTCGATCGAAGGTAACGTTTTCCCTGTGGCACTGGCCATGGATCTCTTTGCAATTCACTTAGTAGATCAGCCAGAGCCATGTCGCATTTACTGATTGGCTGTAAGAATCGATTCGCTGGTGGGACACTTGGGTTATTCGGCATTCGTTGCTGTTGCGGTCCCTGTGGCATATTCGGTTGTCCTGCTCCACCGCCGGGCACACGTCCGATGCCTAACATATCTTGGATTTGTTTTGCAGTCAGATCTTTAGTTCCCCGGAAGACGTAGCTCTTTGAGCAACCTTCCGTACCCAATTCATGGACTTGAATCATTTTTCCAAACGTAATTAGACCAACCAATGCATTCGGTGGCAATAAACTTAGCGACATTTGAAGCGAATCCTTAAGAGCGTCGAGTTCTTCTTCATCCATGCAGGTGTCCACCAGAAATATGAACACTGGTGGCATGCAAGGAGCCCTTGCGATTGTGTACTCAATGGTACTGAAGCTGGGTATCAATTCAGCTGGTTGATGCTGTTCCGAGATGGCGGCATATTGCGGAGGAAACTGGAAAAAAATGGGCATAGTTGACTTATTAGAAACGTCAATAATTGGAATAGATTTTTGTATTATCTGATCTGGTGAGAGACTCAAGAGACTTCATATCTGAAATACCACTGCTGTGGCCTTCACTTGTGATAAGAATGGTATGCAACACATAAAAAAGCTGTAGGCACGCCCAAGACAAATGGCCAAGTCCAGAAGTGTATCCACAACATACACTCCTCTCTCAAATGCATGCTTTCGTCGGAGAAAGGGGTAGATTGGGGACTGAATACGCTCCGGATCCACAAGACAAAGACGAGCTGGCACGAGCTTCGCCTACACACCGATATCGGATGAAAACCTGCAGCTGGAGCTGGGCGAATAGAGACAAAGTGTAGCCGATGAAATGAACCGGCGACGGAACCAAGCCTTGGACAATATTCAGCAGACACAAGCTAACCTGAAGGTTTGACTCCACGCATAGGAAACCAACGCAGTACCTCGTGTTAAATGGGAACGAGCATGCCACCACCGTTGACTCTAGAAAGCAGTATCGCTGGATTGGTGCGCAAGAAGGCTTCGCGAGGATACGAGTGCGATTGACAATTCGGATCGTGAGGACACGATTATTTGAGGACAGCCAAGGGCCTGTCATCAATTATGTGGGGGAAGACATCGGCAAGGCACCGTCTGATAACAGAGAGCAAAATAGAGTCATAAAGGCCAAGAAACCTCAGAAGAATTCACTCACTATTCGAAGGTTCTGGTTGACTGGTTTACTCCATTGAGCGGGTGGTATTTAAAATAACCGGGAAAGGGTTCCGATCTATTGTCAACGCCAACGTAACTTGTTACCCAACACAATTATACTTCTTTGTGTTGGCAAAGTAGTTTGCAATTGCTTTTGAGCTTATCAAGTAGGAACCCAGTTACTTGGACGCGACTAAAGTTAATGATTATTAGTGACCTCTTTGATACCTTATTGATTCTTAAACACGAAAGTGATGGTTGTGACTCTCTATTTTTTCACTAGACACAGAGGGTTTGCTCTCTTCTCTTTTGCTTCAAATCCTAAGATCATAGAATACCACGAGAGATGCATAGCGTTAGCGAATGGAATGGTAGTCGACACAAATAGATAGAAGAAGGTAACTAATAAAATTTGAGTTTAAAAGAACGTGGCAGCGACGTTTCTAATGATTATTGAACTGAAAATCACATAAATTTGTAGACGTACATGCAATGCAACTGTCTAATTATTTGTTTTTTTTCCAATTTTAAGTTCGAATCACATTTTTCTTCAATAAATCAATTACAAGTGGACGTATATCGTTGACTGAAGATATGATTTAAATCAACTAATTGTTCACAAATGACACAAAACTTCTTTAAACATTTGATAATAGAGAATTCCTTCTAGCCTTTTGTATCCAATTGTCCCGTCTTAAGAAGTCTTTGAATAAATACAAACTTACAGAAACGTGGCAGAGACTTATTAAGAAACCAATTGCAATTGCTTAATCGACTAAGTAGGTACTTACCGGATTCCTTTGGAAGCAAAAGTTGCACACCCATAGCTTGGCACGGTAGTCCACTTGGCATAGAGGATTCAAAATTGCACGGCAATTGCTCCTCGTACACAGAACGGGTTCGTATTGAATCGGTGGAAGGTCAGGTCGCTCCTTCAGCGGTTGATAGAGGCAGGCCAGTGGAACAACCAGACGACTGGCATCAATTCTACTCGAAGGCCAAACGTTCCATGTTAGTCGGACACCGTCTCGATCCTCGTTTTGCTGGATGAACTCTTCGTAGGTCGTCATCGTGATAAATTCGAGATTCTAATCAAATTCTTCACGATTTAACCGAGAAATTACAGAAAGTAACTTTTTTGCTTCGGAAAGTCCACTAATTTTTTTTTTCTCCTCCAGCCACGTCAGTCGATTTGACATTTCATCGAACCGCATTATCGACGCGGTACAACTCGACAGTCAATGCTGTCGACAGTAATAAATAATACTAACGTACTAGGATTTTTGAAATCTATATAGTATTTAAAAAAATAATTTTTTAGTTTATAATTGCATTGTTCTATTAAAATTAAGTCTTCTGTTTAAACTGGGCGAAATCATTCTACGGTCACCATAATTGTCGACGGCAATTGCTATCGATCGCTGATAACTAAAAACCCATGGCAGCGACATAAACTTCATGGGAACCACCTCGATCGAAATTACATAAGTTCTACTTGACTGTGAATCAATTTTGTATTTTTTTCGAATATTCTCACAGCTTATACATAGGTCCGTTCGCGTACCCTCCTAAAACAGCAAATTTTTACGAAAATTAAGGAATTTTTACGAAAAGCTGTTCGCGTACAGAGAATTTTCGTAGTTTTCACAGAAGAGAGAGCTCACGAGAAAGTAAGAAATTTTCCCATGCTACGAATTTCAGTGCAAGAAATTTCTGTGGTCTGGTTTGTGAAAAATGTCAAACCAGTGTATTTTCAACTTTTTCTTGTTCAACCCGTTCGTTTACTTTTTCGTAATTTTAGCTTTCTCTAAGAGAATTTTACCTCCACTCTTCGAAATTCGATAACCTACGAATTTTAGTGTAAAAATTACGCGAACGGACCTAATATAATTAAGAACATTTTACAGCAGCTGTCAAAGTTGTTTTTATAATAGAACAAACCTAAATTTCACAAAAACCAAAACTCTAAAACCCAAACCACGACAACACTCTAAACAACATAAACTCAACGAAACAAATACCCAACCATCCAGGCAATACAGTCCATTTTGAACGAGAAATTCAATCAGACCTACCAATTGTACCGCGATAGAAAAATTCTAAAACTTTTGAGAGTAGTAATTTTTTAAGATGGCGACGAAAAAAACGCGTCTTGTGTGATTGTAATCATAACAACATTATTTTTACGCAAATGCATGTCGGAAAATTGATAAAAACTCATTAAAAACAATCGCTGTTATCGAACACATTAATTGAACGTGAAAAACTGTGCGTAATTTAATGCGAAAATGGCAACAAACATGTACCGAGTAGGAGGTGAGCTTCTCAACCAATCAAACTTTCCCCCAAAAAAAATTAAAAAAAAAAAAAAAAGAAACGCTCCTCTTTACCTCTTTACATCTTTACCTCTTCAGGCCAGGAACAAACCAACAAATTAATTAAAAAAAAAAAAAAAGTTTTTCTTTCAAGTGATGAGGCGCCGCATATATTTTTTTCCCCCTTTGCCCAGCTTCCTATTGGATTTTTGATTAAAAATGCATTCTTTGTGACTTTTCTTCCATTTCTGATAAAATCCCTTTCGTGTGATAATTAATTATTTTTTTTTTTTCACCCGCTGATCACTGTGAGATGTGTGATGTGCGTAAAAGAAATGGGGGCCAATGTACGCGACGGCGGCGGCGGCGGTGGCGGCGATTATAATAGAAAAGATTGTCCACGAATGCGAAGATTATCGAAGGAAAGAAGCAATCCAATCTTGATGTCGCAACAAAACGGAGACAGGTACTCGGGTGTTTTAGAGCACCAGTAGTAACCACCGTCAGTGACACGTCCGTGTTAGAGGGGAATTGGTTTAAGGTCATCATCATTCAGGAAGCGAGGATTTAATTTGTGCAGAGTGCGGGCGGCGATAATGAATTTCAATTTTTTTTTTTCGATTTTTTTTTTTTGTTTTGCCTTCTATTCCTTGTACACATTTGGTATTCACCTGTTCATGCATTAAATTGAAAGTGATTGTTGGTTGTTTGGGGGTGGTTTTTGTGTGTTGCTTCCGCTGCTTGCTGTTACGTGGTCGCATATATGCTAAGTTATCATGCGTTCGACGACACGGTTAACGATGAGATGCTTTGAGTATAGATAGCCGCTTGGACTAATTGAAAAGCTAATGCACTAATTGTTAGTATAAGTGGAATTGGATATACCCACAAATATGAAAAGTGTCACTATTCGTGTTAGCTACCTAATTTTCCTTTCCTGTGGTATAGTAAACTTATATCGACCCCACCTGATCGCCGAAACTGGTCGGAGAATGTGTTGCTTTGACGCTGTTAATTGCCACCTACTCGTATATTAGGCAATTTTGTCTTGCTTATTTGTTGAGATAAGTTATGTTTTGTAGATAGACAAAAGCTGAAAGATAGGTATCTCCTTTTGATTGCAGATCTTTGAGAAAAAAAAAGCTTCGAAATGCATTCAGCTGAAAGCGTTTATCTTATCTTAGTTTTCGTCAGTGAAAGTAGTCTAACTAGCGCTTAGCTTGTTGTGTTCGGTAAAAATGTATGTACGTATGTATGTTTGTAGACATGACTCGATTTTAACTATGTATTAATGGCACTAAATTGACATGCTTGTGTCTGGTTAGTAGAATATATCTAATAAAATGCACGACACGTGATTCGCCCTAACTTGTACCAATTTCTTTCTTGTTAGAAATTCATTGGTGCAGTTTTTTAGTTTTGCATGATTTATAAGCATGGATCCTGGAAGCAGGAAAAGTGATTAACATAAGTTGCTTTATTCGGCCCAATTATTATAGAAAATAAAACTCGAGTGCACAGAAGGCTTCTTGGCCTGTATTAGCGCTGTTGTTAATGGATTGATGTTGATTATAGGGGTTTACCCTATGAGAGAGATATCATGGAAACTTATTATTTATTTCGAAAGCCCTTGTATGCCATTACATGTGGAACACAAATTTCCATTACGGCTTGGTTGGCGCGCATTCTAAACTTTTCCATAAATCTGGCGTATTAATCAGGCTAAACTTGACCGATGGCGTTGATTGTGCTGTTGATTATTACCAGGGACTTAAGCAAAACTTCACGCGAAGAAGTCTATCGAAACGCAAGATCTCGGTTAACAATACACATCGCCGCTGCGTGAGATAACCATGTTTGGTAATCTATCGTGCAAATTGCCCATTATGGCATATAATGCCATCCTTTTGAAACCACATTCCGTTGGTGTCCATATCATCCAATTGGGGTCAAAAGAAATTGGTTTTTAAGAGTGTTTTCATTCTCAATGAAGTATGGAGCAGTCCAAAATCCACACTAAGCAGGAACTTTCTCTGGCTGCATTGCAATTTGGTGGATCTCTTGTGGATTGTTGTCACAATTTTGCTTGCTGACGAACCCATTCATCCAGAAATGGGCTTCCTCGCTGAATATGATTCTTCGACCGAAATTGGGGTTAACAAACAAACGACAATATTTTTGATAATATATTTTGAGCTCCTGCGTCAGTTGAATCTGTACGGTCATCTTGGTGCAAAATTTCCCAAATTGTTATCCGCAAAAATAAAAAAATAATCATAATCGGAAAATGTAAGATCAGGTAAACCATTTGCTATGCACAAAGAGCTCAAAGTGCTAGATATTCACGTTTTTCTAGCTTGACTTCGATACGCACAGTATTTGACCTGGCTGTGTATTAGGCATTCAACTGAACTACTTCTCGAGATTCCACGATTACCGAACATGCCCTTCAATAGATCAATTGATTGATCAGCTCTGTTGTAAAGTAAAGTGCATCTGCAAAAAAAAAAGTCTTCCAACATTGCACTATAGCTAATTTTATTGACCGTAGCATGGCAATCATTATTGTCGGCAAAAAAAATACACCTCCGTCAAGAATTCCCCACCATATGGTCTCTTTTTGTGTAATTTGCTTATCGACAAATAAAACTCACTAAGCCAAGAAGAACTTTCGTAGCTGAGGATGATTTTACTTAGAAATTCAGGATTTCCTTCGAACTTGTCCATAATCGGTGAAGTTTCAGCGCTTGTACTGCTTGCCGAATTACTTTCGAGGGAATAAGTAGAAAAGATTCCAAAGCCGCTGGGCCAGTCATCTGGTCTAGTGAATTTTTAATTATGGCATACGATCGGCTAAAATATTTATATCTTTATAAAACAAAATAAGCCAAATTGGCTAAAGAACGATAAGCCTAATGAATCACTCATTAAAAACCTTTGTGCTTAGATTATCTTGCTTTGTAAACTGTGAAAAAACGTTTGATAAGGTTCAAGACAAAAAGGAAAGAGTAAAAATCGCCATTGACGGCACAGAAACTGATGCAATAGAGAAGGGAAGAGGTGTAAAGCAAAATTGCATATTATTTTGGTAATGCGGAATTAAAATTATATCCTAATATACTTTGTTTGTTAAACAAGATTAACTCTATAAGCAACGATATCGGGTAAAATGATGAGAACCGCCATTTGCTTTTTTCCTACACGAATTAATTGATAAACATTAATTTTGTTTTCATACTTTTGCACAGAGCTTGAAAGAGCACAGCTCAACATCAGCACAATAGATACAAGGCTTCACAGTGATCCTAGCCTTAAAAATGAACACTTATGCCCCAAGATATTGTGGCTAAGTTACAGATTCTACCACTGCTTAAACAAAGCCTTTGTTTAATCCTCGCCAAATTTTAGTAGGTCCATTCCATCTCGAGACCTCCGTAAGCATTCTTACGGGAGGATATTGGTTCATCTTCTACACTGAACCATCAGTGAATAATTCTGTTGGTGGACGACTTCTCCCCAATGAGATCAACGTAAGCATCTCCTCTTAGTAATTAAGTCTAAGGAGCCTCTGTCTTGCTCAAATGTAATATCTGCAAAGCCAAGCCAAGTTGACAGTCCAGCAGCTATTAAGTCTCTGGAATCTTGTACTGTCATATATTCACGTCGGAAGTTATTGTGATTGAATGCTAATAAAAAAAAAAAACAATCTCCTTTGAGAAGACAAGACTGCGTGACACATGTTAAGGCAACTCTGATCATCTTCCTTGTAACAATCTTGCTTTGAACGAAAAAAAAACATCTTTATTTTTCTTTAACGATCTAATCGATCTCTCTCCATTCGAAGTCAAGCGGATCTTAAGCTTCATCAAAAGTTCTGGCTGGTTCACCTAATCTCTTGTGATGCCCGATTGAAAAAGTCTAGTTGTTTGACACCTTTAGTCTTAATAGTTCAGAGTGTGTGTTTTATATCCATCTTACTTTACTTTATCTGGGTTCAGATAGCCACTCTATAGAGCCTAGGGGTTTGATATGTCGTCAGCCTGTCCAATTGAATTCTGTGGACACCTTTTAAAAAGTACACAAACTAGCAAGTTTTGAAAATTCTAATCCAAATCGTTCACCACTGAGTGATACGAAAAATGTCGCAGCCGCAAATGCTTTAGACCTCTAACAGGAATTGGGAATCCCGCAGACCACATTGTAGCGAATGTTGGCTTTTACTCGTACCATCACAGAATTCAACTATCTAAAGAACTGAAGCCTCTTGATTGAACATTTCCAATTGGGATCTGCAAAAGGCTTCAAAAAGTGTGGACAGTGTGCGCTTTTTGGCTGTCCTTAAGGTACCACTTAGTAGTCACCAATTAATGAACCTTTTTCATGATAGGAACGGGCAAATAAATCAACCTTGTTCTATTCAATTCAATCTCTCCAATGTAGCAGTGACTCCTTCCTCTAAAATCCTTAAAATCCGATATAACTTTTAACTATAACTTACAAGCATATAACTTACTTTAAAAAAAATTCCAGACTACGTCTACTTTGAAACGTCCTCATCAACCCCCTATCTGATACGGAGAATAGAAGAATTAAATAAAAATCCAACGGGCAATGTAGAGGCTAAAGTGATGTGCTTCTACCGAAGGAGAGATCTGCCGAATCCTCTAGTGCAACTCGCGGATAAACATCAATGTAAGTAATCTAACATTTATAAATGCTCATATTCTATTGGTACATCAGTCAGAGACCTTATGACTGATGTAATGTAATTTATTTAGACTAAATCAGATCCTAAACTGTATATGCATGCAACATGCAACTAACTTCCCCTTTTTATGGTTACGAAACTGTATCACTTAAGAATTCAAATTATATTCATGTGAATGTATATAAAAATATGCATTTCAAATAAAAAAAAATGCGTGACGAGGAGACGCATTGTGTATTTTAACCTTATGAGAGGGTTGATTCCCTAGACCCTTAAGTAAAATACAAATTTGACACACACACACCCAACCAAAAGTTTTTTATTGTAAATGAAAGTGAAAAAAAAATCCTCTAGAAACTAAATAAGAACATCTTTTACGTTGGAATCAGTTAGTTAGACTAATTATTTCATTTAGATAGATGTTTAGGTTTGGCTGAAGGCTAACAGTCTATAGTGAGAAACATAATCAACATTTGGCTGCATATGCACGGATATTTAACTCCACGGATACACGAATACACACAATCTTATGAGCCAACACATAATAAGCCCAGCGTCGTTTCGTTTACTTTTCGGGCACTTTCGGAAACATTACCGAACATAAGAGAGAGCGCTCTCAGACGCTCATTGCATATGCGAATTTGACTGTTGGTAGAATTTATCCACCCTTATGTGTTCACATTAATGTTTTCTCTCATTTGCTTATTTAACTGTGCGAATGATTACTGCTTTCATTCTCGTTTTATTAAATTTCTGCTTCTATCCATTTTTTACGCGAAAAATTAAAACTAAACACCAACAACGGCAGGAAAAAGTGGTCAGTGGTTGGAGATGACAGAAAATAAATAAAAAAATAAAATAAATATCAGGCCGTAAGCAGCCCATAGAGGGCCAAGACCTAGCTTCTCACAATTGTACATGTTGTGCGTGGTATACATTTCTGCATGTACAGAAGGGACCTACAGTTTTATGCCGTATCCGAAGGGCAGAGGGGTTTTGAGAAACTTTCTCATGACAGTTATACTCTTGAATGCTTGTCAGACACTCGGAAGAGGTGGGGCCGTGAAAAAACTTTTGATGGTATTTTTCAGGATTCGAACTTGGAACCCTTGCGTAGTAGTCCAACGCACTAACCACTGCGCCACGGCACCCACTGGAGATGACAGAACCTAAGGAAATATTTCGGTCAGTTATGACATTAGCTTATGCTTCCCAATGTATGTGTGAAATTGGTGAGCTCCCATTTTATTTTGCTTGACAGTCAGAACATTATGATAAAATTTAGCGGATTTGAGCTTGGGGGAGCGAATGTGTCAAACGAAACGAAGTTGTCTGTCTAATTAAGATTTGTCAATGGCGGAAACATTCCAATTAAAACAATTTGGTAAGGTTTTTTTTTTGAGTTTTCCAAAAACCCTAATTATGTAGTTTCTGTAACTTAAAGCATTCGTTGTGTAACTATATAATCAGCCTTATCGTGAATAAAACTCGTCGTGACCTTTTTTTCACAGCGGGAAAGAATGAAAAACTTCTCCCTCACAGTAACGTGACGATCGTTATCGTCGACGAAAAATATGACCCATTAACGCCGCCGTCATGCAAACCGTACCAAACAGTTATTTTTAGTGGATGTGGTGGTGATTCATGAAGCAGATGGGGATTTTCACCCGACCAATAACGCATATTTTGCTTATTGATGAGCCCATTGAGCCAAAAATGAGCTTCATCACTGAAGATGACATCTGGGCACATCTTCTTCAGAACCCAATTGGAGAACGTACGTCGCTTCAAATGGTCCATCGGCTTCAATTCTTGAGTCAGCTTGATTTTTTGTGGGTGTAAACCAAGATCCTTACGCAAAATATGCCATAATGTGGTCTGAGCGATGCCCAATTCTTGAGAAAGCCGTGGAATCGACTCATTTGGATGGTTTTCTTCGGACGCCTGAACGGCAGTGATATTTTCCACACTTTGACCAACCCGTTGTCTCACTGGTACGATAACATCACACAACTCAAATTTTTGCACTAAACTTTTTATTGTCTGTCTACTAGGACGAGAATTACGACCGATAATTGGAGTTAACGCTCTTAAAGTTGCAATCACTGACTCCGAATTGCAGTAGAAAATTTTGATAATTTGTAGACTTTGCTCGTTCGTGTACTTTACCATGATGAAAATGTTGAGTTTACTGAATAAATTGACAGTGAAAGTTTGATGATTGGTGAAAGAGTGCGTTCACAAATTAAATTCAAAGCTGTCAAGTCCCAATTGGAAAACCCTTTATGTATGTGGAAGCCATCCACATTAGCACGACCAAAGCGTGAGTTTAACCTCACAATTATACTTTGATTGACACTTGTGTGTAATAAAATGTATTTAAATCGACATATTTTTAAGGTCATGTCATGACTAATGATGCGTTGTTGATAAGGCAACAATTATTTCTTAGCAAAAACTTGTCATATTTCTAAAAGCAATTACAATGAGCAAAGTAACGTTACACATATTTTTAGCCAAACATGTGGTACGCCATCTTAAAGCATTTGTCTAGACCAACTTAAATATGAAATTTAATCTTAATCGTTGGATCCTTAATTATAGTACCGTTAATAACAGTGTTAGTCCCTCGAATTGTGGCCCCATAGATGTCAGTCATGAAGCTTGAAGCAAATTGGCCCAGCCTTTAAGGCTGAATTGATTATTACTTCAAACTTACATTTGTTCAACAATCAGTCCATTAATAAGCAAAGGCCAAGCTTCTCACTACTGTATATTTTTTCATGGTCTACATTTCTGCACGTACAGAAGGGAGCTCCAATTTTGTACCGTATCCGATAGGCGCAAAGGAGAAGCTTTCTCATTAGTCCAATGAACACAGAGTGTTATAGGATCTGACAAACCCAAAATGAGTACAAATTGAATGAAAAAAAGTAGATACAGCTATTTAAATAGGTGTTCCGTCTTTCTTTTTTGACGCCCGAAACACTAGAAACAAAATCAACATTTGGCCTACTCTTAAGTCTCATCTAAAAAGTTCCAAATATTTAGACAAACATGCAACATGGGAAAATTTACTTATGTCACATATCTAAAGGGGGATCACATGTTAGTTAAATCAGCAAAAAGATTTCTGATAGCCCCACCACGGGTACCACTACGGTTGGGAGCAGAGGGAACAGGTTGTGTATACATTATATAGTAACGTATGAACGCAATTCAGTTTTCTTTATCTATAACGTTTTGTTGAGAAAGGTTTTGATAATTATTTAAATTCATTCATTCAATGGCACAGAAAAAAGGTCAGGTTCGTTGACTCCATCGGAATGCAAATTCTAAAACTAAATGAGACTCCTTTAAGTAATTGCTTCACAAAATTCTTTCCCCTTTCCGATGTATTGATTTTCTGGTAAATTACATGTGAAATACATTGGAAAAACGGCCTAAGTCCACCTATACTGATTTCGAGAACAACGAAAACAAAAGTTTGAGTTTGTTTTCAAAGTATTTAAGCTGTTTTCCAGAAGTAAACATATTACATCAGAGAGCATTGAGAAAATACCATAAGATGACATAACCATCTGACGAAAAGTGGACTTAGGACGTGGTCCAGTTGACCCTTCATATGTAAAGGGCCACCTAGTGGTTTCTTTTCAAATCAATGGTTATTTTGATACTGACAGCTGTTTCCCGCTCGAAATTTTGACAGAAAGGCAGTATCTTAACTCTGCGGAACGAAATGAGTTACACACGTTGGGAAATATTGAAAACTTATTTCCAATGTGAGTGCTGTGTAGCCCAAACAGGGTGATTCTTAAAAATAAGTTGTTTTTTTTTTCGGGGTGCATCTTCATTTCGGCGGCTACGTTAACAAACAAAGTTGCCGCATCTGGGACTCAGAAAACCCGCACGTTATTGTCGAGAAACCAATTCACATCCACTGAGAGTGACAGTTTCGTGCAGATTGTAGAGTGGTGGCATCCATTGGGCCATTTTTCTTCGAAAATGAGTCTGGGAACAAGGTTTCGATCAACGGTGGGCGTTACAGAGCCATGTTAACCGATTTTTTTTTACTGGAATTGAAGACATGGATAAAGGATAGCGCTCCATGCCACAATCAATCTTTTGCGCACCAAATTCCCAAATCGTGTTATCAGCCATCTTGGCGTTGTCTATTGGCCGCCTAGGAACTGCAATTTAACCCCCTTAGGACTTTTTTTTGTCGGGAACCGTGAAGGACCATTAACAAGGTCTTGGAACGTTAGAGTGACAGAATGCGACAGCCAAAGCAGCCTTTTGAACAACGTTTGTTCCATAATTAATGGGAATGTTTGCTCTTCCTAATAAAAAAAAATTTGTTCTTTTTATTGCATTTTTAAAATTGAAACTTGTATTTGACGCACCCTTTTATGTCCTACAGTTCTTTGGGTCAAAAATTTCACTATGACTCATGCCATAGGACTGTGAAATTTGATGATTTATGCTTCCAAGCTCCCTTATGAATGTATCTAACGCCTTAATCGCTGTTACGTAAAGTATTTTTGCGTAAAGGCAATAAGAAGATACACTCGCTTTGATTTTACAACACATTTGTAGGAATAAAAGATTGAATGGTATGGATATGGAGTGGATCTCTTCTTGGAAGAGATAAACACAGAAAAGGTAAAGGACAAACAAGACAAGACAAAGTGTCTTAGCAAGCTGGCCACCTAAGATAGAGGTTACCTGTGGCATACTTCCCATGAAGTAAAATGGGGTTTACTGATGGTGCTTTCGTGCAATACTAATTGTGCCTCCAATGAAAAACATCGAATATTAACATATTTTTTGAAAAACTTTCGGCCATTTCATTAATTTTTAAATTTTTGTCATTTTTGTATGGTAGGTAGGATTGCGTTCTCCGATGTGAGAAACCGGTAATGATGCTATGACCTGAGACTTTACCATTTGTTTGGTGATATAAGATATCAGATACCCTCGCCTAATTGCTGTCTTTCGCTTCTGTAGTACGGGAAATCTAATATAAGCGCTCCGCGTCTTTGATGGTTTCTGTTCAGCTGAGACAGTACGGACACATTAGTAAATACTTATATATACCCTATGCCATTCATGACCTACTGTTATCTGTATCTTATTAAAAGTTGAGTTCTCCATGTTATCGGTAAATCCATGTATCGATATTGGCTATGATTTTATATATGCTCCTCTTCCTTTTTCGCAAGAATCCAATTTTCTTTGCAATCAGATTATATTGGTTACTATTTGTTGTGCTTCTACATCGTTTGTTTATTCTTCATCCTATTCTCTTGTACAGTGAACTCTCTCATAAGCGGACACTGGCGGTACCGAGAAATTTGTCCGCTTACGAGAGGTGGCTGCTAGGAGAGAGCACACTAGTTGTATTCGTCCCGAGCGCTGCATTAGCCAACATGGCGGCTAAAACACATAGGTTCTGTTCCAATTTTCATAACATGCTCCTATATCCCAGGATCACTTATGCAGTCTTGCACCTGACAGATTATAGAAGCGAATTTAAATGTCATACAAACATATTTGTCATATGTGTTTCGGCGCTGATTACCGAACATGGCCACTGTTTGTGAATGTTTTTCCTGATATCATTCAATACAGATTCCTCGACGAAGAATTACGTTGGGGACTGACTATAAATTTTGCTTCTAGCGTGCCACACGAATGGCGGGTATACATTATGGGACATCTCTGAAATTAATGAATACGGTTACATCCAACCTTTCTGTTTGTAGCATGGCTAACACTCTACGGCAACTAGCGAGTAACCGATGGCACGTCTCTTTCCGACCATAGATTGATTTTATATAACCCATAAGCTATTTAAAAGAAACCCTATGAGAACTCACCAAACGAGATTTGCACATCCGTCATTTCTTTAAGAAGCTCAATCTTCATCCTGAAAAGACTTGGTATTGAAACAATACCCTTTCTTCCAATAAATTGGCTGTCTTTTGAGGGTACTCTTCCTGTGGTCCCTTGGCGAACTTCAAATCTATAGAAGATAGACTCACAAACTGCACTCCCCTTGTGTTTATCCCGGAAGCGCGATAGCATGGAGCTCTAACTGAACTTGGTGTGAAAAAGTTTATATGCAATTGGATATTGACTGCTCAAAACAAGAATCGTCCATTTGATCCTTGGGAACAGCAGTTCTACCATATCAATGGAATATACTCTCCTCAACTCCTCAAGGTAGGGTCTTACCTTCTCATCCTTGGCTTATGATAATCAAGAAAATCGTGCGTAGACTTGACAGGAGCGGTTTGAAGATTGTCAAGTGTGCGGATAATGTGGTAATATTGATAAAAGAAATGTTAAAATGAGATTATGGAGGTGCCTCAGATAGGAACAGCGATGAAGTAAAACTAAACTGATGCTCTTTTTCACAAGGTCTCACATTTGATAGAAGTAGCTTGGATTCGTATACAAAAAGAAAATATAACAAATGACAGTGAAAGCAAATAACAAATCATAACACGAAAGCAGTGTCTTCGAACAATGAGATTAAACTTATAGAAAGTCATCAAAGTTACATAATACGTCCGTTCGCGTAGTCTCCTAAAGCAGCGAACTTTTACGAACTTTTACGATTTTTTTTTTACGAAAAGCTGTTCGCGTACGGAGAGTTTTTCACAGAAGAGAGCGCTCACGAGAGAGTAAGAAATTTCTCCATGCTACGCATTTTAGTGCAAGAAATTTCTTTGGGGTGGTTTGTGAAAACTGTCAAAGCTATCAAACCAGCGTATTTTAAACTTTTTCGTAAATCTAGCTCTCTCTGAGAGAATTTTACCCGCACTCTTCGAAATTTGATAATCTACGATCTACGTGCAAAAGTATGCGAGCGAACCTAATGTCTATGACAATTGACAGGCGTTTGTTTGCTCAAATCTGAAATACACAAAATTGTCACAGAAAACAGAGTACAAAGTGATTATTCTACCAACGACAGTCAACTCGAACATCCCCTACCCTTTTATTGCTAAAAATGGCTGCGCCCATAGCTGTCAAACCAGCCGCCTTTATTTACTTGTACGTGTGAGCTCCTATTTTATTAAGCTTGAACGTAAGAATAGGGAATGAATCTGTCAAACGACCCGAAGTTGACTATCTAATTTTGTTTGTTTAAAATCGCACAACTTCAGAGCATTTTTCATTTCTAATTTGAGTTTCGGTGAGTGAACACATCGACAGCAAAACTATTGAACGATGACGTCGAACAAGGAAAAAGAGTTTGGGTTCGATTCCTTGCAAGTCTATAGGCAATTTCCCGAAGTGTGGAAAATGAAAAGTGATGAATATAATTATTTCATCCATTATCAACACTGACGTCAGTTCTCACCTCAAAGTTTCAAATGAAGTCTGTCAAGCATGTACCACAATTCGAACGATAAACGATATCGTACAGTGTGAACCCCGCTTATGGAAGTAGCTCCACTCAGACGCTGAGGTCGAGTTTACGATATCTACGACCGAAATTTAATGTTTAATTATGTTTTAGGATTGTGACCTGATGCCAAACATCTCCCACCTACCTTCAGCCGTACAGTCCACAGGCTTGAGATGAAGCTACAAGAAACCTGTACGCATTACAATCGTTTATATTTTTTTTCTATGTGCTCTATACTTCTTGATATCATTTGTTTAAGATAAAATATAAACACCTTGAGAAGAAGAAGGAAAAACTCCCAAACAAGAAAACCTACCCTTATTTGCCGGCCATTGCCCTAATAGTGGTTCGATTGCGGTAACCACCTCAGCAGGCCTCTTATGCTATTGACCATTTTGATTTCGTTAACTATTCCAATGTTGTGTCCATCGACAGCTGGTGGTTGCGAAATTATATTATCCCAACTCATATCCTTCGGAAAATTGCTTCATGGTCCAAAGAACAGGAGCATTGACCTACCCAATGCTGCTGGTGCCTATCACCAAATCGTATTTCATCAAGATTAACGAGTAATCCTTGAATTTGCTCTTGGAAAAGTTTGCGATGCTGCATTTTATTGCTGCGAAAACTTTATAACAAATTCATTTCAATGTGTAATTTCCCTCTTCCGGGGTCTGGATTGAAATTTGGTTGTTGAATTTACATGTCATTTTTTTATTAGTGTAACCTTAACTTTATAACAATTAGAAAGAGAATGCAAATTGTTTGTACCTATGCAAAGGCAGTTTGTATTTGATTTTTATGTTTAAAAAAGGAGGTACACATCTACTGAGCGTACAGTAGAGCACAAAAAGGAAACATGATATCGATTTGTTAAGATGGGACCCCCAACTCCGCCTTTTTCGACACGGGGGTTGTCTTTTTGTCTACCACCCACTTTTAAGTACCAGTCTAGCCCAGTTACCCGAGCATCATCATCATCATCATCAGGAATAGCAAAAGCAACACCAACAACAACAACATCATCATCATCCGCAACCATATCTAACATTGCTTATTCGCATACCCAGTATGTCCAAACTACATGCGAACACAAGTCTATATATATATACATATCTTTGCATGGATATAAGTTTTTAGCGATAGGTACAACCACCTCCCACACATAGAGAACAGAATATCCCATGCATTATTCAACCCTCAAACTGAATTCAAAGATTTTCGCATGTATACCAACATCCGGATTTGGATATAGGCTACCCACCAATTATTCACGTGCATTGTTTCCATATTTTCTCCTTTTTCCTCCTTTTCCTGTATTTTTACATACATTTTCTTTTAATGTTTTTTGTCATACCTACGCATATTGGCCTTTCAATTGTTAAGTACATCTATTCCCTTTTTGTATTTGTTTTATTTAGTAGGACATATTTTCCTTGTTGTAATGAATGCGAATATTGCATTGAAGGGAATTGGAATTAATTAACTTAACGGTCTCAATTGACAACTTTACAGTTGACTGAAAGTTGATATGTAAACAATATTTAAGGGTTTTTTTTTTTTCTTTTTAATATACGTAATTGTTTTTATGAAGTTGTTTACTCAAAATATTTGTGAATCCTTTTGGAAAGGGATTGAGTATAATGGGTGGGCTTTGTGTATGCATATATATATGTATTCACCCGGTTAGATTACCAGAATCTCACAGGGTTGAGCACTAACGAACTGAAGTTTTTATCTTATGCAAGAGGGGATTTAAAAAAGTAATCTTATTTATGTTATAGATGAAAAATATACATAAACATATGTATAATAGGTGAAATACAGGGTGGGCTAGATACAAGTTTCTTCAAAAAAAAATTCAATAAAAGGAAGAAAAAAAACTTTTCCATGTATTATGGCTTTATTAGTAAGAGATCAACGGCAGCCAACAGTGCGTTAAGAATAAGTCAGACTGCGTGCTGGAAGTCAAGTACGATAGGGCCCATGACCATCCTTGGCAGATTCTTCGACCATGTACCCACAACCAAAGACTATTATAATACTATAAGACTTCGCACGCAGAACAAATTTGTGTTCCATGTTTTTATTTGCTCGATTTTTTAGCAATATGTAGCTAAACGACTAAAATGTTTCTTGTTTACCGAAACATCCATGTTGTTGTTATTGTTTCTTGCGGCGGATACATTCAAATGTTTCGTCAACATTTGTCAATTTTCTATCTCCAATTTATCTGTTTTGTTTTGTTCGAGAACCGAATCAATTGTTCGCTTCCCAGTGGAGGCAGATTGTTTATTTTTATCCCCACTTTTTAAGAAATAAAAAAATAAACAGAATCGAAAAATTATTGTGTAAGGATACATATTTTCTGAGTAAGTGTTCGACACTTTTGCCAAGTGTGCGTTATTAATATTTTGTCATAGAGAAGTAGTCAAATTTCAATTTATTTGAATAAAGGAACTTTTCATAGTGGGATTTTTGGAATTAAATATTGCAACAATGTATTTAAAAATACTATATCGTCTGCGACGCGTTTAGAAAGTATTCTTAAAATTGTTATTGGTAGTAGATGAACAATAACCACGCATGTCTCCTGAGTGGACTGGTTTGAAGCACTTCAGTAAGTTAGGTTGTCTTGGGAATCTCTTTGTATAGTAGTCCGGAAGTAATAAGGCCGAACTTATTCCAGTGGTTCTAAGTTATGCTGCAGAATTTTTATCTTGTTTCGACCAATGACCATGTTTATCTTCTCTAATTAGGCAAAGCCAGTTTATGCATAATAAAACTTTGTCTCTTTAATAGAGGCTGCTACTCTGGTACGTGAGTCCTAGAAATAGAAGAGACAGCTAGATTTGTTATAGCGGAAATGTTGCGTCTGAACCGCTCAACAGACTAATTGCCCCTTTCACTTACAGTCAAAATATTGCCTCTCCAGAGACATCTTATAGAGCTTTAGGGTGCAGCTTTATAGGGACATTAAAGTTCAGGGCACCATCAAGCAGTCAACTTGCAACATAAAGCTAAATATATGTATGTATGTATACCTCCAAATCTATTTTGTTATTGATGAGGAAAAGCATTATGTTCATAAATACATACAGAAAAAGATAAAAACGGATTTGTAACAACATTAGGACAGAGTTCATGATAAACCGGATTTCAGGTCATGCAACATGTCTTTCTCACAAAAGTCAAATTTGAAGAAAACAGAAATAGTTTGGCTGAAGGTGTAAAGAAACAGTAGTTAAAATGATGTCCGAGGAACAGAATTCATCGATGAGCTATGCAAACATATCGTGAAATACAATATCTCTTTTCTATATATGTATGTACATATATAGCTCCTTCCTCCTCCAATATACTTGCTTGAAAAACTTTTGTTTTTTTCAAAAATCATATAAAATTACTCCAAAACATGAATTTTCTCAAAAAATGGTCCTGGTACTTTAAAAAATTCTATACTCGTTTTGTTTCGATATCCAAAGACTTCGTATACAAAATTTCATTGTCCTACCATCCATCTTCAGCTTACAGGTATTGTTGTGACAGAAATTCAAAGTACATACGGTATACTGCCAGAATATGTTTAATATGACCGAAATGTTAAATTTAATCACAAATTATCAAACAGTTTTTAAGAAAATTAGATTTTTAACTCTTAAAACACACTCAAGAGCAGTTTACTTTACTGAAATTTCTCTGAAAAAAACGTTAATACTGTATCCTAACGGCTTTTTACAAGTAGTAGACATTCGAATTGAATTTGAGAAATTAAAATCTTAAATTTTCTTGCCTTGAAGAAAAATTAAAATAGCGCACACATCCTAAGATTCACCTAATACAAAGAAAGGACGTATACGTATATTTTTAATTTTTATACCCTATCCTAAGGGTATATTAAGTTTGATACATAGTTTGTAACATAGAGAAATATTAAAGATAGACTACCTAAAGTATATATATAAATGATCAGCATCAGTAGCCGAGTCGATTGAGCCATGTCCGTCCGTCCGTCCGTCCGTCCGTCTGTCCGTCCGTGTGTCACCAGTTTTTGGGCCTTAAATTTTGAGCTAGGTTGATGAAATTTTGTATACGAGGTCCTTGGAAAAGTAAGCAATACAAGTGTAAAAATTTTTAAAATCCGCCCACTGACACGCCCACTTTTCAAAAAAATCACTTTTTTTCACTATTTTCATATGAAACTCGAAAAAACTTACTTGGGCAAATATGTAGATATCCACTCAATCTACAAATCGTCTATACATTGTATATGGCCACGCCCACTTTTTAGGGGCATTTACTTCAAAAATTCATTTTCGAGTAAAAATATTAGTTTATAGGGCAAAATAGAAAATTTTGTGAATTCATTTTCCACCGCCCACTGACACGACCAAATAAGATAGGGATAGGGTATCATACGATTCGCTCCAGGTGGATTGTAGCATTTTTCACTGGTTGATTTTTATTTTATTGTTTACTTCTTGTTACCTAGCAACATGAATGTAAACAAAAACTGGAGGTTGAAGTACACCCTCCCATAACCAGCCCGCTTGCCGTTTCGCGGCAAACTAAAATATATTTGAAACATTTGGATGTATCCAGGCTTCTGAAAAAACAACAACACTTTATATTAATTTGTTGATATTAAATGTATTGAAACATTTGAAATGTTGCTGCACCCATTGGTGGGTGCTAGAACAAAAAAAATCGAGCAAAAATTTTGTTCTACGTGCGACGTCTTATAATATTCTATAGTCTTTGCCACAACAGACTACACTACGCCTTACGTTGAATTCAAAATACCATTTACCTCAGCTTACCCTAGCAGAGAAGAGTGAAAATGGACACCGGTTTAGGATCCGGAATCTTATCCGAATCACTGGGTATATTCAGATCTATACGATTCCCAGACCACAGCAGTGTTTTCCAAGCGAAGGTGACAACAGCTGCCCGTGAGTCTGCCGTAAGAACAATACCGCCAGACGTTATCACTTTCTTTATCGACAGCCAGGCAGCTATCAAAGCAATTACCGCCAAAGAAATAAAATCCAAGCTTGTGAAGTGCTGTCGCGAAGAGCTTAAGGTTCT
Organism: Chalcosyrphus nemorum; assembly: GCA_949716465.1. Classification (NCBI taxonomy): domain Eukaryota; kingdom Metazoa; phylum Arthropoda; class Insecta; order Diptera; family Syrphidae; genus Chalcosyrphus; species Chalcosyrphus nemorum. The sequence continues at coordinate 40,108,423 of OX454333.1, read as the reverse complement.
TGGGACACAGTTCTGCTCTGCTGGGTCCCTGGGCACGAGGGCGTCCCGGGAAATGAAAAGGCAGATGAATTAGCAAGGAAAGTTTCATCGGACCCACTTGAATTGACTGACGTCCCGCAAGCCGCAGGACTGTCCCGCGAAATATATTTCATCCGGCAAGTGTCCCGCAAAATGTCCCGCAATTCATCTTTTATGTTCCGCATGTTCCGCCAAATGCCTGTGGTTTAAATGTTATATCCTTTTTAACTATTGTATGGTAAACAATACAAGTCTTTAAAACCCACCTATTGACACGCCCACATTTCAATCTCTGTCAAAAGTGAAGACCCAAAAACTGGTGACAGACAAACAGACATGGCTTAATCGACTCGGCTAATGATACTGATCATTTATACAAATATGTATATACTTTATTCGGTTTTGATCAAAAGAGGGCTTTAAAGACATAAAAAATTGATGTTTTGAAGTGAGTATGGAAAGTGTCCCGTAGGGAATTTTTCCAAATCTGGCATCCCTAGTCTCTATAAGCACCTCGGGGAAACTGGCTGTGAGAGAGGCGAACTTGAGATGAAAGTCCCCAGATACTTGCAAAACTGCAAAACAACTATGGCCAACTTTTGACAAGGCGAGGACCGAGAGAATTATTCGCAAGGACAGACGTTCACTGTCCATGTTCGTGGGGATACTCACGGGTCACAACACTCTGCGGTACCACCTAAAGAAACTACGTCGGACGGAAGAAGTACTCTGCAGAGAATGCGGCGATGAGGATGTTATAGAGAACTGACCTGAACTGATTTATATAAACATTCCCATTAATTATAGAACACAACGTTGTTTAAGTGGCTACCTCCGCTAGCTTCGCAGTAGCGTATTCTGTCACTCCAATTCTCCAAGACCTTGCTAATGGTTCCGGCTTTAGCTCACCGATTTCTTGAATCATTTCCGGATTGTTGGCATAACATCAGTCCTTCACGGTCACAAGGGAGCCAAATCGCAGTTTTCGTAGCCGCCGAGATGAAAATGCGGCGAATAATCCGAGATCTTTGTGCAGAATTCTCCTCAGGCTAGTGCGTGAAATTTTAAGCTGTCGAGATCGTTGGCGAGTTGATGTTCGTGGTATGAGTAACATATTCTCATCTGTGTGCAGCGTATCAATACTTTTTGCACAAACTCTATTGCGGTCGAAACTTCTTTTCAAAAAACTCACTCTTTGGGCTACACAGCACTCACTTTGGAAATACATTTTCAACATTTCCCAACGTTAATCAATCCTAAAGCAACTCATTTCGTTCCACGGAGGAATGATACTGATTTTCTGTCAATATTTCGGGCGGGAAACAGCTGTCAGTGCCAACATAACCTATCATTTAAAAAGAAACCACTAGATGGCCCACACGTTATACGTACTAAGTGAAAGATATAGAGAATAGGAAACCCTTAATAGAAAAAAGCAAATACCTGGGAAATCAAACCTTGCTTTTGCGTTTTAAAATCCACATTCCTCCTTGCGAGCTCAGTCTGCTTCACATGTAAAAGTTAGGTTAGTTCATACTCGGTTGAAAATCTGATACTTATTTCAATTTACCTGAACTGATTTATATTATAATTTTTAAAACCTTGACCAAGACAACACAATATGCTACTTTCAAAAATTAATACAATGATTGATGTTTTCGACTCGATTTTTGCTGATCATACGTAGAACATATCGGAATAGAAATTAATAAAAAACAAATATGTATTTAATTTTCATCATAATAGTGGCAACGGCCGAAGACTCACCACTGGCGATGAAACTGAAGAAGACTTGGCTTCGAACACCTGTCGGAGAAGAACAAGCCGCACAAGCTGTTTTAGATCCGTCCATAGGTATTAAATTCAATTAATTCAATACCAAATTTTCTTAGATTTGCACGTAGTATTGTTGATTTCTTTCTTGCACGTAGATTGTGTTACAGTGTTTTGTCTTCTCTCCTTTTTCGTTTTTTTTTTTCTTTTGTAAGTTTTATTTGTATCAAGTATTTTTGAATTTTTTTTATAACTCTTCGGAGAGTCGCATGTGTGTTTCTGTCTTTTTATATTCAACTGTTTGTCCAAACAAATTTATATTTTATTACAACGTAATAAATACATATGTATGTATATCAAGTAGGAAAAAAATGTTCATGTAAAACTTTCACGGTTAATTGAGCTGAAAACTTCTAACAGTACATTTACATCTACATTTGCAAGCCACGGTAAAAGTTTGTAAATTGACGTAAAACAGATCAGTATAAAAATCCACCCACGATGGTGAAATTAGGTGAGTTCGTTCACGTCAGCCTAATGTCCACAGTGGGAATATGCTCAATTTCGTTATCTTCTATGGGCTTATGGAAGGTGGACAAATTCGACAGCTGACACAAACAAAAAGGGAAAAATAGTTACTGCAATGGAAGATGGAATAGTGCTATTTTAATTGACTTAAAGGCGTTTTTATTTTCCCTCTTTGAGGTTAGCTTAAATTTATTATGAGCTACTAGAGCGGTTAAAAAATTTTAAGTGAATTTTTCGTTCGGTTTTGACATAATGTTAAGTCAAATGAAGTACATCATGGTTCCCACATATGTATGTACATAGTTTGCATAAAAGCCTTCACTATACGCTTTGAAAGATTTATGACATATGATGATCCACAAAAATAATTTGTTTCAAGATAGTAGCCCTCTGATGGCAAATTGATTATAACGAAGATAAAAATACCTTCATCACCATACCTCTAATCTCTTCTTAAAGATCCCGAGTCCAGCTCGAATGATCTGTGCCACTTTTGCCTGGAGCGTCCCACTATTATGCCTGCTTGTGTGTGCGGACTCCACCGCATGGAGCATTTCTCAATGGAGTTGTCTTCACCGCCACTTTCTCCTTCGTATAGCAGTGTTTTAGGTTCCTGACTTGTTCGCATGTGAAGCCGTTCGTTGGAGAGATAGTTTGGCTTGAAAAATCCTCAAAATGATTCTTCAATCTTTATTTACAGACTTGTATGAAGAAACACATAATATCCGTTGAGACGACTAGTTTTCTCTGGAATAGATTACAACAACCGACTTAACGCATGAGTTTTCGTTGTCTATAGCTTGTTAAGCCCTCATTTATTGATCGATCCCAATACGGATCCCTTTTACGTGTTCTCTTACTACAAGTTATTTCCGGCTACACAGAGTGGTTGTTTTTCATACATTTAAGCGTTGGAACTTCAGTTAGTTATGAAATACGCGTCATCCTGCATGAACCAGAGGTCGTCCAAATCCACAACTCTGTTCGTAATTGAGCCTCACACTCTCGGCTATAGCAGCCACACCTGTGCGCACTGAACGACAACGGGGACAATGAGTGGTGTCCACTATACTAGTCTCACGAGCTTTTTGTACAAACTTGCGTACAACAAGCGAGATGGGTGCTTCATTTCGGCCAAAACTTCTTTTCAAAAAACGCACTATTTGGACTACACTAAGTTTTCAGTATTTGAATTTGTCAAATTTCGCATAAAGCAACTTATTTGCTTCCACGAAGGTATGATACTGGCTTTCTGTCAAGATTTCGTGCCGTCAGTGTCAAAATAAGCTATGATTTATAAATAAACCACTAGATGGCCCACCCTTTATGTACGTATTTTGCACGGTATACATCTTTGCATGGTATACATTACGATGCAGCAAGATAAACAACTCTTCTACATTACGATTAGGCAACGACAACTATCAACCAAGACGAAGGATCATGGGTAAAGCTACTTAACCAACGAGATGGATGCGTCTGACTCCAATAGGTGATAGATTACCAAAGATTTCAAAGAAAAATTATACTTTTTGCAGGCGCAAAGGAAGTTTAAAATCTTTTTTTTCTCTTCCTTCCTCTCTCCCAGCTTCTACCGAAAATATTGATTAAAAGTATCACATTCAGATGCAACAAAAAAATAGCCCCTTACATATATCCAACTTATAAAGGAATAGGTACATACAATGCTGCCCAATATATATCAAGCTATGGACAAAAAGTCTCAATATTACATCATCAGAGAAGCGAAACCTCGAGTGTGTTTAATAACTTAGCGGTTATCCATTGTGTGCACAAAACTACAAGACGTAGATAGTTGACATTTTGCAGAAAGGTATATCTCTCCATAAATAGACTCATGAATATCATAGATACGAAATAACTTCCTTCACACGTGGATGTTGCTTAAGTTTTAACATAGACAAGTAAAAATAAATTGGTTTCCCTCTTATTTCGGAACACTTTTGGTAAACAAATGTTGATGTACTATAAATGTGTAATGTAATAAATCCGAAAAGCTTTGGCTCATCTTAAAAGATCCATACAGACGATTTTTGTTTTGATTCGGGTTCATATGCACAGATTTATGATCCGTTGCCTGTCATGATTTTATAGATGTCTTTTGAAGCACCACGATTGCATTTTTCAAGATGGAACTTTTTTGAGCGATTGTCAAATTATGCGGTATCCAAAGCGAACAATTATTGTTCGTACAATATTAATGTCAGCAAGTGCCCAAAATCCGAGGAGCAAGGCTATGGTAGTAACGGAATTTTCTGTGTCCGACTAGACAGATTTTTAAAGCTTCAATATCAAATATTGTAACAGAACGAATGGTTTGGAATGCATTCATTGAAGTCAACTTAGAATTCACATGGATTTGTTTCAATTCAATGACTTCAACTTAAACAAAATAAATCACCATCAATTTGAAATCATGATTTAGCAGTCAATATTTTGAAGTCAAAATGAATGCAATCATTTCAAAGACTTCAGATGACTTCACTGACTTCAAAGACTTCAAGTGAATGCTTGTGACTTCAAGATGACTTAAATGAGTGCGGGCCAATCAAAACGATTGGATTCATTTTGACTTCAACATAATGATTGCTAAATCATGACTTCAAATCGAATGGTGATTTACTTTTTTTCAATCTGAAATCTTTAGGTCCGTTCGCGTACTTTTTGCACTAAAATTCGTAGATTATCAAATTTCGAAGAGTGGTGGTAGAATTCTCTCAGACAGAGCTAAAATTACGAAAAAGTAAACGAACGGGTTGAACAAGAAAAAGTTGAAAATACCTGGTTTGACAGTTTTCACAAACCAACCCAAAGAAATTTCTTGCACTAAAATTCGTAGCATGGGGAAATGTTTTACACTCTCGTGAGCGCTTCCTTCTGCGAAAAACTACGAAAATTCTCCGTAGGCAAACAGCTTTTCGTAAAAATTCGTAAATTTTCTTAAAAATTCGCTGTTTTATGAGGGTACGCGATCGGACCTTTTATTGAATTGAAAAAAAGCTATGTGAAGTGAAATGAATTAGATATCAAAATGATTCAGCCCAAATGCGAGTGTTTTAATTGCTAGTTGACTGACTGTCCGAGTGGTTATTGATCTTTTTACGTGGCGTTATTCTCATCGACAGCAGATTCGCGAGTAGCCATAATTTCTGTCTGAAAACGTGTTCAGCAGTCAAAAAAACCTACCTATGGAGGACAGCTCTGTTATGTACTTTATTTACGCCTAAGAGGCACGAGTAATGCTCATCAAAGTGAACCGAAGGCGAACCACGAACAACCATTTTTGGCACACTTAAAGGCAAACAAATAACAATTTCACCATTTCCAACAAGAGAAACCGATTTATAGTTAGTTAAACTGCAAAGTTCTCTGATTTTTCAGAGAATAAGCGAATGATTCTTGCGAACTGTCAAATTTTATTCACATTCGCGTGAGTCTTACGTCAGAATATTATTTTTTCTTTAGTAGCTGTCAAATGTCAAATGAAATTCGTTAATTTCAGCGACTAGATGAAAAAGTTGCAATGAATTTAGTAAATGGACCTTAAGGCAAGTTTTCGTGTTCTTCGATAAGTCAATCGTGAATTAGAATTGTTTGCCTTATATATTCTTGTTTTTTTCTATTTGTTAGAATTGTTATAATATTTTGTGAAGAGTTTAGTTAAATATGTTTTTCTTTTAATATTCTTTTTTAGCATCATTGGATGAAGATCGAACTAGTCCGATTGGTACATCAACTGCTAATATCCTTTCGGATAAAAGTAGTGAATCGCTGTCATCCAAACAACGACATCAAATAAAACATCGAGAATTATTTTTATCCCGACAAGTTGAAACATTGCCCGCCACCCACATTAGAGGAAAATGTTCTGTTACATTACTGAATGAAACGGAATCGCTCAATAGTTATCTCAATAAAGACGTGAGTCGTAAATTTCGTCCCATTATTTTGTTAAAAAAATAAAAAAAAAAAAAAAAGCAAATCTTACCATACCTATACAAATGCCTTCAGTAATAATAAATGATTTTCTTTTGTTCAACATTTTTTTTAGGATACATTTTTTTACTGTTTGGTCTTTGATCCGAATCAAAAAACATTACTAGCCGATAAAGGTGAGATACGTGTAGGAAGCCGATATCAAAGTGAGATTCCTGGTAAACTTAAAGATGTACAAATGGACGAAAGAAAATTGGAGGAATTGGAGACACTTGTTTGGACGCCAAATCATAATTTAACAGACAGAAAGATCGATCAATTCTTGGTTGTTTCACGATCTATTGGTACATTTGCCCGCGCACTGGATTGCAGTAGTTCTGTTAAGCAACCATCATTGCATATGTCAGCTGCAGCTGCCAGTCGAGATATCACTTTAGTATGTTATTCTTAAACAAATTAATTGGGATTTTGTTTTAAATAAAATTATTTTTATAAATTAGTTTCATGCCATGGATATTCTTCATAAGCACAATTATTGCATAGAAGATGCTATGTGCTCGTTAGTTCCTTCCACGGGACCGGTGCTTTGTAGAGATGAAATCGAGGACTGGAGTGCATCTGAGGCTAATCTGTTTGAAGAAGCACTAGACAAATACGGGAAAGACTTTAATGATATTCGACAGGACTTTGTGAGTACAATATTGGCATTGAGTTTTTGATTTCTGACATTTGTTTTTGTTCTACTAATAGCTACCGTGGAAAACGTTGAAACAAATTGTAGAGTACTACTACATGTGGAAGACCACAGACAGATATGTGCAACAGAAGCGAGTGAAAGCTGTTGAAGCGGAATTGAAACTTAAGCAGGTTTACATTCCACAGTACACAAAGAGCAATCCGGCGATGAACTCCATCAAAGGTGGCGTTTATAATGGAACAACAACAACCAATGGTGGAACTGATTTGTCTAACAACGGAAAACCATGTGAATCGTGCTCAAATGTTTCATCATCTCAGGTTGGTTTTTACGTTTTATACTCTAATTTAGATGTCAGCAGTTAGATTAATTAGAAATTGGCTTGATTCTTTTCCGAACTATATCTTCCATTATTAACTAGTGAACTATATACCTGATGTACACAAGTCCCATTTTTCTAATAGAGCTCCTTGGCTGGGCGTTAGCTGCAGTATTTAATATGTGTTTGATACTTCAATTTGTCTTCCACTTTCAACACCTTTTCGGAAAACATTATTAATGATCACGTGACATCAAGAAAGAAGTAAAGAGAATCGTATTATCCCGAAGTCATTCACGATATGTACGTTGGACTGACAAATATCGACTGTTTGGTGAGGGTTTCATTGGTCGATACTTTTTCAATGATCCTTCCTACCCACTCACATTCATTGGCTATCGTTACTTACCAATGTTTTACTTTATTCTTAATAAGACGCCACACAGCTAGCAAAACAATTGACTTATTACTGTTGAACCTCAGTAACCGTCCTTTATTCAAAATGGACTCATCAATTGGCCGACTTCTTTGTTTTGTCTTCTGTGCTTCTTTTTGATTTAAACCGTTGTATTATCTGCTATCTTGATCTATAGAGCATCTATTTAGAAAATTATTTATAGTTGAAGAGGGTCTTTTCCAGAGCACGTGCTGTGATTTTATGGGGCATTATCCTACACGGAATTGAAATATTCGGCAAATTCCAATCATAGTTTAAGGGAAATCGCATCTTTAGAGATAACTCCCATTCTCAGATTCCTAAGAGACTAAACCAAATACTTAGACAGTTTTCTCTTTTAAAAATCAAACCAAGAGGACAAAGCTCTCAAAAAATGATTGTGAAAGAACTTGAAATGCAAGTAGAACTGTATCAAAGAATACACGTCTCCAATGCAGGGCTAATAGACCAACAACTCGACAAGGAAGTACTTAGCATCGAAGGTTTGTTCAATCCATTGCCCCTTATGTCGTTGTAGTTTTGTTCCTTCTCGTTCGTGGGCAATGCGCCATATCCAGCTCGTTTCCATCATTGGTAGACAGTACTCCCAAAATACTACAAATTCTTTACCGATTTTCTAGAATGCATACTTAAACTGATGGCTTTGTGTCCTCCATCCCACCTCACTATCTACAACTGCTGTAATTTGGTGAAGGTCCATAACTCTGTGAGAGAGTCAGCGTAGCCAAGATGTTTAAATCGGATGTAAGAGTTGGACGTTTAGTATTCGCACTTACGTCAAGAAAACAGCAGACATTAGGTAGAAAAATGTATTTACTTTAGATGTAAACCATTTCATTAAAAAGTATAGAATGTGAGATCTTTATTTTTGAAGATCACTTTATTATTTCGTGGTGGATAAACTGTATTCCTGAATCTGTTCAATCGTACATTCACTTGCCTTTTAAGAGTAGGCGATTCGGACTTGCGGTGGTGTGATAAAATTCAGGATTTTCTTAAAACTGCTGCAGAGCCCAATCCGAGTGCATTCCAAAATGGTTGCTCAAAGTCTGCCATAATGTGGATTAAAGAATCGTCTGTTTTGGCTTATTTTGAACTGAAGCACTTACGGCTGTGATATTTTCGGTGCTTCCACCGGTGGGTTGTCTCACTGGCACAGGAACAGTCAGCAGTGAATACGTTAACGCTGGTTACGACCGATAATTGATGTAACTTAGATTTTGGGTGGTTATTTTTAATAATTTCCAAACGTCGCTGGTCCATGGAATTTAATAAATGAATAAAATATATATTAGGCCGTAAGCAGCCCATAGAGGACCAAGGTTCGTGAACCTCACCATGAGATATATATTAAGCTTGATGATGAAAAAAGTTTAAGGTTTGTTTGTTTTGGAATGCTAAATTGTTTTGTCCCCATTGCGGAACCATTTACGTGAGGGAGTTCAAAATAGTCGCTTATCGATATTAAATTTTACATACACACAGTCGCAAATATATTTATTTATATACTATATGCATACTTTATTCTTAAACTAGTGGTATCCATGGGGACCTTCCCACATGACATGTCGATTGTGTCAGAATTGTTGGAATTATTGGAAGAAATATGGTGGTTTAAAGAATGCAACGAGATTAGCTGACGGAAGTGATACAGAAGTCAAAAAGAAACAACCAACTCCAGTAACAACGCCACAAGGTCCTATAACACCCACCCCAGTGATTGCCGTCGATAGCGGTATAGTAGACGAAGAAAAGGTCAACGACTTATCCAATCGTCAATTGCACAGGTAATAAGGATTTTCTTTTAAAAATTAAACATTAAATACAAATTATGAATTTTTTTAAGGTGTTCAATTGTGAGCTGTGGTAAGGAATTTAAACTTAAAACACATTTAGCGCGGCACTATGCTCAAGCTCATGGTATAGCGATTAGTTCTGGTTCTCCGCGCCCCATTATGAAGACGCGCACAGCGTTTTATCTGCACACAAATCCTATGACACGATTAGCTCGAATTTTATGTAGAAACTTTATAAAACCTAAAAAGGCCGCCCGGCAAACATCTTATGCAATCAATACACAGCTAGTTAAGCAAGAATGTAAGTACATCCGGCCTCCAATCGGTTCGATTCTAACTTGTTCTTATGTTTTTCAGTTAATTTACGTTTGACGGGAAAATCTCACTTGGAAATAAAGAAAATATTATTACTTAAGAAGAAGGATAGGGGCAGTGTGACGAAAATTGCAAATCGTTTAGGATCTCCGGGCACTGGCCCACACGAGTGGCTGGTGTTGACGCCCAAAGATAAATTGCCAAAACCTGACTTAGTGGCATTTCCCAAGCCTCCAAAGGCACCGGATGGGTCGCTTTTATATGAAAGGATTCCGAATAAAGTCGTAGAAATCGAAAAGGATCTAACAATTATACCACCTGCAACTTTACGGAAACGGCCAAACGAAGAAATTAATGGTGCCGATGGTAATTATTAAGAAACATCAAGTTTTATCCTTTATTTATGTTCCCATTTATTTTTTTATTTTTTTTTCAGTTACAATTATACCAGGACCACCAACAAAACGACCCAATAAAGATCCTATGCCATCGCATTGTCCCAGTCCTGAACAATTTGCTGCAATGATGGCTGCTTCTGGACAACCATTAGCTAGACACCATGTGAGATATTTTTTTACAAAAAATAATCAAATTGCAGTTGTTTTACAAGTATTTATATTTAGTTAAATGGTAAACCAAAAATCACACAAATGTCAAGAACCGGTTCAGGACGAAAACAAGTTATCAGTTGGATGGACGCCCCAGATGATGTATATTTTAGAGCCACCGATTCTAGCAAGTAAGTGTGATGATTTTTTTTTTTATTTGAAACTATTTTTAAAAGGCTTTTGCCAGGAATATGTCTATTACAGCGAAATACTTAAAAGTTCTTTTTGTAATCGATTGAATAAAGTGTTGCTCGATTTACAAAACAGTGACTCCATCGTTGAAAGGGCGGACGTAGAAAAAAAATTAAATTTAAAACTGATTTAACTGGTTTCTGTATCAATGGATGGTGTCTCAACTAGATCGGGGTGCTTACACGGGGACCTATTGGTCAAATATATACTCCCTGTTTTTATTGTGGTTACCATATTCAATTTGGTTACAGTTCAGTTGGTCTTGTATTGAACCAACCTCTCTTGATGAATCCAATCATGTTTCCGAGTGGGACTTGCACCAAGTCAGCCAGTTCTCCCAAAAACCTGTTTCTGATGTAGCGGAAGCGACGGGTTTGGTCAGTCACATAGCATGTGGTTGACAGTTTTAATTTCTACTGTATCACGACAGGCCGTCCGCCTAGTCTGGCGGACATTGCTCAAACTGATTTCTTTTTGTTCAAGGATAAGAGGCTTTTGGTCCTTTTATCGTTCAACTTGTGCCATAAGCTGCGAGATATGATGCAGTCGCCTCTGGTTGCCCAGGATGTGTTGATCTTAGCCGCTGCTTTCCGGTCTATTTTCTTTTTTAGTACACCAAAGGGGATGGCTACTTGTTCTTCATTTAATATTGACCCGTTTCGTGCAAGTGCCCGCGAACCCAGCAGAGAATGACTTCATGGGTGTTACATATTTTATTTATCTTTAGACGGCATATGTAGACTTGTTTTGATCTGATATACACGCCGTCCAGTGCCTTGAGCGCGGCTTGACTATCAACGAAGATGGGTTTAGTTCATTTGCGTGTATAGTCTGTGCTGCTTTTTCAATGACGAACCATTGAAAGATACTGCAGTGATTTGGGAGTTTATATGAGAACAGAAAACTCTAGCGCCGGTTCCTATGTTTATTTTTGACCCGTCTGTATAGAATTTGAAGCCCTGTACACTGGTTAGTGCGTTGGATTCCCACTCATGTCTGTCGGGAAAAAAGGATAGAGTATTTCTTTTCGAGCTCTCTATGTAAGGAACGACATAGTCAGTTATTTCTTCGAGGTCAATAGATCTGTACCTAACAAATAGTTATGTCAACTAAGCCAGCGCTTGGTCAAATTCTTCTTCCTTTTTTTGTAGGCTGATTGAGGTATGATCCTCAGCTACTTCTGCTCTCAATTGATGTCTGCGCGGCGCTACTCCGAAGGCTGTTGTGTCGTTTATATACTGTTCACGTAAAGCCATATTTTGTCGCCAGTTAAGATGCGTTTCAGAAAGAAAGCGACTGTAATTCATGCTTTCGATGCTATTTTTGGACAAAATTGGGCTCATACGGATTTAGTAGTGCGGCAACCAGTAATAATGTAATGTGACAAACGTAAAAGATATCCTCACCTCTTGAGCAAACTGTCTACAACTCATCCGATGATATAAGAATATAAAAAATAAATAAATATTAGGCCGTAAGCAGCCCATAGAGGGCCAAGGCCTAGCTTTTCACAACTATACATGTTGTGCGTGGTTTACATTTATGCACGTACAGAAGGGACTTTTAGTTTTATGCCGTATCTGAGGGGCAGAGGGGTTTTTGAGAAGTTTTCTCGTGACAGTAATACTCTTGAATGTTTGTCAGACACTCGGAAGAGGTGAGGCCGTGAAAAAAAACTTTTGATGGTATTTTTCTGGATTCGAACTTAGAACCCATTGCGCAGTAGTCCAAGACACTAACCACTGAGCCACGGCACCCACTAGAACATCGGCTTCTTGATTTTTTTTAACGTTTTTCTCGTTTGTGAGCATTGAAGATCAACCAGTCTACCAGCACATCGCGATCCTCTTCAAATGTTTTAAACTATTCACAATAAATGTGTTACCCTACTATACCTCAGAGGTTGCGGCCTGACTTCTTAGCTCGCTAAAGCGCGGAGCCCATTCACGCCAACTTTTCTGATGCCTCGTTACCCGCGACACTGGTGTGGGCGGGAATCCAACAGATGTTTTAGTTACGTTGCCTTCTTCACTGCTAGAATCTGTGGGGATTGTGAACAAGGTAGTCAGATCGAACAGTGTATGTTAAGCACTTCAGGAGAGATTAGATGATGGTATTTGGGGGATTGGAAAGACTGTTTGATACAGAAAGCTGTAAGTTATTTCGGCAATGGCTTAACTAGCTTTATGGACTCTCTGTGTCTGTCTTATATATTTACATATATGTTTATTTATTTATTATTACTGCACATACACTTGTTGAAATAAATTCATATTTTTTAATTTCTCTTTTTAAAAAAATTTATAGAAAAGCTAGAAAAGTATTATCCGTAATCGAGCTACGGCGAGCTGCCCGTAAACCATGGAGAAACATACCAATAAAGAATATGGTGTCCAGACCAATTGATCCACAGGTTGTGATACTAGACTGACCTACATCGACAGAACATCAACAGCCCTATCCATATACAATGGATGCGCTTCTAAATTAAACAAAACAAAAAGCATAACTCTCTAGTTTTATACAATCTCTCGCCATGCTTGTACATATCACTTACTTTCCAGTCATACGTGTACGCATGGACGATCGTATAAATCCATACAAGTTTCTATTTTTTTCTCTTCAAAAATAATAATTTTTCTGCGAAATTCTGCAAATTGTAGAAAAAAATTTGAAGCGCCACAATTTACGTATTTAATTATTAAAACAAAAAAATTATATCAAGAACTTAGTTTTTTCTGCCAGTCATATGCAAAAAAAAAAAAAAACATTGAACACACCAATGTTAAGGATTTCTCAGAAATTTATTCCATTTTACGTTTGTTAAACTTTACTTCAACTAGATGCAATTTTTTATGCTCCCATCGCATTACTTCAAAAGTAATTTGGGACATTCTCTCATCAAACTTGTATCCTATTTTTAGCGTTATTATTACTTTTCTTTTCTTTTCTTGTCGTTTTATTTATTGCAATATATTTAAACAAAACAAAAATAACAAAAAAAAAAAAACATCTCTTGTCAATTAAATAATAAAAAATCATTTTTGTTTGCGATATTCAAAGAGCTCAATCAATTTGTGTTTTATTTAAACAACAACTTATTTTTTTTTTTCTCAACTTTTTCATACACTATTTGAATAAAAAAAAAAATAAAAGGAAAATAAAACCTAATAATATAAAAAAAATAAATATTTTTATACTAAGAAATAAACTTGGAAACTTCCTCTATTTATGTGATTATGAAAATTAAAAAAGAAAAAAGAAAAAAACCATTACAATTAATAAATGTAAAATATATTAACTTCTAACGCATATGCATTAAATCAGTTGATCGTGTTTAACAGTGAAGCTATTTGCAAATTTAAAATACGTATAAAGAATTCGAAATCTTATAAAAATCAAAACATTTAACACAACACCGACAACCAGTCTTACACAAGTAAAAAACAAACAAAAGCTAAACCTTTTCCAGTTACAAATTACCCAAAAATACGTAGGCGAATTCGTACAATTTCTAATGCAAATGTTTTCTATTGGTGTTTTATAAGAAATACATATTTTTAACAAAAATAAAAAGCCTTTAATTTAAAAAAACAAAAAAAAGTTTAATTAAATTAGAATTTATTAATATTATTATTTAAATGCTTCAAAGCGATAAGGGTGGGATACATTTCGATCGAAATACATGTTTAGCAATAATGAAGAGTAAATTAAAAAAAGAAAAAGAATTAAAACAAAAAACCACAAAACACAGAAACACACACAAGCGAAACAAAATATAAATATATAGTGTTTTATAAATGTAGTTGTATTATCGTAGGTGTAATGAAATAAAATTTAGCGTACATTATTAAAAAAAAAAAATAATAATAAAATATTTTTAAGCTCTTAATTAAATAAAAAAAAAGAAAAAGAAAAACTGTAAAAATATACACTTTTAAAAAAACACTCACATAGTAACATATTTTGTGGACGGAATTACAATTTTATCTATTTCGTACTTGTGTTCACAGTTAAGCATGAAGTAAGTGGATGATAAGATGAATATTTTAAAAAATTAATTATACATATAATATTTTATTTCATGTAAATTTTTACGAAGTTTTCCAAATAAAGATTAAGACACTTTACAAATGTGCGATTGGGCTTTATTTTTATTTCAATTTTTGCTTCAGAATTACAAGACTTAAGCGTGATCTCTAAAGAAAAAAATATTCCTACAGGACATGGTCATATAAACTTGCACCTATGTATATCTACATATATATTTTATGTGGTTTTGGAATACATGAAGCCGCTCTAATTATGAAATTCAAGCGCAATTGTTGGAGACGTTTTCAAGCGTTATATACACTTTTGGCCAAACACGCATACCATCTTATGGCATTTACAATTTATCACCCCTATTATGGAATCCGTCAGAATTCAGTTTCACTTTACCTACTCGATTCCTTTTCTCTTTCTACTGGCATCGTGGAATCCGTCGAGAAGTCTACTTATCGACTAGATATTTGGATTAAGTAGTTCCACTAATGGCACAGAGTTGTGTATTGGATGTATTTTATTTATTTTTTTAAGTTAGGTCGAGGAAAATGCCATCAAATTAGTTCGCAGTCTATTTTCGTTTTGTACTTTTTGCACTAAAATTCGTAGATTATCAAATTTCGAAGAATGGGGGTCAAATTTTCTCTGAGAGAGCTAAAACTACGAAAATTTAAACGATCGGGTTGAACAAGAAATAGTTGGAAATTCACTGGTTTGACAGTTTTCATAAACCAGCCCACAGAAATTTCTTACACCAAAATTCGTAGCATGGAGAAATTTCGTACTATCTCTTGAACACTCTCTTCTGCGAAAAACTACGAAAATTCTCCGTATGCGAACAGCTTTTCGTAAAAATTCGCTGCTTTAAGAGGACGCAAACGAACCTAATGTTTCATAACAAACGTTTAACTAATTATTCAGCCTTTTTCTGACACTCGAATTCATTTGACAGTGTATCGAATAATTCCTTCTTCTTAGGGTTCCTCTCCACTTCGGAGGTTGGATATCTGTTTAAGTAGATCTGGTATTGACCGGTAAAGCCTTTAGCATCCTACTGTTCCGCCTTCCTCTAACATTTGTTGAATGATAACGTGGAGTAGGCGATATTTTTACTTGTTTGTTCCGTAATACGTGACCTAAGTTCCTTCGTTTCCGATGTTTGATTTGGAATATCAGCTCTCTTCTACTTATCAATCTTCTCAGGACTTCCCCACTTCAAATCCTATCTACCCACGAGATTCGCAGTATCCACCACATTTCGAGTACTTTAAACTTTTTCGACCATAGTTTTATGCAGTGTCCCGGTTTCAACTCCATACAATAAAAGTATTCATATGCAGGACTTCGTAAGCCTGGTTTTTATGTTTAAATTTATATCTCTTTACCTTCTGCAGGTAGTTGAAGAGAAGTGATAACATACTACGTGGAGCCACTCCTTGTTTCATTTGCCCGTGTCTTGAACTCACGTAAAATCTTGTAACTTGATTTGGGTTGTCTAGACCAGTGGTATGAAACTCAAACTCCTTTAGTGCCACTTTTTTGTTTTAAGTTTGACAGCGGGCCACATAGATTTCTAAACTCTGACAGGTGATTTTGACCGTACTGTTGAGGGTACATCGGTCGTATCGACTGTTTTTTATTTTGCCTGTCTTGTTGGTTATATTGTTAAACCAACAAATGATTAAATTGTTTAATGAAATTGGGACTCCTGTTCGAGCAACGTTTCGTATTAATTTCTAAATGAATGGGTTCATGATAAGAGTCCACACGAGATCCGCTGAATTCCAACACATCCAGAAAAAGTTACTATTTTGTCTGGATTTTGGACTGCGACATCCCCGGAACGAATTTGGTCAGCCCATCACTGTCGATGACCAGCGACATCGGCCGATGATAACCAATTTCTTTTGGCCCCAGTTGGAAGATATGAACAACGATGACAAGCGGTTTCAAAAGGACGGCCGGCGGCGCTACTTGCTGCACAGCCCGTGCCACAATGTACATTGTGCACGAGCAAAAAATTCTATGAAAATGAACTCATTTTAAATATACAACAAACTTTTATTTCTTAACAATTTTAGCGCAAACATAACAAAATTTTCAGTACGAACTACAAAATGTTTATTCTACAAAACTGGATATACAAATGCTTGCATTAGTGCCACCAAATCCGAAGGAGTTCTTTACAGCGACTCGTCTGTCCGCATTCCAGTTATCCGACTTTGTGACAACATCCACATCGATTCCCTCGCCGATTTTATCGATATTAATTGATGGTGGCAAAACACCAGTTTGGCATGCTTTCACGACAAACAGTGCCTCGAGATTCCCAGATGAACCCAAGAGATGTCCATGTGCTCCTTTCGTTGACGAGACCCTAATGTTCTTTGTGTGCTCCTTAAACGTTCGATTGATAGCTCGAGCTTCGATTTTATCTCCAGTTGGAGTGGATGTCGCATGACCATTGACATAAGTAACCGCACTTGGATCAATTTTGGCATCAGCAACAGCACGAGACATCGCTAAAAATGCCCCAGTTCCGTCCTCACTGGGCGATGTAATGTGGTAAGCGTCACCTGACAGTCCGTAGCCAAGTATCTCCGCTAAGATGGTAGCGTTTCTCTTCTTGGCATGTTGCAGCTCTTCTAGGACTAGTATAGCTGATCCTTCGCCCATTACGAAGCCATCGCGCTTCTCATCGAACGGACGCGACGAGCGATTGGGATCATCGTTGAATGATGTGCAGAGTGCCCGCAAGCGGCAGAATCCAGCAATTGAAAGTGGATCGATACACGATTCTCCGCTTCCAGCGACCATGACATCAGCGTCTCCGTACTTTATGAAGCGAAATGCGTCTCCTATCGCATGTGCGCCTGTCGCACATGCTGTCGACACCGAATGATTAGGTCCACGGAAACCGAAACGCATGCTTATGTGACCGCAAGCCATACTGGGCAGCAGCCGAGGCACAAAGTACGGACTGACACGATTGTATCCTCTTGTGAGGCTTGCGTGCGAGTTATAAACCTCTGCGAGGTCGAACATTCCCATGCCCACACATACTCCGGTGCGATTACGTTCCTCTTCGTCGGTTACATTCGACAGATTGGCATCGGCTAGGGCTTCGGTGGCAGCAAGTACTGAGAGTACGGTGGCGTTGCTCATGATCTTGAGATCGCTTTTGGAAAAATGTTTGTCCAGTTCCAATTCATCTTTATTGATTTGTGCTGCCACCTGACATGGGATTCCCTTGTAGGCTTCACCCAGCTTTGATATGGCTGCTTCTCCATTGATGACTCGCTGCCAGGAGTCTTTGGCGTTTCTCCCAAGAGGTGTCACCGCACCGACACCAGTTACAACGACGCGTCGTGCGTCATTGGAGATAAAACGTTGCGCGATCTTGTGCAGGGGTTGCAATTTGATAAACTTTACCACCTCCATCGCTGCTCGTTTGATCCAAGAAACCAAAATAGAAGAGTTCACGAGATTAGAAGTAAAGAAATGAGTGCCACCCTGTGTGCCGGCTGTCAATCTTTTGACAGTTTGCTAAATTCTAGGGTTTGTTTGTTTTCTTAAGCAACACTACTATTTTTGCAGGTTAACGTTCATCTAGTACTGAAAATCAAGGGTGTCGATCAGGAGAAGTCCTAATTATTTATGTAGAATCCACTTCTATATAGTTATTATTGGGCGAGTTCCCAACACCTCGCTAATCTAGCTGCTAGAATACTATTGCACCGGGATGACAGATTTCGTCCTAGAGAATCTAGCGGCCTCTAGGACCAAAATTTGACTAGATTATAGAAGATCCTAGCGACGAAGACCTTCGCTGCAAAGTAGTAAACCCAATTAGTACTTGCATAAAACGTAGTAAATCAACTAAAGAAATCAAAACAAACAACAGCTGACTGCATTTTCGCCTTTTGTTGTCAAAAAGTTTGTGAATTTGTAAATTACAATATTTATTTCCATATTTTATGTGCTTTTCTTAATTGTAAAGTGTGGTAAAAGTGGCGATTCTTATGTGTGTGGCAATTTATGTATGTTCTATGTTTTTTATTTTACGGAAAAATAAAAACGTCTGTATTGCCCCGTTTATATGAGGGAATCGATTGTGAACTTAATTGAATCGATCTGATTATAAAATGTCTTGGGATCGGTTTGAAATGTTCATAAAATTCAAGGATCGAAGGATAGGAGTATAGAAAGATCGAGTTTGGCAGGCAAAGAATGAAATTAATCGGTGTGGCATCAGAAAACAAAAAGGGGTTGTATTTTCACACGAATGAGATATACTGTAAGGTCATAAAACTTTTATAGCTAATAAGGGTTAATTGTGTGGCAAAACCACCTCTGCACATAAAGGAAAAGTGCCATATATTGCACGATTACAATCAATTTTGAACTCGATCGAACCCAGATTGCAACCCAATTTGTTCTTAATCCAATCTCACAATCTGCTCGTTTAAACAGGGCATGTGGTGTATTTTTTTAGTACTTTCTAACTCTAGCTGTGCGTTTCATCTTCTAGGCTGTTTTTCCAATCTAGCAGCTAGACTAGCGAGGTGTTGGGAACTCGCCCATTTTATGATCCTGCCCGATCCGAAAAACTAACCAGTACAATGCTTTTTAGTGGCGATCGTGTAGAGTTATTTTGACCTTGCACAAACAACTAGTTCCACTTAGGCGTATCCACTCGAGTCACGAAAAGCCAAAAATAGACTCGGAAGATCCTGTAAAATATTCATAAAGTTGTAGGTCATATTTATTTTAACCCCCTCTGAAGTGGTTGCCATCTATTCGTTTGAAGCTCAGTGTTAATACAACTTTTAATTTCTTCTCAATTTTCAAATGCCACTTAGATACAGCGTCCGGATCTCTGCGACCTTAGGTATGCCTTCTGTTTGCGGAGGAATTAAGAACTTTCATATTGAAGCTAAGCTATTAGCCTCTTTTAGATGCAATTATGATGGAGAAGACTCAGAGTCCCTCAGAGAGCCAAGGCTTAGCTTCTCACAACTGTAGGTGTTGTGCGTGGTATTCGTTTCTGTACGTACAGAAGGAAGCAACAGTTGTATGTCGTATCCAAGGAGCAGAGGGAGAAGCTTTCTCATAACAATAATGCTCTTGGATGTTGGTTAGATGACCGCAAGAGGTCGGGCCGTGGAAGAATTTTGATGGTATTTCCTTGCATTTGAAATTGGAACCCCTTACGTAATAGTCGAGCGCACTGGAACCCATATGTTACCACTGGAAAAAAAAGAGACTAAGAGCATGGTTATATGGTTACGTATTTATGTTTTGATAGCAGAGGAATATAACTATAATAGCAGCTGACTATGTACTTAGGCGTGTTTCACAAATAAATCACTACGCTCTGAGTACACTCAATACAAATTTTAAGCTTTGTTTAGTACTCTGCTCGCTCTGAACAAATAAGCGAAATAAAAAAACTCTAAATTTGCGAGAAATACGTTATTTACGATTGAATAAACAACCACCGTCGCATCGTCTGCTTGCGTCGTGTTGTCGAACGTAGTCTACTCTATTACAATCTACTGTCACTTTACCATTGGCAACCTTGGTTTTTTGAAGCGCGGCAGAGACTTGTCGCCGTGAATTGAGTTCCTCTGTACGACGATTATTATTTTTTCTTCCTGTTTTGAGATTTTCTGCAATTTGTTTGGAATTCACGCAAAACAAATAAATACTATTTACAATAAGCTGCAGTGCATCCTACAAAAAATGTCTCATCATTACGTAGTGACTGCCCAAAAGCCCACAGCCGTTGTCGCCTGTGTCACCGGTAAGTGCAACCGGACAACACGCTCGTGGGTCAATGAGGACTCGTGTGTTTTAAGAGAGAAAATGTACCGCTTCATTGATATATTTCTGAATTTTCGTAGGCAATTTTACATCTCCCACGGACTTAAATCTGGTTGTGGCTAAGAACAATCAACTGGACATCTATTTGGTTACACCAGAGGGGCTGCGCCCACTTAAGGAGGTGAATATCAATGGACAAATCTCGGTTATGCGACATTTTCGCCCACAGGTTAGTACAGATTATCCAACGATAAAAGGCAAACTAAGTGATTGTTTTTTTTTTTTCTGTTTTAGGATAGCAAAAAAGATGTGTTGTTCATTCTGACGCAGCGACACAATGTGATGATTCTTGAAGTCCGAATGGTCGGCGATACGATCACAATCAATACAAAGGCACATGGCAATGTGTACGATCAGGTTGGTCGAGAGACGGAAGGCGGAATGATAGCAGTGATTGATCCCAAAGCTCGGGTGATTGGCATGTGTCTCTACATGGGGTTGTTTACAATAATTCCGTTAGATAAGGATACCAATGAGCTAAAGGCAACCAATTTGCGGTAAGCTAATAAGAGCATTTAGAAGATGGAGTGGAGTATAAATTGTTTACTTTGCTTTGCAGAATGGATGAACTGTTGGTGTACGATGTGGAGTTCCTTCATGGTTGCGTAAATCCAACTATAATTGTAATACACAAGGATAATGATGGTCGCCACGTGAAGACACATGAGATCACACTCAGGGATAAGGAGTTTTCAAAGATTGCCTGGAAGCAAGACAACGTCGAGACGGAGGCTACTCTATTAATCCCAGTTCCGACACCATTGGGTAAGTTATGCTTATTCTTTTTATAGATTCAGACAATGCCTGTCTTTTTTTCTCAAAATATTGTACGATAATTAGCCATTGAGTGTGTCTAACCGTCTCACTTTTTCCTCCGTCTATGTTCTTCTTCTCAAGGCAAAGTTATGATCCGAAGTAGGAGGATCACAACCTTCTGACTTTACTGCGTTCTTACTGATCCGCCTTTGGTGGGTGCCGATTTGGCAAATAAGGTGGAAATCTTTCAAAGACGAAACTGAGTCCGAACTTGGTAACATTTCCACCCACCAAACCCACCTCCCCTTCTGCCCCTGATCGTCGCAGCACTGCCGTCAACCACTTCATCCCGAGAAGGAACTTTAGCCTTGTATACTCGGGACGTTCGTATTTTGACCTACCTGCGCGGCGTTCCATTGCCGTTCCTGCCTTTTTTGCTCCTTCATGATAGCAGGCACGGTTTCATTTACACCTTCCCAAGCTTCTTTTGTGCTGAGCATCAGTCCGATGATGTTCTCTGGGGCCTGTTCTCCAACAGATTACGGCCTTCACAATTTTTTCACTGATTCAATGCACATTGGACAATAAGGCTGGTTTGTTCTTCGTGGTATTTCATCATCACTTCGACTCGCTGCTGTTAGCACGATAATTGTATGTGGCTTCTTTAATGAAGAGGTTTATTGATTCTAGCCACTACGCACGCCGCTTCGTATGAGATTGTTCGGATTGTTCGCTCCGTACTCTCAAGCATTGATTTTGTATACTGCTTCTACCTTTCTACTGTATGATTTAGTGCCCCGACCTATATTTGAGAGCCATAGAGCATCATCGTCGTCGCTACTCTTGCCAAGAGCAGTGTTTTCCTTTCTTTAGGTCCTTCAATCAAACGTTAGATCTCATAAACCACAGATTTTGACGGTTACTTTCCGTCAATGAAGAGTATTTTGCTTTACACCCTCTATTCCGCAATGTCTCTCCTTCTAAATGCGAATTACATAGTATCTCAAAAGTCTTGAAAGCCTACTCGAAGAAGTCATTAAACAATAAATGTAGAGAAGACCTGCACTCGGCACGTTGATCTATAATCCAGCTTGTGAAAGCCTGCCTGTTGGATGTGAATTCTTGAGGAACTTAATTGCTTTTGCTCGCATTTAACTGCCTTACGTCTGTAACAAAATGTGTTCTCTTTTCTGACAAACAATATTTATCTTTAACAGGTGGAGCCATTGTTATTGGACGCGAGTCAATTGTATATCATGACGGCAGTAACTACCATGCAGTAGCGCCTTCAACATTTAAGGTAACAATTTTGTAATTTTATTTCGCCATGAATGTAAATTTTGTATTCCTTCTAGCAAAGTACAATTAATTGTTATGCTCGTGTCGACGCCAAGGGTCAACGTTACTTGTTGGGCAATATGTTTGGTCAATTGTTCATGTTATTCCTTGAGACCGGTGACAATGGCAAGGGTGGCTATGTTGTCAAAGAAATTAAGGTTGAACTGCTTGGTAAGTTTTATTGGTATTCTATCAAAGCAATGCGTCTTGAGAATGGTTTTCTTGGTTTTTGTCAGGCGAAATATCTATACCTGAATGCATAACGTACCTGGATAATGGATTTTTGTTCATTGGTTCGAAACATGGTGACTCACAATTGGTGCGATTGAGCACAGTCCCTAATGAGAATGGCTCCTATGTAATTCCTATGGAGGTATTCACCAATTTGGGACCCATTCTCGACTTGGGTGTTGTCGATTTGGACCGTCAAGGCCAAGGACAGATAATTACATGCTCTGGTAGCTTCAAAGATGGATCTTTAAGGATTATTAGGTAAGCATACCGCCATTTACTTTGTGCAGATATAACATTTATAACAATTCTTAGGATTGGCATTGGAATCCAGGAGCACGCTTGTATCGATTTGCCCGGCATCAAAGGAATGTGGTCCCTGAAAGTTGGCATCGATGATAGCATTTATGAGAATACATTGGTTCTGGCATTCGTTGGTCATACCCGCATATTGACTTTGACCGGAGAGGAGGTTGAGGAAACTGATATACCAGGCTTCCTAAGTGATCAACAAACTTTCCATTGTGCTAATGTCGAATATGAACAGGTTAATAGGAATGAAGTCTTAAATTTTTCTATTTTTCATATTCCTTTTGTTTTAGATAATTCAAATCACACCACAGACAGCCCGTCTTGTGAAGAGCGGTTCAAAGAGTCTTGTAGCCGAATGGCAACCACCTGGTGACAAAAGAATTGGTGTTGTTGCTTGCAACAGTACTCAGTTGGTTGTTGCTTCGGCCAGTGAAATCTTTTACATAGAAATTAAAGATGGTGAACTGCTAGAGTCGGGTCACACTGCGTTGGATTATGAAGTTGCTTGCCTCGATATAACGCCTTTGGATGAGTCTAGCGTGAAATCAGAATTGGTAGCTGTTGGTCTGTGGACAGACATCTCAGCCGTTATTTTATCACTGCCAACTTTAAAAACAATTTATACCGAGAAGTTAGGAGGTGGTAAGTTGATGTTATGGATTAGGGTGCAGATAAAAATGTGTGTTGTGTTAAATATTCATACGGAAAGCGTTCAGTTCACAGAATCGACCAAAAAAAACAAAGATAATAGGCCGTAGGACTCAAGGGAATACAGAACATAAACAAACAAACAATGTAGCCTTGCTTCACGGCTCTTAAAATCGATACATATACTGAGTCAATGTCCGGTATTACTTAGTAGAAGAATGGAGGTCTTGGGATGCCTCTGCGTTAAAACCCAGAACCAGATGCTAGCGTTAACAGGAGGAATCAAAGTCAGAGAAGAACTGTGTAGAAGTCTGACAGTCTTTTGGGTTAAGATGGCTCGTGCATGGTACACAAAAAGGGACCCAACACTGTGATCTGTCGCTTTCTGATTTCTATGTAACGAATCAATGATGTGGACTTTGGAACCAGTTCTGTTCTAGTACTTCTAGCTCTTTTTTATAGTCGAGATTTACATACATTTCGAGACATTTTTGGGCAAAAAAAGAACCTCTCGCGTTCCGAGGACTTCTCTGAAATCGAATGAGGCTTACTTATGTCCGCTTCGAGTTTTTTGTATACTCTGTTGTGGATTTTATGAAAACTCTGAGCATGTGGCGCATCAAGATTTTCCTTCTGTGCTCTTCTTTAAGATAGGAAATCTTGTCCTTCTGTTCTTCCGAATGTATATTTTTAATATTTCAATTTGCTTCAAGAATATCCATTTCCTTTGAGCCTATAAACTCTAACTAATTTCCTTTCTTTTCAGAAATAATCCCCCGTTCAATCCTGATGACAACATTCGAATCAATTCACTATCTACTGTGCGCCCTTGGCGATGGGTCTATGTTCTATTTCATCTTAAATAAAACTGATGGCAAATTAACAGATAAAAAGAAGGTGACCCTAGGAACACAGCCAACAATGCTACGAACTTTTAAATCTTTCTCCACCACCAATGTATTTGCTTGTTCAGATCGGCCAACGGTTATTTACTCCTCCAATCATAAGCTAGTATTCTCGAATGTGAATCTAAAAGAAGTAAATCACATGTGTTCTCTAAATGCTGAAGCGTATCCCGACAGCTTGGCGTTGGCTACAAAAAATTCCGTTATTTTGGGTAAAATCGATGAGATCCAAAAGCTGCACATTAGGACCGTACCTTTGGGTGAGGGTCCGCGAAGAATTGCCTATCAAGAGAGCTCGCAAACTTTTGCCGTAGCCACAGTACGAATTGATGTACAAGGTCGAGGTGGACCAAAACCCTCTCGGCCAAGTGCATCGACACAAGCTCAGAACATCACATTTTCAAGTACAATGGTACCCAAGCCAGGTGGTGCAAATGCGTCCTCAGCAAATGCAGAAATTGGCCAAGAGATGGATATTAATAATTTACTTATCATCGATCAAAATACATTTGAAGTTTTGCACGCTCATCAATTTATGCCACCTGAATGTATTATTGCGCTAATGTCCGCTAAACTGGGCGATGATCCGAATACGTATTTTGTTGTGTCTACTGCTTTGATCTACAGCGATGAAGCAGAACCCAAAGTGGGTAGAATTATTATTTTCCAATATAACGATGGAAAACTGACACAGGTGGCTGAGACAAAAATCGACGGATCTTGCCATTCTCTGGTGGAATTCAATGGAAAAGTTCTAGCGGGAATCAATAGTTTTGTACGCCTCTACGAGTGGACCGTTGAGAAGGAGCTGCGCATGGAGTGCAACATACAGAACAATATTACCGTGTTGTATTTGAAGGCAAAGGGTAAGATTGTGGTTAAAGAGCGGCCTGTGAGCTCTAGATAATTGATTTATTTTGGTCTTTTCGTTCAGGTGACTTCATCTTAGTTGGAGATTTAATAAGATCGATGACTCTACTGCAACACAAGCAAATGGAAGGCATCTTCGTAGAGATTGCTAGAGATTGTGATCCCAAGTGGATGCGGGCCGTCGAAATTCTAGATGATGATACGTTCTTGGGCTCAGAAACTAATGGCAATCTGTTTGTATGCCAAAAGGATAGGTAATTCAAGTTTTTATCTTTAAAAAGTTTCACGCTTAGATATTTGCTTTCTTATTAGCGCCGCTACTACAGATGAAGAACGCCAACTACTGCCAGAGGTGGCAAAATTCCATTTAGGAGACATTGTAAACGTTTTCCGCCACGGCTCATTGGTTATGCAAAATGTCGGTGAACGTACAACACCAAATCAGGGATGTGTTCTATACGGAACGGTTAATGGCGGAATTGGCATTGTTACTCAAATTCCTCAGGACTTTTATGACTTCTTGCATAGTCTTGAGGATCGCCTCACTAATACCATAAAGTCAGTTGGAAAAGTCGATCATGGATACTACCGCAGCTTTAACACACCCCAGAAGAGCGAACCTTGCGAAGGATTCATAGACGGAGATCTTATTGAGAGTTTTCTCGATCTTGGTCGAGACAAAATGAGGGAGACTGTCACTGGATTAGAAGTAAATTTAAAATACATGCATCTGATTTTTTTTTCTAACTAAACACTATCTTCTCTTTTATAGTTCACACTTAATGGGGAGAAAAAAGAAGCAGAAGTTGACGATGTTATCAAAATTGTTGAGGATCTCACGAGAATTCACTAATGCTACAACGACTGCAGATTACATTATTTACATTATTTTTCATTGGCATAGTTAAAGGATTTGTTTTATTATAATTCTAATTATTATTACATATTCCAATTAAAGAAAAAAAAAATATTATTTTTCCTTTGCTTTTATATACCTACATATATGAAACAATATTTATGTAAAAATCAAATATATATGTACGTACGTACTATGTATTTCCACGGGGGATTTTAAAGAATTAACCTTTTTGTGGAGATAATAAAAGTTATTTTAAGATATTAAACAATTTTATTTTACGTTCTTTGTGTTTAAAATATTTACCAGCTAGTATGCCATATGTATGCATGTGTTTGCATATGTAAAATCTTGGCACCTGCTGGCATCATGCCCGCTGGGATCTAGCAATCTATTATTGCCTTTAAAACAGACACCAAAACAACCAGATGTTGTTGTTGACCAGTTTCGGTGAATATGAGGAACCAAGAGCACTTAGGAACTTTATAAACACTTCCCCGGGAGATCACTGGGCACCTGTGAAGGGCACACGACCAACATAATTAGACTTTGAAAGAAGAAGAAGATTGGAAGATAGAAATAAATAAATAAATATTAAGCAATAAGCAGCGCATAGAGG
Organism: Chalcosyrphus nemorum; assembly: GCA_949716465.1. Classification (NCBI taxonomy): domain Eukaryota; kingdom Metazoa; phylum Arthropoda; class Insecta; order Diptera; family Syrphidae; genus Chalcosyrphus; species Chalcosyrphus nemorum. The sequence continues at coordinate 40,081,298 of OX454333.1, read as the reverse complement.
CTCAATGCCTAGCTTCTTACAGCTATGGTATAAATTTCTGAACGTACACAAGGGACCTACAGTTTAATGCCGTATCCGAAGGGCAGAGGGATTTTGAGAAGCTTTCTCATGACAGTTAGACTTGGACGTTTGGTTGTTGGACGCTCGCAAGAGTTGGGTCCGTGAAAAATGTTGCTGGTATTTTCTTGGCACTTGGAACCCCTTGTACAGTAATCCAACGCACTAACCACTGAGCCGCAGCAGAAGGATAGGAAGGACTATTTTTTCAGAGGAAGAACGTCCGTCTACATTAAGATCATTCGCAGTTTTCCGGCAGTATAAGGGTGCTTTAAGAAAGACCTCTTGCTTATCACCACACCGGACAAGGTCCTTTTTATCTTTATGGCTATGATATGATAATTTGTAACCTATGCATCAGTTGTTTGATGGAATGTTTATCTTGGGTGCACATAAGCTTTTCCGAGAATGCTGCGCGCTGCTCTAGTTACACCTTTATTATCTCTTGATACCAATATAAGGGTGTGCACAGTTAAAGCCTTTCACCGGCTTCACTCATCTTCAGACAGTGATCCTATGAATATGCTGATTGATGCTATACCTAGGCTACAGATGCGACGCATGTTCAAGGTCAGGGCTCAGTACTCAGGCCTAGCTTCGGTCTGAGTCAAAGCTAGGTTTAGAGTGTAGACATATTTTCCCAGATGGTATCCTTGTGGAGTACTGGAGTCCTCTTTGGGTACGCATTGTCTCTGGTTTTTATGATGATAGTTTCGCAATTCTAATGCCCGAATAGCCGGATAAGACCTTAACTCACCCGTTAAGAACTGTCCAAGAGTTAGAAGACTCGATTCACCGATTGTCTCTTAGTTCAAGATTACACAAGAATTGTAGGAAATAATATTTCCGGAGATGGTTGCTAGACAAGACTTAGAAGAAAATTGTTTAGGTAGGTATTGAATCTGTGTTGGATCTTCCTGTACCCTCGATCACTTTCACTTATGTTTGGATTTCTTATTACAAAAATCGTGTGTAGCATGACGTAGATAAGAAATTCGCGTCATTCTTATAAGGTCTGTTCCCGTACTGACTAAAACAACGAAAATCTACGAATTTTTAAGAAATATAGCGATCCCTGTTTCCTTACGTCAAAGTCTCGTAGTTTTTCACAGAAAAGACCGCTCACGAGAGAGTGAGGAATTTTCCCATGCTGCGAATTTTAGTGCAAGAAATTCTTTGGCCTTGTTTATGAAAACTGTCAACTGTGTATTTTCAGCTTTTTCTTGTTCAATCTGTTCGTTTACTCGTAAACGTAAGTTTAGCTCTCTCTGAGAGAATTTTAACCCCACTCTTTCAAATTTCATAATTTGCTAATTTTATGCAGAAAGTACGCGAACCGACCTATTGTGAAGTAAATCAATACAAAAAAAGTGACGTCTAAAAAGTAGGGCAGCTTTTTTGTTCAACCCGTTCTTGTACTTTTTTTAAGATTTGACTTTCTCTGAGAGAAGGAAATTTCGGCAAGCTGCGAATTTTAGTGCAGAAAGTACGGAGACTTTAGTCAGACAACTTATTGGCGCTCTAAGTGTGCAGCATCCAAATATTCTAAGCTTAAGCAAAATCTTTAATTGTGACTATGAACACTTCCTCTGGGATTGTCCTGCTATTGCTCGTAACAAGCTACGGATCTTAGGTTTCTCTAAACTCCTCATCACTGAATAATTGATTATATTTCTTCTGAAGACAAGAGAAGAAATTGAGTAGATATCTAAGTTACCGAGTGCAATGATAGAAAAAGGATCACTCACGGTAATTGGGACAAGGAGGGGGAGACAAATAGTCGATTAGCAGTCTGATCTTCCAAGGCACCATTTATCATTGCTCTTTTTTTTTTTTTTTAGAAAATTCACTAAATTTAAGCCAAAATTCATTACAATGGGGGGAAATGGTCTTCTCTTCGAAAAAAGATTTTCTGTGAAGAGGAAGAAATCCTTGCTAAATTCAGTAATGTGGCAAAATAGATCAGCCATTACTTTGGCATCAAATTCCTATATCCATTTTTACGAAGCTTAACACAAAATAATAAAGAATCCTATCAAAAAACTCACATAATTCATCTTCCCATATGTACATATGTATATAGGTAGAAGACTGTGTATACGATTAGAGTATCTTATATCTTGCGGGAACAATTCAATTTTTATAATCCTACAAATTATAATGAACAGATCGATCGCACAGTTTAGGCATTTTATTTATTAGTTTTATGTTTTTTTTTTCTGAATACGTTAACAGAGCAGAGAGCCTTCTGATCGCTAGACTATAAAATAATGTTTATTTGTGGAAGGGTTCGCGCGTGCTTAATACGTAAACATTTTCTGTGGCCTGCCCTCAAGCAACGGTCTGACATGCAACATTAAGATCTGGCTTATTTTTAAATCTGATACTATAGTTTTGTTGTAGTATAAACTGATGGGCGGTACACCACTACTAAAGTACGTTATTAATAGTACTATCGATTGTACGATGCGCAGCTGTCGTTAAATTTCTTAAGCGAACTCGTATACGAATTGAATAGAAGGGGAGGATTCTAAGATGACTTCCTCCATTTTTCCTAATGTGTTTATAAATAGATTATCCTTATCCAAATTAATGACATCGCTGAGATTGTATCTATTTTGTTAAGCTGCGGTAAATGTAAAATATTTGGAAGGTATTCAGTTTTTGGGCTGTTATTAATTCTTATGATCATTATAATTTTGATGATGTAGTCACATGGTGGTGCAGGTCCATTTCATTAGTGCTGAGAATATTCCAAAATTCTTCTTGAATACAATGTCTAAGTCCTACCAAACTTGGAACTCTAACAAAATTGTATTGATTTTTAAAATGCCTTCTCTTTATTTTATAATTAATTTTTCAACGCTCATTTTGGAAATCCGATAAGAGGGAATGGAATTATGCTTTCAATTTTTAATAATACCTTAGCCTAGTGTGGAGAGATGATTTTATATGCCAGTCGGGTCAGTATTGGCCTTTTCCAATATTTATATTGCGAGCTATGAGGATCCCATAACCTGTCCGGTATAATCCCATATTTTGTAAAACTACATTCATATGTACAAAATATAAAATGTACCTTGTTTGAGGTCTTTCTTACTTACAAAACATTCAGTGGATTTCATGAATTTCCATATATTTCCCTGGCGAGAGCTACGCTAGATCGTTGAAGAAGTGTCCTCAACAGCTCTCTCATCACCACAACCTCTACAGAGCACCTTCTCTCCATGTGTGTTGTGTCCTGTGATGATACCCACAAAGAGAAAAGTCTATCAGTTCTTGTTTTGTAAACAAAATTGGAGTTCCACCTATTTTATCCCTCTCCGTGACTTTTTAGCTTGCTTCAAGCTCAAGAGTACAAGACATGTGGTGGATGCTGAACCACCTCTTGCAGTCTCGTCAGCCCTTTTATTTCACGGTATTCCTTCAAGTCGGGGAAGCCAGAAGAGTTCAACGTTGTGGTGTGTAGCTAGAGCTTTGAGTTTTCTATGAAAGTACATTATAACCTTTGATTTTATTTCTGAAGATGTCTAGCGAAAACAGGTTGATAGCATCAAGATCGGCATTTAGTGGCCCTCAGGCCATCAGGTAAGTGTTTTGTTTGACTGATTGTCTCTAAACTGCCATATGTCAATATAAATCTTACAATAGCCATGTTCAATACATCCGCAGTATAGTATTGGGACATGGGCTCCAGGTTTTCCCAAAAATTCGGCTGGAAGAGGCTATTGTGGCTTAATTTACTATTTCATTTAGGGAATATTATATTTGACACATGGTTTCACAGGTTGTATGGCAAATAGTGCCGTCTTGTGTCGTGGAAATCACAGGCTTCAATTTTAAGTTGCAAAAAGCCCAACACGATAACGGGCGCTGGCCTAGTTCTTGAAGAAATACCGATCAATGATTCCACAAGCAAAAAACCCACATAACTGAAACACTGAAACTGAAACGTTACTTCTTTCGCGGCTAACAAAAGTTGGCATCCACATACCCCTTAAGCTATGATCTAGTCTGAAAATGTTACCATGATTATTATTTATTTACTTACAAAATAAATTTCTATACTAATTAATTTCTAAGTTAATCGTTGAACTCAAGTAGGTAGCTGAGGATATGCTTAGCCGCATTAAAGTGCTCAACATGAGGGAGCTAGTTTGTAGACAGAGTGTGTGATATCCGGCGATGTACATGTACTTAAGTATATCAGTGAACCAATGAGTGATTTTTGACTTTTGTTCGACCTTCTGACATCCTGAACAGTCATGGCACTTATTGAATTTCAAAGGTGTTGAACAAGCTTTGCAGTCTTCCATTTTAAACTGTTTCAACAAATAGGGAGGGGAACTTAAATGCCAGCTTTTCCTCTAGTGATTTCCATCCCCAAAATGTGGTAAACTCGACCCTTATCTACCTACTTGAAATCGCAATTCAATTTGACGTTTAATGCTTTTCAATCTTGCGGAATTGGAGCAAGCAAGTAAGATGTCATCTACGTAAACTGCTACTATGTTTATTTCATTCCTTATTTTCAAAACATAGACGCAAGCGTCACCTTTGCATTTTACGAAACCAATCTCACGTAGTGCTTGGTTCCAATTACACCCCGATTGCTTGAGACCATAGATAGATTTTTTGAGTCTGGGTACTTTGTGCTCGTTACCTTTTTGAATGACGTGTTCTGGCTGCTGCATTTGCACTTTCTCCTCCAATTTTCTGTTCAAATAGGCTGTCGAGACATCCATTTGGTGCACAACCAGATCATATTCAGCAGCGAGGGCAGGGATTAATCTTATAGATGAGTACCTTGCGAGTGGTGAGAAAACCTCTTTATTATCTGGCCCATATTTTTGGCTACAACCTTTCGCAACTGGTCTTGATTTATACCTTTCTGGAAGGCCATTCTTACCATGTATTATATTGAAGACCTATCTTTTGCATGTCTCCAGTAAGGCCATCAATCACATTAGCAATCAGGAATACTTATTGTTTCCGGCTCACAATACTATTTTCGAGAAAATCCCCTTTTCGTGTAAATGGGGTTAAGAAAATTAACTGCATCATAACTCTAATAGTAGAACTAAAACAAAAATATCAATGTCCTCTTTAGGAACCATGCAGTAGCGGACAGATATCAAGTTTGAAGTAAATTGGTTTACTTGTTTAGTCATACAGAGTACAGACAGACAGACAATCAGCAGATCTATTCTGTCGAGCTTCTTTATCATAGGAATGATTAATATCTCGAGTTTCATTATTTTTTACGAATACAATAGATAGGTATAGGTACTTGTTTTATATTAAAAGTGTAAGGCCGGCCATTCACCACACAAAATAACTGTGCAAATTGGTGTTTACGCAGTTCATTAGTATTGTGAATGGTGGTGTTTGTACTGTTTGTGCAGTTAACGATTTAGATTTTTGCACAAATTTTAAGATTTGCGCAGTGAATGGACAAAATTGCGCAATCGTTCAGTTCTCTGAAATTTTTGGTAATTGCACATCAGTGAACTGCAAGTACAAACAACAAAGGATCTTTTTTTTATGACAGGGAAGATGCAAAATCATTTCAAACTCAATTTATGAGAGGCCATAAAATATGAGGCTAGCGAATATGTTTTTGTGAATGAATATGAATGTGTGTGAATATGTACGTAATTATTTATTGAAAAAAAGGATCTGAATGGGAGTCCCGCTTGCATGCAGTACCTAAATACTGAAATAAAAAAATAGCTAACTAAAAGGTGTCACCTTCAATAGAAGTTCGTCAAAAACATGTTTTCCATTCGCACATAATTTTGAAAATCGGTTTGAGAAGTACTTGTAAAGGGTGGTTAAATTTTAAGGGCCGATGTTGAATGTGAACCACACCTAAACGTCAAGTTTTTTTCTTATGAAAATGGACGTTCAAATCAAAATGCATATTGAAGAAAATCATATTCAGTGATGAGGCACATTTTCACCTTTTTCAGGCACCAACAAAGGGTGACTGTATGGTGCGGTTTATGGGCTGGCGGCATCATCGGGCCGTATTTTTTCCAAAATGAGGCCGATCAGGCAGTTACTGTGAATGGGATGATTACGAACTTTTTATGGCCCGAATTGAAAGATATGGATGTGGACGATATATGGTTTCAAACAATGGTTCAATTGGCCACCAAGATCATGGGATTTGACACCGTTGGACCGTTGGGTTATTTGAAAGAAAAGGTGTACGTCGATAAGCCAGCAACAATTCAAGAGCTAAAGGATGAGATAATTTGGCACATTAACGGCATACAAAATTTGGACCATCGGATGGAGGTGTGCCGCCGAGATAGCAGCGGCCATTTGGCCAATATTTTGTTCCGTACGTAATAGAACCATACCAATATTATCATAATAAAAAGAAAATCAACATCGGCCCTTAAAACTTAACCACCCTTCACATATATTCTAATTCTTTTAACAACTCAGTTTGCACTAGTTTTTGTCTTTTTAAATAAAGGTGTGTTGTGTAAACACCCTTTTTTTCGCGGTTATTTTGTGTGGTGAATGACCGGCCTAAGGAAAAATGCACTCAAATAAATATCAGCGCAGTGCGTACGTACTTTTATTTTAGATTTGCTTAAAATTTCGTCTTTCACATTGTTTATATTGAAATCAAATTTAGTTTTTTTTTATGCAGGATATAAATAATATTGTCTTCTACTTAATAAAACGTCTCGAACACTACTGCACGAGGCCCTCCTATCGGAAGATGGGGCCTTTGTTGGTCAAATTAAGTTAAAAATCATAATCGAAATAAAATGTTGCCAGAGTGGAAATATGTATATACAAAATTTAAAAAAAAAAATGCAAAAGTTTAAAAAACTTGTGGATACTTACCTTATTTTTTTCATTTTTATACCTCTGGTCACACATACTAAAAATAAGCAATAAAATATGAAATTTTAACAGTAATGGTGTAAATTTAAATACCCTATTCAACACAAATATATTTCTTTGTTGTGTCTACCTATTTTTTTATAGATATGCAAATTTATTTTTTCTTTTGCCTTTGTTTTATAGCTGTAGGTAAATTTTTACTAACACAAGGATACTTTTATTCAAAAATATACATATGAAAAGAATTAAGCCACCATTTTCACCGGTCAAACATCTTCAAATAGTGAATAGTAAAAAAAAAGAATACAAATAAAAATTATGTACTATAATAATACATAAGACCCTCTCATCCATAAGCATAACAATTAATGCATGCGCACTCTCGTCGATTCGACTTTCTTCCTCTTAATGGGGCACAGGCTGAGGAACAGCCTCCTGTTTCATAATTTTTGTGTCGGCTACGCCATAGTCGCCACTCGCCAGTCAACGAATTGCCATCAGCTTGAGAAGAATATCTCTTCCATCTGTTCCATCCGTTTGATACTTTGGACAAAAAAACAAAAACAGTGATTGAATAAATTTCATCAAAAACTTGGAGTAACCAATTTCTATTTTTTGTTTTTTTTTTTTTTTAAATCAACCATCAAAGAGTAGGTACTCCGCGGTATATAACGCGACGTGGAGTGAGTGACAAACAAGGGGAAAAAAATGCGTTCAATTTCACCCTATAGGTAGGAATGCGACGACGTAATCGTAGAACAACAAAGCATCTAACGTTCTACATACAAGAATCGGAAGTATCGGTGGTTCGGGGTTTCCTTCGCATCGGGTTGGCTGTCGATGTCGAGGACCTATGTACACACATTTACGCGGAGGCTGTTCTCTGCTATTCATCCCTGTTTGTCGTTTTGCCGGAGACAAAACACGACGACGACGACGACAACGACGACGACAGCACACAATTCAAAGGGAAAAGTATCTATACATGCTCACATAACGCCAAGTATTCATCGTGAATGTTGGACTCGTATTCGTAGCGTACAAGAGGAACTCCTCAACTTCTCCACCTTTAGCTAACCGATAGCAGTTCGTGTATCCTTGTCTCTAGCGGCGGTAGTTGTTTTTTTTATTTTTTCTGCTTCGCAGCGGGTCTATCGGAAGTATCTATTCGGATGTGTGTATCTAATTATCTAATGTACCTGTAGTTTCGTTTTTTTCTTTTGTAAATTAAAGTGCTAAGTGATATTTACACTAAAATTATGTGTGTGAAGTGCTTTTAATTAGGTTGCAGCATCCTATTGGAAAAAGAAATCATCATCCAATCAGTGTGCTTAAAGGAATTCAAATAAGGATACAAGTTCTACTTAGAAGGTGAGAAAAAAACGTATCTATTGAGATGACCTTTTGCGGTTCCCATGTATAGTTTTCGTGGCTTATCAGTTCGAGCGATCTGTTTTTGTTGATCAATTCTTGATCCCCAAGTCGCGATCTTTATGAAATTTAATTCGGTATCGAACCCTTGGAATATAATCAGTCGCGTTTCTTGAATAAAGGATGCGGGTATGTCATCTCAAGGGATGAGTTCCGCCTTATCGCAAAACGGCGTGAGAGTTGCTGTCCTTTGTGCTATGTCCGCGGGTTTGCGTCTTGTCAATCGATCAGTTTCGATCAAATGGACGTGATGATAACAAAGGATCTGCGGCAGGATACTAACAATGAGTTGCGTGTTTTGTATATTGTGGGTTTTGTTCTGACATTCTGAAAGAGATACAATGTTGGGAATGTGTGTTATTGTGGTATACACGGGATAGGGATAAAGGTTATTGGCCATAAGACGCGCTTATGCATAAATTTAGGAGTTATACGTTTGTTGGTAATCAGAATTGAGTGTTCAATCGATTATGTGCCACATCTGCTAAGTAAACATGGAATTGAGTTTAGTAGGTATGATTTTGCTTTATTTCTATGTCAACCTACTTTTTGTATCCACATATAACTGGCATTATGTTTAACACGTTGTGGAGAAGCCCTTCGACGAAGACTGATCTTAAGTAGGTATTTGTTTGTATCTTGAATTGATAGTTACATTTTTGGTTATCCTTTAGTAGTTACTGTGGATGTTCAGAGTTCAAATCGCAAAAAGTACCAAGAGGTTTTTTCACAGCTCCACCCCTAGAGAGCGTCTGGGTCTGACAAACATGCAAAAGTACTACTGTCATGAGAAAGCTTTTCAAAAACCCTCTCTCTTTTGGATACGTCATTAAAGAGTAGGTGCCTTCTAAATATGCAGAAATGTGCGCTTATTCCATTTATTTGTTGTCCAAGGGACCAAGTCTGGTTCAATCTTTGTTCTTATTTTTAAGGGCTTCTTAAGTTGTTGGCTGATTGGCTGCGTAAAATTCTCACCTGATCCGGGACAAAACCCAGTTTAACCCTGCTGTGTAATCCATTGTAGCTGGGTCTATTTCAATCCGTGGTGGATCTGGGAATCAACCAACAAACGTTTTCAACCAGCCCAGTTACGAGACAGCTCCCTCCAGATGCGTACGCCAAGTTGGTTGGAGGTTATCCTCTACCGTGACATCCGGGGTAAATACGAAGACGTTTTTAGCTGGAAAGTTGGACTCCCTCCGTTCTACATGAGTCAGCCATTTTAACCGCTGTATACGAGTTCTTCTGGCCAAATCCCAAATCGATCTCACTGTTAGTATAGGCCGTATAGTTTGGCGTTTTATCTTCTTCTCCCCTCGTCGTATATGCAGAACGACCACTCGAAGAACTGAGGGCATCCTCATCCGAATCAAAGTCCATGCCATGTCCATGATTAGTGTCTTATAATGCGTTACCTTAGTAGTTCGAGACAGGCCTTTGTATCTCAATTGCCAAAGTCAGCACATTGAAACACCGATTGGCAATAGTGATTCTCATTCTTCGTTTGATCTCCCTTCTGGTGTCATTCGCAGGCGCACAATAAAGCCTAAATAGACAAACTCCTATACTACCTTGAAATTAGATCTTTCTATTGTGGCATTTAGGCCAAGACGCCGCAGATGTTGAGTGTTGCATGTATTTTGTCTCCGATAAATCCATCCTTGCTGCCTCGATCTAAATGTTGGGAAATGCCCCACTGGTGACTGCCTGCTGAGTTTTTCCGATTATGTCAATGTCATCGGCGTTGAAGAACAATCCCCATTCCCCAATCGTTCGTTGCATACTAGGTCCGTTCGTGTACTTTCTGCACTAAAATTCGTAGATTAACAAATTTCAAAGAGTGGATTTGACAGAGGATTTGAAAGAGGACTGATTTGACAGTCGAACGAAATTTCTTGCACTAAAATTAGTAGCATGCGGAAATTTCTTACTCTTTCGTGAGTGCTCTCTTTTGCGAAAAACTACGAAAATTCTCCGTATGCGAACAGCTTTTCGTAAAAATTAGTAGATTTTCGTAAAAATTCGCTGTTTTGGGAGGGTACGCGAACGGACCTAATGAAAAGCGATAGTAATGGATTGTCATCGGCTTTTAATAATCAGCAGTCCTTGTACTTAATTTGGGCTGCAAACCTAAGGTTTAGGCAGGAAGGTTACTCTGATAGCGGATAGAAAGTACAAGGATTGTCTGCGATGGTTAAATTGTGATACATATGATGAAAAAATAGACAGTACGCCATGCAAAAATTGCCGAAGTCTAACTCGTGTGGGACTTATTTTTTCCCGAATAAATGAGAAACCCAGCTTATAACGTATTGAAATGACAAAGGATCCTCAGAAACCATGTCATGGCAGTGTTTGGCAAAAAAAATCTTTCAGATATTGCGCAGTCATCTATTACTGAAGACTTGCATCTTTTCCGAGATAGTTGCAGTCATCCTACACATAGTAAGTATTAAATACATTAGTTCTGTTTTAAGCTGATGGTGATGATTTTGGTCGTACCTATATTCTCTTACGGGTTCTGAGGCCTATACAACGCCTACGAGACATCCTTTGTGATTTCTAAAGATATGCCTCAGCTCTCACCAACTTTCTCTGAGTTGTCGTGCTTCCTTCTCGTCTGTTCTGCGTCATGTACTAAATACTTCTATTCGCTGTCATTTGGTAGAAATTCTGATTCTGGAAGATAGTAGACACACAGCGTAAAAATACTGCGAATTTCCTACGAACGAATGCAAAAATCACATAGAACTCTCCCCAGTCAATATTGACACCGCCCATGGAGGACTGCACAAAGCCTTGATTGTACATACACATACATATAATATCACGTGATTCCAGTATGACATGGAAAACAGATGAGAGTTAATTATCTTAATCTTGCGACAAATTTCTTGCAGTCACGAATTAGATTGGCAAGATCTTAAACGCAGCATGACTATCGCTACAGACCTAAATTTGTAGATACGGCAACCTTTCCACGGGTTCATGGTCCCTGCGACCATTAGAATTGAAATATTTTTACTCGGCGGAAAGAAGGTAGCTTGCACTCCAGTCTTATTTGCGAAATTGATCGCAGCCATTTGTGGATATTCGTCTACAATCCAGGCTCCTGGGTACTACTTTAGAACAGTCGACCTCATACATACTTCTAAAGCAGCTGTAGCTGGATCAGTGTGGGGCTAACTTCTCAACAGAGCGTTTTATACTAAAAGATGGTGGATATAGCTTTGATTCTAGAATCCAATGATATAAATTTCAAGAGATTCAAACGTCCATATAATTCGAAAAATTATTTTTCACTGCCAGAGAATTGAGAGTGACTTGAATTAAATTGATATGACATCAGTCTTAAATATTTAGTTTTATTGGAGATGGAGGCGGTAACACTATTTAAGGCCATCGCACAAATAGTTCCCAATCTAGCGAACAGACAGTTCTCAGGCACAAACCAACAGAAAGCACACGCACGAAGTACATAATATACCTAAAGGTGATTCATTCCAATGGGTGATGTCTATATATATGCGATTTTTGCATTCGTTTGCACTTCACAGTATTTTTTTTCGACTTCGTACTTTCGGAACGAATTATTTAGTTGTGTTACTGTGCAAATGGAATGGATAAGGTCAGGACCAAACCTTTAATTCAATCATTGAATAGACTACTACTACACCGTGGTTTGCTTAGATTTTAAATCCATTGGTAGTTGTCAGCAAGGAGCCATAGCAAAGGAAACAGAAAACCTCGAGGTATATCTTTTAAACCTTAAAGCCTTAATTGCCAGAGAATCTTGTACCTCACAGTGGGATATTCATTTTGAATCAGTTAAGCAGACAGCGAACTGGGGCGGTCAGGCTTTGAAATAACGAGTGTGATTCACAACTTGAAAAATAGCCAAAATCCTTGAGCTAAATCCTTGATAACCTCAATACACGTTTATTAATAAGCGATAAGTATATAAAAAAATGGGGAGTGTTTTGAGGACAGGTCAGCGACAGCGACCTGCGAATACGAAAGAGCGAATTTTCGCAAATTTCGACGCAGGGTTCGGACTTCAATAATAAAATTTAGCAGTAGATTCTTACAGAAAGTGCAGCAGATCCGTATTTTCCGCAGCAGATTTGTTTTTGTTGCAAAAAATACAACAATAATGGGGTTTAGATTTATACACATATATTTTTTACGATAAAATAAGGTTAAAACAAACTTAAATTGCACAGTTTAAAGTAAATTTAATCACAAATCTTTGCACGAAATTATTTTTTTATAAATTTTTTAATAACTGATTAATTTTCAGTTAAAATCAGTTCTTAAAAGAAATTTTCCATCAAAAAATTTACGTTTTTTCTAGATTGTGTTACGATTTACATCTAGAAAACATCAAATTTTCAACCGTTTTCACATTCAAAAATCGCAGCAGACTTCAAGCGCAGTGGCGCAGCAGATTTTAAATATTTTCCAAATTCGCAGTAGATCTACTGCAATTGAAGTAAAGTCCGAACACTGTTTCGACGTTTCATTTACCTACAGCAACGAATTTCATTTGTCATTTACTTAAGAAAAAAAGATTTGTGAGGTTAACTCTCGCGAATGTTTTAGTCCTGTGAATGTGAATTGCGTTCCACATCGGTGGAATGTGAACAAAATTTGACAGTTCGCGGAAAATTCTGCGAATTTTTAATTTTACCTCAAAAACTAATTACATTTTATTTTTTTTTTATGTAAATCGAGAGATAAATTGAGCTCTCTTCTTTGGGAATAGAAAAATTGTCAATTAATTGTGCCAAAAATTATATGTTCATAGTTCGTTCATTCGCTTGCGGCTGAGCTGTGTATGTGTCTTTGTTGCAAAACCACTTCAAACAGTGAAGCAGAAAGAGAGTTATTATCATATTACGTGTAAACGAGGATATTTCGCCAGTGATCAACTTAAGTGATGTGGTTCTCGATATTATATCTTTCTACGAACTGAGCCTTATTCCCACTCTTTAATTAGATTCCATTAAGGTTACTGATTTGCCCACAATCGAGTGGAATTCTACTTTTCGTAATCAAATTGAGCGGAAATATTTCTCAAATGAAAGCATCATCATCCACAAACCAGTGTGTCGCCTATTAATAGCGTGAGTTGTCATAAAACGTTTATTAAGCTATGCTCCACTAAATCTGGCGTTAAACATTTAACAGCGCTTGTGTTCCACTCACCGAGTAGCTACTTTGATTTAAGAACAACAAAGGCTGCTTTGTTCTCGTCAAACTACCAAACCCTCACCACTATCACTGCCGCCTATTGTTTCAGGAGTTTCAGAAAATCTTCCCATCGAAAGGACGACTTCCTTCCGCGTGTGCATCACAGCTTGATAGTGTGTCGCGCTGCATGTAAATTGGTTTTCCCTTCTCGCATCACTTGATGGTGGTCTCACATTACGGAAGCCGCCCTTATTGGATCAATTACAAATTTCATTGAGCGTAAAATTGTGACGCAACATTGCAACCCCAATCTACTACAAGACATACATATCCGTGTGCATCCGTTGAAAGAAGAAACATTTCTCTGACACTTCTGGTGGATGGACAGAGTAATCTTTAGACTCGCCAACACCTTGAAGTTGCCTTAGCCTAAGTCGGCTGTTTTGTGAGTTTATGCGTTCGCCAGAAACTCCGCCGGAGTATTGCGATTCGCGTCGGCTATGGAATTTGTTCTGTCGGAATTATGTTCTCTACAAGAAGAAGACAAATATTCATGCTAAGTAGGAGAGGCAAACAGCAAAATACTCGTCTCCAAAGTGGCTCCATGAACCGCGCAATTACTGCGTTTCCCAACAAATGACAACTCAAGTGCAAGTCTTTTATATTTTTTGAATTTAAATGCAAATTACTTGTAATTTTATGAATGGCCAAACTATGCGCATGTCAACGTTTATGATTCCTCAGAAATTGTTTATGGCCTGAACTGAGGGAGATCCGAAAGCGATAAATCCGAGGCCCTTTAATGCGCTGTCACAGCTTCGAATTTCACTTTTATTTTATTTTTTTGTTGCTTGTGTGCGCAACAAACAGCCTTTTGAGTCCGTCTTGTCGCCTACAATTCGTTACGAATTTTCTTTTTTAAATTATTATTATTTTCTGTTGGGCATTGTGTATAGTATTTGTTTGTTTTGTGTGTATAAAATTGCGCATAATAAAAAGAATAAGACACTTTTGAGATACATATTTTCACGCACATACATTTATACATACATATACCGAATGTGATATTAGGATATGCGATAGAGTTTAACTGCGTAGACATAATGTTCGTCAGGTGTTTGCAGGTTATGAATATGCGAAGCAAAAAATGCTGACTTAGTATATTGCTTGAGGTGTCTCCGTCCGCGTGCAAGCTGTTTTTATTTGTGAAAACCAAGTTTTCTGGCATCCGCGACAACTTGGTCTTTGTACGGGCGATTGTGATTCGAAAATCCTCTTCTCTGGAGCATTGTTGTCCATTCCCCCCAATTCGTCGCTTCTTGCTCCAGTTACCTCAAATCAAATAGTTTCACCTGTTTTACGACTCTGGCGCGGTAATCTTCGGGGTTGGTCTTTTTACAAGTCAGAGATCTGCATGAATCCATTTATTTATCGTTGTGAATCATTCGCTAAAAACGAGCCTTTCACAGTCTCACGCACACAGGAAACAATCGACTATGAATAAAGCTGGAAAAGATAACGAAGTTCACTTTACGAAACGAATCGTCATGGTGTTGGTATTCATGAGTCTCATATTCATAGGGTCACATTTAAAGTATTCATTGAATGAAATTATTCACCTACAAACTAAAGTGATATGTTTCGAGTGGCTCCTAAAGCTGGAGGTCTCTGCTCCAAGAACTGTTTGTCGTGCTTCTCTTTGCAGCTGGAAAGCGGACAGTGGGAGCTCCATATTCTAAAGACGTCAATGCATATCTTGGCTTTACATCCTGGTGCAGGGCATAGAGTTCGCCCTCCTCCCATAAGCGGTCTAATATTCGCCAAAATATTTTTTGCTCGAAAGTGCCCATTATTTGCTCAGCTTTTTAAGTTCTTATGCTCCATATAGACTGGTAGGATAATCGTTCCATAGAGCATTAATTTGGTCCGTCAAGTCAGGTGTCTTGAACCCAGTTTTTATTCCAAACCGAATTTCAAACAGTTTGCTGGGTTATTTTTCATCGTGTGTCGTTATAAACAGAACGTCACTGTTGACTTCACAATACCCTATTTTTACAGCAGGCAATTTTGTGATCGCTGATAACATAGAGTAGATACTTCGTCTTGTCCTCATTCGCTTCAAGAGAAAGTTGTTTGACAACATCGTCTGGACTCTTGTGGAAGATAGTGCTGCCTTCCGTGATGACACCTGCCTCGCTCCCACGAAGAAGTCACATGACAACTCATCTCCGAGGCGGGTTTTGAAAGGTCCAGAAGACTTATTTCCAAGTTATACTAGACTGAGATTCAAAGATGACGCTTTTAAGTAAAGAGAGAGTTACCCTCTCTCTCCGCAGAAGACTAAAGGATCTATTTTCATTGTACTTTCACAAGTGGGAAATAGTTCCTATCTGGCACTTGTTTCTTTAAGCGTCGAGTACTGATTAGACTTTCAACTCGTTCCAGCTCTCTTTTCTCGAAAACTCATCAGCCATACAGGTTCCTGCTACACACCTGTAGCAAGGGACCGGACAAGCAAAGCCAACATCTTCAAACTCTTTGCTAATGCACTGATCAAATCTCGATTTATTTCTAAAACAGTTTTTGCTTTAATAGTCCTCTGGTTGTCGCTAAAAATTATAACATCCTCTTGTAATGATGCCATGGTCAGAGAGTATGATCGAGCTGCATTCGTTGAGCGCTTCCGAGACGACCCCCGTGCCTTTGTCCATTTCCGTTTTCGAAACATCTATATCAGACAGCCACAATAGGTCACGAGTCACCTGCGGCCTCACTTAAAAACATTGTCCGTTTCATCTCGCACACTCGCAAGAGGTAGGGCCGCGTGTTTGAAGTACATATAACTTTTTATCCCTACTGTAGTTTTGACCATCAAATTTATTGGCACGTCTTTCGCTTCTGAATCACTTCATCACTGAAGCCAACAAACCCCTGCAAATGGTTGCTGTTCTTGTTGTAAAAGATTCTTTGGCTGAATCTGTATCTGTTTGAAATGGAAAAAATAAATGACTACCAAGAGTCCTCATTATTCTGATGGATAGGGTAGTCACACAGCAGGTGATGAATAGATTCGATACAAAAGGAAAAGCCCGCGATAGATGCAACGTCGATCCTTTCCTAGCGAACTTATCAGTCCTTTCGTTTATTTCCACATCCATATGCTCTGATATCCAACTGAAGGTCACCGCACTGATGGTTCACTCCCAGTCCCTTACTAGCCAGTTATCTCAGCTTAGTTATGCGAAGTTGAGCCTTTCACATAGGACTGGAGGAAAATACCCCGAAACCAGACATTGTCGGCATAGGCCATCGCGGCCACTTTCTGGAATACACAATTTCCAATATAGTTACCTCCAAAAAGTCGAGTCTTTTCTCTGCCTACAAGTGTATAGCACTAAACTCTTAACAATCGCTGCCTATGAATATCATTCAATCAACTTTCCACACTCAAAGGTTTCAAACTTCTTTCATGACGGCAATTTTCTGCGAAATCGCCTCAACCTTGTTACCAGCCGCCATGACCTTGCCTAACGTAACCTCGCTTTAGTCATTGGAAAAGCCATGAATTTATACCGAAATTGAAAAGTCTAGCCTGCCATATGCAACCAGAGCTTGAACAATTCCTTTAGAACGAGCAATTTGAGATTTCTACTTACACCTTGTTGTTCGCGGCATCATAGATGAGCGTACTCGTATGTTATTGCATTACGTTTCATGGCAAAGGTATTAAAGTCGTATATAGAGGGATCAGGTTCAACATCGCCTCACGGCTTCAAATGAAAAACAGTCAATTCTGCAAAACATTAGATATAATTCCCTGAATGGAGGATAAGTTCCTCTAAAATTGAGTCACGGTTTTTTCATCGTAAACTTTCGCAGTGCGATCATAGTGGCAGCACGTGCTTTCTCTAATCACCGACTTTGTCCAGTCATTCGACATCGTCCACCGAGAGCTCATTACAACGCTTCTTTCTTTTTTTTTTTTTTAATTTTAAATTGTCGAGACCAAAGAACCAATTCGAGGTGATTAAACAAAAAATAAAAAGCAAAAAAAAAAAAAAAAGAATAAAGTTCAGATGAAGCGCTAAAGTATACGAAGCATATGAGCGCTGGAGTTTTTCGCAAGCTCGGCACAAGTCACGGACAAATCGTTGTTTATTTTGATTTAGTGACATTGTCCGTGATGAAGGCGACATTGGCGAACTGCACTCGCGGCGCACCACTGCATAGGGCTCGGGTTCTGGGTTCAATCATTAGTCAGTGATCTGGGCGCGCGCATAATACTCGTACACTACCAAGCTCGTACTACATACAGTTGGTGTTTTGTGATTCTACAACCAGAGTCGTAAATTCGGTGGCCAAATGACGTGCGGTATATGAGACTTGGCTTCTCTCTCGCGTGTTGGTGTCATAATTTTGATTCGTCTCGTCCCGAAGTGCATATTGCTTGCTGTAAGGCTTCAGCCCTCAGCCTGCCCGTGTGCCTCGAGACCTATTAACTTGTTCTCGGGAGTGGGAAAAACGAAAGCTATGCCTGTCCGTATTGTCGTTGTCGTCGGGAAGATACTGCTGAATCAATATGGATGCAAAAAGTAATGATTTGTTGTGTCTGTTTATAATTATGTTAACGTATTGAGTTACAACACTAAAGCGAGATGAGATTATTAGTCGTAGGATGTGTTTTGTGTGTATCTATCAGTACCAGTGGCGAGTGTTAAGTTTCCTTTAAGTGTTCCCTTAATGTTTATTGAAGAATGTGCGCAACTACAGACAGAAGTCTGTTTGTTTGTTGAATCCAATTTGTATGCTTGATATGTAGGACATAAAACAAAAAGATGCAATGTCAACGAGGAGTTAAGGATTGTGTGGATATTAACATTGTCTCTTTACCTATGTACTGATGTGCGGCTGGGTTTATTGGCCTGGATTGTAATGAAAACGAAAGTCTTCTTCTCGTGAAGACATGTTCTATATTTGTGGGCTCGAATTAGTAAGAATAATGACTGGCAAATTTTTTTATATTGCCACTCTGAACTGAACAAATTATTTTGAGTTCAATTTTAAGACAAGTGGGAGAAATTGATGAACTCTATCGATTGGTCTTGTCAAATTCGAAAATTAACCGTCTCTCATAGTACAGTGGGGTATGTGGTTCAAATCAGATCGAAAAAGAAAATTTTAGCCCGAGAAAGATCTCTAGATTGATTCAATCTTAAATTGATTCAAGTCTACTAAACTACAATATAAACGTCTTTAAAGCCGAAATTTCCCGATTTATATAGACCATCGCATGCCTATACTAAAAGAGGTTTGCTTCAAAAAAATGGTCAATTGCGAGGTGGTCCTCGTGCAAGAGTGTCCCGGACGTTTTTATAATTACATATTTTTGACTACATCTGGAAGGACAGGCCAATATTTTTTGATCACAGTAAACACATAAAAAAAACTTTGTACTCTATATGCATGAAACCTTATAAGCTTTGTTCTAAAATCTAAATATAAGACTGTCATTTTTACAATTATCTCTGTAAAATTTAAATCGAAGAGTCGATAGTTGCAATAAATGCCGTAGAATACACAGTTTTTTTTTGGTTAGGGCCTTGAGGAATTAGGTATAAGAAGTTTTTTAGTTATTCTACCCACCGCTTGGACTTCTTATAGGTGATACCAGATAATAAGAAACGCATCCCAAAGCCTTTCTTATGATCCGTCATGTCAAAACGACAACCAAGGCTTACGTTTTGATCATGGTGAAGTTCACGAACGAGTAACACTTGGGAATTATTATAAATTACTAAATAAATTCTTTAAAAGCGCTAATTCCATTTTTTTTGTCACAACACTCAGTCTGTGTCAACATAGTCACAGTAAGACAACGTACAGGCCGAATTATCGAAAATATCGCAGCCGTAAGAGCTTCAATTCAAAATGAGCCAAATCAGTAGATTCCGCGTCATTCACATGAAATGGTTATCTCTTGTTGCGGTGAATTTTGCGTAAAGACCTTGGTCTACACCTTTAGAAGATCAAATTAACTTAGGGATTGACGTTTCTGGATCATTTGAATCGCTCCTCCGACTAGGCACAAGTTTGAAGAAAATACTAAATTATACATCAAAAAAAGATCTAGCTTATTTTTGGTAAAATTTTCCTTACCGGACCCTTGCATCCAGAAAAACTGGAGGTCCCCTGTTCCATAACATTGCCACGGGTCTTAGTCAGGTAAGCAGTTACATACGTATGTCTGTTTAGTTTTGCTCGTATTAATACTATTAAATTAGGTTAGGTAGATGGGCGCTTTATTGCAAAATTCACTGCTCACTTACGTCAACAATTTTGGTCCATTGTGTGTTTGCCCAATAATTAGCATTTCAAAGGAAGTAATCAAGAGATGGCGCTATAAGCAATTGGATGAGGTGCTGTTTAATGTCACTAACGTGGGAGTTTTAGTGTGATCACACTGCAGTCAATAAAGACATTCGATGCCCTTTATTATTTTTGACAATTTCTTACTTTTAATGTACCTACCACTCAGTGCTGTAATTTTGAGTTTTTGTTCGGCAGTACCTATAATTTGATCTTGTCCCACAGAAATGGGAAGTGTTTTATAGTACCGGAGTCAGTAGGGCCGTTTCAACTCTTCTGACAGAAGACTATTTTTTTTGTTATCGGAAAAAGTCCAATTTGCTGCCAGAACGTATTACTCCTGTTTCCTGTTATTGCTCAATTCATTTCGCTTTTCAATATTTTACACACAGCAAAAGGCATTTCGAAAGTTTCTGCTTGAATCGAAATATGTAGGAGTGCCATGCATGGCAAGATATAGATTACTTGGTGTGCCCATAAAACCCGGTACTAAAGTAAAGTGGATTTTGAATTGTTGCGGCAAGTAAGCCTGGAATTAAAGCTATCAGATAGTAGTGAACTAATAGCAGCTTGACTGAAAGTAAAAATATTGTAGTCCCTAATATTCCGTGGAAAGTAGGTACTTTGTAGGTAGGTACAACTAGGCCTCTAAAAACGCTACACCTGAAATACACTTATGTGGCTTGGAGGATGGAAGGAGACCTTTAAGTCCAGGAGTTGCGTAAAAGTAAAGTTAGTGTACCTACAGCACTGGAGTATTATTTTTATATGGAACATTATGTCCAAATCCAATGTTGGAATGGTGCTAAAAGTTCTGCTGACACATATGTAGAACGAACCTTGCATACGAGAAAATATCAATGCTTCTTAAACCAGAGAATGAATGAACATACAATTTTAGTATTCAGTCTATGGCTCTTAGTTCTTTTTGTAATCTTATCTTATTTTCAAAAGAAGGAGAATCTCTTCTTTTTTTTTTTTAAATTTAAGATTTTTAAATCTCTTTTTATATTTGATACCAAACCGTAAGTCTCCTGTTTTGTCGAAATTTAAGAATGGCAGCACTGGCCGGACAAGTGCATTTGTACAGTATAATTCAAGCCTAATACTACACAATGTCCATGCCCAAAATCAAACCGAGGGCTCAAAAGAGACGTTGACATTTGACGAATGACAGCTAAAAGAGTGCGTTCGCAAATATATCCACATATATTATATGTATCTCAATGTTAAAGGTTAGGGCTGGCAAACATTCTTTAAAAAAAATAGTATATAAGCATTAATAGTATCCGAATTCCCTTTTATTGGATTATTGGGTAGCGTAGTTGCGTAGTATAATCGCGTTTTGGCAGTACGCAATACTGGATGACAGAATTGCAAATTATTTTCGAAGCCCTAAGCCTGAACCCCTCTCGTTATCGTTGAGAGATTTAATTGTCCTCCAGAAAGTATTGAAATTACCAAACTGCTCCGTGTTTCCTTTATTGGTCGTAATTATTGAGTTTGAAAGGCAAAATTAAACTAAGTTCATGTAAACATATGAACACATATGAACACAGTATGTTTAAGGACAGAAGTCTTGTCAAAACTATATTGCCATAATCCTGTGATTTCGTACAAGTGTCACTATAAGTTCAAAGTTTAAGCAACTAACTAGAAATGCCTAAAATTAAACGGCTTAAATCTATGCACATTTTTGTGTGTGTACTCGCATCATTTAGCTGTTAATTTGCATTTGGAGCAACAGTTACTAAACAAACATTCACATACTTATATTGATCTCCAAAATGGCATGCACTACTGAATGTGAGCATGCCCGTACCCATCTTCTTCACCTAAATCTGCTCTCAAACAGCCTCCTGACACCGTGCTGAGTGCTATGAAGCTATGCTGACAGAGAACAAAAAAAAAACTCGCTGAGTCAACCAAAATGAAAGCAACATTGTCGCCTTTGTGTACACACGCAGGGGCGTGGTCAACCTCGATAGGGCGTATACAACCAAACAGGTTCTCGTAAACATAAACTCCATTCATCTGGTTCTAGATACATAATAGCACAACTGTGTATTGTTAACCCCAGCCAATCGGGTGTCAATAGAATAAAAATGAATATTGTATGTGTTTGTGCGCATTATATGCCTGTGAAAAGGCGCACGTTTCTCCGTCGCGGTCGTCGTCTGCAGTCAGACGACACAAGAAGGGTGGTGACGTCTGGTTTACCTGAGTAAATACTGAAAATGTCCCTTCTCAGTGCTTCAGACCCAACGACAAGCGTTACCCTCTTGGTTGGGGTAGTGTGTTCAAAAGATACCTACATGAAAGTTGCCTTGAACCACCGCCCTAAAGGCAATACCTGTCAGGGTGTAGGTAGGTACCTACCATGAAATCTGATGTCTGGAAAATTTTTAATCGATTTTTCCTATACAATTTAGTACATGGGTTGGGTGGAATTTAAATTTTTGTTAAGGAATTTCAAAACAAAAAGAATAAAATAAAAGAGCTCTGAACGCGCTTGGATACGTGATGTTTTCGAAAACGTGACTTTGTATTGATTTTCGAAAGGAAAACATTTTCATTTTCGATTCGATTGTGTGTGCACATAGACTCTATATTCAAAGATACGTACGACGAGGCTTGTCTTTTTATTTGGAAGAGAAAAGAAAAAAAAACAATTGAAAATTTTAATAATGAAATAGGTTAACATTTGTTACACAAGGCGAACGTCACGTTCGTTTTATTGAACGAAAGGTGTTAGCGGTCATTGTGGTGGCGGTGAGGCGGCAACGGACGTTGAATCTTATCAAAGTAAATTCTTCAATTTTTTGTTGTTTAGAAGTTCAGAAGTTGAATTGAAATGTTTTTACTTGTTTTTTTGTTAAAGTCGGTAGTTTATTTGCCTATTACGGGCTGACAAATTGAATGTGTAAACATTTGAATACCTATAATAGACCGTTGGGTGGGTGATAATATTGATGGTTGCAGTTTGTTTATACCTACCTATAAGAAAACTAAATTTGAGCAATTAGAAGAAACTAAAGGTAGGCACTAATAGGTGATGGTAACTGTTTGCAATGTAAGGTAACGTTGAAATGAGACTTCAAGGAGAGTTTTTGAGGTTGAGTAGGTAAAGGTTGTATGGGTATTAAAAACTTAAAGTATTTTAGTTCTACTTAATCTTAGTTGAAAAAAAAAAAACAGATCAGTGGATAGTAGATCTACTTCATTAATTTATATCTACCACTTTTAACTTATTTTTATTTAATACCGCGATCTCACCTCACGAAATCTCCGAGGTTTCGCATGCACGCATGAAATCTCGTGCTATCGCCGAAACCTCCACGAAATCTCGTTCAGTTCATCTATCTATGAGAGGTTGTCAAACTGAACAAACCTTAACGTGAACTGCAGTTTGTTTAATTTGTATGTTGCAACTTGTTCACAACCAATTTGCCATTCTGAGCCAACAAACAGCTGTTGGTTTGTTTGTTTCCCGCCACATAAAAATGAACAGACAATGGCATTCGAAATTATTTCAACTTTGTGCGAAAGGTTTACGAGATTTCGGAAAAATTTCATCAAAATCTCGAGATTTCGCTTCGGTGACAGCGCAGTATAATATTAATTTTTGCAGATCAATGACCGAGTTCCTAACACTTCGCTGATCTAGCTGCTAGAAAATGTTTGCACCGACATAACAGATTCTATCCCAGAGACCGTTAGATTCGTTAGCGCAGCAGCTATATTAGCCAAGTGTTGGGAACTCGGTCAATTGCTTAATCAGATTCTGATTATCAGAATGCACTCACCGCAAAAATGTACTGCATTAATTTTAAATGTTATGTTTTCGGTGTTTTTTTCATTATCGGCTTCACATTTTTCAAATATACTACTTTTTTTGGTCATTTTGCTTCACTTGCTGAGCTCTGCGTTCTCATCCCTGATCTCTACTTTCTCGCCTGTTTGACAGCTGCTAACTATCAGTTGTGGCTACTGTTTTAACGCAGGTCTAAGTCCCAGAGGCTGAAAAAATGTGTCATTTTTAAAATAAATGAATCCCATTAAAAAATATCTTTTAAGCTGGCTGTACACTTTCGTTCTTCATTACCAGTGTACGTTGTTCGTTTTTCTATGAACGTTCATCGAACAACGAACAATGAAGAAGCATTCACACTACAAAGATTGTTGATTAAGTTCTCTTTTTATATCAGAATGAATAACAACAATACATTGTTGGCAGTGACGGCGCCACTGTAAATTTTGAAAATAAAAGAAAAAAATAAGAGATCCTGTTGGACCAAACGCTGGTTATTAAAAAGAAAGCAGTTATCACCCAAAAATATACTCAATGAATTAAGACTGCAACCAGATGACTTCTTCCCCTCATAGAATCAATTTTTTCACCATCATATCTTTTGTACACTTTGGTAGTACTTCTTTTAGTTTCGCCACCAATTCCACGTAAGCCTTCCTCTTTTCATCGCGGTTACTGTATTCTTTGTATTTAATTTGCCACAAACCACAAACATGGAAACTTTTATAGCATTCAATGAATTTCTGAGGGAATTCTCTTGACAAACTTCTTAAGTCACTCATTATAAAAAAATAGATACTTCCCTGAAAAAGAACGTTCGATGAATAATTATTTTCATTTACATTAAAGGTGTTTAGTGTTTTAGTAAAAGCGAACACCGAAAATTCCAAATAGCTTTGAATTTCTAGTATACGTGTTCGTTGTTCGGTTTTGCTATTCACACTTTCTTTGTTCCGCGTACGTTCAACAACGAACACGGGACAAAAGACAAAAAGAACGAAAGTGTAAAGCCAGCTTTAGATTACTAAAGAATTAAAGGAATATTGATCTATTTCTAGAAGTGCCCTTACATTCGCACATCATATGGGTCATGTCATTCGTATAAGTCCGTTTCTGATAATCCTTATCTGCGGACATTCTTCCCTGGAAGACACTGTTTAGATCAGTATTTTAATTATAGCTTAAAAATTTCTCCGGATCTCTTACGATTTGTCTTCAGCTGTAAGGCTTTGGACACCCTGTATCAAACATCGATGCCTTGATACTGTCGACAATGTTCCCTGACGGAAGCTCTGCAGCGGCCAGTCTATCAGCTCTCAATAACGCAGTGTGCCTCAGCTCTCCCTAATTGTTTCCCAGTTGCCGTACTTCCTTCTCTACTTTTTTGCACCATGTTCTCCTAGAATCGTACCATCCTAAGTAAGCCCGTTCCATTGCATCGAGTAGCTGTCACACTTTCAGAGAGTGTGACCAATCAATCCACTGCCACTTTCGCTGTTGTATGGTTGTGTCTATAGGCTCTTGGCCCGTTCTCTGATAAATCTGTTCGTTTGAGACACGATTGGGGCAGAAAATCCTTAAAATATAGATCAGGCACCTACTGACGAACGTTCGCAGCTTCCTAGTGATACATAGAAACCGTCACTCTCCAGGTACAATATAGCAGAACAGATTTAAAGTTGAAACGGAACGGAAGTCGTAGCTTGGAGTTTTTGCTGTTTGTTTTACTTGGTTAAACTGTGTATCCCAAACACTATGGCTTGCTTTGGCTACTCGCCTGGCTATATCTAGTTCGGGACCACCATAGGTTGAGAGCTTCAGCAGCTTGCTTGTCGTTGTCTGTTTTTGGTGATCATTATATATGTACTTATGTACCTACTTATATCTAACCAATGTATCATTTTGGGAGAGAGATCACAAGTTGTAATCGACTTCTCCTGTTATCCTCCAATCCTCCGAAGAGGAGGAACTGTAAGATCAACTTTCCAGCTTCTACCTAGTTGCTTTTATTATCATAGCCAGTGTTATCGGATGCTCGACGTCTGCAAATGAACATAGAGCTATTTTCTTGGAGGTGACTCCTGAAGATAACGTAGATTTACCTCTTCTCTGTGCATACAGAGTTGCAAACAAATGAATTTTACACAGCGTTCCCGTGGTCATTCATGTTCCTTTGGGCTTTTGGCTCTAAGGAAAGTTGGTCTCTGAAATGTCAGAATCCCTTTCGATATTGAACTCGATTAATGCATATTAATACTAGATGCGGTTGCTATAAACGAATTTAGTACCTGAGGATATTTGATTCATTGTGACGATGTACTTAACGTTAAGCATGCGATTATCACCGCCTTTAGAAGACAACAAAGCGGGAGAACTGTGGAGAACTCCTGCAAAACATGAATGCCAGCAAAACCAGCTAAAACTTGAACTGCTCTTACCAAATTAATGGCATCATCTTAAGTTAAAATTGGGTCATCCAATCCATGATTACTCAATTGCATTATCATTGTCAAATACACAAGCAATATATCGCAAACACTCTAATCCTATTAGATATCAGCCAAACAAACAATCCCAATATTCACCAAAAGATAAATAAACAAACAAAGTATCAGCTCAGGTATAGTTACTATACCTACACCCGCTGACACTCGAAGATACTTTCCCACGGTTGTTGTGGATTCCTTCAGTCTATCCGACACATACTTGTTGAAAAAGTCCATATAAGGTAATTAATTCTATTGTCTCTAAAGTTTGTCTAATTTCGAGGCGTTTCATGGTTCGCACTGTGCGTCTTTGTCCAATCCGATGGGCAATAAAACATCCGCAGCGAGCTAGGCGCTGAGCATCGACAGGTAGTAGCTAGCACAGACTCTAGTTTCCCAAGCTAAATGTAGATTTTCTCACGCAAATAACTCGTACTGGGATTTTCCAATAACACACTGACGAAATTTGTAAAATCTGGAATTCAGTATTCTCGTCGAGATCATTTTTCACAGGTACACTCTCAGTGCACCAGCTACATATCCTTTGTCAGCGCGAAATTCCCATAGAGCACACGGTCTCACGCTCTCCTCCAGCACATACGTGTGTGTTTTTTTGAATTTGGAAAAACGACCATAAGTGTGAAATGTGCAAAACATATGACGCTAAATTACCCACCTTCGTCCTTTTGGTTATGTGTGCTACATATCTGGTTTGTCACCCCTTGGTTTGGTAGGATGGAAGTTATCTTCAAATAACAGACGAAAATGTGTGCCAGAGTTATCGCCAAATAAACATGGAAAGCGGGGTGCGTTTCCGCCGCGGTTACAACATCCTTGCAGTGGGCGAGCATATCCGATTAACAAATGAGGGATTAGACCAACAACAAACAAAACAATTAAAAGGGCGTTCTAAGTAGCATCGCGTCCTTTGATTTGTTTATCGAGGGCATAAAAGAAGTATCAAACTGTAGTGAATAAGGTAGACTTTGATTTTAGTAGACTTTGCGACGCTCTCTCTATACTGCTGACTCTGTGAAGGATAGCACTGTTGATGTTCAACTTTTGCATAACCTCGGCGAGCATGACGGTCCATTAGAATTGCGGATTAACAGTGTACTTTGTGGATTGAAACCATTGAGAAAATCTGTTGCTCCCAAAGAGTATGGAATGGAGGGGAGAAAAACAAAATATGTACCTACTCATATTGGTCCTTCGAAGAAAAATCTTGATGTAATGGATCTGACTCTGGCTGCTGGTGGATGTGTTAGGCTTATTGATAGTACTACAAATTGATGGTTATTATTTGATTTGTTTAAATAGTTTGCTTTCAGTTCAATGAATGTTATTGCTTTTTGTGAAAGGGATTAGGTGTTATTATGCCTCTATGAGGAGGTACCATAAAGTACTTTTTATGCTTGCTAAGTCGAAGACATGCTTTATGTCAAAGCCATTCATGTATGAAAGCTAACTAGAGTGATTACTTTTTTTGGTACCACGGATAGGGAAGAGGTAAGAAACGATTATAATTACGAGTACTTCAGTGACGTCCTGTGAACATATGGAACCAAATATTGGATTTATCCAGCCATACACCAATATAACCTCTCAAGTCAGCTCAGTTTCGAGCCAAACACTGACCGCAAACAGCTCGTGCTCTGCGTGTAACACGCTTTTAGTGCTCAGTATGATGGGTGCCTACAAAAGACAGCAACAAGCTGGAAAAGGAAACTGAACGGTAGTCAGAAACATCCGTAAAGAAGAACAACTAAACTGGATAATGACCGCCTTTTAGCCGCACAAAGCTTCAGAAATTTATGGCATCTGAATTGTTCCTAAACTTTGCGCTCAGCATCGCTCCGATATAAGTTCCTAAAAATGTGCACCCAAAGACCAGTGGCCAATAAGGTAACCCTCTTTTGGGTGCCAGGTCACATATAGAGGGCGGATGAACTGTCCAAGAAAGGGACACATCTAAACGTCTTTTGTTGGAGACCAATCTTTGAGGTCATTTGCCTTTGTCAGAGTGGTACCTACCATATACATATCTTGCAATTTTTTTATGCTTGTCCTTGCTGCTACATCCGTATCACTTGTTGAGCAAAAATTCTACCATGCCAATCGTAAGAGGTTGTTTGGAACGTGATGAGTCTCTTCTTCTGGGCCTTCGATATTTGGGAAGATATTTGCCATTGTAACCATTGAATATATCGCAAAGGTTCTTCAAATATAACTTACTAAAAACGTCCACATAATCACGACTCGTCTTTTTCTCTGCTAGTTGTAGTCGAATGCTTACTAGCGAGTCTCTGTCAAGCTTCAACTCTTGATTGCACTATCTTCGGCAAAGTCAATTAAGGATTCAGAATATTTCTCCAGCATTTTTCATATCCAGTAAGACTATTGCGCAGTACTGCTTGCTCTTGCCTTTCCGTCGTCTTTCTTTGATGACTTTTGTCGGCCATATTCACGATCTCATCCATAGAAGCTCGCGTAGTAAGTACGTGTGTTAAGGCGCTCACCGTCTCCAGTATGTCACTTATAATACGTTCCAATATTTTCCCTATGGTGTACGACGAGGAATTCTGAAGCAGTGTTTGTTTGTTTCACTGTGGCGCTGGGTGGTCCTTGATTTTTTGATAGACCTTCAAGACATCTACTGTGGTTACGACGGCGCTGCATAAGTTGGGAATAGGTGAGAAGGCTGTAGTTTCCTTATCACTAAATATAGGAGAAGTATTTAAGCCTTTAGTCTTGATCAATCGTTTAACCAGTTCGTACTTAGTTCCTGAATTCAACCTGATCCTCTGAAATATCTTAAAACACAATTGTGCCAAAGGATGGTTGGAGTTTTTTTTACACTGCATCCTAAAAGATCTATTTTGCTAGCCCATATGTTAACCAGAACCATGCTTAAGGCTTTTGATAAACCTCAAAAGTGAGTTCCAATTTCCAAGTCTCCGCTGGGCTAATTAAGACCCCCGTTAAGTGGAGTAAGTAATCCTTGTTTTGCAGTGCCAGCGCCTTGGCATTCACAGAGATTGTGTTCAGCGATCTCTGTTCATCATATGTTTATGTCTGTCTTTTTTTTACTTTACTTTTACTTTTGCTTGTCTTAGACTCGTATTGCATTTGCTTATCTTGGCCCAGATTCAGCGAATCTACTAACTTCAAATTCTGTGTTGATTGTATACGACTTGTAGGTATTCCGATGTATGGTTCTCGTCCGACAAGTTGGTGATAAGCGCCCCTTTTGCCAAATATCCATTACGTACTAGAATCCACCCTGTGCTGACCTGGTTTGTGTACGAAAGACTGTCAAGTAGCTTGAAACAGTCCACTATAAGTATTGACTCTACCGCAAAGCTGTGCAAGTTAAAATGTTGGGAATCTGCTTGTATCCATATCCATATCTGCCTTTGGTGGTGTTGTCTCACCTAACTTGCCTAAGTGCTACATCTTTCTACCGTCCTTATAAGTCTGGTGTCTTGTCTGTTCGCGTTGAACCCTTTGCATTTCATTGGTGGAATTTCAATAGGTACCATCCCACTACAGCCTGTTTCGTCCGAAATTGTTGTTATTGCGCAGACTGATTGTTGATAGCGCAGGCGCCCAGATTGGGGCAGCGTACAAAAAGATGGACCTCGCCGCTTTGGACAGCAGAAGTCTTCTTGCGTATCTGTGACGCCTTTTACTCGACTTGTAGGTACTTTGAATTTTAGCCTATTGTTGAGCATGACTCCTAGGTACTGAAAACTTGCATATTCCGCCGTCTTTCTGTTGGTTATTAGCACAGCTTTAGTTTTGTGCTCAGCTAGTTCAAGGCCGTCCGGGTCAAGCCAATACATATTTGATTCTGGCGACTGCTTCATTCCTTGATGTGTAGGTAGTAGCAGTCCACCACTTTCTAGTGGCCATTTGATCATTTACAGACTTAACTGAATCCTCAGTCTGTTTTTGGCAATGTCCGTGATTCAGCGGAGCATGAATCTCATCAGGTGATTACGAGAAAAAACTAAGAGAATTAGCTTAAAGGATGGTGCTTCTAGCAGTGCAATAGGCTCGTTGTCTCTGAGTGCTTCTGTCAACCATATATATATGTAGGTATATAGTTCCAAAGTCCAGTAAAAGATGTCATGGATGTGTGTAGAAATTTTCAAATCACAGAACAGAAGAGTATATCCACCTAAGACCACCGTGGGAAAAGCCTTTACCCTATGCTGCCAAACAACTGAATGAAGAACAATAGAATTCTGGAAATTAACAACACTATCACCGACAAGGTTGTGATTTTTGAATTCCATGCACAATTTTCATTAATTCCGCTCCAATGGGTAAAAGTCACGTCTGTCTTCTCTTCCCTCGCTTCTTTATGCAATTTAATTACATTCTTTGGCAACATGTGCTACTCTAATCACTTACACACTACATCATGCTCACAATCACTTGTTGTTGCCTTTACAGGAAGGAACTTTTACTATCAGAGTATAAATTTTCAACCAATACGAATCCTTCTTGTATCCTTGTTCTTATAGGAGAACAAAAAGATTCATTCATAAATTCACTACACATGTATACGCGTCCTTTTTAACAGACTACAAGTCGCCATTGCTACACCTCACATTTAAATTTATGAATGAAAATGAGAATTCCTTCAAAAAGGACGAGAACTATTATTCCCACAGGTAGACGGTTCTTTTTATCACCATTCATTCACAAAGATACAACCTGTTAAAATGACCAATGGGAAAGTACTCCTACAGGTAATAGGTACTCACTTCCTTCCGCTTCCATATATATCCACGGATCTTGGCAGATATTTCATCAGTCTGTAACAGGTGATTGTAGGGTGAACAGTAAATTCGAAACAAAATGAAATATCAAAGAAAAATTCTCAAAGATTGCAACCAAAATAATCTCCTTGGTTAGTTTGTCATCATAGTTATCCTTCGTCATTTGTACATTAAGGATTTTTTTTATTATTATTATTATTTTTTTAATTGCAGGTCTTGCGAAAACGTGTGCCATGAAGGAGAAAAGTAAAAATGCCGCCAGGACACGACGTGAAAAGGAAAATGCCGAATTCTTCGAATTGGCCAAATTACTGCCACTACCAAGTGCAATCACATCGCAACTGGACAAGGCGTCCATCATCAGATTAACAACATCGTACCTTAAAATGCGACAGGTCTTTCCGGATGGTGAGTTTGTTTTTTTTCTTTTCTTTTAATCGCAAAAAAACAAATTCTTTTTGTTGAACAAAACCTCAATTGATAGACGACGTATGGTCGTATGCGCTCCATATGAAAATAATTGGAACAATTAAATCGGTTCATTGAGCGTACGTTGCCTTTCAATCTCACGACGAGGACGACAACGACGACGACAAGATGCAATACAATGGAAACATACAAGCAAAGATCGCTTTGGGCAATTTGGCCATATACCACCCCCAGATCCAGAATACTTGTGTAGTCCTTGCAGAGAGCCGGCGCGGTCCTCGAATTCTCTCCCACACACATGTAAGAACCAGCTTGACGTCGTCGTCGTGGGGTGAATTTTCGCTGACAAACGCGAGACTGACGAGTGACGACGACGACTGACAACCCCCGAGACACAATGAGTGGGGTGGTCCTTTTTGTCCCTGCGTTGTTGTTATTATAATTATTATTATTTTTCTTTATTATTTTAATAGCACTCGTGGGGGATGTACGGGTGGGAAAAAAGCATATTTTTTTTGAGAGATTCCACCCTCGTTCTCCTGTGTGAAGGACTTAAACTGGTGGCAAATGGTGAATGAAAGGAA
Organism: Chalcosyrphus nemorum; assembly: GCA_949716465.1. Classification (NCBI taxonomy): domain Eukaryota; kingdom Metazoa; phylum Arthropoda; class Insecta; order Diptera; family Syrphidae; genus Chalcosyrphus; species Chalcosyrphus nemorum. Next base: position 40,049,284 of record OX454333.1, on the reverse strand, counting down.
AATATTGTCGGCGTGGCACTTTTGCGTTCTAGGCAGTAGTCGTCAGTCATTGTGTGTTTTGTTCGCTAATTCATTCAGAGTTCTTTCGGATTTTCCCTTTTGTTTTGAGATTAATTGGGAATAATATTTATGCATTCATAATGTGTGTCTTTGTTTTTTTTTTGTTTTTGTAGGACTCGGTGAGGCTTGGGGATCTTCGCAGCCAATGCAGAGAGGAGCAGCTATAAAGGAGCTTGGCTCTCATCTACTTCAGACTTTGGATGGTTTTATATTTGTAGTGGCACCTGATGGTAAAATTATGTACATATCAGAGACAGCGTCTGTGCACTTGGGGTTGAGCCAGGTAAGAGAGTAGTATACGTAGAGTATCATTTTATTTTTTTCTTTTGAATGGGAGATGGTTGATCTTTTCCTTTCATGGAATACATTAAAAGTTGTTCTTTTCAATTGAATTGGTAATTATTTTCATAATTTGGAAAGAAAATGATTAGACATGCTTTCGTCCTTAGAATATTGTTAGTTGAATTTTGAAATTTGCATTTTGTTGTTGAAACTAGATGGCACCACTTGACTTGAAGTTGATTGTCAATTTCGCTGTTTCTCTTGTCTCTTCATCCTTGTAAAATATCTGACAAATGATGTCCTCTACTGAGGCGTGTGTTCTTTTGGTCTAATTTTCAGTCAGGTTTCCGCATAGTCCGAGCTCCGTTTCACCAAAGTATTATTCGCTTTGTGGCAGTTGCATCGTTCTTTTAGAACCATACAGATGTGTCATTCGAGTTCAAGTACCTACTTCGGGTGTCAAAAACGGCAGTTATCTACTCACTCTCTGTATTCTTCTATCCTTCCTTTGAGTTTGTCAACTTACACAAAATAGTGGCGTGGCAGTATCAGCATTCATGTACAATTGTGCATAGCATCGCACAGGTGGCAGTGGCATCAGTAAGCAGTAAGTTGGACCCTATAAGCATGATATTTGTAATAGATTTTCGCAACGAAGTTGTATTGGCATTCGATTATTCAAATGACAAGCTTTCACTATGATAGCTGTCATGTTTCGGCATGTGGTTGGCAGTTTGGAAATGTCATTAAATGCAACTCGCCAATCGTCTTCCTTATTAAGCTACAACTTTTGTGGGTAATTTGTGTCCTTGTCATGAACATTAAGTGTAACCCAACATGCAGAGCCTGGAAAAGAAATGACCTAAAGGGTGATTACCCTGATGAATTTGGATCTAATACCTTTCTATATAGTTCAATATAAGTTCAGCTAAAATTCTTTTGAATGCTTCCGTCTTTTATTGGAACCTGTCACTGATAGCCCTTACTACCAGGATTCTTGTACTCATATCTCCACTGGACTAAATGTGCGTCGACAGCATGAGCTGTCAGCTTAAATTTCGATAGTTAATGCTCGATTACGAGAGCAATAAATTCGTTATCGATTGTTGTAACTCGACTCCTTTGTTCTAGTCGGGGTTCCATTTTATGCAGTATTTCCACTAATCTTAACCTTCTATACCAATTATTTTCTATTCTTTCAGGTTGAACTGACTGGAAACTCAATATATGAATATATTCACAACTTTGATCAGGATGAAATGAATGCAATATTATCCCTACGACCGGATATGTACCAAAATCCTGTAAGAAACCCATTTTTCTTGTTTTGTAAGCAAACGATTTAGAACCAATTTCTTTTTCAGGATATTTTTATAAATTCATTAAATCTACCGCCCAATCCAACAAATCCATATGTCCCAGGTCAAGGTGATCGAGGGTCCTACACAATTGAAATCGAGAAAACATTTTTCCTGCGAATGAAATGTGTCTTAGCAAAGAGAAATGCTGGACTGACATCCTCTGGATATAAGGTATGCACATACGATCTAGTAGATCTTTATGTATTGTGGTTATATATATTTTATAAAACTTTTAGGTAATACATTGCTCTGGTTATCTCAAAGCAAGAATATTCCCCGACTACGGAGATGGGCAAAGATGCATACAAAATCTGGGACTAGTAGCTGTTGGTCATTCACTGCCATCGTCGGCGATAACTGAAATAAAATTACATCAAAACATGTTCATGTTCCGCGCTAGTATGGACTTGAAGTTGATCTTTTTGGATGCAAGGTGAGTGGTGAGCTTTTATTTTAAACATACAGATTTATTGGCCTCTATTCTTCTGCTTCTGATACTTAAACCACTCGGTACTCATCATACCTACTGTTCCCTTATCGCGTATCCCCCAACACAAAGCATTTGTGCAATTTCTATTCCACTTCGCGTCACCAAATGTTGCGCTACTTAATTTTACGAGTTGGTTTTTCTCCTCTCCCCATCTTCATGCATGCAAATCCATAGAAACTCAATACGTTAGTTCAAATATTTATTTACATTTTCAAGCACTAGTAGCAGCGGCAGTCAGTCACCCTCTTTGGGCTCGAAACGTATGCTAGGCATTATCACACTCAATTACCCTCATCTTGATGGGATTTAATTTCTTTTAGTAGCTCGTTTTGTTTTCTTAGACTACACAAGCACTGGCCAACGATTGGTGGCGGGGTGCTTCCATTTAATTGAATTTTTATAACAAATTGTCCTTATTTACAGAGTATCACAGTTAACAGGGTACGAACCCCAGGATTTAATTGAGAAGACTCTGTATCAATACATCCATGTTGCCGACGCTGTGCCTATGAGATGCTCCCATCAAATATGTAAATAAATACAATATCCTATTGCAAATTGTTACTAAGCCTTTTCACATTTACAGTGATGTACAAAGGACAAGTTACCACCAAATATTATCGTTTCCTCACGAAAGGCGGAGGGTGGGTTTGGGTGCAATCGTATGCCACGGTTGTGCATAATACCCGCTCGTCTCGACCGCACTGCATTGTGAGTGTGAATTACGTACTTAGGTGAGTAAACAATGGCATTGCGCACACGAAACAATAATAAAATAAAACAAAATCCCTTTTTGAATTTCAGTGAACAAGAAGCAAAGGATTTCGTTTTGAATGAGATACAAGGGGCTGTTAAGAGTGAACCATTGACACCGGTCCTCTCATCACATACAGTCCATTCGACAACACCGGTAACACCGAGTACAATCACACCGATTGTTGCCTCCAAAGTGGAACAGTGTTTTCAGTCACGTCAAAGCCAAGGAACCTTCGATTACGCACAAGTGTATCCAACGCCGGTGAACGACGTTAGTTCAAGCATAAACCAAAGTATTCAATTCGCTGATACTACTAGTAGTAACTACTACAATCACTACTATTACGATTCAGTTGATGCGAACATCATAAGACCGTTCTCTGCGAACTCGAATAGTTGCAGCAGTAGCTCGGAGAGTGATCGGCAAATGTCAACCGGCAATGCGTCGATCATAAATGACACCTCCCCGCACACCACCTACAGTGATCTTAGTCACAGTTTCGAACTGAACTATTTCTCAGACAACAGTTCAAATACCCACCATCATCATCACCATCAACACCAACATCAACATTCACAACAGAGTAATCATAATCATCACACTAACGGTGAGCTACAGTCGAGCCATCATAGTCATCCACATCACGCGCAACAGCCACCACAACAACCGCATCATCCTGAGAGTGCGTTCGGAGATAGTTTCAAAAATGTCAACACACCGCATTATACGAGCGTCATCGTTGAGCCGCAGCACTATATAGCAAACGAATTTGTGCACTAGAGTCGGCTGACTGAGCCAATGTTTGTACCTAAAATCCCCTTCCTTTCCCCCCAAGACGCTAGAACTCATCGCACATACATAGCTTAGATGTTAAGATTTTAACTAATTTTTGTCTTAATTCTTAACAAAAAGAAGATTTTCATTTTTTTTACATATAATTTGGATTCTTGTTACATCGATTTATATAAAGAAATTTGTAAACTAACACGTATTTTTTAAGTATTTATATTTAATTTATAGTTTTAACCTCATACACATGTGTATTTTCGTTTATATATACATAATTAGGAACTAATTGTTAAAAAAAACACACACACAAATTCGGTATACATGTAAATATACATACATCTATATATTTATTGAACAAAGGATGCTGTTTGTTTCTTTGCTAAAATAGGCGTTCTTTTTTTAACTCTGCAGCCAGCAGTTCATTTGGACAATGCACAGCAGGCATAGACAAACTAATATAGACGGTCATCTTTACGTTCCCGACCCGAAAATTTTGAAAAGTACGCCGATTTGAATTTTCCTATCTGTGAATACATGTGACCGAGCGTACGAATAAGCCATAACTATATAAACAATCATGGTGTCCCTTTTTTCTTTTTGCACACCACATTTTCAGCAGACTGTCATTCAATTAACAACAACAAAATGTACAGGAAAATGGCTGCGCCCATGAAATGTACCGCGGAGAATGTGTGCGTGAACTCCGATTTGATTTTGACAGAGACGTCAGAATACATTCAAAATCCGTGGTACTTGTGCTCTTGTGGGAACCAACGGTCAAATCGGCCGAAGACGACCGTCTATATTAGTTTGTCTATGACAGCAAGCGTTCGGAGTCTGAATTTGAATGTCTGTGCGACTTTGGTGTTGTGCTTATGACATAAGCTGTCAACAAAATATATGTTCGCGAGTTACAACTCTTAAATAATTTCACGCAGTGTGTTGCGAATTCTTAGACAGCAAATCTTCTACTGCGGATGAGATCAAAAGTTGTTGGTAGTAGGTTTATGTTTTTGTTTTACTTATAAAATTTGCCACTGCTGTGTGCGAAATTTTCCAAAAAAATAGTTGAGATATATTGGCTGTAAAGAAATTAATTAATTTCTTTCAAAATTTATTCAAAATGACTTTATTCACTGACTTTAAAGTTTAAATCACAGATCATATTGAAGTCATTTGATTAAATAATAAACTTAAACCTTGAGGAGCGGTTTAGCGTCTTACACACTCGTTTGAATATTTTAGCGTCCATTCAAAGTCATTCGAATCGTTCAAATATTGATTTCAAAAATTATTCAATATTTCCATCAATCATTCAAAGATAGACTGTGAGTGGGGGAAAAGGTATAATGCCGAACGCCCCATACAATGATAAAGTCTTAATCAAAAGAGTTTATATACAGTGACTAAGGTGGGTGCAAAACTAACGTTTTTTTTACCCCAAGAAGTGAAGGAAGAGTTGGTGAAATACCAGGTTTGACCGAAGTGTATGCCGTGTCGCTTCAGAAGGTAAGGAAAATATTTTACAAGTCGGTAAGCTTACAACACAAATGTGGTATTGCAAATTAAGATGGCAAGCCTAGAAAAATTATAATATTTGACTAGTCACACACTTGAATTTACAAAAAATAAATATTCAATGAAAAGAACTGAATTGAGGATAAATTTAAAATGAAAACTTTCTGGAAAGGACATTAATTCGAACCCAACGCCTTAAAAAATTCAAAAAATGAGTATGACAATTTAATTTAAAAATTTATTTTTCTTGTTCTCATTTTAAATTCCTTCACTGAGAGGCGAAATCATACTTTCATTACTATTACGTACAATACCACCCATGTTATCCACAATTATAAATTTTTAACAGAAACTTCTTGTGAACGATTTATTTTTTCTACCTACTGTCAAAGATGCATTTGTCGCAAGACTCACCCATTCTCTTCTAACACTTGAACTCATCCATTTAATTTTCGAACTCGAAAAGTATATTGCTATCGAGTCTCGTTTTGATGTGAATACAAAAATGAAGTTCCACCATCTTTCTTTTTCCGTAAATCCACATACAAGTGACAAGGTGAGAATTTTTTTTTCTAAATTATTTCACAATTTGCAGAAATTTTATGCCCAAATTTACTTTAAATACATAAACTGTTTGTACAACCATTTACTTGTGATATTAATTACCAATTTGTGTGTATATTTATGTTCTAACAGTGAAAAAACTCAATTTGCACGTGTTCTAATCAATTTCTCTCTTCTCTATCCTCCAATTTATAGAATAGTCGCCAACATGCAACTCTTTGTACGCGGTTTGGACAGCGTCGAGACACTCGAGGTTTCGCAAAATGACACAATTGCCTCCGTTAAGGTAAGTCCCACTCGCCCATCGATTCCAACCTCAAAACCGGGTCGCCACTAATGTTTCCTTTTCTATTTCAGGCTCAACTGACCCAATTGAAGGGAATCACCGAAGAATTCGTACTCAATTGTGAGGGCAATGCTTTGGAAAATGACGCTTGCGTCAGCAGCCTGTCCTCGTTCGAGTTGGACGTGACCGTTCCACTGCTCGGTGGTAAGGTGCACGGTTCTTTGGCTCGTGCCGGTAAGGTTAAGGGCCAGACCCCAAAGGTCGAGAAGCAGGAAAAGAAGAAGAAGAAGACCGGACGCGCAAAGAGGAGGATCCAATACAACAGGCGATTCGTTAACTTTGTGCACGGATTCGGACGTCGTCGCGGCCCCAACGCTAACTCTTCTTAAAATGTGTTTGCTTTTTTGGTCCTGAAAATGGAAACATTCTTTTTTTGTAATAAATATCTACAAATGTAAGGAGTTTTTGTAGTTCTCAGTTCGGGAACCACTCAGGCAAGAGTGGTTTGTAAACAATGCTGTCGTCAGTCGATGAAGCACTTGTGAGCCAACAAGTGTTTGCTGATTTGATTGGAAGTTGAAGAGGAAAGTTTTCCATTATGATGCAAGATATTCCTGTAAAGGTGTTGGTTTATGTTGGATTGTCGATTGAATAGGTATTGGCTTGCATTTGGTTCATGTTTTGATGGCAGATCCTAATAAATGGTATCTTTTTATAACACAACTCGAATGACTTCTACATAAGTGTTGTTGTCTATGTCGATTTGCTTTTAATGCAACATTCCAATTAGTATTCTGGTAGGAAGTTCCTCGACATAAGTAGTCCAATACAAGTAATACTTTTCAATTTTGCTCTTCATTTCCTTTTGTTTGACTGGTTATCATCATTTTGGTATTTCAGATCGTGTGGTGAACGTTTGATACTAGGATCAGGTTGCGCAGTCGTATTCAAACTTACCTAGGTTGCAAGAGGTGAAACAGAATCAAATTTACGTTGGATACGTCGTTTTCGAACGACAAATCTGTAGGTGCATATATCCTGCAATCCCTTGTGGATCCTTTCACACCTATTATTAAATCCGTCGAGGCAAACTATCCACTGGAATTTAAATCTCCATATCATTAAATCCGTTTAAAGGGAATCGGTAACGTGAATGCTTTATTAAGAGCGGATGGATTGAGTCTGTCAATACATTTCACATGCCTTTTTGCAAGAAAAAATCGCAGAAAAATGATTGACTTCTGCAACTCGACGTATCCTATAATCTCGAGTTGGCTGGATCTATTACATCATATGATTAGCTTAACTATTTTCTCTTTCGGAAAGTGTGTCCAATCCACTATCACCTCCGTCGTTGTATGACTGTGTCTATTTGTTCCTGGCCCGTTTTCTGATTAAAGGTGTTCGTTTGCGTTAGTATATGTACAAGGACCTTTGCAGATTTCTTCTGGTAGTAGTGGGTCACTCTCTTATTCATAAAGCATCACGGAATCAACGTTCAGCTTCATACTTCGCCAAATCTTGGACAATATTTCAAACATGAAATGCGCTTTGTTGATACCTCATATTCAAGGTATTTCAAATAGATTCCAACTGATACTAAATGGCTTTTCAAAGTCGACGGACAGCACGTGAACGGGCGATTGAAATTCAAAGCATTGCTCGGTGCTTCCGAGCGACTTCTTCTGTCGTTTAAGGACGAAAAAATGAGTTTTAAGCCAGATATACCCCTTGCCGACTGTTTGGAATTCGCGATGAAGAATTAACGCCTTTTGTCGAGGCGGTGGTCGTCTGAAATGTATGTGGAATGTTGAACCGCGTCGTTTTAGTTACGGAATGTGAAATTTCAAGCGCCTCGACTGGGCAGATGTCGCCAGTCGTTTTTGACGACGACAATAAGGGTGAATGCGATTTGATCGATGCTTTTTCCATTCTTCTTCCCACTGGTACCTGACCCACCCGCTCGTTTTTGATCTTACAACAAAATGTAAACCACCTTTTGCCTGTATATCCAACTTTTTTTTTATTGATAAACTCTTTTTAAAGTACATAGTCCACTAAGCACTACTGTTTAAAATAAATCCCTCACAATATCGGAATGAAAACAAGAAGAAATAAAATATTTGTGTGCACACTTTTTACATAACTTTTATGTTTTTAAATAATACTTTCATTTAGCTAGTAGAAGTAGTTGTGGAATTTTAGTTAAGGAACCTGATAGACATCTTCTGCTCGACATCAGTCCTCTCTAGTGCCTTACAAAAGTCTTCAAATGAAATCTTTCCCTGGCAGCACATATCAGCTTCGAGAATTGTTCGCTCAGCAATGCTAATCAGTTGATCTTGACTGATGTTCGCTCCAACCATCATGTGGAGAATATTCAACAGTTCATCCCGGCTTATGACACCATCATCATCCAGATCGTACATTTTAAATGCAACTAAAATGAAAAGTGTCGTATGTGTAACATGATCAAACTTAAGGGCAAGTCAAAATTGTACATTTTAGTTTCTCCTCACGACTGTTAAGTTTGTTTTCCTTCTTTACATTGATTGGTCGGAAATGCGCCAACACTTGCATAAATTGTCTAAAGTTCACCCTGTCGTCTGTGCTATCGGCGAAAAATGCATGAACAATCCGCTCACAGAGGGGATTGATTGCCAATTCTGGAATCCGAAGGAAGTCATCTCGGGATAATGTACCACAATCGCCGCGATCCAAAGAGGTGAAACGAGAGTACAAGCGTTCTATTTGATTTGGCGTGACTGCAATGAGATAAGACTTTGTTAATACATATTGAAAGGCTTTGCCATATAGGTTATCTGCTGCGGCTAATGTGAGTATAATGGTCACAGATAGAGCCACATACAACTGGGCTTGGGAAAGAATATTGTACAGGCGTCTCGTCTCGCTGTGCTGACGTTTCTAAGGGAAGCAATGTTTAAATCCACACCACAACCTCCAATGAGGAACTGCACAGCACGATATGGCGGTAGGATTTGATTTATAGAGAGCTTGCTAAGCTGAGAGTATTCAGGGTTAACCGAAAAAGAAACGAATGTCATGGTATCAGAGAGGGCCTGCTGTGTCTAGATCCCTGTTGATTCCTTTTTAAGCAATGAAGCTAATGGTTCAGCATATCACGTTTTGGCCAGGAAAAGGTTGTTGGTGGAGTTGTTGTCCGTACCCAGCTACACAAGATCTAGACAACGTGCATGCTACTAATGCCATAACAATTACAAGGAAGATGAAAAATGTTTTTCAAGCGATGCTTTGCTAGCAGCTTGCGTGAGTCTTGCGAGAAGTAGATAATTGCGGCACAGATCGACTTTGACTATAGTTTCACTGTTCGCACATATGTACATACGAATGAATGTTTTATCACTTTTCGCATCGCATCGCTTTATTGCATCACTCTGCGCGCAGCCTTAGAGTGTCTCTAGTTCACCTTCGACCAAAGTTCATCTAGGGAAGGAAGTTCCGTCCGAAGTCAATATTTGGTGCGGAATAGTCGATGCGTTCGTTTATTAAATAACATCATTCGCATCAGCGATTGGACATGTGCTTAATGCCGCTCTATTGTAAGTGATCAGACGAATTTGATCGACTTTTACATCAGGACTTATACAACATGATTATACCCACAATATATGCTTACTTAGTCATAGAAGAATGTACATACATACACTACAACAAAGGCAGAACGGGAGCCAGGGAGCCAGAACGAACTCATCAGCTCAGATGTGCGTTTGCAAAATTCAAACGATAGAGATGGAGACATTGCCCAGTTAGATGTGATCAAAAGACAAACCCAACTACGCCCTACCAAGCATAACTGCGAATAAAAAAAAAACAAGCGAACTCGTAAAGATCTGAAAAAAGTATTCTATGGCAATGGCTCTCCAAAATTATTAACAAACTGGGACAAACTAATAGTAACCCGCCGAAATAACCAAACTACTCCAAGTAAAGAGACGACATTTATTTGAAAAATCGTAAGTAAAACCTTCGTGTCTAGTTCGGTTCACTGTCTACAATAAGATTCACATTAGCTAGAAACGTTAAAGATACAAAATGCATATAGCACACCTATTCATGTGTATCGAAAAATATAGTTAGCTTCGGAACTGGCTGACGTCAACAGTGACTAAAATACAGGTAGGTACATCAAACGAAACCTTGGAGCGACACAGTTATTATCTAAAGTTGTCAACCATATCTTGGCTAGTAAAAATAAAATAAAGACTAGCGATAAAATGCGTTGTAAATTGACCGACAAAACCATGTCATGTCGCTTCTTTTTTGCCAAAGTCCACTGATAAGGAGATTGACGAATTTATTTATGTGCATTTTTGCACTTATATAATGTATTCAACACGTATTCTGTGGAGAAATGTGCAATGTCAGTCTATAATATGGCCAACAGTCCCGCATATTTAATATGGCCCAGTGCCAGCAGTTTTTTATATTCGCAAACTGTGTAATGTCAGCATTCTTTGTGTACAAATAACACGATTCTAGATTTAATGGAATTTAAATCTTCCAAGTTGATAGTGAAAGTTATACTAGCAATTAAAAGAAAGTGTATTTGTAGTACTTACAGCCGGTGTCATCTTGAATTTGTGCAATTTCTTCAGGACGAAGAAGCAAGGAGGACTTATTACCCATTTCAATTGGATATTTGTCGAGCAATTGTACAAAATAAATTAATTACGAAATTTATGACGAACCCAAACGATTCGCACTGGATTTGCTCCGGAGGGCAAATGTCAATTAACTGTCAATAGAACTGACAGTCATTTTGAAATGGAGAACGTTCACCAAGAGAAATGTTTTCTTTAGAGAATATGGTATGTTCATTGTCTCATGCAATGAACAAGCGTACGAATTTAATGCGGGATATACTTATATACATATGACGAGGTGAAAACAAAGTTATTTATTTTCTCTTAATGGCTTGAATAGATTTATGGTTTAATTATATCCCATAGAAAAGGAAAATGTAATTAACATGCGAAGGTTTGTAGCTTTTGCCTTAACAGAACAGCACCCACAGGGAGTCGAAAACATCACACAAAAGACTTGTCATCTCGCCATAGAATTTTAGATTATTATGCATTGAGTGTCTCCACTCTATACAACCGTTTAGACCAAAGTTATCACATAATTTGCTTTCTGAAGCAGGAAGATGATACTTATGACTTTTTCCATTGATTTCTTCTGGATTCCAATGGAACATGTGCTTCATATTGCGCTCAGACACATACAATTGTGTGTTGGTAAACCGCCATATTTCGCGTTTTTTGTTTTCATAATGAAAAAAATTGTTCGGCCATATGGTATTGACAAATAGTATAAGAAAAGAATGTGTTTTGAGAGTCTTCTGAAATGAAATTGATAAGCGAAAATCTCTCCATTGGCAGTGTTTTTTTCTTCCCTAAAGGAAAACCATTTAAGTTTCAGTTAAAACCTTTCCTAATCTAATCAGCATTGAATGTACTCAAACTTTGAGGAGCTCTGACATTCAGAATGAAATCAATTAGTTGTGATGGCAATGCTACCATATGACACAAAAAAATTGGCAGTTTTGTGAGTAAAGTGTTTGTTGTTTGGAAGTAGTTTGTTTATCTGGATATTTATTTGAAGAATAATTAAGTAAATTCATAAATAATGGAAAAACTAACAGCTACCCTACAAGCTGTTAAGGCTCTAAGATCGAGCGTTGGTCATTGTTTCGAGCATTTGGCCGATGGTATGCGAGCAGAGCATGGAGACGACAACACGGATAAATTTCTTCGAGAATTCCAGGAATATTTCAATAATGTTAATCTTAACTTGAGGTACTATCCAATGCAATATTTTCTGTGAATTTATTAACAATTCCTATCCTAAAGGGAAGTAGAAACGTTGATAAACAATCTACCAACTCCACCGGCGCCGTATTATCTCGGCAACACAACGTACTTGGCACAGGAAACTACTCAGGATCGACAGGCTCTATATCCTCAATTGGTCAATAGCTATAAATGGATAGATAAGGTATGTCAAACTTTGTGAAGTGAAGTAGTTTTGTCTAAAATTCTGTTTAACAGGTGCACGAACACAGTTTGCTGGCGAACAATTTGCTAAATCTGAACAATTTGCGAAGATCATACACATCCACTTGCTCGAACAAACGTGGTCGCATGCCACTCTCTTCGTGCAATAATACAGATCCAGAGTATGTCCTGTAATTGGAATAGTAGATCTGAACTTTTTGTTAACTATTTTTTCCTTTCAGACATACTGATAAGCTGCTTAGCGAGATCAATCTCAATTCAGCAACAACAAGTTACAAAGTTTGCAGACCCTTTGGATCCAACGCTGTTGTTATTGTAAGTACATAGGTGTTTATAAGAGGTGAAGCAGGATGTAGACGAAAGAAATAAGCTAGAGGTTATTTAAAAATATTTTCTAAGATCCCCTCATTTTTTTCTTTTAGGTAAACATAGCGCGTGTATTAAAGGCAGCCATCGTTTGTAAAGGAGTACTCATTGAATGGGTCACTGTTAAAGGTGTTGACGAACCATTGGATGTCGACGATCTGTGGGCCGAATCACGCTATGAAGTTTTCAGAAAAGTACAAGAACATACTCATTCCGCAATGCTGCACTTCTTTTCGCCGACACTTCCCGATTTGGCTGTTAAGAGTTATATGGTAAGTTTCACAAAGTTAAATTCAGCATCTTTTTCTGGATTTTTAATAAATTTTTAGCCAAGGAATTTGTTTCTAGAGTCCAGGTCATTGGCAAAGGAAGTAAGCGGTGTCATCTACAGTTCTTCTTTTCGAAGCAGTTTCTTAAAGTTATACCATTAAGATCCCAAGCGAATAGAAAGGCATCGTCTGTCCTTAAGCATAAGTCTCTCAATTCTTGCTTTTAAGAAGGATGGCCATAATCGTCTTGCAACGCTGCAATTTTCCACGGAATTCCACCTTAAGTTCGCCCCTCTAGTTTCCATGCTTCAAATCTGACAACGCAGTGCGGGATGTTCTCTTTATCTCTATGCTATACTCTATCTCTGCTGCTTTGCTCTCCTTATTTCCTCTCTTTCCTCAGTTCAATTTGCATGTTTGGAACGAATGTGCATATTTCCCTCCAGCCTCTGAGCTTAACATTCGCTATATAGTGCTCGGAATAATAATTCTTCATTTTATGAAGCGTCTGCAACACAATACAGCCTTTTGATCTGAAAATTTAGTGCAAATTGGTGAGCTATCGTGTCCAAACCCGTGTTGATATTTACTAAAGCCGCCGTGACCAGTTAAGAACTGCGTGAGATGGTAGTTGCAGTCACTGTGGGCACGTTGCTTGCATTAACTTATAGGTCCATCTGCCTTTCGTGATCGTGGCACTCACCGAAACTATTTTTTCTCTTGAATTGCTCTAGTTGGCTAGATTTTTTTTCGTAAGCGTGGATGTTAATGCGAACCATTTCGGCTACCACGAAAGCAATTTGTTCGAAGACCAAGCACAGTGCACAGAACCTGTAAACCGACGATAGAATCCTTCTCGTTTCCTTCGTCGCTAGTGCCCTTGCGCAAACGGGGGCGGCGTCTAGAAACAGTAAGGTGACTACTCTATTATAATTATTTTTGAGGTATTCCTGCATCGCACGCTGTGGTGACAGCACGGATGAATTCATTTGACAGGTTGTCGGCTGTTGCGGCAAGAGTTAAATCGCTGCTACATTTTGATAGCTCAAAAGTTCCTTTGTTGTTTAAAAGTTTATCCTTCCATTTGGGGCTTCAAAAGAAGCGTATAGAGACGTTGCATTCTTAAATTTGAATTTACACGTCGGAGATTATCTATATTCATTTGCACGAAACCACTTAAAGCACTTGATCAACCATTTATTCCTCGTCCTTTCCGAAACAACAAAATGTAATAATGACTCTCTTTTTTTCAGACCTGGTTCAACAGCTATGGCAAGCTGTTTATAGAACCCTGCAGACGATGCGGAAAACACGTTAACAATGGATTACCACCAACCTGGAGAGACCTGCGAACTTTAGAACCATTTCATGAAGAATGCAGAAACTGTTGAATCGTATTTTAAATAATAAAAAAACTTCATATATTTTGAAGTTAGACTTTTTACTTAATAACATCTTTCTTTTTATTTTTTTATAACTATTCCATGCTGAACACGTTTTTTCATACACATATCAGCAAATTTTTGCTTTAAAGTTTCCCGCAACTCTTGACGTTGCTGGTTTACTTTCTCCTGGTGACTCTGATACTCCATAACGACTTCATTGGGAATGTAGCAGTTTTCTTCGTCTTCCATGTCCTCGAAATCCTCCTGAAGCGAATAAAATTGTAAGAAAAATATAGCCCAAGTTATGAAGAGAAAGAAAAAAATTACCAGCATTTGCAACAAGCTCAGGTTCTTATCTCGTCCGCACGATATAAATGGATCATTCTCAAAATGATGATTCGATGAATCAAATTTATCATCCGTCCCGTTGTTGTGCTGATCGTGATTACAAAATCCATCCGAACAAGATACCTCGGATCCCTCCGGAGAGCTGACAACACTTGACGTCCTCGAATTAATATGCGAATTCGGATCGGACCCATAGCCGGCGTCCAGCGACTTGGTACACACATCAGCGTCACTGCTCTCGCATGGACAATTGGAAATATCCTCATTGCAGTCAATGCATTTCTCCTTCTGCGAATCACTCATTTCATCGTGTTCATCCCCATCGTCGTCCACTTCGATTGAATCGTCTACAATACTATTGTCGCATGTCCTATAGCTATTTTTCTTCTCGTTCTTCTTCTTCTTCTTTTTGAGCTTCTTTTGCTCACGCTTGTGCTCTTTGGCCTTTTCTGCCCTGCTTATCTCCTTGTAGAGTAACTCTAAATTGCTAATGCCTTGTTTCTTCTCAACGGACATATCAAAGCTGCGGCATAACGCGTGTACACCGACAGCAGCCAGCACCTGGCAAGCTCGCTCTTCTTCTCTCAAACTAACATAGATTCTACGTAGACGTTCGTACATAATCATGCCAACGCACGTAAGTACTTCTTCTTGGGCGATTTCCAAAGTTTTTGCATGACGCTCTCTCTGTTTGGAATAGCTAAACGAAGAAGAAACAAAAGAAAGGCATTTGTAAATATGAATAATTGGTAAGAGCTGGTTGATTATACGTTATATGCCTGACTGGGCTTAAAACAATTTTATATTGTTTCTGATCGAAAAGAAAATTGACTGTGGGATCATGGAAGGTCAATAGCAGACATATGACTACCCTGATGAGATTACCAAAAAGTCATAAATGAAAGCATTCGGTTTCAGACCAAACAACTCTTCTGATTTTTCCACTGCTAGGGTACACATAACCTCTTTGGTGCGCTTTGTTCATAGAAACACAAGGACATAAAAATAATCCTCAAACAACTACAGACTGGGACGGACGGATTATTTAGACGAAGCTGTCCAACCACATGAAATATGTTGACGAAACGTGGAAAACTGTGTCACAGTGGTATGGAGTATGGAGGGAATGGAGTCTTTGCTGTAGAGCAGAAAAACCCTTTCGAGTTCACTTATTTTTTTTACCGCTTCTACAAGTTGTAGACTACAATCCATGCCCTCACGCATCCTAAAAGATCTATTGTATCGAAGGCTTGAAGTTAACCTAATGCATCAATCAGCGTTGTGGCCAATGAAAGCACATTCAGAACCGGTCCTTGCAAGCTCATCCTCAGATTCGTTGCGGTGTCCATGGACCCAGCCGACTTTTACCTAGCTTTGCAAAAGATTGTTGAGCATAGTAGCTGCACTTAACAGACTTAGGGTCTATTAAATTGGACGATAATGCCCTGAGTGCCACTAACCTAACCTATTTATGCAAGCACGTGTATACATAACCGATAACCCTTCCAAGATTACATGACTCTTATCTCTCTTTGTGGGTGTCAATCACCCCAAGAGCACGATTTATGTTATCCACTAATCTAGCAATTTCCCCTCTTCTTAAAAAACAGAATCGCATTAGAACTGGGTTGACAAGCGGTACGAATGTCTGGAATTCCCAAGAGGAGAAACATAAAATAATACTTTAACATGGTGCCTCTCTGTCTGTCATTCGTCATCGCTTCACATTTGGACTACGAAAACTCAATGGAGACCTTCAGTTATCAAAAAAAACCATTCCAACGCACGACCATTATTCAAACAGTGGTTATGCATAACTATCTTTTGAGATACACATTCTGAAGCGGATAAATGGTGAGTCATTAGTTAGACCGCTCATTGAATTCATTACACTCAGTTGTAAGTGGTTATTACTTTCGAATAGTTCTTGACCAATTTTACACAGAATTGCGTGTAATAACCTATAAGGAGCTTATTTTCATTGATAAATAGAACCATCGTAACTAGAGCCCCGAAAAAGATTCTTAATCAACCTCTTTATTCACATTTCATCTGGCCATTACTCACTTTAAATGCATTCGCTCTCAAGGTAATGTCAATGTATCGGCATACTTTCTTTATACAATTATTTGGTGCCGCGGCTAAGACGCTGGGCTACCGTGCATAGGGTTTCAGGTTCGAATCCCAGCAACTACCGTCGAAGTTTTTTCACGGCCTCACCTCTTTCGAGCGTCTGACAAATATCAGAGAGAAAAAAGCTTCTTAAAAACTATAACCAGTACAGAAATGAGCGCAACACGTACAGCTGTAAGAAGCTAGACCGCCTATGGTCTACCTCTGCCCTAATATTCATTTATTTCTTCCCTTCACACAGTCAGTAGAGCAGCATGAGAAAGTAGAAGAATGAAACAAGGAAATGATCTACAAACTTCTCGAAATATGTTGACATTTTTGTCATATACGTCTCTTTACTTTCTTTTTGGGATTCTTTACCATTAAGTATGTGTATCTATGTATCTTAATCTGCAACTGGTTCTTTGTTCCTAGTATTTGTACACAACTTGCATCCTCTCAGATTTTTCTACCTTATTTGATATCTTAGTCTCTTTATTCCTTTCCAAACAATTGTTTTCCTTTTTTTCAAATTCAAAATTTCTTAATGAAAGATCGTACACCTTTGCTCAAAATAGTATTAAGAGTAACCACGCATCCCCTCGCTTGGGTGAATATAATGAGGATCGAAGACGAAACCTATTTTCTCCTAGGAAATAGTAAAAGACATACGCAAAAGATGCATTGAAAGGTTGGCATAGCAGGTAGATGACACGAAAACAAAAACACATACCCGATACCTGGACGGGAAAAGGAAAAACAAAAATCCTCGTCAAATCATAGCAACCAATAAGTAAAAAGAAAAATGTGCAGAAGAAAATCGCAGGCAGTAAGATGTCATTTTTGAAAATTCTGCCTGCCTTAAAACTCATCAGCAAAAGCTGAATAAGAATGCAAATCGGTTTGCACTTGATTCTTTGAGAAGGTTCCCCTGACAAAGGGACTTTCCGCTTAAGAAAGCGGATAAAAGATTCGTGTAAAACCCAAGTCAGGTTTTGTCGTCTAAACAAAAAGAGTGCAAAATTTAATTGTTCGTCTTTTGAAGAACAAAAAGCATACCAGAATATTGACTCACCTGCCATTTACCTCCGGTTCCGCTCGACGAATAAGTGCGTCGAGAAAATCAGCCTTAGTTTGAACATGAATATGATGCTCCGGTTGGCACTTTCTGATATTCGCGTATAACGCTGCCACGTAACCTTTCTCCTTCGTTGTCGTCTCCCCCACCAAAATGTTGTAGGCTTTTTCAATCTGTAAACAAAGTTTTCTTTTTTAAAAAAAACAATCCCCAACACAACATATGCAAATATCCTACCTTAGTTCGACACCCTTGACAGAATTTATGCTTTTTCAAGTAATTCTCCAGCACCTCGTGCAGTTCAGTATTTTTAATCACAGATAATTCTTCGCGGCATCTCTGCTTCATGGATGACCACACTTCGCGCCATGTCTCCGAAAAGGGTTTCGAACGGAACGCATCCAATGAATGCAACACACATCGGGTCTTGTTTCGCAACTTATTTTCAACTAAATTGTTAAGCACCTCATGGTGTCGATAGAGGAGTGTACCCAACGCTTGTGGTGTCTTAATTTTTTCCTCAGCTATACTCAAGATAACAGAACTTTTAAGTACTATTGGATCGAGGGTTGGATGCCCAGATTGGGTCAACTGATGGAACAAACGTTCAACACTTCGTCGACAGCCAACACACTGAACACATTGGTTTAGAACAGAGAGAAACGCTGAACTATCGATTTCAAGAGATTCCCTTAACTCGTCCGGAGTTAATAAATTGAATTTTCTCGTAAATTCTTCTAGCTCCTTGCCCTTGATATGGGGGCTATCTATCGCTAGTCCTTTGCTGTTTAGGTCCATTAGCATCTGTAAAGAGAAAATTTTATTCGTTTAGCTTATGTTTTGGGGGATTGTTGCGAAGAAAAGTCGAGTTTATAACTGATCACTAGCTTTGCTCCAGAAAAAAGTAAAACTCATTTTAAATACGATAGAGATGGACTCAATCCACTAAGAATGTCACCACAGTAGGCCTGCAGATAGAGGCAGACATGGGGAGAAGGAAATTAACGATGTTATCCAAGTTTTTTCATATGCAACATGTCACAGTGAAAGTAAGCACGCACAATCATTAGAAGAAACGATACTTGCTGGCCGTGTAGTTAACAATCACCACAATTACGTTTGTCGGGAGTTGAAAACGACTCAAGTCGGGTCGATGAATTACTTTTCTGTCTGAAATGTATGAAACTCGATCTCGATGTCCCTATTGAAACTCCCTTTATATGATACCGCTCGAAATGAAAGCAACTTGACGTGTCGAAAAGAAAATTGGCTCTTACATTGGCAGGTATAGCTTTATAGAATTATCTGGACTATAACTCCACATATGCCAACAGAGCATCTACCAAAAACTGTCTCTAACCGATACGAAGTGGGATGCTTATTATTTTGATAAAGGAATAGGTATAATTGTTCTCTCTCACTGTAAATAACACTTCAAACAGTTCAAAAGTTTTATTGTGACTGTAAATACAGACACCGTTTTTAAATGGCAAATGTTAAGTCCTTCTGTTTTAAAGTGCACAGCTCTAGTTTAAGACACAAAGAAGAAGGTCTACATGACAGGTTAATATGACTAGAAGCCCTCAAATTGCTAAAGTATGTTCACTTCGAATTAAAGTCTTACAAAATATTTGGTATTCAAAGTTTAAAGTGACAAAATGGGTTTGTTGTTTGTTTGCTACTAAATACTTCCTTATTAAAAGAAGGGTACACCTTCCTGAGATTAATGAAACTCTTGATGCAATATTCACTCAGTCTCATTTGTCAAAATGCTTCAATAGGCGCTGGCCTTTTTGAGATGTTATGTAGACGGACAAGTACCAATTGAAAAACTTGTGAATCCCGGTCACGCCCTCTCTTGCAAAAAACATTAACAACTCAATGTATTTCTAAGTACATAATAACCAAAACAGAAAAGAAAAGCAAGCTTTGCTTACTGGAATTCTAGTAGAATATTCCGTCACAGAAGGAAACATATTGGCGTTCCTTTTCTCTAAAAATTTTGGATGAAAAATGTACATAACTCCCAAAAAAAAAACCAAGCAATTACACCAGCTCTGCACGTGTTGTACTTTACCGATTAATTTTGTTTTCATGCGTAATTGCCTACTTGTTCATAAAAGTAAAACAAAATCCTAGTGTTTATGCGCGGCTCGTATCATGCTTATTCAATTCCATTCCTATTACAGAAAAACTTTGCTTAACTACGCCATGATGTTGCCCCTTCGTAACTATTCTACATCACCAGGCACTTGTTCGACCAATCCACGCCCAGAGGTACCTAAAAACCGAGCAACCGCCGTTGCCCGACTCCTAATGTAAGGCATATACAAATACAATAGAAGAACATCAATGTCCCGAACAGTTATTTGTAGAGCGTAATTGGAGGTAACTTGTTAACAACCGAACTGGCTGAGGCAGTTTGCCATTGCGTCTGCAGCTGCATGGAGGAACTTATCTAAACGAATGCACTATAATTGAGGGCGAACCTAGAATCTATAAGGGACGGCATATTACTGGCTAATATTTTGCTGTAGAACTAAGCCCACAAAAGATCTTTCGATTTTGTTCTATTTTCTGTTCAATCCCAACCCTAAATGAGTTCGCCCAGATGTTGTGCATGCATTAAAAAAAAAATAATAATGAAGAGAGGAAATTTCCATCATAAACCATCAAAACACTCTTCAAACCTGTGGTTCAAGGTCCATTAAGATTCTCAGTTGAAGAATCCGATGCAATTCCACCAACCAGAAGCACCTCGGTAAAATTTAAGATCTTATCTGGCGAATTTCTTAAAAATTCCTCGTCGAAGATTAAATAAAAACCAAACCAGAGACAAATAACGAGCCACTCAATAATAAAAGCTTCATAAAGAATACAAACTAAATAATAAACCGAATAACAATCAAAACAAATGCATAATACTACTGAAATAATAAAAAAAAAATTCAAGGATTTCACTAGACCTAGTGGGGCAGTAGAAAAAGCATAACTTACCATTAAATTGTCGCCAGCAATCACGGGTAGCTGCCTCCTCCCGATTTTAACGCTATTTATACTCTCCGCATGGTACACATTCGTTAGACGTGCCATTATGGATGTTTTTACGAAAAAATAAATTCAATTGCGTGCTAAATTATAGATTAATCAGCACAAATTATGTTTAAAAAATTTGGGAAAATTGAAATTTCTAAAAAAAATCTGACAAAACACGTAGATCTCCTACTTTATGCTCTCACGGTCGCCATTAAAAAAAAAACTTAGCTCGCATAGTGATGCCAGGTCTATTTATGGTCGGTTAAATGATTCGAGAATCGATTCAGCGGAGGGAATGTTCAATTAAGGCAATTCTATACGAGATCTCTTTTGGGCGACACGTACACCAATATGGTGTTACCGTTGCCCAAATATTTTCGTAAGGGCATTTCCATCAAATAAGTTGTGGACAAAATTGTAAGATTTTCGCACGGAATTCTCTGTATCAAATACGAACCATACCTTCTGCTGAATTGGAAAAAAATATATCAACGATTTTTGTTACTGTGTTTTATCTATTTTAGAAATTTAGACACTTGAAGGTCATTCAAATTTCAAAATTATATGCGTAAGAAGTGAAAATGAAACAACAAGGTCTGATGACTTTTGGAAAAAATATTTACTATGGAACTCTTGATAAAACTGGAAATTCTTGAAAATTGTTGACGTAAGATTTCATCTCAATATGATTTCCTCATAAATACGATAATATTTACCATCAATTTCTTACAAAAATGTTAGTAAAGGAAAAATTCAATGAATGAATACAAGATAAATCAGAAATCTGTATAAAATTAGTATAGAAATGATTGCCACATTAATACAGCAATATGTATTCTTTTAGTACGAAATACATAAACACTTCATACAGTTCTTCGTATATTTTGTTGCATACTCCAAAAACATGTAAAGGAACATAAAATGTAGTGTTTGACAATTCTTTTCAGTCGAGTATACGGATTTCCTTGCGTCAATTCGTAGTGTGATAGCAGATATATAAGAACAGAAGAGACCTACAGTTTTATGCCGTATGCGAAGGACAGAGAGTTTTTTGAGAAGGTTTCTCATGACAGTAAATGCTCTTGAACGATTGTCAGACGCTCGGAGGAGGTGGGGCCGTAAACAAACTTTGATGGTATTTTCCTGGATTCGAACTTGGAACCCCTTTCGCAGGAGTCCAACGCACTAACCACTGAGCCACGGCACTTTCTGGATAGAGAAAAAGGAGGATTTATCGAGGAGTTCCAAGACCTAATGTACAGCTAATCATGAACATAAGACAACGTAAAGACAAAGTCATTTGCTATTTATTGCAATCATGCATTATCTACATAAAGGAAAATTGATGGACCCCAAAATATATTAGTTATTCTTTGCTGTCAATGGCGTCTTAATGCAGACAAACTCCTATCTTCTCTGACCCGAAAATGTCTTCTAAACTGAAAGGAAGAACAGTTCTTGAAAAATTGGAGCACGACTGGCTTCGTTGGTTTTGTCATGTTTAAAGGAAGGATCCTATGGACTCTGTCATAAAGGCAGGCTTAAGATCTTGTGGATCAGACAAATGTAAAAATATCAGCAATTGATTGGCCTCAGTGACAAAGTGATCCGAAATTGAGGGATCTACTTTATGAAGTAATATCGAACCTTACACGCGATCCAGTAAGGATGCAATAAAGTGGAAGATTTATGTTCGCTATAGTGCTGACCATAGTCTCGCCGAACAGAGGAAAATTAAGATAAATATACATATTTTGTCTACCCTAACAGGTTCTGGACGAATATTGGTTCACTGTCCGGTAACCAGCCGAATAGACCGAACCGATTTGGATCAAAATTTGTTTTTATTAAGTAGGTGCACATTTTGCGAATAAAATAATTTTTTTTTTTTATAAATAATTTACTGACCATTTAAGAAAAAAATATTTATTTCTTGAAATTAGTTTGCCTGTGCGGTCTTTTCACACTTTTTTCCCGTTCACCTGAAATTATTCTGAGCTATCACTGGATTTATGAAACTAACGTTACTAACTGCTTGTTATGTAGTTCTCAAATTTGACATTTTCTTTTTTTGACATTAGCCGCAGTGCAGTGCGGGTCCTTTCCTTCTAATTTTTGTCTTGATTTTCTACGATTTATCATGTTATCATCAATATTTCGTAGCAAAAACTTATTGCTCTTACAACGGCACATATCAACAACAAAATGCACCAACGGCTACATTGTTCTGTAAGCATTTTTCATTCATTTTTCTCCACTCCACTTGTCTCACTTCGCTCTTCTCACGTTGCACCTTATTATGAAATCTCTTTTTCTTTAGGGTGCCGGAGCTGGGTGAAGATGCCAGTTCTGTTGAGGCTATCCTCAAGGCTGATGGCCTACCAAAGTTCAAGGATATAACCATTGAGACTTGTATGGGAGCGATTGGCCAGCAGGCACTTGAGGTCGAGAATGCAGTAAAGAACCTGGAGGAAAGGATTAACGCCAAAGAGCGCATCGACACTGACAATGTATTCACCGAACTTGACACTGTCACAGGGCCACTTGATACGACATGGGGTATTGCAAAGGCGCTGTATCTAGGGAACAGCACACTTATCCCAACGAAGTCTTACATCAATATACACGATCGGGCGCGCAATGCTAGAGCATCCAAGTTCACAAATAAGATTCTGTATGATAAGATCAAATCCGAGTATGAAACGAATCCCAACATTGGAGTCGAGAAAAAGCGTCTCATGGAGAAATACCTTCTTGAGGGGAAGCTTAATGGGCTGACACTGTCTGAGAAGGACTCTAACCTCCTCAAAGACCTGCTTTCAAATCTGGGTAAGGAGCGAGCCAACTTCAAAAACAAGGTTAATATGTCCGTGAGTACATTTGCCCATACCATAACGGACTACAATTTGGTTCGAGATTTCCCCTCTAATGTGCTCGAGTCCATCGCTAAGGATCCAAATCAGGCGACCGCTGGACCGTGGCGCGTCACTCTGAAACCACAAATAGTCAAAAGCTTTCTGAAGTACTGTCCTGACAGAACAGAGAGGTGGAATCTCTGGCAGGCAAATAACCGCAAGGCTTCCGGCCAAACAGAGAAAAGTCTGGAGAACAGTACTCATTTGGAGAAAATTCGATCATTGCGAAAACGACAAGCACAACTCCTGGGGTACCCAAGCTATACAGCAATGTCGATGCAAACGAAGATGATAAAGGACGTAAAGAATGCCAAACAAGTCTTCGGAAAACTCATGCAGCACGCCGGTCCCCGACAATCGGTGGAAATCCAAAATCTGCAGCAATTCGCCGTTGAAAGTGGATTTGCGGACCAGTTAGATCAATTCGATATCGCATACTGGCAACGTAAATACCTTCGCAGCCAGTTTGACCTGAATGAAGTCACCATCAAAGAATACTTCCCACTGCCAAAGGTATTCGCTGGTCTATTCAAATTCACCGAAGAGCTCTTCCACATCCGCATCCTGGAGCGAAATAGCGCAGACGTTTGGCAGCCCAAAGTTAAGTACTACGACGTCTATGACGCTGGCGATTCCTCAAAACCAATCGGTGGCTTTTACCTCGACTACTACTCGAAGGAGAACAGATTCGAAACAAACACCGGCTGGATGGTGAGCATTCGTAATCGAAACAAAGCAGCGGACAATACTCCCCTCTGTGCTCTAATTTTCAACTTCAACGAACCGCTTTACGGCAAGCCTTACCTCCTAAGCATCGAAGACCTCCGCATGGTATTCAAAACCTTTGGTACAACTTTGCAACACCTCCTCACCCAGGCCAACTATACAGACCTGGCTGGCTTATCCAACATCGAATGGGATGCATCACAAGTCAGTGGACAAGTTCTAGCCAATTTCCTAGATAACGAAAAAGCCCTAAAAGCAATCTCTGGCCATTATGCTAATGATGAACCCCTGCCGGACAAAATCATCACTAACATCAAGCAGCTGAAGAGATCCATGGCTGGCTACAATCTATGCGAGGAAATCTACTATTCTGATTTAGATTTGGAGCTTCATCAGTCGGATGATTTTTGGCTGGATGTTGTAAAGAAACTTTGGCCTGTGTATCGTTGTGTGCCTTTGGATAAGAAAGACGCACATCCGTGTTCGATGACTGATATATTCTCGGGTGATTGGGCAGCAGCATACTTTAGTCATTTATATTCGAAAGTTATTGCAGCCGATGTTTATGATGCATTTGTCGATAAAGAGGATAACACATTGGAAACGGGTAAACGTTTTCGGGAAACATTCCTGGCATTAGGTGGTTCGGTCTGCACGGCAGAAGTTTTCAGACGATTCCGTGGACGGGATCCATCCGTAGAGGCATTGCTAAAGTCACTTGATCTATTACATCCATCGCAAACGAATTCGGATTTGTAAATATCGCATTATAGTGTAGCTATCAGAAGTGTCAGTTGTTATGCCTAAAATATAAAATAAAAACACGTTAGCATTTGTCTTTCTTCTGTCTGACATTCTTACAGGCTTAGAGCTCACAGGGAGAGGTAGAGTGAAGAGTGAAATGTTACATTTCCAGTCACAGAGCTTGGAAACTAAAATTATGACAGGTATTGTGTTGAAATTGGGGTCCCACGGTAGGGATTGAACTCTTGTTAGAGACTTTTCGAACAGAGTTGACTGCCAGCTTATTTATTGTTCCGGACAAAATTATACTCTAGTTATAACTTATAACACAGTTGAGGGGTGTCTTTGGACAAGATAAAAACGAAAGCTAAAAATGCCGGTGTTGTTTAGATACGTTAAAGTCAAGTCAGTGGCAGCTAGTATCCTCAGTTTATGGAAGGACACATTTTAGCCACAGTACTTTATAAATGTAGGGCCCACAAGTGACAACATTTTGCCGGTAACAGTCTGTGAACCTAAAGACACAAATTCCAGCTTACCCTTGATTATTTCGGCCCAAGGGCCGCGCTCGAATCGAAGGCTTAAGCCAAAAGAACTCGAATCAGGTGATCTACAGGATTGGACTCATGTGCCAGTCAGTGTCCTCAGTTTGTGGAAGGAAAAGTTTTGGCCGCAGTACTTGCCCTACAAGTGGCAACATTTTGCCAGGTCAGTCTTAGAGCCTAAAGCCACATATTCCAGCTTACCCTTGATTATTTCGGCCTAAGGGCCACGTTCGAATCAAAGGCGTAAGCGAAAAGAACTCAAATCAGGTGATCTACAGGATGGGCTTGTATGTGGCATGATTGGACGCATGGGGCAGTCAGTATCCTCAGTTTGTGGAAGGAAAAGTTTTGGCCGCAGTACTTGCCCTACAAGGGACAAAATTTTGCCAGGTCAGTCTTAGAACCTAAAGCCACATATTCCAGCTTACCCTTGATTATTTCGGCCCAAGGGCCACGCTCGAATCAAAGGCCTAGGCGAAAAGAACTCAAATCAGGTGATCTACAGGATAAGCTTGTCTGTGGCACGATTGGACGCATGTGGCAGTTAGTGTCTTCAGTCTGTGGACGGAAAAGTTTTGGCCGCAGTACTTGCCCTACAAGGGGCGGTGAGTCTTAGAACCTAAAGCCACATATTCCAGCTTACCCTTAATTATTTCGGCCCAAGGGCCACGCTCGAATCAAAGGCCTAAGCGAAAAGAACTCAAATCAGGTGATCTAGTCTTAGAACCTAAAGCCACATATTCCAGCTTACCCGTGATTATTTCGGCCCAAGGGCCACGCTCGAATCAAAGGCTTAAGCCAAAAGAACTCAAATCAGGTGATCTACAGGATAAGCTTGTCTGTGGCACGATTGGACGCATGTGGCAGTCAGTATCCTCAGTTTGTGGAAGTTTTGGCCGCAGTACTTGCCCTACAAGTGGCAACATTTTGCCAGGTCAGTCTTAGAGCCTAAAGCCACATATTCCAGCTTACCCTGGTTTTGGCCCCAATAATTCCCCTACCGGTGGTTTCACTTATGCTAGGTCCGTCGCTGTCGCACTAAATACATATGTTGACACAATGTCGGTCGCAAAGAAAACACTTATGTTTTTTGGGTTTTTTTTTCAGTTGGAGTTTTTAATTAAAAACCATTGGTTTCATTATACAAACATAAAAATAGAAAATCTTACAATATGTACAAGTTTTTGTTGTTTGTTTTTGTTTCTTTTTCTTTTTATAATTTTCTTACAATTAGATAAGCGCTAGAGGTTGAATTTAAAATATAATAATTAATTTTAATAATATTAAGAGTAAACAAATCAATGCTATACATTTACATAGGAAAATGGGACATATGTATGTAGTATTACCAAGAGAAAAATAAACGAACAAAATAAAGGAAATAGGGTGGGCAAGGGAGACAAAAGGGATGCGCGAGCAAAGAGTAAAAACAATGGGGAGGAAGGCGGCGGCGGCGGTGGCGGCGGCAGGGTCACTAATGTCAAACGGTGTGTATGCTGCGTGTGTGTGTTTATTTTGTAGCTATGCGAAGAAGATGGAAAGAAAAAAATTAGATAATTTTGTTTCCTTTACATTGTATTATAAGCGGCTGCGTTGAAACGTTGCTTTGGTAAACTAAGTCTAGCGAGAGGATGAGTTTTGCCGTGTTGTTGCACTCGTCGGTAGTTGCAGCTCAAGTTTTGAGTTAAAATGCTGTCTGTCATGGTGTGGTGTGTGTTGGTTGCGTCGGTTGTGTGATTTTTCAATAATGGAGGCACCGGAGGCCGTGTATTGTAGTCATGCACCTTTGCAATTAGACCAGAATTGCTTACAATTGTTGTTGAATTGCCATCGGTCGAGGATGAATGATGATCCTTGTAGTTATGCGAGGCTGTATTCGCTGTTGAGCAATAACTTCGACTTTCGTAATAGGAACGAGGACGTGCTTTGTAGGGTAGTGTTGCTACTGTTGTTGTTGTTGTTGTTATTGCTGATGGTAGCATTACCGATGACGATGTTGATGGCGTTATATGCTGCTGCTGCTGCTGCTGTTGGTGATGATGGTGGTGGTGATTCGAATGAGATCTGCTTGACTGATACTTGTTCACTAAGCCTTTTACATTACGATCTTTGGGTTCGCTAGTGATGATGTTGCTTGTATTACTTAAGACGGGTGTGACAACTAAAGAGCTGGTTACTGTAGTCGGAGTGTTTTCAGAGTCTAAAAGGCCCGAATCGCCGGCTACAGAAGGAGGAGGAGGAGGAGGAGGATGTTCACTACAGTGTTGCGCTACGGGTGATGACGGCAGTGATTGACCTTTCTTTGATCCTGAACCAGAAGTTGCTTTCGCCTCAAAGTTTTTCTTCAGAATTTGTACATTTCCGGAGATTTTTTCATCGGTGGATTCTTCTTTCGTCGACGAGTTGTTGTTACTTCGGCGGCTTATCATTCCTGTGGTAGAGACCTCAGAGGAATTCTCTATGTCACTCATTGTATACGAGTCTGGAGCTGAAGCAGACAATTCCTGAGTGCTGCTACGCACGTCGCTGCCACTGGTGGGAATTAACTCCTCGCTGTTGCATCGACTCGAATGATAGCGCTGCCTTGATGTGGCCGATTGACTACGGAATAAATTCGAGCTTCTGTTACTAGTGTTATTGTTATTATTGCTACAACTACTGCTACTTAAAGATCTATTAGCTGTTGGACCAAGCGTTATACTACCACTGGTTGTGGTAATGGTTGTCGTCGTCGTCGTCATGGCCGTGCCTTGTTTTGCATTGTCCTGACATCGTTTCTTTAATACTGTACACTCTTCTAGCTTTTGTTTCGTCCGTTTCACCGTTCCAGTGTTGCATGCGATGTCGTCTTTTTTGGCAGTCTTGCTAGTTAGATTATGAATTTGACCTTCGAAAATGGCAGAGTGGTGAAAGGTATTCCTATTGGTGTCATAGGGACCCCACGAACTATTTCGCGACGGCACTACACGATTGTCGCCCGAGCCCCACGACGAATGCCGTGAAGGTAATTCTCGTCTTTCGCCTGGATAGGCCAAGACTACGGTCGAGTCAACACTGCTGTTGGAGCTTTGTCGTGACGGCATAAAGGATTCCATCAGAATGCTATTGTTCGGTGCCCACGATTGTGTTTTGCGAGTTTGCCGCGTTTCCTCTTTGTCAAACACATTATCGACTTGCGAGGAGAACATGTCTCCACTCTCTCGGCGCAAAAAATGTCGACCTGTGTTCCGATGGACTACTGACGACGTATCGTCCACTATGGTTGATTGTAAATTCGACGTTTGCGTGATCAGCTTGGCGGAAGATGTCCAAACTGGACTACCGACGTTTTTGCCGCTCATTTGCGTGTCCTCAGCGTCTGTGCGGCTTCCTTCGACTGAAATAGATCGACCAATTTGCAAGTTTAACGATTTCCTGTCGTCTGTTGTCTTCTTATCATTCGACTCTAGCCCGCTAACAATTGTCTTCACAGATGTTGTAGGAGTATTCTTTTGTATGTGCAATACCTGGTTCTGAGTTACGCTATAGTTCTCGCCATTGCTGCCGGGGAAGCGAACATTCTTCGGCTCATCGGCAACGCTTCGCTCGGGCGTTAGGTTTTCCAACGATTGACTCTGTTGTTTAACAACGATGGCGCTTTGTATACTTTTTGGTGAAGTGCTACTCGAACGTCGCATTAGTTTGCGTTGCTTTTCGCTTGCAGATTTCTTCGTTTGATTCCAAGCTTGGACGATCGGTGTTGGTTCGCTGCCCGGCAATAGTCTGGCATCTTTTGTGCTTTTTAAGTTCGTCTCACTCTTACTGCGTTGCAGTTTCTCTTTATTTTTCATGGCATCCAACATTCCCCGGTAGGTCTCCAATTGAGTTAGGAAGTTTTTATTTGGTTTAATGCAATTGCGGCGTTCCTTAACGTGCGTAAATGCCTGCTGGAACTCCCAAT
Source organism: Chalcosyrphus nemorum (assembly GCA_949716465.1). Classification (NCBI taxonomy): domain Eukaryota; kingdom Metazoa; phylum Arthropoda; class Insecta; order Diptera; family Syrphidae; genus Chalcosyrphus; species Chalcosyrphus nemorum. The sequence continues at coordinate 40,019,654 of OX454333.1, read as the reverse complement.
TGTATGCTTTCATGGCATAGGCGATTACCACAGACGCCGATCGACTTACACCCATCTTACAATGTACTAGTACTTTTGAGCCTTCAGACCTAGCACGAGTTATATACTTGAACGTGTTGTCCCAATGTTTTAGAAGATTCGTCTTCTCGTCATCGTACACTCGTACATTGAAATAATCGAACATGCCGGGGAAGAAATTATCTATTTCACGGGTGACATTCAAAATATGTCGAACTCTGAAAAGACAGATGATAATAGAACGCGAAAGCAAAGCTTAAAATATTGAAAACCTTTACCCATTTCTTTGTAATTCTTCCAAGTTGCTAGCGTTCCACTCAGAGCCTAGGTATACGTGTTCAAAGATTTCCGTTGGAGCGTCCATTTGGCCAAGTATAATGAGCATTTCTTCGTCAATAAATGATTTGTATTCGCCCAAGTCCATGTCGAGTTGGTCCTCGAGGCGGCCCCTAATGTATTTGGATGTTACTTCATCTAGATCGACTGACATCATTATTTCTTTCAGCTTCGTCTTGATGACGCGTTGCGTTTCCTCCTTTTCCCTTGGTCTATAAATGCGAAATAAATGGTAAATAAAATTTGTTGAAGTTCTATACTTCGTATTAATTTTTGTAAGTTGGTAATTGCAATATAAGTTGGGAAAAAATAAATCAAATCAAGTGCGAGTTTGTTCACACATAGAGGGCTTCCGTTTCTGTTTAACAAAAAGCGCAAATAAAAAAGCAAAACACATGAGAATACGAACAATAGACTGACGAAACCTATTTCTAGAAGACTTATGGGTCTAGCATTGCAACTACATGCTTGGTATTGTATGTTGTACTCAATTCTGCACATGTAGAAGGGACACATCGTTTTACGCCATATCCACAAGGCAGAAGGTTTTTGGGAAGCTTTTGAGACGAATGCTCTATAGCACGCTCATCTTAGCAGTCTTGCTGTAAGGAGCTGAGTTAGAGGCGATAATAAAGCTGAGCAATTATTGGGCACTTTTGAGCGTAAAATACTTCATCGGATAATAGATCCCTTTTGCGAGGAGGGCGAATGGATGAGAAATACAACCGCGAACTCTAAGAGCTGCAGCAGAATATGGATGTAATCCAAAAGGGCAATATACGCCGACAACATTGGCTTGGATAGTCAAGAGAACATTTGAGTCGCAGTCCCCAGGTTCGATAAGGAGAAAGCGAATCGGTACAATTTGTCGGGGATGCCAGAAAACATGAAAACAGGAAGCAGCGTGCCCAGGGCTGCCCAGGATAGAAGACTGAGTCTCTATAATAGTAATTGAGTTTGAATACTTGGAATAATACTGTTAGAGTTTAATCTAAGCATCTCCCATTGTAGGGAATATACTGGCAATCAAAGAAGAAGCCTTATCATGGCTAAAGAGTATTGCATTATCTAAAAGGGATGTTAGCATTTTCACTGACAGTTAACTAGTCATCAGATCCTTCTAAGCATCCGCACCTACATCAAAGGTCGTACTAGGTTGTCATTCAGCTTGGATCAAGACATGGACATTTGAAGCAACTGTAATGCGGAGAATTTTGGCAAAATCTGAATCAGAAACACTCTAACGAATTGTTGGCTTTAAGTCGTACAGATTTGAGCATTAATATCGGTGTCCTTACGGTACAATGTCTGAGGCCTCCCTTCAAACGTTTGCAGAGTCGAGGAGGAATAGGGAAATATCTTTTATCCTCTCTCAGACTGTCCTACAGACATCTTTGTAAAAAAAAAGCTTCTAGTAGTTCTCTGATAACTTCATAGGTTGCTCTGTCCTCCTCGGATCTCTCTATGCGTTTGTCGCTTTAGTTTAATATTGGTCGTCTCTAACCCTGTTTTCCGTCTTCCAATTGTGGTTAAGATGCGGTAGAGCAAAGCAGTAAATCTATTTGCACTTTTCCAAAGAAAACTCATTCATACCGTCTTAAAAAAAAAACTATCTTAAGCACGTTCTATGGTAGATTCTTTTTTTTTCACGGAAACCCGTGATATGAACAAACTTCTCGTTTCACTTTAAATAATAAAATGAATAACTTACTTGTTTCTTATGGCATCAGGCGAAGGAGGGCGTCTACTTTCAATAGAATCCATGGCATTCCATTCATTTAAACATGACTGATCGGACTCAATACGACTTTCATAGTACGACAACCAATCGTGCGATGGTCCACCTGGATAAAAATTATTCTCACGAGCCTTTTGAGATACTTTATGAAGTGTTTGCAGTGCCGACCTTTCAAATAAAAAAAAAAAAACGAATTTGTAGTTCTTTGAATGTGACATCGACCTTTAAACAATCACTTACCACATTGCTTGAACAGAAACTGGTTTAAAGATGTGTGTCTTCCCAAATACACTCACACTAAATCCGCTAGAAAAGGGGAAACAAAATTTAAATGTGAATATTTTGCGCATAGAAAACTGTGCACTTAAAATTATGTAAAATAGAGTAAGAGGCACACAAACCCGTCACCGTCTAGATGAATTGTTGTATCAGCAAGTATTGGAACAACCAGGCCAATTGTGGTTTTCTCATTACAGTCTATACCTAGTAAGCATGATTCTTCTATGTCTTCTGCACAGTTTTCATATTTATCTGAATCGGATTTCGAACAACGATTTGTCGAAAGCAATAGATTACTCATTGCCGCTCTTCGTTTATCTAAGATATCATCTGTTTCGCCGCCCGAAGAAGGAGTTTGTTGTTTGTTGCTATTGGTGTTGTCCTGCTGCTGCTGCTGGTTTTGTGAGTGAAGGTGATGGTCATGAGTTTTAGTATCGTTTATTTGTTGTTTGCCGCATTTAGACGATTGTGTTCGTGATGATGGTCGGTGTTTTTTCTCGGTACCATTTCTAAAGCAACAACGCGATGCAATAACTAGATATCGAGTACGATTTGGTCTCTGGGATTCCAATTTAACAGCCTTAAAGTATAACCAAATGTGTTAGGCATTACCATTTGAGGGAAATATAAATGTTTACCATTTTAAGAGTCTCTTCATGTCGGAGCAGATTGAACATAGACTGTAGGTGTTGCTGTATATCCGAGTTATTGCTTTGGGTGCTATTTGTGGATCTGGTTGAATCGGTACTTAGCCGACGTTCGGCATATTGTGGGATATCTTTGAGGGCCAACACCAATGCTGTACCCTTTCCAGCAAAGAAGCACTCACTAGAAATATTATAAAGATCAATATTAGACGCTTTTTTGTGGAATTTGTACGGTTAGTCAAATTACCTTCTTTCATATTTGCCGCCATCGTCTTCGTCCGCCTCGCCGTCCTGTGAATAACATAAAAAAGTTTAGTTTTTCGTTTCAAATAAAAATGAAATGATTTCACTAAATCAAAAACCAAGCGAAGAATAAGCCTTGCTAGGCAGCTAGGCGCTGTTTTTCCCAGCTAATAAGACAATTCAACAGTAGAGATCTATCTTAAAGAACTGAGGAGACTCTGTGCCTGACCTTGGTCAACCAAAACTGTGTAATGGACGTCTGAGATGGCTAAAACATTTAGAACGATTGGCATTAACGCTACAGCTCACAGAGTCATCGAATCAAACTTGGAGGAACGACGAAGTAGAGGTAGTACTTAAAAATTCAAAAAGACCTCCGCTAACTTGGAGCCCACAAGTGGAAGCAATTAGCTAAAGACTGACCTAAGTGGAGAAGCTTGTTGTTGAGGCCCAGGTTCACTCCGAACTGTAGCTCAATCTAAGTAAGAAGTAATGAAGTAAGTTGCAGTAAGTCGATGTCAAAATCAAACTTATGCTGAATATCTTCACATCCTCTTAAAACAAAACAAATAGATGTAACCTATTTGTGAATCAAAGAGTTGATTCGACGATTAGCAGGGGACATAGAGAACAAGGCAGGAACTTATAGACGCAATCATCTAAAGACAAAAGTGGCAGTCCATTGGTCGAACTTTGAGATGGAGGCACTGCAGTTGAGAAAAAAAGTTGGGAAGAATTCAGGACATATAGCCGTTGAAGAAGAAGAAGAACTAAAGAAGAGCTGTCGTGCTGAGCCTTGCTGGAGCGCATGCACCAATTTACTGGACCAACAAGCCTGTCAGCTATGTGTGTTTTTGCCGAGGTATGCTAAAGGTATTTGGCCCTCCCTTCCTAAGGCCATACACAAACTTCTAAGTCAAAACTCACCACCTTTTACCAAATGTTGAAGCTGCAGAAGACGAGAATGTCATCACGATGCCTATTGTATCAAACAACAACCACTCAAACTTGCCTAACACTACCAGAATCAGTATCATAAGGCGTAAAGCATCGAGTTAGCAAAATTCAGGGACCAATTAGCCTGCACAGTGCAAAAAACCACATAGGGCATACTGAACAACGCAATCACTTATTGGGCACTTGAGTCAACGACATAAAAAAAAAGATGCAGTTCTCAAAAGGCAAAAGACCATCATTACGAAGCTAAGTCATGCCGTTCTACTTGACTTGACGCGCTTTACAAGGCACACCCTTATAAAATAATATTACGAGGAAGTCTTCTTGATGCCGTGTGACGAAAATGACCTGGTATGTGACCAATTTCCACAGGCAATTCTAATACTGACGACAAAATACTTGTCCACGATATATCACTGTCTGATTTTTGTTTATTCATCAGAAAGGCACCCAATTCGAATCAAGAAACACCATTCTTCGGAAAGTGAAGACTAAACTGAACACTATTCGAAAAGGTGCATTTAGGGACGGTTTCCCAATATGAAGGCTTCGCCTAGCGTCCAATATGAAGCAAGTCCATTGTCCTTGAATATGTTTCTGTCGATATTGATTGAGCACACCTCTTCTTCGGTGAGTCACGACACGTGGTAATAGCTCTGCCATGGAATACTTCATGAACCTAAACACAGATGACAAATTGTCAAGACCATTCCGTGCAAGGACACACAGCTTAAATGTGTTGCAGAACTTCAAACAAGATGTGCTGAAGGGATGCAATACGTCCCACGAGGCCTGAAAGAAGTCAATTAAAGAAAGCACTTGCAAAAGCCAAAGAGTTTAGTTTGCCTCTGTAGAACCTAAGTGCCATGGATGGAGAAGAATAATTGGTTGCGTTAGTAAGTAGTGATTAGCTGACCCATTGACAAGTTACGAAGTCATTCGCTTAATGTTCACCCCAAGTCTAGGTACCTAAGACTGTCATTAGCTCCGTCGACCCTCAATTGAAATTAATGTTCACTTCCATTTTGGCGCCACATAATTAGGAAAATCTCTTGCTCGTCAGACAGTCAAACAATCACATAACCATCGACTTGCAAGTAAATTACTATTTTCAACTTGACGACCACATCAGCAACCCCTCTTATGGAAATGCCCCTGTTCCAAGGCAAAACACTTTGTTTACAACCAAAATGCTATTTTTAAAACTCACATAGGTTTCCATTTTTAACACGAAATTCATCAAAATATTATTAATCTTTCTGCTTTTAAACCGAATCCACCACCGGCGATCTACACACCACCAACCCTTTCTTTCTTTTTAGACGGACTCTTGCAATACAATTATTGTTAGATGAGTATTTTTTGAATGAAATGTGTAAACTAAACACACATATTAATCTTATGTAAAGTTCAAAACGACTAAACAGGACTGCGCACTGCGTTACCAATCAAAAAAGTTACAAAAAAAAAAAACCGAAGGCACGAAGAAAGGAGACTCTCGCGCTGGCTCACGTCGTATTTTAATAACAAAAAATTTGTTTTTCGCCTTGAATAATCAAGAACACGAAATTTTTAATATAAAAACACACACACACACAAACGCCAGTTTTCGACATAAGTCTGTCCGTCTGTCATACATTGCGCGCACCCAGAAGCGCTGGCTGGCTCTAGAGGCGTATTTTATATTTAGACTCTAGTCAAGGCGAAAAATTCTACAAAAAAAAAAAATAAAATAAACTCGAGCAAAATAGAAAACTCAACGTCGAGTCCGTGCACTGTAGCCGTATGGTGTAAAACATTGGGTTTTTCCGCCCCCTCCCGACCATTTTCACACACAAATTTGGCGAAAAGCAACGCAAAAAAATTAAATAAAAAAAAAAGGAACAAAGGCACGACGATGTCAGGGCGCAGGGAGGCACAGGGCACTATACGACGGCGACGACGACGACATGCGAAAGGCGTATTGTTATTGTGCGTGCAATGAAAACAAAAGGAAAATAAGCAGCAAAAAAGGAAAATTAAGATGAATTTTTGAGCAAATTTTTGGTAGCAAAACTCAGGCGGCGGGCGGATTCGAGCGTAAATAAGTTGTGTGTTTCCTTTTTTGGTCACGAAAAAAGGGGGGCAAAAAAGGAAGGAGGAACTGAAAAATTTTCACACAGGGAGGTTGGTTTTTTTTTTTGTACTTTTCGTCGTTCTTTTTTGTTATGTCTTTCGCTTACCGAATTGGAACATTGTGGAGAACCAGTAACACTAGGCGATCGTTGCACTGTCACCAATGCCATGTTTGTTGGTGCATCTATTTAGCTTATGAGAGGATGCATTTCTTGGGCTTTTAATAAATATAATTATTGTAAAATGCACTCCGATAAATAAGAAAATAAGTCTACAATCGAAATAACAAAAACCTCTACGACAAGACAGAAGACATTTTAATGCGACGCCATGTTTGATTTTTTCTTTATTATTTTTTTTTTTGTTTGTCTTTGACAGTTCGGAAGTGGACAGATGGATTGTGGCTAGGAGCTGGTTTGACTTGAAAGGCAAGTGGTAAGTAAAGTAAATTCGGATTGTTCAGAATTGTGCACCAAATCTTTGAATTTTAAACTAAATAGCATTTTGTGGGGTAAAACATTTATTATAAACAACCGCGGCTGGAAATGAATTTGAATGAACAAGTATAAGCAATGGGTTACGACATGTTCTGAATGATGGAAGTGTTATTTGGCATGTGACCCCTTTGACTGTTTTTTGGGGAAGTGTATTTTGTCGGACAATTTTCACCTCTTCTTTTCGAACATTTGAGGATTGAGCTCAACAAATCCGTACTGAATTTTGGGCTTCAAGGTGCGAATAGATGGCTGTTTATTATAATGTTAGTAAGTCTGGTATTGGACTCTAGAAGTTTCCCATTTCATTAATCTAACAACGAATCGAAAATTGGATCTATAGTTAGAGCTATTTCATAACCTGAAGCTTATACCAGTGAATCGGTGCTCCTTGTAAAAGGCTTAATATAAGCTTCAACTGAACTCCCGTGCTATGAAATTAGTTCTACAAAAACAAAAATCGTCACAGGAATATAATTATGCATAATAACTTTATTTTACGGCATCGAGAACTAGGTATCAGTCTTAAAATAACAATTATTGCCAAATATCAGAGGATGAAACTTGGTTGGCTGTCTAATAACCAAGGATTTGTAGACAGAGCACCATTCCAGTATGCGTATGAATATGAACACATATCTTCTTAGTTTATATAAAGAAAATATTAGAAAGCTAGTGAGTTTTCTCAAAGACCACAGTTGTCTGAAGTACAAAATCTGTGCTTAACTCAGGAAGCAGAATGATACAGCTTTAAAGTCAGTCGAAAGCATTGAATGCAATCAATCTGGTTAAGGTCTGCAGTCGTTGGAATCATTGCGGTCACTTCATTAACAGTCATTTACTAACCAAAAGAAAAATACATAATTGAATTTTGATTGACTACAAAGACTATTGAGATTTCACTGCATTCAATGCATTCAGTGACTTCAACTGACCTTAAACAACTGATTGCATTCAGTGAGTGCTTGTAACTTCAAATGCGTTCAATTGATGTAAAGTAATAAAAAAGTATTGCATTCTTTTCGGCTTCACCGTTCCGAATGCTGAAAATAATTGCTCTAATTACGACATTACATTATTGAAATCATTGCATTGAATTGACATGGATTCTTTCTGACTTCAATGAATGCATTCCATAATGATTGGTTTCTTGTAAAGCTGTGATAAGCCTGGATGATATAGGCTTTACATAGCCCTATAACAATAATCGAGTAGCGTCGAGCCGAACGATCTTAGCGGACAATCCATTTAATAATATATAGGGACCGTGTTGAATTAATACGGCAATGATTTCATAAGCACTGTACCTGAGGGAGCAACATATCATCTGGATCAATGTTATCCATTTTTTTTTGTTCACAAACCCAATTAGCCAAAAGTGAGCCTCGTTAGTTATCTCTTTTAGAAGATCTCACAGTAAAAAAAAATAATCCTTACTTCTTTAGATTTGTTTGCACTTCCCTTGCCCCGCATTATGTAAAATATAGTTGAGCCTAAATAGTATTTTTTCTAAATAACTGTGAAGGGACTTGTGACCCAGAGCCAAATTAAAGTATATGCTGTTGTTTCTTTCTTTCATTTTGAGCTTACCATTTTGTGCAGCAAAAAAATGTACTAAATTGTTGCGCCTTGTAAAATCGAAAGCTTTCCAAACAAAATCACAAACATTTGAGTTTACAATTTATCAGACCTCATCTGTCAAATGACTCGAAGACAAATGTCTAGGCTTAAGCATGAACATTTGCGATAACAATTGACTAAAAATAAAAAAAATCAAACAAATAATTTTTCATAAAATATTTATTTGTATAAAAGGACACTTACAATTATGCCGGATAATTTCGTTATTATAATATTATTATATATTATAATTTGAATACAATATCCCATCGTTCACTTAAAATGTATGTCCTCAAAATTTTACGCAAAGAAAAACATTTTCTGTTCGATAAGTAACGTCAAAATAATTTAAATAAATACTACTACAAAAAACCGGCGAATTTAGATTTTCTTATATACGTTTTTTTTTTTTCTTTTTTTGTTGACAGTAAAAAAAATCATGTAAAAAAATCATACACTTAAATATAGTATTTTTTTTTATTTATTTATATCTATTTATTTATATAAAAAAAATTGGGTTGTGCGTTCGACAAGCCATATTTAAAAATTCAAACACAAAAATTTGAATACTAAAATAAACTACAGGCAACACTTTGCGCTATACATACTCTCGCATAACTAACACAATAAATATATAACTAAATAAAATTTATTCCTACATATCTAAAAATTGTTTATATATTATGTATAAAAAAAGGAAATCCTAACTTGATTAAAAATTAAAGAAAAAAGATACATCCTAAGCTCAAGTAACTGAAAATCATTTCATGTTATTATTTTATAATGCTTAACTATCAGTTTACACGTACATAGTTTAAATGGTGCGTTTCGTTACATTTTTTTTGTATATATATTTTCTTTTTATTTAGTGTTTTATGTTTTTAGTAAAAAAGTAAAAAACTATCATTGGATTTTCAATCAGTCGAACAATAGGATGTGCATTTATGCATGCGTACGTCTTCTACAACTAATTCTCTTTTTTTTTCTTTTTCTTTAATTATATTTATGATTATTTTTTTTTGTTTTTTAAATACATAGTATATCCTAAGGTTAGTGTTTAACTTTGATACAACATTTTGTTTTGTTTCTTTTAACATTGAACAAAGTATTTTGGTTCATTTAGATATATCTATTTGACAAACAGATACGTCTAAACAAGAAATAATTGAATTCGTGATATTCTACGAGTTGTGTGTGGTGTTTTTTCTTAAAAAACTCCTAAATTTTATAATTTATAGGTTGTAGTAGGAAAGTAGACGATACTATAGGTATTTAGGACTTGTTGCTCTTACAACAAAAAATAAAAAAACAAAAAAAAACAAAAAAAAAAAAACGAAGAAGACTAGAAGAAGAAGCAACAATTTACAATTATAAATTTAATAATTACATTCTTGTAAAATGCTCATAAATCAATCGTTCACAACGTAATTAATTGATTGCAACTTGTGTGCTAGTGTCATATAGCGGTTATGACAGTTGCAACAAAAAATCACGTTACAAATCTAAACTGATTCTTGAAATAAAAAAAAAAAAAAAAAACTGGTGAAGGATCAATATAATTGATATACATACACTAATTGTATTAATAATAAGTAAGTGCGAGCTAAATTAATTGCACCTATACTATGTATACAGCACAATATCACTGGTTGCTTCTGACAAAACTAAACTCTAATTAATATGTTTTCTAAATCCAATCCAATTGTTTCCCTATATTCAAATTGTTTTTCTTAATTTTAGTTTTTCTCTTTAATTTCGAAAAAAAAAGGAAACTTGTTTTCTTGTTTCTTTTAATGTTGTTCCGGTGTTATTTGGCACCTTTTCTTAATATTGCTGCATTCTTTGTTTGCTAATTTATTGATGGCTAGTTCTTCATCTTCGGCGTGATGCGACTACTGCGATCATCTGGCGAAGCATTGGCTCGGGCGAGCATGTTTTTGGGTCACACTTCATTTGTCCATCGCCGCCACACCTAAAACGAGTAATTTTGCAGAATTTAGAAAAAGTTTGTAAGTTTTGAGTTCAAGAACGGCTTGGCTTAGATCTCAATTCTCTAAGTATGAAATTATTTTTAAGTTCAACATAGCAGAACAAATGTGAACTAAAATTTAAGGAATTTCGTGAAACATGTTGTGAAATCGAGACTCAATAAAATAGAGAGATCTGTCAAAAACTTAAGCAAAAATTCCACAAACTTCGCTGAACTTATTGCATGAGTTCTGCGCTTCCTTCAAAGTAATGGCTTCAGGCTGAGATTCGAGATAACTTGTTTTAAAATTTCGAACAATAATTCCAAAGAATTTGGCAGCACTGTTGCATGAGCTCGGTAATTCTGAGATTTAAGTCGAAAATTAAAGTAAATAACTGGATCAACTTTCAGTATTCATAGCTTTAGTTAGGGCTGAAACATGACATGGACCAAATGGCTCCCATACGCAAGTATCTCTGAGTATAGTCTAGTACCTGATAGTACCTATCAGGGCATATTCGAACACAAGCTATAAGATATGCCTACTTAAGTCTACTCAAGTTCATGACGTGATCTTGTCATCTGGCTGATATTTTGACATCTTCAAGCATCACATTAGCTAGATTCGTAGGGACTTTTCAACAAATACTTACGTGCAATGCATGCATGGCCCGCTAGCTGAGTCGATTTTATCGCCCACTTTGTATGACTTTCCACTGATATGGCACCCATTCTTTTCTGCTGCTCCACGATAGGCATGATGCAGGAAGTGAGGTGGCAGGGTTGTGCTTGTCGTTGTTGTGCTTGTTGTTATATTAAGTACGGTCGCCATTGAAACGGGACACTCATAGCGTGGACAACAGAATCCACTGATTGGTTCCTCATGGCATCCAGAGATTGGTGGCGGGCAAGATTGTTGCAAGCAAATAATATCACTTCGGAAGCAGAAACAGAAATCACATGGATCATCACGTGGAATTTGTTGAGCTGAAACAAAGAGTTTGCCACCATAACGACAGGTGCCAGGTCCGAAGACTTCAGTCTCATCCTCATCGGTGTATTCGTCCTCGGCATAGGATGGATATTGTGGAGGAACATGACCATATGTGGGTGCTTGAGGTAAAGCTGGTGCACTTGTAATGGGTTGTTCAGTTGTAGGCGCCAATGTGGTGGTTGAAGCATATACTGGTCGGACATCATCGATTTTGTCGCTTGCATTAGGCGCTGCTGGGCGACTGGTTGCCTTTTCTAGACCAACGTGTGGGAATAATGGATGCACAGTGGTGGAAAGTGGGGCCTCCTCTTCTTCGCTTGATTCTTCGTCAGTGGCAATTGGTTTGGGGAGTCCTGTGTCGAATTTGTCTTCCACTGCAATGATAGGTTGTTCAGTTGTAGGTGATGTGGGAATGGCACTTTCAGTTGGTTGCTCTTCAGTTTTATGACCGTCTTCAGGGATTTCAGGTGACAGGATCTTTTCGTCTGATGTTTCTGCACTTGGAAGAGCGGAAGCCTTTTCTGTGGTAACTGATACTTCGGGTTCTTCTTCAGATGATGTACCAGTTTCTTCGGAGGATATGGTGACTGGTTGTTCGGGAATTTGTTCCTTTTTGATATCTTGGGTGGGCAGGACTGTTGTTTGCTCATCTACACGATCTGTTACAAATTGAGCAACTGTTTGAATCTTGACGTCATCCTTTGGTGCTTCCGTTTGTTCACTTTCTTCTTCGGATTCTTCTGAGGAAGTAGTAGTACTTTCAGGTACAGCTGGAGCAATTGGAGTTTCACTGTCAGATGGAAGGCCAAGTGGTGCAAGATCTGCAGGTGCATTGGTGGTAACAGCTTCCTTTTCATCTTCAGTCTCTTGCGAGGAGGTGTCTTCGGATGGTTTGTCAGTTGTATCTTTGGTAGGTTCTTGTTTGTCAGAAACTTGTGCTGTAGGCTGTTCGGTTTGAGTTGGGATTTCCTGGGCAAAAATGTCTGGCTTGACTGTTTGGACAGAGACTTCTTCGTCTCCTTCTTGAGATACAGATGGAACAGAGATTGGTCTTTCAGTCTGAACGCTAGCTTCTTCAGAAGAGGGTTCTTCAGCTGATTCACTTTCTTTTTCTAGGACAGGAACTGAAACTGGCTTCTCACTTGGTACTAAGGATTCATCAGATTTGGTTGGTGCCTCGGTTACTCCGGATTCCTTCTCGTCAGCTCCGGCTTCAGTTGGAGTTGCGATAACATCAACAGATGGTTTGACAGCCTCATCAACTGCGATTTGGTCATCTGAATCTGGTTTGCCAGGCTGGGATGTAACTTCATCAATGACTACCATTTCTGGGATCACAGCAGCATCGGTGCTTGAAATTGGCTTTTCATCTTCATCGTCAGCTGTTTGGTCTACCTTTTCTTCTGTCGCAATTTCTTCTCCTAATGGACGAACAGTTTCACCTGCTGGCAGAGGTGTTTCAGTTTGAAGCAATGTCTTGTCAATAGGTTGTTTCTCGTCTGAACCAGATCCTTCGATTGGAGACACTGAACTATCAGTTGAGATTTCCGGTTCAAGTTCCTCTTCAGAGCCACGATCAGCCTTAGATGGTAATATATCAGCACCAGCTGATGCTGGGACCTCAGCTGAACTCTCTTCCAGTTCTTCTTGAGCTTCAATAGCAGGAACAGCGCTGGGAGATCCAGAACCTTCAGACAATGCTGGAGTTTCAGTTCCTTCCAATGATTGGTCCTTATCATCTGCTGAAATGGTAGCTTGTGTTGGAGATGATGTACCTTCAGTATCCTCTTCTTCTTTCTCGATAGCTTTAACAGGAATAGAATCAGCAGGAGTTTCGGTAGTAGCCAAGCCTTCTTCTTGAGCTTCCACTCCTTTGACGGGAATAGATGCAGCAGGAGTTTCTGTAGCGCCCAAGGTATCTTCTTCAGTTGCCTTGACAGGTGTCGAAAGGGTAGTACTATCGCTTCCTTCTTCCTCTCCAACAGTAACTTGGACAGATGGTTCCTTTTCTTCAGGAAGTGTGGCGGCTGGATATTTACCTTCAGTTGGCTTAGCAGAGTCTGAAACGATTCCATCTTCAGATGATGGTGCGATAGAGCCTGGAAGTGGTTCTTCAATGATAGTTGGAGCGCTTGTTTGAGTATCAATTTCTTCTTTTTCTTCTTCAGATTCATCTGAGCTAACTGGAGCAACAATGCTTGGAAGTGATTCACCGGTGAGAACAGGTGCACTGGTTTGACTAGTAATTTCTTCTTCGGCCTGCTCTCCTGGCGCTGGAGCAGCTGTTTGGCTTGGAAGTAATTCATCAGATTCTTCTGTACCTGCACCTGGAAGAGGTTTGTCGATAATAGATGGGGAACTAGTTTGATTAGCGATTTCTTCTTCAGTTTGTTCTCCAGTTGCTGGTGAACTTGTCTGACTAGAAGATTCTTCCTCTACTTCATCAGATTCTTCGACAGAACTTGGAGCACCCGCACTTGGAACTGGTTTACCGGTGGTTTGGCTATCAATTGCTTCGTCCAATTTCACTTCAGTCGCTGGGGCACTTGTTTGGGAAATTCCTTCTTCAGATTCTTCAGTGGAACTTGGTGTACCTGCACCGGCACCTGCACCTGCACCTACAAGCGGCTTACCGCCAATAGCTGGTGTTGCGGTTTGACTGTCAATCTCTTCTTCAGATTCATCTGAAGTGGCTGGGGCACCTGTTTGGCTAACAGGTCCTTGCTTTTCGTCATCAGAACCTTCAATAGGGCTTGGAGTACCTTCATCAGGGATTGGTTTACCGGCAATAGCTGGTACAGTAGTTTGAGTATCGATTTCTTCTTCAGATTCCTCTGCAGTCACTGGGGCACCTGTGTGGCTAACAGGACCTTCCAGATCTTCTTCAGATTTTTCAGCTGAACTTGGTGTGCTTGAGCCTCCAAGTGGCTTACTGGCAACAGCTGGTCCGACGGTTTGAGCTTCGATTTCTTCTTCAGATTCCTCTGCAGTCACTGGGGCACCTGTATGGCTAACAGGTCCTTCCAGATCTTCTTCAGATCCTTCAGCTGAACCTCCAAGTGGTTTACTGGCAACAGCTGGTCCGACGGTTTGAGCTTCGATTTCTTCTTCAGATTCCTCTGCAGTCACTGGGGCACCTGTGTGGCTAACTGGTCCTTCCTTATCTTCTTCAGATTCTTCAGCTGAACCTCCAAGTGGTTTACCGGCAACAGCTGGTGCGGCAGTTTGAGTATCAATTCCTTCTCCAGATTCCTCTTCAGTTACTGTGGCATCAGTGTGGCTAGAAGGTCCTTCCTTTTCATCGTCAGATTCTTCACCCGTCACTGGAGCACTAGTTTGGAGGGCGATTTCTTCCTTTTCTGCACTGGAATCTTCTGTCAAAACTGTTGCAGTTGTACCTGGTAGTGGTTGTACTTCGACAACTGTCTGACCAGTAGTGTCCTGTTCTCCTGAGAATGGTGCAATAGTACTTGAAATTGGTTCCTCGACAATAGTTGGAGCACTGGTTGGACCAGCAATTCCTCCCTTTTCTTCATCGGCTTCTTCAACTGGTTTGCCAACGATAGCTGGAGCACTAGTTTGAACTGCGATCTCTTCCTCAGATTCTTTTTCAACTGATGCATCAGTCGATACGTCGGACACATCTTCTGAAACTGGCTTAGCTGTTCCTGCGATTGGTTGTTCGTCAATAGTAGGGGAGCTGGTTTGACTAGCAATTTCATCCCTGTCTTCTTCTGAGACTGGTGCAAGAGATCCTGGAAGAGCAGCCTCTTTGTCAGTTGGTGCACTGGTTTGACTGGCAACATCGTCCTTTTCTACTTCGGATTCAACTCCTGATATTGGCTTAGCAGTTCCTGGAAGTAGTTCTTCTTCACTTGCAGCTGGTGCAACAGTCGAAGAAAGTGGTTTGCCTTCTGCTTCGGACGCAAGTTCGTTTGATTGTTCCAATGATTGTTCTTTGGAGGGAATGGAGTCGGAAGGAAGTACATCTTTCTTGTCGGAGATTGTTGGTGCAGTTTGGTCTTTCTCCGAGGGTTCAACTGGTGTAAGAACTGTGCTAATTGGAGCTTTTGGTGGTGCATCTCCTTCAGAGGGTTTCTCAGCGCTTTCTTCGCTCTCTGTACTTTGATCTAATTCTTCTGTGCTTACTGGCGCAATGGGTTTCTTAGTTTCTGTTTCTAGTGGTGATTCTCCTTCCACCTTTGTGTGAGATAGATCTTCAGGCAATTCAGGTTTCTGATAATCACTTTCTGGAATTGTGGTGGTGCTTTCGGTTGGAGCAATTTCTCCAGCGAGGTCTGTGTGAATTGTCTTAATCGTGGATTGTTCAGTGGCAATTGGGCTAATTGTTGTCATATGAACTTCTGGCAATTTGGTGTCTTCTTCAGATTCTGTGGACTCTTCGCCTGATTCGTTGGAGCCTGGTTCAGGTGCTTCGGGAGTTTCTTCACTTTGTGCTGAGTCTAGTCCCTCGAGGACTGATGTTAGTGATGGAGCTTCAGATCCTGTTTCGATTTCAATTGGCTTGGTAGTAGTAGCCTCACTTTCAGTGCCGAAGATACTTTCATCAATCTTGGGAGCACCGATGCCTACGACGGGAGATTCCGTTGAGATTTCTTCTTCCTGGATAACAGCAGGCTTACCAGATTCAGGCTGACTATCAATGGTGACGGAATCATCAACACCAGACACACCTTGTCCTAATGGTGTTACGGTAACTGATTCTTGTCCTGCTTCTTCAGCTGCCTTAAGAGTGGTGCTTTCTTCAATGGTCAACGGTTTCTTCGGTGGGACAGCTTCTTCGATATCACCAGAGACTTCATGTGCTGGTTTAGAGGGCACAACTGGAAGTGGTTTGATCTCTTCATCAGTGATCAGTGGTACTTCAGTGGATGTAGCTTCTTCTCCTGAACCTTCGCCTGAAGATTCTTCTTCATCCTTGACATGAGACATAGGTTCGTCAGGTTTGACAGATGGCAATTCGATATCTACAGATGATGGTGTTGATACTTCCTCAGGTAGAATTGGGAGATCAGTCTTCGCGGGTTCGTCCTTAGAGCTTGTTGGTTTGATTGGTGCCTGTTCTTCACTTGTAACCTCTCCTGATTCTGAAATACTTGCAACTGTTGTAGGAACTAATTCCAATGGTTTTTGTCCTTCGACTTCGGAAGTGGAAACTTCTGGGTATTTCTTTGTGGGCGCTAAGGTGGTAAATTGAATTTCTTCTTCTTCAGCGACTTCAGGTGTTGCTGGGCGTTGATCTTCAGCAAAACTATCTACACCGCAAATGTACTGTGGGCAACATCTATCAGCGCTAGCTTCATCCAGGATACAATTGTTTGGCTGTGGTGGTTCGAAGCATTGAACTCTTTGACAGACCACAATGCTGCTGACACAACTGCACGAAAGCTCGCATTCGTTAGATGTTGGAACTGAGGCATTATTGGCATAAGTCCTGTCATTAACCAAGCAATCTCCTTCACCAGGAATAGCAGGGGGAATAATGTCAGGTGTTTGTTCACCACTTCCTTCGGCGGCTTCAATAACTTCGGAAGATTCTTCGTCTGAAGTGATGCTTGGAGGCAGAGTTGTTCTGCGGATGTCTTCTTGGGCACTTTGTTGATCATCATCGACTGCTTCACTTGGCAGCTCAGAATCGACTGGAGCAATGGTTGTAGAATCAGAATCGACTTGTTCTGGTTGTTCCTTGACCTTTTCGTCTTCCGAACTTGGAAGTTCTGAGTCAGCAACAGAAGGAGCAATAGTCGTAGAATCAATGTCATGTTGGTCTGGCTTTTGTTCAAGTTCTTCTTGAGAGCTTGGTACTTTTGAGTCCATAGCAGCTGGAGCGGTTGTTGTGGCATCTGGTTGGTCCTCTTCTTCTTGCACCTTGATTTCTCCTTCTTCAGAGCTTGGTTCTTCGCCACCGGCAACAAATGGAGTACTAGTCGATGATTCCGAAATTTCTTCTTCTGGTTGTTTCTTGATGGTTTCTTCAGAGCTTGGTACTTCGGCACCAGCATCAGTTGGAGTAACGGTTGATGATTCCGAAACGGCTTGTTCGGGTAGTCCATGAATTTCTTCTTCTCCGGCGCTTGGAATTTTGGAGTCGGCAACAGATGGCGCAACGGTAGTAATATCTTGTTCTTGTTGTACCTTGATTTCTTCTTCTTCAGAGCTTGGTTCTTCAGAGCCAACATCAGTTGGAACACTGGTTGATGATTCAGTGATGCCTTCCACTGGTAGTTCATGTGCTTCTTCTTCTCCGGCACTTGGAACTTTAGAGTCGACAGCAGATGGAATTGAAACAGGTGTGTCATCTGTAATACCTTGTTCTGGTTGTACTTTGATTTCGTCTTCTTCTGAGCTAGGTTCTTCAGAACCAGCAACAGCTGGAACAATGGTTGTGGATTCAGATACATCTTGTCCTGGTTGTCCCTTGATTTCATCTTCTTCAGAGCCGGCGATAGATGGAACAATAGTTGAAGATTCGGTAATTTCTTGTTCTGGTTGTCTCTTGATCTCTTCTTCAGAGCTTGGTTCCTTGTCATCAGAGACAGATGGAACAACAGTTGAAGATTCGGAAATTTCTTGTTCTGGTTGTCTCTTGATCTCTTCTTCAGAAGACGGTTCGGCGGCACCAGCGATAGATGGAGCAATTGTTGAAGATTGGTCTTGTTCTGGTTGACCCTTGATTTCTTCTTCAGAGCTTGCTTCATCGGCTTCAACAACAGATGGAGCAACAGTTGAGTATTCGGAAAGTCCTTGTTCTGGTTTCGGCTTAATTTCTTCTTCGGAGGTTGGTTTTTCAGCACCAGTGACAGATGGAGCACTAGTAGAATATTCTTGTTCTGGTTGTCCCTTGATTTCTTCTTCTTCTGAAGTCTGTTCTTCAACACCAGAGACAGATGGAGCAATGGTTGATGATTCAGAAATTCCTTGTTCTGGTTTTTCCTTGATGTGTTCTTCAGAACTTGGTTCCAAATCATCAGTATCAGATGGCGCAATGGTTGTGTAGCGGGAAATACCTTGTTCTGGTTGTTCCTTGATTTCTTCTTCCCCTTCTTCAGAAATAGCACCAGATGGAGCAACGGTTGCAGATTCGGAGATTTCTTGTTGTGGTTGTCCCTTAATTGGTTCTTCTTCTTCAGAAACAGCAACTGATGGTGATATGGTTGTACCTTGTTCCGGTTGTCCCTTGATTTCATTTTCTTCTGAGCTTGGTTCTTCAGCACCAGCAACAGATGAGGCTACAGTTGTAGAATCAACAATACTTTCTTCAGGTTGTCCCTTAACTCCTTCCTTTTCGGCGCTTGAAAGATCAGAGTCGGCAGTAGATGGAAGAATAGTTGAGGAATCAATATGACCTTGATCTGGTTGTCCCTTGAGTCCTTCTTCTTCCGAGCTTGGTTCTTCAGAATCGCCAATGGCTGAGGCAATAGTTGTCGCTTCAATAAGTCCTTCTTCTGGTTTTGTCTTGACCGATTCTTCCTCAGCACCACCAACAGCTGGAGCAATGGTTGAAGTTTCTGTGAGGTCTTTTTCAGGTTGTTGTTTGATTTTCTCTTCTTCAGCAGCTGGTTCTTCAACTTCGGCAATAGAAGGAGTAGTACCGGATTCTTGGTCGATTGGTACCTTTGAATCGATTGGACTTTCAGCTGGAAGACCAGGAATAACTTCCTCCTTCTGTCCTTCGCTGACTGAAGTTTCTGTCGATTGTGGTTCTCCTTCCTCGGAAGATGTTTGTTCCTCTTGTGATTCTTCACTGACACCTTCAACATCAGATTCCTTACTTGGAAGAGCTGTTGTTTGATATGAAACATCTTCATCGTCTTTGGGAATGGTTTCAGAAACAGGTTTGCTTGAGGTATCAACAATTTCTTGTACAACAGCTGGAACGCCGTCATCTTCTTCGATTGGTTTTTGTGCACCTTCAGCAGAACCTTCAATACTCTCATCCGGTTGGGCTTCTCCTTTGACAATAGTTGGCCTGCTTGTGATAATATTTTCCAAGTCTTGAGCTTCAGTTGAGGTTTCTTCTGATTCAACTGTTTCTGCTCCTGGTTTCGATACTGCTTCATGGGCAGGGGCAATGGTTGTTCCTTCAATCTTTACATCAACTTCTGGAACTTCAGGCTTCAATACACCTTCTGTTGGCAAAGGCCTTGATGTTGCAAGTTCTTCTTCTCCTTGTTCCTCTTCTGATGTCTTTGGAACTTCGTCGTCCTTTATGACACCAGCAACCGGTGCAGAAGTACTGGCCTCAGTTTCATCCTTTGGCTTCTTCTCATGGTCGGCAATTTCAGTCTTATGGTCACCAATTTCTGGCATGACAATTTCGCTATCTTCACCTTGAGTAACCATCTCATAGACGGGAGACACAGTTGTACCAACAACTGAAGGTTCAACAATTTCTTCGTCAATTTTATCTTGTCCAACTGAAGGTTCTTCAGATGGTTGCGCGCCCTCAGATGATGATTCTACTTCGATATGTTCCTTTGATGGAGTTGAAGCATCGGTAATAGTTGGTTGTTGTTCTTCTACAGAAGTTTCGGGATATTCGTGTTTGATGTCACCGATAACTGGGCTCTCGGATGATAGCTTGTCTTCTTCTTCTTGAATTGATGAAATGGTTGTGGCATCAACTGAGGCAACTGGTTTCTTCACTTCGTCTTCTTCTTCCTTTTCTTCCGTGGATGGTACTTCAGGTTTGCTTAACTCAACAGATGGAACTGTTGTCTTTTCAAGTTCAGCTTCTTCTTCTGATGATGATTCCGCTGATGTTGTTGTACTTTCGTCTTGTTCTGATGCAACAGATTCGTCCTTTGATGGAATTACTGCTTGTTCTTCTTCTTTAAGTCCTTCTTCAATAGCTGGAGCAACAGTTGTTGCATCCTTCTTATCTTCAGATATTATTTCATCTTCGATTGGTGCTTGAGTTGAATCATATTCCTTATCTTGGCCAATAATGGTATGACTATCCTCGAGTCCTTGTTCAGTCTTATGGATTGTGCTAGGTTCGATTGGTGATTGTGTCGTTTCGTCGCTGGTCTCCTTGATTCCTGACACGGTTGTAATCAGAATGCCTTCCTCTTCTTCTTGGGATTTCTTATCTTCTTCAGTGCTGGTCTCTGCAATGTCTCCAACAATTGGTGCAACAGTCGTCTGTCCGGAAACTTCACTGCCTTGTTCTGGTTCTGGTACAGTCTTCTCGGGAACTTCAGTATCATCGATATGCTCTTGCAATTGGACATCTTCCTGTGAGACAGATTCATGCAGATTACTTTGAACCTTTGGTGGCAGGGTAGTCAAAGCTCCTTCAATTAATGTAGCTTCGGTTGTTGCACTATCATCGTCACAAACATAGTTACTTGGGCAGCATTCACCGGCTGCTGGTGGCAAAGCACGGCAGGTCTTTGCTCCAGATTCTAATGTTGGCATCTCGCACTCCTGGACGGCACAAACAATATCCCCACGCATACAATAGCAATGTTCACATGCATTCTTGCCAGTAATTGAGGCACCATCAGCATAGACTTCGTTATTGTGTATACAGTCGGTGGTGACCATTGGGCTTGTTGTTGATGATAGAACATAGCCAGGAGTTGGACGCACAGTGGTGGTTGTTGTTGAGAAGTCTTCCAATTCCAAAAGTTCATTTTCGTGATCTAAAAAAGGACAAAACAAATTTCATTAGTTTGATTTGCATCTTCGTATGAGGATGTCCTCTGAGTGAACTTACCGCAGTTGTATCTGACCGGACAGCAGGATCCTTTGTTATAAATCGGTTGGCAGCCATCAATGTGGAGGGTACATTCTTGCATAAGACATGAGGTACGATTTCTGATGCAGTAGCACAGTTCACAGGGTTTATTCGGGTTCGATGGTACCTGGGCTCCTTCTGGATAGAATTTACTGTCAATGCTGCATCCGTATTTCTCTGGTATGCTCAATTCGGTTCCGGGTGCGCTGGTTGTCAATTGGTTGCCATGATGGCTCACATCAACTGGTACTGGAAGAATGGATTAGTTATGACTTTGTAAACATTTTTTTGTGGGTTTTTAGTTTTTGTTACCTTCAGGGCATGTGATAATTGGACAACATTGATCCTCTCGCTTCTCGACTGTACAATCGTGGCCAATTGGCTTTGTGAATGGACAAACGCGGAGGTAACACATTAACATCTTGTTGTGGCACGTACAATTCAGGCAGGGTTCGTTTGTTAATATTCTGTCACCTTCGCTGTAGTGGTTGTAGTTATAATAGCATCCTTCTGGAATTTTAAAAACATAAAGTTAAATCAAATTTTGGAAGGACAATGGAAGGAATTCTTGGTTGAGGTGTAAACTAAGCGTTAATCTCAATATTGAGCAGTGCATTGGAGAGGTCAATATAAATGTCAGGAACTATAGAAATAATTCAAAACAAGACATCGCGAACTGAAACTAAAATCACGTTTCAGTATAAGTAGTAGCTTTTAGAGGTTGGTGTCTGAACTAAATGGGACAATTTACCTTAAGCTATCAATCAAACTGCAAACCAAGGCCCAACCATAATGTCAGTAAGCTTGCGATAACTTATGTCAAATTTAATGAAAGATCTGCTCACGAGTTTTTGGAACTCGAGTACACCCATAAGTGTGAGCCAAAAGTGAACGAAAACTTGACGAAACTGAGCGAGAAGCTAAAGCTGACTACGTATGATGTAATTCCAGAAATGTAATTCAATTGTGGTTGGCCCTTTATTCACGAGATATCTTTGTCCAATTGCAATGCCTTTTATAAATAGGAGACCGGGATTATAAGAATAAAAAAGCCTACACTACAAAGTTGTAGAAGTGGAACCTAATTGCGTAATAGAGAGTAGAGCGTATTTTTATTATTAAGTGAGAGTAAAGGTTCATTCACAGCTCAGCGATCTGCAAGTACGAACGATGAAATATCCTTTTGACATTTCATTCACAGGAACTTTTTAACTTTTCACTTGTCAATTTGGTTGAATCGAAAAAATTGTCAAATGTCTGCCATTAAATGTGCTAGAAATGGTTCATTCAAACGCTGGTCGCAGAGCTGTGAATGACCCTCTAGTGAACGATTTAAGAGAAAATTTTTAAATTAAGAAGGATATGTCTTAGCATTCTACTGGTGGAATCATTGTGATGTTGTAGTTCACAGTATTTTTTTGCGCAATTTTATGAATATGTTTACATCCAGAAGAGGGGGAGACTGTTTTAGATTCTTAAGATCTTTTTGTGCTCTATGCAAGGAATATAATGTCTACTGGCGATCGGTGTATACGATGTCATTTGGGAATAGATCGAGCTTGGTTTGGAGTATCGGGTAGGTGGACGTTTTCAATGAGTTTACAAGAACCTTTTTCAGTAGAATTGAGCTAAAAATGCGCCACCAGACTTGTTACTGAGTTTTTGACTTCCACTCTCGGAATGATCCTTACTCTCTTTATGGATTTTAGCTGAGACAACGTACCAAAGGCTGATGATGTCTAACCACGATTTTGAATTATGTTAACTCTAGAATCTAGTCGGGAAAGTGACCTTTAAATGGTGTTTTCGATCTCGATAGAGGCAAGGGTTATGGAGTTCCCAGGCATCATATGATACCAAGTTTTCTTCTGCGGACTCTTTTAGCCCTGTTTTTGATTCTATCATTAGACTCAACTGGAATAAAGAAGAAAGTGATATAAAGGTCTTAGCCAAGCACAGGGTCAATGTGCTGCCTGTGACGGCATGAATCGGCACGTCAACATGGCGGAACGGATCAAGAAGCTGTTCATCCTAATCGCAGGAGTTTAAGAAAATTAAAGAGTTTGTGACCAGTATGCGTATATATTATTTGGCTGTAGTCCCTGCTTGAAATCGAAGGTGTAGGCGATGGGGTTACACTCGATCTTAAAAGCTATAGGTGGCTTGAATACAACACCAATGAAGCTCTAAAAGAGATGATGTCGAGTGAGTCATTTAAAATTTTGGCGAAATTTTTACCGAATTTCAAGTTTTAATGGTTGCCATCTTATGTCAGTGAAAGCATTTGCAGACTGTATATGAAAAGCAAGGATAAGTTTGTAGAATTTACAACTTAGCCCAAGGTAGACCCGAAGCAAAAGCTAATAAAATGCTCAGTTGAATGGACTCACAGTAATCTGTAATTAAAACAACTCAGAAGAGTCTCATAAATTCTATTCCTCTGCTGAATTTAAGGAGGCACCACCTCATGTTTAAACAGACCATCTCTATCTGAGACTATCTCTTAATTAGTACCATTGGCTCAACTCTATTTCTATCTAAACTAAGGTAAATTATGTAAGAAAAAGGCAATAATAGTTAAAATAAATAAATAAGTGCCCGCGTGCAAAGCCCTCAAATACATACATTATGTATGGAAAAGTGATTGCACTCTCCTGCAGCAAAGGTAAGTAGGCAGTATCTATATCTATCATGCAACTACCGTGTGTGTGTATATATGTAGTATACACAGAACCTAAAATACAATTTTTTATTATAGGCAACAATGGCGTAGTTCTCTCTCTTACCGCTGGCAACTTCAGGTTCTTGCTGGCGAGTGAAAGAAAATAAGAAAAAGACTTGAACTGCAGCTTCTTTCGTGGAATTTAATCCCAATTTGTATTTTATTGTATCGGAACAATGGAGGCGCATACAAAGTGAACAAACGCTCGTTAGATGTAGTCATTTGCATGCGACATGATTTTGGACAAGCCTAATTGGAATGTCATCAAATTCCCCAGCCAAATTGATTTATATCATTCGACTGCCCTTAAACCTGTCCATAAATCAGAGCTTTAAAGTAATACATCCATGTGTACATACCGGGGCGCGTGTTGTACGTGTTCCAACGGACAACAGCAATAAATCTTATTTTGTCGCCGAGAGCCGCCCGAGACCCATGTTATTGCAATTAATAAATTTGCCATTTGCCAAATTAAGACAGAAATGATTTAATCAAAAACGGGTAAATGTATCTACGGGAGAGTTGTTTCTGGGTGAACAGGTAGTCATATCGTTAAAATCGACTACCGGCGCAGTGGCAGTTGACGGTTGAAGATATCGTGTTCAAACAGAGGATACGGATGTGATGTGCGCGTCTGTCTGCAATAGGCGCGATGGCAATTCTTTCCAATGCATGGCTTGTCACTAATTGAAATTGTGTCCCAACAACAACGACGACGACCACGGCGACGTTGACGGTGATTATGGAGATGATGCTACCACTACATACTACTGGCGATGATGACGGGGGACCGGTGATGACGACGACGACAACACCGGCAGTGTCAATAATCTCATTAATTAATTGGTTATGTATATTATATGTGTCGGTGTGTAATTAAATTCAGGACACTGTATAATGCTCATACCACCATGGGGAGCATGTGTGAGAGATTCGCGATTAAATGTATATACATGTGTGATGCGATGCATCTTTTATGGCGGGGGATGTAATTGGGTACAAATTGATATTATCTACCGGTTGCAAGAAAATTATTGTAATTTATTGCTGCGATGCCAACCTGCGATAGATAAATCGGCTGGTGGGATTTCTTTTCAGATTGTAGGCGTTGCTGTTTATCTTTTATGAGATCTAAGATAATGTTGTGTGAAACTACTGTTGACAGTTGACCGTTAAAGGCGTGACACCGTTAACACTTGTGAGATAATGTTCAATTCTGTCATGAAAGTATCGCCTTTAGTAGATAGGCTTAGCTAAAAGGATACAGTAGTCATTTGGCCGTCGTTAGGGCTTTGGATTGCTGCGTTAAATTAGATTGATGCTTGTGATTATCTACAAGATGCTATTAGACGAGATATTCGAGTGGCAATATTAGAGAAATTAATAAAGACATGCATCTTTAAATACATCTGCCCGCACATTTCCTAAAATAGAAACTAAATTGCTCTATTTGTGAATAATTGTGAACGAACGCCACACTTTCAGCAGACGAAATGTACAGATCGACTCTACAAAATGACTGCGTCCGTAAAAACTACCACCGATTAAGAATGTGTGCGTGAGCGCCCATTTGATTTCGCCTGAAACACCAACACATATTCAAAATCGGTGGTAGTTTTCAGCTTGGATGTCTACAATGGTTTGTCAATGATGGCAATACTGACAATATTAGAGACTGTCTGTAAAGAAAAACGAACGGAACTCGCATCTATATCATTTCAGGCAGCCAAGTAGCAGTTAGGGTCCTTGCGGTAGGGATTGCAACAACTCTTTTGACAGACTCACGCCCGCAGAACAAGCCACCTTAACCTCGATTCCACGATAGATTTTGAGGAAATGGACGCACAGAGTGTTTAACGAGATGAGGCGCTTGTTGTGCCGACTTGTCAGACCGGAATTCTTTTTCGGAGTTCTGTCCTGTAAGATCTGAACAATAAAATAATAGAAATCTGGCCAAATACCGGAGATAAGATGAGCGATAAAGATGGAAGCACATGAAGAAGCAGCAAACGACCCAATAACGAGGGACTGGAATTTGAAGCCTAAAGTACTTTGGATTTGGTGTCCAATCATCGTATCTTGGATGAAATATCCAAATCCACTCTTGAGTACCAAGCTTTGGGAAACAAAAGCAATACCTCTTTTGTATGTAAGCCTTATTCTGGGTTCAGTTATACACATATTCAACGACAGGAATGCTTTGGGCACCCTTTAGTACGGATACATGTCATCTCTGTCCTGATTTTCTAGGAGCTACCTCCTAAGATCCGGATGACTATCTGGGTAGTACTAACCCGGCCGCTAGATCTATTTTGAGAAATCTCACAAGTTACATTGTTGGTGCCAGAAAGCAGCATCTTTATTAGTTACGAAACACCGATACATTTCGTGTATTCGAGGTAGCCTTGGAGGCGACATCTTGGCCAAATCCTTGAGACTAGTGGCGATGTCTGTTGTCGGCCAGCAACCTCGGCACCCTTGGGTTAAAATGGATCGGAATATACTTACAAATGTATAAACATCTTGTTGATGATGTCAAGAATGGGTCTTCACTTTTTTCAAAGCTTCCCCTGCATGCTTACGGATTTTCTCTGAACCTCAGTTTTCGCTCTTGTACAAACCATATTTTGCCTGAGATGAGAGTGGAGCACCCTGAAGTTGCAGGGATTTAAATGGTGGTGTTTGCCTTTGTTTGTGAAAAATATAGCTTCTGCTTTCAACTCTGTGTTAAGAGTGTTACGATTAAAGAAGTAAGGTGATGATATTTAGGGATCTATCCGACTCAAGTAGTACTAAGCCGTAGGCAACCCAAACATTATTAGTTCATATTATTAAATGCTTCTTCTCCGTCCAAGAAGCTCTAGTCTTCTGAAGTCTTTGAGATGAAAAGTTATTTGTTATCACTTCACCTAGGGCTACTACGACTAGTCTTCTTGAGACTTATATCTTGGGCTTACTTTAGAGCGAATGAATAGAACTATTCATGAAGAACTGTACCGAACCAATCGAACCTTTTATTTTGTAGAAATGCTGCGGTTGGAATTTGTCTCTTAGAGCTTAGTTTACAGCAATAAAAGTTCTAAATGTTATAGAAGGGTTCTTCTAGGGTAAGTCTATTCATAGTCAAACATTCGATTCCGATTTGATTTGTCAAACAGTTCTGAACATAAATGTCAAAGAACTGTCAAAAGTGACAGGACAGTCATAGATATATGAGCAAATTCTTGCCCTCTTTCTTTCTCTTCTTTCTCTTCCTCAAATTCGGATAAAGAAAACAATTCTTTTATTTTCGTACTATGCAGCTTGTGCCTAAAACTTTGACACGATCCACTTTGGCAAATGGAGACCATGACTAACCGCTTCTGTCGAAACCCCAACGATTAACTTTTTATGATACATTTCTCATTAATACCGCCAACCAATATGCAATTTACCTACTGTGCTTATCTATTGCATTACCGTAACAAATGTCATTGCAAATTCAATCCAAAACTAATTTAAAGTAGACACAAATTTCGCACTTTACAATTTAATTAGCGGTCATTATTTCCTTTTGCGTTTGCAACAATCATCTCTCGAAAAGGGGAGCCCTCTTAACAGTCAATCGCAAAAATAAACCAAAAATAAATTTTCAACAGTCCAATTATATTCTTTAAGTTGTTGTGAAGGCAAACATTTAATAATAATAAAAGTTAGTGCATTTAACATCGATTCAGAGCGGTGGCGAGCGGCGAGCGGCGAGCGGCTCATTCAAAACGTATCAATATAACGTAACAAGTGTCATTGAAGAGTTTATCGATGAAAGTGTTTCGATTTTCGATAAGCGATTAAGCTAATATCTTACAAATTGAATTGGATATTTATAAAAAAAATATTTATCTCAGTTAATTTGTCTCGGTTGACATTGGTGGTATTGACTTGAGTTGAGATTTAAAAAAAAAAACCAACTTATTGCACATACTTATAGTGGGAGGTTAGGGATAACATTGATTGATGGTATTGTAAGTAAAATAGAATAGTTGGAAAATAGATCTATATTTAGATAGAAAACGGTTGAAGGTAGAATCAAATGCGAAGGCTGTGGACTTTGCAAAGCTAAAGTGAACCGTTGCTATGCCTTCTTTATGAAATATGCATTGCAATCTTAGTCCCAAAGAGGATCTTTGCTTAAACTATAACCCTTCACTCATAAAACTGGAATAGAGTTCATTATTTGGTTTCATAATACTTCAAGTGCACCCCATTTCTACAACAAAGTTCGCTAAGGATCGGTTGATGTTCCAAATGGATACATGGAAAGGCCTCAGCCGTTGTACAGACAATTAAGACTAATCTTCGAATTAGATGGTTGGCTTCTAAGCTAAGTGTAACGTGAATCCAATTCATTGTATGGTTTTATGATGACATAACTTGATCAATGGCTAGTTTAGAATTTCAAACACTTAATTTATCAGTGGAGTGCTTAGTACTATTAGAATTATTTGGATAACATACCCTAGCTAATATGACTGACATTGCGATGACATGTTGTGCGTGGTACATACATATGTATATATTTGTACACGTACAGAAGTGACCTGCAGTTTTATGCCGTATCCGAAGAGCAGGGTAAGCTTTCTCATGACAGTTTTATTCTCGACTCTCGAGTGTTTGTCAGTCCCTCGGAAGAGGTTAGGTCGTGAAAAAACTTTTGATGGTATTTATCTGGATTCGAACTTGCGCAGTAGTCCAGCGCACGAACCACTGAGTCACGGCACCTATTTATAGATCTTTATAAAAGTTTTTTTTTCGGCTAGGCTGTAGCCAGAGCATAATGAAGAAAGACTATATTTGCCGAAGTTGATGTGATGCAGGCATAGAAGAAGATGACTTCCTATGCAAATGTCCTTTACATAACTAGAGGATAGAACTTATAATGCAATCATTAAATAACCTAGGCGAACTGTTGTGAGATGACCAAAGTGGCTAATGACAGAAACACAAAAAGTTCCAACTATTAACAAGATCAAATTGCTTCAAAGACTGTCATGCCTGGAAAGCATCCATGCAGGCAATTCTGGAAGGCCTTACATCTGCGAGTATGCTACAAGAAAGTGGCAATCTCCCGGTCACTACAGTTGGCGCAAGAGGGACGAGAATGATCAACATAATACTGACCTCATAGACTCACTAACGGAGTTAGCATGGTCTTTAATTTTATGACTTTTCAACTCCGTTCTAATGAACGATTTGAGATCGAAATCCTAAGCTAGGTTGATATTTGAAGTCCATTGAGGCGCTGATATGTAGGGGCCTAATCATAAAGTTTCAACATCACTTGGAAGGAGTCCCAGTATCTCATTTGCGCCAGGTTAAACCTCTACTCTCGCTTACTGGCAGCCAAATGGCGTTTAATGCAATGAGCCCGCGAAAGACTTGTCCAGGTTGCCGGTAGTGAAACTGCAGATCTGCTTACAAGAAAGGGATTTGTTTTTTGGACCCGAATTTTTTTGTGAAATGCGTCATTCTGTTCAACCCTAGCAGTTGAGAGTAGAACATATGAATTCGCAACTGGAACAAGACAGAAATTCTTTGACAGAGCCTTTCAAAAAAAAAAAGGATTCAGTCAATGCCGGGATAAATGAAAAGCTTTGTTGACTGAGCTCCTGGTTCACCTCGAGTTGTAGTGTCACTTATGCAATGTCCTCGTAGACTATATATGTATAAGCAAGCTTCTGAGCTTAGAACATCCTTCTTCCCTCCAGAGATGTAGAGCACCTATTATGTGAGAGTTTTTGCATAAGTTTCTACTACATCTGATTGATTCTCAGTAATTTGGTTGCATTGGTTCAGTGCCATATTAGAAAGGTCGTCAGTTCTTTAACCCTACATCGTTGTCATTGACCAAAGTCTCAAGAGTTAAGTGGAAGCATTGTGATCCTTCTACATCAGATCATAACCTCGTCTAAAGAAAAAGACAAAAATTGCAAGAATATTTTCCAAAACTCACCTGAATATTTCTGTAGATCTGCATGATGAGCATCTTGAACTGGAGCTGCAAATAAAAATAGAAAAAGAAAAAATCTAAGTTAGTCCATTGCACGATACAGAGAGTGTTGACTTAAAATTGTTTCTCAATTTGATTGATAACCAAAGCAGCAAGTTAATAACATATTAACCGTAACCAAGACGAATAATAAATCCTTCACAGAAGCGCGGTTGTTAAGAACATCAGCACGTTCAAAACAAACCCTCAGGAGGAAAGAAAAACCAGCCTCTAGGTACAATAATGGAACACAAGAAGAAGGTACAAAACCTTGACTATGGGAACTTGCAGCAAGTGAGGTCCAATGTTGTCGCTTGGCGTGTTTCTCTCTTGAAGTTACACAGGATTTATAGTCTGTGATTCGAAGTAGACGCGCGTTTTGATAGGGATCCGTAGTCTGCAACAAAACTCAACGATATCCGATCTAGAGGGGGCTACACACTTGTGTGAGGTTTGTGTTATTTTTTTTTTTTCTGATCATGTGTGTTAGTCAGTAGTACATCTTTCTGGCTCAACAACAATAACAACAAATCGCAACCCGAATGGAACGAATCCTAGGTTTGCCTTTGACTTTGACCAAGAAAACGCCCGAGACTCGAAAGGTAAACGAAAGCAACAAGATGAATAAGACCTAGTCTATGGATCCCTACTAAGTTGGTTACAAAAAAAAAAAAAAAAAACAGAAAAAAAAAACAAAGAACATTAGCATTACTGTCGGGAGGTACGAAGATGATCATGATGATGAAGAACAAGAAGCAGCTCACAAAGCAAAAAAAGGTGCTTCTTGTGCACAGTGTACACACATGTACGTGTGCATAAACTATTTCTTTTTTTTTTCAAGTTGAATGACCCATGTGTGCAAATGTACTTCTCTTACAGACCCCCTTGGACTTGGCTAGTAGTTTCCTTAATTCCTAAGCTGAACTTGAACATGCTGGATAGGTACACACATCCGACAGACAGTGTTGGCAGAGGAGATACGTGTGTTGCTCTAAGCCAAGTCTAATAGACAATTTATCACAACGCGAAAAGTTACCATGAAATTGAAACTTTGCCGCGGAGCATTGGGGGAGGTTTGGGTGGTCTAGGCTACCTATCGAGACGACCGGTGCGTGCGTGTGTTCCACGCATAACATGAGCCAGAGTTGTATCTCAGAGGAACAAGTATCTTTTGCATTAGCACCCCCTTAATGGTTGTTGCTGTTGAAAAATCATTTTCACCAAGCCGGCTCTTCGGTTAATTTATTTTGTTTTCCCTTCTTCTCTTCTTTAGTGCTTTTATAAGCAGAAGCAAAGAACAAGAAGAAGAAGTCCATCTTATGAGGCTTGGATTTGAATTTGGTTCTCGCGCGATGCGGTGGCCAGTATCTAGTACCAAAAGGAAGAAAACGAATGCGAAATTACGGATGCATAGCATTTTCATTTTCCTTCGAAACTGATGTAATTTAGTTGATTATCCCTGGCGATATGAACCACCTAGAATAGGTAGTGCATTGTGTTGTGTGATAGAGCAGGGTTTCACGTTTCGCAAATTATGTGAAAGAATTACACACACATCGAGACCGACCCAAAGACCAAAGACGACGATGACGGCGACGTCGACGACGACGATGTAGACGGTCGAGCAAAGTCATCGTATCGCATCTTGGACCGCGACGAGGATGGCAATGACGACGAAGACGCCGACCATGGCTGCTCCAATATGTCGAATTATTTAACTTTGGCGAATTTAGACTGCACACGATACATGCATACAACGAGATGTTCTTGGCGATGATGGTCATGCATTAGACCATAGATTGGATCTGAAAATGAGCGTAGAGTAGGTGTCATTAAGTGTGCACTGGAGAGTAGCATACATTGCACTTGTATGGTCTTTTCTCATCCTCATATCTTCAATCGATCTAGAACAATTTTCCAACGAATCTTATCTAATTGAAGGTGGCTACACCACAAAAGCAAAAGGAAGTCATTTCGCTTTACATTCAGCATTCAATCGTATTTGTGTGTGTTTGTGTTGAGTGTTTAGAATTATCCTTATTGCTGAAGAATATCGCAATCAATTAAATGGTCATTGGCATTGTCCATTGGTGATACCAAGAGAGTACACGCTACGTAACTATCTATCAACCAGATGTTAGCTTATGCAGAATTATCAACGAGCAACAATCTCTCAGGCTGGACTCACGGTATATACATCTAATTGCAGTATTTATGCCAACAAGATGGGCTGTAATGTTGAGAAGCTTTATTTTGATTGGACATTTGATTACTGGCTGATGAGCAGCAGTAACGTACTATTATTTGTGATGTACTTGAAGTGAATCAGATGAGGTTTATTTCCTCATTGGAAGCAGATGGACTTTTGCGTGGTCTATTGAGATTTCAAATTGGTCTAATTTGCTTTGTAAGGGAGGAATATCCTCGCATGGCAGGGACTTATGGGAAATTTTTAGACAATGAACTCAAGTCTGAACTGCAATTTGTTTTTGTAAATACATCAGCTAAGACAACAACCGAGACCGGAGAGAGGACATTCTTGTAATTGTAAGAGTATCTACTGCAAAGAAGAAAAGGATCTACAGCATGAGTTTGCCTTAAAATAGTCAAAAAATTTACTCCAAAAATGAAAGGGAAGGTGAATGGGATTTCAAACTGTTTGCTCAATGTATTTAGCAAAGGCATGAACCCTTTAAGAGTTTAACTCAGACCGAGAGGTGGCGCAAAAGTTATCATCGAAAGATGCTCTCATTTTTACAAATGGCGCCTTATGTCATCGCTACTTTGACAATTGTAAAGTACACGTAGAATATAACGAATTGGGTTAAAGGTTTTGACATATGTACATAAAATTGGTCATCGGTTTTGGGTTGAAGTGAATATTGACGTTGATTTCCTGGTCATGTGGCTCCCAACAAAGCAGCACAGTAGTGAATTTGGTGCCCAGAAACAGCTGTTTCAGCTGCTATTGCCGCAAATGTACAAACATAAACCAGACATTGCGTCAAGGATTTGGATATCCATAGATAGCATATACAGACGCCAACTAAATCTATAAATATCTAGATTTAATGTCTGCTTGAAAGAAGACAGCCTTCTAACCCAAGACTTACTTTCAATTTGAGCTTAGAAAATGTCAAAGAAAGCTAAGGCCAGCTTAAAATACGCCTCAAGAGTTGATAGTTTTATTTTATCTTCATGCTTTCGTTCTTGCTTTCTTCAATATGCTTACCGTCCGGCATAAGAAGAACATGAGCGATGCATGGTCTAATGCATCAAACTTAGCGAAGAGTACTGGCAACCTCATGAGAATTTTTTCTATGTTTTTCTGTTTATATGAAGACGCTTTTATTTGTAAGCGATGAAGTACCTCAGGAGTCAAACATTGCAACTGCTTTAATCCGAAATGAATTCTGCCGGGGAAAACTCATCAAAATGATCATGACGCACGCAGGCGCTCCATTGATTTCAATAAGGATCTTTAGAATGTCTGAGGAGCAGAACAGTCCAGAACAGAAACCATTGGTTTCGAGGGAAAACTAGGACCAACTAAAGTCAACTATTAAGGTGTAGGTTAGTGCCGCTCTCAACCTCGGCCCTCAGTCAGGCAGCAGTGTACGAGCAAGAACAGTTCTCTAAGTCGGACCTCCAAACAGAAGGAATGGAATTCATTCTCAGGAACCAGAATAAGTGAATAAGGAGACTTATCGTAAACTATCTCAGGCTAGTTAGAAGATGATTTGTCCACCAAACATCAATACAGCTGTGGTTTCTTCATTAGTAATACAATAGTCAATCAAACGTCAAACACTTCCAGCAGATCGATCGCTCTAAGGCTTTGACAGGCTAAGTGTCACGCTGATTTTCCCTCTCAACAAATGAATGAAAAATTATAAGGAGTCTTGTCATTAGCAAGTAGTTCAGGCACCTAATTCAAATGAAATCCAAATTAGAAAGTAAGAATCTCCTCAGGGCCATTGACACGTACATAGAATGGTCACTGCATCTGTGACTAACCTTGTGCCGCAAAACATTCCGCCAACGATCGCCCAATAAAGATAACCCAGTTCAGAAAGAAAAAAACAATCTGCCAAAACCTACTGACCCAAAAGCCGATACGAAGAAAGCCACTTGATCTGCAAAACTTATGTCTGATTCATTCGAAAGTCGATGAG
Organism: Chalcosyrphus nemorum; assembly: GCA_949716465.1. NCBI lineage: Eukaryota > Metazoa > Arthropoda > Insecta > Diptera > Syrphidae > Chalcosyrphus > Chalcosyrphus nemorum. The sequence goes on along the minus strand of OX454333.1, from coordinate 39,985,559 downwards.
TAAGGCTCAGAAACCATTCATCCGAGGGAAGCCAATAACAAACATCTGACACAGTTTTCCAACGATGACTCTTTCCGGTTGAAACTTAAAAAAACACAGGGTGCTATGACTCCTTACGAAATACGATATCAGTTAAATCTGACAACCTGTTTAATTCGCCAAAAGAAAAAAACACACATCGTAAACTGTTCTCGGCATCCATTTAAACAGCAATCAAGTTCAAGAATTATTCGTAATTTATTGCAAATATGGTTGGCAATATCCATGTGAACCAGTTCCATATAACGGAAGTATTCGTGTGTCCAAAGTCAGGCTTGAATTGCTCGAATTCCTGTTCTCGTTCTAAACCACTCGACTTCGGTATTAATCTGGTTTTCTATTTTAAGACCGAATGAAATAAAAATGAAATAAATGTATCTACTGTCGTTGTGGTCACGTTTACTACTTTAGTACGGATACTTCCGACACTTGTGTTAAATTGCTTACAATTATCTATTTGCGATGTTTCACTTGAATTGAATTGATTAAACTACTGGAATTGAATAGGTGACATGATGGATGATGACCATCATGCATTGTTTCTTCTCGAGACTCGATCTGGTTTTTAGTCGTTTTGATCCTCTCTCGTGTTCCAAACAAAATTTTTATGTCTAATTGGCAATAGGCGTCGGAAAAGGTGTGCGTGTTTAACTGTGAACTACATATGTACGATGTAATGATACCCTTGAGGGTGGCGCCTTCTCGAGCTGCCATCTCATGCGATGAATATTTCGCCTATTCGGCCGCCCGTATCCTAAGTTCGTCGTTCGTATAATGAATTTAATTAAAAAGAATATACAGAGCACCTTTATAACTTTATCGTGTCGTAATTATCTAGCATTAATGCGCTCCAGTCTGGGCATAAAGAACTGAACTGAGTTCAACGATCGACTTGTGTAGCTTCTTTAAGAGATTCTGAACTTAGTACACACCATCATCATCTAGATTTACATGGAATAGCGTGAGATAGTTTCTGGCACCTACCATTCTACATACTTGTACACTCACTCATCATTGTCAGACTTTTACACACATTTAATGAGAACAATCGTATAAAAACAAAACAAAGCAAAAGCAGAGCAGAATGGAGGAAAAAAAAAAAAAAACAAAAAAAAAAAAAAGTAAAAACACAAGACTCTTGTGGTGGCGACGGAAGTGATCGCGCGCAAAAATGAATAAGAATAAGCGAGAGGCCTGTGAAACGAAAAGTACAATACAATTACCCAAGGCAGGCAGCGGTATTCAACCTTTTGCAAGGGTAGAGAGGAAGGTTTACATAATACTTCATGTCTTGTAGCCACATTTGGTAACAAGAAATTGGAGCTGAAGATCATGCAAAAGGTTGCTCAAAGACAGCCAGCGCTTGCATTTGAAATTCTGTGTTCGATAATGCAAGAGTATGATGATGGGATTGTCATTTCAATGACACACTCATCCTAAATGAGGAGGAACTCGCAGATCCTTTCCGATCGTTCGTCATCGATTCCAATCATCAGCGATTTCTAAACCTAATCATCTGTTCTAAGTTATACCAACTGATCGCTTACTCCACCTGAAGGTATTTTGCCCAGATCATTTGATGATCAATAACATTGGAAATGGCATCCCAAATAATAATGTATAGAGGACTGTATCTCTGGTGAATGAGAAACACGGGCTGACACATTTGGTGGTCGGGCATTTGAAGATCAGTGACCTTCCAGGAGCCTCATCCTCAAATGATCAAGTTTATAAAGTGAAGGCAACTAGTAGCCAACTGTGGAATGTTGGGAATGTGAGACATTTTGACGCAGATCGTTTGCAGATCAGTGATCTTCCATTAAGTCTCATCCCGAAAGAATTAAGTATACAGGACTGTGTACGTGTTAAATAGAACTTAAAGCCAACTCTGAAATAGAGAAAAAAAAGGCCTATGAGATATTTTGACGCCGATCATTTGAAGATCAGTGTCTCACTACTAAAGAACCACGTGTCAAAAAATATTCTAGTGCAAAGGACTATATGTCTGTTATAGATATCGGAATCGATCCATCTGTTCTTAGACCGGATTTGCTGATAAGACGTCTTGGAAACAAGTTATTGAAGATCACTTAGGTAGGAACTGTAGATGCTCAATATTAAGTTCTTCGCCTTTTCTTGTGTATCTTACTCGAAACCTACAAGGAAGCTAAGAGTCTCTTCTACTGAGCCTCTCAACAAGTTACATCCAATAGTTCCTTTCTTATACTTCAATCAAATTCAAATGTAAAGAATTGCAAAGCTAACTGCTGAATGGACAACTAAAGCTTGTGAGAAATTTTGACATCGATCACCTGCAGATCAGTAACCGTCTCATGCCAAAAGGAATAAAATACATATATGCCTACTAAATCGTATCCTTAGCCAATGGGTAAATGGAGGCCCGTAGGCTGAGAGTTATTTTAACGACGATCATTTGCAGATCAGTGATCTTCGACTCTACCAGTCTTGCCAGAAGGAATCAAGTGCATTATGAATGAAGAATAAAGAAAAGCTGCGAGAAATCTTGTGTTCGATCATTCGCAGATCAGTGATCTTCGACCATGCTCATGCCGGAAGGATCTAAGTTTTGATATATCAATATCGTCAGCCATGCATATATCGTAAAGATCCGTTAAAATTCAACATTTCTGCCCCCAATCCACACTGAGAAAACCGCTTGGGGGAATGATTAATCGTATCTTTAAAAGAAAATAAACTAATGCATTCATTGAGCTCAAGGTTTAAGGCATCTCAAGTTCTTATTAGTTTCCGATGATTCAAATTATAACCCGATTCACTAGGTGTACAGGCAGGTCCTACATATGGTATGTGTGTCCACAACATTGTCCCAATCGCAGTGCAGTAATCTCTTCCGTGTTCGATTAGTCCTTTTGTGTTTTAAAAATGCATCTATCCACTACACTCTCGCTGGAATGCTATCAAGACTTATCATAAACGTGCGATTTGCACCCCCTGTGCCCCGTGTAGACAAATCAAGATCAATTAATCAATTTCACATTCATTGATAACAGAATAAATCAAGCACACAATCGTAGATACTCGATGTCGTCGCCAAGTCGAGTCACCATATAGCGATATTCTGTGGCGTAGAGTCCCATAGGTGTACGAAGTGTACATCCCGGATGGGAGTTGTAACTGACCCGGCGCATTTTGCTATGCGCACGAATTTCACGGTCTGGTAAAAGAATTTTCCGTTTCATACACACCAAACACACATCGGGCGGTGGCGGCGGTGGCGGCGGCGCACATCGTGATCTTTGCCATTGGAGCATTTTATATGTCCTCCAGAGTCGCCCTCTGTCTTACACACCCGCTGTATCTGTCTCTATCTATTGGGTATGGTTGTAGTCGCCAACGCGTTCTTGTCATCATTGTCGTTGTGCTTGAAGTCGGCTTGGCGGTCGGTCGTTCGTGTACATTCGGTCACTGGTCATCTTTACAGGAATCTCTGATAGGCAACATGTATAGGCCAACTGTGAGCGTTGCGCTAGTCCAAACTGCATAGGCTCAATGTTTAGTTAGATGTTTAGATAGTCTCAGTGTACCTACTCATCATCGTCTCCTTAGTATTCTCTATTTTTTATTTTGAATTCTTTCTTTGGTACATACTCCGAAGAGTGTCGTTGTCGTTGTCGCTGTCGTTTTTTTGTGTTTGTTGGGATTGTTGGGCAGGGAAAAGGGAAGGCTGGTTACAATATTGTTGGACCATGCGTTAGCATTCGTTTAGCATTTATAAAACATATTTACCGTTGTCGCACCAAGCAAACGAGATACGAGATGATCAGTTTTAAAGCTACGTGCGCGCAAATCATCTTACACCGAAGATTGCAGATCCATAAAGAGGCAGAGAGCGAGGAGGAGGAGGAGGAGGAGGAGGAGGTGACAGACTTACAAAAGAAAAAGAAGCAGACAAACTTGAAGACGTATCTGGCATCACTCGATTGGAATGACTATTGAATGTGTAGAGATACGAATTATTTATCTTGAGTTGGTAGATGGAATTTTTCAGTAGAAGAATGGGTCTCATACCAAAGATAGAAGGAGGTTTGATTCGGGGTGTGGTGGTATAGAAATTTCATAGAAATGGTCAATGAAAGATGTTTTGACAGGACTCTCTTTTGTAATAAACAATCCAAAGGCTCTGTCTAAAACTTATAGCAAAGAAAAGCCTATAAAATTTGTGTGTGATAACTCTGAAGTTACCTCATGAGTCAGAGAAACTCAAACTGAAGGTAGTTCTAAAAGCAAACCAGATCTCCATATTGATCCTCTACAAACCCTGATCAGGAAAAAAGACCATATTGTATAGGTACATTCAAACAAGAAGTTCAGGATATAGAGGACTGCTAGCGATTTCGACGTCGATCATTTGCAGATCAGTGATCTAAAACGAAGTCTCCTGCTGAAAAGAATCATGTGTTGAATGCAACTGAAAGATTGCGAGGAATCTTAGCATCGATCACCTGCAGATCAGTGATCTCCGACGAAGTTTCACGCTCGAAGGAATCAAGTGCAGCAGGCTGTTTACCTTCTGAAGAGAACGGAGAACGAATAGCGGACGAATGGAATTCTAGCATCGATCACCAGCAGATCGAAGTACAGGATCTAGAGGACTGCTAGTGATTTCGACGTCGATCATTTGCAGATCAGTGATCTAAAACGAAGTCTCCTGCTGAAAAGAATCATGTGTTGCATGCAACTGAAAGATTGCGAGGAATCTTAGCATCGATCACCTGCAGATCAGTGATCTTCGACGAAGGCTCTTGCTGAAAAGAATCAAGTGTGTGCCTTCTAAATCGTATCCTAAGATAATTGCTGAATAGAAGACGAAAGGCTGTGAGATGTTTGGCCAACGATCATTCACAGATCAGTGATTTTCGAGTTAACCAGTCTCGCCAGAAGGAATCAAGTCCATAAGACTGCATTATGAATGGAACCTAAAGACAGAGGATAGAATAGAGAACGCAAGGCTGCGAGAAATTTTGACATCGATCATTTGCAGATCACTGCTTTTTGATCTTGCCACAATCTTGATTGCAAAAACCCCTCAGAAAAATGCTAAGCGATCGCACAATTGCATTTGAATTTCAATTTAACTGCCATCAGATGTGGAATAACCAAGGACCTCCGGCTACAGCCCAAAGTAATTCTGACCCTCTAGCCGAGTTATGACCATTCTAACTGTTTTATGCCAAACGATTTGCCCTCCAACCTTCATTATGCCCAACTAGAAGTGAATGTCCTATTTTTAGTACGATTATGTTCCAATTAAATGAAATACCGCTAATCTGCTATTCGTCTAATTGTCTAACCACAAAACAAACAAACACTTTAATGCGGTGGATAGCCTTTCCATCTTACTTCATCTGTTATATCATTTATTACATTCTGTTTATTAGGTTATACAATACTGATCCAAGGGGAGAGGCACTAATTACACACAGAAATCAAGAGACTATGCCCGTGTCTGCGCTTTGCTCCAAAACTCTGATTTTTCTCCAAAAAAAAAAAAAAAAAGATGACTGACCTCAGCGGTATGGTAAATTTTGTTCTTTTTTTTTGTTCTACAAAGTGCTACTCGACTGACTGAAGAGCAGATTTACGCACATGAGAATAAAGGAGTCCACACGAAAGAGACGAAAAGGTTTTTGCCCTCACTTTGGTGGAGTTCTTCTGCTTTTATTCTTGGGAAATTAATTAATTTCACGTGAAGCAGTGAATTGGTGGTCTTCTTTTGCTCATGGCAGCCACCTGTTCATATCTTATCACCAGTGAAAGGTATTTAATTAACTTAATAAGTTGATGAATAACGGTCTTGAGGAATACCTACGTAATTTACTTACGTCTGTATTAGAGTATTAGATCTCGGAGATTCCGACAAACTTCCGGAGTAAAACGGGTGTATAATGAGGAGCAATAAGTTTTGAAACATTTCTTTCTTTTTTTTGTTTTGTTTTTTGGCAATTATGCTGCAGAAGTAACGTTCTAGAATCGTTTATTCTTCGGCTTTTGTATAAGGTTCTTAAGTATGTAGCAATTCCCAAGCGCAAAGGCCGGCCCTAATGAGTGGTTAAAAACATTGAATGGGAATTAATTGCAGAAAAATACAGACATTTAATGTAATGGTTCTCAAACCGTTTAGAACTACTGACCTTTTTCGAGATAGTGATCGATTGTAATCTCTCTAATTGAAGTATAAAGATGGGTGGTGGGAGCCATCTCGTCTCGGAGATCGTTTGGTGTGAAATGTTTTGAGTTTTTAATTCAATTGGCTTAGAAGCATTTGTAGTCTGAATTTTGGTGGAAAAGGTACGATGAGGAATCTATTAGTATTACTTTTGGAATTTATAGGAAACTAAATTAAAGAACGTTGCAGTTGCAAGATTGGTTTATTATTATTTACAAATTTTTACGAAAAGCTGTTCGCGTATGGAGAATATAGAGATCTCACGAGAGAGTAAGAAATTTCACCATGCTACGAATTTTAGTGCAAGAAATTTCTGTGGGCTGGTTTGTTAAAACTGTCAAATCTGTCGAACCAGTGTATTTTCAACTTTTTCTTGTTCAACCCGTTCGTTTACTTTTTCGTAATTTTAATTCTCTCTGAGAGAATTTTTACCCCCACTCTTCGAAATTTGATAATCTACGAAGGTTTGCAATAGAGGGGGTTAAAGTCACATTAATATTATAAATGGCAAAGTTAACTTTGTTTGTTACAGCTTCTGTATGGCTGGTATTACGGAGAAGAACATAGGCTGCTTTTAATTTAAATCAATCAGTCAAGACCAATATTAGAGCAATAGTTAGCATACTGATCTTCACTCATTCTAACAAAAGTACATACTGATTGCTCGTGAACGAGAAACGAAGGCTTGGACGCTTGTGCCTAGTGAACTCATGGAATAACCTGGTAAGAGTCTATAGTAACCTTTAAATCCTTAACTGAAGATTGACACAGAAGCTTTTGGGTTTTGTAATTCATATTTTCAGTCGTGTATGATTAAAGCAACTGCCTTAGACTAAAGGCGCTTAAGACTAAAAAACTGAGTAAGATTTGTAACCAACTGATCGTCTAAACGATCGCAAATATTGAAAAGCTTTCATTGAAGGCGAAAAACCGTGGGAAACTGAATTAAAACTTGGCCTAGAAGTCGGAAGAATCAAATTTGAAACCAAATTGATCGTCGAAGCGATCGCAGATATCGAAAAGGTGATGATGAATACAAAAGACCGCGGGGCACTTAAACTTAGATTAGAAGTCGGGGAAGTCAAATCTGAAACTATAGTGATCATCCAAGTGATCGCAAATGTTGAAAATGTGACAATGGAGGCAAAAGGAGGAAAAGGTGGAAGTCAAATTTGAAGCCAAAGTGATCTTACGACTTTTCATAAAAACAGCACCTGATCGTGGATGTCAAAAAATCGGAAGCAGATGGAACTGAATTGGTGTCTTAAGCTAAAACTAAAATCGCTCGAGAGAACAACATGACACCAAATGATCGTGACAAAAAGGCGTGTCGCCTTAGCCTATAAGTAAGTCGGGAATATTGATTGTATTATAAGTACATCCTGCAAGTGACATACTCATTACCAAAAGTGTGCACCTTGTGTGACACCCACTTTAGATCAAACCAACAATTACCCTTAACAATCTTGGTCATGTTCTGACTTGAGTAACTCGAGATTTTATGAATTTTTAGTGTTTCGAACCCGGGTACAAAGACTCCCCCCAAGCAAAATAAGAACCAATAAAAGCCAACTTATTTATTACCAGAAATCGACATGTTTATTAACGTCGTGCTTCCCGTCAGCTAACATCTTAACAAGAACTACTTCCCTCTGGCTGTTTGCATACCTAGAGATATTTTGCAGATTGAAACCACAATTTTTATTACTAAAAGACCATTTGCTTTATGTCCTAATGAATCGTTTCAAAATAGCTAACCACAATTGACACATCCCGCTGACACACACGAACTTCATAAATCATGCGTCCTATCTTATTAAAGAGAAAAAAAACGTCTGTAAATTCCTATCTGGCGTTAACCAGTCATTAAAGCGCTTTAATAGCGATAATGGTCACGTGTTGTGTATTCCATCTTATTTTCAAGAGGAATTTACATGACAGGTAACACGCAGGATGTCTTGTAGCTTGTTTCTTAGGAACGCACGCCACATGAACAGGAAAAAGAAAAAAAAAAAGAAGACCCTTGCAACCGACCAAGAAGAAGTTATTTATAGAGGCTTCAATGCACACACCAAGCCGTGCACATTAACGATCATTTTGTTTGGAATTTTTTTCTTTCCTTCTTACCTTTTTGAGTGAGTGACCGTTCGGGTTAACCTAATTACTAACAGAGAAGGTGAGAAAAAGAGACTTTTTTTTTCTTTTTGTGGAAACTATAACCATCCCACTTGATATGTGAATGGTGTCCGAAAGAATTCCCAAAGTCGGTCATGCAATTCAAGAACACCAAAAAAAAAAAAAAAAAAAGTATCTCGTAAGAGTGCTGGTAACTCATTTGCATCTCTTGGTACGGTACGGTATGGTAAATAAGCAAATATTGACCTTCAAACATGATATAGGCAATAAGGTTTTGGACCTTGTTGACACGCCAACAAGGGTCAAATGGGTAAGCCAAACAAATTGGTACCAAGAAAATAAGTCTAGCACGTTATTGCGCGCCTGCATTGTGAGTCATTTGTTGCCGAAGATGTTGCAGTCAGTCTCAGACCAGAGACTAATTCGGTGTGAATGGATTTTTCACACAGACTTGATGGTTCATTGCGCGATTTCTCACGCCAGCAAGCCAGACACGTCATAAGCAACAATAGCTTGGCGCGGTTATTTAATTTAAAAAATACAAAAAAAACCAACCGAGAGATACACGCAGAAAAAACCTAGATACATAGATTGAACGACGTAGATCATACCTACGCGCACCTGACTGCTTGGTGGCCTGCACCACTGAGTTTGGCGGGCAAAAGTCTACTCGTAGTTTCAAGTTCAATTTCAATCTTGGAGCATTCAAGGTGAAACGCTACGCTAATGATGAAGAGCCAGCAAGTCGTTTTCAATCTTTTTTCTCCATCATCATCATCATCATCATCATTATTGGAAGATCAGATCAGCAGCAGTATGGTGATGATGAGCTTTCCACACTTTGTAGATACTCAATCTGTATCTTGTGATGAGCGAATTTTCCAGTTTTTTGGAATGCGTACCGCAGAATATTGAGGGGTTGGTGGTGTAGGGGCTAATGAACCTTAAAAATTTATATTTTTTACTTGTTTTTACTTTTTGTTTTTATCTGCGAGATTATGTAATACATTACGGACTACATGTAGTTGTTTTATTCTGCGCAGATAGATTTTTTCAGCTCTGGGTATATAGACAAAAGAAACAAATCATATTCTAACAATAGAACATGAAATCTTTTCTGTATTTGGACACCAAAAAACAAGTCGAATTAATACGTGTTGACAAAACGAACAATGGAAACAAAAAATTAAATTAGTTAATTTATGTGTTGAATGCGAAAAAAAAGAGTTACAAGCGTGCTAACTAGAGACATTAACAGCTTAATAGTGACATTTGAACATTTGGGGAATTTCGAAATGCCGAATTCTTGTGCAGAGTTGCCAAATTGTTTTTTGGTTATTCGATTGATTAGTCATCAATCGGTTTGCCAAATATAGTGCGAACAAGTGTTAGAAAGATAGACAGGAACCAAGTTTCGGACAGACATCAGGTTCTGTTTGAAATAATTTGTTCAGAGAGGGTGCCAAATTAGTCTGGTCAGGTTTTGAGATGATATCATCTGGTGAATTGTTTGACAACAAAGTTAACTGTTTAAATGCATAAAATTTAAGTAAATGATCTTTGTTTATAAGGCCTTTGTATTGCTGTAAAAGGTTTGTTTATAAAGTAGTTTAGTAGCATTTCGTATTATTGACTACTTTTTAGTACACATGGATAGCTCAAAAAATTCTTGGGTATTTTTCATAATAGAGCTGAATTATTTTATGCACTTTACACTTTGTTTACACTTTACGATACACCAGAAAGTGACGAATAGTAAAAAAAGCTACACCACTTTATATGCCCGTCATATTATACTAATGTTGGATACAATGTCCAGATAATTTCCTGGCCGAGAGTTCTTCGTCTCAATCACTTTTCCATTAACTTTTTCTGTAATCTTGCAAGCCACTTCTAACACCAATCTGAAGATGAAAGACCGATAAAATCTCGAACTTGCTAAAAGTTTAGCTTAAATTTGCAGAAATTGTTATCAAAATTCGTGGTTGAAATTATTTACCTTTATTTTGATATTATTAAATGGAAATTCAGACACTTAATTGGAGACTAGAAAGCAATCAATTGTAATTGAAGGTGCCTCTCGGAAATTGTCATTGAAACGATGGACGACTAGATTTCTAGCTCCACTTCTGACACTTGATTAAGGAAACAAGACAAGCTCTCTATCTCTTGCACAAAAAGATTAAATGATCCTTCTATCATGCTGATATGTACAAGAATACTTATTTCTTGATGATTGTGCAAAAACACTAAACTACGGATCAAAAAGAGATCAAATTCGAAAGCATTTTCTCTGCTTAAAATATCTTCTAAGTGAAACTATTTTCATGAAGACTGAATGCCACGTGTTATACTTAATTAGAAACAAAAAATCAATCAATTTAAAGATTTTAAACCTTTCACGCGTCATGCTTTGAACGATGCATTAATCAGTATGTTAGCCACTTCTGACACTTGATTAGCTCTAAGCCGCAATGTCTGCACTTTTTGTCATCGGTCAAAGTGAAGTTTAAGTAAGAACACTAGGAGTAGAAACTCTTAATGACTAAGAAAAGAAATCCCCATCTAATGGCCATCTGTTGTACACAAAAGTACCCCGCATATTCCACTTAATTGATAGTTTCTCTTTGACATCTTGTTTGAATGACAAATTACAAATTACTCTACGAAATCTATCGAAACCAACTGTCTGTGCACAAAAACCGATCCCAACCACCCTCGTCTTCCAAATCAGTGATTGAGTCGAAAGTACCTTCATTATGTTGGCAAATAATAACCATAACATTTATTGACACTTGTTTGTTATTTGCTGAGCCACCAGCCATCCCAAATGAGTCCGAGAGATAATTTGCGCCAATGCAATGAATCTTCTTCTTTCAATCGTCGTCGTAATCCCAAATGCGAATGAAAATCAATTGTAACTTTCGCTCTCTATGTAGCTATTTGATGTCAATGCATCGATTGACAAATTAGTCCTTTTTAAGTGAGAAAGAGGGCTGATGTTTGCGCGCAGCAATAGTGCTGCACGTATTCACTCCCCTCTTCATGGTAAATATACCAATAAAATGTCCCACTTAAAATTTACCACCTCTCCCCCTGTCCCGAGGGAGTAAGTGCGAATCCAATTTAATCCACACAAAAATTGACTGCATCGCGTTCCATGAACAACACCGCAACAATGTGCCAGGACGATATACTTTTGTTTGTGTGCATGCCATGCCACCCTTCAGCAGAGAATGACGCGCCGGCTTAAAAGGATATACTATATATGGATGTGGTTTCAAATTTCCATTATTAATGATCATAAAAGGAAGCTGCAGGAATAATAATAATACGTATATATATGAGTACTCACCTCCATGCGACAATAATGGCAACACAACCAGTGCTAACACCACCGACATAACTAATTCGAGTCCCAGCGGACTCGAACGTCTCCTTGTCATGATGGAAAGTCCTGAAAAGACAAGAAAAAAAAAACAAAGCATAACATAAGAAAAACAATAAAGAAAAGCTGTCATCATTTTATTTTTGTTGTTGTTGTCATGTATGTACATATGTGAAAATGAAAAGGGAAAACCAGGACTATAACAATAAAAAACAAATATGTTTGCAATTGGTTTAGTTGTTTGTCCAAAAACGCCAAGACAATATGATCCTTGACACCCGACACACCAACCAAGTCCACACTCGCACACATAATGCAATATTAACTTCAAAGGACCAATATACTCCTCTGTGTGTGTGTGTTGTTTAAGAGGAAAACAAAAGAAAGTATGTACCATGAAAACGTTCGCATATTTTTGTGCGCAAAAAAAAAAAAAAAAAAACAACACAAATTCGCAAAGTAAGCGAGGGTGGTGTGTATGGTGCCCTCCCTCACTTTGATGCGCCCATATTTCTTCGTCCTGATTCGGTTTGTTTTTGTTTGTTTGTTGTTGTGCCTTGTGTATGCTATATAATGTTGGTCGGCTGTCCGGCTTGTGACAGATGTTCAATTATAAATATGCATTTGGGGGAAGGACATACCATCCATCCATCCATCTATCCATCTATCCCATCCATCCCTTCTTGATCCTTTCTAGTTTATTCTCGAAAAAAAATTGAGACTTTTTTTACAGATTTTTTCTTGTTTTTTTTTTTTTTTTTGATAATAATTCCTCCAAAGGAAGCAGGAGAGGAAGAAAGTTTAAGTGAACAAATTGCCAATTATTATTGTTTTTTGATATGGTCCTTCGGGAGGGATAGATTAAGGCAAGAGAGTACCCTCCTTTACCTTTATTTTTCTAAAACAGAAATTGAATAAGTCAATGACATGTCGTCGGGGATAAAAAAGTGTGTGCAGAGAAAGAAAAGAGAAAGTACAAGGGTCTCTTGTCTGTTATTGATATCCTTTGGATGGAATAAGAGCTCTGTTGTTGGCGTGTGACCACTACATGGGGAGCACACACACACGTCTTTCAAATTGAAATTGAGTGCAAGTAACATAGACGAAGTTTGTGTCACTAAAGGTCCTGGTTGAGTACGTTATTAAGTTAAAATTGTCCTTTTCTGCAGCCAGTCGATGGGTGTTGCACGATTGGCAGTTGAACATAAAGGAAATGGAAAGTGAATTCTTTCAATGACAGGTTGTGATAGAAACACAGGTCAATATCCTGATTTAAGCTCGTGAAAGCAACCACATTGTAACGCCTTAGTTGGCATTGATTGCTCGTTCTGAGTGTTCAATAGTCTGGGCTTGACTCCTGATATGAAAGGGGAACTGTTTCAATTGTTAACAATGAATATTTTGTCGTGGAGCTGGAAAATCCTTAAACCAACGCACATTGATTGAAAGAAGAGGTGCAAATTGCGTTAAAGGAATAAAGAGCTATCAAGGTACAACGTCTCATGCAGTGGTTTTGATCTTCTAGGTTTCGTGCAGTGAGACATGGGACATGCAGCATTCATACTCGTGCATGGTGCCATTTCGCGGCTGTGTCATCTGAGGATACTACCATTTTACCGATGCATTTTTAGTATGGTACAGTCTTGAACGGTACAATTTAACGGCTGTTCCACCCTATAATGGTACATTGTGTGGGATGGATGGTACAATTTCGTCCAGTTAGACGGCTATATCCTCCCAGAATGGTACATTTTATGGACTATACTGTAGTCGATGGGTGGCACAATTTTGAGACCGATTTAGATGCTGTATCATAGTACAATTCTACGACTGCGCCATATGAGAATAGTACATACGCGGACTCAGTACGACGCAGTTCATACATGAACTAGGATGGTACAAAACTTCTCTATGAATTTTTATAGTTCAAGGACCTTTGCACGTACCATAGACGAAGAGAGAAGAAGGGATAGGAAAGAGCTGGTGTATTGGTATCTAAGTTGGTATTAGCTGTCAATATTTACTCTCTATGGGCGGTGTCTAAGTTGACTGGGGAGAGTGTCTTGTGTTATTTTTGTATTCATTCGTAATTCACAGCATTTTTTCTGTCGGAGCGAATTATGTAATTTTTTAACTATCGTGGCCACCCATCCAGCTGTAGTAGGTTTGCAGACAAATAGAAGCTACGAGCTGTTGCCAACTTTCAAAGCCTACTTCTGAAACCAATTGAGAACTGATATTTTTATCTCCCACCAAAGTCTAAGGGTGCGTCATCCACCAATCCAAGGAAATGTCCTACCCCATCTCATCTCGAACCCACTCTAAAGTGTGACATCGTGTTAATTTGCAGCAAAATCCAAACACAGACTATAAGTTATAACTCAGCGTGCAACATAAAGTCTTTGTGTAAATATCGATACAAGAAGAACAATTGACCGACCAAGCGCACAAAGTTGACTCAACTCAGAGCGGCGGGCGATGCGATGCGACTTCAAGCAGAGCTCTTAAATTATGCATCACTTCGGATCATGAATACCTTGGTCATGATTCATATCCCGTTAAATTCTCACAAATATAAAAAGGCCAAGCAGAATGAAAAGAAAAAAACTCCTCTCAACTCTATACTGTGGCTCACATCGTGTTAACAAATTTGTAAATATCAGGTGTGTTTACCTGTGCCGAAGCATATGCATTTTCTTGTGTGAAAAATACCTTTTTTTCCCTCTCCTGTTGGTGAGAATACGAGATGCCAAGTAAATAGCCGGAAGGTGCAACATTTCAGCATGATGAAGGATTCTCTTGTTCCTACGCTACAGACCCACAACACACAGTACAGCACCAACAGAAAAGGAACACACAACTGGTGGTGCAAAATTTACATTTTTTTTTGTATGAAAAGCCTCAAGAGTTCAAAAATACCTGACGGAAGAACATTAATTAAATTTCATAGTATCATTTGTTATACAAGTACAATACAAGTTTGTATCAAATCTAAGGTAAGTAATCATTTGTCAGAGAGAGAGAAAAAAAAAAACCATCCCCCACTTCGGACACCTACAGACACAAAAAAGAATAAAATATTCCTACTCATAGGATCATTAGAATACTGACTTCCTGCTAAGTTTTGTAATTAATAATGGCCCATGCGTGTAAAGGCTAAAAACTTTGATCTCATCATTCGCGTCATGCTAAATCATTATGAATGAACTTGTTCTACACACGGCGACGACAGCGGTAATTTCTCATACGAAGTGAAACAAAAAAAAGGGAGAGAGAGAGAGAGAGTGATCTTGTGGGGTATTGGAAGAATTAATGACAATGTCAGGTTGAAAGTTATGTCTTGTTGTGTACAATTTCAAACTTAATAGCATTATATCGTGCTTAAGACATCAAAATTAGAGTTTAACATTTTGTTTTGGTTAGAAATCAAGTGAATTGAGGTGACAAGGTCATGTGTAGTAAAGATTTTTAATTAAATTGAATCAGAGGCGCTTGAGACGTTACTAACTTTGGACTACTTCAATATTTGAGGGTATTTTTTTATCTCATGTTAAGGTGGTTCTGTTTAGAGTTGATTACCTGCTTTAACCTTAATAAGCACAGTGGCGCTAAGTACTATAACGTTACCGTAGGAGTCCCACGAGGGTCTATCCTTGGACCTACTCTGTGAAACATAAGTCATGATAGAACTTCGTGGATAACGTTGCCAGAAAGAAATCCGTTTTAGTGGTGAAATTGTTGTGGTAATCCTTGCCAAAATCATTCACTAAGAATGAAGTACAAATTGGCCAAAATTTGCTGGGTTAAAACTTGCCAGCTATAGGACTAGAGTACACTTCCCTAGTCAACAGCTTTTTGCTACCAAAGTCTTCAGGAACAAGTGAGCTCCAAAGAGCACATTGAGTTTTATAGTAAAATGGCTTCATAGAAGAAGGTAGGTAATTTTCCCCAATCAAAGGGAAGATCCTGCTATCCAAAGTTGTAAACTTAAGCCTTCTTTGGTGGCTTCGTTCCTTATAAAAAAGGAATCTTTCGATAAGCTCTTCAATCAGAAGAATAAGCAATTCCGAACGAAGCAGATTCTATCACAGCAGTTTTGTTCCTGAGTTTATTTTAGGCCAACCATTAAGGCCATAGGTTGTAAAGTAGTCCACCGGCATTCTTGGGTGGAGAGTTGTAAAATGTTGTCTACATCAACACATTTCTGACATCGATTTTTCTGGTTTGGTATTCAAGTATCGTGGGGCATAAAAATCTTGATTGGGCATTTACTCCGAAAGTCCCTTGAAGTACATGTGGGTTTTCTGATTTCCAAAAATGCATATTTTCATATGTATTGAGTCAAAAATTAGCTTTATCCTTGAAGATGGTTTTTCGATGATGCTCAGGATTTTCTTTAAACTTTTGTAAAAGTCTAATCAAAGAAGTTTTTGCGCTTCAAATGATCAAGAGGCATCAATTCTTCAGTTTATGTTGATTTGTAAGGTTTTTGGGCAAAATCCTTAAAAAAAAATTGGCCACAATGTAGATTATTCAAAATTTATGTGAACGGCTTGGAATTGACTGAGTGAGACAAACTGTCAAACTGTCTTGTCTGGTGCGACAGTTATTACCCCCGAAAATTGTGGTAACAGCACTTCTGATTACCGACTTAAAATTTTAGGAAAAATTTCTAGCAGTTTCAAAACGTTGATCGTTTCACTATGATAAGTATGCAAATTTTGAGTGACGTTTTGACATTGACAGATCATAACAAAAATTTTTAGGGTTCTTTGCTTAGATATATGCCGTTAGTTCAATTTTTCGGGTTTATCTAGCTAAAGTTTTACATAAAACTAAGCTGTTTTTTTTAGCTCAAGGGTTTGGTCCTAATTTCACCAAAATTTGGCTCAAACTGAAGAAGAACTTTTAGTTTAACTTAACACAGAACTTGATTAAAGTTTAACTCAGTCGTTACTTTTTTTTTTAGACTTTTCTCAAGTCAAAATTAAATTCTGGCCAAAGTTTAGTTCCAAAATAAGCTTTATCAGCCTTGGATTCTTTTAGATTGTGCTTGTACTTAGTAGATATGTACGTGAGAAAACTCAAACTCGGGATAACAATCAATTTTGACGTGACGATGATAGAGAAACTCAAAAAAGTGTTTTAGCCGATTTTGTGCCTGTCTGCATTGATGTATGCAAGACAATAGCCCAAACGGCTTGACCGATTTGCTTCGAACTTCATATCTGAGCTCTGAAGGGTCACATTTCGGAATTTTTGTTCTAACTTTATACCTAACGGTACTTTACTTAAGACCATTTGGACAAAAATGCGTTTTTCTCGAAAACAACTTTAAGGATTTCGATTAAATTTCATATTTGAAACATTTTTGACAAATGCAATAAGATGGCGTACAACGTTTCTGGCTAAAAATTCAATTAATGGTACTTTACTTAATAATTATTTTTACAAAAGCATTTATTTATCGGTTAATACTCAAAGGATTTCAATCAAAATCAATCAAATTGTTAGCATAATTTATTGTGTGCTTAAATATGGCTCATAAGAGCTTTTAAGAAATGTTTTTCCACAAATTTTTTATATATTTTTTCTGAGCATACAGAATATATGTAGTTAGAAGTTCTTTTTTATTTCATTTTCAACTTACAGCATAAAGTTGCAAGTACGTGCGACCCAGTCGAACACTTAATTTCTAAGATTTTCATTCATGGCTTATAGGTGATGGCACGGACTGGGTTTGCCTTAATACTGTCATCAACCGCCTCAAAAACCCTCTACAGGCCCTCTTAAAGCCTAATCCCCTCGTTAAGGGCTTAGACTTTTAAGTTCGCTCTACTTCAGTCGATCGAATAAACAAATAACATCGAGTCTCTAATGAAATTACCTAAATAGAAGACATGAGTACCAACATATCTGCTTCAATCATAAAGTTTATTTATCTCAAATTGTCAAGCTCTGAAGGTCCATTGCCCTTAGAATAACACACGACATTACTATGCGCATTCCACTAAAATATAAAAAATTCCTCCACAAATATTGAGAAACTAAATTTGATTAAGTTTTTCACAAATTTCATGAAAAGAAAAATATCTGTATATCAAAACGTTGTTGCGAAAATTTCGTCTCAGTTTATTCACTTTCGTCGGTTTAATTTTCAAGAAGAGAGTTCAAATCAATCCAATTGCCCTAACTACCTGTAATCGGATTAGACTCAGCAAAAGGCCTTGACCACCTAACGATGGTTATTTTTATCAAAATAAAAACCCATAAACTCTTCATTTTTTCCTTTCAATCAGCTTAACCGAATTATCTACTGTCCACACTCTCTGTTTGACTTGTCTAATTTGGAAATTCTCACAAAAAAAAAAAAAAAAAAACGAAAAAAAAGGCAAAAGCAAGTGCGGGAGTGATTTCTATCTTCTTTTTTTTCGGCTTCTTCTTGTAGATACACAGTGTTCGAACTCAGTTCAATTATTCAACAACCAACAGCCTTAATTGCTTCACATGTACTTTTAACCTCACTCGTTTGAATCTATCCAGCGATTCGAGTAGGTATGTCTATCAAAAAAAGGGAACACAAAATCTATTCCAGGAATAATGGAAGGTGACAGAAAAACCTGACTCAAAATTGCCAATTATCTATACCCATCCCGTTTTGGCACTCATTAATATGATTAGTCAGTGAATAAATAAACGATCAAATTATTCGACAATGATTTTTACGAGATACCTTTCTGCCTATCCGTATCGATGGTGCGCTGCTGTCATCATAGAAAAGCAGGAAAAAATAAAAAAAAAAGAATTCCAATCAGTCCATGACTGGATTTTATACGATTCCTCTTCGATGACAACGAGCCAGAGGTTACGACTGATGGACGGGGGAGTTGGAAGAGGAGGAGGTGGACATTTGGCATTGCCAATTCATCGATAATAGAAGAAGGAAAAGTAAATAAAAATTGAAAATAAAAGGTAAAGCCAAAAAGCATTGGAATATCTTTTTTTCCATCGTGGATACAGGGAAGTATCTATTGATTCGTTAATCAATGTACACATAGTCAAGTTGAAGCCACCACCCGTACTAGCCCGTACTAACATAGTTGGGGACAACGATGAATGTGCATGACCACCTGACACATAGAACCACCACCACCACCACCACCACATTCAGATGATGCTGCTCCGATGATCATCATCTCCTCTCCATCATAGGCATAGGCATAGAGAAGGATGAGGAATAGGAAAAAAAAAAGAAGAAAATATTCAGCAAATATGTGTAGAAGGAATTTCAAATACATATTTGAAGTCCCAACGTGCAATCCACCGTACAAATTCCACTCGTTCAACCATATTCGTTAGGCACGATGATGACGACAAAGTAGAGGAAGGCAAGCAGAAAAAAAAAAAAACCAAAGAAAAAGAACAAATACTCTGAGGGTACACCACCTCTATAGACCATCAGGTCTATGCCGAATGGCATAAGTAACACCATCATCATCGTCATGTCACCATCACGCAATTTTCTGATCAGGTTTTCCCAGTTACAGCTACACACACACATAGAGGAGACCTCCAGCTCCAGCTCCAGCTCCAGCTTCAACTTAAAGATTCTTCAGATTCAGCCTTAGCTTTGGCCTCAACCAGTAGCCAGTAGAAGTGGCAGTTTGTTCTTATACCCGGAATAGATACAACTGCCTGGATACTGTGTGGATGTGGGCTTCTTCAACCATATGTGTAGTTGTACCACTATGTGTAGCTTTGTGGAAAACTAGGCACATAACGGTAAGCCAGATAGATAGAAATTTGTACAAGATCGCTTCTTATAGTCAATGGGTCAAGCAACGTATGTGTACGATGTTTCTATCTCATTTTTTTTTTTTTGTTTTTGTCTACTTGACGGTAAGTGCATACTATATGTTAAGCTTCGCTCCTCTCCTCTCCTTTAGTGGGGAACGCAGCAAAGAACAAACAATTTCGGTGCGAGCGCGCGCCCTCAACCTCATTGGGAATTTATTTCCGCTTTCGCATATTTGCCTGTCGGTTTGTATAGGCTCTACAGTCAGGCTAAGAAGATGTAAATCCTTGGTTGGCAGTTTGGACAGGTTATTCGCCAAAAAGATTTGACGGTTTATCCAAAAGGTAGTTCGGTGGATCCTTTGAAGGGGATGGGAGCTAATTAATTTACACCAATGAAACAGTTCCTCAAAACAGAGTTCTTAAGGAATGAAATGCTAGAGGACTTAGTTCTACTGTGAGCCATGATTTGTTTTGTCGAGAGTTCAAACAACTAAATCAGACAAATTTAGGGAATCACAATTAACCAAATGACATCAATGCAAGTACAAGCCACGATCTGTGGCTTAAGAGACCCTGTTCAAAGAAATCGCTACTAATTATTGTACTTGAGCTCATCTTAAAGCGGACGTTTGTAAGTTTAAAAGTCTGGTGAACCGAATGAACTTGAGCCGCTAAAATAAGGAACTGATTTATGTCTGTCAAGCTTTTAAGAACCAGTAAATGTTATGTTTGCGGTCATATGAATGGACAATGAATGACAGTCATGCTCCTATTCGACGTCAAAAAATTCAAGCGCAAATTACGTTAACAATAAGTATGTGAACGGGAAAAACGCAAAAAGTTTTGATAACATCAAAAGCTTGACTAGAACTCCTTCTTCTCTATCACTTAATTTTACTTTTTTAAGCTCTTCATACCTTAAGGTTTGCTGACTCGAAAACTGGGAAGAATTCCGAGTTCTAAAAGTACAAATTTGGAAGCACTGTCAAGAACAGTAGTAGAATGTTGGACCTTGATGTAAGGCGCTGTTAAAAAGGAGTCCTTATGCGTTATCCGTTTTGGATCTAGGTCTTTCGAACATACTCGACTGATGGTACAGAGATATTCATGCCTCAAAGGACATAATACTGTAAGTGCGTTCCAAGGTGTAGATTGCAATACCAGCGAATTTATTTCTTTTCCAACTTAGAGTACAACATGGATGATGTGGTTAAAGTTCTAAGACGTTCTAATTGAAATGTGCTAAGTGTGATAGCCTCATAAGCAAAACCCTATTCAACATAACCTAAACAAACATAAGGCTTAGATGCGAAAGAAGGCATTAAAGCTGAGGCCGAATTGCAACAATCGACAACGAATTGCAACTTGTCATCGAAAGGTGTCCTCAGCTTGGCTAATCGAATTCATTGGTCATGTCTCAAACGGTCATTACAGAAGGAATGTGTTGAAGCAGTCGTAAAGACAAATTCAACCAACTACTGGTCTAAGTATGCTCTAGCACTCCTTTACGCAAAAACTAAAGCTGGACGCAAGTAACTGACATCATAGAGTCTGAGTGGAATCACGGTTCAAATGTACTACTTCAATGCCATACCAGTCCTTCTGCATAGCGCCAAATGCTGGACGAAAAGTTAGAAAGCAGAGCGAATAGTGGATACAAAATCCTATATGTGAGAAGGTCTAATGGATAAAAAGATACGAACGCGAATTCTATGAGCTGTACTAGGATTTGGAGGTATTACAACAAGCCAAGGCGACTCGTTTACTATAAGCGAATGGACAACAGCTTCGAGACAGCGAAAAAGACTGAACCTCCTGTATAAAGACCAATCTTCAGAACTGGAAGTAGCGAGCTCGGATTGGATGGACGTCAGCCGTAACTGAGGCATTGACTCTTCAAGGGTCGGTTATCCATTTCATGGTGCCCTTGTCCAAAATGTTTCAGCAGTTTTTGTTTGCCTGTTAAGGGGTCTGCAGGATCTCACTGTGCAATTGTATAATCAAACTTTGAGGTATGCATGCTTTCAAATGCATGCACATCGTATAAAAGTACTAAAAGCCAATGGAAGAACACCTCCTGCTGCCTATAACGTACACACGAATGGATTCAACGTAAGGATCAGTTCAGTCAGTTAGCTACTTACTCTAAGGCTCTCAACGCTTTGAACACATGTGTCACATGTTGAGGAGTTACACTTCACGATGCTAATCTAAAAAGACTTGATGAGACCATAGAATCAGTAAGCGCATGCAACTTACTCCAACATCAAGAGAAGGGATTGATAAAAAAGAAAGAAGGAAACCCTCCGCCCCGCTGGTAAGCAAGAAGCTCCAATTGACTTCAATTTAAATCGGTCTTCAGTACTGAAAATTAGCATTTTTCCAGAAATCTCATTGCCAAGTTATGTAGGTCGTCAAAAATTTCGGACAAACCCAATACAGCCCACGCGTTTCGCTTTCGTCATCGGTCACTCGCCATATGGATGGACTTGGACGTTATCGAACAGAGAACAAGAACAAGCGTACTCTTCCAGCATAACAAAAGCCTGATTTCCTTTTTAATATTCCAAGGTGCTACACAGAGTTGCTGTGAAAAACATATACACTTCCATCCCGAAAGCCTTTCTTTCAATTAACCCCCAACTGTGTGTGAACGCTCTAGCCTCTAGTAGCGAATATTTCCTAGGCAAAAGTGATATGGCAAATAATAAAACCAATATCAAACTGAGAAGCACCATATTGGGGCATTAGTATTCATAATATCAAGTCCGATGCGTTCCACAAATGGCAATGTGTTACCGATGAATAAAATACAAATTGGACCTGACTTGAATATTTCTGCACAAAAGACAATAGGAGCGCAGTTCTTTTGGGGGCGACATTATGAGTTGCTCTGCAAGGGTTTTTCATTCTTATTTTGTATCTTTTACAAGGCAAGTACTTGGATTTTTTTTTTTTTTTGCGATGGGAAACTCACAGTGACTGTGTCGCCACATGATTGAGGAGAGACAGTGAGCTGGTTTGTACCTTCAACATGTGTACGAGTATGCTTTCCTTAAGACCACGCACGAAGGCGGCCCAAGTCTGAAGAAGACGCAAGGAAACCGCCAAGAATTTGTTATTTGTTACAAGTGCTGCTAACATGACGCCAGGAACGCGGGTAATTCCAGTCGCCGTTCGCCGTTCTTCGCCGGACAATTATTTTTGTTGTTATTCTTTTTGAGCGCGCACAAGAGTCATGAGAATTTGTTCCACATCATGTACTAGTTCGACATCGACATGAACTCTGATGATGATGATGATGATGAGAACGATTTGTATAAGATACATACTATACTAGATACTATATGGTTTAGTTGATGCGTAGATGCGGAATTAATTCGATTGTTTTGCTGAGGAATTTTGTGTTGTGTATCTGTCGGTTAGATGAGATGTGTTTTATTTATGGGTTACTGCTACTGGTATTGAAAAGTAACAATCCGTTACAATTTAAATTGCATTCAAATTGAAATTCAATTAAACGCAGGGGATGCATACAAATCATCTGTACTATTTGTTGCTGTTGTTGGATTGAGATGGAGTCGTGGGATTTATTCATCAGTTAAGATTGGATACATAATTACAGATTCAAGTGAGAAATTTATAAGAAAAAAAATGCAGTACTTGCAGCTATATAGGGTTAGCAGGTGATCGGTTGAATAACAAGAGTTTGAGAGAAGTAGGCTTGGAGTTCAGAGAAACATTTAAGGCAAAGCCTTGGTAGGATGCTTTAAAAATGCAAAAATCAGTGCAGCATAGTCCTTCCTCTACCGACATAGATCCATTTAACATTGAACACATTTGAAATAGAAAGGGCCAAACGTTGTCTTCCGATGGTACTTGAACCAAAAGTTTCGTGCCCACGAAGGGGAGTACCAAAATGACACGTTGGCAATAGATCAGACTCTCAATTGATAGTAAAGAAGAAAGACCAATAGGTTAGAAGCTAAAGACAGGCAATAAGTTCCCGATAAAGGACCGATGCCTAGGTTCTCCCAAGTAAGTCCAAGCATCCGAAAAGAAAAGGTTATTAGAGGAGATTTCTCATTACAGCAATGCTCAATAAGACGTTCGCAAGAGGCTATTGATTTTATGTAGTACATTAGTTTGTACACAGACCACCCGTACCGACACCCCATTGGAATTGAGGTATTCATCTGCCGAGAACTGCTCACTACTTTGGCGGTTTGGGCTAACTAATAAATGGACAACAGTGCTCTAGCGAAGACGATCTTTAGATCCAATTTACTGCATAGCAGCGGACATAGGTCATACATTGACCAAGCTTTTTGTAAATGGAATCAGCTTACCTGAAACCGCAAAGAATGGAAGGCTGCCGTCTCTTAGGCAGGGATTCTGTGAGTTATGCTGCTTAAAGGTTAAGTCAAAGTCGAAGTGGGTTTGACACCCTATACAGCGTGATGTGTCACATACGGCATGCACTGGATTTCGATTACTCAAGCCAGCAGAGTAGCCAGAAACCCTAAGCAAACGCGGCACAGAATAGTCGAGGGGGAATCAAGGTCCTTAAGAATGAGTTAGCGGCAGCTCAAATGCTTGCTCAAGTTCAGACAAGATGGCACGTTCCCTATGCCTCTTTAGGTGATAAAGGACCTAAGTGACTAGAAAGCAGAGTTGACTAGCAGCCTTCTTACTTTTTCAAGTCAAAATTCCAGATACTAGCAAACTAGAGTGTAGTAGTTCGGGTACATCTCAGAATATTTTTTCTTGAGTTAAGGCTGTTTTTGAGTTAAAATTGCAGCTTTGCCCAAGTTAATGAGCTATAAAAGGCCAGGGCTACCAAGTTAGTGACGCAGAGGTGGTCTTAAGAAGGCAAGAGAGAAAATAGTTTGGGAAAAAACTATTTAGAGTTTGTTTCATGAGATAAGAGTCTAGAAGTGAGGAAATGGGTATTGTCATTAGTAGGTCTGTATATGTCTTTATCTAATACATCCCACGGCAGGGGTACATAATGGCTCCCTTTTAAAGGCTGTTGTTATAAGCTGCACCTACCGCTTCAACCTATACATTCTAACCTAGGTCCTTATGTACGGCTTAGAATATTCCGAAACTTTCATGAGTCTTGCAGAAGATGCAATTAATCTCTAGAAGAACTTATAGAGTCTTATTGTTTCAGTCGCTATAGTCTAGAATGTCCAAGCCAATAAGTAGGGATTCAGAAGCCCAATACTACCTCGACCCCTCCTGCAGGAAATTACTTACAAACAGTCAACGTAGATGTCTAGTCTTTAAGTGTCTCTTCTATTTCGTTCACTTACCTGGAAAAAAAAGAAAGAAAGATTTATGAGTAAATTTTGAATGTCATAAGGTAGAATTAGTTGTAAGATTCCTGTAACAAAGAATAAGCCTGACATTTCTAACTTGCTTTGGTGAAAGCCTTGCTATTAGAAGAACATTGAATTGAGTAAATTTGTCAGGCAATTAGCCAGCTACTAGGAGTGATTACCGCTACCGTGGCTCAGTGGTTAGTGCGTTGGACTACTGCGCAAGGGGTTCTAAGTTCGAATCCAGAAAAATACCATCAAAAGTTTTTTCACGGCCCCAACTCTTCCGAGTGTCAAACATTCAAGAGTATTCAAGAGTATTCACTGTCATGAGAAAGCTTCTCAAAACCCCACTGCCCTTCGGATACGGCGTAAAACTGTAGGTCCCTTCTGTATGTGCCGAAATGTATACCACGCACAACATGTACAATTGTGAGAAGCTAGCCCTTGGCCCTCTATGGGCTGCTTACGGGCTAATATTTATTTATTTTTTACTAGGAGTGATTTGGGATCATTGGAGATTGCTTGAATGTTTAGTAGTTTAAAGATGTCCTCTCTTTTTAGTTTCAAGGGATTCCCCTATCAATCTTTATAAGGAAGACAGATGCTAGACACATTATCAAATTGTAGTTAAATCTGACCTAGAGTATTCCGACTCTGGACCCTAAGATTCTGGTTCGGTTCATTAACAGGTTGAAAGTAGACACTGGAGTAGGAGCTACGGTCTCAGATGGCTAAGCTTTATTTAGGACATTATCGTCCAATCGTTCTGTGGCAACCCAGGTCGTGCTGCGTAGATACTTGTCACAATGTCAAAAGATATCCACGCAACTAGGTCAGTTTAGTTAAAGCTTGAGGGCCCTTGTATGATAGAAACTTCAACAAACTGCTCTGCTGCATAACATGTTTAGGTCCGTTTCTGTTAACAATGAAGCTGAAACGCAGGTTTCTAATCGACCAATTCATTTATTAGCTTTCTCGTTGGAGTTAATATCTATTTGCTTCGATAGATTGACGAGCGGTATAGTATACTCTACTATACTTATTTCTAACTAGTTCGTCTGCTTTTGAATTCCTGGGGATATCCACAAGGAGCAGAGTGTCCCCTTATAAGCCTTTGCAATTGTATTGACTGCAAGGTCTTCAACCACTAACCAGTAGAGGTAAGAAGCTTAGAGAATATAGTCGAGTCTCTAACCTATTTTAAAGACTTTTTTTTTTACTTTTGCTACATAAAGAGATTAATCCAATGAAGTAGCCTTCAGTGAGGTCAAGCACCAATTAAGAGCAACATGTTTGCTTTAGGAAAGCATTCTCATAATGTCGCTACGGTGGTCACAGTAGGTCCTACCACTAAGATTTATCTACTTGGCTGTAATATTTCCCCCGAGAGATGTACCAGGAAAAGGTAAATTACATACAAAACATACGCTTCCCCACTGACCGACCGGATCTTCTTTTTGATCCCTCCGCCAGATTACGTAACTCACTCTTTTATCTGACAATGATGTGCACTTTTTTACGCCAATTTAAACCCTCTGCCCACATCAGTTATTCTATTAAAAGAATATTTTTTTTAAGTTATGGTACCCAATTCTGCTGGCCAAGTAATCAGACCGAATCGGGCTCCAAACAAAATTGACCACTTTTCTTCTTAACCTTAAACATAAGTCGCGCACACAGAACAAAGGTGGTGGATTGCGCCTTCTTCCATAATTCATTCTTATTCTCCACCAAAAAGAAAAAAAAGTAAGTAGTAATAAAAAGCCTATAAAAAAAAGGCGAATAAACCAGGGAACAATACCCTCTCCAATGCGTCACGGGGGGTTAAACTCTAAACGCCAAAAAAAAAAAGAACCAAACAACCGTAGGGGCTACGCAATCCCACGTGTGAGGTCGGCAAAATAAAGGCCCATTAGTAGAGCGTATCTTTTGCTAAAAAAAAAAAAATGACAATTTAATTGTTTCCAGAATTTAAATTTAAATTTACTTTAAGGGACTGTACTTTGAGGAACTGGGACAAAATACATTCCGCCGCCGCCACTTCTGACACTCGTACCTAATTAATTTCTGCACTCACTCCACTTTCACTCACTTGATTTTTCACGAATAATAGACGAGGCCAATGCAAAAATAAAAGAATATCCTTTCGAAGGATATATGGAGTGAGATATTCTTGACATTTTTTGTTTGCCTTCTGCCCGCTTCTCTACTAATTAAAACATAACATCGCTCTATGATGACAGGCATCAGTACCAGCAACAGCAGCGCCAGCGACGACAGCCATGATGCTAGGTAGGTGGATGGTAAATTGAAAAAATGCCTTTGGCGTAATTTTAATTTGGACATGGTAATTAGAAATGGAATCCTTCTATTCATATACATTTTTTTTTTATTATTACATTAATAAAGTGGAAGTCTTATTATTATCATTCATAATTTTATTTGTTGTTGCCATAACTGTCAAGGTCTCTCTCCTAAATGAAGATGATCACTACACACAATTTGTGAAGAGGTGCTCCTGGGTACTAGCGCAAATGTACATACATGGAAACGTGACGGACGCGCATAGTCGTCATACAACTCTACAACTCGGCTGGTTTGCCTCTTGAGAGAGTACACAAAAAAAAAAAAAAAAAAACACTTGAAATTTGTTAAATATTGGAACCATTACGCATTTTTATTTGTAAAAAAAAATTCCTCAAATTTTTTTTTTTCAAGAAATAGTGTTTCCGATCGAGTGCGAGTAAGGTCTTGGTATGTAAATTAAATTGTCAAAATGTGTGTTTGATTATTACATCCATTTCATGTGGTCAAATACAATTGGTATAGCACACTTTAGACGAGTACTTGGTACTAAATGTTAATTTGGAATTGAAAATTGAACTGAAATTGATATTTGCACATGAATTTGTGAAGATCTTTTGTGGCTGAGTAGCAAAACGTCAAGATTGACGCGGAGCAACGGGGGAATTCTGATTGATAAGATCATGACGATGACGGTGGCTCTTTTGATTTTGACTGGAAAGATTTTTATTTATTTGTTTTTTGAACTTATTTTTAGATCAAGTGGATTTGGTTATGAAATCCGGGAGGGCAATGGTTTTGTGTCAGTGTGACATTAGAAGGATGTTTTAGGCCACAGTGTAGTGGCTAAACTTTGCCAACTACAGAGGTCCTATCTGCCGTATTATGTGAACCCCTAAAACCTATCGTGAAAAAGAAGAGGACTGTTGGCAAGAGAGGTCTGTTGATTAGGGCACCGGTACAATTCGGTAAGCTATAATAAAAGTGAATAGTTCGCTCAGACAGTAGCTAGTGTGTTCTAAAGTGAAATTAATGTGAATTATGAGGCCACAGAATACCAAAACATCCATGCCATCTTTGGTTCGAAGATGTCAGCTGAGTGAACTGTCAAAAGGCGAGAAAGAGTTGAACTCACTTTGACGTTACGTAGCATTACACAGATTTTGCCAAAAGTATAGCACAAAGCGGCATTAGACTCATATACCTTGAAACGTCATACAAAGCCGAGTGCAAAGTTAACTTGTTTTGAGCTGTCAAATAAGTTGCGTGTCAAAAGCTAAAAGATGAATGACTTCTACTACCGCCAAAGTGTTGTGACAACGATGAAATACATATCGTATTTGCATTGTGAGGTTTTTAGTTTTGAAAGCTGTGATGTGTCACGGAAAATTAAAAACTTAGAATGAATAATCCTTCATTTCTTCCATGGTGAGCTGTTTTGAACCTCAAATTCTTAACAAAATGATGCTTAATTCTTAATTAAAGTGACATTTGAATTCACTTGTTTGACGTTTTGCTTACGATATTAGTATTCGTTAGAACTTTTCTATTTGTAAGATAAAAGTTTACAAAATAGAGAGCATTCTAGGATGGCAAGTTGAAATCCTCCACGTCAATGCTAACAAATTATGATACTCGTTTGGGGGGAAATGTTATGCCTTATCCAGTGACAGTTTGGGCATTAAGACAGCTTTACTCGTAGGTGTCAAGAAGTCATATGACATCTCATATTCTGATGGCTTGAAGGATTTTGTTTTCACTCTAAATGTCGAATTACACATGTCAGTCTCGGTGCTAATCAGCTGGTCAATTGCTTATATCTATATTGTTCCCAAAGGCAGAACTTATTCTAAAAAAAGCATAAATTATTTTGACATATCCTCCCAATCCATTACTTTCAGATCTAAGCGGTAAATTTGCGAAATTCGAATTTTCAAAAACCCCTCTCTATCACCTGCTGCCAGAATAAGTAAAATCGATTGGCAAAAGCAATGTTAATTCCTTTCGATTCTAATTGCTTCCCCAACAGATGCATTCTATCCGTTTCAATTAAATTATTCTACAAACATTATGGCCCCATAATCTACCAAAATATCCACTCAACTGCACTAAAGTGACAGCACAAAAGACAGTATACGAATATGAATAATTTTATGAGCTCCATAGTCCATGCAGCAACAACTGATGCTCATGCTGCTTCTGCTGCACTTAAATATCCTCCGCCTCGTCCTTAACATCATACACTATGCATATGCCACCCAGAATTGCAAGCAGACAATTCCAGCCAAAAGTCCAAGGACATAGCGGCATATAAATGCAGAAAAGAAAAGAGAGAAATTCACAATAAAAAAAAAAAAGAAAAAAGAAAAAAAAAACTACTAGACAAAGGTTAAATTGCACACATACATCGGCATGGCAGAAAAAAATGGAGTCAAGGGGAAAGGTGTTGACTTAATCGAGAGCGAAAAAAAGGATATATACCAGGACACAAAGCCAAAACGAAAGTCCTCTGATAATAAGTCGTCGCGCGGCGCGCTGGAAAAAGTGGTTAATTAAAAATGCAAACGGAGAAAGGACATTAAACAAAACGTCGACTATTGTGTACCGCAATAATGCGGAATTCCCCGATCAATGGTAGCACATTTCAATAAAACCAAACCTCTTTCATCTCAAGCAAAAGCATTTGTTTTGAGAATGAAAACCAAAAAAGGAGGAGGAAATGAATTGAATACAAATGCAAGCACCCTCAAGATGTATCTATTGAATGCCACTTGAACTTGCTGCACTTGCTGCATCCATATTCTCTTGACCGCGGCCGGCTTAACTCTCGATGACAAATCTGTGGAATTCTTTGTCGACATCTGGGTCAAATTCAACATTATGACAAAAAGATATACACAATGACCAGCTCAAATGGAAAAAAAAGATGCTAGCTATAGTCATCATGATGCCCAAACAATTGTTAGGTTCTTGAGTGGGCTTTTCATTGACGTGCTTGTTTATTTATTATTTATTTCTTGACACCCGGTGGTGTGTGCCCACTACACTGCCCACTTGACCTTGTAGGTTTTTTCTTCTTTTTAATATTTCCTAACTTTTTTTTTTTTTTTTTTTAATTATTTTTTCGAGCCCCCTTCTTCTTGTGTCTGTCTGTCTGTTTGTGCATGCATCTAGAGCGAATAGATACAAAATAATAATAAATCAGCTGAGACTCTTACGAGTCACTGACGAAACTCAAAATTGAATTCGAAACCAATCAAAAAAGCTGGCGAAATTAATACGGATTGAGCCAATTCGTATAACGCGCTAAAGTTTTTAATTAAATTATGTACCTCGCGATTGACATAAGCAAATGGGCGGTCTTTAGCCGCCCAAAAGAGGTACAAGGGAGTTCTGTCATTCTTGTCTTTTGACGACTTTCACTGGGCTAGTTTATGAGAAGGAATTGTAAAAGATTCTCATTCATTAATCATTCGATAAAACAAAAAGATACAAATGCATTGGTATAGTTTTTTTTAAGCAAATTTAGCAATCGTATGCAGATGGGCTTCACAGGCACCTACTTGGAGAGGGGCTACGCATATAATTAATGAAATTAATTTGGAACTGCTTTCAAATTTGTATCTTTAAAAAAAGGTGAATGGCTTGTGTTTGACAATTATGCACAAGTTAATTTTTTTTTTGCAAATATTTTCAACAATATAACGGTGATTTCAACACAAGTAAAGGCTACTACTTCTTTTTTAGTAAGAACCTTGACCCGAATTGGGTATTGGGTACCAGCCGGCGCGCGAAAAAAAAAAGTATCTACTGGGATTCGATTAAAATTTGACCTTGGATTGTTGTCTAATAAAGGAAAGCAACTGATGGACAAGTAGTTCAAATTAGAAATTGAAATTACTTTATTGTAACCATTTAATTGGAAGGCGGAGATGACCTTTAAATTGTTGGTTGCTGGCTGCCTTTTTGGCGTGAAATTTAATGCGATTGTCTTGTGGCTTCTTTCAGAGCGAAGCTGAGGCATTATCTGTCAAAGACTGTCAAAGCTTGCATTTGCTAGAGATGATACGCAAGGGGTCACAATGGGCTGTATGGTGGGACAAGACCAAGTTCTCATAATAGATCGTGAATCCTAACAAAATAAGAATTAGGATTTAGCATTTAAGAATGGTATTTAACTTTGATTAGAACTGGGTTGAGTCCTTGTAATTATTTAAGGCTGATCGAACTTAGAAGTGCTGAACAGTCCGGACCATGTCTACCGATTATCTGGTGTAAGCTCAAATGCCTCGTTGGCATGATCGTTGATCGGTTAACTGGGAAAGGTTTTCAGACAGGAATCAAACTCTTTCTAGCATCTGTTGTCCTTCCACACTTAGGCTCGTTTCACACTATCCGGTTTTAGCCGTACGGAAAAAAACCGTACGGCGAAATTATTCTAGTGGCCCGAAGAAAAGCATGGCCCCTTTCACATTACACGGTTACGGCAAAATGCCGTCACGATGCCGTGTAGCAGCCGTCCACTGCCACTGCAACTAACGGCGACCGTACGGCTACCGATAACGCAGTGGTGTACATAACCAAATGCGCGCTTTCACATTTGCCGGCTTTAAATCGTACGATCAGTTGTCTTCAAGCTAGTGTAGTTACACAGCACTTAATCAGAAACTAAGCTTGCGATGGAAAAAAGCCGTGCATAAACCGTATAGTGTGAATGGACAACAGCATTCGGATTTTTGCCGTATGGTTTTTTGCCGTACGGCTAAAACCGGATAGTGTGAAACGAGCCTTAGGAGGGCAGCTACCGTGAAGAGTTTATGATGAGAAGATCTTTTGATCGTCAATACATTGGACAGTTTTCACTGATCGCCACTTTGTGTAGGCTTGTTGTATCGACATCTCTCTAGAGCACATTCTCAAGGGATCAGTTTGAAACGGGGATCTTATTGCACTGCACAGTACAAAACGTCCTTTTATTTTATCGTATCTGTTATCCAGGCTTATGCAGTGCCTCGATCGCTGTACTCTTAAGTCACAGACATGAATTAAGCTGGTTTTCTGGAAACAAGATCAAATATGTTTTCTTTTGACTGTTAAAACTCTTAGCCTTGCTGTCACTTTGACATTTTATGTTCAAAAGCATTTTGTTCAAAAGCAATATGAATAGAGAAACGTCATTGTATCAGTCAAATCGATCGTCAATTCGAGAAACGAATAGAAGATTACGTGATTTGTGTTTCATCCTCGTAATCGATTGGATAAATTCCATAGCACACACACTTTATATGACGCAAAACCAATAACGCGTCAACGTGATGCGCGTGCAGAAGAAACTGTAGTGAAAGTATGGCGGAAGTAACAGTTTGATCTGTATCCGTCATTGAACATTTTGTAAAAGATCTCGGACCGATTGCAATTATGATGGCCGAAGAATAGTGTCACATTTCTGCGTTTATCACAAAGCGTGACACTTGAAATTCGTAAAAGGAAATGTTCGGGCGCAATGTCTGCGATGCGGACCTGACGTCATTCTTTGGATTTCCCATTCATTTCTACTCAATCAAATCGCGCTCCCAAAGAACGTGGGATTGGGAAGTGATGACTAGTTATTAATGGTGATAATGACCTCAATTGTGAGGTAAATATTTAGGTCTCGGAAAGACGTGCTGTTCTTAGATTTTGTGGAGAAGACTCATTACACTGTCACCTACACATAAGCCTGGCTAGAAGCGAATGGGCAGCCCATAGAGGGCTCTGGAAACTATACGTTTTTGACTGTACTGTGCAAATAAACCTTTGTCCAAACTGAGTCCTAGAGACATGTCTCTTTCATACAAAGTTCCAATCTGTTGAAACAGCCCTACGGAACCTTGGAAGGAGTTTTTACCATACGTGAGAACAGAGTCAAACAAAAGAAGAATGAGGACTCTTCTCGGAGGTGGAGGACTTAAACAACGTTGAGCTGCTCTCAGTCTGGGACAACCTGAGCTGGAGAGATGAAAAGGAATTCAAAAGGCCTACCAACATAGCTTCCTACGCATGCAATTTGTCAAACATTAACGTGAAGTGCTTTGGTCATCTCCAGATAAGGCTCTGGTGGATCTGATGATCATATCTTCATTGGTTTCAATGAATCGGTTTTGAATACCAGTTGCAGCTGCCTTATTTCTTTTTTGAAGTAGCCTTAGGAAGGAACCTAACTTTTGTAGTTTCGAGAGAGGTAAGGATGTGAAAATTGATACGTCTATCGAGAATCGAATATTGAGTTTTACGCACTAACCACTTGGGCATTCATTCCAATAGACTTGTTAAGACCTACGTCTACGTCAAATGTCATTTCCTTGTGACACCTTTGGGCATTCATGAAGACTGTGCTCCTGGATCTGGATCTAAATATACGAGTATAATAACAAGAAGTTATTAGCCGCCTGATTGTCTTTTAAAAACTCTCAAAAGGCACGAACCCACTCAGAGATCCAAAAAGTTATACTTTGATCTTAAGTCTCGCCAATAGATACCCAAACTCCAAGTGTCAGAAGTGGATATTCATACTTTGTCTACCTTCTAATTAGAAACCACAAAAATATCACGACGATTTAATTAAAGATACAGCCTCTGTTGTACACATTTCCCGGAAATCTTGAGCAATTCCATCAAGACATGTGTGTTTTTCGTTTCGTTTCCAAATCTCGATTGACTTATGTGTGTGCAAAATTGTAACTGCCAAATGGGGATAGCCCGCATTCCCATATGTAAATTAAGACAAATTTTCTTTCGCACAAGCAAACAACACAACAACCGTCCTTGGTTCATAATCAAAGCTTAAGTACTTAAGTACCACAGCGATAAGCGGAAGAAAGCATAAGTACTCTGTACTTTTGTGTCTGACATTAGCACTAGCACACTTTTTCAATTTATTTCTTCCTTCCGAAAGCTTAATTTAAAAAGAAACGGACGACGGTGTTGTAAACAATGTATCTTCAACCCTCTCACAAGGGAAATGAACGAACGAATATAGTTAGTCATACTGCATATATGAATGGATGTATCTAAGCCATGTATACGTATCTAAGTTAAGAAAAAGCCCCCTTGTGGTGATAGATCTAGCTAACGATTATCACAGCAGTCTGTGATCCCGTCTTGATGGCGAATATTGTTCTTTGTTCTATATATTTGTTTAAATTAAATTTTATATTAAACTTAAACGAGAGGGCGAACAAACATGCGTGGGAGTTATCTATACGATCCGCCACTGTGTGTATCTACATGTGACTTGGCGAGCAGACACAAAATCCCCCAACAAAATTAAATATAATGATCCAAATGTGTGATCTACACTTGAGGGGGGGGGGGGGATGGGAGGAGGGTTGGAGTCTGTGCTTCCTTGGGAGGTGTGCAAAGCTTGATTTATGCACAAGAAAAAAAAAATTTATATATAATTCATCGATGCTTGTATTGTTTGGGGTCTCTTAACCTGATCTAATTTTGTCGACGAGTGTTGACTTTGGTTGCCGTCTAACCGTCGACGACCGGTTAAATAGAAAAAATACAAAATTGATTGGCATCACGCAGACTATGAATAATGAGCTTGAAGGGGCTTACTTATGTATTCTATTTTATTATTATTTTTTGTTTGTTTTATTTGACTATGTAGGTTACTTTGAGATTGAATTGTATCTGATGCTTATCTGTGGCCATATTTGGTGACGATTTCTCGCCAATTTTTCGCTCGAGATACGTCTTGTCTTGGTCTAGTAGCTCAGGTTTCCGGTTTCTTCTATTCAAGTTCAATCTAATGAGATACTTACACTTGCAATCTTAAGTTTTGACTGCATAAACAGTGTATCTTTCAAATGTATGCCAGACTACAGTAAGTCGCTACATATTGTATGCGATGTGATTGATTGAACACGAAAAAGAAAGAACAATCGGTGGCGGGGAATACGAGTATCTTTTCCAATTTTGGTGGGTTTTTTTTGTCTTCTTTATTTTTTTTTGTATGGGTGGAAGACAGACATTAACGGGAGATTTGTGGAAAAAAAAGATATAAAATTATTTAGCTACGGTTTCAGATTGACCATATTATGCTTTTGTTTAGCGAAAATTTATTTTTATTTACTAGTTTATCCATATTGCAAGGTGGCTTCTCACACATGACTCAGCGAATGGATTAGTTGAGATTTTTGGCTTTTGGAAAGTATGCATTAACAATTTAATGGCCACTAATTGATGTATGTATGTAGGTATTTGAAATTAATTAAAAATTCAGGCGCATTTTTGTTGGAAAAGCTCCCAAGTGAAAGGCGTGAGTGGCAAGAGAAGGTGTCGAAATCTAATAAATTTTAAGAACAAAACTTAAGTAAATGCCAGTAGGTTGTGGACTATAAACTTAAATCAAATGTATGTGGAAGTGATTCTACATATTCAAATGATTTAGAGTGGAATTTATGACAGAGTTTAGGTAGGCTAAGAAGGTTGAGTAAGGATTAGACACTTGAAAGAGATCGATAAATGTGAGGCGAATTGTGAGAAAACCGTTAAATAGGTCAAATTTTGGAGTAGAGGATTGATTTTTGGTTTCAAAATCTCTCACAGTAGACGACAATGAGAACCTATTAGGTCCCTTATGCGAGGGAACTTGATGAGCTGTACCAAGATGTGCATTTAGTTCAAAGAGCCACGATAGGTACACCGACTATTATGGCTCTATCACATCGAGCTAATGGATGAAAGGATGATCCTCCAATTCAAAGATCAGGTTGGCGCGGATCACAGCCCCAAGGTTCGATACAGCGAAGAAGACCGAACATCTGGTACAAGAACCAAGTCGGAAAATTTACAACTTGTCTAGAACAAGCAACAGTAAAAGCTAGACAACG
This sequence comes from Chalcosyrphus nemorum, assembly GCA_949716465.1. Lineage (NCBI taxonomy): Eukaryota > Metazoa > Arthropoda > Insecta > Diptera > Syrphidae > Chalcosyrphus > Chalcosyrphus nemorum. Next base: position 39,949,481 of record OX454333.1, on the reverse strand, counting down.
GAGCTCGGACAAGACCCATTTTAGTAGTAAGTACTAAAACCTCACAAAATAGCTATGTTTCAAACCAACTAAATGAAAACAAAGTTTCGTTATGTATTTTTCAGTAATTTAGTAAATTTTTCTACCATCACAAGGTTCAAATTTGATCAACTTAGTGCTTTAACAGTACGTTAAGGAACCCACCATCATCTATCCATCATCTTTTCTACAGAAGATTGTCAGTAGATCACATGGCAGAGAAACACAGCTTCAAAGTCGAATTGTAGCAACTTCAGCAGAGGCGAGAATCGTACAGCAAATGAGCTAGAATGTAGCGTGCAACATATTAAGCGCAACTACATTAATCTGTTGGCTACAGAAGTAGAAGCAGCAGACAAATCGTTTAAAGGAAGATTACCTGGAACTGAGAGATAGTTGCAGCTCCTCTAACCTCCAGGATTAGGTTATTCTCTTCTCACATCGACTACAACTACAACAACTACGGTTTTTAACCAAGTACTCGCTGGTAATAATCGCGATATTCAAGCCCCACGACCCTTAGTTGGGACAAAATAATTACCATGATCAAGGCACTGAAAAGAGAAACTAACAAGTAAGACTTCACGGTACACTCACTGAATTTTTACGACCAGCGCAAATTAGATGTAAAGGTACTCTCAAGGCTAATGGTGAAGAATTCACATTTCACGTTTTCCACAGATGAAGGCTGACTGAAGAAAATCAAGTTCAAAGTGGAGGACGACAAGGCTGCAATTTTACACCAATATTGTTTAGGGTATTGCTGTTTCGTACAATCTCTCTGTATGTATGACAAATCTCCTACCAAACCACATACGATGGCTGATAGGAGTAGCCACTGAAGGATGAAAGATCTAAGTGCAAGTAAGTGATGAAGTATATAACTTAAATGTAGGTAGTATAAGAACAATTTGTGAGCAACATTTTACAGACGGCATGTAGTTGAAGAAGGCCATTTGACTCAAGAAAGTATTTTGTCAGATTCGAACTCACTATTCACTGACCTTCGGCATCAAGAAAAAAAGGATTTTCCACGAATAGTCACCTGCTCCGAATATAGTCACAAAGGCAGCCTGATTGGCTAGTAAAGCTCCTTATTTTTCTTCCCTTCAATAACTACTTTTCGAAGGATTACCTGCGAAAATATGCTCCATACGCCCGCGTGGAAAAAAAAAACCTATCCACACAAATTGGTACTCTCAGTGGTTCAAGGGCAGCTCTTGTCAGGGACTTTATGGAATAAATTCCAATATTTTCTACCCTTTTCAGGCGCCTACCATGTAATGCAGAGATTTTCCCAAGCTCAACAGTTTATTTTTGGGGTAAAAACCAAACTCAAGTAAGTACCTCTTTTTATGTATCTTAATCAGCTATCAGCAATCCTTTGAATAGATTCCTACGAGTTTGAGATTTTTTTCCCCATCACAAGATAGGCATATGATTTGGCCCACCAAATGTTATTTACCGTGGGTGGATGCTGTTTATCCTTAAGGGTGGTGTGTGTGTGTATTGATTTTTGTTTTCGCATCCAACGAAACTGTAGGACTTTCTAGTTTACATGTCAAACAAAATATTAATTAAAAGAGAATTACTGCCATTGTGTGTTTGTTGTTAAATAAATTCCGACATAAAAAGGACGGGGATAATTTCCATTAATATTTATTTGCATAATTTTGTCATACGAATTTAAATGGGAAATTTTTGTTGCGATGTGGGAAGGTTTGAAGACATAATTGAGATTTATTGTGAGGAACAGTGATATGGCTGATTGAGGTAGAAGGGTTTGAAATGGAATTAAATCTTCCCTACTCTGAGCGAGTTCATGCGAAGCACGACTGTCGAAAGTGTGATTTGTCTTACAGGCAAGCTCTTGTGGACGGGGTACGTGACTTGCAAAAAATACCTCATTCTTATTCCCAAAAGACAGGAGTCGGAATCTAAGGATTATTCTACTCAACACTGACTGGTCCAATAGGAATAGAAATTAACGCTGCAGTTTCTGTGAATCAATCAACATTAGGTGACTGTAGTATCTGTCAAGAGCAGTCCATGAATAGAGCAGCATGGGCTTAACGCAATGCAAAAGAAAGCAAACTCTCACAGGGCAACAATCTTCATGTAGAGCGGTATTTAAGGAAGAGGGTATTGGGGCGATCAAAAGCAGTATCCGCCTGCCGACAGGTTCCCTAGGAATGGTTATATAGTACAATGGAACGAAATAGTGGATGACATATCAACTTTAAGGAAAGAATTCGTCTATACTTCTGGAGTCATCCCTAAGTAAGCACTGAAAGTGAAAATGCTACTGCTAGTTGCTGCTAGCTAGACGCTCTTTATCAGACGGGATCTGCAACACTTAGATGAAACTATAGCAGAGGTTGGCCGCAGGGTGGAGTTATATCACATACTCTCTTTTCAAAAGACTTGAAGAGATTGCCATCCACACGGTGGGATATGCCGATGGCATAGCAATAATGGTGACAACTAGGGTTCTCCATTAATGTTAAGGACAGATCTAATCATTTTCACACGAAAAAGTAAAGATCTGAAATTTGACTCTTTTTGGATCAGAACTAAAGACGGCCAAGAATGTTAAGTATTCCTAGATGCTGCACTGACGCGGAACAAGAAGACCTCTTCTCTGTGGTTACATGAAATAATTAGCTCGAAAAGTAATTCGGCAGAAAAATATTCTGTGAATTATAAACGAATTAAAAAAATACACCCAATCCTTCCTTAATACCATTCATTAAAATCGCATGTCTCTACATGAACCTAACATCTGCTTGCTCTTCTTTTGTCTTCATCTTCTAGTTTTCTCCAGAAGGAACTGATTGGAGGTGCTAAAAAAGAGAGGGCCTAATCTTCGGTATTCATATTTCCTGGTAACCAGCAGAGCGTCACCCCATTGACTCTGAATATCTTGTTTTATAAGTTAGTAGACATTTTGATGAACTAGATAAAGAAGTGGAAGTTTCACAGACTGATTTATCTCAGGACGAAGCGAGGGGCCACCAATTTGGAGATGACCAAATGGACCAATGGACTAAATGCCACGTCACTCATAGCATACCATAGTTTAGAGGATGAAGACTAGTCAAGACTATAACCCACTAGTTCTTACAGACCATCAAAGAATCCCTCTTCAATTTTATTGAATCTTCGTCCTCTTATAACGACATCATGTCGGAAAATTGAAAAAAAGCCCCATAAGCAACATTATATCCATCAAATAAATTTAAAAAAAAATAAGTATATTCAAGAAAATACACACAGTTGCATCCCTCGAAGCCCAACAAACAACATTGGCATCTATCCGTATCTCGCTTAAGGGATAAAACAGAAAATGCGAATGCAAATTTCCGCGTTCCATCATCCCTGTCGTATGAAACGTGCTATCATCCCGAGAAATTCACATTAAAATGGCATCAACTTTAGTATAGTGCCCGTTGAGGATTCATTCACCCTTCAAGGCGCAAAATCTTTCCTCCTCCTGCTGCTGCTGCTTCGCTCTATCTATCTCTGTGTGTTTCTCTTTATATAAATATGACTAGCTAATAATGATGAATGAAGACTAGGGTTCTATGTCATTATCAAAAAAAAAAAAGCCATAATCTTTAAGATCTCTTCGCCGAATGCTTGGGGTACATAATAGAGTTACTAAGCAAACTAATTACCCATCTAAGAAACTAATTAACAACCAGACTCACCGCAAATTTAGTTCACACGTGAATAGAATAGAATAGATACACCTTTAAGCCATGGAACCAATTCAACCCGTTCAACAGTTCAAGTTCGCGCGCCGAAAAGTAACCCAAAAAGAATAGCCCGCAAAACGATTCAAACTCGTGCCGATGTCAGCATATTATTAAAGAGGAAAAAGAATGATTTTTACTAAAAAGACACAAGTAGTAGATATAGATACAGATACTTTGGCCGACCCACATTATAAAAAAAAAAAAAAAAACATCTTCTGTCTCTTGGGCTTCCGGTGGACAAAGGCAACAAGACGAAAAGGTCATTAACCATTATAATTCGATGGAAAAACACACTTCTTACACAAAGCCAAAGTATCTTCTTATAATCTTCTTCTTGCTAAAGGACCGACACACACACTCTTTTGCCTTTGTAATGCAAAATTCAATTCAACTTGTTGTGTCGCTTGTCGTCGTCCCGTCCACCTATATACTCAGTGTCTTCCTGTTTTTGGGGGAAAAAGTTCACAGGACGTCCAGTCCATATCTTTGACAAGCCACTGAACAAAAAAAAACAAAATATATAAAACTTTGCAGTTTACCTTATCTTGAGTCTTCATCTACTTTGTGGACTTTCAAAGCCCGGCGCACACACATGAGATTCATCTAAAGAAAAACACAAAAAAAGTATCCCCAAAAGGATCACTGAACCCGTCAGGAAAAATAACAAGAAAAAAATGCAATTAAGTATATCTGAATCTGCTGAACATGTTTTGAGACAGCAAACTTGAACAGAACGACAAAAGAAAAAAAAAAGTATCTAAGTCAATTGAGCTAAACATTATAGTTTTGCTCATTCAAAAATGATTGATTTGAAATTCTCAATTGCACTTGTGCACAATATACAACCAGCAGCCAGCACATGTAGAATACATTTGAATTTCTTCAGGGGGGAATTTGGATTCCACAGTGACGTAGATACGTGAAGAAGAAGAATATCTTCGAAATTAAGTCATGTGTTTGTGTGTAATGATTTTCGTTATCTTTTGAATTATTTATCAATTCTGTGATGTGATATTGATGGAATGGCAAATGGTCAACGGTTGGTTGGGTGTTGTGCTATTTTATTTATAGACGATGGCTAAGAGTGATAAAATGTTCTAGAATTTTTGCTATAAACGATTATGGCTTCCGTAAACTCAGTATTCAAAGAGCGTGTAGATACTAATTTTTTTTTTGAGAATTTTTAGCAATTTGAGATAGAAAATGCCAACTTGAGATTCGTTTTTGCACATCAATTGATTGAGAATTGGAATTGTGCTATGAGATATGGGAATGTGTGTGCGAGAATTTATGGTTTTAATAGTTTTGAAGTTGATAGTCGTATCTCTTATGTTTTTTGCTGCAGAAAATGGATTTATTCTTGGGATACAAGTCCACCGAGAGCTATTAGATGGCATTGAAAGACTTTTCTTGACGGTCAGAAAGTGAAGAGTGTTGGCCCCGTGTTGGGCGCCAATTTGATAGAATTTTAGGTTATCGTCACTCTCCATACATACACAATAGAAGGGCTTCTTTGTGATACCAGAAGCAGTGCACAAAAGATGTCGAAACCAGGGAAAACATTACAGGTATACCCCGGTTAACGTAGGGTATCTTCGCTCTAGCGCCGTTTCAACCTTTACTTTTCTTTGCCCCGCACAACGTTGTGTCGTTTAACGTCGTGAATTCCAGGAACGCATTAACGACGTTAACCGGAGTATGCCTGTATATCGCAGTGTAATAAAAAAAACTCTTCCTTCTCGGGGCTGCTGTAGGTCTAGCACATCACTTAATCGAGCCAGCTTCTAATGCAAGGAGGCTCAAACTATTAGTTCTGATTCTGATGCCTCCCCTCTTGAGAATACTTGCATTATAGAAAATCCTGGATGCTCTTGTCCAAAAAAGGGCTTAAAAGACGTCTCAATTGAGTTGAGCAACAGCAGCGCGGGGCTACATTCCTTCGGAGAACAACATAAAGATGAGATGGTTAGTTTTCATCTGCTCAGAAAGGACAACTGCTTGGGTATTCATTTGAATCAAAGCAAAGATTGGACTTAATGTCAAAAGGTTTCAAAGCCAGACATTGCCCGAGAGTTCTTTTCGTAAAGTGTCGAGGTGCCATTGACAAAAATTCTGGCTTAATAGAGGCACAAAATGTTGTCAAATTTATCTGCATTCTTCCACTTCAAATTAGCTACGAATGAAGCCAACGAAACATGCTAAATATCAAAATTTCCATGGAAAGAGGATCCATAGGAGCACCGACATTCAGTGCTAAAAGTCCCAAGAATGTGCATGGCGTAAACTAGCCACTTAGCCACTAGCAGCTATCAACAAATGACGTATGCTTTAGATTCTAAACAATGCAATGCACTTGAATTTTTTATATAATTAAGACAAATTAGACATGTGGTCATAAATATTTAAGCCTTTTAGCAAGAAACTACAAGTGGAATTAAATTAAACCGTTCTTCTTCTAAGTAAATTTAGCACTTTGTTGAAAATAAATTTTCAAAGTTCAAATATTTTCACAGAAATTTCTATAATTTGAACCATTATTCGTTTTATGTGAAAAGTTCGCTTTTGAAAAATGTATGCACTTCTCTTAATCGAATTAGAATTCTGATAATTTTGGAAGAAATTTATTTTTCAATAAAAATTCTGAAATTTTTGACAATTTTCAAAAGTTCGCTAATCCAACTGCGAATGCATTTGGCACCAAAACTTTGCATTTGAAAAGAAAAACATTTTTAACCAAATTCTCTGCCTAATTTCAAGCTAAAGGTTAATGTCTTTCAAAATTTGTCATCAACTTGGGTGTCAAATTCTGATAATTCCATACGAGACTGTACTTAATTGTTATTTGGTGAATTTTGGAGTTTTTTTCCCATAAAAATTCTTTGATTTCGGACTATTTTGGAGAGTTGTTGGCCTTTGGTACTAAATCTTAAAATTCATAAACCAAACTATCTTCAGTTAAATTTCTAATTTCAAAATAAGATGAAAATTTCTTCTAAAATTCGCCAGAAATTTCGCTTCAAATTTTTATGATTTGAACTTTTCGTCTTTTCTACTTAATTGTGTTTTGCGCAAAATTTTGCTCTTAATAAAGAACTTGTCAGAAAAATTTTCCCTTTCAAAAGAAATTTTGTAAATTTTTCGAATTTTTTCAAATCTAATTTCCTTGACTCTGAATTATTTATGAGTGTCCCAAAAAGCAGTTTAATGAAATTTTTCAAATTGTTAAAAACAAAATCAAAATCTTCTCCGAATATCAAGTTTGAAACCGAAATTATATTTGTTCAAATTGTTAAAAATATTCCTAAAAAAAAATTGAGTTTTTTTTAGTACTTTTCGTTGACCACTGTGTACCAATCCTTTCGTCTGGATTTAATCCTCTTAAATTCGAATAACATTTAAATAAAGCAGACAAAAATGTTTGACAGGACCCATACTTTGTGCCTTCCTGCCCACATGCACGTACTGTTTTGGGTATAATAAAACCTCATCTCGAAAAATTGAAATATCCACATTTCGAGTGTGTGCACCATTCTGCACAATGCAAAGTATTGGCACTCAGTCACAGATGATATCACAGTCCATATGTGGTTTACCTATTCCATAGTAGTTTTCCCCAAAAAAAGAACGCTATATGCGGGCGGTCTTCACGGAAGGGGTGGGGGCTATACAGTTTTATACGTGTGATTTATATGAAAGCGCACTTACATACAAATTGGCAGAACGAACCAAAAACAAAAAAAAAAAAAACAAAAAATAGGAAATACAACACACGAATGCTTTCCTCTATTTTATTTTGATACTCTTTTTTGGAGTCTGGAAAAATTTATTGATCACTGCTGGTGTATGTGCAGCAACCAAGCAACCAAGCAACCACCAGACATATGAAAATGTGACTGTAGTAGCCACCCACAGAATGAGGACACATTTTTGTCCTGAATTTGGTTTGTTTTAGAACAGAAAATTAGATAAAGAAAAAAAATATCCTTCTGTTTTAAGCGACACAAGGATGTGAACGCCACGAGACGACCGGCAAAAAAAAAAAGCCTCTCAATTTTTGATGCTGCTGCTGCCACTTATAGGTGAGCCACCACAACGAACGAGTAGGTATATCCTTCTTTCACTAATCATGTGTAAGCTCCACATACAACTTCTTCTATGAGTATCCTTTTTTTTTCTCCTTGTGTTTGAATTGAATGAACATGATGCTGCTTCTATGAATACACATACTCTGTTCTCTAAACATAAGACGACCTTTCCTCTTTCATGCCGGGTAGAAGATACAAAAAAAAAAGGACGTGTATGTATAAATCTTTGATGCCGGTAAAACGCAGTAAAAAAAAGGAGCAAGTCCTAGGTACACTCTTAGAATTTATTTTTGTTAAAAATAGAAGATGGTTTTATGTTCTATCCGTTCTATCTATTGAAATGGGAGGAACGTGTGGGTTCTTATTTTCAAGGGTAACCATAGTAACTATATAAGAAAACTTCACCGAAATCCCGAGAATGAATTCTTTCACGTAATAGAATATCCTTGAAGGCAGAGCCAAAAATGCCGGCTTTTTTTATTTATTTCAGACAGAAGGAAGACATAACAAAACGTAAGAAAAACCACCACTCACCTTTCACAATTATTTTTCTAGCACTAAAAACAATCCAAATCAAAAATTTTTATTTGCCACCACAATTCCCGGTATTCGTTATCCTTTTTTGTTTTTCTTTAAAATAAATATTTTTTTTTTTTGTTTTAATTCGTCCTTAAGTATTCCTCCTCCTTTGGGTTCACTTTTAAAATCACACTGTTTATATCCACACTGCACACTGATTGTTAAAAAAAAAAAAAAAAAAAAATTAGCACACTTTTTTTTGTATTTTATTTTGTTTTTAAATTAACAATTATTTTTAAGAGGATATGTTCGATGGAATTTGAATTTATTTTTGTGGTATCCTTTGGGGGAATTTCGTTTTTTTTTTTTTTTTAATTAAATTATTTTATCCATGCGTTGTGTGTGCGGCGGAGTGTACAATGTATCTGTACCTGAAGCTTAGAAGGGAGAAAATATTTTGTATTTTATAGTAAAAGATAGATAACGACGAAGATACAACCGCTTCATTTAGTTCAAAGAGACTCGGAGTAATAACTTCTCTACGCTTATTTATATAGCCTCTGCGAAGCAAGTGGAGAAAAGCTACTAATTCAGAAAGAAAGAAGAAAAAAAGTGGGGAGGCAAAAAAAAAAAAAAAAACACAAAAAAGAACACTGGCCGGATGGATTCGATGGTAGATGGTTGGTTCAGTGTAGCGCTGCTGGTGTTTGGTGGCTGTGCTGTGTGTGTTTGGTTTGGTTTGGTAGGTTGGTTCTCATGGACGACGATGTTGATGATGATGGCGTAGACCGTGGATGCTTGGTGGATGGTAGGTTTTTCTCCGAAAGAGATTTGTTTGATGTTGTGTCGGGTTTGATGGTTTGAAGTCGGGGTTTGATGTTAGATGAGATGTTGGGTTGCAGTTTGAATAGGTTCGAGTGGAACAAGTTGCGTATCTGAGTATCTCATGGTCACGAACAAGCATCAGCAGCAGCAGCAGCAGTAGACAGAAAGAGTCATCGTGAGCGCGGTAACTACGGTGATTCAGTGGGATGTAATGCTTGGGAGATGCTGCTGATGATGATGATGATGATGATGATGATGACGATGGTTGGCTTGGCATTGGGCATGGACCAGGGTTGCTTTGTGCTTGGAGAGATGCTAGATACCGGCGCGATGTTTCATTTAATGCGTGTGTTGCCTGCTGGTATTCTCCAATTGACTGTGGTACCTGATAGATGCTGTGAGATACTTTTTTGTTTTTTTTTGTTTTCAGAGTGCAAGGTGGATAGAAGTAGGCGCTTGAAAGTTAATTGTGTGGATGTGTTGTGTACTTAAAGGATGCTTTTGTTTGAGACACTTGGGCATAGAGTTTGTAATAGTGTTGCATAGTTGATCTTTGGTTGGGTGGTACTCGTATTCTACGAACCCTGCGTTGTGTTATGATGGGGTGGCATTACACTCAACGTTGTTGCATGTGATTCATTTTAATTTAAATATTTTGAATGAGATTTTGAATTAAATGAGTTCGGTGAATATAGTCGAAACAAAGTTTTGAAGTTTTAGTAAAATGAGAGGTGAATAAGGAGACAAAGAGTATTTGGAGCTCTATCATAATATTGTGACCACAAGGCAGAAATATCGTGAAAACTCTAAATTTTTTGTTTGCTTTGACAGTAGGTAACTTTTAAGAAAACTGCCTTATTGCGGTCAGTTTTTGACATTTCTAATCCTTACAATCAAAAAGTATAAAAAAAAAAATAATGGCGAGGGTGCTAGGAAGGAAGGAAACTTTACTACCTATAGAATAAGATGCAATAAGTCATTAGAAAAGGAAGCAAATACCAAGTGTAGTATCATGGAAACCTGTACTAGGCAGATTTATACAGAAAGACACATGGACACATCACGAAGGACCTGTCCAGGACTTTGACTTTGTCTAAGATCGCTATTCGGCGATATTATTCGGTCTATAAGTTAGACCAGTCCTGGCTCGCCTCCTCGTAAGAATAACAACTTTTTTCCGAAAATGATTGACCAAAAGCCTATCCTAGTACACAATACACGGATATACCACCATCACTGCTTTGGAAAATAGACCGAAAGGACTTATATGGAAGAAGAAAGACGCCTTTCGGTACTAGTAAGCATTAATGGTACCATATAGAGAAACAACGACTGACGGAAAATGAAATTCGCAATGAGAAGGGAGTTCTCATGGCAACTACATATGTACATATCTACGACCTTGTTTGGGACTCTAGCATTTCCTCGGTCATTTCCTCTTCGATAAGCTCATAGTTGCATCGCGGCTTCATCGCCTGTGCGTAGCCTCAATGAAAGTCAGCTAAAAAACCAACTATCAGGGATGATTGCAAGGTGGAGAAGACAAAGGCACTGACCTAAGCTCCCTATAATGCTATTGAGAATGTCTGCATTGATTGCCTTTCTGTCACTCCTGACCCTGATTCCATTTAACTGTGCATTTTTACAAGATATATCTCATCGAGTATACATTCAAGCCAAGTTGATGTCACTCATGGTTTTCAGTAGGAAGAAAGCCAGATTTGATGCGATAACCAAGAAAAGTGAAAATACTCTTCAGAGTAGCATGCACCTCTTCTATACACTGTAGCACTTTGGCTGGACATAAATTTTCCATCATTGTCAGGCGTTCAAGAACTGTTTTTAATTTCATGATTCATTGTCAATCTAACCAACAGGTCATGGAAAGTATACAAAGTTGTATTACCACCTACTGTCCACGGGGCTTCCATCACTAAAACGAACAAATCATCCTTGTCAATCTGTTAGTGAAGTCATTTTAGCAAAATAAGATGTCAAAGATTGATCTCCAGCCTACACGTCGTCAGAAATATCTTATACAACTCAATTTGGTTGCAAAACGATCGTCAGTTTTAGAGATGTCAATTATCGAGACATGATAGCGAAATCTTTAACAGCACGCGGGATTAATATTTTTTTCATAAATTGAATAACTTGTTAAAATTGAGTTGCAATGAAAAATGCAAACAAAAAAAAGTACACAGAATAATTCTCGGTAAGAACACTCATAATGATGACGACCCTGCACATAATGCACACGACCTCATGCTGATGGTAGCGGGGGTTTTCCACGGAAAAATCTGGCATCCGCGTTCAGATATAAGTTTATCTGGAAGCATGGTAAACGGGTGTGACATTTGATTCGAATGAAGTACAAAAGAGGTCTAAAAAAGAGCGTTCTGCACCACTTAACAGCTTAACTGTATAAGCTCTAGTCTCTATCAAGATCTTCTAAACCAAAAAATATGGAACTTAAAACTTATTTAAAACAGAAAAAGGGGTGCGAGAACAGGAGGGTTAGTCCTTGATTCTATGTTGGAAGTTGTTGTGGTGAGACGCAATTCTTACTCGCTTGATTGTAGGATTTTTTTTACTTCCTGTGTCTCTTAAGCCGATTGCATCTAAGGCTCTTGGTGTCTGTACTATCCGAAGCGCCAACGTGGACTAAGATCACTACTTTACTTTCATACTTAAAGGGCACTCGACCGTTGTGAGTCTCTGCCTAAGAAACGGCAGCCTTTCATCCTCTACGGCCACAAGCACGCTGCTTCCAGTTGCAAAGACTAATCTCTCTGGCATCCGCGACAATTTGGTCTTTCCACTATAGGTTCGGTCTTTTTCGCCATCTCGAGCCTGGAGGCTGTGATTCGAAGATCCTCTTGACTGTTGTCCATTTGCTGGATGTGGGCGAGTTGACTCAATACAATCCAAGCAATGGATGCGGATATCCAGAACAGAGTGGAACCAATGAAATAGTGTGAGTAGGTTTCAAATGGGACTTGCCGATCAAGACTTCTAACAGAGTGTACGCCATCAGTAGCAAAAGCTTGAGACTAGTGGCAGCAAAACAAGACGCATACAATGCGGCACTGCATAGGAGGACTACTAGGAGAAGGCGAACGTGAAGCATGTGAAGCGCTCGATTGAGAAGAGATTATGTTAGAGGGCACTGTTCGGGGATCATATTAAAAGGCCGAGGCTTAGCAACCAAATCAGTTGTAGAATCGTAGTTGGTGCTGAGGATGTGGAAGCAACGTCACTGCTACTGTCACTCTACTGTCAGGCAGAACAAACCATTCAACAGTGACGGTGGCAGCCTGCACTGTCCCTACTGTGGTGCATATCTAGAATGGGCTAACATTCAGCCTAGAAATAGAACCCGCGAGCTCTCTTAATCAAGATCACCTTGCACTTCACCGACCAATGTGAAGGTTGTGTTCAATGACAGCTCCTTTGTCGAGTATCGCTTTATTGCTTTTCGGGGCAATTTGGGTCTAACTAGAGTTATGGCTCCCCTGACCACTGCATGGGGTAGTTCGTTCGAACAAGTTCCCAGAAGACACCATGAGAAAATGGGTACTAAGAGTTTACCAATAGAGCTTTTGCCCCTCCTTTGCAGTCTCCATTATAAGGTGTAGAACAAAAGGTAAATTATAGCAATCCACATCCAACTAGTATGTGCCTACCATTGACATAAATACTCAAGCACATGTCAACGCCAACATTAGAATTTATTATCAACTGCACTTGTCCTACTATACTAGGAGGGGGTAGCAAGCAAATTTCATCTCGTATTCTATTTAAACTTGAAGAATAGTTCATGTCCTATTATCCGAGTACAAATGCTCTCCTCCATCTCAGAGGAAAACACAGACAAATACGCACAGATAATGGAGCAAAATTCTGTCTGCTGTTTTGAAGGGGCTCGCCCCACACTGTGTACCCACAAGAAACCCAGCTACTAAACATTTATAACAAATCTCGGGGGTTGATTCTCTCTCATTCTCTCTCTCTTGAAGATTTTAGTTTTATTCATCTTATTGCCAGCCCCATAGGGAGCTTAAAATGCGTAAATTTAAGTGGTGTCTTAGATACTCTTTTTAGATACATTTTATGGGCTGGTGTGTGTAGATGCCAACCGCAACACTAATGTGGTTAAAGTGGCGGAAAATAAAACAAAGTGTATCTTTAGCTACTAGATATGGCGTAGATACTGAGGGTGTCTACTCTGGCGGGTGCTTTTGGTTGAATATTTTTGTAAGCAAATGGAAGTGTCTTATTTTTTGTCGTCTATTGCCTTAAATCGTTAAATGTCTGGCTGATAAGACGCAACGTCTATGGAAGTGAACAGGAGGATAGGATTCTATAGCTTATTATCTGGAAGTATAGAGTCATCGCCTGACCTAACCCAATATATGGATGCCTAATGGCCCCCAGAAGAGTAGGTCATCAATCTCAGAGAGCTGATTAAAGCATCCACCCCTTCTGAAGCACTCCGACTGCAGCCAAAGATTAAGAGAAGCCAAGTTCTAGACTGCCACAATGTTGTGAGGAGGGCTCATCTAGAGGGTGACATTAGTCTGGTTCCAACTTTGGCTTAACCCTATATCATCAAGATAGGATTGATCTAAATTTGGGTACAGCCAACATTCTGGGAGCCCACTAAAGAAGACTGCGACTCAGCGCACGGCATATGCAGAGGTTTTGACAGCAGAGAGGTCGAGGAAAGCTCCAAACACTTCAAGTGCGTATGCTCCAGTCTCTACTTCCGCAGAAGAACGGCGCTAATGGAGTTTTTCTTCGCTATTATGGACGATCTGTTTAACAACCCACAAAATGCCCTTCTGAATTCATCAGGGTGGTCCTGAGGTGAAGAAGTCCAAACACTTGCAAGCTATGACAGTGGATTCGTTGCGCACTGTGACAGTAACTTTGCAAGTCAATTCATCTGCAGTTGAAAAATCCAAGAAAGCGCCGTCAAGAGCTGAATAAACTGACCAAAATCTAGCATGTGTATAAATTTGGTTCCAAATGGGAAAGGACAAAGGATCAAATCAGTAAAAACTATGCTTGTGATAATAGGAATCTGGATTTGAGGTTAATCCATTTGGAAGACGTCCCTATTTACCGCTCAGGGGAAGCTAAATATCTCAGATCCTCTTTCCGGTTTAACTGGAACTTGTACCTCAAAGACGCTACCTATAAGGTGACTAGGGTAATGTCTATGTACCAACGTCATATGGGACTGGACGTACACCACAATCGGCAGACCAATGGTAACTTACTACTCCTGACTACTCCTAAGGTCTAACGCTGCACATCAAGATACAAAAGGATTTTAGGTTACTATAGATCATGTGAGTATTCTTAAGAACAATTAGAGTCCAACGCAGAGCCTGGTTTTGAACTAGAAAATGGCACAACTGGAGCTTAAGTCTCAGTTTTAAGTGTGCGACAGCGCTTGGAAGATCACTGACCGTTCTTGATAGATCTTTCGAACAGAAGCCCGTATAACTCTGCGTTAGGGAATGCTTACTTTATAGAATCAATGGAACTTACATGTACTTATTCTCTACGATTGGATGAAACTATCCATTTGTTTGACAGGCATGGTTTGCTGTTTCCACAAACCAGATCCGCATAGCTTGCATTCGAGGACACAAAGGCTTGGACAATACTGAATGACACACAAGCAGAGGAGGTTGTTGCCCACTTGTCGGACCAGAATCAAGCTTAGGAGTACCATAGAATATATACAATCCACGGAGAAAGTTGTTCACACTGAATCTAAGAGCTAAAGGTTGAGAGTTTTGTTGCGACCAGGGCACCGGAAGGAAATGCCATACAAACATCTAGATAAGCTTGCATACTCCTCTCTCTATCAATAGCCAGTTTGCGGGAGTAAAACCTATGCATGTTTTCTTATTCATGAATATGGGGGCTCCAGAAAAGTTTCCTGCAATTGCCATCGAGTGCACTGCCAGAGAGTGCATTTAGGATGAGTAAGCTTTCAGTATCAGGGTATTTCACTGAGGCTACAATAGATGCCTCATCAGCAAAAACAATCACTTTGCACACTTTCCACAAAAAGGGTAAGGTACCCCGCAGCAGCCTTGTGGCTCACGTTATTACTTCTAATAGTGCAGAGTCCGAAGAATATCCTAAGCCAAGCATTGAACCCAGGTTGATTGGAGCTTCTCCTTCTAGTTTGATGTTGTTTAAAGCTCTGCATAGTAAAGAGTAAATGAGCTTATACAGTTGGTCCATAACTTCGGATTGAGATCGCATGGCAGCTGCACAGAAAATGAGGAATAGTCTCCTCCTCCTCGTAATTCCTCTCCTCCATGCAGCTCCTGCAGAAATCGCTTGCAGGCAGGCCCAATCTAGTTGTATGCCTCCCAATGATTCAGTGAGACACCTACTTTGGTACTTATATTGGATCTGTTTAGATTTATTAGGTTGTAGATCCAGTTTGGGCCAAATCTGCTTGGCTATTAAGCAAGTGGTACAGTTCCACCACTTGGGGAAATTTTAAGAAAGAAGTTCTACCCCTAGGTAGAACTAATATTGTTCTCAATTAATGAGTGTCCTAATTGTCTGTGGAGAATTGTATGTAGTTCTTGCATTCGTTTGCAATTCACAGTATTTTTTGCATATCGTGTTAAAATACACAGAGTGCTTTCTAAGCTAATTATTTAATTTAATTACTATAGAATTCATAAGGATTTGACTTAAGGACCCAACTTTCCGTTCAATGAACCATGTTCCCTTTTTAACTAATGAATTGTTCAATGCATACCTAAACAAAATATTTTGTCTTTCATTTTGTAATACTACTCTCTACCTGTTGTCTATATGATTTTGTGTACTTTATTCTTACGCAAGTGATCGAAGCAATAGTTTCGCAATAGATACTGTCCGTGAACTTTGTAACCTCTTCCATTGACAGCGACAATCAGGTAATATGACTTTTCTTGTATTTTTTGTATCTTACTTAATTGTTAACGTAATTTTGGAAATTTCACTTGCTGATGCTGCTATTGGGGTCTACTTAGATGCGAAACCACATTGTAGGTGGGTGATGATCATCACAGAGAAGAGTATCTAGTTGGTGAAGATATTTAAACCCAATTTAAAGCTGTGACAATGTGTATGTGTGACCGTCTTACTGGTAATTTTATTTAGACACATTTACTATTGACATCTTATTGAACTTTCCTTCTCCATATTATTTAGCAACAATCTTTTGACAATCTTTCAAAAATCGCATTTGATTTCGAAAGGTTCATCTTTGCTCAATGAAAGTCTATAAGTGTCTATGAGTATTTATGAAGAATAATCAGAAAGCTAGTACTGGTAAACTGCTGCACAGTGTACCCCTTTCATTATGTGCCTTATGGTAAATGCTTAAATGCATGCATAATGGAGCTTTGTCGAGAAGAAACTGGCGGATTCAGTGGACTCTTGCAATCATCCTAGCTTACTAGTAGCCTCTCACAGAATAATTGATCTTTACCAATGGACGGAGAATGTGGAGAGGAAAAAAACCGACGTCGCAGTGCTTAAACAAAGAGTAAGCCTGGGATCAAATGGATAAGTAAGTATGCATTAACTCAAGTGATAGTGCAACCGAGATGTATCTAGGCAGCGGGATCTTCAAAGTCATCCGAGGAACGACTGCTCCGTTCCAACGTTGATGTTGGCTGTTATTTCTGGCTTTATCAGAGAATGTCCCATGAATACAACAGGAATGACATCCTGGATGCATGACATTAAGCAAATGCCATTAGATTGATCACACTTTCCAAAAGAGGCGAAAGTCTTTTAGCCATCCATACGATGGAATTTGTTAGCTTACAATGGCAGGAAACGTTGCGGTTTGAGAAACACTTTTCGGTTGGAAAACTCGAGAAGAAAGCATAGAAAATGAGGAAGAGTCTTGGGAGAGCAAAGCCACATTGCCTGAAACTGCGTGCAATGGAGCGTAGGGTAAGTTAGTAAAATGCCAGCTAAGACACTATCTAGGCTCTATGATGAGCTTCTCTAGAAGACAAAATTGAGTAACAACTTCCTATCTCGAACTACTAAGGCAATCCTTTATAAGACACTGATCATTCCAATGCGCAGAGGCATGGGCTTTGGACAAAATCGGTTGAGGATGCCCTGGGCTATTTGGAAAAGAAAAGTTCTTCGAATGATCTTTGGTCCGGTCTGCATAGAGTGCGAGTAGAGAAGAAGGTACTGTGTCGAACTATACGGTCTATACAAGGACATCGACTTGGTCAGAAGAGTTAGCGTACAGCGACTAATATGGCTAGGTCATGTAGAATCCAGCGATGGCTGCGAGGGCTTTCTGGTTGAGTTCAACTTCACAACTGACTGCAACGCCAGATAGATGAAGATGCCCCTCGCTGATCACTTTAATGTCCACGAAGGAAGGGTGCACTGACCTGGAAACAGTGTTGTAATGATGTCGCCAAACATAGTGAGACACATTGTGCTCTGTGTCCTTTGAGCTTCATCATAGTGACCCAAGCAAGGTGCGTTCTATTCCTGGTAGTCTTGCTTCTCCTTTGTTACCCCCATTTTGACCCTGTACTATCTACATAGTCAAAAAAGACCCCCCATTGTTTAGAAGGAAAAAGAAAAACAACACTGAATCAGGTGTTCTCAAACAATTCAATCATAAAGCACTTTAACAGCTCTTCACATTGTTTCTATTTCTAATTTAAGTACAAGTTCACGTCAGCGCGCCGCCCATCAATCAATCAAAGCTAAGCTAAGCTTCCGGTATAGAGCCACAATATTTGACTAGATCCTACTTCGAAACAATTAATTTTGTTGACATTCTGATTGAATTGATGGTTATTCAATTTGGATTATTAGATAAGAATCACATTAAGATACGAGTTTAGATACGTGCAGCTTAAGAAGTGAAGACATTTGCATTGCTGTCGATCAAGTTCTCTTCAGCGCTGACCTAAGCTACTGGTCATGATCTTTTGTTTGCCAAATTGCGTTGATGTATAGGTATCCTCTGTGTCTTGACTAAATTTAGTCATCCTTGGGGCTCTGACTCAAGTATACAGACATCAATTTGTGGTTCTTCTTTACTTTGGTTCTCAAGAAAAAAAATACACGTTCCCATAGAGATGATACTCTTCTCTCACAATCGGTTATTGATTGACCCATCAACTGCACATCTCATGGCCCACCAGTAGAGTGCTGAATTTTGAAATGCAAGCTTTGTACTTCCGCCTATGGCCTTTGCAAAATAATGGATTATAATTGATCGTTTTACACATGCTAGCATTAATTATTTAAGCACTGACATACAAGCAGAAGAAAAACGAAAAAAGTATCTACAAGATGCCAAGACACCTCTGATGGCGTGGGAATTGATTTATGTGACATTGAAGGAGAGTACTTGCCTTTAAGTAAATGTAGATACATCTTCTCTTGGTTGTTTTGCTTCTTGCCATTGAATAGCAGTTGCGAATTGTTTATCTAAATAATTTTGCAACTCATCTTTTGATGTCCACTGCTTACCATTATCTCGGGACTAAGACACATCACATGTAACGTCCAGCCACCTTCTTTTCTTTTCTGTCGAACTTTCAATTTTCAATTTGGATTCGAAAAATCAATGAACTTTGCACAAATGTTACTTATGTACGCACAAGATGAACAGATAGTCGGCAGTAGCGACATAAATATCTCGCAACATAATTGAGTTGAGTACGAAGGAGGACGGAACACAAAAAAAAAAAAGAAGTATAGCTTGTCAGAGTGTGGGACTCGCCTTTTAAGTCTCCAAAGTAAGAGGATCTTCATTCGCGGCGTTAATCTTCAATTTTTGTGATGTGATATCAAAGGAGGAACAAAAAAAAATTTAAGCCCATTTCTCAGAATTTGAAGAATAACTCAATGTGGACAAAAGGTACACTTAAGAAAGTTCAAAGATACTTTTGACCATAACACGGGATGGTACTCAGGTTTTTTTCTTCTTCTTTCTTTTGACCCAATGTGAGCAGGAATCATTAATCAGGCCTAAAGCTGGGATTCTGTTTAATTTTATTTATACAAGTACTTCTGTGACAAAAAAAAAAGTTTTAATGTTATTATCCTCATAGATGACAGATTGATGGCCTCTGACCTTCTCAAGGCAAAATCTGAGTTTGAATTTGTTCAAAATTGTATACATATATGGCTGACATGTGAGTTTGAAAGATTTGAGTTCAGAATTACCCTTTGAACGCAGATTCTCGATTTTCCGGTTACTAGTGACCCAACCAAGCTCTACCTTTCTACTTCTACTACTACTTGGAAGGAGCTTTTATCAGGATGTAGTGCTGCATAAGTTTCAATCATATGCATCCAACTTTCATCGTACAAAAATTTAATAACCTATTTGGAATGAGCACTTATTGCATTTCAACATGAACGCGAAAAAATACTGTGAATTACAAATGAATGCAAAAATCACTTACAATTGTCTAACTTTCGGGTATACGACGACGAAAGTGGCAGTGGATTGGTCACACTCTCCGAACCCACTTACCTAGGATGAGAGAACACACGGTGGAAAGTACGGCAACTGTGGAAGAATTGGGGAAGGCTGAGGCACATTTCCAGAAATCGAACACAATGATGCGTAGGCATTGCCCTAGGATCCACAAGAGGATACAAGACAGAAGTAAGTAAAAGTAATAAGACACGGTTCTTGTTTGATTTGGGGATAAAAGTGACGTTTACTCTTCTGGTGACAGGGTGTTCTCTCAAATAGAAGAAGACGAAGGAAATATTCCCATCGTACTGCGGCTCCTGTTGTAGATATTATTACTGACCTTGAACAGAGGTTACAGGTACAGAGATTCAAGATTATGCCATGAGAATCCGTCCAAGCAGAGGATATAACCTTCGTTACACAGAGTCGACATTTTTGAATGAACATTTTCAAAGGGCTGATATTTTCATCTGCAGCAGTATACATCTGATAGGTCCTCAGCCCAACATGCCTCTACAAAAGGTAAAGTCCCCTCAGTCACATTCCTGGATATCAAAGGAGCCTTTAGTGAAGTTTACTCCAAAAGGAAAGATTTTAAAGATGCTTCTCCACTTGAGAGTAAAATTTTGGCGAGTACCTCTCAAGCCACTCTCGAGGGAAATTTCGTAAGTGGACACCGACCTGAGAGCTGGTCTACCAATCTCAGCTTTTAAAGAGTTGCTCGCAACTGGGCAGATGTTATCTTAATCTCGGAGGTCAACTTGTACTTTTCAAAAAAAGGTTTGTATTCTGAGAGTCGCGATAGTAAATCACACAAATTTTACTCTCATGTGGAAAACTATTCGACAGTCATTCTAGCGAAAGTGCTCTGAAGTGGACACGCACCTAATCTTTAACTGGATTTTTAAGTAGCTTGAGAAAAGACAAATAATTACTGAGCTTAGAGGTTCAAAGCTAGAAGCAAATGCCTCGTCAGTTACTCCGCAGGGTTGGAAATTCCCCTTGTTGCTTTGGGTACTTCAGGGCTCAGGAAAAGTGCCAACTGAATCTGACTACTCTTCCTTAATAAACAAATTAATGGTCGTTGACACATGGACCAGAAGACCTACAAACAAACGAAAAATTCCACATTCCATTCCATCTGACAACGCAAAATGCCTCTCGTAAAATCCTTCTCTGGATGTACAAGGCTATAGAAAGACCAATACTCGGTAACTTTGCATGATGATCAGCTGTCGAAAAAGACCACGACCTAATAGCTATTGCAAAAGTGCGAAGGCATCAGTGGAATCAGGACAACACCAAGCATTGCCAGAGGTAACAAGAAAGCTAATTAAGTAGTTAACAAACTGCATCTTGTATCTTGTTTTAGAGACCACAAACTACTTCCTATGTCACTGTCCGGGTCTTTAGCATTGTAAGGATAATTCCCTCTGGAATTGCTTCATCCAAAATGCCAAAGAATTTTCTGGCCTACCAGAAGAGAATATCATCTTCATCAAATCATCAAGGTGGTTTGTGCACAGAAATGAGGTTGATAGTTGCATTTTTGTGACCATGGCATTTGTGTGGCATGGAGTATATTCCTCTTTCTCCATCAACTTATTTTTTGTTTTTTGAATTGAATCCCTTCTTCATTCCTCCCATGACCATGGCTCAATAAGTTCTGATGGATCAATGGACTTAGAGCTCTGTTCGAGTTTTACCCCACATTGGTGCCTGGTGAAGAACTCTTACACCTCCTCAACCCTAAGCCCCAACCGAACGTTCTTCAATTGAATTCGATTCAAGCCAATCAAGTTCCAAATAAACAACTTACTTCCGGCCATAAGTTATCGGTCACTAAGTCTAACTTATGCTAAATCCAACTCGTCCAACTTAAAACAATAAAACAAATGCCAATCGATGAAATGTGAGTTAAGATTAAAAAACTATAGAACTATCGCGATCAACCTCAATTCCCAAAACGTTTAGCTAATTAGTCTTATTGTCTTAGAACGCTACACCATTGTGCTTCTTGAAGCTAATCGAAATTTTCGTCGACATTATGTATTGAATGCAAGAAAGAAGAATTTTTTAGGTTGGGCGAGGGCTAAAAGACATTTATTATGCACCTGATTCTAGAGCAGTGGCTCAAGAGAGAATGACCCAATTTGAGGTCAAGAAGACTCTTTTTTTTTTTTTTTTAAATTTTGGCTTTGCTCCATGAAGTGAATTAGATGTTCTAGGATGAAAGTGGAAGTTTGGCGAACAAGTTGAGCTTTTTCTTTGTGGAATGATGTACTAGGAACTTCAAAATGAGAGGTATCATGACAATTTCAGCACATGCAATGGAATTCTTCAAAACTCACTTATGCAGGGCAAATATATTCGAAATCTAACAGACAGACAGAATGAACAATTCAACGGTGAAGATGTTATCCAAGAATGTGGTTTGTTAGCAAAGCTTCCTTTGGGAATTTCTAATGGGAAAGGACGAATGGCAAGCATTCTATGCCAGGATTAGTGTAGCCTCAGCAAGAGGAACAAATTTTACTCCGGAACGGACACCAGAACCTCGGTTAGGGACAGAAAATCCGATGACAACCTTAAGCTTTGGCTAAGATCCTCCTCAACTCACGTCAGGAAGGGCTCCATAACTCGCGCTAGTTCATTGAATCATTATTAGTATAAAATACTTATCTTCCGGCTAAATTGAATAAGATAGTTCGATGCTAGGGAATATGTCTCCTCAGCACAAGGCACAGACATGCTCTGCTCCTGTAAGCCAGCTGGAAGTGCATAGGAGTCTGGAGTACAAGAACGATATTAACGGCTAGGTTAAGAGTTCCAACTGAGGATGCGGTTGAGCATAAAAAGAACAATGGCGCAATGGGCTCAGTCTATAATTAAATCCCTGATGGGATGGGAGATCTAAATGCCAAGGTATGGAGCGCCAACACAAATCTGAAACACGTGAAAGGAGTTCGCGGACTAGGAGAGCATTAGTTGCATCTCAATTGATAGGCAATGAACATCCAACTAGATCGATCACGTTGTGATGCACCGCCGACTTAGAATTTGTCTTCCTGATGCTCGAAACGGTCTCTTGGACCTGACATTGGACAATCACTATCGTATGTTAGCTCATATACAGACTTCGTCCTGCATCCGGTCAAATCAGGTTTACCACGGTGTCACAATGTTTCTTTTAAGTGCGCCTACTTCTCAGGGATCACCTTGCCTTAGAACCAGAAGCAGAAAGCAGCTCAATGCAGGAGAACATGGTTGGCCACTGCAATGTTGTAAGAAATGCTCTTGCGAGTGGAGCAGACATCTTTGTCTATAAAACGTAGAAATATCAACATGGCACATGGCATTCAGTAGCCACCTAGCATATGACTTTCGACAGAGGGATAGATGATCGAACAACAATCAAGACGCGGATTGCAACGGCCTCAGTAGTCGAGAGAACTGAGCTGGGAGTTCAATAGTATCTAAATCAATAACTCCAGCTTAAACGGCGACAAGATGTATGTGTGCTCTTATGGTAGTACTAATGACGACGGATAGATACCAAATATCCTTGGTGTCTAGTAATAAGTTCCCAGGAAACACTGTCAGTAGGTGCTATTGGCAAGAGAAGAACAAATGCACGACTTGTTACACTTGCTTCTCAGAAAGCGTTAGCCACTTAAACCATTGCAGAAGTATGGTGCTACTGTCTGTAAAAGGATGCAATAGACCAAAAAGAGTCTCCACTTTGGAACTTTACCAATTTGAAGGACCAAAATCCACTGCATAAAGATTGGCATTCCTTTAGATAGACCATTCTAAACTAGTTTCTCCTATCTGAAGGTCACTAAACGATTTTACATTCTTCGCAGAAGGACAGACAATTCTTCTCTCAATTGAATCACTATGCACTTCTTCCACAGTAGCCAAAGCTAATCACCTGGTTGTACCCCAAGAGGCTTGTAATACCATACCATAACCAATGTACTCTGTATACAACTGCTTAAATAGCTATAATAGCCGTAATTTGTCGATTGGTTATGCAGTAGCTTCAAATCAAGTTGTCGCCGGTCGGCTAATACTCGTACCATCAGCCAGTAGCCGGCAACAGAGCCTCATGCATCCGAGCAGTTGGACTTGAACCATTATGTCTGTGCACCATAGGGCTTACCAAGAGTTAGACACCGCCTTGATGGTACAAGACGTGACTAAGAGATGCGCCGCAGAGCGTTAAATACCTGTCATCTATGACGGTCGTGTGTTTACTTCTTTCTATTCCTGGAAGCAACACGCAAAAAAAAAAAAAGAAAGAGAATAAAACTGCAGCACCTACTACGGATGGTCTGGTTCTTGTTGTTCCATGAAAGGGAATCTGCTGCTGCTGTTGTTGCACTTTCCCGTAATCTGTATGTGACACATTAATTTCGATCGATTTATTCAATGAAATTGCCAACAGCACGACCGACAGCAGCGACAATGTAAGGCAAGAGAATGCGTGTCTTGATGAGGGAACGCCAGACGCGCGAACCCGGTAGTTGTTACGCGTTACGCAATAAATTACACGCAGCATGTTGAACAAGTCTAATTTCAAGAACTCACATAGCAGCATAGGCACATATGTAATCCTCTCAAGGCGCAGCTTATTATTCCAGACGACGAGGCCGTGATTTCCAAGACTTTTCGCTACTGCACTAGTGTCATTCAACCTCAGCGACAATTCAAAGTTCGATTTGTGTTGACGGTGGTGGTGATGGTGACTGACTCGAAGCCTATCCCTTGACGGAGTGGTCACAAGAAAGAAAGCAAAACCTCACACTTTCACGTACGAGCCCAATATTAAGTACGAGTACGTCCAGGAGTCTGCCCCAAATCCCACAGTCGCCAGCTACATTATGCATCCACAATCCGTTCCATCGTCTCCATTTGGTGTACCCAATCCATCTCCACTTTGGTGGAGTTGCTGTTCTCTGTTTTATCCTCAGCGTTGCGCCATTTAAAATAGGAAGCTAGAACAGAATCGAGTCACCAATGACGGAAGGAGTGCACGTCGTCGTCGCCTACGGCCGGCGCTCGTAATAGTGTATTTGGCGCCTAGAATGTGCCAGGAATTAATAACTCGAACTCGATCGAATGCGAATGATGAAAGGAAAGGACTGAATGTAGCCGGTCGCATTTTGTATTATGTTTGATCAGTCGCACGCAGTCATGATGGGCATAGTAATTTTGTTTGTTCGCAGGAGTCGCGTCTGCATGGAACTCCTCCGCGCCGGCCGCCATTAGTTCAGAACAAAACACAAAAACCATACCAAGTACTTGTGTTATGGTTATGGTTATTTCTTGCGTGTACTCTGGTTGTTTGTGAATGATTTGCCATTCCCTGGAGTGAGAACGAACCACCACAACATAATGGTCAAGCAACGACCCAATCAATGGCAATTGATAGCGATTCCAGAACTATATGCAGAAGCAGTAATGATGGGCGATAATTTCATACAAAAAATAGTTGCTGTCTGTTTTAATTTATTAACTCAGACTATGTCCATCAGATTGGTGCACCTGCGGAGGAAGAAAATCTTGGCAGTGGCATCATTTTTGTAAACGAATTCGTGGTGGTACGTACTCTATGAGGTTGCTGTGTATATGAGTATGTGAAATTCGGGACAGGAAGTCAGACGATAAGATCCAAAGAACTGCTGAAGTACCTTGGAGACAGGCTCGACGCTAGGTTGCGGTTTAAAGGCCAAGAAGGCATCGCTGGTACAGGCGCACGCTGTCCAGAATGGTCAGTTCAGTTCCTCTGTAAGCTTGCACTAGCGATAAGCTTATGTCAGAGGAACAGCTTACAGACTGTGCGGAATCAGAGTTATCATAACTATTGGCCAGCCAGAATGGTCCCAATAGACATCATCGCGGGCAAGATGCAAAGGTTGTACTCTAGGACAGCCACGACAGAGCAAGAGGCAAAAAGGATCAGCGAGGAGAAAAGGGCAGTCTCGACAATGCTGTGTCAAACCAGTTAGGGGAAACTCCATAGGTACAAAAGCCACAAGCTCATTCCCACCATAGAATTATGGACAAAAATAGCGAGTGAGACTCTGTAACTCGCACAGTTCCTATCCGGGCACGACGGATATCCGGAAATGTCTTCATAGATTTGGGCGCGATAGTTCGCCCTTGTGCCCAGAATGTTCAAATGGTAGGTGTTCTACTGTGGAAGCTTTGCAGAGGATAGAAGATACCTGCCAAGCTCAGAAACTCAGTAAGTCATAAGACAGGATCACAAGGCGAGTGGATGGAGATCAACTCATTCATGGTGTGTTTGTGCTGAACGCCTTGCGAAGAGCACAAGAGGAAGCCTCAAAGACTAGAGCTTAACACGAGGTGGTACATAACTATGGTGCAGTGCTTGTGTAAGGGTTGGTGTTCAGTAGTTCAGTTCACGATTTGGGAATCGTGCATGCTAGTAGCCATTTTAATCGACATAGAGGATGGCTTTGCAGAGATCACAGATTTCAAATCTTGGAGTACAGAATGGGACGATTCATACACGAATCTTAGAGGTACTGTTCTACTTAAAGCCTTTTCTTGGCTGGATATTGTTTGGAAGTAAAATCTCCTTTAGTACAGGAGATAGGGATTTATTGTAGATATCACTTCTGTAAACTGAGTCTTGGTTCACAAATCTGACTGACACTATTCTCATGGCGACCACTATGTAATTCTGATCACCGCAGGCTATCCACATGAATTGGACAATATTCAAGAGAACTAAATGGAAGGCTAGCACTACTGATGAATCCCTTTTCACTTTCGTCTTTAGTGAGGCGATACAATTATCAATTGAAGCTACAACTACAGATGACTGCAGGAATGAATGGGATCAGGAATTGCGCCACAGAGGAATGCAGGTGTCATCGATGTGCAGAATGGATCAGGAATTGCGATACAAGGATCTGTATATCACAAGGAGCGGAAGGAAGTTTATCAGTTTATCATATCGATGAGCGGGCATCGGGTTAAAAGAAGCAATTAAGTGCAGCAAAGGACTGTGAGGACAAGCAAGGCTTACAAATTATATCTTGGGAAGGCCCAGCGACTAGTGCAAGCCTACAGTCGACTGTCAGACTGGTTTCTGCTAAAATTGGAGTCAGGAATAAGGTTAGAAGCCTTTTAACTAAGTCAATTAACCTGTAACACCAGTTTTTTCACAGCACACGTATATAGAAGGAAGGACACAAAAGAGTTATTGTGCGACACTTAGGTGGTATGAGTCTTAGATTTTAGTACATACCGTTCATGGTTGTTGTCCAATCTACGTGGCAGAATTTTTGGGAAATTTTGCCTTCGCTTAGTCAATTCACAGTAATGCACTCGCGATCGTGTTGGAATATATTTGATACAAATAAATTTACTACCGATAAAACTGAATAGATATTACCGGAACTAGACCACACAGTCTATCAATCGAAGAATCCATTAATTTCCACTCTACCGTGACCTGTCTTAACACAGATGATTATGCAATTGTTCATAGTTACTTTTCAACGAGCAGGGCACTTGTTCCCAAATTTTTCACCACTTTCGACAATGACTCATGCAATTCTTTTTAGGTTTTACAAAATTCTAATACACGCATTCATTTGATTCACTAATTTCACAGATCCATACTCCATTCACTGTATTCCTCACTAAAGACCCAAAACGGGTGTACATTCTAAAAAGTATCTGATTTCAATCTTTCTCTTCTGACAATAAAAAAACGATCCATTGACACTCTTTTCTGGGGTAAATCCCATTTGCATTGATTATTCACGCGTCCAATGATATGAATATTGATGATTGGACCACACTTAACACTTAGAGTTGACAAGGGCCAATTGGTAGTCAGAAATTACCTGACCAGCGACTAGACGGAGACTGTGACAATTTTTAAGTAATTCATTATTCAGAATCGATCGAATGGTAGTTAAATGTATAAAAACAAATCTCTAATCGATTTGAAGAGGTCTGTTTTGGATTTGCTAACTCTGAGACGGACAGCTGTTATTCGAAGTAAGTACTTAGTGTTCGAGGAACAATTACTATTGTTTATTTCGAGGAAAGGGAAGGTCCCACAAAACAGTTGTAAGCAGAGAAATGATTTAATGCAAGTCAGCAGAAATTATAGTTAAATAGGGAAATGTGGTTGGCATGTTCTAGGTATGAAGTCTGTGAGTCCCATAAGGCTGGGAGGCTGCTCTATGGATGGCTAATTGCTGACCCCATGGAGACGGACTCCATCTCCATCAGAAGCAGGGAGCACTGGGTATAGACAAGGTCTGTGCTGAAAATGAACTACTCATATAGGAACGGCTACTTGTGTCTTGTGCTGAAGTAGCTACAGTAACAAAAGCTGACAATTTCATTACTGAGGAGAACATTTCAGCAAAAATAATCAGTATCTATGCTGACAGTTGAGAATTCACAGCTTCAGGCGAGAAGAAGTGCTCTTTGGCTCACAAATATAAGGTTCTTTAGGGATAGCAGTAGGACGAAGATTCAATGGATTTCCTCGACCTCGATATACCCTAGGAATGAGGAAAATTGGCTTAATGATGAAGTTCCCCTTCAGAATGAGACTGCCAGTTCCACAGTCTGAAACTAATAAGGGAAGAGAGACAGGTATCTGTCTAGAAATGACTCTGAAAGTTCCGAACTTATGCAGTGTTTTTCAGGCGAAAGTCTAGCAAGGCTCAAGGCTGGAATCAATATACAATAAGAATATTACCATCTTCTTCGTCGGTTAACGCTGGTGTACCGCAGGGCTCAGTGGTATCTCCTATCTTTTTTATTATATTTTATATGATGAATTGAATGCACAAAACTAATTTGAGAACCCAGTGGCACTAAACGTCAAAAGAATTCTCATTGTTCTGCATGTTAGCGCGCATTATACGACCCAACAGCATTCCATTTATTATCCAACGAACTGATTGTGAGGAATTCACTTAAGGAAAAATGCCAACATCTTCCAATGTTTGCTGATAGTCAATAAATTTTGTAGCTCAGTAGTAGCAGTAGCAGTGTTCCTGCACAAAGTTACCTCTAGGCGTATCGAAGAATTTTATTTACTTAACACGTAAACACTGTGTTCGTTTACAACTTTAGCGGAATGCACATGACCCATTTTGTTTTGGTAGTGTTCCCCCCTCGTCCGGGTAGCCTTTCAAGGCGCATGGGGCTAAGCTCAAGCCATACTTTAGTCAGGCGTAACCATTTCGTCAGCCGCTGTTGCTGATGCTTGAGCTGTTGCGTGTCGTACCGCTAAGATCTATTACTAAACAAACATTAATCGCTTCGCGCTGCGCATATGCCTGCTTAATGCGCAAACACACACACCAGCCATCGCATCGCCTTGGTCCAGGGCGGGAGGAGGCATTTCGCACACAACAACGCACTTCTTCGTGCTGCAGATTTTTGTTGTTATTATTTGAGGAAAGTTACAACACTACCTGTTTCTTATAATTATCTATTATTTGTAGGAGAAAGAAGATATATAGATACACAGATCAACGCGCTATCAATATTCGAGGGATACACACAAGTCTTTGTAGCCTACACCTGCATACGCGGCGGACAGGGCAACTGGTCAAACGGACAACGGACGGACAGACAGGGGAAGTCTTTTAGTATATCTTCTTGTAACACAAAACAAAACAAAGAAGTACAGATTTATTCGTTGTTTATAGGGTTCCCAAATGATTCGAAAGCGAGGCGGATGCAAGGATCTACGGCGATGCATCTGATGGGTGTACCAAATCAAGTCGAGAACTTTAAGTGCCTATATTGTAAGTTTGATTGCATTCTTTTATTACACCAATATATGCACGTACATATGTGCGCCGCAGAGTAGACCTCAGAGGAGGAGGAGGAAGCGCAGGCGAGTTGGTTAGGTCGACAGCAACGCCTGACCATCGTCGGTCGTATGGCATCCATGTATCTATCCCATGGTACATGGTTAAGGCCACGAAGTGTGTATTGCAGCTGGGTGCAAGAATACCTTAGGTATAATTTCATTTCAGTTGGTTTGTTGCGAATACCAGTTTGTGGCATTTATTACCAAGTTAGTACGAGAGTATGTTCGGAATGTAACAAAGTTAGGCTTCTTGTATCCGGCAGAATGTGTGCGTGTGGAAGATGCAAACGCATTTTCATTAGATTTGCTGGTGGAAATGCATCACAGGAAAGGGTGGTGCATAAATAGGAATGTCTTTTGTCGGCTAGTTAACCTGTATGGGTACTTTACTTAAGATGGTCTCAATTTGGGGTATTGAAAAGTAGTATGTCCTTTCCTTCCTAGCAGCGAAATGGTTTGAATTTATGAAGATACTTTCCTGATTCCTTACCTTTGAAGCTGAAACTGTTTGGAAGCTACAGACAAAGTGGATGTGAGTCAGTGATTTATTACTAAACCAAAAGTCTTCTGAGATAGTGTCTCAAACTGAAGAGCTTCCAAGCTCTATCTAAATATTCAATTATCTCGATCAATCTATCAAGTTTGGCGGCTTTTACTTAGCTTAATACAAGCTGCTTAGCAATTGAACTCGAAACTATCCACATCTTGTAGAAGGAGACAGTAGTCTTGAGCTCAAGAGATAGCTAGGTGTCGCTAGCATAGAGAGAAAGGGATGAGTGTTATAACGATATGGTTTGCAGCAAGAGTGAATAGAAGAAGACCTAGATGGGTGCCTTGTGGAACACCAGGTAAGGGTAAATAAGAGGTCTTAAGGACACATCTGAAGCGAATACTGTAAGAGTTGAAAGTCGGTAGAGAGAGGGGACAAGGCCAAAGCCAGAAGAGTTAATGGGTTCATCTGTGAAAATAAGGTCTAGTTGTCCATGGTACAGGACTTGCATGGACCTACGACTTTCGGAGAAGAAGACAGAGTTAGTTCTTCTCAGTAGAAGAGGAGGAAAGAACACAGATAGATGGAACTCTTCTGACAAATTTAGATGAATGTAGAGACTGACCCCAGATAAAGATCTTTGGGCGAAAAGAAAGCATGGACAACTGAACTTATACTTGACCCAGATGCTTACTGATGGATGTTTTAGAGCATACCACCACTGACTTGGACATGAAGACAACCCTCATGGTCCAACGTGCACAGAAGTAGTCCAACTTCAAGTCCACTGCTGGCGGAAAGACTGGTTGAGAACTTTACTCCAGAGAACATCATTGGACAGATGCTGAGCATGCAAATGTGAAACCAGGCTACCATCTAAAGGAACAGCGAAAATAGAATCAAGGAGCAGCATAGGTGCCTGCCAACGCGAGTGGTTCCACCATGAAAGGCTATCAAAATGACATGCTTGATGGCATGATAATGCCACGATGATCATGGATAGGAGGCAAGGTGTGTTTACTGGGTGGAAACCCTACACCAGTTTCCCAATTTCCAACATATGAAAACAGGCTTCTACAGCACGCCATGTAGAATAAAATAGAGCTTGTGAAACTTCGGCGAAGACAGGGTCACAGTTCACATGATGAGCTCTAAAAATTCATCACATAGGGACACATTCAAACAGCCAATTAAATGAAGATGTCTGCATCTGACTTTAAGTTACAAAATTGGAGTTTTTCTTTAAAAATCGGACCTTAAAGCCATGCAATTGTGCTCAAAAGTCACCGGAATCCCGTCGAGTTTTTATGGTGCATCAAGTGTACATCTTCCTTTCAATCTCAAGCTCAGTTCAAAACCTAAACAGCGGAAACGCGTTTCTATTCTACAACTCAACAGCTACTTTGGATCCTTTTGATTTATTTTCTTTTGCAAAGGGTAGTAATACCTAACTTGGCATACCCGTACCCATACCCCTATCAGTCGGAAACAAGGCAACAAAGTCGTTGTCGACAAGCAAAACCAGGTACACGACCAGGGGAAACATTAACTTTGAACTTAATAAAGATAAAAGTCTAAAATCTCTGTTATTCATGGTATGGGATACGTTTGTTCTCTCAGTATTAGATTGTCTCCCAGTTACACCCAAGTGATATGTTTCCCCGTAATTCCCTCCTGTAGAAAAGTATCTAGGTACAACAGTCGTTACATTAACATGTAACTCACTGATGCTGTCTAGTTACAGTCCATTACATGCTGTAGATAGAACAGAGATGCCAAAGATACAAGTACTCACTTCATATACCCACCCACAGTTAGTCGCGCCGCCTTCGTTTGAAGGCCTTAAGGTTTATTTGTGCATTCTTCTTGTGGTCTTGTTGTACTTCTATCTAACAGAACAGAAAAAAAAGTGTTCCGGAGAGGAAAATCTCATCCGTAAAATAGGTAAATTATCCTGAATAATATATACTATATGGTGTGGTGCCTTTTTACAGATTCATACGGGCACTTGTGCACGCACTTGATGTTATTAAGAGCGAAGCGGCTTCATGTTGGCTAAACATACAACCCAGGAACGTGTACATTACATATACACAGAGTTGTCAAGGAGGCACCAGCAGCAGCAGCAAAACCAGAAACGGATGGGAAGATCCTAAGGAACGAAGAAAAAAAAAAAAAAAAATGTCAGAAGCATCAACACGTTCTCGGTTAAAAGTGGTGGCAACTGCGAACACATGTCAGATGTTCCGGGAATATTCAAATAGGGTATCGTAAGATATAGCTGAAAGATGGAACAAAGAATTATATCTTCTTGAGGAGAACCAAGATATAGGAAACCCAAGAGGTCCTGCGATTTATGGTGGCTCAGTAGAGAGAGAAGAGCAGATGGTTTTTGGCGATTAGAAAGAGTTATCTGGTGGATTCCATTTCACTCATCAGGCATCAAAGAGGAAGGTTCTCAGGGAAGTATGTATCTATGTATAATTAACACTGATGACTATCAGAACAAGGACGTATTCAGACACTAACTTCTGTAACTAGTTGACTAATTTACACTGATGTCCAACTGGAGAACTATGCACTCAATACTAAGAGATGTAAGCATACACTGCAGAGGAATCTCCAAAGGCGGTGTAGGTAATATGACCATTCGTAGAGGACGATATCTTGGTATTACTAAAGGAAAACACCGCCGGGCCTGTACTCATAACTTTGTCATCCTGATTTCGTGGAACTCTCTTCCAGTCCTAAGTGAAAGGCGTATTACAAGCAGCAACTGATCGCGCTCTTCATAGGTATCGCTATTGACCTCAACATTCTGATGGTCCAACACAGTTGTTCTTTGCGGATGTTATGGCAACATAGACACAGAATACTTTCCTTTATGCCTTTTTAAATCAATCCGTCTCTTTGAGTTATGGGTGAAAGTTGCATCTATAGGTAGCTGCTTCAGCTTGAGCCTAAGTAACTAAGTAAATACTCAGAGACGAAGAGGTAAGTCCTTGCGATGGTAATTTACCTTTTTCTGCCTAAGTCTGATTGAAGTCGCGTTTTTATGAAACCTCCGTAGCCAGCAGTTCATTTGGATAAAGCGGGCTATCGCCAGCTGAAATGCAGTACCTCCAAGTTGGAACGTGTGACTTCCGTATTATGAAAAAATTGAGCACGCTGGTCCTACTTTTTGAGGCAAGGCCTGACATATGAAGCCTTGCACATTGACTTATAAGGTACGGACAATTTACTTACCTTCAAATCCAGTCCACTTCCTCAAAAAGAAATGTTTTACTTTGTAATAAAAACTGAATCTATCGACCAATCAGAAACGTTTGACTAACTAGTCCCTAGAGTATGGAACGCAACCGTTCATGGCTACTCTCGTGAGTTATTCCTAGGCAGCAGCCCTCCTATCGTGGATGAGGTCAAAAGCTGCAGGTAATAGGTTCTTGTTTTTTGGGGTTTATATAATAAATTTGCTTCTACTGCCTATGAAGGTTTCAAAAAAACACGGCTATTGTTAAACGTGTCATAAGGTGCGACTTCCTGACCATTTTCATTGTATTCTAACGCTTGTACTTTCTTAGCAGTGTTAGCTCTCCAATTTCACTATCTTGTAGAGCATAGGAGTCTTTGGAAGTGATTTAGAGCCTCTAAAAGAACAACGCCAATGATGCCAGTGGAAACTCTGCTTAGTTTCATTCCGCTTGATCTACACTGTAGCAGTGGAATAGCAATAATTGAAGCAAAACTAAAGTTGAGCCAAACGTATCATGTCACTTTTGACAGCCTTAACAGGAAGAACTCAATGATTCATCAATAAAAGGCTTCAAATACCTCAAGTCTCGACCATAGCAAACAGGAGAATTATTAAACAAGACCTCAATGCGAGAATATGCTGACCGGAATTTATCTAGACATGTGAGACTCACCAATATCGGGTTTACTGTGCATTACTTTGACAGTTGATTGCAGTCATATTGTTGAAGCTACATCTGTCAAATTAGCTGTCATTTATTTAGCCTGTCAAATCAACTCAGAGTTCAACAGCACAAATCCAAACGATTAATCCGTTTTATGTAGTGGCTCAAAATAATCGTCCGTGTGTGTGAAGAATCCACCAACACCCGTACGTCAATGAATCTCAAGACGCTGCTGTCCGTGAGAGTGTACATGCAAAAGAATCCGAGGCAGAACTCGTCCTTTCGCAGATCACAACTTTTGCGTCATGACTTGGGCCTAGGCTCGTACAAGATTCAGTTTACC
Organism: Chalcosyrphus nemorum; assembly: GCA_949716465.1. Classification (NCBI taxonomy): domain Eukaryota; kingdom Metazoa; phylum Arthropoda; class Insecta; order Diptera; family Syrphidae; genus Chalcosyrphus; species Chalcosyrphus nemorum. The sequence goes on along the minus strand of OX454333.1, from coordinate 39,915,130 downwards.
TAGGAACTGAAAGTTCATGAAGTGAGTGAGTGAAGTGAGAATTGACCATCGAGCAAATCAATTTGACTGCAAAGTTTTTAAGAAGGAACTAGTAGTGCGTCGATTTGGAGGATGCAAACGTCGTTGATGAGCTGGCGCTGGTAATGTGCCAGTGAAGACAACCTGAAAATTGAGTCTTCAATATTACACTCAACGCCTCACAGCTAATCTGTGCTAATCTGTGTGGGTTTTTCAACCTACTTGGGATGGCAGAAGATCAAAATACTGTCCGGTATGGCTTTTGATTTCCCAGTTGCAGAGTTATAGTAAGTAATTGCCTTCTTACAGTGACTTCATTAGTTACGCCTTAGATCTCAAGCTTATTGATGATGAATTACACAACTGGATATGGATATGGCGTCAGGCACTAACTAGAAACAAATTTTCGATTGAAAATTGGACACACCTACAAACTAAACCGTAAGATATTGCATCTCATGTCCAAACAATGCACTTGAATCTCTGATAAATACCTCCTCAAACAAGGAAGCTTAAACTCCTAAGGACTACTCATAATTTTCCCCCAACTAGACACCTTTCAGTAGTTTGTGTCTGCCATGTGGTTAGACCTTTTGCTGACAAGGTGAGCATAAATCAAATCTCTTAAAGTGGTAATAAAACAACAAGTAAAACCCAAGGTACAAGTAATTTGCTGATAAAATCTACAACACCCTATTCCGATGGTGAGTAACGGAGTAAGGCGATTGTGTATATGACGACTGAAATATGCCCGTGGCATGTCATAACGAATATAATATCCAACACACAGGTGTGTAGCAGGTTAGCGGTTGACAGGTATACTACGTCTCTAACCTTAGAAGCGTAGCGTCGTCGTCGTCACCATCATCATCATCGTTATTATCGTCGTTTTTCCTCCCAGCAGCTAACCTTATATACGCGAAGCCATCGTCAACGTGCTTCTCCTTTGATATGGACTCGCTGGCTGCTGCTGCTGCTACTCAGATACTCAACGCCAACTGAAGAAAAGTGAAACAAACAGCATCCAAGGTGTAGATAGTCGAGCATTCGACTCCCCCCTCGAGAGACACGGTTCAACCGCATGGCTTTTCATTTTCCATCTCCGAGATATAAATTTGATGTGACAGTTGATGCAAAAAGAAAAACAGAAAAAAAGGATAGGAAACAATGATAATGGAGCACAGTTGCACGACTAATGACTAGAAGATGATAATTGCTCCAATTACTATCTAATTAACTCGTAGAGAGAAAAACGACACCGAACCCGGGCCATCCGGCAGAGATTTCCTCCCTCCGGTCTGGGAGTCAGCCACCCCCACGCCGCCGGCCGCGCCCCCTTTTCAACACGAAAATTATCTGTTATTCCACGAAATGGCTCAATAAATTGCTAAGGTAATTGCCGGTGGCGCTACATTTAAATTTCCGTGTGCTGTTAGTGTGTGTGTGACTCCTGGGAGAGAGCAAAAAAAAAAAAAAAACAAAACGCCACCACTTTAGCTGGCAAGTCCATTGAGTGACATTTCGGAAATGACATCAGATTGTGCACCACCAGCAGCATCAAGCAGCAGTCACACTCAGTTGAATTATTTTCGGTTACATTGCCATGACGGTATTGATTTTTGGGGCGCCCTTCTCGTCCTTTCGCCACAGCAGGACTGTGTAAAAAGGACGACGACGACGACGGCGGAAAGTAAGCAACGCGCCATAATGTATGACATACAACAAGTTGGAACAGTTCCTCCGCTGCCAGTTGTTCAGCGCTCGAAACTGAGACAAAAAAACCCAAAAGTCCCTCACCCATTTCCGTTGATTACCAAACAGGATTCTGCTCCTGATTTTCACTTTCAAAAAAAAAAAAAACACAGAAAAAGAAAAACAAGGGAGACGAGGAAGACGAGCGAATGCCGCCGCGGAGGATCTCAGACAAGAGTTGTTGGAGCCGAGACTAGTGAGGGGGTGGCTGGTTGAAGGATGAGACGTGTGCTGGTCCTCCTCACCAATGGAGGGGCACTTAAAGGCTTAGTGGATTAAATGCTTTTACTATGGATTCCCGAAAATCTAAAAAGGATTTGCTCTCTCTGTTTCTCTACCAACTTTGGTCGGTCGGTCGGTTGGTCGGTTGGTCGGTTGGTCGGTTGGTTGGCTGGTTGGTTCGGCGGGACATTCCTGCTGCTGGTTCGAAGGGTTTACGGAACAGGATTGATGAGGGTGTTTTTCGTGCATTCAATGCGGATTAGACAAGTGGGCAAACAAACCGAGTGGAAATTTTATTTTCGTCCTTTATGCCGGAGTTTTTTTTTTTTTTCTTCCTATCATTTCGTCTTGTGCAGCACGTGGTCCTTTCCTTTTGGTTGTGGCGCTAAACTCAGTCCACATACACACACACACAAGCAGGCGATAAAGGGATATTTTTTTTTGCTCGTCCTTTTCAGGGATAGAAAAATTTATACAAGGAAAGCCGGGAGTTTTGTGGGGAAAATTTCAATTAAATAACGTTTATGTAGATGGTGGCGGTGGTGGTGGTTTTTCTTCTGAAGGGGGGATGCAGTGTGGCAGGACATGATATAAGGGCAATTGGTAAAGTAAATTGGATTTTAACGATATCAGAGTGAAGAGCGGATGTATGTAGTGTATGTTGTGAAGCACAAAAAGGGGGCGTTGGTTGGTATTGCTTCTTGCGTTGTTTTTTTTTTTTTTTAGGTCAACGGATTTGAGCGGAAATCCCTTAAGCACCCTGTTGCTGACACTTACCTTACTTATGTACTAGTTGTTACTTGTTTTTTTTTTTTTTTTGCCGAGGACGAGCAGACGAATTTCCGTCTTTGAATTTCGCTCCTTATCTGGTGGTTGCTTTCATGTGGGCACAGCTAAACATTAACCGGATTCATTTGCTAAAGGAGTGGAGGAAATGAGTAACTTTCTGGTCATCGTTCTTGGGAAACTTCAAAGTAACAAGAATTGTATGGTGAACTCTTAAGAGTGTCACTTGCAACAAAGGAACCATTCAGACGGGATCTGCTGCTCTGTAAGAGTTCGTTGTGCGCTCACTGCAATTGGTAGTGGGTACTGTATCTGTTGAAGTGAAATGTAAAGGTTGTTGGCTTAACTTCTGCAAATAGTAGGATTGGTATGGAGACTTGTACTTTATGTGCGGGTAAGGAGGTGCTTTGAGCATTACAACAAGTTGCATTGGTGTTTTCGAAAAATCAAAATCGAAGGAAATTTACATTTGTTATAGTAAATACAAAAAATGTATGGGAAATACATATGTACTCCTTGTATCATCTTGTGAATCAAATCGAGAGACCCTGAGAATGTAAGAGAAATGATGTCGAAACCTGCCAGTATGCAAAAAAAAATGTCAAAATCCATCAGTTCTCCAAACAAACAGGAGTTTCTAAAAGGTAGACCAACTTTATTACCAATATTTTCGCCTAACTCCATAGGCAAAAATGTAAGCAAAGCTTTCGACGAAATTTCACGAGGAGTTATCCTTGCTCTTGGTCTTCAGTCGGGGCTTACATTTATCCTGTCCTTTATGACCCCATTACAGCAACCTCAAAGACTTCTCTTCAAAGAAAGACCTAACGTGAAACAACATCACTAGGCAGACGATGAATAAGAAATTTGTTGCAAGCAATACTAAGGAACAGCGCAGGCAAGTTCCCACTCACGACTCTACTCTGGGAGTTGTGACCAGGGGTAGAAGAGATGGTGGGCTTAGTGGTTTATTACTGTTTCGTCAGTGCTAAGGCAAGTGCCTGCTAGATTGCGAATCTATTCTACTAGGCACACTCAGGTCAGCACTGACCCATTGTGTTACCCATATTGCGAGACACAAAATATCCTTTGCACGGTATAACCCTGTATTTCGTAAAATTCCGTGAGTATCTTGTTTGGGGTACTTCACATATGACCCATCCATTGATGTGCTGGAGAGCTCATCTAGATCGTGTCTAGAAGTGTCTCTTTAGGAACTTATAACTTACGTGTTGGAGGAAGTTGCGTCTTCAATAGTTTCCTCATTAGCACAACCTCTGCAGAGTTCATCCACCATTTCATGTGATACCACAGACTGTTACGCGCTGTGATGATACATACCGAAGAGGTTGGAGATGGATTTCCAGTCTTTCCGAGCAAGTCTCTCGGCTCTTGCTATCTCAAGCGTGGTCCATGGTTCCTCTCTTGTTTCAAGCTTAGGAGACATGTATGTTGGCACTGTGGTCAATGCTGAACCACCTCTTGCCAGCTCGTCAGTCACCTCTTTTCTCAGTATCCTTTGATCATCGGTATCCCAACAGATTTCTACTTTGTGCTGCTTACCAAGAGTCTTGAGTTCTTCGCGACAGCACATCACAAGCTTTGGTCTTATTGTTAAGGCTGCTTGGCTGTCAATAAAGAATAAAATACCCTCTGGATGTATTGCTTTTACTGCAGACTTCGGATTGGAGTCTAGCTACCATGGGAATCTTTCAGAGAAGCCAGAGTTCGACTCGAGGTTTCTATTGTTCCTTTTAGCTTATCGCAGAAATTTTGCCAGGATAGGCGACTTACTTTCTGCGTCGCACTTTTAAATTTCTTTTAACTGGCTTTGTATAGCGCCCAGTTGGACTCGGATTTGATTGAGGATTTTTGAGCTAGTTCCTCATCCTACCACGGGCTCTAACGAAGGCTTCTCTAAACATTGATATTAGCCGGCCGTCCTCTAGTAGATTGCTGGGCTTTTTCACTTCACGAAGTTTCTAATTGGTCCTTGGGTTTCGTTTGCATCGTGTGCGTTTACATCACAATCTAGTTGCAGCTTTCAATTATTGCCTTCTGAATTAGGGTGCGTGTGATTTCGGATGTTGGTTCGTCGGTAGAATGAGGGAAACCAGTTATGCATGTGACGTCCAAAAATCCACAATCATTGCCCGTCATCTACCCCACTTTTACTAAACACCAGACATAACTTCAAATTCTGATTGCGCCTTTGGTTGAGGTTCATTTCCATTTTGCAAAAAGAAATTACAATCAAAACCACGAGCCAAAGTTGACCTACAAATCTGAAAAGCAATCCTACTATCTACTACTACATGGCATTGGCATTGCCAAAAACCAAGTCATGACAGCAGATCCAAGACCTCCGATAAGACTCGGCCAAAAAGATACTACGTGACGCCAAAAAGTGTTTCATAAATTTCCCTAAGTGCCCCAAAATGATTGTACATTTTTGTTTTTTCGTTATTAAATCAAAGAGGAAAAAAATCCCACACACATTTTGAGGTGAACCACATTTGGTATTACGAGTACGCAAACAAGGAAGGACACGACACGTACATATGACATTTTAGCCAATTCGCGAACATATTTACCCAAAGTCATTGTGTCCTATAACAGTATCTGTCGAGTGCGAAGCGCACATCTGTGAAATACCTGAGGAAACACACGACTTGTACATAGAGTCGAGGAGCAGGAATGGAATTAACCGCGCGACCAACGATGAAGAAGATCTCGCAATGCAAACACAAGGAACAAAAGGAGCAACAAAGTGTGTTCTTTTTTTTTGCCAGGAAATTTATTTCGTTCGCCAAAATCTTAATTAGCATACCAACTACCAACACATATACACAGAGAGAGAGAGAGAGAGAGACAGAGAGAGGGAGAGATGGGGCGCTTCTTCTCTCATGGAATCTGGAATTTATTTCTCGTACCATGCTCGAGGTAAGGATGGTGTAAGCCTTATTGATTTTAACAATTTTCGCAGGCACTTTGCATTTGCCATCATCACCACAGCAGCAGCAGGAGGGGAAGGGCAAAAAAAAACCTGCAATTAGCACCTCGAAGAGGCTCCGCTGTATCTGTGTATCTGGTGGTGCACTTTTGGATGGTGAATAGCAGCAGCATAGGCCACGACTGGTGTTTCTGGCAGCGGCTGCATGAAGTGATCTTATTTAGCGTTCTAAGAATTTATCATCTGGGGGTCTTTCCTCCCAAGCTGCTGTCGCGGTCTGTCGGTTGCTGGCTGGCTTTGGTTTTTTTTGAGAATCCTGATTTCCGTATTTTAAAGGGAATCGGACGGACAAAGAGTTATTTATGTTTTGTTTTTTTTTTTTTCTTCTGGTTTTTGGTGAGACGAGCTTATGTCAATGACTCCAAAGGATGACTTTGCACGAGTATAATATTCGGTGGCTTTTTTTCGCTTGGTAATTAGTTCCGAGTGACTTAATCCGTTTAATCGTATCGCGCGCATAGTCAGATTTAGGAGGAACGTTTGACTGATCTTTTATTCGTGAGCGAGTCATTGCACTTGGGTGCAGGCATGGAATGAGACACTGCTTCGGGTCGGGTTATAATTAAGGCTTGCTTGTCACTTCTGTCGAATTTGAAGTCGACCAGACTAATTGTTGGCAAGATAAGAGTGTGCAGACTAAGTAATGTCTGTTGAGATTGGTTTCAGAGAAGTAGATCGTTTGTGTAGATTCTTTGAAGAAAACCAATGGTGCACAGGGATTTATTGGCCTTGGAATTAGTATGTCCCATTATAAGAGCTCGCTTCGCGTTATGATTCCTTAGACTTAAGCTTTAATTCGAACTTGAACTTACCAAATTCCAAAAATCCCTTTCTTTCTCCTAAGCCTTTCTAACTGAGGAACCGAGTTTTTGGACTTTCGCCGCAGAAGGGTGTTCTGACTTAGCTCTAGTTAGACAAGAAGACCTACATACATTGCAAGTGTTCTTGGGTTTTTTTCATGATAACCTCCTCTAGGTCGTGGAAGAAGTGTTGTCCGAGGAACTTGTTACTTTAAAGGGGGTTCTATAGACTCTTTCGTCACTGCACCCTCTGTAATAGTATTCTCCCATCAGCAGCGATTTCTTTATGAAATTCAGCAGAATATAATGCGACTTGAAAGTCCTGCCAAGAGGTTGTAAAGGGTATTCCTATTTTCCCGAACAAGTTTGCTGATTCTGGCATTTCTCGACTTTTTGCTTCCATTGTGGTTCTATCCCCTGCTTTAAGTGTGTATTCGGGATACTTACAGAAGATATTCAGTTGAGCTTGAGAGACTATCACTTACAAGGCACCACTTAGAGTTAGGTGAATCAACAAGTTTCCTGTCAAAGAAAGCAAAATTTCCTTTAAATGGAGAGACCAGGCAGGTACAAAGAAAATGAGGAATATTTTACCTACCAACGGTTGTGAATGTTGAACTAGTCTGGCATCTCCATGGCGATGAACGGAGCGAAACCCAGAGACTTAACTACTGCGCAGCTGTTGCTTTAGATCGTCATGTCCTTTGCTTATGCTGCATAAAAAAAAGCTAAAATTTTCGCCTCGAACACGCGATCTTCAAGATATGACTGTAATGACTATAAATAGCAAAGGACTAAGAACCCTTCCCTGATGCTCTGCAACTGGGCGATTGCGCCTGCATCCTGTCTTTCCTTTCTTATTCATGTCCATGATCATGTGCTCCTTAGTTTGTGGAACTGTCCTAAGATGGAACTCTCGCATAGAGGAGAAGACCCGGAAGATGAAAAGGATGTAACGTGGTAACTTTTGAAGAAACATTTAGATGGGGTCCACCGTCTGGCATATTTAGAGATCGTCGGTGTAAGGTGATCGTCACCTTGATGCGCATTCGAAGTGGTTCTTGGCATTCTACCATTGGTTGTTGCTATTTCGACTCATGGAGCAAATAAATAAAAAGATAGTGTGTTCACAAATTTAGTGAGAGCTAATTTCGAAATGAGATGACGGTGTTCAGGGTAAGGGGAACATAGGACCAAAGGGTAATGAAAAGGCGAACTTCCTGGCAATGCATGGTTCTTTATTCCGAAACTGGTGGAGGAGTGTTGGATCAACGAGTGCCGTGGAGCACCAGGGAAGGTGGTCAACCGTGGAAAGTTGAAAAGTTCTAACCCTGGAAAGAGGAACACTTAAGTGTATCACCTCAAGAAGATCGGTCTTCAGGAAGATAATACCTTTGAGCTATGTCTGGGGGAAATCCAGATGGTAGTACATTATACTGTGTCAATTTCCGGCACTAGGCAGCAGAAGAATGAAGGTTTTGGGTAGTCACTGGGTAGATACTAGCTGCGACACAAGGTCAGAGAAGAACTGGAGATATACAGAGGATGGATCATCCACGAGAGACGAAAAGCAACCTATCGTGGTCTGTTCTCTAAAAAACAACATAAATCTTAACCAAGAGTAACTTCAACTCCAGTTTCCACCAGTCACCATTCCACAAACGATTTTATGTTTCATTTATGATCAAGAGACTTTTGTGTAAGATAAAAGCCAACTAGAATCATTGGATGCACCTTATCAAGTCTCTCATATAAAACCACAGCAATTTTTTGTTGCTCCCCCTACCATCCACTTTCATTGTTTTCACAATAACAACAACAACAACAACAACGGGGGTAGGACATTTACCGCAGTATGCCCACTAGCACGGCATGAAGCCCATGAATATTACCAGACCCAAGGAGTAACAAGAATACCTTTCGCAGAGGTGCATTCTATTTTTATTCCTCTCATAACCATGGAAAGTTAAACCATTTTTTTTTTTTTCATCTAAAAATAGACAAGGAATATTCGCGCGCATTAATACGGTCCAAGGAAATTTTTTTATTTTTTTTTTTTCTATAACTTTGTTGTCTTCTCTTTGTCGTCTTATAAGAGAGGGGTGGGAAGGGTGGCTCCCTATGTCCGCCCATGTACAACTCATTAACAGGTGCCGACTGTCCAGCCAAGGTAAGGAAAAAAAAAAAAAAAAAAACACGAAGGCAACATCACCAGCAATGACCAGGCTCAATCGGTGCGTCGTCGTTAAAAATCACGGATGGTTCCCATTCTATGCGTTAATTCATTAAGAATGCAAATATATACTAGATTTTTATAAAAAGATACATCCATCCATATGTATGTAGGGACTGTTATTAATGGCTACACCACTAGGAGCAGCTCTTCGGCGTACATAACTCCACTTTGTGGTTACAAATGTGCACTTAAGAGATGGTTTAAGCACGCATACAATAGCAGCTAATAGACAGATAAAACCACAAACTCAAAGGGCTAAATCCCATCCTGGGAGAGGGACAGCAGAGAGTCCCATCAACACATGCAGTCGTTGATGAAATTGTATCTGTATCTTCTCCCTCCGAGTGGATTGTACTCGTACAATGGGCGACTGGGAGAATTTTATTGCTCAGCTGTAAAACTTCTCGTTAATGTTACAGTTTGGCAAAGAAGTAAGCCTTAAAGATTAATAAATAGTTAAACGTCTTCATATGTGAGAGTTGAATGGAAAAACCCCGAATGCCTAGCTGTTGATGCATGAATAGGTATGATGGGGTTTTTTTTTTACTCTCCATTGCAATCAGCCAGAAGGAATCCAGGAAGAACTTAATGGAGGAAAGCCAGCAGGTGCTGTCCAAGTAAACTACTTCCAAGTAGGAATACTTGTTTGCGATTAGATATCATCTCGTGGGCATTTCCGGCGCCTAAATACCTTGATGAGTAATAAAGTAAACCCTATTACGTTCGCAAATTAGCTTCGGGCTTTGATGAAGCCTTTGAGAATTTAACTCAGTTGGACTTAAGACTGAAGCTAGTTAGAGATTTGAAACTGCCCTTTGTTGTATGGGAGATCAACTCATCTCTGTGACGAATACACTGATCCAATGCCATTGTGAAACCAATCGAATCCTGACAGGAAGTCAATGGTGTCATAGACATGGATATGGTAGGCATTGAGCTACAAATGAGCACATCACTGAGCACGATTTGTCGATGACAACTTGAAGCTTCACAATACCCATGCCATCTTCTTCAGCCGGAAATATAATTTTTTTTTTTTTAAGAAATTTCTGCTAATTCAGCATGTAGCATAAGAAATTTCTGCCAGTGTCAGCATGTAGCATAAAGCACATTCGAAATGCCCTAGATCAATTTCTTCTATCAAAATCCCAACATCAGTACACCAAGACGACTCTTCACGGGATTGTGATACAATAGAAAGGATAATAGTGCCAGCACTAAATAGATTCAGTTTATTAAGTAGTAATTTGATAGTAACCATGCTCAAGGCCAGAATCAATCAATCGACCCTCGGTAACAGCAATTCTGTGGTAAGAGTAACCTCTCAGGAGGTTATTTCCTCTTCACTTTATTATAGAAGGTTGCCGGGGTAAAATCAGCGAATGGGCCATTGTATGTAGACTCAGTGTCAACCTAAGCACGCCTAACGCCTCTACACTTCCACGCCTCCACGGGTCAACAACCATCTGCTTTCCTTTTCTTCCAGCGTCAAGTACGTAGGTGTGGTACTCGATGCAAAACTAAGCTGTGAGTTTCATATTAAGGTACGAGTTATGTAGGCCTGATGGATTTTCTATGCCTGCTGCAAAATGTTCAGTAAGAAGTAAGGACTTCGCCCGAAGATGGTCATATGAATGTCAACCCTTTTGACATCAGTGGTTCAATGGATGCACCATTTAGAGCCAGGGACAGAATTTAATCCGACTAATTTTTCTGAGAAAAGTTCTTTTGTTTAGACCCAGCTATAACATTCTGAGTGCCACTGCTATAGGCAAAGAACAATAACGAAGTTCTTAAAGCTTAAATGTCCTCCTCCATGGCAAGACTACAAAGTGTTGTTGGGCGAAAACCTCTTAGAAGACAGCTGTTAGATGTGTAACCAGATCTGGTGAAAACTGGTCTGTAAGGGTTCAGAGGTCTGATCTGGTATACCGACGCCGTTGGATTTAACTAGTCCTTTTCAGAGCAATACTTATCAGGACATGTCTCACTGTGCTCTGCGCTGAAGTTTATAGCATCAAATTTCTATCATTTGAGAGCTTAGCACATATATCTACTCAAATAGTTCAGCAGTAATCAAAGTACAATAAATTCTGTTACAATGCATTACGATCTTTTCCCAGATGTGGCAGGGGAAAACTTGGTTAGATTCCTGGGCATGGGAGGATTTTAAGCAACAAAACTGCTCGTAAACTAGCCAGTGCTGGATCAGAACTTAAGTTCATAAGAGAAGAAACTTACTGTGATATTCACTGGGCCGATTAATATCGCTCCCAAGTGACCATGACTTTTGTCCTTCAAAATGAGTGGAAATCCTGCCGTCGTGTAGAAGCTTAGTAGCAATCACTCCCTAGACGAGACAAAAAGCTAAAATATAGCCATTCTTAAATTGACCCAAACTCTATACCTTTCTCTTGTCTCAAGTACTGGGACGGTGTAAGGTTACTTACGATCCGAGCCAAGAATCCACCAACGGAGAATACCGGGCACTTCAACGGAAGATGAAGAGCGAACTGCACCCAAAATTGTTTTCGATTTCTACACCCGCAGTGCAGGATATTCGACCTAGTATTCAGCAGACAGCAGAGAAAGTAAGCCATCTTCATTCTGGACAAGATTGCTAAGACCGAGGTGGCCGCAATGAAACGAACTGTTACCGCGAATGTCAGAGCCGACCTCCAACTTGCCCTTCTAGATGAGATCTCGACAACCACAGACGTCGAGCAATATGAGATGTCCATGGACCGTTTTCCTAAAAAGAAAGCCAAACTTAAACTGAACAGACCAACTACTCTTATTCTTAAACTCCACAGGTGGGATTTAGAGACTCCCTACGAAAACACACTAAAGGTCATAAGAGTTGTGGTTTCAAAACAGCACCTTGATGCCAATTGGGTTGCCCTTTGCTCTATATGGCAATAAACTAAACTAGATAGCAAGTTTGGTAGGTGAACTATCGATATCGGATATCGCTTATGATCTAATAGAGATGTCCTATTCCAAGACTCCCCATCACTTTACCTAAAACAGTCGGTACAAGAATCTAACACTTTCTGTTACGAGAAAAACAAGTATCAAAACAAGTAACAAGTAACAAAGTTACAAATAAGCCAGGCTTATATCTCTCAAGTTTTCTCAAATGCAGATTGGTAACTATGGCGGTAGAAAAGTAATAAGTCTTAAGAGCGACCGTGAGAAAAACTCCGTATCACCAACCTCTAAACTTTTCACTTAACATTTGCTGAAGCTGGGGCAAACCGTGATCGGTGCTACTCACAACAAACAGTGAGTCGATCAATAAAGCATGTGCGTAATGGAAGATGCAACTAGATCTCTTATTATCGCCTATTATGACTAACTAGCTCTGTGTGCTCTCTAAAGATAGTTAAGCTATTGCTCAAACTTGGGAAAAAAGATACAAAAAAAAGCCCAGTGTTTATTCCAACTTACTCATTAGAATAAAGCTGATTTCGTTCAGTGTGATGACATTGAAATATTTATCACTTGTAAGACTTTAAAGTGTGTAGATACTTAGGATAGGTCGTTGGTAGGTTTGGACACGTCATATTATGCTTTGGAACTTTCCTACTGGAAAAATTCATCTTCTCTTAGTAGTAGGCTACAAGTGCACTGGCAATGGATATGCACGTACTTTTCTTGGTACTGTGTGGTAGTTTTTTTTTGAAAATTATCAAACACTGACTCAGTATGCATATTTTGCTGGGAGTAATATCAATTTCCGGTAGCAATTCCCATATTCTGGAGAATTGACTATTTGTCTACAAAGGGGAAGTGGTGTTGTGTAGCCCATGACTTACTAGAGGAGGATTCCAGAATAAGTCTACATACAATCATGTTCATCGCATTTTCAAGCCAATGGATCAAGAAACTACTGATAGCCTAGGGCATGAAGTTGGCAGTGAAGCGACGCACAAGTTCATAGTGTAGTGCTTGCCTAGCCTTCTAGGGGTGGTCCTGCTTCTAATTAGCTGTATAGTGTCTGAGACTTATGCTTTCTAACTTTTTCAGAGACAAATTTGGCATCAGCGATCCTTGGATTACTGTTGTGCTAAACCAAGCTGAACCAGTCGCAGCAAAGAAAAGACTTCGACTTCGACAAAGGAAGACCACCCTAGGACAAACAATTTTCAATAAAGTAAACGAACTGAATATGAACTTCTCAGGACCTTGGCATGGCTATAAGAGTGAGAAAATATAAGAGAAACATCCTTTAGCGCCGTCAAATTGTATTCAAGACGTTTCCTTTCCGAGTGATGGAGAATTGGAAGGAAGAATACACTACACTGGCTTATCCGACGACTGAGGGACAGATCTCATTTGGACATAATTTACGTACCGCTGGAGGCTTTCAGTCGCCGTATCATTGTGCATCTCTTATTGAAGGTGAATAACCAGTGGCGTAAGTAATAGGATTGCGTCATTGGTCATTCTGCTTTCCTAGAGCCTGTTTGAGAAGGTTAATAGGAAGGTTATCTCCTCATCCCGAAGGATTAGCATTTGTGGCTTGTTGCATTAAAAAGGCGCTAAGGCGCTTATTACGTTTCTGTAGTTGAAACCAATTATAAAAAGCTTACAAGTACGAGTGGCACGTCCAATGTTCGTTTCAAAAACGCTTCATGTCCTAGGCATCCCGTTTAGACCACAAGGTCATCCATTTCACCCCACCGCCAAATCCAAATCCACCAGCCACAATTTCCCCGTATAACTTCACCACGAACAATGGCAAAAAAATGGCTCAATTTCAATTTCCCCTGCACCATCCAAGCGAGAGAAAGAGAAATATCCCACCGACAACCTGTCAAATGTCAATTCAGTTGGGAACAATTTCATGTTGGTGCGTGCTCGCGATCGGTCGGTAGAAAAAAATTTAAATAAAATTGTTTTGTCTTCAATTTATTTGTTTAAATGCATGTGAGTGAATCTTTAAATGGTTCTAATAATGTGAATATTAGTTTTTCAGTGGAAAACATGCAAAAGTTGGTGAATTTAATTCATTTTATTCGCTTGAGAATGTTCGAGGCTCGTTGGGTTTTTGTGTTAGAGTCTCTCGCACCGTTAACCGTTCAATTTGGTGTATTCAAGGGATGTTTTGCCCATGAACAGGTATGTTAAAGAGGTAGATTTAGTATTTCATTATGCCAACTCTATTTTTATGAGGATACCTAGGTATATTATTGCTGAATAGAATAGAAACTCTAGGTATGACATGTCCATTGTAAGACTGGTTTTTGGTTTTATTTTTTTGTTGCATCTAGCTTTTACTAAGGTTGGGCAAGAGATCTCAGGACCTTTGAGTCCGTTTTTGGCGCATCCTTTTAGAAGCAGTTTGAAGGTTATATCACCCTGTGAGCACCTCTTTTATTTCTCTGGCCACTGTGTATGAAAGTATGGTATCATCATGCAAATTGTGATCTTGTAGATACCTTTTCTCGAGTTATTAAGAAAAGTTTATTTGCGCAAAGTAACTGTCTGTCCATATGCATGTACTTGATGGTGCAAGGGCTCTTTTTGTTCCAAGTCAAACAGGACACATACATGCTCCAATGAGGTATTCATTTCTATGTGTTATCACGGATTTTTTGGAAATTAGATTCAACAACCGGAGCGCAGCAGATTGGTTAAAGTTAGATATCTTCACCTACAAAGTAATAAAGCATCCGGTAACCCGGAAGAGAAAGGATGACTTGGGAGTAAGTACAACCCGCCCTAGTTCGAATAGAGCCAATTATACTCGACGTCAAATAGGAATCAAAGCAAGGTAGTCAAGGAATCATTTGTAGAAATTTCGAAACAAATTTCGCCCATCGCATATCGCACTTGAACTTCACCCCAATTCGCAGTGACACAGCTTTTTGTGCCAAATCTAATTTGCGCATCGCATTGTTATTAATTTTCAAATTTCCAAACTTTGGTTCACACGCAAAATCTTCTGAGAAATTTCGCAGCGCGCTAATACAATAAATCAAATTTAAATTTCCCCAATCTATTATTTTACATAACATTTCTTGTCGTCACTTTCGTCGTCGGTCGGCCAAACACAAAAAATCCCAAAGTCTTGTTAAATCTTATTAAGGTGAACGCAATTGATGCAATCACGTTCACGGCAATTACAATCAATTCACGTGTTTCAAAGCAGCCAACGGTGTGAGCAAAATCACTGTTTCACCTGTGACAAATAAATATGTGTTAGAGATTATCAATTATGCGTTTCATCATTTTATTATTTTGTTATCGCAAAAAAAGAGAGAAGCAAATCGCACAAGAGGACACTTGAGGCCCTTATTCAAATTGTGTCTCGAAAGGTAAACACAATGGATGGCATGCATGTGAGTTAAATCGAGTGTTTCGACAGCGTCTTTGGTGGTTTCGCGATGATGGCAACACCTTTATTGTTTTTTTCTTGCAATTTTGCGATTTGACTAAACAATTTAGCAATCGCAATTAAATTTGTTGAGATTCTTTTTTTTGTTTCCCATCTGTCAGATAAGAAAACAAACAGAAAAGCAAATAGCATTTCATTGAGTAAAGTAAATTTATGGAAATTAAGTAGCTGTACGGTCGCACATGTCAAGTCTTGATGCTAAATTCGTAAGAAAAGGCATTTGTCTATAGAATGCCAATTTGTCTGTCTGTTAGACGGTAGAGCATGGGGCAGGTAGTTTTGTACAGTGGCGTACAAATAGGTGGAGTTTTATTGATATTCTCGAAGTTGAGCTTCAAGTTTCAATAGTTTATGGGAAATTTTATTTACCACAAACAGGTCAAACTCTAGATGTTATTGTCCATCTCTAAATGGACATCCTTTTGATGGTGTTTAGCACCACCGCTGTAAAAATCCTATTGTTGGCGTTGATCTCATCTGTCACACTATAGGACATAATAGGCCAAAATTTGGTTGCGTAACAGGTCACTAGATTGGAGGTAAGGAACCACCAAGAGCTGACTGACTAAACAAAACTAGCAACCCCAATAAGGTCGAAGAAAGACAGCTGTGATGGCTAGTTGATTGGTCTATCTGTCCAACCAAAAAGAGCTCACTATGAAGCGATGTAGATGATTGATGTCTGTATCCATTAGTGTTTGTCGTTGAAGAAGTGTACCTTCGAGTTAAGAGCGCTTAGCAGGTCATAGACGATGAAGAACATTCAGATGATTCATACAGCTTCTACTATGACCCTTTAAGTGAGTCACCAATGCTTGCTATGGCGCCTAGTGGCCTAGGATGACGTGTGAGCTTCTGCCTGCCTTCGGTATAAAAACCACCTTAACGTACGATCATGGCTATGGAATGTAAACGAGATCAAGGACACTTTTGGAAATAGCAGTTAACTAGGGTATAATACCGACTGACAATGGTGACTCGAAAGCCTCTATCTGTCTTCTTAGTAACAAGATAGCAGAGACTACTTGAAACTGGCCAAGTCACTCAGCCGTCAGCTCTTTTAAGGCAGCCTGAGTCTTGAGCTTGGCAGCTTCATGTATATTCCTTCACACAAGAGCCTCAAAAAGTTCCGTTTGACTTTCCTGCAAATGTTTTTGGACTTGACTTGTAATCCGTGGCCCTGAAAGAACAGTTGGCTTCGTTAAAGCCAAGCGGAACTAGATTAAAGGTGATCTAGGAGAATGTTTAAAAGAGTAAACTGAGCCCGTACTCAATGTGAGACTTCCTAAAGAGAGGCTCACTAAACCCACTTCCCCTTCTATCCATCCGCTCAAGCATTTTATCGCGACAAAGGACTTCAGCCTCATATACTTGGCTTGTATTAGCAGCGGTCTTCGTTGCTCATTCATGATGGTAGCCACGGTTTCACTTACTGCTTCCCAAACTTCTTGTATTTCGAGCATCAGTCAGATGATCCTCTCTGGGGTTAAGTCCTCACCCTGTCTGTTCGCCAAAAGGTTATGGGAAATGGAAAGGTTTTCACTGCTTTCGTGCAAATTGGACAATATGTCTTCATGCCCAAGTCTTCATGTCCAAATCGGTATATGTATGCTTTGAAACATCCATGACTATTTAGCAACTGTGTCAGATAGGACTTATGCTCACACTAAGGCCCATATACCTTTGTCAATGGGGGAGGAGGTCTGTTGCCGTCGGTTTGCTGTAAACCAAAACTAAAGAAGCTATTTTGACCGAAAGCCTTGAGCATACATTAAGACAAAGACGTCTATCTCCCAGTATGCAAGTACAAGCCCCACTGTATGGATTATGTAGAAGCCAACATTTTGATATGCAAGGTGAATTTGGTCTTTAAAACTTGACTTCGCATTTTAATAATATTTACAAACAAAATTTAGCAGCTAAAGGTAGAATTTCTTCTGTACACTAAGTTGCAAAAATTAAAATAAAGACACAATTACCATCCATGCGTTAGGAGAAGCATAATATTGATTTAAAAAAAACGTCTACGGCGCATAAATGTGCATAAAAACTTATCCATTAATTGCCTGTGGAAGCAATAATAATACACAGTAAATAACTCAAAGATAGGAGTGCCTTAGATAACATAAAAGATCTTGTCAGAAAATATTCCTTTTCTTTTTCATTGAATTATCGGGGCAAGGTGCACGTTCAGCATACATATGTCCCAGTTCAGTGTCAACTTGAACTTTTATAGGTTAGGTTAGGTTAGGTTAGGTTAGTCTGTGGCTATAATCTAACCTATCACATACAACTGGGAGTTACTAGAGGACCATTGTGGTTACCCTTCATTGTGGAGTGGGAAAATAACAAAGTGCTAAAAACCTGGATACCTACATATAGGCCCTTAAACTTTCTTATGAATCTAAGTACATACCTTGAATATCCGTAACTCTGCGGTGCTTGAAAAATCTCTAGTTTAGCATATGTTGGCGTTGCTCTTTTAGGATGGAGTAGTGGCACTTGACTCTACCTCATCTACGCCCCGGCAACTTTTTCATAAATCGCTGGACTCTGCATTTCATTTATGTATCTATGGTGCTATGTCCTGTGCAAACCATTTTCAGCATACTTGGTGCGATCAAATGTCCTATACTACCCCTTACTTACTCAAATGGCTCCCGAATCTTGGAGAGTCTATGCCCGAGACACGGTTTCCTTCCGACAGCTTGGGCCTTACACAGGAGATTCGGTCTTTATCGTCTTCTTCATCGGAGCATTAATATTCAAATAATATTTGAGCTAATGTAGTCACACAGACTTACCCTTAAGGCAGGCTGGCTGTGCTTGTTTAAAGCTTTTAATAGGAACTATAATCTTTTGCTGTGTAGTGACTAAGTTTTCCCACTTTGGAACTGATAAGCACTCTTCCTTTTTTTCCATTTTCTTGATGTGTACCCTAAACGCATGCATACAAAATGGGATGGAAGACTGCATAAAGATTGTTGCCGCATACCAGGAATGACTGTGTTAGACCCTGTTGATTTGTGGGTTTTGAAGGATTCATAGCCTTAGCTACTTTGTCTTATACAGTGATCATATCTTCGGCTATGTGGTCTCCCAAAACAAAGGTCTGGTGGTTAGGTTAGGTTGAGACATTGTCAACATTGTTTGGCCGTTCCCTTCTACCATGTAAACATCAAATACGTGAGTATTGGTCTGACTATGGTAGTATATAGCCAATTCATCGTTACTGATAAAAAGAGCATTTTATGCCTTTCGAATCCTCTCCTCCGTATTCAGTTTTCAATATAGCTTACATTCTAACACGATGCCCAAATATGCAGCCTTATCAGCCTCCAACAAGCGATGGTAGTCCGAAGTCTGAATCTTGTGCTATCTTGTGAAAAGGATCAAAAAGGATCTTATAAGGGATCTTTCACTCAGATTATCCAATAATTTAGCCTGAAACAAGATAACCCCGTCATCCGCATATGCTATGGCCCTAACACCCAGAAGGTCGAAAGGCTCATGAGTCTCCAAACTTTTCGCGTAGTATGACTGCCTGAAGAATGAAAGTCACCCGATCTTCCCTTCATTGAACAGAAATGTAACCTATCCTTAGGCACAGTGTGACAAGTTTCATTACTCTGTCCCTCACACTGGTGGGACACTATCCTGTAACTGATAGGACTTCGGGCTCTATAGGGTAGGTGACATGTAGCCTAGTGCAGATCTTCCGGGTAACGAGATTTTCTACTACGTCATCAGTTGATATGGTCAGGTCATTCCCAGTTTGTGAACCATCTGGTAGGTTTCTTAAACTTTTTGACTACTTTTTCCCAAAAGCCATAAGTTTCCTAATAAAACTGGGAACAGCGTTACTCTTGGAAATGAGTTTATGAAGTCTGGAGGCTGCACTGGATTGCACTCCTCACTTCAAACTCAGTCTAATATTGTCATAACCTACAACTTCTGTCCTGTTATAGGATGTCTAACAGTTCGTGCCTAAATCTTTCTTAGACCATGCCATGGAGGTTTGGTCTTTCTGTCCGTCCTCAGACCACTTCATATGATTCATTTGATGACAGGTTTCTCTACCTCTCTCTCACTGTCTCTCCAACACTGGCCAAGCTCTTCCGAGTATCTATTCCAATCAGTTCGCCTAGGGTTCCTAAAGTTGGCCTCAACTCTTGTTTCAAGCCTTGATTGGAGTTTAATCCATCTGTCATCTGAAAGTAATGCTCCTCAACAATAATAAGTCCAAGGATATCTGGCTGGATTCTGTCCATGATCCGTCTCTTAACTTTTCACTCTATATACCAGCTATACAACTTTTATGCTCAGATGCGTTTGGTTGCATATGGGATTTGATATGGCTGGCGAACTGGAATAGATACCTGCGTCTAGTTCCATTAGTGTAGGTCATTGTCCCCTTCATAACCAGGGTCGGAGGGTTGAATGGCTTTCTTTGTCTAAATCATTGCGTGTTCTGTCGGTCTCTAAAGGAACTAAGATAAGGACAGCTACGATTTACGCAAAATAATTTCATGGATAATAGCTCTCCATGTGTGTCTCTCCTAAAATTGAACATTACCTTTAAATGCACAGGTTTACAGCCAGACTATCAGTGTTCCTACATTATAAATATAAAAAGCACTTTTTTGTTTTAAACAAAACATCCAACCATGGCCAAGAGTAATAAAATCCATCCAACTTCTGTGGCTTCAAACGTCCACTCGTCCAGAGATAACCACTGCCATAAAGATAAGAGCCTGGTCTCGTGCGCTCTCATGCAGAACACACACACAGTATCACTGCCAGGAGCGAGTGGGAGAGCCAACTCCAAACAAACAGTAGACTACATAAATAATGCATCAGCCTCGCGATACAAACAAAAAAGAAACTATTATTCAAGTGATCCAATTAAGTGAGTTGGTGGATGCGATATTATTATGTCAAGTGGCTAAGATTATTTGTGTCGTGCACAGTATAGCCGCCAGCAGCATATTCAAATGAGCCTTACAGTAGAAGCACCAACAACAGCACCATATCGTATCTATGTACCTACTATGAGTGCGGCTTTGAATTGCATTAGCAAGCTCGAGCAGCGACCGTCTGGCCTGGCAGCTGATCGCCAACTAGCCGAACTGGTTGGACTAGCTCCAAACCAACTGAAAGTGCAGTTCAGCATCTATTTTTAGCAGCGCAGCGCAGCGCATTGCACAGATGCAGATATTATTTCTGCGCTTCTTTATATAATATTGATAAGACGGCTTATAAATTACATAATGATAATTGCATGGTATGCTCCGTTCCGAGTTGGGCAGGGGGGCAATTTTGCAACCAACACTTTGCACTGTACCTTGGCATTGACTCTGTCGACATTTGTGCATGTAGTGCAGTGTCATTGTCACGAGAATTAATATTGCAAAGGCTGTCTGTCGGTGGTAGTGGTGCGATGGCACTAAGTGCAACTACCAACCCGTTTCAAGTGACCATTGCCGGTTGTTGTTTTCAAAAGAGAGAGAGCATATCGATGTTCCTTGTCCATATTCCGGATGGATGGTTGAAGTGGTGGAAGACTATTTCTCTTCCTTGCAACACGAAAGAGGTGAATACGGGGTAATTGTCATTAAAGTGCTAAAATTGGCACCGATATGTACACTCCAGTGGGGGTTTACGGCCGATTGCAGTTAAGCCAATATTTTGAGTGCAATTAAAATGCACAAACATAATGTTAGAGCGGGTGTTCTCCTGTTGGCCACGTCGCTCCGCAAATCGATACAGAAATACGAGTACAGCCTCCAAGAGATGAAAGAGTTCAAGTAGGTGCGTCGTCGTCGTCGCTATGTTTGTGCATTTGAAAGCAGTCAGCGCATTTGTTTTGTATTTCAACGGAATTACTACACACAACTGCTATATTGTTTGCCAAACCTAAACAAACGTTTGGTTGCTGCGTTTTTTCTCCAACAAAATGGGTCAGCTAAGTAATAAGAAGAGAACATGAATCTTCTGTGGAGCGCTTGCCTTTGGCGATATAAGCGTATACGCAGAATTTTTCTTACGCATTCGCTGATTTGAATGTTGAACTAGGTTGAGCTGGTTTTACTGGGATAAGTTTAAGAATGAAGAAGGCACCTCGTAGGTTAGACTGGGCGCTATAATTGGCCCATCGCGATCCCTAAAGTGAGTCTAAAATGGCAGACAGGAACCTTTTAACTGAATCATTTAGCCCAAGCATTTGATTGCCCAACAGTAATTGAGTAGATCCTTCGGTTGCTTACATGAACCTTCTTCTAGATTACTAAATAAGTACCTGTCTAGATGTAAAAACTCCTTCTAGACCCTTTCATTCGCACAGTATATACGTTCTGTTCTCTCAGGCATGTAGATCCTCGCAATACTTACAAATATCCGATTCTGATAATGCCAGTCTACTGGCGTGCCTCTAATCAGACAATTTCTAGATATGATTCCAGTCATAGTTCACCTAATCTTTCATGGTTAATCCCTGGAATACCCTATGGTCCTCTGCGGTTAGCCTGGTTGTGTATGCAATTGGTGTGGTAATATGTACTTCTTTTAGCGACACACAGCTGTACCCTGATGAGAGTTCCGCAGCTTTTTTGGCCAATTTATCTGGTTGGGTACAGTATCCAGGTACCCAGCATAATCTTACGGGATTCTGCACATAATGCCTTGGTATTATCCGATCAGTTTAGATTTGATGACAAAAGACATGTCTCGCGAACTGTGATCCTAAGAATGGTGCTATACCCTAGCCCTGTGCCCTTAAAGGATCCCATATTTTGAGCCGAAGCCCACTTCTTCCCGCCTGTAGTTCTATTTTAAAGTCTAGCAGCAGAAGGCCTAAGAACATCTCCAGTGCTGCAGCAAAGGGCTCGTGGATAGCAACACTCGCTGATCTTTGGTACTGCCGTCAACTTGTCTTTAACGTTCCGTCTAATAGTTGCCTCCCGTCATACCAGAGTTCTATGTGACGTATGTATAACCAATGCATCATGACTGGTCATAGTGCCCACATTCTCATTGCACTGCGAATTCTTCTCTTGAGAGTTACCCTTACTTTGCTTTGGCAAGACAAATAAATCATCTACTTTAGTCGGTCAAAATAAGACGGCAGGCCATTGTTGACACCATTAGCGGCAACCTAGATTCACTGGGTATCCACACTAGGAAGAGTATCGTTGTGGCACAAATCTTAGACAAAGTTGAACAAGGAATATACCATAGGATTAAGTATAATCTACCTTCTGTCAATGAAGAGATTTTTGACCACTTTTTAGATGGCAGCGAGGGACTGCTGCAGTTGACATTCTCTCTATTTGCAGTTCATAATAGACCTTTGCCTTTTGGACGTAGAAGTCTCATATTGGGAACCTAATGCGATGTGCTGAACAGCTTTGGTCTTTTGGGGGACGCCTTCTCCATGTCTTCCTTATGGCGTAGTGCTAGTGGCTAATATGTGGAAATCTCGAAACGTATAGTTTTACTTAGACTGACTGCGAGAACAAGTCTCTTTCTCTGGAAACAGGCTCAAAAGCTGATAGTTTGCGACCACCGGACTGAGAAATTGTCTGTCTTGACTACGTTATGTTTGGATTCCCCTAGTAACAAGGAAGATAATATGTCCATCTGTTTTGCTATGATGACACGTGGATTGCTTTTGTTTAGGTTTATGTATGAGGACTGTTCCAGATTCTGGTCGTTCTTTCTCTTTCTGATTGCTCTTCTTTGGCTTTTCATAATCAAAAAATGCAGAGGAGTTAGCTCCATGGCTGAAGTCCCATGACGTTTACTTGCTTACTTTATTGAATCGTCTATCGCCTTATTGTTCTAGAGCCTGCATTACGCCTACATGGCATCGTCTACAGTTTCTGGTCGTCGAATCCCAGCGACAGCGAATGTCTTCCTAGCTTAACTGCGACATTTATCGCCACATGTTCCGGTGGATTGTCAATGCCCGGTATGCATAAGAAGCTTAGAACTTCACTGGAATCGAAAATTTTAGGTAAAGCTGGTACCAGGTATAACGGATTCCTCAAGAGATGGAACTGTATTACACTTCTTTGATATATAAAGCTTCTATTCGCCAGACACTTGAATATAAGTCGCATATTTGGACGAGTGTACCTGCAAATCATTTCAATTTACTAGATCCGGTTGAGCAGGAAGCATGCAAATTGATCGGTGATCAGTCAATATGTATCCGAGCTCCATTGCTGAAACGCTTGTGGGACATTAGTTTCTTAGCGCTTTGTACCGGTACGGCCCCCGATGAAATCTAGATTTGTGTTCCTTCTGTCTGTCAGTAAAATTGAAATATTCCCGCATCTTAAAGCCTATAAGCCCTTAAATTATCATCAAATGTCTGACGAATTTCATGAGATGACAGCACGTTAACGTCACCGAATTCTATGGCTTGATCCATTAGCGTCCTAAGACCAAGACAACCAAGGGCTTTATGGACCACCCTGCTGAACATCGTTTTGCCAGAACTACTAGTATTGCTTCGGGTTCAATAGGGTTGAAACCCTCTTTTAAGAGTATGAGAAGGGAGGCTTCCAGTGTTAGTTCTGTTTGAGGAGAGCGTCAAAAGGGCTCCAACAGCGACCTATAAGTCTGAGTACAAACCACCCAGTGACAAGACCAATCTTATACCTAATTTACGTAAACCAATTTGTTCACCATAATGAGATTAGGATACAAGAACATAAGTAAAGTACCCCATAGCCAAATCTGTACTAACCCAGTGGGCAATTACCAGTATAAAGTTCTTGGCGGCGGTACGTTTAAAGTCATCCCATTAAATGTACATTCTAGGTAAACTACCGCACGACGGACAGGAAAAACTTGATGATACCCTCCCGCCAGAGAAAGTATTCCGTCACAAACATCAATTTGTTCTTCATGTAGTACCTAGCAGTCGTTGCCTCTTGGATTCTTGGGCCCGCAGAGAAAGTATGCCATAATCACTTTTCGCTTTTCTTAACAATTAATCATCATAATCCGCTCGAGTTTAGTTAAGCCTTTGCTTTGTCTTAACAAACTAGTTTAGGCCGTCTGTCTGTCTGTCGGTCGGCAGGCTAATAACTCCAGATACACTGAAAACTGTATCAATCCGAAGCGAATGACACACACGTTTTGTAGGAAAAAGCCGTTTTCAAAATTGGAGTAAATACTTAAGTACGTGGTAAGTGATACCATTTTTTTGTTGGTTTTTTTAATTTTACTTTCCAAAGTGGAATTTCTTTTGAATTGTTTTAATGGCGCGGTAATTATTCTTCTTTGTTTTTTGTCGGTTACCACGTGTACGCATTATATTATTACCCCCGTCATTATTTGCTTCAATATTTGACACATTTTAGCGATAGAAGGTTTCTTTTTCTTCGTTTTATAGCCAGAAAGCTGGGCTTCTGGGACATGAGAGTGAATGGAACACGATTTAACCTTGAAATTGTATCAAATGGAGTGCCCATAATAAAGGCCGAAAAGTATCTATAAGCAAGTTGGTCCAGCCGTTGCAAGGAGAGATGTTCATTATGCAGAACTGGGAAATAAGCGCCTACTTCTGGGTATCCTTATCGAGAACTGACACTAGCCTGTGCAGCAAGCATCCCAGTGTACAGCCACTTGAGTGTTTACAACACTATAGCCGATGGGATAGTAGTCATCATTGTCATATGAATATGAGATCCATGAGATCAACATTACTCAAGTTCAAGAGTCCTTATTCTTCTGACAGAAAGGGCAGGACAAGAGGGTTGTAGCTCTGCTCAGAGCTGTTAGTTTAGCTCAATTCTCTTTATTATATGAACTAGTTGAACTAAGATAAAATGACATTCAGAACTACTTAGTTCACTTGGCTCTTTTTGGAACTAGTTTCCTCTTGAACTACACAAGCCTTTCGGCCAATCACTCGGCAGGTCGGGTAGATTCAATATCTACCAATTTCTATACAACATTCGTTCCGGGGTTATGTGCATGAATACCAATGACATAATGGCAACTAATTATGCCGAAGAGGACCTGTGAAATAGATCTTTTCTTGCTAAAAGCAGACCCTGACTGTTGAGCATGCGTCTAGATGAACTCAGCGCAGGCCTCCTCGACTGGTTTCTCCATCTTTTGTTTGCTCATTGGGTTTGCTAGTTAAGGAAGAGTGTGTGATGTATGCAACTCCGACGCAAGCTGTGCACCCCCTTTGCAGAGGTCTACCGCATAGGATTTAGAAGCAATTTGCTCCTCCTCACAAACTTTGATCTAATTATAGCAGAGCCCATAGCCTTAACGGCTGCCCGATTGTCACATATAGACAGTAGACACAGCATGTGCATTGACCGTGATTTTGACTTGATGTGATAGACACTGCAATTATCAAATAATCTTAGGGCTAGAAACGACTGCCACAGTGGCAAAGTGCATCTTAGAACAGTTCTACAGTTGGTAGTTCTGGTTCTGTGGTGCTTCGTAGGCTCTGTCCAGCAAAACTCCTTTCACATATTGTTCATATGATATGGTATGCCTACCATCAGGAGTGTGTTGATGAAAGACCATACTTAGCTTTCGTTTCCATTGCCGCTGTCGGTTCGTAATGATCCCATGAGACATGATGCACGCTGCCCTCTAGATTTCAATGCCGTATATAGGCGGTACATTAGCTGAACTGAAGCCACACCTATTACTGGAGTCTTTTTACGAAAGCTTCTCTTGACATTTCCTTCAATGTTGTTCTTCAAGTTTAGTTTGGAATTCAGAACTACGCCCAATTATTGTGCAGACCTCGAGGTACTGAGCTCAACTCTGTCAATCTGGAGGGTCTGAAGGTAAGGATCGATCTCTTCTTGTTGATGAAAACTACCTCTGTTTTTGACGAGTTATCTTCCAGTCCCAGATATAGTGCCGAGGTTGAGCCCTTCACTTAGAACTTGAAGGAGGACAAGATGATGTCAGTATAAGTAAACGCTGTAAAACCATCTTCTGTGACAAAAAGCTGTAGTAGAGGCGAGAGAACTCCGCCGAGAGAGAACTTCCTCTACAGACCTTTTCCGATTAGTTGTGTCTCCCAGCGTTGAATGTATGACTCTCGAGTTGAGCATCTGGGAGGGCTGTCAAGGATGTACATATGCATTAAATCAGGTACGTGATACGAGAAACAGAATACTCATAGAGGAAGTATTCCGCAGTGTAGTAGTGGATCAGTCACGTCCATGACACTCTTAGGCACCCTTTGCTTTCGCGGTCACCTTTGCTTTCATTATCAGCCAAAAGCCTACCATAAGAGACTACAGGGCTTCAATGGAATCAATATTGCCAAAGACAGAGTTAATTGAATCAGCCAGCCTACTAAACCACTTTAGGCACTTCTAATCTTCAAATTCCTTTCGAGATCTGTAAAGGTTGCCGAGCAACTGGTGACTAGTATCACAATAGACCTCCCTTTGATCTAAGTGTACCATGGCTTTTGTCAGAATAGAATACTCAACCTGCCGGTTGCCTTAGCTCGTAGATATATTTATGACTCCTAATACCCAATGGTATGCTTCTCAACCCAAGAATTTGTGTATACCTTCAGTTCTAGGTTAACCGAAATGAGGCAAGTTTTGATCCCAGCATGTACCCAGGATCAAACATTAAGCCGAGTTTTTCGGCCTAGAATTAGCTTGCCATAAGACTACAGCTATCCAAGCGAATTATTGTGCATAGGCCTACTCCTGAAGTATCCAAATGTCCACTGCTTAATCAAGATCAATTGATTAACAACTTTGGAGTAAAGATCCATCAGCTTTGTCTCACAGTGTTTAATCCTTCCTAAGGCGCCAATCTCCAAACTACTGTTATAAAATAAATTATTCAGTGTTAAAGAGAATTGCATTTAAAAAATAAATGAAGAAATTATCCTCAGGCATCCGTTATCCTAAAGGCCAACATTAGACGGTGCTCTACGAGTTAATAAGGACGTTAGGTTGGTTATTACATTCAAATACACTTGTTGACCCTTGAAGGCAATGGAAGTCTATAATTATCATCATTAATGCATTTTTCATGATCCCACAATGGTATTAAATATTTTTAATGATTTTCTATGTTCGGTCTGATGTCTGGTAGTGAGTTTCCTATATCTTTCATTTATTCTGTTTAAACTGCAAGACACGATGTGTTTAGTGTTTACAATTAACAAGTCCATTTCTGGCGGTAATGATGGTATCGACTGACTATTGAGGAGCTACTTTACCTATAGTTTAGTCATCTTTTAGTTTGTTCTGTTCTCTCTTATATAACGAACTGGATGGTAGAAACCGGATTCTACGTGGACATCAAGAAGCCAATTGAAACAAGAAAGACTATCCGAGTTACAGACTGAAGTCTCATTTAAGCCTAGGGGCTTTGCAGATGGCAAGAATGCCAAAAAGTCTTTTCTTTTGAGAAGCAATTAGAATGATCCGTTGAATGAGCGTATTACATTCAACTCTATTCAAAGCCAATAAGAGCCGTGCAGGAAGTCCCTCAAGGAAGGTTCGACTCTTGAGTAAGTCTACTTTGAATTGTTTAGCAAATCTATTGAGGACCTCCCAGCATGCCCTAGGAACCGCACCGAAGTCAGTGAATTCAATTTACCGACGTAGTTTAGAGAGTGCTTGTGGTTGCAAAGTGATTGGAAGTGGGTAAAGGCTTGAGCAAACCCTTAAGCATAGTGTCAGCAGTGACATAGATATTTCAACACTTACACATGCCTCATAGAGTGTAGGTTCCGTCCATAAGGACGCATTGATCGGATGATGCTTAGCTAGTGGCAACTAAAGTCTTACAGGACACAAGAGCCTGATCATTGATTGGTTTGTGGACCATAAGCGAATATCCCTCCTTAACTTGCAATTGCGAAGCATCTGGCTACGGTATAGTAATGTCATAACAGTAGGTAGATTATTCATAGAATCAGACAGAAACTCAACTTTTAACGAGTTTGATGCGCTGTCCGATTCCATCACTCGAATTGTTTCCTTATATTCGTCATTGCGGGTCAAGTCACTCTGCTAACACCCTTGACTTGTTTCTTACTTCGTTACGGTTTGACTCAGTTAAAGAACAAACTCCTAAAAGAAAAGTATGGCGATACGAGAAAGCCAACTGGGAGTTTTAACTGGTCACTATGCTTCCTCGATAGTGACGTGGATGCCGGCGCTGATATGATTACCGACACGATTCTCTTAGGTATGAATGACTTTATTCCTAACAGAATAAAGAGCATCAAACCTAAGGTAAACTCTGCCTCTTGTCAGCTCCTTAGACAAAGCCAATCTGCTAGCTGAACAATTCGAAGCTAACTCCACACTGCAAGATAGTCCTATGTCTGTCCTTGTGCTTGAGAGCATCGATTCTTCTATGGGACAAGTCCACTTTCGCACCCGCACAGTTGCAGGAGTTCTTAAAGGTCCTAACATATACCAATCCGCTGGTCCAGACGGTATTCCCCCTATAGTTCTGAAGAGGTGTTCTTCCACGCTGGCAAAACCTCTGCTCAAGCTTTTCTGTCTGTCCTACTATGCTGCGCTCTTTCCGAGTAGATGGAAAACAGCATTTGTCCAGCCTGTTCCTAAAAAAGGCGAATCTTCCTCTCCGACCAATTGCCGACCCATTGCACTTACGTCCCTTCTTTCTAAGGTTATGAAAACGCTGATAAATCGCCAGCTTATGAAATATCTTGATTCACGAAAACTTCTCAATGACCGGCAGTATTGTTTCCGTAGCAACTGGTGACTTGATGGCATATCTCACCGAGAAGTGGAACCAATCTTTTCATTAACTTGGCGAATCAAAGATAGTTGCGCTTGATATTTCAAAGGCATTTCACAGAGTTTGGCATCAGGCTCTTTTGTCGCAAATGCGTCCATATAGCATCGATAAGATAAATCTCTTCTTCATTGGATTAGAAACTACCTTTTGGGGCGTTCAATACAAGTTGTATTCGATGGCTTCAAGTCTGATATCTACCAAGTAAGTGCTGGTGTTCCCCAGGGCTCGGTTCTGTCTCCGACTCTCTTTCTTATTTTTATAAATGACCACTTGTCTGCTACCTCTAATCCAAACCATTCCTTCGCTGATGATAGTATGCTTAGTTTTTCATATTTGTTCCCCAACTAACGTCCCTGCCAAACTTCGGTCGAACTGTCAAATATAGGGATTCTTTTATAAGCCGCATTACAAGAATGTGGAACAACCTACCTGGCTCTGTATTTCCTCGGTCAACGTGAACCGTTACCTCCTTTCTTCTTCTTTCCCCTTCTCCCCGTGCCCTGAAAAACAGTTTAAGGGTATTCATAACCCCTTTGGCATGCGTAAATTATAAAAGAAAAAAATCAAAGTTCGGTGTCAACCATCAGGACTCCAGTGTGACTTATGCTAACAACATCGTCATCTACGTATGTGAAACACTTTTATACTCGTGTTAGCGCAGACACTTCTCAGGAAGAATTATTGAGAGTTATATGCACTACCATTCACTATAAGAGTGGAGACTGTACACCGCCTCGTGGAACGTCCCTATTTATGGTACATAATGGCCACAGTCTGTATTCACTGCGATGTGCGCTTGTGCATCAGCACCTACCTAAGCTTAAATTTGCATTTTCAGAAGCACCCGATCAATTCTGGATAGAGTATGTCTAACAGCTCTCCAGATAGAACTCAAAGTTTTCATTTTTCGAAACCAAAGCAGTTTTTTCTAATTCCTTTTAGTTTGATCTGAAAAGATTTCTGCCTGTACCCCTCTTAGCCAAGGAAACTAGAGTTCTTAACACAGTGCTTCAGTTGAAAACATCTGACGAGGTTGCGAGCCAGGTCTGGAGTAGTACGCTCAACTTTCTTTCTCATTCTTAGTCCAGTACTGTTTTTATATAAATTCGTTATTAGGTTAACCAAATGTTATAGCTTTTGCTTTGTGACGATTGGACGTACTAGAAATTTGTACATCCGCGGGGTTAATTTAGCCGAGGGTTCTGTTGCAGGCACAGAAGGCTATGTATTCTCTCTTTAGTTGTTGTTCTATGTTTAGGTACCAATCTGCTAAGACTAACTAAGAGACTATGCTGCAGCAACTAAGATAGTCGAGAATTGTCTTAGTGTGTACAATATTAGAAGCTCCTTCCAGGTTAGACAAGGGAATTAGGGTGTATCTGGAGTGTATTCCTTGTAGTGTATGCATTTCTCTATTATTTGAAGGCCTGTCGCCGCAGATTTTCCCTTGAGGTGTGCTCGACAAGCTCAACAGTCTTAAATAAGAAGGAGAACAGACTAATTGGTCTGAAAGCCTTCGCGCTTTCGTGGCTGTATAAACCTACCTTCAGAATGAAAACCACTCTCACTCGTCTCCATCAATGGGGTACGTGGTTTCTTAGAATGCAACTCCTGCAAATCGGAATGAACCATGGGATTGCAGCAGTTCAAGACCATGTCCATGGGGACTTCCGGATATTTATTCGGAGAAGAGTGTTGCGCGTTTAAGGTTAGTAATCTCCCACATCTCCCTTCCAGCACACATTTTGTAGGTATGAACTCCTGATTAAGTTGAAAGAACCTGGCTCTCTAAAGCCATTCGCTCCGTGGGCAAGGAGTGACTTTACGTTAGCCAAACCTAGTGTGGCACAATGTCAGTTTCACTAGTAAATATTTCTATGCTAACCACGTTACCTAGGTAATGCTACAGACATTCTATAGTCACTTTAATGAGGTAAAAGCGTACACACTTTACATTATGAACTTGATTATGACCTACTAGCCCAATCCATGTTGCTGTAACCGACAGTAGCCGACAAAATAAGTTCCACCTATTCGATCCATTTGCTCAATGATTACCACAAGTATTTGTTTTAGAAATAAAATGAATTGATTGCAAACACTCTGCAAATTAATGGTCAATCACGAGCGAGTATTTCATCTGATTTATTGGAATTTGAATAATTTATTCAAGGACACTGTAAGGAATCGTTGAGGGAGATTTCTTTTTCCTGGAAATTCGTCTGAGAAACTTTACAACTGTTCAAAAAAAAAGCAGACCTAAACCTTGTAAACAGGATTTTTTTCGATATCAATGGTGAGGGCGAATTTATGCTGAAGGTACACTGGAAATCGAATCTAATCCTGGATTTACATAATCAAAGGAGATTTTCAATAGATATATGTGTACCTATCTTTTGATGTCGGGATTGGAGAACGGAATCGAACAGCAGACGGATTGATGAATAGAAAGAAAATAAGGTTTGCATTGCAGCCACGGAGGCTGGGGAGAGAAGCGTCCTTTGTGACAAAAGAAAGGCCTTGGATGAACGTAAAGAATAGTTACAGCAAAACTCTGTACAGCATCAGGAAGGAGCTGAGAGCAAAGCTATAGCTTGCGTGAAAACCAAGTGAAGAGTTAGTGAGCAGCACTTGTTAGCAGTATGATGTATCAATAGCTGCACCCGACACAAATATTTAAGGATCATCGCCTAACGTTCCATTAAGGATGAATTCGTCGACGCTCTAGTCAATGCATGCAGACCTATTGATTCCATTTGCAGAGAAAGCTTGGAATAGATATGCCTTCCTTGAAGAATGGAGGACTGACTGAAGTGGGGGCGAAAACAAAAGACTTTGCCTTCTACCATATATCTTGCTCCATTTTATAGGCAGGATTTACTTAGACCAAGGTCCATTGGAGTCAGTACTACGTCATTCCTGGATTTCATTATTTTATTGACATCGAAATCGGATATATCCGGCAGTTCCACCAGGAACACACCTCTCCGCAGAGGAGGTTGAAGGCTGATTCTTCTTTCTCCTCAGCCGCAAACGTCATTGACCAAAATGTTGAGACTAGAAGCATGTCTATCAATAATGTAGTAGATTCCGGCTCACCAACAGAATGACCGATAGGTTTCATAAGTATCACAGCAAGGACCCTTGGTCTGAGCGGGATTTAGTTCTGGCTGTGAAGGCAGTTACGGCTGTCTTGAAAAGAATGGCCACACTGTTTGTCGTAGGCAATCAAAATGAATGCCAGCCTTTATTCTCTTTGTCAGAGGCTTGAAAGGATTCGGTGTGTATGGAAATATGCAGCCAAGACTAATATTGCACAGTAATCGCCATGATCAGCTACTCCACCTCACTCCGTGACTTGATCATTGGAGGCCGAGTCTTCTTTGAGATAATAGGAAAAGCATTTTCAGTTTGAGGTTGTTCTGAGAAGATTTTGATTTCTGTCGACTCTTTCATTCTTCAACGATTCTGTTTGATTCTATGCCTTGTCGACCGCATCCCAATTATCTACACCCTTCTGGCTCAGGCGGTTGACATTGAGGGATGCTGCCCGACCAGCAATAGTGGTGGCTCTGAATCAAGCTACCACTGAAGTAGGGTTTGTGACCCTTTTGCAATCGTACTCTATCTTCAATAAGGCTAAAGAAACGTGTTTCAGTCATCGCTATTGAGAAATCACAGCTTAATTTGACTGTGATTTGAATATAACGATTGCAGTTGTAACAGTGATTGAGCAATAAGTAGCGACCTAGTTAGCTGAACTCAAGTCGAATCTAGCAACCTAGGGGTAGCAACAGCAACTGGGAAGCTAGGATCAAAGCAGGTTATCACCAAGATATAATCATGGCGGCATGGGGGCGTGATTGATGTCATAAAACTCAAAAAGGGATGCAAAATGCAAGAGCACCCTCTTATTCCTGTGATAAAGTAAGCTAATGCAGAGCCTCCTGCTGAGGTTAAGGTACTATAATGCTGAAGAGAATTAAAGAAAAGCTCAAAGACCCTGTAACTAACTTAACTAACATACAGACCACGGCAGTATCTTCCAAGCCGATTTCTTAGCATTGACAACAACCGCCCGTGAGTCCACAGTTAGGGCAATATCTTCTTTAACGACAGCCAGGCAGTTCAAGAAGCAATTACTTCCATAGAAACCATGTAAAGTGATGTTGATAGGAGCTCAAGATTCTTCTGGGTTGGGGTAGCGCAACAGCTCTACTAGAACAAACTGAACTCTAGGTTGATGCAGGGAATGGTAGATGGACCTCCATGGATATTTGCAACAGCAGGAGGAAGCTATGGGGTTCTTTCAACAACAAGGTCTGAGACAGGATATTCCTTCCGTCCCCGTAGATATCCTAGGGAAAACCTACAGAGGAAGAACTTTGCTTACTTCCTGGTGATGAGGGAGATCTTGAGTAGACAGCGAGCCAGTTTCCGTAGAACTAAGTTCTTCCAATATCTCGAGAACCATCGATAAAAGAGATGTTGAATTTTATCTAATCTTGTGGGTCGGTTGCATACAGTAACGAAGTAAGTGCTTCAACAGTAAGTGCTAACAACAGGGGCGTCCTCTGGGTCAACGCTGACCTGAGTGTTTCTCCTTTCCAGCCGACTTAGCTAGCCTAACCTACTTCATACAGTAATAATACTATATAATTACATGCAATTTTGCTGCCGAAAATATTCATAATTATTGCCAATAAGCGCTCGATTAGTGTTAATCTAATGCAAGCGGTTCATTTATTCGATGGCCTCGCAAACAGATGTAAATTTCGCATCCAAACAGCATACCGAATATCTGAATCAATAGCGCACGCATCCTCAAGGTCAAGCTTTATGAAAACACTCACTAGTGTGCAAATATACCTTGGTAGCTTGGTGGCTTGGCGCAATTTGCATGAGTACTTTCCGCTACCACCCACATGCCATATGCAAGATAATAATTGATCCAATCACACTGACACTGGCACTATCTCTGTCGATAGTATCTAAATTGCTGCCGCAGTAGCGGTTTACACACTCTGACGACAATTAACAAGGTTGAACCTATAATTTGCACCAATGTAAGATAGATTGCTTGTGCTTGTGTCCATCAGCCACCTAATAGGACGTCCATTTCGCGTGAATGTCGTCAAATTGAGCGCAATTTCATTGCGTGGGGGCTCGCCCCCTTTGTTGTGTGTCGTCCAAAACAAATAGATTTGTGTACTTACTTGCGTGTCTATTAAGCTGAAGGCAAATCCATTCAAAAGTGATACTAACCAGGTACTGACCACAATCTGCACCTGCAATTTTACACTTGACATAAGTCGCCATAAATCTTTCCGGAAATTCCCTATCAACCTCAGTTTGTGTAAAACGCATAATATATTGTGCTCCATTCATTCAAATCGAGTGCAAGTAGTGACTGCTGGAGCACTTCTCCCAAAAAAAAAAAAAAGATGCTCTCACATCGATAGTAAATAGCTTTTCAGTTAAATTCACGCCAATAGCCATTGAGTCAATTGACCGGATACATGCACAAGTATCTAGTTATACGTCTTCATATGGACAATAGAAGGTGTGCAATACTCGGGCTTTTTATTGGTCAACCTTGACTTTGGCTCCATCTACAGGCTGAACCTTGAAAACGTTGCTTATTCAAATTTGTGTGAAGAAATTAAAATAGCTACATAATCGTTTGATTAAATATTTGCTCGACTGCCGATGGGAGCAAACATTCAATGAGAAATTATTCTCTCAAGTGATATAGATACATAGATACAATGGATTGGCTGGGAATATTAATTCGACTTGAAATGCTTTTGAGCATTTTGTTATCGGGAATTTAATCGCGCGATTCGATATAGTTTTTCGTGTGATGAAGATACTTTAAATAGTTTAACAGTCAGTAAAGAGAATATTAGATTGGTGGCACGTTTTGCTAATGCTATTTTTGTGGGCATTTTTTTTTTTTTTTTTTGTAAACAATATTATAGAGTCGTATATCTATTTAATTGCTGGTGACTCAAGGAGGTAGAAAGCAAGATGTACAGGATGCAGAGTGACAGTAGTTAGGTATACCTTGCTGAAGTTTTTTTCTTGTTTTGCTATCCATGTCTGCATGGCAATGACACTACGACCGAAAAGGTCTTTGGAGTAAACCTATGAAAGCTAGTACTTCTTTAGAGGAGGAGTGGACTTCTCAGCTGATATCCATTTGGCGCCACAATAAGGTTCAGGTCCAATAAAAGCAGATTCTCTAAATAAACCCTGGTAAGATGATCCAAAATCACTTAGTGTGTAGAGACCTAGAGGGAGAGTTTTAGCGATCAATATTGGGCCCTAACCTGGCACAAGTGTAAAGGAATATCTTCAATGGATATCAGGATCTTTACTGACAGTCGTCAAAGATTGCCATTAGTTAGCTTCTGCTGAGGCTGAACGCTATTGACAAACTCAATCCTATACCCAAACGGTCAAAACCTCATCACTCTCATACTCGTAGGTGTTCTCTCGAAACTCTGTTCGATAGGACTTCACTAGACAATCCTTTTAAATGGTTTCTGCATTCGCTGTCTGAAAAAAAGAAGAATTCACCTTAAATCTCCGTTCTCGATGATTTAATCGATCTGTCCTCGCATAATATCAAGTGCATCGTAAACCCTTTAAACCCTTTATCCTGTGAGTATCATAGTTAATGGCTTGGTAGTCCACAAGTCGCAGAAGTTGTACTTCAATCCCAGTGGTAACCCAAAGGACCCTGTGTCCGAACTTAGCTATAGATGACTGCCGACAGCCACCTTAAAGCTAGTTATTGCATTGTGGCCCTTGCATACTCAACTAAGACTAAGGCATATAAATCCCAACAAAGGAAGACCAGATTAGCTCTTGGTTAGATACACACAAAGGTGTGCCTTACGACAAGAGGAGCCGCTGCTCATTTAGTCCATTGTGCTTATTACTTTAACCTAGATAACACTGTATAACAATCACTTTGACAGCGATACTTGAATGCCAGGAGGTCCATGAATTCAATATTACCCAAGTCCTCCAGATCTGCTAATAAGTAATTATCGAGTGTTCCCATTCTTCTAGCAAATAAGACAGAACAGTAACCCAGCACGTGTCGGACAGCTTCGGTTACTTCCTCATCCCTGCAACTTCTACAATAACCAGGGGGCTGCACACAATTGCCGACTAAACTGCACCACAGAAATAGTTTACTGTCAGTCCTTTCGTTTCCTTCAATGTCCATATGCCTTTAGTCCCCGGAATAGGGTCACAGCTTTTGCTTTAGATATAGTTAATAGAAGGCAGTTATTACCGGTTCTAAGTTTCTGAACTTTTTCCAGTATTCGTAAAGTAAATCTCCTTTCAAACATAAGTATAGGTTCAGTCACCATCGATCCGTTCGTGGGCTCGCATTGAGATATTATCGGTTTACAGCCATAAAGATAGCACCTCCTACAGTATAAATTCAGCGGAATGAGACTAAGTATGAGCAGGTATGTCTTTTGAAGTGATCCCACGATAATCAGCTTAAACACCAAGCTACGACTGTTCCGTTCCAACGTTAAATCCGTGCTGCTATATGCATGTGATATCTGGAGAGTGACCGTCAATATTACAAGGAAGCTGCTAACGTCTGTCAATAGGTGTCTATGTCTACGCTACATCTTAAGGATATTCTGGCCATTCCGTAGGTATCTCTAATGAACATCTTTATCAGAGAATGGGCCATGAACCTATAGGCACAACCTGAGAGAGCTGAGGCACATTTTCATAAATACGATGGTGCATAGAGGTCATAGGACCCACACAAAGATACAGGACATAATCATGATAGTCATGCTGATAGGAGCAGCATCAGGTTGTTCAAGGTGACCGGGCTGTGATGATAATTAATATCCACTACCCACTACCCCCCTACTCAATCTGCATAATGTTAGTTATGTCCCCATCCCACCCATCAGGTTAAGTCTTGACTTGTAATCTTCCAGATGAGAGCCTGGGAGTTCATTCATAAGAGTGATGAATCCCTTGTTCCCATTCTTTGGCTCCTGCGCACTGACGACCTTTTCAGCTTGGTGGCGATATTTTCAGATGATTATGTCCTATGAGCACGAATTGGAGTCTTCAGTAAAGCTATGCAAGAGGGCTCTTAAGAACTTACCGAAGTATTTCAATTTTTTCAGTACTCGTTTTTACTTATCTAAACTTCCTCAGAATGGTAGTGCAACGATGGCTTGATAACCGTTATATCCAGATTCAATATTCCCTATTCATGGCTAGCTACATTTCCCTGACATCTTCACAGAAACCACACATATGACTCACTACAAGAAAAAACCGGAAATATTGCAAAGAATCACGGCTAATTTTTAATCAAAATTTGATTAAGCCATATAACGGTCTCAGCGACGAACGCAAAAGGAATTACATATTTCCCAATTAACAAGTGCCATTTTTTGGTAAACAAAACTTCTGATATTTCGAAGAATGATGCAAGTGTTTCATCCAATACCTCCATCCGACTAAACGGCGCCCTCATTTCGGACGATAAGTCGCCTATTGCCTACGATCCATTCTGTGATTCCAAGCAGACAAGTTTCGCTGTGAGGTTATTGTCACCTGTCGTCGACAAAAGCTAAGATTAGCATCTTGCTAATCTGAAGTTCAACGCCCGCTTTTTTTAGAATGATTTTTTTCTGTTTTCTGTTTTTTTCTAATTAAATCTGAAACTCATTTCACCTTGAACTTGAAAATGAGTTTGCTGCTAGTAAATTCTAGATCAGGTTGTGTTTCGCCGATATGACAATTTTCACGGCTCATAATTCATTCATCAAGTTGCCATATATTATGTTCTCAGGCCGATGATGACTCAAAACATCTCTACAAGATACGCAACTACGTACGTAGCTTTCATTAAGTTCTGCTCTCTAATTGGCGCGTCTGTCTATGTTTAGAGTTACTTAAATCAGTTCTGTAGCCGATTTGAGTTTCCGAAACAAATGGCATCCGAAACCGGATTTTGAAATTCTCTCTCGCTCTTTGCGTCTGTTTACATGTAACAACTTAATTACACAGTTGGATTTAATTGCATAGAGGGGAAAGCTTCTTAGAAGCAATGCGCGTTATTTGGCGCCTTGTCGCCGAATAGCTGGTTGTCCAATAGCTGGAACAATAGCTCGAACGTGTTCGATTCGAAAACAGGTGTAGAGACTCAACTTATGACTAATTGATGTTGAGATTTCAATTTACGATTTAATAACTTCAATTTGAATGGAACTGCTGTTGGCCTGCGTCATAAGGCAAATCATCGTGGCTGATCAAGTGCCAGCCAGAAGTACATACCTATTGGATTCTTTTTTAGAATAGTATGTAAGTTTTTTTTGCAAGCAAAAAACAAGATTACAAATTCCCCAAAGATGCGATGCGTCATGTGGATCAGATTCTCTTGAGTTGAGATACATTTACTGATGCTGAGTAAGTGAAGTTGACTGGACAGTTCTTGGATGGGCTGCCTTTGGTTTTTTCATTTAAATGAGTTTTGTGGTCATTTAGTGAATTTCTTTTTGGGCTTTCCTCTTACTATACTGTAATGTGGGGTATTTTGTAAAGTTTCTCTGTAAAACAGAGTCACTGAAAGACTATGCAAATCTTCTTCCACTTAATCGTGGCGATAACTTATGACGATATGCAGTTTGACATTTGGGTTAAACTGATTTCAAGTTGTTTGTGGGCTTGGTTGTTAAATCCAGAGCTCATAAAGCCCACCACGCTCTGGTTTCACTTCACCGCAGACAGAGGGTGACTTCAGCCTTAAATAATATAGTCGGTACTGGCTGCGCTACTTCTCGATGCAAGGTAAAAGTTCCGCTTAGTATGCTTCCAACTTGTGTCTGTTGATCAACTTCCGCGTCCATCTTCTTTATTTAGAGTGATACCATCTTCAAGATTAGTCTAATTCAGTATGATTTCCACATTCCACTTGCCGCTGTTGATGACGTTGTCCTACTGGCATAACAAGAAGGTCTATTGGTACCACGCAAACGCATGCCGTATTATAGAAGGTTTTTGGAATGGCCCAAGCGTTGATTCTGTAAGTAACCCTCACTTGAGAACTATAAAGTATCATTGGTGCCGTAACTCGTGCCAAGAGTAGTCTCTGCCTTAGTTCTTTGATATTTGGCATGATCTTTGCCAGAGCAGCCGAAGAGCTTATGAGTTAACTCTACATCTAGACTAACGGCAAGGTTCTTCAGCTCTGGTTTGGAGACAATTACGTAAAAGACCACGGGTGTTCTTTTAGGCTCGCATGCTGTTGAAGTCTTTTCTGCTGCTTAAGTCTTTTCCCCCGCAAGCTTCAGTACACTCTAAAAAGAGTTAGGTCACAGCAACGACAGAAGCCAATTCGAAGACCTCGGGATTTTTTCCCTGAGTTTTAATAGCATCGGAACTAGTACGAAACCTTCGGGAACACCGCCTGGGAAGGTATATTGTCTCGTGCAGTACATTAGCTTTAAAACAGACAATCTAGCTTAAGACTTGGTGTATGCTTTGTACTGATCCGCCATCTGGAAGCTGAGATCTGAGCTGTAAGGCCAGGTTATGTAAGCGGGGTTTTTTTTTCATAAGTTTACTGTGTTTAAGACTCTCTTGACATGCAGCAGGACTGCATACTTCGATGGTCATAGAAAATGTATAATGGAAACAACAGAATCCTGCTGCGATTCAGTGCTTTCCCCATTGCACCCAATACGCACAAAGAACTATACTATCAGAGATCCTTTGGGGGTTAATTACCTTTTGGTAGAAGGATCTAGTCTTAGTTTCTTTCACTATTAGTCTCGGGGAATAGTAATGCATTGAGGCTAGTGTTTTATATTTCTGCAAAGCATCCAATTGATAACTGCACCGACATCAGGGGTTCTGACGACGGTACTGGACTGCAATAAAAATCAGTTCCAACATTGAACTTCTAGAATGTTCTCAACAAATCACTTGCCATAGATGAGAATATTTAGTCCAAAGGTCGATCTAGAATAACATACATTCTTTCCCTGAACCTTTTCAGAATTGGCTCCAGTATCAAACTTGAGATGCTGACATTAGATTGTATTCTTCTCATTAACTTGTCTTGTGCCTTGACAACCTGCTACCTTTTATCCCCACACGACCCGGGATTTAAAACGTAACTTTGTCCTTTCTTCTCAGTCCATTTAGTTTATGAAGACATTTCCACAAAAGTTTCGGCTTCATGAAATAGGAACCCAGTGCTTGAAAAGCTGCTGTCAATATTGCTATTTCGCAGATACTATCAAGATTGAATCGGATGCATGTCACTATGCCGCTTAAAGGATGCTGGTACCCATGTCAATGGGATCTAAGTTCTTCCTCCTTGACTCAAACACCCCTGAGCTCTTAAAATGCTTCCATGGCTGCTTTTGGACATGCTTGCACGGCCCCAGTGATGCAGAGGCTTTGCACTTTGGTTAGTCCCTCTCCCTCGCTGTGACTAGACAAGTGACTAGTTCCCTCTGTCAAGATAATCGGGCAGTGAACATCCATTTTAGTACATTTGAATTGAGTCCTTAAGACTTGCCCTCTAAGCCCTCTAGGTGTAGTCCTAAATACTTCACTTCTTTTAGTGGTGCCTGACAGTTGAATTGGTTTTGGCTCATCTTCAGCGGTGAAGCTAATTTTGGGTTTGTCTACCTATGAGTAACTAAAGCACGTGGTGTGGATTTCAAGTAGGAGAACAATGATTGCCATATCATGCTCAAAAGAGTTCGCCATGGTACCATGTTAGAAGACTCTTTTGGCCAGTTTTGGATGAACTTGACTTCAGTGATATGTGCTCCGAACATGATGGTACCACATGTCACACAGCTAGTCAAACATTGGAACAGAAAGTTCGGGAAGCTCGAGAAATGGTCCCGGTCGAATGGTCTCCACCCTCAACGAGGTTTGATCTCGATGTTTGGGGTACGTCAAATTCATGGTTTATGCCGGCAAGCTAAGAACATACGGGAAGCTTAACAACAATATCGAACACGATATTGCCAACGTTCCGGCTGATATGTGTAGAAGAGTGCAGGTTCGTAAGAATCGATCGCTTGAAACGTGATCGCGGTGATCATATGAACGAGATGATGTGTCTACAAATGTTTACGTCCTTATTGAACAATTCTTTATATGCATTCTTGTCACACCTTTCGTCAACCTATCTCTATGTTACAAACTATGTTTCAAGCCCAGCATAGGATACAAACAACTTTAAAAAAAAGTGCATAAAACGTCACCACAAATAGAATTTCAAAGTCGTAATCCGAAGAGTTGTCGTAAAATTCTTATTTCAAATCATCCCCATCGGTAGCGAAATTGCACCTAAATGGGCATATGCCTAAGCTCATCGGAATCTCGCAGTCACTTATGGTTTTTAAGTCGATGATCACTTCACACTTGAGTATAGCATGTGACGCATTCCCACATCTGGAATTTTATGCAACATAAACAATAAGTATCTCGTTCCTTGCACAAGTACTTGAGCGGCACTTTAAAAAATAATAGTTCCTAGAAGGCGAGAAATTCCTAATGATCACAGTCGATAAGCTGATCAGGTTTCGCCGGAAATGTTGCCATTTTTTTTTTACACCCAACAATCAATAACATCTTCTCTATGACCAACTGAAGCTATAACAATCGAGAAGACATTATCAATTCTTCATATTCTAATCTATTTTCATAGAGAAAGTAATAAGTAAAAGTTGAAGAACGGCTCACTTCTCTCTCTTGCGATCACTGATCTGTGATCCGATTTCGTTCTAAAGTGATCGACTCTGGAATGCCCTCGCAAACAATAATAATTTTCTTGCAAGAGAATAAGGCTTCTTTTATTTGAATAACTTCCGATGAAATATAAAAAGATAGGTACACTAGAAGATTAAATTTAGCGATCGACGACGTCCGTCCGCCATGTCAGTTAAGACGCTTAAAGCCTCTCTGTGTGGTGTTGTGCTTCTTTCATACAAGTTGCGCGGAGGTCAGGCGAACGAAACTTTCGATAATTCTTTTTTTGGCAAAAATTTCTCTTTTTAGTTCAAAAAAAAACTAAAAGAGTAAAGTACTCATCCCATTGTGAAAGCAAATAATAGATAATCGATCAATCGATCTGCGGAATTTCAGTCCAAACACCACACAACCGAGAGTCAAAACAATAATACCTCGCACAAGTAACCATATTTTACCTTTCAATCGAGATTAGGGTGTCAATTGCTCTCTAAACTAGAGCAACGCAATGAATCTTCTGGAGCAAGCAGTTGGCCAGGAGTGCACAGGTTCAACACAAAACGATCAATTGGATCGTGTCCAATACGAGCACCACTTAATCGATATCGTAAATTAGCAATTAATTTATTTATTTTTTGTTTTTTTTTTTTGTATTTGAAAATCCTGAAGAGGGCGCTTTGTTTTTCTTTGATTGACCATCGAAAGGTGATCATGATCATAGCGATCGTAGTGATCGTGTGTAGTTGCTGTTTTATGGGTTAATTAAGTTGTGTTTTTATTTCGGAACAACTTTGCTATGTCCAATTTGAATAGTTGGTATTTTTATTGGATTTAGTCTATTATGATGTCCGTCCTATTTAGATAGCGTTTTGTAGAACAAGAGAATGGCTATGCATGAGATTGTTAGAAGCCCACACTTCACACCATAAAAATAGAGGTATTGTTCCCGTGGCGTCTGTTTGGCTTCAAGTTGTTAATCATTTTTGTTCTTCTTTATGTTGTTAGGGTATTTTATGAGTCTTAATGCAAAAAAGTTTTAATGATTTAATTATAAACTCCTTTCCTCAGATAATTAGGAGAGAATTTTGTGATGTAAAGCTCTGACTGCAGAGTTTTTGATCAGTGAATATGCAGAAGGGAGCTGCAATAGAAGATGCAAAACGGACTTTCAAATGATTTATGAATTTGGTTTACAGTGTTTTTGCATTTACCGTTCAAAAAGTCATGTTGAGGAACGCGCTTTCAAATTGATCAAGAGACGCTCCCGCTGACAATACAGCCGCGCATGTTGAGGAAGGGAA
Organism: Chalcosyrphus nemorum; assembly: GCA_949716465.1. Lineage (NCBI taxonomy): Eukaryota > Metazoa > Arthropoda > Insecta > Diptera > Syrphidae > Chalcosyrphus > Chalcosyrphus nemorum. The sequence continues at coordinate 39,872,025 of OX454333.1, read as the reverse complement.
GGAAAGTAGAAATTACTGTGGTGGTATCAGGGTTCAATATTCGTTCTCCATGGGTGGTGTCTGGGCTACTTGTATGTGATTTTTGCATTCGTTTGTAATTCACAATATTTTTTTGCTTTCGTGTTAAGATACACTATGTGCTTTCAATGTGAAACCACAACCGTTCAGTGGTTGGCACTTGAGTATCAAACCTTTCATTCAATGACCGAATAGACTACCACTATACGAAGGACACCCTTTCCTTTCCGATCATTGCAGAAATCTACACCCAAGATGGCCTTCCTTAATATTGACGAGTGCAAGAGACACAAGGATAGTAGCTGACTGATAGCCCAGTCTGTGAGCGTGTCTTCCCATGAAGTGCTCAGTAAGGACATCTATATATTTAGAAAGAGTTTTGTTTTAGATGTCCAATAGATCTAGTTTTATTGACCCTTATCAGAAAAGATAGTAGAACACAAAGGTGGACGCTTACTGTGTTGCCGGAAGAGGATTATGTTCGGTTGCTATTCCAAACATTTTTTTATCAGCTCATTTGCTTTTTTATTTTATGTGATACTTGATTGATGTCTGGAGAAAAAGCTAAAATTGTTTGATTAGTTTTGATTTCACTGTAACCTAAGAAATTGCTTTTATAGCGGCTTGACTGTCGCTGTGACTGCTTCGCTTGACTACCGCCCGAGGTACTTTAATTCTTGCTTAAATAGCGTACACTTTTTGATCTTAGTCTGAGTCCCATCATCATATATTAGGGTTCCTCAAGAGTCAATTTTAGGTCCTCTATTCTTTATATTCATTACGTTCAATAAAGATTTGTTGTACGTAAGTTTAATAGTGTGCTGTAGGTGCAGTTGATTCCATCGGTTCAATTTTTGATGTCGCTAAGCCGGACTTAAGGCATTGCTTAATCCTTTAACCACTTCCTATGCAAAAAAAAATCACTGAATTCGGTTGCAGGATAAAACTCTTTGACTCTTGGCTAAGTCTCAAGTCACGCTGGGCTCTAGGGAAATGATACTTCTCAGGACTTGAACCTGTGTTGTGTTTCCCTCTATCATTGGTTATGGCTTCCATTGGGTCTCTTACGTGCATAATTGAGTGTGGCATGTGTCTCCAGAGTGTATAGACTGAACAAACCAATAGTCCCTGTAGCTTGTTAGAAATCAGCGGAATTCATGCTGTCTATCTGCAGGAAAGACTGCAGACAACTTAATGGCGTTCTAATTGGACTCTGGAGGCGGATGACTTCCTCTGTGAGTGCCCTGCCTTTGCTCGTACTGGTTAGTGTGTTCTCTTTGCCGTAGGTGCAGTTGATGCTGTCCGTTCATTAGTGACCAAAATCAATGGTAAAGAGGATACGACTTTCCCTTGTGGGGTTCCTAAAGGATCTGAACAGATTTGTATAGATGGTCTAGTCCAGTTCTTATTGCTCTTTCCAGGTCTAGATGGGTGATTGTCATGTACGATTGCTTCGACTGCTTAGCCTTTGGTGTAGGCGTGTTGTGAGAAAACCATGACTCGGGCGTTGAATTTGGAGCGGATGGGGCCGTCTATCATTGTGCAAAAGGGAAAAAGATAAAAAGCCAGTTAGCCAGCCAACCAATGCTTTTAAAACCTGTCGCAATAAGCTCCTGTCGCACTTGGCAAACTGGCCAAAGTAACACATTGCGATGTCGAACATCTTCTATGGCGGCAAACAATTTCCTTCTGTTTCGAGAAAAAAACAATCAATAAACCGCTGCTAATCAAATTCTCAAGACGATACTCATCACAGAGCATATCGATTGAATAGAAGAAGAAAAAAAAAAACAGCTTGCACGCAAATAAAAACCCACAGCACCATCAATTTAAATAGCTCCTCCAGCTCATTCCTCATTCTTACGCGTCGAATTAAAAATCCAAAGGTGTTGTGTCCCAAGTGACTTGAGTTGCTGATTTCATTACTCATAGTTACACTTTTTTGTATCTAAAGATGTTTGCTTTTTTATTTTTTACGAATTCTATGTTGTTGGTCGACAATTAAGCTGTCCATCTTCTTAGAACATAAACCTAACCAATGTCTAGCGTGCACTGAAGGACAAATTCAACTGGTTTTTGTTGGTTGGATGAAATGATTGAATAAATCATGAATCATTGCTTAGAATAGACAGATATAGTCACGTCTGTGACGTTATCGCTATTGAATGGTTTGATTCTCTTGCAATTGCCAATCGCGCAATCAGTTATCAAAACAACACTTGGTATTGGATGAATAATTAAAAACCCATGATGTCATTTGCGAATGCAGTTATTCAGTGAATCTTCTTCTTTATTGCTGTCAAATGCAATCTCCGGCTATCCAAATGAATCATTAAGGAAGAAATTGCTGCAGAAAATTCATCATTATTGGTAAACACTTGCTTCTAAGCTGACCAGCTGCGTCCGTAGGTGGCACATAGGTTGAATAACTGAGTTAATTTTTGAGAAAACTCTCATATTTTTTTTTACTATTTTTGCACTCTGTTACATTAATAGCATTCTTTGCATTTTAATTGCATTCTGTTGCACTCTCTGCTTTTTTTTGCATACTCTTGCATTCATTTGCATTTTAAAAATTCTCTTGCATTCTTAGCATTTTGTGCATTCTCTTGCATTCTTCTGCATTTCTTGCATCTTTTAGCACTTTTTGCTTTCCCTTGCAATGTTTGCACTCTTTTGCATTAGTTACATTTTCATTGCACTCTTTGCGTTTTTTACATTCTCTTGCATTCTTTGCATTTTGTGCATTCTTTTGCATTCTTGGCATTTTCTTGCATTCTTGGTATTTTTTTCGCTTTATTTGCATACTTCCATCCTACTGCAATGATAGCGAAAATCCACATATGGCCAAGTCGTCTTTAGCCAGTAAAATAGGAGGCGTGGCAAAGGCTTTTTGGAAAGACTGCTGCAGAAAGTACTCGTCTGCAATAAACATCGAATGTCACCTAGTACATAGAAAGCCTATAAAATTGAACGAATACCAAAACTAGCGCTTTTCAATGAGTCCGTATCTTAAAGCCAAGAGAAGAGGAAAATCAGTAAGAGGTTCGAAACTGGAAACAGCCCAGCCCCAGCGGCAAAGTGGAAAGGAGCGAAGCTAGGAGAAGCGTCTTCCCTTCTGCTAACTCGAACATCGGAGAACATCTTCCACAGGAGACTGTTTTGAGCAGTTGGCTGGCACTATGTGAATAAACCGCAACAGGTTGCATAACTAGTGGCCTGAGATTGACTTTCGCAAGCAAGGCCAACTTGAGTGCGATTGCTCATGCAGAGGCGTGGGTACATGTGGATGACTGTCTGCAGCCTAAAAGCCTAGCGCCAGAAGTAATCCTCTTGTGGGGCATCTAATCTGAACTTATGCGGGTGTCGAAACATCCAAAGATGCCACCTCCTGCGGACAGATACCAGTGGCTCTAGCGCCTGCATACACAGACCAGCAGTGGTCTCGGTAGTATAAGAGCTGATATTCATATCATTGACAATTAAATGCTGCTACTGATGTTTTAAGTACAAGACTGTCCCTAATGCGAACAAGATTTCAAATAACTGCCGGTCAGGAGATGGACAAAGAAGGAAACCCACTTTAAGCTCAGAATGAAGCAGAAGGTAGAGGATACTGTTCACCGGAGGAGTGCAAAATCCTTCGAGATTGCGATTGCTATGGGCAATGTCATCGACATAAAGGGTACGTTTGAAAATGCGACCTTTGACTGCGGGTGTGACTGTCAGACGTCATGGTGTATATGAAACACTAGTTTTGTGGATTAAGCCAATTGTTATGTAACAGGGTCTGCCCTCAAGTTGACATTCTCATACAATGCAGTTCTTGAAATCAAAAAATCACTAAACTTGGCCTCAAGATTGAACTCTCTGATTTTTGGATGGGTCTCGAGTTACACTGGGATCTTGTCAAATGAGATCCTTATCGGCGATCACAGGAAAACTTTTCAGAACCAGAATCTGCATTGTGTCCCCCTGTATCATCGGTTAGGGGTCCCATTGAAGATTGGGTGGCAAGCTGACTAAAAGAATGCTCTCTATTGTTCCTTACTGGAAACTTCACACTTTTCCTAAGCATCTTAACATGAAGGGCTCAAGTGATACCACAATCTATAAGGAACACTTGTTCTGTAAGTGTCCTCCCTTTACTCGAATTAGGTAGTGGATGAGGTGCTCGGGGAAGCTTGCTCGGTTTTCTGCGAAACTCCAGTAAAATACGAGAACTAGAGTTTCCTTCTCTGCTATTACAATAGACAAGCTTTGTGTCTTATTGTCCAAGCCCGACAAAACAAAAATCTATTCGACACCTGTCTTCTCCGATCAAAGATATACTTTGACGCCAATTGAGCCTACTACTTAACAAAAGTCATTAGGCTCTTTTTATGAGTCTCTGTCATTACACCCACTCAATCGATCTCTTATTTCGGGTTCACAGCCGTACTGATGACAGTCGGACAAGTTTTTTTTTATTACCACCGATTGGTAGGCCTTACATGTGGCGCCATCAATCATTAGACATCGTATAACACACAGTGTAACACCAGCCATCAACATTTGTTTACAACCTGTCAGTGAATAATAACCGCACTATCCACAGAGATAGAGATGGCGTGTGCGGTAGTAATACTCCTCGTACAGTAGATAGATACAACCGCAACGAGATATTGATCGTTGCTGATGGATCGCTGTCATGATGATCATGAGAACACACAATAACTGCAGAAGATATTCGCCTTCAAACAATACGAATGGATAGAATGTATCTACGTATACCTACACAACTATAAGATGCAGCGATACGAATTTTTATTACCGACTCGTCCCGTTTAAAAGCGATAAGCTAAGATTTTATGACTTTTGATGGTTTAGATACTTTCTGTCTGTATGTTGGCCTGCTAGGACTTGGTTTAGATGAATTACATTTGTACTATCTCCGGAGTGTAGTATTCCTTACAATAACTACCTAAAAACAATTTCAAATTGACAGGAAGTACTAATTTGATTTATACTGGCGAATTAAGTTTATGGCAGATAGTTAAAACTAACAGTACTTGCTTAGGTACATACCACAGGCTGTGTTTTGATTAAATTTTTTGGGCCGAACAATAACAAACAAATGATAGTTGGAAGAAATATTTTTTTTTTTAATTTCCTAAAGAATCTTCTTATAGAAAGCGGCGCGAGGCTTGAGATCAAGTACCCGACGTCGCTCGAAGGCCGGAAAGAGTTGAGAGTGTAATAAGTAGAGGAATTCAATTAGAGTGGCGGTTTGGATTTATTTGTTTGGCTTGGCATTCGTATTTAGTAGTTTATTAGACGTTGTAACTGATTGCATCTTGGGGTTGTTCCCCGATGCGTGCGTGTGGTCAGAGTTGTTGATGAGGAAGTATTCCGATTGTAGGTACTGTTATTGAGTTTAATTAACAATTAGTTAGTTTGAAACATAAATTTTGTGATTGCCCAGAATGGACAGTAAATTTCATTGTGTATTGTGAGGCCACCTTTCTTTGGCGTCTATACCTTGAGAACGTTTAGAGAGTTTCTAAAGAAGGAAATTGCTACTGAAAGACAGCTGCTCAAGATAGATTGTATGGGACCATTGTATGTACGTTCTCCTACCATTAGCCTTTCACCTGCATGATTGCCACGTCAGTGCCGAACTTAATTCGCGCTAAACAACAGAGAAGCATTCATACACAATACTCTGGGGTCACCAGTACACAATAGCCCCAAGTACCAGCTGTCTAAAATGACAACAATAAAGTCCTCAACACACCAGGACAATGCACAGTTCCCAACCCCTTCCTCGCGCTACTACTCTGTCCTGGCCCATTTAAGGACTTACTAATCTGCGATCCGAATATTGAAAACTAAGTTGAACTCAGTCTAGAACAGTAGACGCCACAGCTGCTTTCAATCAGGGAATTTGTCCGCTGTTGTTTGGAACAAGAAGACGTGAGGAATCTTTCCTCCCCCTCTCTTGTTTGTTCCTCACAAAACCTTCCACAGAGAATGATTAGCCCAGCTGGAATAGGAATGCAGATACTGACTGAGGGTGAAGAGATGGTAGGCCTAAACTTGAGAGAGAACTTTATTTGAGGACGCATACATCGACTGAGATCACATCAACGGTGGATGTGTATCAATTGAAACCTATTCCCAAAGGACAAGATAGTGGAGGAAAGCCTCACCTGATGCAGCTCTCTTATGACTGAGCATATTACGCAGGGTTGGTGCTTGAAACCCAGGCTCACCCTAATTGTAGCGCATCATACTATGTAAGTACAACCTTTACTTCCTGGACAAGAGGGATGAAATGAAGATAAAGCTAGAATCAAATACAGCAGAATGCCTTACTATAACCCAACCTAAACTTTTTGGCTCAACATTCAATAGCAAGATGAGTCAAACCTTTGGAATTGCTTTAGAAACCGAAGCAGCGCGAGTTCCCCAAATCAATGACGAAAAGCTCTTGAGAGACGAATATAGAAGCGCAACTTCTCACTGCCTTCATCTAAACACTGACACTCAACGACATAAGCTAGCAACATATACAAATTTGTCAGGATTGAGACATCAGGACCATCATCAAAGTCCTACGAGGATGATAAGCCAGATAAATGTATTGTTTGTCTATATATTCTACATACATATGTTAAGAGTTTGACAGACCTATAAAGACCCACTTAAAAGAGTTGACTAGTTATCAAACATTATCGGAGGTCGAACTGGCTCCACGGGCAATGTGTCCTAGTCATTGAAAAAGCAAGAGAGCTCCTTTAGTAATACAGAGGACAGAGTGTGAGCTGTATCGTCTTCTACGGCCTTTATTTCACTCACAGGAAGCAATGTGGCTTCTTGTTAGATCTAAGTGCTCCCTTGAACCCAATCTACCACAGCATCTGCAGAAATAGTTTTTATTTAAAAACATTCTTCAAATGGAGTTAAGTAAAGACACTGATCGACTGCGTTTAGGTTTCATTTTTGAAGACTAACTCAATGGGAATTCCTTCCCAGTCTTGTCTGTTTGTCAGTTGAAGCTGGATTAATGAATTCTAGGAGAGGTAGAACCGGCTATCAGACTACTGATTGAGATCTCTTTCTAGAAAAATCCAGCAGCCACTTCATTCTCCTGTGTACTGCCAGAGTTTTACGTGATAGCTTTCGGTGAACGTCTTAGCTGTTCACCATTATCTGATGAAACATGAGCCCACTCCTTCGTGGAAATTGATTCAATGATGGCAGTCAAAGTAGTAGGGATGGTGCTGTTGTGGTGGTTCTCTCTGGGTCTTGACAACCCCTCCGATATTGATGACATTCTCTTTTCTGGAGCTCAATGCTGTGCTTCCAAATGCAGGATATGTTTGATGATAGCTGTGATTACCCAAAAAGAGCGTTAGGTAACCAATCATCCTGTTTAGGATTAAGGTTAAGAGTGGAGTGCCAACGAGTCGGAAGGGTCCGTACAACGCTATTTTAGTTCTGCTAGTGAGGATGACTACTTCTATTTTGTACGAAATATCATTCAGTCCATTTTTTTTTTCGCTCTGTTAAGTTATGGATTGATGTAGCAGTTCGGCCCTAAAACTCAGGAATATGCCGAACACATGAACGTTATGACTTTTACTGGGCGAGTGATCTTTCGATCCCTTTGTGCATTCATATTGTCCAGAGAATGTAAATCTTGAGCTTGCCAACCTAAGAAATCTTTCAAGCAATTTCAAATGACCTCGGCTTTGGTTCAAACGTTGGGTCCTATTCTTACGTCAGAATACAAAAAAGAAAACACTTAATGAATGCTAGAGGTTTCATTTTAACATTCACTTTCTTTTACTTTTCAACAAACGAAGCTACCATTTCTGACAGCTGTCAAGTAAAAACTATTTGGCTCAAGAAAATGGCTCAACACTTCGTGGAAATATGTGTCTGCACACGAGGTGCTGAAAAATCAGAAATTATCGTTCAAAAACTACATTCACGCATCCACTGTTAGATAAATACTTACATAAATAGTTGGGGATCTGGTCCCCTAGTCACTCCGGACACAATGACTCTTTTGTGACTTCCTCATATGTCAAAGCTCATTTAGGATGCCAGTGTTTATGATGGAGTCAACAATGTCCCGGAATGAGCTGTCAGATATTTCTTCTACTTCAATGAAAATTCTCCCTAGTAACTGCTGTTGAACTTTTTGCATTAAAACAGGTCCATGCAACAAGCCAAAACCGATCAAAGATCGATCATTTTACTCATGGAAACAGCCCAAAATTTTACCAAAATTTAAACAACAGGCTAACTGTTTTAAAGGAAGATGTCTACTTAGCAAGTATCACAGTTCCATGATTAAACCAAGAACGCAGCTTGCAAAACATTTACTTCCTCTAGCACGTTTCGCATGTACTTATGTAAATTCTATACCCACCAAGATGAAGCCTTAACAGATTCCGTCCAATGTACCACCCTGTATTCACATACCCATATTTTTGTGGTAAAAAAGCAAAACATGTACATCTAACCATATCGACACAAATATGAGAATTTAAATTTATTTACTTGTCACCACGTTCCCAGTGACAAGCTAATATCAACGAACCACAAGCCAATCACATTGACATCTGTCACTTCCTGATCCCCAAACCGTGTCGTCAAGAATTAACCAGCAAAGTGAAAATGACAAAAAGAAACCGTTTGACCACGAAATAATTTGCTTACCATTCAATCAACGGCCAATTAACCATTTGCTCCGAAAATGGTAAATTAAATTCACCACACTGCCCCATTTTCCACGGCGGCGGCGGCGGCGGCGTGGAATGCCATTAACCTAAAGTTTATTAGGCCGCCATATACGGAAACACAATTGAAGATTTTAAGTAAAACAAATTCCCCCCAAGTTCAAGGGAACCTGCATCGCTTTTTTTTTTTTTTTTTCGTTTTCTGGTCTGGTTTCAGTCCAGTTCCAGATTATGCTCTCCGAGGTTCAGAGTCAAGAAGCGCTATTGTCTTGTCATCAATTAAAATGCGGCCGGGCAAACAGCGCGTGTCCCAGTTTGTTTTTTTTTTTTTTAGGCCGTTCAATAGAGTATCTATATCCAATGCCAATATAGTGCCGCGCAAGTGCAGTGCGTTCTTGGTTTTTTTTTTTTTCGTTTTTTTGACAATAGCCAGAGCACGCGTGCTTTGTTTACTCTGAGTGAGGAAGTGTTGTGTGTTCCCGAACGTGCCAAAGTCTCAGCTAGCAGCGCAGCGTGGGCAGTTCAAAAGAAACTCACTACCGAAATATTCAGTAAACGTTCTACTCCAGAACAAAAAGCCGAACATGTCGCAGTGCATTTTGAATGCGCATTTTTTTTTTGCAAGTGGATACGATGGATACGTTGCACTATGAGAGAGCAACTTCCTGACATGTGAATGAATTCCTGCGATTTATGGCTAGTGAATGAGCCAGTTGTTCTGGTGTCATGGGAGGAGTGGGAACTCTATGGGGGGGAAATTAACGGAATTAGTAAGAGTTCTCTCTTATTCTCTTTGCCAATGGAGAATAGACTAACTGGACTTGAAGACCGCGCGCAGAATAGTAATGCGCACACCGACCAACGACGACGACGACGACGACGACGACGATGCTGGTGACTCTAGTGCGGAGGGATCGTGTGTTTAAAATTAGCAATGAGCAGATAAATGCTGATCTATATGAGGGGACTAACTCCAGAAGCAGGGAACACGATCATGTGAATGGGTTTTAAATTTTTTGCGCGCTTTTAAATTGGTTTAAACGCGCACAAATTTACATATGGACTCTTGAGACGCTTCACTTTTATATGTTTTATCAAAGAACCTTTTCAGAATTTTATCTTATTTGAACCATTGCTGTATTAGTGTGGATTAGATCTATGCTTTGAGGAATAAAAGATGCAAAATGTTTCTTCTCGATGTTGCTTACATTTTAATGAGATGATATCTGTTTCTCTTCAATGAGATGTTACGTGCTAACTGACTTCGTGTGGAATCCACAAAACTAAGCTCAGCTGAGTAATAGAAGAAGGCAAAAGCTCTTTGCAATTAAAGTGTGCAAAGTGCGTCATCAAGCCGTGTAAGGTGGCCCTAAGGTTCACTAAACCAGTGGTTAGGTACTTGGGAGGCGAAACTCGTGCGATAGTGGTTTGGGCCTTTTTGAGTATTGAAATGAAATTCAGTTTATATAAATGTAGAAACATGGTTTGAGATGAGAAGAAGCTTGGGCTTCCAAGGGCACTTTCAATCACAGTGGCAAGGTCTGCAACTGACCAATAGTTCAAATTGTCACGTCGCTAATCTTGCTGTGGCAGCTAAAGGTCATTCTAATAGGCTCCTATGAAAGGATGCATCTTGTACCAGTCTCCCTTTTCACAAGGGCCATAGGGCTTCAAAAGGCCAGCTTCTTCGGAGGTCTACAGAGCGTTTGAGCGGCCTTCAAATTAGTTCCAAATATTTGATACCTTCTCAAATGTTCCGTACCACTTTAGCTTCATATTGCGAGCGCCTGTTTGCAATGGAATTGTCTTCACGCCATAGAGTATGATCTGATCCATTTTTCGTTGCAGATGAGATAAGGCCCACAAATCTTCAAGGTTATTCTCAGGCATCTTTAAAGGAAGGCCTGTAGCTTAAGTGTGTTAGGGGATACTCCACCATTCCGAAAGCAGTTTGGTAGCACCAGGGTATCCCGAAACCATATTTGCTAGATGGAAAACTGTTCGCTCTTCTTGTCTGGAAATTTTTAGATGAGTGCATGTATTAGAAGTGCTCAGGGCCTTTGTTCTTTCTGCGCTTATTTTGAGACTCACTTTGTCTTTACATGGCTACCATTAGGTTAAAGGTCCATTATCCGTTGTAAGAGTATGGATAAGTTCTGATCGTAGTCAATGTGGCACTGTCCGACGAATTCTATAACCACCTTGAGCCCATGCTGCATGGAGTACATCGCTGAGCGCCACCAGAACAATAGTGGTGACAGAATGAACCCTTGATGTACCCCATTTTGGACGTGACACTTAGGTACTATTCTATTCTATATTCATTGCACCTAAAGTCTTCCTGAATTCGACACGCAGTAGGTGTAAATGAATCTTTACACCACCAAACCTCTTGCTTTGTTGCAAAAGGTGGTTATGTTGTCAATGCGTGATATCGACAGTCTTCTAGTATGATCCCTGCTATTATGTATGTCGGCTACCGCTGGGAAAACGTATGAACATGTCTCCACTTTGCTCATTCAATCAAATTTATAAGCTTGACGATCATCCCTTCGTATTTGTTGACTCATCACTGAATTTTGTTGATAGAGTTCACGGTGATATTACAGAGAGTCCTTCCATCACACTTGCTCGTATGCCATCAGGTAAGTGACTTGTAAACTGACATCACGTCTCACATTGCTCTGCATTTCTTTCTTCTTTAAACGAAACAAGCCTATTGTTGCAGAATTTTCTTACGAACTGCTTTCACTAAAATGACAAATGTCAATTGAATACAAAGACGGCGCTACGGATCAGTACTCTTAAATATGCAACTGTCCCCATGTTTATCGGGTAAATAGCTTGGAAAGTTCAGAAGGAGGTTTGACCAACACAGAGCAGCATTCATCCTTCCAAATTTCACCGTCAATACACTTCATGCTTCAAATATATGCGTACTACTTCTCCCTCATGCCCAATTTCGGACTTATTGTTAAATAAAGAGATTCCTTCATAAGTCAAAAGACACGCATGTCCATGTGAGGAATACATGCCGATTATAGAATCAGGCGGATGCACTGTGAAGGGAATTAACCCCCAATTCGATTTGTTCGATTTCTTCTGCCATAGCTCTTACGCTCCTTCTTATTTCATTGAAACTTGTTTCATTTACAAATTCACAAATATTTACCTATTTAGGGTATGAAAACAAAAAAAAAGTCATCCTTCTGTTTGACAGTAATCAGCTGATTTCGATAATGCAGACTGCGGATGGATAATACAGTCATCCGTCGCATAAAGTGAATCACTGCGGATTTGATGGATTCATTCTTACTTACTCATCCTTACAGCATTCAATCATTCAAAGCCTACGTGTACCGGTACCTGGTCTGGTCCCCATAGCTCTGCGCAAATTATAAAACAAAACAAAGGAAGTCTTTGAACTGCATTGTCGGTAAATTATCGGTAATGTCATATTATCATGTACCATCACTGGTTTGTATTTAAGCATCCAGATGAGGGTTAGAATTTCTATTAGTATGATAGTTCTCCTTTCTTTCAGTTTTACTTATGCTTTTTTCTTTTTAATATTTTCCCTAGAGCCCCGAGACCTTTTCGAAACCCCCTGTACCCGATCTACTGTCGTTAATTGGTAGAGCTCCCCGCCAGTACTCATATATTGTTTTGCGCTGTCACAACATGCAGTTTGGCAATTTTCGCACATGCTTTCGACATTTCAGAACGCAAACCGATCAATAATCAACTCTTGTTCCCTACTTAAACATCTCAAACAGATCATTAATCACCATCGACCTATTAATGGTGGCGATTTCTCCCAACCAAGACCGAACAACAAACTGGCAACAAGTTCCAAAAATAGACCTCGTTTTGCTTTACATTGCGCACTGTTCTATGTAGTATGTGCTGGCATTTGGTTTTACCATAGACCAAAGCGCCTAGGAATTTCTTTATATAATACGGAAGCTACTGTGACCAGAATGCCAAATTAGGCCTTAATGACTGCCTGGCCCCACTCATTCGGCTCACAAACTGACTTCTTCGGATGACACCATAAGCCGCACATGTATCAATCAAAAACCGAAATTCAAATTGTTTATCCAAAAAAACAGAAAAATCATTTTGAAGGTGTTTCTTTGCAAAAAAAAAAAAACTAACTAGAGCAACGCGCAACATAATGAGCAAACAATCGAATTCAGTTCAATTAAATCGATTTGTGTAACACCGGATTCGGATGTGATATTTTAATGACCACTGTTTGTCAGTTTGGCAATCAATTTGGCCAAATCTATTAAACAAATTTTGTCGCAATTTTTATTGCGACATTTCATTGTGTCGCATTGTTTTACATGCCATTTTCGTAGGGGTGTTCTACGACTATTGTGGGTCAGTGCAAAACGTTTAGCTGAGGGCTTTCAAGGTCGCCAGACCTTGGGAATGCATTCAACGCCCCGAAAACTACAGTCTGTCCAATTTTGCATGGTCTAATAAATTGTAAACAACAGTAGCAGCGACCGAAAGTCACAATATAATTGATCTTAATGTAGGACATGAACTAAATGGTCTAAATCAAATTGAACGCATTGTTGGGTTGAGTTAAGCGTAACGCGCTGCTGGTATATAAAGCGATTCCATGGTCAAGGTATGCGTGACACAGTGACATATGTAGAGTAATTAATTTAACTGTTCAAACGAATTGACTGGATCGTTTCTTAATTGGAGGGTAATCAATGACTGTAGCTGGTGTACGCGTGCCTAAATCAAAACAAGGCAAACTTTTTAACTCGCTGGTCGATTTGGAGTATGCATGACCGTTTAGTGAATTATTTTAACAAATTTTGTTACACAATCAATTGGAATTTTATTTATAGTAATTTTTTTCCATTACAAAGAAAGCCAAAAACGTGTTGAACTTGGAAGTGTTCTTAAGCCTATGTAGGCTGCATGTCACTGTGATGTCAGTTTATTGTCAGACCATAGTGTCAGAATTCAGTCAGTAAAATTAAGTGTAAACATTCTTCGGCTTTCTACAAGCCTTAGACTAGGTAAGGTTCGATAAATGGGTACAGAGAGGACTTAATTAGTTCACTAAGCGTCAATTGTGCCTAAAATTTTCAACCAATTGCGGAACTAAACCACCGAACCATGTAAATAAATCTCAGGAGTTTGCTAAGTTCTATGTGGGCTGGTTCGGAAAGATAGCTCCCCTCTTGACGGATCTACTTAAGATCTGGGATAATGATGATATTGCCATCCTCATTGACAGTCAGCTTAAGCCGTTACAGTCTTTTGTCATCATATCTGAGCTAGTACCGCATAATCCTCAAGACTTGGTTCCTGGACACTGCGAGGTTCAAAAGAGAGGTTCACATGTCAGAGGATACTAGACATATGTACAGTGTGAGAGTGTGAGAAGATTTCGGTTGACGGAAACAATTGCAGAATCTACTCAACTACTGTGGGCTTGGTTTCAGTTTCTTTATGCTGTTTAGGCTCGCTCTATTGATACCGAGGGGCCCATTGTGGTCCCTGGTGTATTATGATTACCTTCTCCACGACTGCCAGTGCTGGGCAATCACATATTAGGTGACAAATGGATTCTACTTCCTCTTAGTCTAAATATATATACAGAAGTCGTAATGGGATATTCTTTGTCAAGCTACGTTCACAAAGTACTAAGCCTGTGTATTGGTCTCATGGAGAGCACCTTTCTCTGGTTATTCCTTCCATCTTTTCGTTGATCTTCATGTGACCGAGCACCCAGCACTGAAATATCGCCCAGTCTTTTAATGAGCATTTTTACGAGCTTGTATCTTACTGGTGTATCATGTCCGTGGCTTAATTTGTGGCATCAACATCTGAAGGATGAATTTGTCTGTTAAATCCATTTGCAGTTCATTTTTGGCATATACCGCACTTAGATGTTATTTGTGGGAGGATGAATGTACATTTATTCCGAAGTAAATGAATTCCTTATCTGCCTCGGAAGTGTAGTTCTCACAGGTTTGGACCGATTATGTAAATAGTTTGTTGTTCATAGATATCGTATACTAAGTCGTGACCTCATTCACTGCAAGAACAACTCTTTTCATGCTTTCCCTTCAGTCGCCTTAAACGCCTTTGCGATGGCTTGTCCAGATCTTCCGATCGTTCGCAAATCTCAACATTCAGTCGATGAATAGGTGGAAGAGAAGGAAGATTGACTTGAAAGTCGTTGGTGATTTGTGTGAAAGGTTGCTCTATTCTAGATCTTTAAGATCCTACTTGGTTAGTTAAAAAGGGTCCTCAATAAGAATGGACTAACACTAAAAGAAGGCGCATTCTGTCTTTCCACTTCTTAGTTTTGGCGTGTAACTGAATGTGTTCCCTATCCTAAGCAGGGGATGCCTAATCTCTGAGCGTATATTCACTATTCAGTGAAAATGTTTGTTACTTTGAAGAGGTCCTTCTACACATTCTGCTTTATGAGTAAAATTTATCCGACTTTGTCAAATACTGAGCAGAGCAGACTATCAGTGCAATGGCATATTTGCTGCTATTGTTAGTAACCCTCACTCACCGCTTTGACGTGGATAAGGTATTAAACAGAAGCCGTTGATGCCTCGATGTCAGTCACACTTATCCTCTTCATAATAGAGAAGCATTGTCCACCCAGATATGTCACAGTAATACTTAGTATCCTATATTGTCTTTGCTTAAACTTATCGTTTTCCTGTAAACCATTGGGGATCTTAGGATTCAAACTTATCCTGCGCGTTGTAGTGTGCAGTTTGTACCGTACACCGTATTTGTCGTGGTCATCTTCCTCCTGGAGGAAACAGGTACCTACAATGTTTTGTTGGAGCAGTTGGATCAGTAGTTCAGAAATTTATATAGTGAACTGAAGTATACAACACAAAGGCCACTCAAAAGCTAAAGAGAGTTTGGCCTGCACTATCCTTCTGAGACTTGTCTAACAATTTGATTGGTGGTCTCGTATCCTGATGAACTATGTCAGAAGTGGTGGATAAGCAATGTCTTAAGAACAGTTTAGCTGTCACAAGGAGGTAGCCTTAGTAGTTCATCTAAAACAGGGCGAACCGTGTTCGAGAAAGCTTCCGTGCATTAGAGACATGAGGTTCTTTGAAGTCTGGCTTAGAGAGCATTAACATACTTACGCGAAAGCCCTTTCTACCAGACAACCGATGAAAAAGCTAGAAAAGCCAAGGCACCCTAAAAATGCCAAAAGCCTGAGAGCACCCTTAATGTCTTCAAAGAAGTATCCTTTCCAGAATTACTCCTAAGTATTTCACTTCATTGAAGAGCTGGATGATGATGCACAAAGCTAAGGTCACACTGTCAAAAGCCCTTATGTCGATAACATCCCCAAAGCATATCACTTGCTCTTGGATCGGGGCTATTCAATATGTAGTCAGCAAGTTGGGTAAGTAGATTCCTTATACTTCAAGCCATAGTGAGTCCTTGAGAGCCTTTCATTCAAATGAAAGCATAGTCAGAAATATCCTTTCAAAATAGCTGCCTTAAGCCGCTCGCAAAGGACCCAGTACAATAGTTCCTTACAACATTGTTGAAGGGACCTACAATTTCACATACACAGAGATAAGTGATTTCTCATGACAGCATGCCTGTCAAACTCCTGATATTTGAACCTCGAATCCGTTCCAATCCACTGCTCGCACCACAGCCACAGCATAAGTGGTCTCCTTTTCTAAAGGTCCTGGTTCCCACGGAACGCAAGTACCCAAGCTATTAATTTGATTGAAGTATGCACCTTGTAAAAAGTAGTTACTCCCGCCCTTGTAGCTTATCGCATGCATCCACAATCAAGATGCCGCTCACGTCGATCGCAATCGAATTCAAATGACACTTATTATCGTATATGAATATAAATGCTTGATAAATTGCTGTCAGCGTTCAAATCTTTCGGATTACTGTGCGAATTGCATAACGAGCTCATAAAAATCAACTCTCTCGTATCGTGTATCCCTCCAATCCTATATCATACTAAACACCCACTTGTTATTACGTCCATTACCTACTCGAGAGTATGAACATTTGTCGCTTCGCCTCCAACATTCACAACGGGCGCAACTTATGTAAACACGTAGGTGAGAAACTGACTGACATACGTCATGAATGAATAACAAATTGTTTCGTTTCGTTTCCCTCAAACCAAACAAAAAGAAACAACAAACAGACAACAATCTCCATATAATCAAAATCATTGTCTACTTAACGGTTAAGTTTACCCGGGCCAACAGCGATCTGGCAAATTGTAGCCAAACCATCGGGTAGAATATAAAACCAAGTATCTGCCAGACAATTAGAATAGTACCGAGCTACAGCAGCAGCAGCTAGAGCGACATAACGACGCCTACGCTTCGTACATATTTATGAGATACCAATTGTATCTGCTGCTTACTGCTGGCCATTGTATGTCGACAACCTTTACGCGGGCTCTGCAATTAATTGTTGGTGTTTTTTTTTTTCCAACACTGTGTTGCACAAAACCGGCTAAAAAGCTAGAGTTCACCGAAAAAAAAAAAAAAAAAACAAGACAGACAAGATCACGGCCATGGCCAATGTCGATTTCATTAACATTTTTCGTGGGTAACTTTCTCTATTTTTAGTGTTTAGCGCGATTTTTCATTACTTGGGCTTCCATTCGTAATTTATTTCGGTTTTTTTTTTTTTTTTGAGTTTGGAGTTTGTAGTTTGTAGTTTGGGATTGGGACAACAATGATAGCACGACGATGTCATAAAAAAAATCGTTGACCCCGATTGCGCGCCGGCGCACAACACCGGTAGAACGAGCCGCGTTTAGGCACTCATCGGAACCAGTTAGTACAATAATCTAAATTTAATGAAATAATCTCTTCAAAAGAAAGCATTCACACGCACACACACACACAACTAGTGCGAACTGTGTACTCGTAGATACATCGTGTTGTATGACCCGAATCTCTCATCGAAATGCACTTTTGACTGGCGAACCCGCGCCGAGTAGTTTACAAAACCACAAAAAGTAGATCAATATGTAGTAAACCAAGAAAATGATAAATCAACTCAGGGGGGGGGGGGAGGGAGGGCGAAGCCGACATTTGGTACTCGCTCGCTTGCCTCTAAGTGCTCACTTCCGATTCTTTGCGATGCCTAATGATCGTGTTCGACATCTCGATTCTTAATCTAGAGCTTGTTACTCTTCTTGTGTGCGTGTGGTTTTTTTTTTTCCCAGATTTTCTTAAGTGGAGAAAGCATCCATCTACAAGTGTTTAACTCTCACCTGGACAGTCGGGTTATTAATCTTTTTTTTTTTTTTTGTTTTCATACAAAAAGTATCGACGAGAAACAATCCCAACACTATGCTCGCATTTTTCGTTATCAAACATCGAATCGCTTTGTGTCGCTTGCTTGTCTGAATTTTAAATTGAGAAGCCGCTTGTGTTTGTTTGTATAGCTGCTGTCTAAGCGGGGGCCTTTGGGTTTTGAGATGGAATTCGCATCGCGTGCATGTGGAATGAGAAAAGCACTTGTTGGTGGTTGGTGTTATGCTGCTGTCACATTGCCATTTGAGGAATGTGACGGCTAGGCTTTGAGGGGCACGGTGAGCTTGTCATAATGCGGTTATTAAATTCATATTTCGAAGACATTTTGGCGCCGCCATTGGAGTGGTTGGTGTTTCTTTTATTTTTGACACTTGTGACGAGATAACACGATTTGTGTGAAGCATAGGTAGAGAGACTGAGAAGAGAACGTTTTGACACTTCTATTGGGTGTTGGATAAGTGAGTGGGTTAGGTGATCAGTAGATTAGAGGTAAAGAACTTTAAAATGAAATAAAATATGTATGCTGGAGATAAGTTCTCTGTTAGGCTTCTACATTTTCTCCAACTCCTCCATAATGTGCGAACCAAACAAAACAGTCAACTCAAACTTCATCTGCCCCCTCATTGCCGAAGACAGGTGGAGCCTAAATTGCCCTATCTTTGGGGAACGAGTCTGTGAAACGACCCATCTAGTTCAGTTCGTCTATGCTTTCCACAGGCAGACTGAATGATTGGATCTAGATGGTCTGGTCCCAACTGGCGTCATCTCTAATACAGTAGGAGAAGTATTGCCAGGGATGCCACTTGTCTATGACAAATACATACGTCAGTTTCGTTCGAAAGGAAATAGTATGTCATTACTGTTCAATTTCGGAGATATGGGTACCCCACAATCCAATCACAATTCAGAAGTCAAATTTTGGTTTCCAATTCATCCAAAGTCTTTGATTTAGCGGCGTAGACGTCCAATTACGTACTGATCCAAAAGTGTTGAACCACATGATTTTGGGCTACAGGTCCATTGCGTCGAATATGTCCTTGAAGATTGTAATACGCACTGGGTGAAAAAAAAGTCGCCAAACATGACTTCCATTGAGTGTTACACTCTGGCCGGCCTTATTTTTGAAGGAAGCTTTTTGTGGAAATAGCATCGATTCAAGAATGATTTGTGGATTCTTTCTGATGTGATGCCAGTTGTGTAGAACTTCTCCCTTCTGGGGTAATTTATGATCAGTCAGGAAATAGAGAGAAAGTGGGGAAAAAACAAAATTGTACATACATAACATAAGTATATCGAAATCTTTTCGATCTCCCAACATCCAAGCACAAAATTGGTTAGTTAGGGAGCCATCAAAGCCAGAGCAATGCCTTTTGGACATCAACTAATACGGTATCCAATTATAGCTCTCATCTTTGTCCCAGAAGAGGGTAATGAACATACTAACAAGGGTCTACCCTTAATGGCTGTATAGCAAAACTGGTCGATAGTCCGCTGCATACACCTTTACACCTGGTTCAAATAGCAAACCGGATGCTGAACCTTCTTACTAGGATAAAATACATTATAGGCTTACGCCTAGAGGATGCCTATTATCTTAATAAAAGCTAGAGAAGAAGTGAAAATAGAAGGTATAATCAGCTATGGCTTCAGCTGTCGGACGCCTTAGGTCCAAGGGAATCTACCAAATTGTTAAGGTTACTAACTCCACTATGTAGGCTACTATGACGCAGAACACGAATTTGTGAGCATAGATAGTTAAAAGAATATGTTTCTAAGGATAAAGGCTCCTAATTAAGAATTGTTAAAGTACAACAACCCTTGTGATACACTGTTAGGCCCCAAGGAACTTAGAGTCTTTTGCCTCATCCAAAGGTCAGTGAGAGAAGGTGTCATATGACAGAAATATCAGAGGTTAACAAGAGGAAAGTCCGTTAAGAAAACTTGTTGATTTTCTCGGATTGAAACCTTGAATCGCATGCACACTCAGCCACGGCATCCACAGATAAGAAAAGCATCATCGGAAAGTATTCTCATAGGCCACTGTTGCCTGGGTCACTGGGACAGAGACGGTATTTCGATGGAACGCTCAGCACTACATTAGCTAAAGAGACGTTTCCACAAAGAAATATCATCACCAGTTGATCGGAAAAACTATTCCTCTAAGGCAGTCTTTTTCATAAAGGACCTTCAAGCCATTTGACAAGGTCAAGGCATTGCTTCTTCTTAGTTAATACGAGTTGTGAATCCAAAGCGCAGTGCTTTTTTACACCCTATCCCTAAGGATATCCTTATTAAGTTTGACACATAGTTTGTAACATAGAGAAATATGAAAAATAAAGGATGTATACAGGGTGTCCCAGTTAAACTGTATAATCCTTTAAGGGGAGATTCCTGAAGTTCCACCTGCTTAACTGAGACACCCTGTAAAAATGATCAGCATCGGTAGCAGAGTCGATTGAGCCATGTCCGTCCGTCCGTATGTCACCAGTTTTTAGGGCTTCAATTTTGAGCTAGATTGATGATATTTTGTATAGGAGGTCCTTGGAAAATTTTTAAAACCCGCCCACTTTTCGAAAAAAAAAACCCTTTTTCCAGTAATTTTACATGAAACTCGATAAATCTTACTTAAAGTAATATGTAGATATTCTCTTACTCTACATATCTTCGGTACATTGTGTATGGTCACGCCCAGTTTTTAGGGATATTTTTTTTATCAAAAAAATGTCTTTTGAAGGTATTATCGAAGTAATAGCACTTCTTGCGAGCAGAATACAGTATATGTTGAAAAATTTACAAAATCCGCCCACTACCACGCCCACTTATTGAGAAAATTTGTGTTTTGGAGAAGTTTTATAAAATATTTAAAAAAAAGTTGCTTAAGGAAGTATATTCGTGGAAGATGGAGCTAGTATGTGCATAGGAAAGGGATAGGGTATCATACGATCCACTCCAAACGGATTGTAGCCTTTTCATATGTTTTTCTTTGCAGTAGATACTCACACAATTACAAGCATGTCCTCTCTCCAGTCTCGGTTGTTGTCTTAGCTCATTTACAAGAACCTTTTCAAAATTGCAGTTCAGACTATGTTTTAGAATCTTTTTGTGACCTTTTTATGTAAATAGTAAATACTCCTGGATGTCCATGAATAAAAAAAACCTCCTCGTTTCAAATCTTAAGCCCCGTGCTCATTAGTTGAATACCCCAACCACTGAGCCACGGCAGCCGTGTGTCTTTGTGTTCACCCTTAAGGGTTTTAGATAAACACACAACTTCATAAGGGATTGGAGGAGTGTGGTTCCTATTGCTTGCTCGTTCTTCTTCACTGCCAATAATCTAGTAATTCTCAAATTAATATAGGACTGGATCATGGAATTCATCGCTTCATTCGTGAGGTAAAGCCGGGTTTATACGAAATAGTAATTGAATTCTTTTGGTGTGCAAGCTGGACTCTTGTTCCATTTACTCCATCATCGATTGAATTTGCAAAGATAAGTTCATCCGATTCAATATTGGAACCTACCTTTATCTTTACTTTTGTCCCTGTGTCTGAATTTATTCACAACTCCAAACTAGAGACATCAATCATTTTACCACCACCACCGACCTGTCGACTGGCGAATGCCACTATAGCTTGCTCCTTAATTATGTTCGCAAAAAAAAAAAAAAGTCAAATAAAAATGCGAGAACACATTTGATTAACATATTTTCATTTTGCGATGCCATTATGTTAAGAATATAAACACTCACATGCATTTGCTAATTATTATTTAAGTTTGCCATTAACATTTGCATGTGAAATTTATTAAAAGATATTATTTACCCACGACTGTGTACTTAAGTGCACGATCCCTGGTGGGAGGGAATTAATTGCACTCTCTTCTATAAATTAGCATAAAATCATTTATTATTTAGTTTAAGGAGCAATAAAGTGTATATTTCACTTTGTGTTAACATAAATTTGTTGCCTGTGCCAAATATAACAGCAACATGGTCCCGTAGAACCCAATCAGATATAAATTTGCTTCTGAGAAAAATTCCAAGCTGTAAAACTAAGCGACCGATTAATCTTTTGCCATAGTTTAGACGCTGGACAGACAGACTGAAGCCGACATCAAAGTGAACTTGGCCAGATACGCGTAATCTCATGTTAAGAATCAGCAATCTAAGAGATCTTTATAAGGCATTTCATTTGTCTTGAGTTATCGCCAGTCGCATCTGTACATCCATTAAAGTGGTCATCTCTCAAAGTGGGCAATTTGTTTATGCCGCTTGATGCGATGTTAACAAATGTAATAATTTCCAAAAAATAAAAACACAAAAACCTATTGGGAATAATGACCTTTTTTATGCGGCTAAAAAATTACTTAATAATTTTCTCTCTAACTGTTAATTTAATTAAACACAAAAAAAAAAAAAAAAATACTAATTTGTCAAGAGCAGCAGAAACTTGTTTTCTTTTTAAATAAAAAAATATATCAATCACTTTGAATTAATTATGATTAAATGTTGAAATTTTTTGATAATTAAGGTAATTAGTAGCTAATGTTTTTTATTAATTTAAATGAGTATTTATTTTTTTATAAAATACTTGTTTTTTATATAAGTTTTCAATCTATATAGTTTGGCTTTAGACACCAGGTGGTGGCAAATAATTATGACAATTTGTTGGCAATAAATATGGCACAAAATTGTGATTTATATGGCAACATATTAAATATATGACGTCGTATGAACGGTGAATGCTCCAAAAGTAGCTCCTGCTCTCGCTGTGATCAGTCTCTTGGAAGCACTGAACTTGGGATGTACTTTAGCTCTGTCTTCTCAGCTCTCAGTAAGCCTTTAACTTAATTAATTAAAGTGAAGGCCCGCTTTTTTCCTTCAAGACTCTGAAGACTCGCCATTTTTCGGTGTTAACATTGGGCGTTCTGCCTCGTTATCCTGGATAGGAATACGTCTTTGGTCATGAGTTCTTCTTCGGAGATGAAGGTGATAAATGTGAATGACTTTGGAGTTTCATCACCCCGATTCACTCGCAAGTTGAAACCTTTCCATGGCTTTGTTCCCTTTACCGCTGACATGAGCCATTCCTTGGTTTCTGTGTCATGGCAGATGAATGAGAGCCATCCAAACCACCATTTTGCTGTTTTGCTGCAACGTTTACTGTTGCTTGACCCGGCTTTCATGGCATCCTTCTTCCCTTGTTGGAGGGCTAAGGCATACCGTTCCTCTGAGCCTCTTTTAATGGAGATAGGGAGGGGTTGTCTTTTGTCTCCATTTCGGATAACGGGGATGGAGTAGAGATTACTCATCTGACACCGTATTCGTGCTCTTTACTTTATTTTGTTTTTGTTTTTGTCCATAGTAGATCCCACGAGTAAGGCAAGAAGAGGTGAGTCCAAAAACGAATCTTTTAAAATAAATGCCAAGAATCAATCTTTTGTTTTACTATACAGATAAGCCGATGAAATGTAATTGTTATTTATCTTTTTACTCGTGAAAAAAGTTCCTCTAAATGAATCATCTTTTTTTAGGTTCCACAGTAGTGGAGCTGGTACAAAACCTTCCGGAACACCGCCTGTGTAGTTAATCCGTCTCATTACAATGATGATAGGTGTATCCAACTTTGTTGTATGATGACTTGTCATATTTAAGCTGAGGTCTGAGTTGAGCAATAAAGTGAGGTCCTTTTTATTATTACGGTGCTGAAGGGGGTGAGCACGGCGTAATGGTAGTCTATTTGGTTCCACCTTCCAGCTGGTTTCCTTTGTCACCAACTGATCTGCAGAAGGATACATCAACTGAAAGACTACAGCCCCTTTAGAGAGCTTGACTTTCATCTCCTATTGTGCAGCTTTCCTTTTTTGGTTTCCTCTACTAGGAACTAGGACTAATTCGCACTCATCAAAAATAATCTCCTTTCTGTACTGTAGTGTCAGTACTGGTGCACCATTTCAAAGACTTCAGTCGGAAGGCACGATTGGCACCAGTATAGCTTAAGCGCACTAGTCTCGGGTTATCTCTCTGGGATGGGTGACTTTGTCTGGTGCTGGGCACCACGCTGAGCAGGAGGAGGCTGGCATCACTGCATTTTATAGCGCCGAAACAAGTAGCAAGTACTATAGTATCTTGGGACCCAAGATCAATAGGAATACAGCTTCCATTTCTTTCCCAAACAAAAGGCAACAAGCCCTGTCCAATGTGGGACTCAAATCTATCCATTCGTTGCAACAATCGAAAGTCAACTTTATAAATACTCGTAGTGGCTACTTCTGATGGATGTATCTTTATTTTTTTTTCGTCGAAATTGTCAAGAAACCCATGAAAATATGTAAATTAAATCCGGTTTCTATTATCCAGACATTAATCAAAAGAAATATTCACAGTAGGACCACCCAAGCTTATTAACTCTATCATTTTGCCGGCACTTGCTTGACGCCCTATAATACAAAGAGAGGGAGAGCGACTCCATTCGCATTCGCGAAACCAATTCCCAAATTCAAAGAAGTATAAAACAATTGAGGTCAAGTAATTATTAATTATAAATCATTCTTAAATTCAGGTAAGTACTCTGCATGCTCATGCTCACACACAGAATGGACGCACGGTCTCAATCATTTTATTATTTATTCATAAAATTAGAACCGAAAGCGCGCATCAGGGTTCTTGTGGATTTCGTACATAAATATTGACACAGATCTCGTCAGAAATAATACCCGAGTACAAATACGTTTTTTTTGGCTTGTTTTTTGGGGGTTTTATGGTATTTTTGGAATTTTAAGTATTTTTTCGCTTAAATTCTTAGATGGAGAAGTATTCTTTGGGCTAAAATTGCCTTGGGCTTCTTTTCTACTTCGCAGGTGCTGAAGAGTACCTGGTATTTGTTTTTTAATAAAATTTTAGGAGCAAATCTGTCGAGTGTGTCATTTTAAGTTCGATATGGCAACGTTAACCTCAAAAGGTTGTTGTGTAATAAATGATTCGGAGAAAAGGGTACCTTGTGATTGTTTGAATTCAGTGAAATGGTCATGTGAACATGGGCTCTTTCGAAAATATTTATAGAAATGCTACAAGCCGCCTGGAATGGATCGTATGATAGGAACTATGTATTACTCGTCCCGGGAAGTAAATCAATCAACGGACCAACGAATTTCAAGTCGAAATCCACCACCTCTTCATCGACTTTAAAGCCGCCTATGACAGCATTCATCGTCTTGAGCTCTACCAGGCGATGGACCATTGTCGGGATACCGACATAACTTATCCAGATGTGTAGAGTAACGCCGGAAAACGCGCGATGCTCTGTGCAACTTGGTAACAACTCTTCGGAGCTCTTCCAATCGTGCACCGGATTCAGGCAAGGAGTTGCGCTGTCATGTGATTTCTTCAATATCATTTTGGAGCAGATATTGCGCAGGGCAGGTGTCAAAGCACTATTTTTCACAAATCCGTTCAACTGCAGGGAAGATCCCGACAAGCCGTCGTAGAGGCGTTTACGGCTATTGATGAGCAGGCGGAACGAGTTGGTCTTGAAGTGAACGAGGACAAGACGAAGTACATGTTATCAACAAACAAATTAAGGTGGTCACCTACCGCAGAACAAATATTAATCCTACAAATGACACCTTTGTAGAGATCCGACGAAGAATAACCCTAGCAAACCGCTGGGTTTTATGGTACTACTTCGGTTTGGCGAAACAACTGGGTTCAAAACTCCTAACTCGACGGACCAACTGAATGCTCTATAGAACGATCACCTTACCAGTCCTGCTGTATGGAGCCGAGTGATGGACGATAAGTAAGAAAGGGACCTTCGAGCGAAAATTCGAGGAGGGCGAACTCTATGTGCTGTACCAGGATGTGGATGTAGCTCGGCTTGGTCAAATCGAGCGAATGGATAACAACGCTCCAGCCAAGAGGATCTTCGAATCCCAGCCCCCAAGTTCGGGGGGTTGAACCTCCGGTACAAAGACCAAGCTGTCGCGGATGCCAGAAAACTTGGTCTTCACAACTGGAAAGCAACGATGTCTCAGGCAGTGACTCTACAAGGGTCGGGAGTCCTTTAAGTAAGTAAGTTAAGTAAATCAAGTTGTAAGGATATATTAGGCAAGGAATAATGCGAGGAGAGTATGCAACAAATAAATGTATCTCTAGCCATAACCAGGCATAAAGTTTAGGACTCAGTCTTATTGAAAGTAGAGGATAACAGAACAGCTGCCGGTCCATACAATCTGGACGTAGGAATACTTCAGACTCAATGGGCGACGAGAGAAACCAGCTCTTTAGTGGAATGGCAACGACAAGAGGTTGTGATGGATCCTTGCAACGGAAAACCTGGATCGGTGACCAGTTTACTGAAGTCGCAGGTGGTCACGTCGACAACAGAGTTAAAGTACATACATTGACAAGATACATAGGCCAACTTTAAAGCGTCGTCTGCAGCACGTCGAATAAGTATAGAAGGACAAGGCTGCCCTTACACGGATCATGGCAAATATAGGAGGACTAAGTGCAAGGCAAGGCTTTTAGCTGCCTTTTCAAGTATTGTATTGTGTATCAAAGATGATCTAGGGCTCCCAAATATGGACAGATGCCATGGAAAGGAAGTCCTCCAGAACGAAAATGGAAAATGCCTTACTGTGGACTAGGTTCAACAACTTAATTATATCGTGAAGTGAATTACCCACCAAGATCGTGCGTTTTGACGCCACTCGATGTAAGGTCCTTGGTGTATGCTAATAAATCGCAAACTATTTAGGTCAGGAAAGCATATACTTGTATGCAGTGCGTTATTGGTGAAACAGTGCTTCAAGTGTGAAAAAATTTACCAAGGGGATGTGCCACTCAATTGCTTTTGTCATAGTTTCAATGACCACTTTACTTGACATCAAAATCCGAGAAGGCGGAATCTCTATCGACGTTACATCACCTTTTTTTTTTGTTCTGAAACTCTGAAACTAAATACTTTAACACTATACCAAATCGACAGCCAAACTCACTTTCTTCAAAACCTAATAAATTAACATCCACTCATCGAATTTTTATGGCAGTTCCAAAATTCATGCAAGTACGTCTCGCAATTTATTAAACAGTCCATGTTTGTTAAAAAACCGATCGCGATAACAATGAAACCGGAGCTTAAGCTGCCACTGAAATATTGCCTAGACTGACTGCCGATGGACAAAGTTTAACTGAGTGGGAAGGACGAGTTTAGAACACACCATCTCACCCCCATCCAGCAGCTCTTATTGCCACCTGACATGCATTCATTTTAATTTCACCAATTTGGCATTATTGTTCACCTGCATCAGATTGTGCATCAGATCACTGAGAAAAAACTGGGACGTCTTTTGTGCGAGTGTATATCCGATACTGAATTTTGTTGATGTAATTGTGTTAGTAGAAATCAATATTAAAAAAGAAGAAAAAAATTTATATAACCTGGATGGATTCAGTGCTGAATTTGAAAATAGAGAGAAAAAGAAAGGAGGTGGTGTAGCCATGTTTATAAAAAAGTATTTAAATTACGAAAGGCTTAATATTGCCACAAAATCGTACGAAAATTTGACAGTGAAGATATTTTCAGCTTCAGAAAACAAAATAGTTAGTGGAGTATACCGACCTCCAAAGAATAATAAAAATGAATTTATTAGTGAGTTTGAGAAAATAACAAATATGCGACAGCAAAATGGTATAATAATATTGGGTGATATTAACATAAATGTTAAAGAAAGTACTAACCCCGTCGTTCTTAATTATCTGGAAATGTTAGCTTTTAATGGGTTGTCCAACATCATCACAGGAGCAACCAGAATCGATCTACATGCAGGAACAAGCACATTAATTGATCACATTCTAGTGAATCTAACAGAGCATAAACTATTTTCAGCTATAGTTAAGAATAATATATCGGATCATTATAGCACTATATACGGAGTCTATGATAATATGATATGCTCTAATGAGAATCGTTCACCTTTGCGATCAGTCATAAGCACTTCTCGAGTAAATCAACTAATAAGAGCCACAGACTGGACCCCAATACTGGAAAATAATAGCGCGGACGCACTTTTTAACGCCCTAGCTGATAAAATGACAGAAATTTACGAAAACTCAACAGCTATGCGAAGAATGAGAGACAAAAGGAGAAATGCCGCATGGATTACTAGGGATATCGTTAATAGCTGTAAAGAAAGAGATATTCTGTATCGCAGATGGAAAAATAACCGAAATAACCTGACATATGAAAATGAGTATAAGATATTTCGAAATCGAATCAACAAACAAATATCGAGGAGTAGGGATTCGTATTATAAAGAAAAGTTTGCGCAAACAAAATCTGACCCAAAAAAAACCTGGTCGTTAATTAATGAAGTATTAGGACGTAGAAGAATGTCACTGGATGAAATGATCCTTAAAAACTTCCCCCCAAGTACGAGCGCAGTTGCACTAACAGAAGAATTTGGTGAACACTTCTCGCGACAAGCAGATTCTATTATCCACAAATGCAACACAACTGCAGGTAACCATCAAAACATGACAATACCGCATTCTATTTATCTAGGAGAAACAAACGAGCTAGAGGTAGTAAATCTGCTAAATAGATTAAATGTCAAAAAAGCCCCAGGAATAGATGGTATTCGTGCAATTGACTTAAAAACACATGCCGATACTTTTGCTCCAATAATCACGAAACTAATTAACATAAGTCTGGAGACCTCAACAGTACCAACAAAGCTCAAAGAGGCACTTGTTAGACCAATCTACAAGGGAGGAGCCAAAAAAGAGATAGCAAACTATCACCCAATAGCAATATTACCAACTATAGAGAAAATGCTGGAACAAATCGTAGCTGATCGCATTTGGCAATTCATCGAAAAACACAATTTAATAAACAAAAATCAGTACGGCTTTCAAAAAGGAAAAAGCACAAACAAACTTCTCGGGAATTTCGCTGACCTAGTCAACAGCAGCCTTGCAAAGAAATACCACGTCTTAGTCCTGTTCCTCGATTTTAGTAAAGCATTCGACACACTCGATCATAACAAGATAATTAGTGCTTTAGAAACAGCAGGAATTAGAGGAACATTAGCAGAATGGTTAAGAGATTATCTACGAGCGAGGACTTTTAGAGTAAAAATTAATGATTATCTTAGTTGCGACTACAAGGTGCAATATGGAGTTCCACAAGGGTCAAAACTTGGCCCTCTATTGTTCATTTTGTACACAAATGGTATGCTGAATTGTCTTACACGGAGTACAGCATTTGCATACGCTGACGACACGGCTATAGTTGTTTCTCACAAAAATTTAGAAGAAGCAGCTAGAATGATGCAGACTGAGCTCGACGAAGTAGGAAGATGGTGCCACGACAACGGGCTTGTGCTTAATGTATCTAAAACAAAAGTGATGCATATTCGCAGCCCACAATACCCAACAACAGAAATTAGACTTCAAGCTTACAATTGCACCAATCAAACCACTTCTGATGTCATAGAGGTAGTGGAGACGTATAAGTACCTTGGCATTACCATCGACAAACATTTTCTGTGGGAAACCCACATCAATGACTTACGGAAAAAGCTGAGAGGATCCATGTTTGCATTGTCTTGTATGCAATACAAATCAACGAATAGCGTTCAAAAGCAAATATACCACGCTCTTATTGAGTCAAGGCTTAGATATGGTATCCTAGCTTGGGGAAATGCTGCAGATACGCATATCGATAAACTGCAAAATATCCAAAATAGAGCTATCAAACTGCTGCAGCGAAGAAACATGGCAGAAAACAACGCAAAGATACTAAAGGTGAAGCAGATATTCAAGATGACAGCAGCACTGGAGTATTACGATGAAGATCGGCTTCGAATACAAATCAATCACAATTTCAACACGAGAAGACAAGCGAACGGGATGTACTGGCTTCCATCTTACATCAACGTTTACGGCAGGAGGCAATTGATGTACACGGTCCCAAACATCTTAAACGATCTCCCTCAAGCCCTAAAAAATATTTTGTCAATCAAAAAAAGAAAAAGAAAATTGAAAGAACATTATTTAGAACAAATTACTTAACAAAATAAAAAAAAATAAAAAAAAAAAAAATAAAAATAAAAAAAAAAATTAAATAATAATAATAATGAAAAGTCAATACTTAATGAAATTGTTAATCACTTAGTCCAAAGTTCACTTTGATAATTTAATATATATAATAACTTGTAAAGTACAGTCTCCTGCAGATAAGCCACTTCGGCTTCGCAGGTTTATAAACATTGTTAAAGAAAAATCTATTTGAATAAAGAATATCTAAATCTAAAAAATCTAAAAAAAAAAATTTTATGAAAGTCCATAAATTTAATTATCGTATCGCACGGATTAAGCTCACTCACTACATATTTACTGCCACTATTATCTCTTCATTAGTGGTGGCGTGTCATTAACACTTGAAACAATTTATATTGCCGGCACTTGCCAGCAAACAAAATCAAATTTCATTGCAATAAGACCCCACCATTGCCCGCTGCCCAAACAATTTAGCATGTATCTGTTAAATCTTTTATTGTTCTTTGGAATGTCAGATACTGTTTTGCATCGGATAGTCGATAAAAATAAAAATCACAGAATGTTGAAAAAGAAATTGCCAATAAAAAATTCATGGTCGGCAAAGTGCAAAAAAAGCAAAAAAAAAAAAAAATCAATATTAATTAAGTATCCATCGATAGATGGAGCTGTCTTCATTAGGAATCAAAACATTACTCATTGATGAGTTTTTTTTTTTTATTTTTTTTGGTTTTCTTTTTGTTTTAAGGTAAATTTTTGAAAAAGTGCATGCTCTCGAAAGTGTGTCAGATTTTTTTTTTTTTTGCAATCAAACGCACACACCGAGAGCGATGTGGTAAAAGTTTGAAAATTAATATTCAATTTATGATTTCAATAAGCTCAAAGACGTATGTTAATCATTGCAATGCGCTGTGTGGCAACTTTGGTTCATTAACAGCATCTGTCGAGTACAAAAATATGAAAATAATGAAGGCTCAGGCAAAATGATTACGACCAAGGGAATTAAAGTGGCAAAATTGTATTATTTGTTGACACTGTTGATACCATCATAAACAAGCTGTACTCAGTCTGTCAAGTGCTGTCAAGTGGGTTGAAGTGTTTTTTTTCTTTTCTGTTTATCGGTCGATGTGCGAAAATATTTCAACAAAGCAGCAAAATGTTGGGCAATAAAAGTGCAGGAGTTTGGTGCGAGTATATTTGTTTCAAATTTTTGCCTGTGTAGTGTGAATTCTAGACATAATTGTACGGCAAATTTGAAGGGAACGAAAGCATTCACAGCTCAGCGACCTGCAACTCAGGTAGATAGTCACTTTAACCTGCGACACTGTGAATGCGATTAAGTACAAAGTAGAGTACAGGATGATTCAGAACACTTCCTAAGCAAATGCACCAATCTCTGCTTCAAAAGAATGACAGTCTAAAATCTATACGACTTGTTAAGAAAGCCACCGGACTAAACCCTAAGCTTCATAAAGTTATCTGGAAAGCCGATTCAGCAATTTTGTATCCCCAATCCATCCTGCTTTGATGTTTTCTATTCATTTGAAGACTTTCTTCATTCTCACTCAGGCTCCACATACCAGTTGCAGCTAAGATTTTCCACCTACGACCTATCACACTTTGTACAACACCACTCTCAGGTATTACTTCGTGGATTAGTTTCAGCCATTTACTTGGCCATTCTTGTCCTTGCTCTTATTAGAGAATCTACCATAATTGCTTTGTCTCTTTGTATTTTGTATTTTGCTTCTCTTTGCAGTAAAAACGATGAGTCTTATTCGCATCCAGCAGAAGCTGGCTATTCTGCCAATTGGTGTATGGGAGGCATCTATAAGTTAACTCTAGGCATAAATAGCAGTTCCTTGGCTTTCCTTAGGCAACATTCTTAAAAGCAGAAAGAGTATATATGACGCCTTAAATGTGATATGTTATCCTTTGTCAACCCAACCAATTTGTCATCTATGCATTAGAGTAAATTGAACATACAACTTTTTATCTCCTTATATCCACGACTAAAAAAATAAATAAATATTAGGCCGTAAGCAGCCCATAGAGGGCCAAGGCCTAGCTTCTCACAACTGTACGTATTGTGCGTGGTATACATTTCTGTACGTACAGAAGGGACCTACAGTTTTATGCCGTATCCAAAGGGCAGGGGGGTTTTTGAGAAGCTTTCTCATGACAGTAAATACTCTTGGATGTTTGTCAGACGCTCGCAAGAGGTGGGGCCGTGAAAAAAACTTTGGTGGTATTTTCCTGGATTCGAACTCGGAACCCCTTGCGCAGTAGTCCAACGCACTATCCACTGAGCCACGAATAAGCACTGTTTCCATCTCACATATATCCTTTAACGTCTCGGTGGGCATAGACTGTGAACAACTTCTGCACGCCATCTTTTTCGAACTACTGCAATGCTTTTGACCAGCCAAAGCTAAATGCTAGTCACTGTTGGTGATTTTAATTGTGTCCAATTCTCTTCTAAACGTTTCACTGGAACTACCATCGTTCTCTCAGTTCTCAGTAGACCATTGTACATTATTCTCATAAAATTGGATCGAGGACGGAGCCCTGTGGAACTACAAAGATTATACTCTGTTAACTCCTTATACTAGCACTCTTTGATAGAATGTAATCACACCGCAATACTGTTGATTCATCATCTCCATGTGGAACCCTGGATTAATTGCCGGGCTTTGACACCATCATTCCAATAGACTCTATTGTGGACCTATCAATGACCAAGAGTAATTTACTAGATGTAGAAACTTCTTCTGAAGTAAAATACCTTCACTATGGCGTTTGTTTTGGGTTTATGGACCAATGTTGAGTCCGTGCTGTGTGTGTAGCATTCATGATTCATGTTTGTAAATCAATGCCTAGGTAACATTCTAAGGATATACTGGCCAAATCACATCTCTAACAAGAAGCTGCATCAAAGGACCATACCTGCAGAAACTCATAGGGAGTGGATTAATCGAAACTTTCGAAAAGGTGACAGATCCATAGGAAGGCATGTACAATGCGATGGAACTCCTTAGCATAAGAAGGTCGTCGGAGAAATGCACGACATGAAAGAATAGAGGCGCGAAGTCCCGTAACTTTTGGAAGAGTCGGAGAGAGCTGAAACTCATTGCTAGAAATCGTACTCAATAAGCTAAATAATAGCTAGAGAAATACTGGAGCGAATCAAAGATCAGCTTGATGACACACTCGACGCCGAATAAGCAGGCTTTCGATTTTTCGGATCCTCCTGTGTCGACCACATCAACACCTTGCGGATCATGATCACCACTTCACCTGCTCTTCATCGATTTTGAAAAGGCGTTTCATAGTGTATCGGGAATTTATTTGGCGTGCCTTGCGCAGGAGAGGCATTCCGGATGCATTAATAGCAATTATTAGGGCTACATATGATGGGTCCACATGTCACGTCTTGCACAGTGGAAAGCTATCTGAGGAATTCGAAGTCCAAAGTGGGGTTCAACAAGGCTGTAAACTTTCACCAATACTGTTCTTATTGGTGATTACCGATGTGCTGAATGCAGCCTTATCAACAGGAAATGGATGAATTCGATGTTGTATGCCTTCTGTATCACAGAATAATGGACCTTCACCAAATGACAGCAAATGTGGAGAGGAAAGCAGACGTCGTTGGGCCGAAAATCAACTCGGAAAAACAAAAATTATCAGCCTAGGATCGAACTTATCAACTCATGTATGCATTGCTCGACAAATAGTTGAGAGAGTAGAGAGTATCCAATACCTTGGGAGTATTGTCTCGACCGATGGTGGAACCGAACTGGATATAGCCAGCCCAATAGGTAAAGCAAAATCTGCGTTTGGAATGCTATCCAAAGTTTGGCAAAGTAATGCAATTAGCCTAAACACCAAGCTACGACTGTTCAGTTCCAACATTGAATCCGTGCTGCTATATGGATGTGGTACCTGGAGAGTGACCGTCACTATCAGGAGGAAGCTGCAAACGTTTGTCAATAGCTATATCGTAAGGATATTCTGGCCATACCGTATCTCTAACAGCTTGATCAGAAAACGGGCCATGAACCTATAGGCACAACCCTACGACAGTAGATTGGTCACACTCTCCGAAAGGGTGACAGATCCATAGATAACCAAGCGATGCAATGGAACCTGTATACCTAGGATGGCAGGATACGAGGCGGTCCTAGTAGTACGTGGCGCAGAACAGTGGAGAAGAACGCACGGCAACTGGTAAAGAGTTGGGGGGAGCAAGGGCACATTTCCAGAAATCGCACACTATGGCGCGTGAGCGTTGTAAAATTGTATTTTCTAGGTTTCGAACCCAACGGACTAACCACTGAGCTTCGATGGTATTTTCTGGGATCTAAACCTAACACCTTATACACTTACCACTGAGCCATGGCATCGACTTGAAATACCCCAGTATAATAGTCCTTACAGCCATCAGTTTCCAGAGCAATTACGCTGAAGCAGAGCATCATCTTTTCTCAATGAACTAGCCTGTAGCTTGGCTCATCAGTTTTGGCTCTGTAGTCATGTCATGTCCGCCTTTGTGGATAAAATTTCTTGTTTTCTGGCAAAATGTGAAAAATGTAAATTTTTCGCAAATATTTGGGTTGCTGTCCAGTTGAACCCATCCATTCAGGTGTGTGGGCAGCGTCGAATAATTTCTGCATAACTCTGTTCGATGACCTGCCCCATGGGTGTTTTTTTCTTTTCGAAAATTACTCCAACTCGTTCCAAGAGTGCTCTGAACTGTTGCGTGCTAAGTGGTTAAACATCTAGAAAATTTAGGACTGCCCAAAAATTATTCAAATTACACCTATTCGTGCGTACGAGTATGTAGAACGCTGTTCGATTGTCTCTCAGTAACGACTTCCTTTCGATGCACAATTTGAATATCGCCTACCCGCAGGCCAATTTCACAGTTCATCAAAGCGATTTGTTTATAATTTTAAAGTAGCTATCTACCACCAGAGTGTACTTCCTCATCGGCGAGAGATACAATCATCGACTTAAAGTCGAGGTCATCACTCATTGATAGGCTGTTGAAACTTGGATCTTTTACATTCAACTGACCCAAAGAGTGAACGTTTCAATAGATAGATATGGGAATCATTCATACATTAAATCGAACTCGAACATATACGCCACTTTCGATTGGCAAACAGACGGAATACATGATGCGGTGTAATCGTTTTTAAATTGCTGTTTATAATAACCAAAAAAGGGGGTCATTCACTGGTCGCGCCGTTGCTCAAATTACCCGACAGCTAAGATGGTCACACCGAACGAAATGGT
Organism: Chalcosyrphus nemorum; assembly: GCA_949716465.1. Taxonomy (NCBI): domain Eukaryota; kingdom Metazoa; phylum Arthropoda; class Insecta; order Diptera; family Syrphidae; genus Chalcosyrphus; species Chalcosyrphus nemorum. The sequence goes on along the minus strand of OX454333.1, from coordinate 39,836,590 downwards.
CTTCTTTTTCTTTCTTTTCTTGTTCTACCTTTCCAATTATAGAAATATAAAAGCACAGACAATAAAAAAAAAGCGAAAAAGAAGCGTTAAAAATGACAATCGGCCTGCTTTTTAGCCTGAAAACAAAATACAAAATCAAATATCGCAAAGAAAGAGCTCTGCACTTTGCTGAAAGAAAGAACTGATGACGTACACTTGAGTTTGACTGTAACGACGTCGTACAAAAAGAAGAACTCTTTCAAGATTAGCTCTTTTGTTGGTCTGCTTTTTTTATTAAGTGCAGTCTACATTTGTGCTTCTTTAATTGTTTTGCAAATTTGTAACTTGGCCAAATTCCTTCGCGCTTTTGGCCAGACAAAACGCACAAAGAAGAACGAAGAGAGAGAGGAAGAGTGTTCCAGACAAGAGAGACACTGTAACAGTACCCCAAAAAGCACTGAATGTCATATTATTTGGTTCATCTTGATTGATTCTTAATTGTTGTCGATTATTTGCAATTATTAATGTTTTAGTTGAGCAATATTTTTTTTAATTTTTAGTTTTTGGGACAAAATTAATGACTGAATTTATGGATCATGGCGTAAAGAGGCTGGCTAGTTAGTATCCTGATTTACAAATTGAACGTGAATCTAAAATTTACCAAAAAGGCGTGGTATAGGGGAAGTTTTGTTTTCGTGAAAATTGTTGATATTGAGATTTTGTCAAATTTTGATATCACTATTCAGCCTTAAGTGCAGCTTGACTGTTGCTACGACTCTTCCACCTATTCGTAAAGATGCGACGGAGGCATGCTTGTCCAATGAGTGCCTTGAGCCTTGTTTTGTCGTCTTCCACAAATACTTGATCCTTGATCGGTTTTGGGACCATCTGTGAAAATTCAACTACACTCAATTCCTAGGTTAGACCCTAGCCGAGCCAGTCCTGAATACGAAGAAAGTCTGCCTCATGCTTGCGCCACAGCTGAAGCCTGTCATAGTATCATATGACATACCCATAAAACCGGAGTCATAGGGTAAGTGCCGTGCAAGATCATTGATGTCCAGATATAAGCAGTTTGTCTGGAGCAGACCCTGGGGTACTCGAAAAGGCTCCTGTGCACTGGAGACATGCTTCTCTTTGTAGTTTGGCGCAAGAGACAACCACGTAACCACACTGAATGTAACATACCAGTTTCGTCGGGTATTCCAATTCGATTAAGACTAGTACACATGTGGTGTATCTGATTTCCTATACAATAAGTCTCTAGGAGAAGACTATAGGCATTCACTTTTGACTCAATAAAAGTAGTATCAGTTCTTCTAAGTGATTCCAGTTTGACTTGTCTGTCCTTTTTAAGGACTTTAACTAATTTACTAGTAGCACATAGACTTTCGATCTTTTCACAAAAGGCTCTAAAGAAAGAAGGATTCCTGTCCCTCTTCTCAACATGTCTTCAGAAGTTTTCTAGTTTCTTTCTTTAGTATTTGAAGATCTGAGTTCCACCAAGGAACTGGAGACCTGCAAGGACTTGTTATCACTGGACATGTCAGCTCAAAACATCTGATGAGGTTGCCAGTCATGTATGTATGTATGCATCCTTTATCTATGAAAGTAGCCCCGTCTAATGTTGACAGTTCATAATCGCAGCTGATTTAAAATTGCACCTGTTGTTGGGGTCTCAATAAATCGACAGTATGCTATTCAGGACTGCTTCTTAGCTCTTTCTTGTGGATACTTAGCGGTGCGAAGTTATGCCTGGCTCCATGCTCATATGCCTGTTTTGCTGTCCCGGTATTCCCGGTCAATGTATTTCTGCACTTTCAGCGTCATATCTTTTAAAGTTCTGTGCTCCGTCAACTCTCGGTTTCCTACAGATGCGCCTGCATACTTTAGGTGGATGACCTATGCTGATTGGATGAAGAGGCACTGTATTACGTAGCCATCGGAGCTTCATATTTTATGCATTCCAGCAACAGTTAAAGCAGAATGAGTGGTCTTCAATACTGTATGTGTGGAGGTGTTACCAGAAGCTTCCAAATTTTGCTTAACCGAGTTTTCTTTTGGTCCGGTTTGGGCCTATGTTCGCCAGTAGCTTATACATATGCCCACCGACTGTTCCAGCGCCATCGGCATTTGCTCTGATGGCCCTTCTCTCTTGATTGTCGCCATTGTGTATCGATGACTTGCTAACTATTTCAAGTAGGCTTCCTTTTGACTTGGTCGGTCCTTCAGAACTTGTTTTTAGGCTGTGTGTTGGGGCAACGCACTTCTGTGGGCTAGGTGCTCTATAAAGTCCAGCCTACGTTCAAGCAACACTTCTAGTTATTATTGATGCTTGTTTATACCAGGCGCTCGACTTATAAGAACAGCTCTCGTTTTGTGTTATCTTAATTCCAGTCCTAATAAACGTAACCAAATTTGTATGTCTTTATAATCTTGTTGTAGTGCTGGTACACCTCTTGGGCACCATGTGTGCAGTTCCCCAGCTTTTATTATGTTCAATTGAACTGGACCCTAAACCGAACCCTGTGGGACTCCTCATGTAATTGTGTGTGTTTTTGGCTGTAGGGAGTTTGGTACTCGCACATCCCTCAACGCTGTCATAATGCGGCTCCAGTTGGCCCATCTGATAGCTCGTTTATACATCTTAAAGCAGTCTTTTTATGGCTTCCATTACTAACACCTGGAGCACATATTCAAGGTCTCTTGATGAGTCTATTAGAGAGTTGTATTATTTAACCGGGAGACACATCTATATAAGCGATACCAAAGTCTTCTTTTGCGTCTAATTAAGATCAACTTAAACATCCGTTGAGAAATATTCTCCAAGGCTACAGTCTTCCTCCTCCAGATCAATTGTTTTCCCCTGACTATGTCCTTCTTTTTTCGCAAAATAACTCCATCAAGTAACTAATTACAGAGTAAAAGATACTAACGAATTCCAATCAAACACATAATACCAGCTCAAGTAATTGCACATCTGTTAGCAAATAATTTAAAAAAAAAAAATTATATATTGTATCCTCCGCGGAGGTCGAAAGTTTAGCGCTTCTTCAGCAGACCCAAGATTATGGTGTTCGGGCGAAAATTACTATCTTACCACGCTACATTACCGAGGGCATACCACAGAGGTTAACACAAAAGACAGGCACAAATTTACCACCGAGACATCACCATTAAATCAACCGGCAGCAGCAACACCACCAGCTAAATAGAGATAAATGCGAATGGAGTCCGGGTCATTGGCACACCACCTCTATCCAAAAAAAAAGAAACCTATCTTAAAGTTCACATATAGGCTTCGCGTACATGGATAGCACAAGAATTTAATCAGCGTGTGGTCAAGTTATGTGCGATACATGAAATTTCGAAACCGCACTTGGATCGATCGTGAACTTGACCAAATATTTAAGGAATCTTCTTCTTCTAGTATTTCGACGTAATATCATTAACTATGTTCTCTCTGTGTTTTTTTTTTTTTGAATTTAAAATTTAAATTACGCGGCGATTACATCACTGGAAGATTACGAGGCGAAAATTGTACGCTATGACGAAATAGTCATCACTTCTTGAAGCCAAAGTCAATTTGAGCGTGAATCATTTGATGGAAATCTTAATTGAAATCTCGGAATAGTAGGGTTTATGCGTACAAAGACCTTGTGTGTCAAGGTCATACATTGTTTGCCATTGAATTGGATTCTTTTTCTTCTTCCTAACGAACTTTAGAACGTGCAAATGGGTAAAACCCAAAAATGATGAGACAAAAGGAAGTTTAGTACTTAAATTGTATGGACCAGTCTCTTTGGACAGGAAACCTGACAAAGGCTTATAATTTGGATTCCGATTGACAACGTCACCCCGGAGGCTATTATCTAAATTCGAAAGAATCTCTTGTGGGTGTCATGGATCGCCTTTTAAATACTCATGCAAGAATATGACTAATCCTCAGTGCTGCAAAGTTGAGTGATATTTGTTTAGCCAATGGGACAAAGTAGGAAGTGTATTTTTGTAGAAACAGTACTTGTAACTAGGAGGCAGTTTATCCTGACAAGTAGTTGATGACGTTGGTATGAAAATTGCTCATAAAGCTGCTTCGGTGATAAAGGATCTTTTGTGCCAACACAACTCTTTCCCTCCCTTACTGCTTCTTCTACGCAGTTACTGCTCATACGCCTGCATTCTACCAGCCCTTCAGCTTCTCGGGGTCATTTGCTCGCCATTTGCACATTCTGATAAGTTCCTTGTTCTTCTATAGCTTGGCACTCCATCTCTCTACGCTCTATGTCCTTCAAAGTGCTGGCAGAATGAGTCTTGTACTTATGGGGATACTCCCGGAAGAATTCGGTTCTCGATAGAAATTTCGTTATGTTTCTAATAATCCATCGAACAACCTCAGAGATCAATGTGCATGAGCATCGCTTTTTGGTTGTAATGTTGCCATTCAGCTTTTATGGCTTCTATTGAGGCTGTGATGTAGTCGAGCTCATTTTCAACTTGACATCTTCGCTGACACAGTTCTTAAGGCGACACATACTCTTCAAGATGCCATGTGTCGAGTTCATCGTTGCATAGAATCGATCCCAAGTTACCTCTTTAATCTCTCTTCTGTGTCATAGTAGTCCTGTCGTTCATGTAGTTCATGAGTCTCTGTTTGCTGCCCTTTGCTGGCATATCATCATTGTTGACATGACATGGTCAAGCTCCGAGCCGATTGCCATAGAATAGTACCACACCAACAAAAGGCCAGAGACTCCTTCTCCACTGCACGGCTGCATTATACCCGCTGGTCAGAGATTATGTCACTTCTTTTGTTTTCTTCTCTCCTGTGCCACTCGATATTTTGATGCTCTTGACCAAATACCTGAGGACGTCAGAGCCTAAGTCGCTCGTTGGTTGTGGTAATGGAACCATGTTAGTTATATGGTGGCCTGGTGGATAAGAAGAAATGCAGCCTTCAGCGGCGAGTTTCATTGCCTCTCCTGTCTTTGTTGTTCCGTCATGATGGTCGTCACGATGTCCATAACTATTCAGTACTCATCTTTTATCAGGTGATCGTGTCTAGGGTTAGGTCCTCCCTCGTTGGGTTACAGGGGCGTCGTCGCGTCGAAATCTGTAGAGGTAGCAATCATAACCAGCTAACTTTGATTGCGATCAATCTCTGCGTCCATCTGGTATCAAAATGGTACCACCCCTCTTGGCATTCCTCCAGACTTGACCTTGTTGACACTTCAGTATCACTTCAACTCATTGTTGTCGATGCCTTTGTCCTGTCGACGCAACAGTTTTACGTTGGGCTTCTTTAATAAGACAACATACATGCTCCGTTTTAAGAGGTCGTTTGTCGCTAAGCAAACTGCGGCTGTCTATCTATCTATCTTAAACCTGTTCAGCTGCATAAAGGAACCCATCATTTATTCCTCAGCAAAGGTTAAATTTGGAAGGAACATCAATATGGCTATTCCATCCTGAATTCATTGAAAGAACCTTGAACAAGTGGCCGCTGGATCTACTATCTATTTCGGCACATATGGCTCAGGACAAGTAATAGCGTTACTGATGGAGTTTACTCTAGCGATCTTCATGTAACCATCCATCTACCTGATCATTGTAGCGTATTCCAGACGGAAATTTAAGCAATTAAGGAGGCAATGTCTTGGCCCAAGTGTAATGTAATATTTGCTAAGGATATCAGCATCTCAAGCAGCAAATAAGTCCCTAAATGAATGTACTAACTGCAAGGTAACTTTGGCCCAAGCTTCTAGTTCAGCCTCGAGGTTGATTATACTACAACGAATACGTTACAGATGTCCTCACTTGACACTGCCCAATTGGCCTTGATGCTAGACGCTTGCACTTAGGCATCACATCAAATGACTTCTGCAGAGATGATTAGAATGCGAAGAACATTCCTCGTCTTCTTTGTACCTCTGCTTAATTGTCCACTTCCTTCGGCATTGATGTCCTAGTAGAGTAGTTTATTCAGTGTTTGTTTTGCCCCTAGTACATCTAGTGGTAACTCAAAGGATCCTCTCGGTCTAAGTACCCAACTAGATCTGGTTATAGTCAACCGGAGGTTGTTTGAAAAGCCACTGATTCTGAAAAACAGCATCAGTCTTTTGTACTTGGGACTTAGTCATTTTGGCACCAGTCCATTTGAGAGTTGTTAAGCACCATCCTTACCTCATTGGTGTCGGCTAAGGAGCGCCATCTTAACGACATTTACCTAAATTCCATTGCGTATAATCGACATCCGTCTCAGTTTGAAGAATTTTCTATTTTCCATAAGAAGAAAACACAAAAGCCCAGCCTTTATGGTAAATTAGTACATATAAAAAACATTCCTTGACGCAAGCCAACTTCAGGGGAGTGGCTAGACCCAGTTCGAAAATCGATAAAACCAGAAAGCAGCTACTTTTATTTACGAGCTCAGAGACCTCCTGCGGTTCCAATTGAATCTAAATAACCTTAACTTTTAATCAGTATATTCACGTAGTCCATTAAATTCGCCAGCATTACCAATTGAATAGCCAAAACCATCCGATTGATTAGAGATAGATATCCTGGTTTAGATTCAGATACTTATGCCAGCCAGAGTGCAGACTTGATTAAAATTATAAAAATAGAAACAAGAGTATTAAATGTATTAAATTATTTGATTGCGCAGTCAATATAAAAACACATGCCAAACGTATTTCAATCATGAGGAGGATTCGATGCTAAATAAACTCGAGGTAATTTGCTCCTCCGCCGCCGCCGCCGCCGCCGCCCTTCTGGGTAAAAGACCATAAAATACCTCAACTGAAAATACACACGGCATACTAGCACAGATGAGAATACACTAGCAGCAGCAATGAGTACATTATCTCTTCCAGCTTCGAAGAATCCCCCCGAAGGAGAGGAACGTCTTGATGGTGATTAAATTCCACATAGAAAGTATCTAGTTGTTTTGCTCGAATAATAATAATGGCATCAAGGTAGATTGTAGGTTTGGCGCCACTTCTTTAGCTAGAATTGCCCATCAACAGGTCGAAAATTATTGCGAATATCTATCTCAGGAATGAGGTGCTCCATGCGTCGTCGTCTTGGTCGTCGTTCGTTGGATCACAATAAAATTAAATACACGATCTCGCGTGCGTTCCACTAGAATGAATTGAAACAACAAAACTGCCCTTTTTCGTTGCGTTAATTTATTTTAAATGACAGCCCCCAGTCTATGAATCTCCTCTCTCTCTCTCTTGTAGGATACATGGTATAAAACTCGGCCGGACAAACAGCATACAAACATTAAATGAATCCCAAGCCATTGGATCGTCGGTGGTGTACTAAGACTATAATAGCATCGTGTCCATCTGAGCACATTCGGCCAACGGAAACTAATGAAAATGAAATAAATTAGGTACAAGTCCTGGCTGAGACTCTATTTATAGAAGTGTGCGCACACGCAGTGCAAAAAAAACAAACTCACTGACAGGATTACTGTGTGATAATTACGAAATCTCGTAAAGAGGCAGAGACTATTTTTGGAACGGACAAGGAGATGCGTGTGCATCCATCTATCTGGTACCAATCGAATGTCATTATGATCTCTCTCCTATGACAACTGCCCTGTCATCATTCTGCAATTCACTTGATGGTGATTGGATATAATAAAACGCTGTCAAATCGACTGACAACAGATTGGTTAATTACATGTCTTTTTATTGGCGAACTCAAAACGTTCCCTGGCTGCCTGTTTGGTCTTAAGGACCTAGAGGCCGTTAAAAGTACTTATCTGATGTTTTGTTGGTGCCATAGGAGAAACAATGTTTGCCTTAAGGACTCAGCCATAGTCTGGTTGGCGACAGTCGGGTTGGGGCTATTAGATCGACCATATAACAGTGGACATATCAATAAATCTTAAACAAGACAAGAGCAGAAGGACAGTAGGATGATTCATTGGCAATTCACTGAGCTGTTTTAAATGACAAATTAAATTAGTAGAGAGTAGAGGTTTAGTACATGACAAGTAAAAGGTGGCCCTGAGGATGGAACAGGGGCTGACGGAGCACTCATGAGCGCAAGGGTATCTACTAACACTTTTCAAGCTGACACATGTGCTATATGGAGGAAGATGCAGAAACTGCCAGCAGGAATTCAACTATCAAAACACTTCGCTCCAATGTCATTAAGTCAAAACTTAAGCTAGGATTCCCCACCTGGTGAAAGAGAAATAAGCTATGCATCACTGGAAATTCGGTCATGTGGGGATATAAGGTAACAAAGTATCAGATACCTTGGCCCTTACTGAGGATACGAGCAGACACAAAAAGTTGGCATTGGCTAGCAATCTCAACGGCGACCTCATTCCTGAGCTTTCAGTGACCTGGGACCCAGAATCAAGTGCTTTCGGCTCAGTTTAGACAGTTTTCGCCTTCACGAACTATAAAGCAAGTTGTTGAAGGATTCAATGGACTTGAGGTTCCAACCGGAAAGCCTGGGTCTGCCTAAACAAGAATAACTTATAGATCCTGATAGACTTTCTTACAAAGCACTGGAAACTCAAAGAGCATTTAAGGCCTTTGCAAATTCGGCAATGAGGAAAGCGGAACTCCGAAACATCTTTTGGAATCTTGTGGGGCATAGTCACACAAAAGTCTGAAATACTTTGGCAAGTACCGAGGATCGAAAAAGGATAAGTCAACCGTGGACCTACTTTCATTGTCAGATTCCTAAAGGACCAAGCTTTGGAGAGAGAGAGCTCTAAACGAACTAAACCGCGTACTCCTAGGGCCGCTGCGTTTTCTGCCTCCTGAGTAATCGGGTTCCATGCATTCAAACACAGATATCACTTCTTAAATTAGCCTACACTTTTGTGCCAAATTAGACTCAGTTCTTTTCGAAGAAACCTGATGATTCCCTCCATTTTCGAATCTACCACAGCTAAACTTTCTTTTGTTCATTTCTGTATTCAAAAACGTGGTTTTCACCTTGAAATCCCAACAATTGAGCTCTCTATTCTTCAGCTAACTTTGACGGAAATTACTATGAAAAAGATTTAGAAGACTGAACTCGAATTTGACAAGACCCAAAAATTTAAGCTTTTCCGATCTTATAAAACCTTTCAAAGACTTAGTTCAGAAGAAGAATCTTAACCATGGTTAAGTGAATTTCACCACCAAAGCTGTCATTCTTTGACAGCTGTCAAGTAATAACTGAACGACTCAAGAGAATAAGATGGTGTATAGGATTTAACTTGAATGAAATAGGAAATATTAGAACATTTCAGTGAACCTTTGAAACTATTTCGAACAATGGAATACAAATACAAATGTTTAATGGTGGTTGCGGGAGTTTTGAACCACTTGAATTCTTGTGATCTTTTTGCTCGAAGTCGTCTTAGATGATTGCACTTTATATGGTACTATGTGTTGTCCACGACTTCGTAGTTGTGGAACTAAGACTTTTGTTATGATGAGTGACAAGGAGAAAGTGAGGTAGTTTTCCTTTTTATCGCAGTTGCCGTAAATTCGGCCTCAGTTTCTATTCGTTGAGTAGCACAGTAATTCTGTCATTATTTCCCTTCAAAACATTCACTCATACATCAATCGTTGCAGGAACATTTTATCTACATAAAGATTGTCCTCGATGGAATTTGGGGTCCGTCACTTTTCATTCAAGCATATAGAACCGAAATAAATAGCAAAGGACTGAGTTGGCTTCCTTGGTGTACATCAACTTTGTTTGAGAACTCTGCGGTAACTCCTGCAAGGCATCTTACTCCTGTCTTTGCTTAATCATACATCTCCATGATCATGCACACGTAGATTTCTGTAACTTCTCGTTGTCTTGGCGTCATCTCCCATCTTTTACTAGAACTCTGGGGGTATGTTGTCTGGAGCAACAGCGGGAGTATTTGCTCGTCGGTTACCTTGTCATGGTTAGTTGGGGGAAACTGCCATTTTGTGGTCTTCCACATGAAGCTGACCTTGAGCATTGGTAATGAATTTTGGTGAATGAAACTTCTTCTTATCTGCGCGGTTATTTTGAAGACTGGACCCTAATCCAGATAAACAATTCTAAGCCGCGCCGCAAGATTAATATGATTTGCTAAGCGCTCAAGAGAAGTGGTTCAAAATACAAAGCTCTTAAGGCATTGCGCCAACTCTTATTTTCAAGGATCGGGCGCTCATGTGTAATCATGACAGAATTGTATTCGTCTCTGATTAGGAAACCCTTCATTAGTCGGTACTGCATTTGATATATAGAAAATTAATCAACTGCTCACTACTTGGCAAGTGCAACAGCAGCAGCAACGAATCGAATATTCACGCCCTTATTACTATTTCAACGACACTTCTAGTGCAATATCCCACCAATAAATGGTGAAACTAAGAAAACCTCTTCAGCGCAGTCTTCCGCGGCGCATCGACATTGACATTCCGTACTGTTATTTTAACACAGCCATCATCATAAGTCACATTCTTCAGGTTTAATTCGTTCGAATCAATATGAGTCGGTAAACAGAAAAATTCAAATGAATTTAAATAAATTGAGATACAATAATACGCTCTAGAGTATCTCAACTTGAGCAACTTTACAAACGAAGCTGCTGCCAACAACGATGAGTTTGAATTGGATTAACCAGCATCGTGCAGCATCAAACGGCAGCGTTTGAAGGTCCATAACCCATTCAAACTCCAAGTATTGACATTTATCTCTAAGATAATAGATACAAGTGCTTAACGCCTCCTTCGCCCATGAAATATAGACGTTATATATTGGTACACTTGACAGTAACGATTTTAATAACATTTCAAATGCCGTTTGATTAATTATTTAATGTAGATACTCGGCGGCGGCGGCGGCTGCGGCGGCGTCAGCCACTCGTACCATTCGTACTCACGTACACCTAAGCCTTCACCGTCGGTAGTGTACGAGTACAAAAATAAGTTTCTATAAAAATAGATTCACGAATCTGTGAGAACAATTGATCATGACTCAGATTCTATCATCGCCATGGCAATTACTATCATGTGCCAATAATCTATCTATCGATGGCAGTAATGAGGAGAAAATAATAATTATAAGTAAAGACAAAACAAACATTAGCCGTGTTCGTTCGGATACGAAATTTTAGATGCGAATATCCGTATTTGCCATTGATGGTGATGGTATTCTACCTTTATGATTGCGTCATGAATTATATTTGTCTTAAGCGACGTACATATGTACATATGAGCGCACCACCGCTCATCTATCTGGAAGCAACCAGGGATAGAAGCAAACATACATATCTATTCTTTCCCCCTTTCCATTTGGGATTTCATCTTTCAATATACAATGGCGTGATGATGCTTCGTTAAGTAAGAATATAATTCCTTCAAATAATTATTGAGGAAAACGTGTTTCTTTGTTTGTTTGCCGATTTGATTTTGTGCCAATATTTAGACTTTATAGATACAATATAGCTGTAGGCTAATTAAAAATCGGCAAACCAAAAGAGCTATACACCATTTGGCGAACCCAAAGTTCAGGCACTCGCTGAGCTATGGCGTTTGACTAATTGCATATTAATTGATGAAGAATTTTACGGCCTACTAGCTATTCGAATAGATCTGCTTCAATGCCTAAAAATAAATGTATCTTTCGGTTATTTATGAAGCAGCCACAGATAGGGTTAAATTTAGGCGCATGTAAGAACTCATCTGTCAAATATCGTCTATCGAAAGCATCCCTGTTGATTGTGACCGATTTCAGAAAGCCTCAACTGAACCAGTTAGAGATGAATGAACCATACTCCGGAGAACCAATTCTGCAAAAAAATAGTCGGAAAAGGCTCACCCACTATTGAGTTAGAGCTCTGGACGGGATGACCAGTCGAATATAGGCATTCCAACTTATTTCAGACTAGACAATACGGACATTTCAGATATGCTTCAAAATGCTTAGGTTAGGTTAGCCAGCTAACTTAGGCCCAAAAGGCCCATTGTGATACCACCGGCCCATTACTATAAACCACAAGACTACAATGAGAGACAGAGGACCAGTACAAATAGATTAACAGACACAATTACATTTAGAAGAGGTTCTGCCACTGGATCAGGAGTACCAACCGGAGCTTTTAATCAAGCGTTGAAGGTGCTTGATGGTTACACCAGTCAGGTCGTCAAAGAAGAAGGACCCCAGGTGGAGGTTTCTTCTTGACGCTAAGGCAGGGCAGTTGAGGAATCGCGTCTTCGTCCTCCTCGTCCCTGCAACTCCGACAGAAATCGTTAGATGGGAGGCCCAGACGTCTAGCGTGCAGGCCGATTAGGCAGCGTACCGTGAGGACACCGATGATGGTGCTCAGGTCTGGACGCTTCAGAGTCAACAGTTCTTTTGAACGTTTCTGGTTAAGGTTAGGCCAGAGCTCTCTCAGGATCCTAAACAGACTATGAGCCCAGCGAGCATTGGCCTTCCTTATAGCATCAAGTTTGAGCAGGTGATTACAGGTAGCAATTGGCATACCAATTCCCGTCCTTACGGATTCAGTTGGGAAGGTAGTGCCAAGTTTGGCAATTTCATCAGTCTTACAGTTCTCTGGAATATCCCTGTGGCCTGGCACCCAGCATAGGTGAATGTTATATTGTTCCGAGATCTCCATCAGAGATGAACGGCAATCTTTTACGACCTTTGATGTGGTTGTGAATGATTCCAGCCATATTATAAAGTACCGTTATACGGACTTTTCACCCAAAACGTAGGCCATATTAAAGCACTCGCCTAGACTAACTAAAGTATAAAATTTAATCAAATTCATTAGGGCCGTTTTCGATTTCAATTTTGGGCAGAAATTTGGTCATAAGACTTTGCAAGACTAATTTAAACAAAATTGTGAATGTCATTTTCAAGCAAATTGACTAAAACCTCTTGATCCTAAGAAAAATACCGTTATTATCACTTTTAGCTAAAAAATTTGAACGCCATCTTTAAGCATTAGGTCAGTTTTAAATACATACAAAATTTGAATAAAATCGTTTTTTTAACAAAACGACATTTAAGCAAATCGGCCTAAAGTGCAAGTATAACAAATTTTGGCAAAAATGTTGTAAACCATTTTAAAGCATGTTTCTAAACTGGCCTCGGTAGGGAGTTAAAGCAAAATCGTTGCCGCCGTATCCTAGTTAATCAGTTTGGCCAAAAATGTTGTACACCATCTTATAGCATTTTGCCAAACGAGCCAAAATGCGAAGTTTAAACAAAATCGTAGGAACTATTTTTCACCAAATCGGCTTTAAGTGAAGTACCGTCAGCATTAAGGCAAACTCTAGATACGAATTTTGATCAAAATCCGTTAACTCGTTTAGGCTGTAGCGTCGCTGACAAACAGACAGAACTGCCAGTCTCACTTTTTTCGACTTCTCTATAAAGGTTACAATTTATCAAAATCTCGAGTTCGAAAATTTTCTCGAATCCAAAACTTGTCTTATACTACGTATGCAAGTAAAAAAGGTAACATCTGCTCTCTTTGTTGATATGTACATAGGTATAGCTAAAACTTTTTATACTGTTGCTTGATAAATTAAATAAAGCTGTATTTAGAGTTTGAATGCTATCGCACAAATAGGATAAAAATGGTTTGAATAGGAGGCTCATTTGGTGAGCGCTGTGATATAAAAACTGGTGTTCCTCAAGGCTCTGTTCTGGGGCCAATTTTGTTCTAAATATTAATAAACCCTATATTTAGTTACGATGGCGTCTATATCTCCTTATATTTACTGGTAGAGAGAGCTCTTTGCTCCAAGTAAATATCTCCCAAGTCATCGACGTGTAAGGACCATGATTCCACCCCTGCAGAAGTGTCAGTGTCTGAAACGCTGAGGAGGAGTTCTCTTCTTGTGGTCCATAAATATCGACAAGAGCCTAAGAACTACTTGTCAGATAAGTGTAAAATCATTTCAACACTCACTAGCACTCTTTAGTCATAAGAATTACTAACTTCCACCTCAACTTAGTGTCAACAGTCCAAGTTCAGTGCCCTTTCATAGATCAGAATGACCAAGGTCATTCGTGAAGACCCCACCTGTGGATAAGTCAATTGTTCTCTTATTTTTTGGTTCTTCATTAATCACAAATGGGACATGTGTCAGGACTATTAATCCAAAAAAATACTAAAAAATTAATTAGTACAATGGAAACAAACGAATAAAACAATAAAATCCAAAAAAGATCGGTCTCTCTGTCTAATATTATGTAAATTATGGGTTCTTTCCAGGGAAAGGAATTAAAACTAAAGTTCTCACCCTCTTGTTAATTATTGCGGTGTGTGCTTCCTGTAATAAGGAGTGGACCCAACCAAAAAGAGGCCTAGTCGCCTGTTAATTACCTTCTTCACTACTTCGTAGAACCTTTTCTTTTGTTTTTGTGAGCCCAAAACCAGTTTAGTACTGACTACTGATGGAGTTCTAAAATTATGCGTAATCATTGTTTGATGCGTAATTTGACAGACTAAACTATTTTTTGGTGTGTGCTAAACGACAAGACCCGATTGTTAGTGTCAATAACTTTTAATTTGAAATGATTGTGTCTTGTTGGTTTTTGTTGTTTTGATGTGTTTATATGGCACGAGAAGAGAAAATTGTTCACGCGACCACAAAGTCGCGCAGGCGTATTACACAGAATATTTGAGTGTTTACCCCTCTTAATTATGCTTAGCATTTTTTTTATTTCTTATTTATGATTCCATAGTGGATGAGTAGATAACGCACGTGTGTTTGGATATCAATTTATTTATGAAAATTTATGATGTTTAATGGATTCTTAGTTAAATGGCTGAAAGGTACTAAGAAGTGAGTGGGTTTGGTTGGTGCGTCTGCGGAATGTGATTGTAAAGTTTCAACTTTATTTACTGCATTCAAAAATTGTTCACCATTTGAACTCTAAGCTGTCATTCATTGACAGCTGTCAAGTTGAAACTATATATAGCGATGCGGACCTATGATTAGGGTGGCGTGATGGTAATTGGATTTGCTGATGGCTTTCCTGTTGTGATAGCTATTAGCGCAGTTGAATCAGCTTCAAAAGAAGCAATTTTACGGATAAGGAATAAAACCACTTGATCAACCAATACCGGCACACCAGGACTGTTTACTTTTTTCTCATAAAAATAAATAAATCGCTTCGAAAGCACTTCGTGTACTTTAACACGAGCTCGAAAAAAAATACGGCGAACTATGAACATATGTAAAAATGCACATACACATTTCTCCCAAGTCAATTTGGACATCATCCACGGATAATACATATTGAAAGCTAATTCCATCAGCTAATTCCAAATTTGTGTCTGGAAAACACTATACCTTTAGGCTGCATCATGTCTAACCTATTTTGAGAACATAACTACAGCCCATACGGTCTACTGTTTGGAGTCAGCATAAGGACATACTGCCTCTTGTGTGAAAGAAAGTTTGTCCTTAGGAGCAACACCTGGCTACGTATTTCCAAATGGAAGACATATGTATTCTTAACCAATGTAAAGCCGCATATACATATTTACAGGAAATGTGTTTGGATGTTTCATTCTTGTCCAAGGACACAGCTTTAGCTTGTTAAAGTGGCACCTCAGGCCCCAACGGCCCGTAAGAAAGCTCGGAACGTTGGAACATCCTTAATGGCAGTCTTGATGTGTGAATTCTAAATAAGGATTAGGTATTTGAAGTCATTATAGTAGCCTATTAGATGCCTTTCATGTTTATAGGTTCCAATATTGATCTCTAAAACTTTTGTAAAAATCACAAGATCATTAGATCGTGCAAAGAGTTATAACAAACTCTTCATCGCTTCGACGTGAATCAAAGCTCCCTAACTGATGCTGGAACTGTTCCAACTGTGCTTCCTACTAATGAAAATCGCTTGATCATCAGCACAATCAATGGAAGCGTAGCCTTATCTTCTTGCCAGGAATTTGTTTTTATCTCCATCCAAAAACCAAAGGAAGATGGACATGGATAGCACGGTCATGCTATCGTATAGTCTTGTGCTTATGCGCTTCTTGTAAGAGGACTAGCTAGAGACGCATGGCTCACAGTCTTAATCACAAATTATAGTAAATTTTTAATTGTTTATAGTATCCTCTAGTATTTAGTAATAGCCGCCTTACCCGGATGCTTCCTTAAAAACATATTTGCTTCCGACTTTAGGTCTGCCAACTATAGGTCTATAGCCATGACCTGATAGGTCTGATTTATATGCTACATTAACTACTGTCAACGTAGCCAATGATGTCCACTTCATTAAGCGTCAGTATTCTTTCGATCATGTTCCATAGGTAAAACTGAACGAAGCATTGACCCTTGAGGAACACCATTCGTAATGTTGTTATATATCGGTATCGCTGTGAAGTGTTTTGTCTTTTAAAGTAGGTACCTGGCAATTATTGTCATTAGATAGTTAAAGCTTTAGGTACCAACTAGCTGAGTTCAATATTAGCAATCTTCCTCTCATGATTACTTCTCTTGCAATGCATACGCCTTTTATCGCATTTTTTGTTCTGCGTCCTAAAGAACAACTGCTTGTTGAAGAGACCAGCATTTTCTTCAGTCTATGAAAAGCAGCCATATAGAAGGACTACTGCTCCATTGGAAGAAGGCATCCTGCTTAAACAATCTATCAGCTTTGCAACTTTGTATGCAAAAGTCAAAAAAACACAGAGATTTATGTCATGATCCAATCCCACGTCCGTCTATCATGTGTGTGCCAAAAGATTTACGGTAAAAACCGCCAGCAAATATTGATGAAATTCAAAAGATCTGCGCGCGCTATTGAAAACCTCAATTGCGGAAATGGAATAAAAAAATTTAAAAAAAAGTTGAAAAAACAAATCACATTTGTGGATTGCAATTAGTGCTAATAACGAGTCAATAACTACGCTACATAACGTAATAAAGTTTTCATTAAAAATTACACCAACAACTCCATACAACGGCTCACTATTAAAATCCACATCGTTAAAACCAAGCCAAGAGTACATTATAAGCCCATAGGAGGAAGCCACCACCGGCAGCAGCGCCGACAGCAACGTCGTGCGTCCGTCGGTTTAAATACATTCTTCTCAAAGTCAACGTCACGGATCCTCTCCATCATATCTAGCATCGAACGTCGACCGTCGACCGTCGTCGTGTATTATCGCCTTCATTAGCTTAATCATTGCGGTGATGGAAATAATTATTGCTGAAGACGTTACAATGTTGAAGCTCCTCCAAACCGCGCACGGAATATCTTCATAAAACCCGCGACTTGGATACCTTGCCTAGCATTCATACATATCTACATGAGTGTGCCTATGAATCATTGCGTAAAATTATATTCATCTTGTTTGATGGAGCCCACAGCTAGGTACTCGTATCTATCTATCTATCTAGAAGGTACTCGCCGCAGATGTTGTTCTCGCATTGAGACTTCGACAATATTAATTCCATCTAACTGGAGATTGACTGCGATAGCAGCATGATGATGAAGTGATGAGATGTTTACGTCAAGTAACCGCGCGCGCTTGCGCGGTCACCACCTAGGAAAAAAAAAAAAAAAAGTCAAGGACGTTGAAGGCCGCTGATAAAAGAATAGACATGTTATTTCCCATGTGCGCAGTAAAGTATCTACGTGACTGTCTGATGTATCTCAAGCCTTTTCGGAATTTATAGGAAATAAAAATGTATCCAGCACTCTGTCCAGACTAGAACTCATCCTCCCCTGATCTTCTCAAGAATCTGATTATGCATCTGCGTGCCATAGCGCATAAATCATTTCGTCGTTTCACTGGAACTTTGGTCAAAACAATAAAAATTCCTCAACTTTTAATCATGCAGTTGTAAAATTGCTATTTTTAATCAATGAACTAACTTAAAGTCTTCTGGAGGTTTCTTCTTCCCATCCGGAGACCCAGAACTCTTACATAACCAAACAAACTAATTTGCATATCAAAGACAAGATATGTATTTTTGTTGTCGTTTTTCTTTTATTCGATTTGTGTGCGGGATAAAAATTCAAATCTTAACAATTTTCTATCGTCAAAGCGAAAAATTGAAACAGAGTTCATTAGCTTTTCAAAAACTAGTTTCGGGCGCTATTTAGTCGAGAGAGTGCAAACAAAAGAGGAGCATGAAGTAATCGCATTGTAGTAGCAAAGTGCTGCTGGAAGCATTAATTTTTTTTTTTATTTAATTAATTCAATATTAAAAACGTATAAATTTTTTTAGCCATCAGTTAAGTGAAATGTATACATTAGCTTTATGGCTAATATTTAACGATTGCTATCGCATTTAACATTGAGAGGCCCCCCAACCGACACAACGCGACGCGACTATAAATATTTTATCACACCGATCAATGTGACAAAAGAAGGATTATGGTGTTTGTCAAGTAAAATTTTATGCTAAATTGATACTGTATCAGATTGGCGGCTAAACATTAAGTTGATCCTTTTTTTTAGGGCTCAGTTAGAAGAGACAAGTGAGAAGACTTTATAGAGTAAGAGTAACTAATGGGTGATTCAGTTGAAAGTACGTTTTTTAAAAGTAAAAAGAAACATAAAAAACCTATTTGATTGGATTATTTGTATTACGAAACAAAAGAACCATTCTTGGCATTTATTTTACAAGGATTATTTTTTTCAAATAGTGGCAGTAACATGGTTCATTGTGAAGTTCCAATAACTAACTTTATAGAGTAACTAATGGGTGATTCAATTAGAAGTAAGTTTTTTTAAAGCAAAAAGATATATTAAAAAGCTATTCGATTGGATTATTTTTGTTATCAAACAAAAGAAACATTTTTGACATTTATTTTACAAGGATTATTTTTTTCAAATAGTGGCAGTAACATGGTCCCTTGTGACGTTCCAATAATCGATGATGCGTCCGATCATTTCGAGTGGATGAATAATGCGAGTAATGTTAGCTTCCAATTCTTCAATCGTACCCGTAATCCATGTAGGCTTTGGATTATACACAGCTCCAAAGGATAAAAGCTAACGGCGAGCAATTCACCGGTACAAAGCACGAAATTATCTATTAGTAGAATTGTTCTCGCAATAAAATTTTACGGTCTGTGTGCCTAGTAGTCCCATCTTGTTGGTACCAAATGTTTAGGAGAATCAAAGTAAATTGATTTGACCAGAATCTGGTCAAAATGGCAACACAGTAAATTGGTAGCCCAGTAAAAACTTTTTTAATGATTTTGAAACCACCAAGAGCACAGCCAGAGTCAGAAAACTCCTATCTAATAGTTGTGAGGTTCTATAAAAAAAAAAACAAGACGGCAACTTCACTCCACTAGCTTCTCTTTCACATGGAGGGTAAGCAAGGAATATCCCTTCTTTCTTCATGCCATGTTACAAATCTTCCTTGCCACCATAAGCTGTTGCATGACAAACGCCACCCACATGGTTAAACTAGGTTCCCCTCTTTTTCATCAGACGATTCACTCGTATAGTGTATAATTGTGACACATCGCAATCCAGCCTGGAGTCTGAACTGGCTGCCTTCCTTTCATACATACATATATGCTGTCTATAATAACATCAGACCTTGAGGGCTCTCGGGTGGACTTAGACTCCACAATCTTGCACTTAATTTAGAAATTTAGACATTTACATAAGAATTACCACAACCTGAATTATTGGCCCAACCCAATCCATGTTTTGTTTAACCAAAAGTATCCCAGTCGCCAACCAATTTCACTAAGTCAAAGGACGAGATGTCTTTTCAATTGTTACCCCTGAAGAAGGATCTTTCGACTAATTAAATGAACTTAGTGAGAATCATACAACTCTTGCGCAAGACGTGTAGCAAATTGTAGACTGAATATACCGTAAAGTGCATGACAAAACTGCCAAACAAAAAACCCACTTTTAGCCGCGGTTACTCATGTAAATTTGTCGCATCGGTCAAGTGCAAAGTTGCCAAATCAAACAATACCCACCGCAAGTTCGATGGCCGGATAATTTCTCACACTGCCAAAAAGTGTTTCTTCAAGTGTCCTCCTCGCAATTCGGGTTGTTTGCATAAATTTAAAGGTCATGCTTTTAAGTGTTTGCAATTTTTTTTTTTGTTGTTGTTGCTTTGCTCTGTTCCCAGTTACTGCGGCGCTTCGAGCTTGTAACGGCTTTGCTTCTACATACCTCCTTAATTTTCACTTAAAAAACGATTCAAGGAGCTGTTTCAATTGGTAAATATTTACACATTCAAAACTTCAGAGGCGGCGGCACATTGACAACTCCAGAAACCTGAATTTGCCTGGCCTTTAGCGCACACGTTCAGGTAAAGAGTATACATAATACTTTTTTTTTTTTTTTTTGCACAGTGGTGTTCCATTTCTTATTGGTTTGGGTAAATAACATGGCTAACAGTGAATGGGTTCTTTTTTACGGGACTACCTCAAGGAGTTTAGAAAGTATGGACTTTAATATGCCAGGGGCTATCCTTTGAGCAATCCACACTTACTTTTGTCAATTTCATTGTGGGATGAGTGCATACTTGTGGCAGAATATCCCTTTTTGAGATTATTGATTTAAGATAAATACGTGAATGATTTGGAACGAAGTTCTTAATAATAAAAAAAAAAAAAAACCTCAAATGAGATAAGACGAACGATTGGATACAATGGAGCTGGCTGGCTTTTCAATTAAGAGTTTTGACGAACATAATCTTTTCTGTAGAATTTCAGTTTGAATGGTCGATGAACTTTTGTTCTTTCGAAGGAAATGAGTGCTGTTTTTTTGGAAAATTATAATCACTTTTCGTTAAGTTGGTAACTATAGTTGGACCGAACTGTCAACCTACAGGGAAGGCAATTTTAGTTTGTTTTCCTGGAAAAGGCTTAGGCACTTGAAATTTGTCTTACTTGAGTGATATGCTCCCAGAGTTTGTTAACTTTTTGAACACAATAAAGCGGAAAGGCTATGAGAGGCTTCTTGAAGGAAGTTTATGTATATTTTGGACAACGGTTCATATCGATGCAAAGTTCGGTAGTTTGCAATAGCCAATAGGCAAAGAATTAGCATACAGCAGTAGAAGGAGCATCATCTGGATGAGTTTATGCAACGCACGGCTTTGGTTGGTTGGAAGTGGCTGCCAGGTTAGAGCGCCGACACACTGGGACCAGAAGTAGGTCCATTGTGATAAGGCTTTAAAAATTGAAGATTCCTTCTAGGAAATCAAGCATATGGAAGCTAGTCTAAGCACAAATCTACAGATCAAAGATGTAGAGCATTTGAAATCGATAGAAGAACAGACTTTGTATAGACCATCGCATCTATATTCTCTGAAGAAAGAAGTGGGTATCCAACGTATTATCCAATAGACAGGAAATGTGGTGGAATCCTCTGTCGATCATTTAACATGAACGACGACAGACAGAGGAGAGGAGCAGAGAGAACAGACCCATCCAGAGGCATAATCTTCATGGGTATTTCAAGGCACTACACAGCCAGAGAATACTGCTAAAAACCAAGACTCCTTTCTCTTTTCCCGACAGCATTACTACCGCACAAAACAGCAGCCAGAGAAAAGATCAACACATCCCAGAATCCCAGCCAGAACCTTCTGTGTTATGTACCGCAACTTATAGCTGGACTGGACGCATGTTGGTAGGTGTACCAACTGGAAATTGGCTGGTATATAGCAGAAGAACCAGATCTATCCCAATCTTGGAGAATCAGTTAAAATAAATTTCAAGAACATGATGTTAAAAGTAAAACGCCAATCCTGAAAGTGCAAGTAGGACTGGATTCAAGAAGTTTTGTTGTAACATCTATGACTCTGTACAGCCTCCTTCAACAAAATAGATGGAAATTCTGGTAAAGGATAATAGCGAAGATCTAGTAGTTGGCGATGCAAACGTCCTTTGTATTATAATGGCGTCCCGTCACAAAAACTAAACCACTGTAGAGCCCCAATTGTAGAAGTTGAACTCATATCCGCCGACATTCAGAAAGAAAATTTAAAAATCTTTTTGACTAAAGGCAGACTTAGAGGGAACCTTGATCTGAGGAAAGTATGTCAGGCTTATGTGACCGCTCTATCATCGATTTCTCAATCCTGAAGGAAAGAGACTTTCTGCACTGAATATAAGCTTCTCGACACAGCTGCAAGAACTTTTCTTCTGTGATGAATCACTCATCAATCATATGGCAGGACTATAAGGCCAGAGTAGAAGTACATATGTACAGACGAAGACGGATACCTAGTGGGATGTAGGACTGTCAAACCCTGAGTTTTTTGAAAGAAGACTCTTTCACTGGCTAATGGAGTGTGGAATATGTTGTCCAGGACAGAAGATACAGCCATTGGATCTATGTATATTCAAGTCTTTTCTCAAGGGAAAGGAAGCTCATAACTGAAAGTAGCTCGCTAATGACTGAGTCGGCTTTTCAAAACTGTTTGTAGTCCTGCTTCCATAAGCAAGTAAGTACAGCACTATCAGCATGGGTTTAGACCAGGCTTTAGCCAAATGGTTTCCTTGGGGGAAACACTGTAATCCATAGTTTTCTAGCTTGAGCATCACTAGAAAGCTGTTGCTTATGTTGTATACTGGATGACGATGAAGACCTCTGGCGGTTTCACTCAACCTTTGGATTGGCAACTTCTTGAAGGAATTTATTAAAGGAATCGTTCTTAAACTCGAGAGCCACAATCCTTTATTGATCTGTATAGCTACTGGCTCTTCACCAGTTGACATTGACACTATCGGCCTTTAGATATAAATAAATCCAATTCATACTACACTCTGACCAAAACGAGGATAACCAACATCGACACATTGCACAGAACGCCACAAGCGGCAGACACCTAGACTTGACTTAAAGGTGAAACAGTGAATAAAGTGATGACCCCTTCAATGTCAAATGGTAATCGATACATTTTCGTCTAAATCGAAACCTTTCAGTGTTTTTTCAACCAAGTCAATGGACGTAAGGTGATACCCTGAGTGTGTATCCAAATGAGAGAAGCTTTCTATTCTCCGTGGTGATGGAAGATTCTTGCACACAAACTCCGTCACTGTCCAGTCAAAAGAAAGGGAATCTCTTGAGACCGCAGTAAAAGTGAATTTCACCAGCATTTCCTTTGAAAAAGGCTCATTTAAATAGAATGCCCATTAAATCAGCATAACAAGTTCTATCCCCTTTCGGAACCTCTAACCACTTTCGATTAGTTTCTGGAAACCTGGATTCATTTTCATCAAAAAAAGACACTATACCCTCATCCATATGCGGTCATTTGTTAGTTAGTTGGGAATCCGAGGTCAAAGACTCGAACCTCTGTTCGCCGAAATTCACATAGTTTAGTGTGACACGAAATTAACTCGATTAGATCAGACGCTAATTCGTACATTGTTCATGTTTATTTATAAAATAAAGTTTTGTTGGAAAATACACCTTGTCATCATCCATCGATTGGGTTGTAAAAATAGCACCGCACCGAAATTTGAATTTAGCTTCTTCCCTTTTGATTAATTTAATTTCAAATAATTTAAATTTGAATTTCGTTTTGTAAACACAATTAAATATGTACGTCGTTTGTTTGTTACAAGAAAAGGTATAAAATATTTCAGAAAGAAATATAACTGAAGGTCGTTTTACGAATGGTTTCTTAGAAATTCTTAAAATATTTGAAATTTTGTTATTAAAATAAATATTCATGGCATCCACAAAAGAGATTTTCACTTTTTATTTCGGACAACAATCCATTCTTGTCAACAGATTGTCGGTCTATTGTCGAATAAAAGGAAGAAGAACTTTTTTAGTGAGAGTGGCGATATGGAAAATAAGTAAATGTCAGATTTCTATAGTGGCATAGGTCGTTTGCTTTATAACGACGGGATTTCACATAGAAACGAATTTGATTTTGCAATTCAGATCTGAATTTCTTCTTGTTGTTTTCTTTATTGTCCCATTCGATGAAAGGGAACCTGAATTTTAAGCAGCATTTATCATTCAAGTGGGATAGGCGTTGACTTGAACTCCTTTCAACTTGAATCTGGGCACGTGGCGGGAGAATGTACAAGGTAGTCATAAGTGATTCCTTTAGGATGTGTCTTGATGTGAAACTGCAAAGACATTAAAACTAAATAAAGAGTGTAACGAATTTTTAGTGTAACGAATGTTCAGAGTAACGAATGCCCAGAGTAACGAATGTCTTGTGCAACGAACGCATATAAAACTTTTACTAATACACTTAAATGCGGAACATTCGCTCAAAATTGCTTTCCAATACAACAATTACTTCAATGTTATATTGTTTCATAAGTATATAAGATATAAACACAAATTTTTCATTTAATTTTGTAAAAAAAATTAAAAAATTTCATTTTAGCGAATGATTTCATCCATTATATCATTCGTTATGACATAGCGACGAATGAATTAATTATTTCGACTACTTTTTGAAACTCTACTCGACAAATATAAATATGACACTTTTCAATGCATTACAGCAGCACTGTCAACTACTCATGACATAGCGGACGCATAACCTTTATGGCAATAAAAAGCAGATCAACAAATAGTCACTGAAGAAGCGCTGCCTGTTCAACTATTGATTACGAGCTTATACGTTGAGAATTGTTTGAACTATGACACTACCACCTACCCAACACAGCTACGATTAACCTAGAGATAAATCCTGATCCATCGGCAGCACAAATATGGTTCTTAGTAAAGATTACTTGACAGTAGAGCTTCGGAGGTACAATAGGGGTTTAACCATTCTAAAGTGCTTGCATATTCACAATGTGAACTTAAGAATACTTAGATCTACGACCACAAAAAAATCCCAGCGTCGTTCGTCCACTTCTGCAAACATTAGCAAACATAAGAGAGAGAGAGCGCTGTCGGTCACTCACTTGACAGATGACATTGAATATTTGCAAAAAAAAAAAGTCGGACTATGAATTTTGGTTTGATAGATACAGTCTGAAGGCAAAGTATGAAAACCCCTTTTATAATCGAATTTCGGCTCTGAACGTTGCCATACGTAGTAATGCGAATACATAAAATTTGTACACTGCACCCATAATGACATTCCGCTCACTTTCTTTGTGTTTTCGTTCACTTTTGGCTTCAATCGTGGAAATCAGTTTCATTCGCAAATTCCGTATAGAGTGCTAAGGCTTAGTTTGACAGCTTAACGCGGCACAGCGCAGTGCATGAACGAATATCTTCAGTGTGTCGTCAAGCCATTTGACAAGTACAACTGTTACTATTCCTACAGACAAAACCACAGCCCATTCGTAAAGTCAATGATATGAAATCCACCCAATAAAATGTAATATAGTCCACTCTATACGCCGCGTGACGTTTCCCGTACATCTGACACTTAGATTAGGTTAGGTTACATAGAGTAAGGTTATTATAATGAACTTTGAATGCCAGCACTGATTCTAGTGTTGACGGCTTTAATGCTTAAAATTAAGAGTCATGTTTCGCAGAACATCAGAAAGGTTAGGTTCAAAATTTTCTTACAAAAAAATCTTTTAATACCATATCTACAAATTAATGAAGTAAATAAAGAATTTGGATTTAAAGGTGCGTCCAGACCGAGTGAAACATTTCTGAAATATTTTTGCAACATTTATGAAACATCTAAGAAACAAATAAATGTTTCAGAAATATTTCGCTCGGTCTGGACGGAATTTTACTTCATCTCTTAGCAATTTGACAAGCTGCGAAAGTACGGGAACAGACCTAATAGATGACTTTAATTGAAAATATGGCAAAAGACTCACCCAAAACACACATAGCATGCGACAAGTATTTCCCTGATGCATATTCCCTTTTTTATCGATTTTAGAGAAGTTGCTAATCATAAAGAAGTCACCGACCTTGGCAGCCATTGAAGACAGCATCCGACAAGAAGTGCAAACTGTTGCGTCAGGAGGACAGTCTACATCACCAAACAACTTTAAGCAATATCAAGTAGACAATTTATTCTTCTGATTTCAGTTGAGGTACTGCTGAAATAGGTAGTATATCGAGACACAAAGCAGTAGAACAGTCGAGGATCGAGGGATCGATCTCTTTAGAAATGAGTTCCAGACAGTTCGAACTACAGAACTCTGTACAATACAAAGTCCCGAAGTAGGTATCACAATGGATCAGCATTGAATTGAAGGATCTTCAAAATCATGCATGAATTAAGGTCAATTTAACTTCATATCTATTAAGAAACTTTTTGATAGCAAGAACTTTCCATTTTAGTTCTTCTAAAAAACAAAACACGTCCTAAATCACATTTCCCACACTATGTGCCATCTTCACGTTTATTCCATCAAATTAGCCGCCTGATTTTGAAATTTGTTAAAGCAATTTCGGTGTCCAAGCTTAGGGCATAGTACTCACATGTAGACAGCACTGGTCAAGGTCCTCACTCCAGAGGCCACACATCCCCAACGGAACCTTGAATCTTGAAGAGTTAATCCTGTAATGCAATGATTTCTTAGAACTGCAAACGAAGAGGAGAACAAAAACAACACTAATTTTATTCTTCAGTTATAATGATGAATGAAGGTCAATGGAAATGGGAAAAGAAGCCATTGGCCATCTCGTAAAAGAGACTATTATGTCTGAAAGAACGATCACCACATGCGCGAGATAAAGTCGTAAAAGTCAGTGGCAAAAACAAAAAAAAAATGTTCCTATAAAAATAAGAATTACAGCTCGCGTAGGTCCGTCCATGTGTTTCGTGTAATTTAATGGATTATTAGATTGGAACTTGAAGAAGTAATAAATACACATAATAACACACGGGTTGTGTCTTAAACGTTGTGATGGAGTCCTTCCATTAACGGTGTAACAAAGGAAAGGATTAACACTAAAAAGGTACTACAGTTTGTTTGGAAATTGAGGAAATAAAGTTATTGAGTAGAAAAGAATGATGGGTTAGGTGGTTCTTCTGGCAAGAAGGACATTGCCATGCCAAATGTGATTAGACGAGAGCAATGACCGGATGGTAGAGCACCCATCGGCTAAGTGGGGTAAGTCAGGTAAACTGTGCAAACTATTGTGATGATTTAATCAGAAACTTGGTATCTAGCTGCTACTTGTGCTATTCCTAGACTACCTAGACTATTACAGTACTAAGCTATGGGGGATAGGGTTGGTGAGTAATTCAATCAAAAAGCAAAAGCACTGGGAGGTGATAATCTTCAAAAGACCAAACTTAGCCCGTACCCAGTGTGAGATTCTTACCCACAAGCCCCTTCACCCTCCTTGCTCTTATCTCTATGGTACCGCCTTTTTGTCATTTCATCTCGGATTCGACCATATAGTTTACTAGATTCTTGGACTAGATGCGTTGGACTATCTCCCAATACTGTTTGTAGTGCTTCTCTTGGTAGCTGGTAACGTGGGCAGTAAAATAATACATATGCAAGTTAACTTCAAAGTTCTAAGGTCGGTATAAGGCGGTATGTCCAACAGCCCTTTGTTGTAAGGCTTGTGCTTCTTCTTGTCGTGTTCGCTTCACCTTAGGTCAACCGTCCTTCTATTCTGCTCTCTAAGAATTTTTTCTGCAGTTCTTCCGCTATTATATCAATGGGGAACATCCGATAACGCGGACTCTGTGGTCTGAGATTGTACGGAAAGCGCTAATCACTCTTAATACACATGGTCGATGATTCTTCTTTTGTACCTTCATAGCTCGGGCCCAAACTGATGGTGACCCATAAAGAACAACGAATGTGGCTACTTTAGCTAGGAGTAGTCGTCGGCTGTATCGTTGCCCTCCTACATTGGGCATAATCCGTGCGATGGCAGCACCCACACGAGAGGGCTTATCGCTAACGTACTCCAGGAGATTTTTTAATGTGAGCCAAGGTACTTGATGGCTTATTTGGATACTTCCTAGTGCCCACCTACTGTGAACGTGATCGTTTGCAATTGCTTCCTTCTGGTAATCAGTACCGCTTTCGTTTTATATTCTGCTAGCGTGAGGCCAACTGATGTTAGCCACCGTCAAAATGCTGAGATGGTTTCATTGCTAATTTGAATTAGTTCTTCTAATTGCTTTGCAGTTACCAATATAGGGATGTCATCCGAAAACCAGCCTCATCTGGTACTTCAAGATGAAAGATTCCATCGTACATGAGGCGTTGGTCCCAAGACCGAACAATCAGCTTATTCTTCCACACCATCGTCGGTTTCATAAAGCTTGCGGAGTTGAACGCGTTCTCAAGTTCCAGTGTTATGAGGCAACAGTACTGCTCTTCTCCATCGCCTTCCTTCTATGGCCTTTATTGCTATATCAACCACTTCCTTAATGGCATCAACATCCATACTTATATGTTCATAGCCCACCTGCTTCTTCAATTACTGCTTCCAACCTGTTACTGATAATGCGCCCTAGCACTTTTCCTGCCGTGTCCAACATACAGAGCGGGCGGTGGGCTGATAAAACTTCTGCAGGTTTACCTCCCTTGTGTAGTAGCACAAGTTTCTGTTTCTTTCATTGATCAGAGAAGACTCCCTCATTTAGGCAGGCGTTATAAATGTCCACAAAAGATACATTCTAGTTTTTATTGCAGCTTTCAGGGCCCATCCAGTGCAAGGTCTTTTTGATTCCCAAACCTGTTGCATGCCTCCAGAATTTCTAACGAAGTTATCATAGGACTTTGGTGGCCTCGTCCTCCAGTGAAATTTCCGGTCGTCTTGGAAATAGGCTTTCAACTATTTGCTCCATGTTGGGGATGGGGCTCGACAAATTTTCAATTGTTTCATCACCACCTGATACGCTCTCCCCCAAGTCAATCTAATCTAGTGCTATGTTATATAGGAACCTTCCCGTTGTACGCTATTCCGTCCGTTTAAATGTGCAGCATGTGGCACCATCTTGTTGGAACCACATATAACTGACGTCAAGTACATCCAATTGAACTAAAAACCGTAATATGGCGATCAAATTTCTCGACTTTGGCATCGAGCATCAAATCTACACCACATGGTCACCATTTGTGATGCAATGGAGTCTTTTGGAGCACATGTGGGCCTTTTTCTAACCAAAGGGCGGAATTTCTTTGGTATTGTGCTTATGGACAAAGCCATTAACCTAAAATTGAGCTGCATCGCGGAAATTGATGGTAAGGATTTTCTTTCTTGCTTCGGCAGAACATATACTAAAATTGGAACAATACAGAGAAGATTAGCATGGCCCTGCGCAAGGATGACACGCAAAATCGTGTAGCGTTCCACTTCTTTCTTTTTTTTTGTTCATTGGGCACAATGAACCCGAATTGAATGGGTCTAGGTGAGCAGTGACCTTCTGATCACAAGGCACCCATCTACCTAACCTAAGGATCTTCTTTAAACTTTTTCAGAGCACAACAGGAGAAGTTTTGGCTCTCCAAATGCCCAAGAGGATTAAGTTCCTGAGTTAGGGTGTAAGCCAATATCTCCACAATATGGACTAAGAGACTCCCAACTCCTGTAAACGGCGAGGAATTCACTGATTTTCCTCTTACAGTTGCGATATTTTCGGTACATTGTCTCACTGGCTCACTGACTCCTCTGCATCCACAATAACACCCACAGACTGTCTGGTTGAACGATTATTACCTCATGAGAACATGACGTCTCTTAAAGGTTTGTTCCTACTATACCTAGACATTTAAAAAATTGTTTGTTTATCTTGATACCCCAAATGTAATCAGGGAAAAATTTTAATCATTTTTACGAATATTCGTCATATGCCATTCTATGTGTAGACAATGGTCATTATGTGTCATTAACCTTCGACTAAGTAATATGGTCGAACTTTATTTTTGCCAAAACTGGTTTGCGTTTAATCAGTAAGCAAATAATTTTGTAATAATAGACGTACGCGTATTTTTATTACAAATTATTTTTTTTTTTTAATTTTAAAATTCATAACTATTTACGCAGATAGTTTTGTAACGTCAAGGCCGCGTTATTACTTCCCTAAACAAAGGGTCGTCACTTTATAAGTTTAACTATTTTAAGACCTTATCACATATTGGATTCAAACTA
Source organism: Chalcosyrphus nemorum (assembly GCA_949716465.1). Taxonomy (NCBI): domain Eukaryota; kingdom Metazoa; phylum Arthropoda; class Insecta; order Diptera; family Syrphidae; genus Chalcosyrphus; species Chalcosyrphus nemorum. Next base: position 39,806,619 of record OX454333.1, on the reverse strand, counting down.
GTATTACATGTCCGATGTCCAGGTAGAAGTTTCTCAGATGCTGGAGGCTCCAATCAATCCCCATAATGTTCAGTGTTGATTTCGAAAGGCACGCTCGACTGTTGATGCTTTATGATTAAGGAGGTATTGGATACTGCAATAAGAGCTTTAGCACGGATACAATTGAGACACGGCGCAAAGCAGCACCATCATAACATTAAGGCGTTAAAAACGCATTCAAAACCACGAGCTGGAAACATATCCTTGAGTGTACTTACATCAGCAAACGTTCGGTAAATAATTCCGGCAATGGGTGCTATTATGCGAAGGAGAAGTTGGTGTGAAGGTGTGGAGTCCCCCAAGGCTCGGTGTTGGGTCCAGTACTATTGAACACCATGTACCATGGAGTCTTTCGGCTTAAAAAACCAACCGAGGCGACATAACACTAGCAAAACACAAGACGAAGAAGGTGCTCAATGATTACATTTAAAAAATTATCTGGAGTACGTAAGCTACAAATCCGCCCGTGTAGGTGCCAGGGGTCAAGATACAGCCTAAGACTACTCTTAGCTAAAGTAGTCACATTCGTAGTTCTATATGGATCCCACCAGTTTTCCCAGTAACGAAGTGAAAAAGAGTAAGTAACTATACACTTAAATGTTCCAACGCAAATGCATGGCAAGAGTCTAACAAGAATCCAGATGAGAACTAAGTCAGAAACCCTATTGCGATAAAATGTCAAGAAGGTGGAAGGGGTAATAGTTCCACACTGTTACTGGCTTCGGATTCAGATCCACCTCTTGAAGAAGTCTTGACTTTGACATTATTGCCAAATTCAAAATGTTGCTAAATAATGAGACTAAATAGTCCAAAATAATTGTTACCCCTTAAAAAATCGTTCACTTCTTCCATCGAAAATATGAAAATACGACACGAGGTTAAATGCTAATTCGTTAATTTATTCAACCGAGGCGTTAGACCGTTTCGCTTATTTAGCTTTATGTAAACTTTAGCAACAATTCCCGTTTAAATTATCGTTCCACGTGTAATGAATGTTTATTGAAACTCTTTACGATCTGTTAAAATGATGATGATGACGCTTCGCTAATCGATTGCAATCGCTAGTCAATTGTAATTATAGTAACGACTTTGTGTGGTCTCGCCGATGGGTAACGTATAATTTATTCATTTGGCTAAATCTAACAGCTTTTCGTGTTTAGATTCTATCTGTAAGTTGTTACAGCTGCTTCTAGCAGCAATCATGAATGGGCTATTGTTAGCTTTGTATACTGTGTAAAGCGTACATGAATGAAAAGATGAATGAAGTTTTGTTTTTTTTCTTGGAAGAAGCCAATTTGAATATTTAGTCCTGTTGTTCGGCTGAAGATTTTGTAGATTTTTGTTACAACAGAGGACCAAAGTGGAATTCAAATAGTGCGTCTGAGCCAAGTACAAGGCTCAGGTTCAATCCTCGCGGGAAGTAGCAACAAGATTGGATATCTCCGACCTTAGTTCCAGCGAACGTCTGACAAACATCCCAAATTGTGGCTGTCATAAGAAAGCTTCACAAATCACATTTGTCCTTTGAATAGGCCACTGTATCCTTTCAGATTTTTCGTTAAAATAACGGTCAGGGTGTTTAGCCGGTATTAAGCCACAGACCTCTCATTCAGTGGATCTTTCACAAAGATTCCCTTGAGCGACACAGTTTCATACAGCATCATCGAACATAATCCCTGCTCCTTTGGCATTAGACGCGCATCAATTGGTTCCTCATGGGACTTTAGCCAAGTATCTTTAATACTTCTGATATTGGTTCCAACGATTGCTATCTTGGCTGAAAGCCGTGCCTCTGCACCATACAGCAAGACTGAGATGATTAGTTTCTTAGTAGTTCGAGATACGACTTTGTTATTCAATTGCCTTCTTAGGCCATAGAAACACCGATTGGCAAGAGTGATTCTTCGTTTGATCACCTCATTACTAGTGTCATTCGCGTGGCTCACCATAAGGCCTAGGTAGACCAAGTCCTTTACTACCTGGAAATTATTTCTGTCTATTGTGGCCTTCTGTCCCAGGCGCCAATGTTGAGTGTCCTTCTTTTTAGGAAGCATATATTTTGCCTTGCTTTCATTACCACTAAACATATCCTTGCCTTAATCTCAATGCTCAATGATCCACTGACGGCCCGCTGAGTTCTTCCGATTTTGCTAGAATGTCATCGACGGAGGGGTGGTTGTATAGACTTGAAAAAGATTGTAACTACGGTGTTTACTTGTATAATTGTCTCAAGTACTATACTCGTATTAGAGAGATCGCATGATTGCGTGTCACCCTGTCTAAAACTTTTTCCTGTCATCGAACGGTTCGGTGAAGCTCTTACGCGACTATGATGGAGCAGTTTTAGGCCTCTACATAACATGGCAGACAGACTTATGTTATGGATCTCCTTTCTTGAAGAACGGGGCATACGACAAGACTGAAGTTCCATTCACCGGGCATACTTTCGTCCGATCAAATTTTGCAAATAATCTTTGTGCATGCTCCTTACCAACTCATCCCCTCCTCCTTTTACAAGTTCGGCAGCAAGGCTGTCGGCTCCAGTAGCTATCCTTACTCCATTCTGATGGGATCAACGGGAGTCTTGATTGTCATCGTCACTGTTGAATGGCTCGTTCTGACAGCAGATAGTTGGTCATCATCACAGTCTGCAAAAGGATTCCTTTCATATCTTCAGTATAGACTGCGATTCTACTACCATATTGCCATTTTGGCTCCTCGTCCTTGGAGGAGGTTCTCTTAACCTTTGTGGAAAATTTTCGAACTTCATTCTTGCAGTAAACTCGCTTCTCATGCTCCGTTTTCTTCTTTCTGAGAAGTCGATGTTCTCTGCTTTTTTATATCAGATTTTTTAGTACAAGTTACAAAATTATTCGAGTGCCTATGTTTATAGACTTAACAACCTTGTCAACTGATTAGCACCTGATGCAATGACTCTATTAAAACGGAAATCAATCCTGACAGACATTCGTAATTAATAGATAAGTTCATTACGACTTTGTGTAATATTTTCCCATTGATGAACCGAAAATGAACCCAAAACTAATCATGGGCTCCAAAGCTAACACAACGGTAACTATTTTGACCATTAAACAAACAAAGTACTTCCAAAAGAAGCCTTTTCCTATTGTGCCTATAATTTATAACTTTTTCTCTGGCGATCTATCAAAATTGAAGACCACATGTAAACATGACCAACCGAGGTCGAATGCCACCTCAAAGAAATGAAAGGTCATTGGACATGCGCATACACACATGCCGCCGTGTGTCCCCCCCTCCTCCTGTATGAGGTAAGCTAATAGATGTGTACACAATTTCACTTTTCATTTCCCATTGACCCAGTTCTGATTCTTGTTTTTTTTTTTTTTTTTGTGGAACCAACTTCATGAAATTCTTCATTACACACTCTTCGCCCTGAAAAAGGTGTACCAAATGCGCTCCTTGTACATTTCACTGGAAATCAATCCACCCGGCTGCTCGAGGGCATATTTTGACCAATTGTTGATCCAGCAGATCCCACTTAGTCTGATTCCGTCTCCCTATTTATTATAAATTTGATCTTAATTGATTTTCAGTAGATTAATGACCCGTCAGGTTGAATTATTACACTGCGTGGTACCGCAGAGTTCTGCAAAAAGAAACAACATGGTATCTGTTAGATTCTTGCAGCATCTCGCATCTGTAAGATCGGATGGTTGATTGTGCCTCAAGGGAACTCTTGGGTTCACTTGGTTTCCGTTAGGAGCGTCGTCTTCGCCTTCTTTTTCGTTGTTTTTTTTCTCGCAAATTATTTGCGGCGACTAATTGAAATTAACTACCATGACGTGGAGTGTCGTGTGTGAATGAGGATACCTACTCGTACCTACCTACTGGACAAAGAGTTTAATTAGAGTAATGATTGGTTGGTATCACTTAGCCTTTTTTTTTTTTTGTTGCTTTCTTTAAGAGGAATTCGTGGATAAGTATTTTTTACGTCAATTAGAATCAAGAAACAAATAGGTAATTAGAATGATGGTGATGGAGCATCAGCATCACGTTTAATTACGTTAGTGGGGAGCCAGCCACGCATTCTTGTGAGAGTGAGATTCATTGAGAGAAAAACATTTGAAACATTTCAATGGATAGCTTCATATCAGCAAGTAATTTATCTTAAATTTAATGGTTCTTAGGACTTTTCTACCTGCCGAGTTGTGTTCAAAAAGTCATCACCCTATCGCAGCTGAAGATATGAATCTTATTTTTTGCAAATGGCGTGTTATGTCATTGTGACTTTGACATTTGTAATGTAGACAGATGGAAGAGTTCGTCGTTACTCAAATGCGTTAACGGCGCCTCGTTCATCACAATGTGCTCCCAAAAATCAAATATAGGGAAAAAATGCAAATCATCTTCCATGGTTCCACTGATGTCAAAATACACGGTGACGATATAAATACGGTTCTCGTCAAAACTTCCCTCTTACCGTTTCAACCAGTTTATTGGAATGTGTTGACAGTTGATAAAGGGAATGTAGAGGATCTCCCACAATCCTGTTCTCAACAAAACTCGGCACCAAACGACGACGAATAGGGTTGTCAGACGGTGCTTATTGACCACGGTTCTTTCGATTAAATGCAGGCTGAGTTAACCTTTCTATTTCGGCGCATTTTTTCGGTGTAGAGCGATTCTGTACTGAATTGACGTTTGAAAGACATGTCTACTTAAGTAAATCGGTTGATAAATGTAAAAGTTATTCAATATTTACATACCAACAGATGGCGCACCCTGTTCATATGTCATTGAGAATTGAACTTGATGTGAATTTTGTCATTTCATTTGTGTGACAAAAACTAGACAAGGACATGTTTCAATTAAATTAATGCCATTTAATTGAAAAACGATAATACCGGTACCCAGTTACACATCTTTCACATTCTCCCTTGAATGTAAGGTTCTGGCATCTGGCATTTATGTGGAAAAACTCAACTCGATTGCAGAAAATTTTTTTATCGAATCGAGTCAATCCTGTTTCAATCCAATCTGCGTTTGTAAGACACTCAACTCGAATTGAATCCCAGTTCAATCCGCCGTATAAACTTGGTATCTGTCTGCTTAGAAACTCCACAATTTTGCAAAATTCTAACAGCCTAAATTTATTTAAATTGTGTTAAATAGAGATTCGTCCGGTATCCCGAATTGGGCCATCGCCTGGTAGAGCTCAAGGCGATGAATGCTGCTCTAAGCGGCTTTAAAGTCGATGAAAAGGTGGTGGGTTTCGACTTGAAATTCGTTGGTCTTTTCCAGGATTTGTCTGAAAATGTGTGTGAAAATTTGGTCTTTTGTCGATCGGCCGGGCCACACTGGTACGTACCGATTAGTGTGTTGCAGAAAGGTTTTAGACGTTCACACAATACGTTGGATGGGATCTTATATGCGACATTTAACAAGGATATCGGTAGTTCTTACAAGACATAGGATCGCCTTTTTTGAAGATGGGGCATATGGAGCTGATACTCCAGTCGACGGGCATGCGTTCCTCCACCCATACTTGGTTGATAACTTGATGCATGCACCCTACCAAGACATCACCTCCGTATTTAAAGAGTTCAGCTGGAAGCCTATCAGAGCCAGCGGCTTTGTTGTTCTTCAATTTGCTGATGGCTGTATTAACTTCTTCAATACTGTGTGGAGGGGTTGGTGCTTCATTGACTGGAGGTGGGTTCTCGTTTTGCCCTATCACTCTCTCTATTTGCTGCCTGGTGATCGTCGCTATTTCGAAGAGCCTGAGTTCCGGGCGAGCTTTATCATGTAAACTTGTAAGTTAAGATCTATTGTCAATATCTTATCTCTATCGACTTTTCTTCGATACTACGTTCCATGGGAGTAACATCTTCTTCTGTGCACCCTGTATGAAATTTCCAGGGATGTGCTGTGTAAAAGCGATATTTGTGCCATTGATGTGTAATCTTTATAGATACTAATACCCAATCGATGCTAGGAATACGCCTACGTACTAAACAACCTACGCACATAAAACCACTCTTCCCGTGGGACTGGCAAACAATTTATGCTCTACCGTATTATCTGCCGCGAAGGCCCTTCTTAATCGGCCCAGACCAATCTGGAAGTAATGACGGAACAGGTCTCGAACCAGTCGTTCACTGACCTCATCATTTAGTCTATTAGGAGCTTCGTAGATCACGTGTTCTTCGTCTTCATCCTCTTTTGGACATTCTAAGTAAAAGGACGAACAGTCGTGCCCGAATCTGTTGAGGTATTTTCCATAGCCATCATGTCCAGACAGAAACTGCATAAGATGATAATTCCACTCGCAGTGTATTGTTCTCGCCCAAGTTTCAATGATGGAAATCAGCTTGGGGGTCCATCAATCTTTAGTGCCAGACTGTTGTAGATGTCGCCCTCTCGGTAATCCTCTTGGCAAGTCTGGTATTTTGTCGGTTCACTATAAGCCAAGTGTAAGCCCTTTGCATATCATTGGCAAGAATGTCCATAGGGACTATCCCAGCTATAACACAACATACAAAAGGTTGGAACTTACGATTGTAGATAGCAAAATTCTCCTTGTTTATCCCAGGCCCATAGATGTTTGACAGCATGTGCTTTTCAGCCTTTTGCCGCGCATGATTCCCAGGTAGACTGGATTGTATAGTTCCCGAACCGACAACTTGCATATTCCACAGTCTTTCTGCGTGTTATTAGGACAGGTTCAAGCTAGCTCTAGGCCGGCTGAGTCAAGCCAATTTTTGAAGCATTGGTTCATGTTTGGAACTGGATTTCTTTGGATAGATGGCAACTGCATGCATGAACAAATTTAGCACAAGAAGAGCTATGCACACAAATTGCCTATTTGCTGATGGCTTGCCTTTTCTTATTTAAACTTTAAGTGTCTAACGTAGGTCATTGACATTTCAGATGCATTCATTGGATTATGGGTCAACCACATTGGAGCTTATCCTACTTGTATATTCAAATTTGCGACAACCCACAGATGTACACTGGTCATTCACCGAGCCTATTCCTCCAGCCGATATTCTAAGAATGTCTTGAATATTCATCGAGCTAGCTGAAAGCCTCTTATAGTGACAATACCTTAAGAACCATTCCCAGAACACAAGCGCTATGAAGCCTTTATGACTACCTTAAGGGAGCCTCTTTCATTTCATTACACAATACTTACCTCGTATTTATTTAACGTTCCGTTGTGTTTATTTATTTGTTTATATTGAGAACAAACGCGCTTGAATCATCATCACGGATGAAAGATGATTAAATTAGACGGAAACAGAAAAATTGTAAAAATAATTCTGAGGTCATATGCGCCACAATATTGGAGGTGTTCTCTTCGCCAGCCACATCTGCCCATAACACTTCCACTTCAAGACGAAAAACAATATCTGCGATTCGACGTTTAACATTTAATTTACTAGACGACGACGACGGCGACGGCGACGGTACACAGAAGTTATCACAATTGTTGGCCATTCCAAGTGGCTAACAACACCAAGCGCTGAAGACGAGTCATCGTGTCTGGTTGTTGGAAGCTTGGCGGTGCTTAAGCAATATGACCATTTAGTATGATTAAGCACATTCGCCGAATTAATCAAAAAAAGAGTGTGTTTTTTCTGCAAACGAGGAAGATCGATTTGCAGTGATTCCATATTTGTTTGGATAATTGTTGTGTAAGCAGATGAGATGAGACGAGATGCGATGAGAGCTGAGTTGGCTTAGGTCAGAGGTTAGGTATTATTATGCATTTTCGGATGAGAAAAAAAAAAAACCTCCAACACGGAAGTAAAGCCACGGATAATCATCAATAATCGAATATTTTATAAGTTGTGTACTTGTTGATGGAATAAAGATGAGCAAATTGTCAGTGATCATCCTCCTCGAGAACAAATAGAGTGTTTAGCGAAAAGTTTTAAGATCCATTCACTTGAGAATATAAATCTTCTTATCGGGCTTTTGAGTGGGATAGAATAATTCAGTGGAACACTCTGGGCGGCTTAGATGCGTTGATTAATCGGAGAATATTGTGCTAGCACTACAAACCTGAACGAATTCACACCCTTTCCCCGGTGGAATTTAAAGAATGGCAAACACAGTTATGTAACTGATTTGCTATAAGACTAACTCTGTATCGCTTTATGGGTATTAAGGCTTCTACCGCATCATCGTATACGGATCCTGGTAATCTATATCAGCAGTCAGTTTCTGTATTTCCTTCACGCCTCAGCCACTTTCGTCATTGAAGACACTATTTGGTCAGAAAGCATACTGCTTAGGGATGAACGTCCGCACATCCATATAGCAGCAAGGACTCAGCATTGGAACAGTCATAACTTGGTGCTAAACCTAATTGCATTGCCGAATTCTGAATACCAGTTCGGTTGAGACAATTCTTCCAAGTTCGATTCCAGACTGATTGATTCTGATTTGCAGAATTTATTTTCAGCCCATTCGCTACCATTTGGTTGAGTATGCATCCTGATTCTTCGTGTTCCTCTGTTTCCAGTCATCCAAGCCGCATTTAGCACATCGCTAATGAGCAATAAAAACAATATTGGTGAAAGAATGCAGCCCTGTCATACACCACTTTGAACTTGGAATTTCTCAGCCTGGCCAGAAGCTTGCTATTTTAGGAGCTGGACTATCATTCTTCTAATCAAACTTTCAGGCACCTTAGCTCTCCTAATAAATGAGACCAGTAGGTCAGGTAACGCATTTCAAAAAAGATCCTCGGGTATGGCATCAAGTTTTTCAGTCTTGCGACAATTTGATCGCGATAATGATCTCTTTCTTACCAATAGTTGCGGTGGGAGTTGGCTTATTTCTTTCCTCTGGTATCTCAGTTTGATTGCAGCACATATTCCTGACAAGTACTCAGTCCAAAACCCTAGTCAAATGGTCCTTCCACCTATACAGCTGATCCTCACCCGATATTAGTAAGGCCTAAGCCACTGATCAGCTACGAAGGGTATCACCATCTTTACTGGCAGTCTAGCACCGATCAGATCCCTGGACTTTGTCACTTTTAATACATATAACCGCTCTTAATTGCTGCCTATTTCTAACAAGATAGCTGGACAACCCATAATCCACCTAATAAGGATGACGGACCACCGGCAAACTCGCACAGCATTGCACAACTCTTTCGATTCTACCAAAAAAGGGGAGTCTCAACATGCCTTTTGCTGGGTATGCCCTTTATTCATATGGAAGGCAATTAACGCTACTAATTAGGTGGCCAAATTCCAGCACGTGTTGGCAGAAGAAAGAGACTTCGGCCGCACATAGTTCAGAGCTGACCAATTGTGTTAGCCATAAGAGCAAGAAAGGTATTCCCTTACTTATTTTACGAGCAGCTGGTACCGATGATGATGACCTGGTGAAATCCATATCCAAATTTTTGGCCAGAGAGCTCTTTAAGAATGTAAAAGAAGTGTGTATTTGCCGAGTTATTAGTTTCTGAAATGCTGGAGTCCAGGACATTGGCAAAGGAAGTGGGTGTTGCCTTTAACACCTTCCTCAAAACCGCATCCTCTTCAGAGTTGTTCTTCCATACGATGCAGTTTCTTCATGTGAAGTGTTAAGCTGTGTAAAGATCGTCACAAGGAGTGAGTGTTATCTTACTTATAAATAAGAAGTCCTTGAATTATCGAAAAATCGCCATTGTAGTCTTGCAATGTTGAAAGTTTCCATAGAATTTCACCTTGTGTTCTCGGGACTAGTGTCCCTGCGTCAGGGCTGAGAACGTAGGGCGGGCTGTCTTGAGAGAGATCAGTCTATTGAAGCTTTCCTTGCTAATTCATCTGATTGTTCTTTGTCGATGACACCCTCGTGCCCAGGGAACCCTTAAGCTCTTCACGAAAGCAACTTACAAGCTTGCTTTTATAGCTGCCTTGCTGTCGGTAAAAAACGGTAATGCCTTCTGGTGCTCTTAAGGCAGACTAAGACTACATTAGCAGGGGCAGGAGAAATGCCAGCAGGCTGTTTCATATGTGCCTATCAGACAAATGGACGTCTATTATTATAAGTCCTCGCTCCATAGACGACCATTAACGACCCAGGGTTCTTGGACCAAGACAATGTCTTCCCCCGTCTGTGGAAGGTTTTCGCTTTACTACTTTCGCTTACATCAGCTTCTGAAATTTTCCCCGAGCAACGACCTCATCTTGTTGTCTTACACTCGTTCCAAAACAAAAAAAAACCTTTTATTTCTCATAAATTCCGGAATTAAAAAAAAATCTACTAACTTTCAGTGGAAAAAGGCTTCTCGGAATTTAATGTGATGAAAGAAATCATACGATTACGATTTGTATCTCCAGGAAGAGAGCACCTAGGGTCAAGTGTATCTAGCAACCCCAACTAACAGATGAGTGTGACCATCATAAGCGTTTCCGTCATAAAAATATTCAAATTTAAGGTGTAAAACATTTATATCGCGTGACGCTCAACCGGAGCAATTAAAAGTATGAATGAATGTGTGAGTTTGAGTTGGTGGGCTGTGTTTTCGGGAACCCGCGCGTCTCTAATTACCAATTATTTGGTTTTTATTTTTCGGTAATTTTTATACGCGGCGTTTGTGTAAAATAAAACGCACTAAAAGTGAGTAGTAAATTTAATTCATTGAAACGAAGTTCGTTAAACATTTTGTGATTCTCTCTGATTTGTTTATGTCGTCTGTTTATAATTAATTCAAAGTGTGTGCTGGCCAATTAAAGTCGCTTTTATTGGGTGGCAATATATTATGTGTAGGCACAGCATAAGTAGGAATACTTCATAGGTAAGTTTTCATGTGGGGCGTTTCGCGAATTGGTAATAAAATTTCGCACAACTCTAGCCATTGGTCGGGCCAAGGTCACTTGTAAGAATCTTGAACTTTTTTTTTCGGTTTTTTTCTTTTTTTAACGATCTTCTTTGTTGGAATTTCTTCGGCGATAGCGCCACGAGACACCCGTTGACTCTGTACGTTTGAGATAGAGATTTAAGAGTTTCTGGGAAGCAAGTGTTCGCATTGTTGCCAGATGAGTAGGAAGACAGTGTCGGAGGAAAAGAACTCGAAATAAGGTAGAATGCATTTAGAGCCTTTTGAAAAACCAGTCATTGTAGAAAAAAGCTATTTTAAAGGAATTGTATTTGTATTTCCAAACAAAAACATTTGCCATCGATGCCAATAGTTGTGGAATACATCATCATTCAAATGTTTCCTGCGGACTGTAGGTTAGGCGACCTCCCGATGAGGTTGCCCTTAGACCATAAGTTGTCCTGCAGAAATACTTCCAACCTTAATGTAAGGTGAATGAATCACCTTCTTTCTATTAAAAACCGTTGCTTTTGTAAACGAAGGAGTTGACATTGATGAAACCGATTAAATTGTTAAAAAAGTATTCTCCTCTGTTCTTTCAGAGGTACTTTCGATTTATAAACTTTTTGACAGATGTCACGTTGTCATTGTCAACTTGTCATTTTATTTTTGTTCAGTTTGTTTTGACATTTCATTATGAAAAGACTTAGCTCGAAACAGCTTCTACAAACTATTTACGTGTGTCAAGAAAATCAGCGTTCTACGAGGAACGTTTTTCGTTCGATTAGCGCCACTTACGGTTTACATAATCGTCCTACCGAACGCTTTCGCTATACTATATTGAAGAGCTTCCATTACATACAGACAAATTAACAGTTTGGTGTGATGGAATCATTGGTCCATATTACATTAAGAACTAGGTCGTCCAGAACGCAACTGTCAATGACCATGATAATGGACTACCTCATATTGAAGCCTGTGATCTTCAGGACATTTGGTATCAATAAGACAGCGCTAGACTTTTTTCTTTGGGACTATGTAGAGTCCAACGTTTTTATGTATAAGCCAGGTACAACTGAGGCAACATTAAGGAAGGCAACATTACTCAATTTACTCGCCAAATACCACTTAAAATACTCGTTAACCGCAGTTACGCTGGTATAAAAAAAAAAATACGAAAAAAATGTCAAGAAGAGTTCTTTTATTTGATAAGAAAGAAAATCATGAGAAAACAAGTCTTATATTTTTTTGCTTTTGGAAAAAAGTACCTTTAAATGAATTAATTTCTGAATGTTGGATAGTGCTGGGTCGCCTAACAGAAAAAGACTGTACTAGCGCGCCTGTTGTTCTTTCTACGAGAAGGAGGATAACAGCCGGTCAAGCTCAGGCAGTCTTAAAAGACATAAAAGCTATCGAGCTTACATAGATTTTAGAGGCTTTGTTTATGATTTCTGTTAATGTATCCTCTGAAGTACATACTCAGTCACCAAGGACATGCCTTCTTCCAATACAACGGAATAACTCTCTCCGAGTGATTCAATATCGCGTTTCCTATTCCTAAACAAAAAAAAAAACTCTAGTTACCGTTATTTAAATGCATTTGAAATAAATTAAACTTAAGTCTTAAACTTAAAACATATTTATAAATTTTTATAACTATGCGAGATGTTCCCAAAACACGGCGAATTATTCTCAAACAGCTCGGAGACTCTTGAAATGTTCAAATATGTCGCAGATACAGAAGCCAGTACTCCTAGTGCCACTATGAGTGTTGTAAAGGACATCTCGCAAGGAGAATATTTACACAGTTGTCTCATTCGATGGTATGCATTGGTCCAATAGGTGTCCCTATTAATGCCATTCACCATGTCCATGCTTTCGTAATTCAAATCCATTGGCAGGCTGCCATATGCCGCCTGTGTTATGATCCGATGTCGCATCTTCTCCATTAGCTGCAGCTTTCGATAAAGCAGCGGCGGAAGGATGAACATAAGTGGTCCGGTAATTGTTCCACCGACAAATCCAATAAGCACATTGAAATTGGGAACAAATTCGCCCAGTAGAACTTCAAATCCAACAATTGTCGATCGAATGAGTACACGTTTCATTGAAAAATCTACAACGAGAAGGTTTAAGCAATAAATTTTTAAAAAGAAAACAGAAAATACTTTCGGGAACACGGAAAAAGTTCTCAATGTGCAGGAAGAGAGCTGAACTTCCGACGACAGTCGAGAAGCATAGTTGCATTGAAATTAGCAATATGGCAGCGTACAGCGAAGCACTTCTTGGTAGCATTTCGAGAATATTTGGCGTAACCATAGATCCGAATTTGTAAGCAGCGATAGATACGCCAATTATGGCCAAGCAACCAGTGGCTAAAAATTAAAAGGAAACTTTAATTAGGCGCGGTTGGACTATAGATTGGTAAAGCTTACTAAGAATTCCGCCTAAGGAAGCCCATTTGATTTGTTCCTTGTTCTGCATGTCGACTTGGATGGTGAGGATCATAGAATGGATGTCAAACTGATAGGCCAAGACACTGTATCCAGTTAGGAGGCTGATAAAGGAGGGCATCTCTGAAAGAAGAGTTGCATTAAGGAAACAAAAGTATTTAAATTAAATTATTTAGTCTAAAGCGTCTATAAATTGTAGATTTCTCTTGATTCTGGTTGACCAGATAGAGTAGAGCTTCGACCAAGAGCTATGCTCCTTGAGAGGTGAAAGGACTATTAAGCGTTAAGTTCGTTTTACGTCTTACGTTCTAGAAATCGAACAGGTCAATGTATAGAGAAATGACAAGAGAGCTTTTAGTTGTCATATGCGCGACAAAGTAGAGAGAGACGCTCTACATGCTGACAAGCTCTACTTTGACGTTACAGTGGCGTTCATGTACTTACGATCTGAAGTGTCTTTGCCCTTTATACTTTGAATAACCCCGTAAGAGTCCCACTGCGACAGGTTTTATCGGTTATCGTTCGTTGTAACTCCCCTTCTGGACTCGTATGCTTGGCTTTAAAGTAGACAAATTTACGATCAATTGATTAAGAATTGTTGAGCCAATTTGACATTTTAAGCATGACAATGTGTCAAAAGTAGTTGAGTTTTTCAAGGGTTAAACTTTTATGACCATATCGAGTGTATTGTGTACGAATTGCGAAATATCGACTTGAAATTCCGATCAGTTTCCTCTGACTTTGTATTCTATTTTCCGCATTAAAATGACAAGCATTCGCGATGACAGCTGTCATAGTTTGTTCGCTATATGAAATGAAAGACAGTTTAATGAGCACTTATGACAGCTTGAGGAGCTCTGCTTAATCTCATGTCTCTAAATCTACTTGCCCACTCTAATCCCTACAAATAAGTGCACACACTCTATCATCTATGTCTGATTCTACTCTTGGAGCAGCACCTTTGTCCTACAATGATTCAGCTCCTTTTATCACTAAGTTCTGCAGGTGACCAAACGACTTTTCGAACAAGTTTCTGTCGGCTTAATGCCTCTATTAAGTTGACGATTTCAAATAACACTCATTAGCTATATTTAAATTTAGTGCAGAGACATTTTATCAAACCATATTCCCAGGACCATAAATCCAAGTTAATTATAGTACCTTCCGAAGATCGCTTAAACAAAGAGATATTAAACAGCGAATCACTCACCTTTTGTCATTCCCTGGAACGGGTTCCTCGTTCCCTCTGCCTTAATTAGACAATACCACAAAAGAATCACAACGCTTACCATCACCAGAACCGAGAATATAGCTAATCCTCTTCAGATTCAAAATAAAATAAAAAAAAAAACAAAAAGAGAATGAATCACATCGTGACACATCTATTTTGGCCAAAACATCCATACCTCATGTTTTTAGGACTTCCGAGCCACATCAACGGACAAATTAAAATACCAATGATGATCAGCCAGTAACAGAAGGAGAAGTAAAAATGTCCGTCACTTATTCGGTGTCCGATTAATTGGAGATTCTGCGAAGCCACCACCAAACCTGGGATTCCGGTTGCAAAAATGCTCACATCCAGTAAAATTGTCACCATTAAACTGATGTGCTTGCCATATGCCATGTCACTGATTGCAGCATAAGGATACCTGCAAACAAAAAACCAGAAATCATAAGAGGACACACGTGTAAATGGTGCAAATTGAAACAAGGTCGTCGTCGTTGCAGTTTATTTCATCCACAAAAATCGTGTAACGCAGCAGGTGCTATTTGGCGGCAATCACAGGTGATTTATTTGCTCATGCAAGTGCCTGACGTGATATATGCATTTACCTGATGTACAGTAATACATTTTATGAATCTGAATCAATTGTGAGTGATTGGTAGTTCAGCAGTGTGTGTCTGTGTGTCTGTGCAATAAATATGCAGCAGGACCTGTTATTTTTTCAATTAAACTGTTTAATGGACATTCACCATTCGGGGAATCAAGACTTGGTCCCGTTACGCAATTTTAATCGCACCGGTCAAGGGTTTATCGACCTGGCTTTGCTTGCGATTATTGTGGGGATTATTCACCAGCTCACAAGTGGAGCCGGGAAATTATACTCTGATAAGTGGTGCTTCGGATGTTAATTGATTGGAAAAATACTGCAGCGAAGATTTGTAACCAAATACTGGCGGGTATTCTTCATGGAAATACCATAAACGCAAATGTCAATATATTCACTTGGATATTTTGACTTTCAAGTACAATGAACTGTCCCCCGGCGTGAGGCCCTTTTGAACTAATAAAACGTAGGTACTTCCCTTTCTTAGGGACTGAAAGCAAGAATTCAGCGGTGAAGAGAGAGAGCTTTTCAAACTCTATTTGTGCATATATTACCTTCTGTACGTGCAAAAATGTATACAGTTGTGTGAAGCTGGACCTTGGTCCCCTATGGGCTGCTTAGCGGTTAGCGAGTAGGGTTATGAAGTTTTCATAACACACCAGGCACCATAATGGGCCCATCGCAATCCGTAGAGTAACCCTTACCAGCAGAAAGAGACCTAAATCACATTTCCCAAGTTCTTGATTGCCTTACAGTAGTTGGATAGATCTTTTTATTCATTCCCTCAACCTTCCTCGCCAAAATTATTTAAGAAGTTTCTACCTACAGTAAATTTGGATCATTTGATGTATGTAAGTCCTCGCCATACCAAAAATGTCCTAATATACTGGCATGCTTCCTTGAAAGACAATGTCATGAGAGTATTCCAATCATTGCTCTGATTTGTGGTCTACCTAGCTTTAAAATGTCTTCCGCTTTGTGTCTGGCCACAAGACTTTGTTTGTTTATGTTCTGTATTCCCTTGGGGACCTGCGGCCTTTATTACGCATACGCGCCATCGTGTACGGTTTCGGGCAATGTTCCTCCCAACTTTTTTCCCAACAGCCGTGCCTCCATATCGACCACGTTCTCCTCGGACCGCCTGCCAGGTATTCTGCCATCCTGTGTTAATGGGTTCTATTGCATAGCATGGTTAGCTAGTGGAACTGTCACCTCTTCGGAGCGTATGACTAATCTACTGCCGTCGTTAGATGATCGTGCCTATAGGTCACTTACCTCGTTCATTAGAGATACGGTTGGGCCAGAAAATCCTTAAGATGATTCGCAGGAATCTGTTTGTAACTTTGTTGTGATATTGAAGGTCACTCTCCACGTGCTACATCCACATATGCAACAGCACGGATTAAAGCAGAACAGTCTTAGCTTGGTGTTTGAGCTGATTGGGATTATGAATCTTCTCTGATTCGAATCACTCCCACGGTGCCAATAGGGTTGCTACAAGGCTTTGTACACCCTGTATCCCTCCAATTTACCCCATCTGTGGATTTTGTTGAGAATATTTCTACTGGCAACATACAACGATACCTTTATGCTGCCAGTAATGCTTCCTAGTGGAAGTTGCGCAGCTTTTTTGGTCAGTATACCCTCTATATCGCGATCCAATGCGGTTCTACTTGCATAATGCCTTGAGCATTGAGCTGCGATCCGACTCAAATGTGAGTTCTCATGACAAAAAAATCTAGCGCATGTAACTTAATGTCTAACACAATGGCAAGATCTTTAGCATAATCCGCAAGGAAAGCTCCTCTTCTGCAAGCTTTGAAAGTTTGAAGCACGAGTTCCGTTTTTTTTTCTAGGTTGACGTTAAGTTTCGAAGTTCTTAGCGCAATTTTTTAATTATGGTGAGGACTGATTCCTTCCTGTCACTTAATGCCCATATTGTCCAGTTTCTTTAGAAAGCAGTCAATTAATTGAACCACAAGAAGCGGGAACATGACACCTCCCTTAGTCACATGTTTTCTTATAGATCTGTAACCACGGTCGGAGTTAATGTATCTGGTGTTGAGCATATTGCAGAGCCTCTTCCCTTTGCTATATCTTAACACTATACAAGCAGCGTCTTACAGTCATTATTGACAGGGCTTATCTTGAAAGACAGCAAGTAGCAAAGGCTAGGTTAAATTTTCCTTGCTACCTCATAAAAAGCTGTTTCTAATGATTTACCCCTGAGGTAAGCATGCTGAGATTTGTTTGTTTGACTTGTTTCTGATACGAAAATCTAGAAGTCAGTCGAATACCTGAAATAGAAAAGGCGAAAAACTTATAGGTCTGAAATATTTGCCTTAATTTGGTATGAAAATCACTCGTCCTTGCCTCCATTGTAGAGGAATGTCTCAGATACCGGGTAAAAATTTCTATTAGCCTGTTGCTGACCCTGGTTTGTACTTTCTGTAACATGGTAGAATGCCTTATAGGATGCGAAGGATATGACCAGCACAGAGTTTTCCAGTTAACGAGATTTTCTACCATATCATCAGTTGGTCAGATCATCTGAGTTCCTATTTGTAGTAGTACCATCTGGTGATCTGCAGTCAGGAAAGTAAGAATAACTTATAGTCAACCCAGAAGCCATCCGATTTCCTAATGAAACTAGAAACACTGTTACCCTTGGATAGAAGTTTACGAAGCCTTTAGGCTCACTGGATTCCGAATCGGATACACAAAATGGCCTACAAGATTTCCTCTTTCCTCTTTCTTACTAGGTCTTTAAGCCTCTTCTTACTTTGAATCCTAGGAAGTGTCATCAGTCGTCACGCTATAACCTCTGTATATCTATGTTTCATTGGTTTCAATTTCTATCGCCTGCCAAGAGTTGCAGACCATGCCATGCTGAGTAAACGAGCACAGCATTTCAAGTCTATAATCTAGACTCTTGAGCTTCATGAAGCAGGAGGCACAAGTCATATCGCTTTGCATTGTTCTGATAAACACACCCGCTTACTTGATCTCTTGTGCTTCGGTTTGTCGTAATAATTTTATGTTGTTCCGCGCACAACTAGATAGAAACCCTTGAAATCCTTGACAGCCACTCTTGCATGACTGAAAGCATCGATCGATGGTATCATTAATTGTATTGCTCAGCTGCTCAGCTGCAGGACATCGGACAAGAATGATGTATTCGTTAAGAGAATTAAATCTTTTGAGAATTGGATTCAACAGAAGGTTTGGTTTTGAAATTGACTTTACCTTTGGACTCGGACTTCAAAAAATAAATCACCATAAATTTTGAAGAATTCTTTTACACTCGAACTGACTTCAAAAACATAGTGAAGCCTAAAAGACTTCAAAGAAATTAGTGTGTCTTAAACACTGCTATCAGTTTGTGTGAAGTCTTGAAGTCTTTGTGAAGTTTTAAGGACTTCAAATGAATGCCAAGACTTCAAGCAAATGCTAGTAACTTCAATGTGACTTCAAAGAATGCAGTGCAGTCACAAAGATTTAATTCACGTGACTTCAAATCTCTGATTTGGTGAAAATGACTGCATCAGTTAAATATTTCAAAATTAATGGTTATTTTCTGAAGTTCAAAACCAAAGGTGAAGTCAATTGAATGGACTCTTTATTTTGCAATCACGGAATGCATTCCCAAAAGAATGCATTCTTTTTCAACCCTGCTATGTATATTCTGAATCTGATGAGCCATTATTGAGTTAAGACTCAACATATCAGCTTATAGTGACGAGAGATTCGATCTCAACTTAGACTTTAAGTTTCAGAAAATCCCTTTTAATGGCGCATCTAGGCTAGATGACAAATATCTGTGCGAAGTTTCAAGTACCGAGGACTAGCAATTTCTAGGATGAACCATGCTGACGACAATAAGCAGACTTGCTTTAATAGTATCTAAAAATATAAAGGGTGATTCACTTAGAGGTACTTTTTTGTTTATGAACTTTTTGACGAATGACTCGTGATGGTATTTTTATTTAATATTATTTGACATTTCTTCATGAATTTAGCACAGCACAGTGCCTACAAATTATTCAATCAATTATAGGTCCCTTTGCGTACCCTCCTATAACAGCGAATTTTTACGAAAATTTACGAATTTTCACGAAAAGCTGTTCGCTTACAGAGAATTTTCGTAGAAAAGAGCGTTCACGACTTCACGAGAGAGTAAGAAATTTTAATGCAAGAAATTTGTGTGGGCTGGTTTATGAAAACTGTCAAAGCTGTCAAATTAGTGTATTTTCAACTTTTTCTTGTTCAACCCGTTTGTTAACTTTTTTGCAATTTTACCTCTCTCTGACAGAATTTTACATCCACTCTTCCAAATTTGATAATCCACGAATTTTATTGCAAAAAGTACGCGAACTGACCTTATATTTCGTGCACTAAAAGCAACTTATGGTCTACATAATCGGCCAACTGATCGCACGATTCACTCTTTAATCGAAAAGTTGAAAACTCAATTTTTAAGTAAATATTGAACCGCTACCTAATAGTGTACGCAATGACCGTCATGAATCAATTCAGTGACGTCGTCAACAATTTACTGTCGTATTCGTATTTTGGCGAGTTTTTTAGTGTTCCGGACCTTAAAAGGTAGGACGGAACACTTATGGGTTTGATACGGTGTCTGTCTGTCCGTCAGTCTGTCACAGCCCTGTAACTTTTGAACCGTTAGACATAGAGAGCTGAAACTTTCGCTATGTATACATTATGTGGAAGCCTGCACAAGATGGCGGCAATGAATTTCATTTTGGGAGCCCTTTTTTGGGCACCTTGTATGAAGGGCAAAAAAAAAATATTTTGTTCCCCATCATGTGGCATATCAAATTAAAGAAAATTTTGCAAGGGCTCCATATATGTAAGAAATATTTTTTTCTGGCAAAATTTGTTGAACAAAAAAGCTCGCCAAACATTTGAAAAATGTTGTCCCCCTCCCCCTAGCGGCCAGACCGTAAATGGTAAAAATATGAAAAAAATTGGAGATACGTAGAATTTCGTGTAGATTGTAAAAACAATACGAAAATTCCTATATTTTATATATTTTCTGAGAAAAATTAAAAAAATGGGGCATCTAGTTTTTACAGTAGATCATTTTGATACTACGATTTGCTCAAGTTTCAAGTTTCATCTAAATCCGCTGCGTAGTTCCCGAGTTACAGATTTTAGAAAAGCGCATGGACTTCCCTATATGCTCTTCTCTTGCTGCTAATGCATTCGATTTCGATTTTTCAAAAACGAAGTCATTTGCACGAATGGATCGTATATGTTAGCTCTATGCTGCTTTTGAAAACTAAATAAGTTTAAAAAACGAATTTTTTTTTTTTTCAAAAATATATATTTTTTTTTTAATTTTTAAAACTCTAAATGCTGCATTCCTTCGCATGTCGAGTATTGCCAGTGTTTTGCTTTACTCAAACCATTTAACAAGCAAAGTACCGTTACATTTATTTTTATCCAAAAGCTTGGTACGCCATGTTTTATATTGAAAGTGTAAGTTAAAATGGACTGGAATCTCAGCTCAGTATTACTAGGACATACCTACGTACAAGACATTACATTATTCATATCAAAACCAGTATTAGGTGTACCTATGCAGGATATGAATAAATTGCCTTCTAATTTAATGACAATATAAAATGTCCGGAACACTATTGCACGAGGCCCTCCTCGCACTTGCCCAATTTTGTATGTAAGGATCTTGGCTGAACTGATCAACTGATCAACTGAAGCAGGCTCACGTATTGAATATTACCACTTCAACTTTTGGTCTTGAAGAAAAAACATTCCTTGGTTATTGGGAACGTCAATAAATTAAATTGCCTTATTTAGGCTAAAGTCCAACTCGAGAAGATTCAGAAAAAACAACTGTTTTCTCTGTTTTATGGGCTGGTAGAATCACTGCTCCATATTGGCCAGAACTTTACTTTCAGTGGCCATGATAACAAACTATTTGCTGTCTAAAATGAAAGCACATGATCTCCAAGAGATTTGGTAGCAACAAGGGGGCACTTCTTCCAATACAGTCCGTGAAACCAGGGGTTTATTGTGAGAACAATTTGTTGAACTGTTAATTTCGCTCCTTGGACCTGTGAATAGGCCAACTTTTGATTTTTTCCTTTGCGGCTATGTTTAATCCAAAGTCAATACGGATCAGCTTGCTAGGATTCAGGGATTGGAAAGATTGCTCCCGTTATTCTCTAAATACCACTCGAATGCTTGGACGCGTCACTGGAAATTGCAACTTTTGAATTGATCAGATTTAGGGCCAATATTTAAAAAAAATAATCTTTAGAAGTAAATGTCAAAGATTGTTCCTTTGTTCAATAATAGAGATAGCTCAATAAAATTGAATTTCTTTTGTTTTTTTTTACCTTTGAAAAAAGTACCTCTAAATGAATCACCCACTTGACAATCGACTTTTTAAGGTACATCTCTCCGAACAGTATGCTCGTCTGTATTGTGCGCAAAGTGTTTCTCTGGGCATACAGTTTGATGCCACTTCTATGAGCTTTTGAGAAACTTTCTAATTGCAGTTATACCCTTAAATATTTGTGAGACGCAAGGAAAAAATAGACCATGAAATAAATTCTTGGTATTTTCTGGGACTCAGACCTTGAACCCCATAGCCGGACACCTCTTCACAATCAATTCTAATTTTTCTCTTGCTATACAAAGAAGCTACCAAACATAAAAAACTACCCTTATCTTTAAACTTACCTGCTCTTTTGTGATATAGAAGGATCCAACATTTCGGCAATAATCCAACATTTCCCCAACAGATGCGCCGTATAAATCTGTAAACCAACCACAATTAGCACCAAGGGTATTGCGAAGAATCCCAATGGTATTAGAAGACCGGGTAGTGTCACAAGTGGGAATACACCAAACAAATCGATCACATACAACAGAGCAATGAACAAACTAAGTCCAGCCACATCTTTGGATGGCGTCCTAAAGCGGGGCAATGCACTGAAGCGTTTTTGTGCGAGAAACGGTAGCTGGTCATTATGCCGTACCGCTGACGGTCGAGTGATTCGCTTTTTAAACATTTTTCTTAGTCATGGCAAAAGGACAATTTACAAATTACACATCTTTTGTGTCACGTCAAGAGAACAACTGAATCGACGGAAGTAAGAAGTACTCTCTGTTGGCCACAATTCTCAGATACTAATTGAATGCACATTAGGGCATTGAAAAAGGGATTCAGAAAAATGTGCTATCCACATGTGCAATTGAATCTAGTTGTGGTAGTTGTTTTTTTGAGACTTTATCCACACTTTAGGTGTACGATGAGCGCGTTCCTAACACTTCGCTAATCTAGCTGCTTTAATAATTTTGCACCGGGATGACAGATTTTGTCCTAGAGCCCGCTAGATTCGTTAGCGACAAATCTGTCATTCCGGTCATTCATCTGTCTGTCATCTGTCATTCGGCGCTCAATATATTTCTGTTAAAGGACATGATCCCATGATCAAGGAATTTTGTGCAAATTTTTAGAAACCCTCATGTCAAGTTCAAGATACAAAGTACCTACTCGTCTGCTTGCATCACTTTTTTATAGTTCAAAGTAATAAAGTGGTTCGAAAGCATATTTTATGAATTTACTTTTGTTGCTTTGCTCCAATGTGTATACATATGTGCTCCATGTGTGTGTAGGGTGGAATTTGATACACCTCCATTGAAGCCCTTAACTGACTGAGACAATTCTAGAGGCAATGTTCTGTATCTGTTTGTGTTCCGCTTTTTCCCCCACTTTCTTTGGAGATGTTCATTGTGGGTATATGTAGTTTTGCAGTTGCAGTTGCCTACTATGTATCTGTTACATGACCTATCGATAGGAGTTCAATAGCAGAAACCTATATTGATTACAGTTACGGTTAAAGAATTTGTTGATAGATACATGTTATATCCATTTGCTGTTTTGTGCCTTGAGCACAAAGAATCGTGGATGAAAAAGAGTGGGTCTTTAGGCTTTGTGCGAGTTTTTTTTTCTTTTTATCAATAATTTTTATGGGAATTCCTCTAAGTCAATTTGTTATGAGACTGAGCCAAGGATGCATTCTAAACTAAGTACATATATATCAATGGACAGATCCATCCTAAAAGAAGCGGTAGGTGTACTTTCACCTGCATTTAAACAATAGATTTTATCCCTCAAACAAAGAGAGAGTCGCCCTAACTGAGAAATAGATTAGCTAGAAGGATCTCGAAAATTAGCCTATATCTCCTTGTCCGCTGAATCGACCTCCAGGTGAGATTGGACCATGATTAGAAGTCAACGAGGCATAAGACCAGTTCTTTAGTTTACTCGTGCCTCT
The DNA here is from genome assembly GCA_949716465.1 of Chalcosyrphus nemorum. NCBI lineage: Eukaryota > Metazoa > Arthropoda > Insecta > Diptera > Syrphidae > Chalcosyrphus > Chalcosyrphus nemorum. The sequence goes on along the minus strand of OX454333.1, from coordinate 39,783,161 downwards.
TTGGCTTCAGCAATATGCAAGTGATCATTGACTTTAGGATCTACTAATTCTATTCAGTAGGCAAACAAAACCAATGTTTGGCTGTTAAGCTTAAATTTATTCTTCTGGTAGATATTAGGTTCTGGTCTTAGCCATAATTTTGATCTATTTAAGGGAAGAGGTACTCTGTTTTTTTTTGTTGCAGTGGACAAGACATAAAAAACGATGCACTGCTCTTTGGCCAGGTTGCGAAAATCCAATTCGAACTTGGATTTGAGAGGACTTCTGAGTACAAGGACTGATGTGGTTGAAAGCGTTGTTCATGGCGAGCTTAAGCAATAGCGTTCACGACATCAGCACCTTAAATCTGGAGCCTGATACATAGTAGTCATAGCAGATGATCGCCGAATTGGTGCATGTGCTCCTCCCCCAAATAAGTCCCCTACTTGTGGTAATGATTACATCGTACATATTCCTGTCGCTTATACTGTGATCAACAGTAGTTAAAGCACCTGATTCACGTAGATTTGTAAGCAGACAATGCCACCAGTAGATCATTTTGGCGTAGAAAAGTGAACAGCTTTCGTACGTCTGTCAGATTTTGAAACAAACGAAAGAGTTAACTTCATTGGACGCTTTCTGTGTTCTAGTACTTTTTAGTGGAACCAAATCACTTATTTGGGAGCATACAACGCCGTCGATTAGATCCGTTCTAGGAGTAGGGCGTCCCACAAGTAACACGTCCATACATACTTCTAAAAGAGAGAGAGAGAGAGAGAGAGAGAGAGAGAGAGAGAGAGAGAGAGAGAGAGAGAGAGAGAGAGAGAGAAAGAGAGGGATGGAGGGAGAGAGAGCGAGAGAGAGAGGGAGAGAGAGAAAGAGCCTTGTTTCTTTTGTGTGTTGTGTGTGTTGACATGGAGTTTGCAATATTCACCACATCAAATCCTATAATCTGCCATCTTATTTGAATAAAAGCATTGCAGGGTAATCAAGTCACCGTATAAATCTTCCTCACTATCGTCGCCCTCTTGACCAGCATTGCCTCACAGAAAGTCATGCTAAGTTACTTTTTCAAAAGCAAAATGCCTCCTTACCAGGTGTGGTAAGGACTTGAATGAAACAATTAGCAGCTGCTAAGGACGTCATGGTAACTGAACGCAGTTCAAGTGGCGAAGAGGATGATTTCCGCTGGAGGAATTCAATGTGGAAAACCGTAAAGAACAACTCATCGAAATCGTTAGTTAATTCCGAGGAGTGTGAGGCCATGGCGAATTGAAAGTAAAGACTGGGTAACGTATCATTTCTTTTCATGCAGTGGCATGAAAAATTGATTGTTTTTTTTTTTTTTTTAATTGAACTTTAATTATGGAAAATGACAAATGCAGTTGACATCAATCAAACTGTGTGTGAACTATGAAATACTAGTAGAAGTTGCACACGTTTAAACTTTGCACGTGTAGTGGCAGTTTACAATGATTAATAGAATAAGCTGCATCAGAGAGGCGTAACTTGATTCAATCAGCTTTGAAGATGGGGAATATGTTCATGGGCTACCGCGTGGCCACTTAATCCACCAATTCACATGAAATAAGGCCAAGTGTGAAATTTGTGACGGGATTTTGTTGCCATCACAAACATTTGGAGCAAATAACATGAAGTGAAAAAAACTGCAAACACTATCGACGATATTGAATCGCAATCTGGCATTTAAAACAAAGAGACCTAATTTAATAGATTTTGGAAAAAAAACTCTCGGTATTTTAGTCTCACTAGGATGGACAAACGATCCTATACGATCCGATCACATGTACTTGGTTGAAATTTTCTCTTTTCTTCAAATAGTAGAAAAGTAGGCGTGCTAGTGCGCTGATTTTGAAAAATGTTTAACATAAACGTGGTACGCCATTTTATAAGACTCCATAAAAGTATTGCAAATACCAAATTTAAAGTCGTTGGATCCGTATACGAGAAATAGGATATTTGGTTAAGTTAGCTATAAGCAAAGTGCCATTGCTAACAATTGTTGCAAAAAATCTGGTATGCCATCTCGTAGGAGTTTTCTAATACAAAATTTAAAGTAAATCGTCGGAGCCGTTTTAAAGCAAATTTGCTAAAACCACTTTTTTCTTGCAAAATTACCGTTATACGCACTTTTGGCCAAACATTTTATTTACTAGGATTCTATAATATGCGATTTGTAATCTAATGTAAGAACATAAATGAAATCGCTTAATCCATTTCCAAGAAAAACGTCTTTTAGCCAAATTGACCATAAGTATTGTTGCAAGAACTTTTGGCCAAAATTTGGTGCGTCATCTTATTGCACGTGTCTGTACAAGTCTCAGTGTGGAATTTGAATGAAATCTTTTAAGTCGATTCTAAAAAATTTTTTAAAGTAAATTTCTGTTGTTACCAATTTTGGTAAGACATTTTATTTGAATCTTTCAATATAAATCAAATATGAAATTTAATAAAAATCGTTGGAGCCGTTTTCGAGATTTAGTCAATCTAAAGTTTGAGTTATGTTACACTCAGTCTCTACGAGACATAAGTCTCGAGTAGACCGCACTTTTTCTCTTGTCTTCCCTGTGGACATCAACCCTGACTGAAATTTGACATTTGAAGTTTGGCAGTCGGTTTTTATACAACGAAAGAATAACAAACAAAGAAAAAAACATTTGTTGTGACTGATTAGTGCTTTCCAGACGTGCAAAGGTGGCATATTTTTGATTTTCACAAACAGAAACAATAAGTTCGTTGATTTTTCAAAAGCAAGTGAGCTTGTTTTGCTGTTGACAACATGTTGAAGGATGGGAAGTCATAACAAAATTCGCCCATTTAATGACATAAAAGTCTGGCGGGCAAAATTTCTGAGTGAAAAGTCTACCTTTTTTCAGACTCGTGGAGACGCAATGTTATGTATGTTCATAGAGTGCCTGCAACGAGATGTAAAAGTTCGAGTTCTGTGCATTTGTGTTACGTCAGCAAAAATTCCTTATTTATTAATAAATTTAAAAATAGATTTTGGTTTCCAACACGTTAACACGCAACATATAATTATCCGTGAGAAAAACATGGATTTGTTAGCTCTAATCAGCATATGTTCATTGTTTGTCGTTTCGAGTTATTTATGGCCATCGCAAATAGAAGATTGCAAGCGTTTGAACTGAATAGATGCATGGCAACATTGCTTGTGTCAAAAGGTACAATGGGTACAAAGCTTTGAAGGACTCATAAATAGATGGACATTGTGACATTGTGTTAAGGAACACTAAAAGGTAGTAAAATTGTAGTATTACTCCCCAAAAACTAGAGAGGGTGGAGATGGTAACCAACGGATGGAAGGTCTCATTGAGTGTCAGGCTCCACGCAAACCACTGTTCGCGTTGGAGTAGTCAGCAAACTCACTGAGCTAAGACACGTGCTAGTGCGTCAGCTTTTGAAATCTTTAAGCTGGAATCCGCTGACCTGAATTCGCTCGCATTGACTAGCTGGTAGAGTCCTGTGTTCCATTCCTTTTCATACAAAAAATATATATAAGTTACCTACCAAAGCCTTGAGCATTCGCCCATCGTTGGATTCGACTCAATCATTAGCACATTCCTTATTTTGATATGTGCTCATGTTGTAGATGTATATGTTGAGAAGCGACTTCGTCTGGATGCATACGAATTGTATGTTAATGTTCCTTTGCTTCCTTATTAGATAGAGACTTGCCAACCGTCGTCTGTCTGACTCTGTTTACGAGAAATCTGCTTTGTCATCCACTGGATCGAACTGGATTGAAAAACTCTCCAGGAAGTGGTGGATAGGACTGAAAAGGAAGGAAGACGAGGATCAGGAATTTTGGTATGTTCTTGGAACGCAACAGACTAACAGGGAGCTACCACAAATGCATTTGTAAAGATTTTTATTGTGTGTCCAAGTATCATTACCACTGACAGAAGAAGTTTATCTAATCTAAGCAATTGCAAAGGTTTTTCCTTCAGAATTTCTTAAGCCTTTTTTACGCTGAAAAATTGTGCAAAAACATGATAAACTCGTAGGTTCCGATCGCAATCTGAAACCAAAAAGAAATAAGAAGAACCAATTGTATACAAGAAAAACGCCACTACCTCCTTAAAATACTCCATACAAATGTAGTTTATGGCAGATGCGTGCAGATCGAGGGGCATATTAGCTCTCACCATCATCAATACTATAACCTTACGATAGTTTGGAGTACCTTCGTACCAGTTAGTATCGTAAAGTGATTCAAGCAAACTTGCACTCTGGAAAAAAAGTGTTTTACTTAAAACATAACAATCATTGCCTCATACTCACCGCCTCATACAGTTCAGTTCCATTGGAACATCTCAAGAAAACTGGAACTATAAGCGCCGAAACCCCCATAGCGAGTGGTAGCATGTCTATGATGGCCATCCCGTGGAACATAGAAAAGATAAACATACAAAGAGTTACCTTCATTACAGTGAAACCGATGAACGTACTCCAACTAAAAATTTCATCGACATCATTTCGCAGCCTGTAATACGAAAGGACATTCAAAATTGACTCAGAACTAGAGACAATAACGCTCACCCTTCCATGGCATATTGATACCGAACCAACTGCTTCAGTTTCTGACTATTTACTGGTTCACTCTTGGCATCCATATTCACCAGTAGATCACCCAGCTGAAGGTAGTGCATACTTATCTGAGTAACCGATGTCGAGAAGATCAGATCCTCATTGAACATTAGCATAACTCCACTAAAACACACCGCCATTTGGAAACCATACACAAGAGGATGCAAGAACAGCCTGCGATCATTAAATGGGTACGAACTGACGAAAGGATATCTATACTGATACTCTTGACCCCTGACAATCAAGTCGAAAGAGGATTGCAAGAGAGGTACTGCCATCAAAGAAATAGACCCATAAGTGTACAGAAATTGCATGATCCTATTCCTGAGCAGAATTCCCAGAGTAGATGCTCGCAGATGATTCTTCAGGAGGTTCTCCTTTATAAATGGAAAAAGCTCCTCCAAATCCTCTAGCAACTTGTTTAGTTCCTTCCTATTTGCAATGAGGAATATTCCCCTGAAAAAAATAAGCAGAAAAACACTAACAATGCCACCAGCTTCACTAATTTCGGATATTTTCCAATGTGACCCGTAAAATAATTCTAGGATGTTCAATAGAGCAGTAAGGACTTGAATCAAACTTCCAGCAGCTGCCAACGATATCATGGTAACTGATCGCAGTTCAAGTGAAGATGATTTCCTCTTAAGGAATTCAATGTTGTATACTGTAAAGAAGAACTTATCGAAATCGTACGTTGAAGCCCAGGAGTGTAAGGCCATGGCGAAATGCAGGTGAAGACTGAGGTAACTACATTTTATTTTCTATCACCTGCATAAGAAAGTGTTCCTTGCAATCGAACTATTATTATGGAAAACAACAAATGCAGTTGATTGGAAATAAATACATTGTATTCGTAAGAAAATATAAAGTGCACGACTAAGTCGTGCGTACTTGCACATATCTTTTGGTGGTCAAAAAAACCACGCAGTGATGTATTATGGGACCTCACAAGAGTACCTTAAGAATGAAACTTAACTGAATAAAATTCTTGAGCTTATTTTTGTGTTGAGGGCTATTAGAACAAGGCCTGCAACTAGAATTTGATTCTAATCTCAAGGGATCACCTCACAAGTCGACTTTTGATTGGAATTCGTCCACCCATTTAGGCTGTACGTATTCTCGATGAATGAGAAAAAGGCAGACAGAATTGCCAGACAAAATTAAAATTTCTTTATTAAACACTTTCAATTTTTTTTTGTTTTTTTCGAAGACAAATTTTGTCCTATATGACATATGTATTGGTATGCATACAAGCTGCTTCGACAAATTCCATTCGAAGGCATATTTTTAGATTTCTTAACTAAAATGAGGGCTATAGCTTGCTTAATTTTTCTACTCAAACCTACTTTACTTATGTCCTGTATCTCCTTGTGGGTCCTTGCGCCGCTACAATGCTTACGTGACTTCGTGTGCGGTTCCTAGAAGTGTGCCTCAGTTCTTTTTCCCAGTTGCCGTGCTTCTCAATTGTTCTGCGATACGTACTCCTAGGTCCGCCGCGTATCTTGCCATCCTGGGTAAGCTTGTTCCATTGCATCGTTTGGTTAACTACGCAAAGGACATGTTTGAACCTACACACAAATCGCTAGACCAAAATACGTTATTTTAATACTAGAATATTGTAATACGTTTTCAAGAGACCCATACATGCCCCGCATAAAGAAGTGTTCAAGAAAGTAGGTATTAAAGAAACGAGTGTTCCCTATCCCACGAAGGTCGTCCTTTAGTTGAAGTTTAGCACAACCTGTAATCCTAGAACAGATTTAGTCGGCTTGTAAGCAAAATAAGCTGGTGGCTCTATATTTATACTGTAAGAGCTATGTAAGCTGATTATCGATTGAGACGAAAGAAGATGGGACTCTCGGAACAGGAAATTCGAGTTTTTTCCTTGGAGCACTTGGTAACAGCCTGCTTCTAAAAAGCTTCTTATTTATGACGTTACATGAGCACCAATTCTATAAGTGAAGCTACCGCTAGGGAAGCGGAGTTCACTCGGTTTTGGTCCTACTCATTAAAAGCTCTTTCGTCTTGTCATCATTTATGTCACTGAGTGTTTACTTTTTTTTTTAAAACACAATTTAATTGAACTCAACTGCATTTTTCTATAATTACAGTTTGAAAAAAAAAAAATCCTTTGAATTTCTCATGCCACTGTGTGAAAAGAAATGCGCCTCATGTCTACGTTGCCCAGTGTTTTCCTGTAATTTGTCATGACTTTACATTCCCCGGCATTAATTTATGATTTTAATTGATGAATGAATAAAACCAACATTCTTTCTTTGATCCTGCAATATTTCCTAGCGTAAATTATTAATAATTTTTGATTTGACACTTCTCACGAATATGTTCTACCGCAAAAGTAGGTGCAGAAAAGAGTGTGCTGGACTCTGCAGTACAGAGTCACTGAATGAAGCTAATGAATAACAGATAACAGACCATGCTGTTGTGTCGTTGGTGTCACAGCAAAATCATCACAGCCCCAGTACAGATCATTTCATATTCTGCATCTTCCCTAGTATCTACACAATTCAACATACACATCTATGTATCGTGGCCCTCATCCCTACTAGAATTGGCTATGCTCTAACGCTGCACTGCTTTCAACTTAAGATAGTGGGCTCTGATTGTGCAATCGTAAGTCCTTCGTAATTTCCTAGCCAAGAAATCAGCTGGTAGCATTCCTGCAATTCCTTTCCTGTTTGAGTCTATTAGTCTCATAGGAAGCGGGGTCCTCCAATATTCAGCATTATTTCGGACACCTCGGCTGAAGGTGACTCATATGTTGAGTATACTAATATAGGTACATTGAATGTTCGATTTCATGAAGCACACAGTGTCAAGTGCATCCATGGATTGACCTTTAAGGTACGTGCTCCGTACATAAATATGTAGATCAGACAATCTTTTGCTGTAGTGGTTATGTTTCCCTGTTTTTTGGAAATGAAAACCACTCTTACCTATTTCTTTCCATTTTCCTGGTGTGTACCCTATTCGTAGGCAATCTAAGAAGATACCTGCGAGTTTGGGGACAAAACAGCATAAGGTTCTCCCGATTTGTTAGGTTCAAACGAATTTATAGTTCAAGCTACTTTTTCCTCTTTGATGATCGCGGATCGCAGTCGCTTCCTCAACTGTGTGGCCCCTTTGAACCAGCGGGCTTAAAAAGGCGTGGCCGTTACTGTGTCTTTATAATCTTGCAAGTATGTTTCCATTAATAATTCTACAGATTCCTTGCTGGACTATGCCCATGGTTGATGCTCTGTTTGTTTTTGTTTGCGCAACACCTTATTTACGTGCGTTTTGGAATGCAGCCATACTGTATGCTAGTCTACTCTTCACGAGTACAAGTGTGGCTAAGAATATGCACGTCCCTTAACCGTTGACTTGAACTGCGTCTGTTGATAAAAACCTTCTTTAACCACTTAGTACAGTTTTCAAATGCATAAATCTCTATTCGAATGCATCTCCAATCTCCAGTCGTTGACTAGGTCATTAGACTGATAAAATCTAGTGACCTTCAACTTTCACCAACCAAAAGAAAAAAAACAAACAGCAACCGATAATCTTTTTACCGAAAAAAGGCCAACAAATCGATTCTTAACGTCACGGTAAAGATTTTAAGTTGCACAGTTGAAAAGACATATAAATAAGCCATAACGTCACATAGCAATTAAATATCGATTGACGACCACTTGAAGGCATTATTCTTGGAATACATCCAACAATAGCTCAAGACTCTTCTTCAGTGTGGACAGTAATTCAATTCACCTACAGTCTACTCGAAAATAATCAACCGTATAACCCAATCCAAGTCTTCCATTCAGCAGGCTTGGGACAAGACCACAGCCAATGCAACAAGCCCAAGAGTTCTAAGCCAAATAAGAATAACCAAACAATTGTGTGTTAGATTCTTTGTAATACAACAAAGAAGCGAATAAATAATCTCTTATCTTTTATTTATATTTAACAAACAAATAGTTATGAATGCCAGACCAAAACATAAATATAATCATAATAAACTATCACAAACATGTATGAAGCGCATTTGCCAGTAGATTCTATGAGACAATGAGGACCGACGATCATCCAAGTAGGTCTTCTTAGATTTTTCGATTTTTTTTTTTTTTTTTTTGTATATTCTGTTCTGTTTGGAACCCCATTCAGAAAAGATGGTGGCTAATGTATTTGGATTCAGTATTTTATTTTTTTTTTTTGGCGAGCCAATGTAGGTGAAATGTAGAAGCACGTGTTAATTTCGAGTTCAGCCCATTAGTTCCGCAATTTTTTTTTTCATTTTTTCGTTTTTTAATCCAACTTCCATCAGCGATGTGCATTTTCCATTCTATACCATTTCTGGTGAGGATATTTTCATCTTTTTTGCTTTTATCTGAAATTAAAAGAAAAATTAAATTAGAAACGAACTAAATCGGATTATATTTTTGACTGCGTTATGGTTTATTTTTGGCACGGAAGTTTGCAGGCCTCATTAGGGGCAATGTCAAAACAAAAGATGTTGTAGGTAGCTGAGGGCAAAGCAGATCATTAAGGTCAAAATGAGTCTAGCGATTTATTGCTCTTGTGCAGCTTTTGAGGGGCAAAATTTTGTTCTTTATTTAGATTTGAGTATAACCGAATAGAATACTGTCCAATACAAGATGTCCAGGTACACACATTAATAAAGGGTTTTCCAATAGGGACTTTGAATATAATTTGTGAACGCACCCTTTCACTAATCATCAAACTGTCACTGTCAATTTATTCAGTAAACTCAACATGGTAAAGTACACGAAAGAGCAACATCTGCAAAAATTCTACCGAAATTCGGAGTCGGTGATCGCAACTTTAAAAGCGTTGACTCCAATTTTTGGTCGTAATTATCGCCCTAATAGACAGGCATTAACAAGTTTAGTGCACAAATTTGAGTCTACATATTCGTTGTGTGATGTTGCCGTGTCAGTGAAACAACGGGTTGGTCAAAGTGTCAAAAATATCGCTGCCGTTCAGGCGTCCGAAAAAAAACCATCCAAATCAGTCAATTTCACGGCTTTGGCAAGAATTGGGCATCGCTCAGACGACATTATGGCGTATTTTGCGTAAGGATCTAGGTTTACACCCATACAAGATAAAGCTGACTCAAGAATTGAAGCCGATGGCGTACGTTCTCCGATTGTGTTCTGGAGAAGATGCGCCAAGATGATGAATTTCATCGCAAAATCGTCTTCAGTGATGAAGCCTTATTGGAAAACCCTTTATAACTGTTAGGGCGGATGTAGCTCTTTGGAAAATTGTAGCTATGTCGTTTTGTGAACAAAAAGTCGTTTTCTTCGCCTGGCAAATTCTAGTATCTCAGCGATTTTTATCTTTTCGAGGTTTGGTATCGCTGGCGACCTCAGTATGTTTTGTAGCTGGTTAGTGGCAGAGGAAGTGCACTACATCTTTCTCATCCTACTCACAGTTAACCCAGATTAATGTTGCCTGTAATGAGTCGCACCAGTTTGCTAATATGATTCCAATTTAGTTTACAGTCTAGCATAATACTAAGATATTTTGCTTAGCCAAGAGGGCAAAGTCCACAGATTTCATTTTCACTTATTAAGAGGACTAGTTCCCTTTAATATAAACTTAAGTGCCGTCCATAGTTTTTAGAACATTTCTCTAGTCTCCATCGGGTTTCCTTAAATGCCTAAGGATTTTTCCTAAACTAAATTCACTAAATCACTATCACCCGTGTCTATCGCAATATTTGTGAGTATTATGCGGGTGCCGTGGCTCGACTATTATGCATGGAGCCTGTTTCACGGATCCACCTCTTGCGAGCCTCTGACAAGCATTCAAAGTGTAATACTGTCATGAGAAAGCTTCTCAATATCCCTCTGTCCTTCGAATACGGGATAAAACTCTAAATCTCTTTTGTACGTGCAGAAGTGCTTAGCACACTTAATATTTACAGTTGTCAGAAGCTAGGCCTTGGTCCTCATGACCCAATGATTATTTATTTTTATTCATATTACACAGATCCTTGAAATTATTGGAAAAATTATGATTAAAATCAAGCAATAATGAGTTCAAAGAAGTGAATACTCTCACGGTGATGGGGGACTTACATATTTCACAAACTGACCCAAAAGCAATCCATAAGTTAGTACCTTCACCTTTGAGCTCTAACCACATAATACGCTCTTAAAACCACATTATATACATGTAACAAAATGCTACACTAAACACAACTAAGCTACATACATAATACATCCTTAAAAGAATAACTTACCTCATCTTGGTCACGACATTTATTTGGAGAATTGGTTATGACCTGTACAGCTTGCCCTGGCAGGCGATTCATCAATTTTGTACCAATTGATTCCGAGTTACCGCAACAAAATATCCTAGGATGAGCATTATCTAAATGAATACTAGTTAATATTTTTTTAAATGAATTATCGGTCTCATCCATTTCCTCAACATTAGATGGGGATGGGGTACTATCAATGGAACTGATATTAACTCGATTGATATATGCATCATTAAAGACACTAAGGTCAAGCTGTGTTATATACTTACTATCCATTCCAAAGCAGCAGTGGACAAATACAAAAAAAATTACATTAAACAAAATAAAATAACACAAATTGTTTGTACAATAAAATCGCAAAGGACAAAGGGAAGCAATATGAAATGTCAAATGGAAAAGTATGAGAATGGTACGTACACTACTGATTATATATTCTACCGATACATGAGAGTATATAAAATATTAGATTACCTTAATTTGAACAATAGAAAGCATGCAAGTTTCTGAAGAAAATTTTCTTCTTTTTTTTCAAGAAAAAAACACTAAACGACAAAACATAAGTCAAATAAAACTCACACTCCATTACAAAACGCCAGTTGATCAAATTTAAATTCGGATAAAATTTTTCAAATGACCTTTTCGAGATACGATTACGTCTTCTGAAACTTTAAATACAAATTCTGAAAGTAAGTTGATTTCTTAAAGAAAAAAATTTAATCAGTATTAAGGGGTAAGCATTAACTCGAAAAAAAATTAAAGAAAAGCAAGAACTTAAACTTTAATCCAGTTGCGCTAACATCACTTAGATCCTCGCACAACAAATAACAAATGTGTTTTCTAATAAAGCTAAGTTCAATGGCAAACAACTAACATAGGGCTCGTATGAGCAGTCTACACCTTTCAGTAGGTTTTGATAAGCTAAGGAACGAGTAAGAGTCACAGCAGCCGAAAACCGATGGCATCTTCCGTTCTGCGCCACAAAACAGGCGTTAGTACATAAGAAAGGAAAGGAGACCTCCTGAACTGTGCCAATTATAGAGGCATCGGTCTTCTCAACATTGCATACAAGGTCTTTTTGCGATACTGAGTGAAAGTCTGGAATCATTTATCCACAGTGCGGTGTCAGGTATGTCCACCAACGATCAAATCTTCACACATCGACAGATCTTGAAAAAAAGTCAACATCGGTACTCATCAGCTCTGAGACCTTCGATATCAAAGAAGCTTTCAGAGGTGACATGTTGTCAGGTCTTTATCATCATACTTGAGCGAATTGCAATTGCTTGCATACGACAAAAATACGCGGGCTGTCACCGGTGCGTTGACAAGCATTGAATCAGAAGCGTCCAAAATAAGTTTAGCGATAAACGAGCGCAAATCCAAGTACATGCTGTCAACAAGAAGGGACAGCGAATAATAACCCTTTCTAACCTGATCCTGAGCATTGCAGTCCTTCTTTACAGCGCTGAAACATGGTCTTTATTGAAAGCGGATGATGATATCCTAGAAAAATTCATTCGCATTTACGTTGACTGCTTTTGGAGGAAAAGATCCAACAACAAACTATACGAACTGTACAGCAACATCGACCTGGGCAAAAAAACAGCGTGTACCTGAGATGGCTAGGACATGTAGAGCCAATGAACGCTCGCAGTGCCAGGGCCTCGAACAAGTTTAAGGAGACCTCGACCAACTTGAAGCGCGCAACTGTAGCGCTATCTAATAAATCTGTCGATCTTATTGCTTCTAAAGGGACAATAGTTCCTCAGTTACAGACGGATAATTTGATGGCTGTTAAATATGGACAACGATCGAATTCTGTAGCATAAACACCCTCCTAGACTCAATGCAGAATCATTCCTCCAAATGAAGCGCGAATTTGTTCGGTATACAATAGATAACTGTGGACTGAGCACTATAAGGGCATTCGATGCTAAGGAATAAATTTCCACAACTGTATTGCACGAAAGTTAAGAGTAGGACTGGTGCTTAGGAGCCTTACAGCCGGTGACTGTTAGATAGGTTTCATAGTATTGAAATAGAATTTACCATCATTCAGTGTTACGCTCCGACTGTAACGCGGCAGAGGATGATGTCCATTAGGCGCCGCCTGTAACCAAACGCCTAACGAGGACATTGTTATCGTGATGGGAAATCTTAATGTCAAGGTAAGGAGCGACAACACTTTCTGGGAGTTCGCGGGCTAAGATATCGTGAAGACAACAATGAAAGCTTCGTGGTCTTCTGCAATATCAACCGCGTACTCATTGGAGGTACGCTGCTTAAGCAAGAAACATTCTAACAGATCGATCACATTGGGAACAGCCGTAGTTAGCTCATATCCTGCCCCTACAAAACGTGCTATACATTGGTTTAACGCAGATAAGGTCAATGTTCCCCAAGTGCGCCAACATTGCAGTAAACAGCAGTTCAATGTATGAGATCATGGATGATCACTGGAATGCTTTAAAAATGTTTTTGTCTGTAAAAGGCGCACAGCGATCAAGGCTCAACTTAAAACGATTTAAGAGAAAAAAACTAGAAGCCGAATACCGCGAAGAAGATAATGGTACGACTTAGAATGAGACGTGACAAACCTCGGTATATCCATACCTTGCCTTCAAATGCTCTAAAATCAGCGATCAGCTGCGATAGTAGGACTGTCTATAGCATCACCAAGGAGCTCATTGTTGATCGAAACTTCAAACGCCACCCACTGAAAAATTTAAACGGTAATCTTCTGATTTCGAGTGAGGATCGGCTCGCCAGATGGAGAGAACATTTTGCTTTAGCGCTTAATCACTTAGACGTTGGCGGTATAATCTCGAATTCGAATGACTAGCAACAAAGAGCAACAAAACTCCTAGCAAAACTGGAAGTATACCAGTAGCAAGGCGTTAGCTGCCGATGGCATCCCTATCGAACTATTTCGGACCTTAATATGTAAGGTTTGAGTTAGTGAAGAACTCCCGCAAGAGTGAAAAAAGGGGACCATAAATTGTCATTGATTTTGCCTGAAATACTTTGCAATTATGTGGATCGCGGAAGACTACATATAGATGAAGCTTTTCGGAGAGAATTCTCTTCTATTTATGTTTAAGAAACATGTGTATAAACAGATGTAATAAGTACTAAAAACATCCTCAAAAAAAAAGAACACAAAGAGCAATATTGGTCATCTCTGATTTTGCGTCAGTCCAAGTCTTCAGTGAGAAGTACTTAAGACTTTCATCCGACGTGTTGGTCCCAAAATCATGCTGAAAACCCCATCTGTTTCAAAAGGATAAGGGCTTATTGCTTCGCAATTTTCTTCGCACGATTTTAACCCACTGTAGATCCTTTGTACGTAAAATGAAATTCCATTTCTTCTTTTGTAGTGTACGTACCAATTAATGAAAAATAAACATTGAGAAATTCTTACGATTTGTAGTTGAAGAGTCCGTTGATTTTTATGTATTCCAAGACAAGATCATCAATCAGATACTTTACTGACTGTCCCCGACTAAGGAGCCTACGTATCATAGTAGAACTGACTTCATTAGGCACCCAGTTCGTAATCAATGTTATGTTTTTCTGTAATTTAAAGCAAAATATTAGAATTTTAATTTTGCAACTACATTTCAATCACCAACCTGATATTTAGTGAGAACATCCGAATCAAAGATAAACTTTTCTGGATTTGCACCACTACGGGAGATTACGACAAGGCCGTGATTACTCACTATATCCTCAATCTGTAGCAGGAAATATATCTTTTAATGAATATTTAAAAATTGAATTACAAGTAGCCTTACGTCTTCAAGAGCCCAAAGGCCTGGTACAGCAAATGATTCTAGTAAATCAGCTCCGCAGAGCAATTTCAACTGCACTTTATCTCTGCGATCTTTCAAACCAGCTGGTAACCATCCAGGTACAATAGAGTTATCGCCTGAATTCGGAGAATTAATGTAGTTGTTCATGTAATTCTGAAAGAAAAATTAAATATGTATTCATGAGTTCATGAATAGATTGGTTAAGGAAGAGCTATGTGTAGAACGTAAAATTATAAAGAACTTTAATAGCCCTCTTGAGCTGGGTATAAATTAAGGCAATTGAGGATTTGATCGGCTAATAATTCATAACACAATCACTACTGAATCGAGAGAGTGACAAATTGGCGTTAAACACAATTCATCAAGGTGCAGTCAGCATCGCTCCTGATACTAATCTTTCCCTTTCTATACATCGCAGTTAATAATTCCTCCGCAAAGATTTCAAGCCCACTTTGGCGTAACTAAAATCAGGTTGTAGCTTAATGCTTAATAACTACAGACATTGCTTACATGACAGTATCATTGACCAATGCACAGACTGACAAAGCATGACACCGTTCCTCTATTTACACATTCCTGACAACAATATTCTTTTCGGCGCATGCAGTCGAAATTTCTGGGTTTCAATACCACTGATGACAACCTCTACATAAGACTCTAACGTATGAATCATTCTTGCGACAGCACAACCTCTATGTATTCCGAAACTGAGCTAAATATCGTATACCGCATACTCCAATTGAAAACGCTTACAGCCATACCAATGGTAATACTAGATTGCCGTTCATGTCTGATGTAGGTCTCGGATTAATATAAGTTTCACCTCTGCTGGGTACCAGGCAACAGGAACATTTCAGGGAAGTGCAGTGCGAATGAGAATGCAAGCTCTTAATCGAATCTGATAAAATTGAAGTTGATATGATGTGTAGCTGTGTAAACTACTCCTCATGAGGGCCAACTACCTCTGAGAAAACAGTAAATTGTTCAAAATCTCCAGAGAACTATTGCCTAATCTGAAGCAGAAAGGTTTTAACGAAAACGTCTTTATGGTGTTTTTACAGGATACTAGAGGGAGGAAGGAAGGTGAGGATACCATCTCTCATGTTTTCTGCAACTATTGTGCCGTATTTTTTAAGAAAAATCTCCACTTAGGATCATTCTTCTTTGACGACCATGCTTATCAGACTTATCAGGCATCTACTTCGCTTTAGTAAAGGCTGCGCATGGCTCTCCTCATAACCCCTTTGTGCCTGGCCTACTCTATCCGTCTCCTTTTCGTGTAATGTCGGTGGTTTTCGGTCTTTTAATTTTCCAACTCGGTTGTCGCCTCTCAAATAGTGGTAGTCTTAGTAAAGGCTAAGGTCCGAAGATATCACAATGGCCCTTAAAGGTCCAATAGTTCGATAGAGATGTAAACAATTAAGCTAAAAGCCGACTTATATCATAACGAATGCTCTCTTAGTTTCAAATTATGCTTATTAGTGCATTATTTACTCGTAAAGTAGTCGTAAATGTTCCAGATATTCATCTAAAAAAGGCTGTGTCAATGGAAATTAAGGAAACAGGCTTATGTGAAGACAAATCAGGTTTAACTTTACAAAAGTGGCAATGCGTCGGTTATGTTTTGCGTTTCGTTTTCAAGTCTTAGAACATTTGTTTGTCTGAAACGTTTCAGCGCATTACCCTAATTCCTTCAGGAACTTGATACCAACAAGTATTACAATAAAATACAAAATTGAAACCGAATTACACTCCCCTAAGCTCCCTTCAGAATCTTCTCCAAAGTACTTTTCGCAAATTGCGAAATACCAATGTAACAAACGTAATAGCAACTATGTAACTCAAACCACCTTAAAGCACCAATTAAAACAAACAAAATGTCGCTCTATAAACTGTGCATTTAGTAAAATTATTCCTTACACAATGTTTACTTTACCTGATGGTACTGTAGAACTTGTTGTGTCCTTGACCATTGATTCTGTTCGATTTCCCAATCAGAGACCCGAATCCAGTTAGATGACTGTAATGCCAATTTTACCATCGCAAAACGATGATCTCCCCCCGCCAGTCCTTTCTTTCCGTATGAGTCATGTGTTGGCGATACAATTCCACCGATGACGGAATGCGTTCCCTGCATTTCAAAGTAATCACGAGCGATTTCTTTTGAAATAAATTATATTTTAAAAATAGTTTCAATTAATAAACTTTAAACAATCGATTTAACATTCGGTTTCTGTTACCAAACATTCGGAAATGCATCGGTGTGGGGGGACTGAATGAACCGCATGCTATTAGCACAATACGTGACGGCAACATCCCGATTTCTTGGATTCTGGTACTCATGGTAGGATTTTATTTATTAATAAATACACTTGTAAAAATCACAGCACATTACTATAACAAAAAAATAAATACTTAAATGCAAATTGCTCGGTCTGAGAGTAGGTTTCACCTTGTCCTTTTGCACAAATGTCAACAGCGGTCAGCTGTATTATATCAAATCAACAAACTTTTTGTGTGTGTTATCGATTTGAAAGCTTTCGACCGACTAGACCCAGGTTACACTTTGTGGAGGACGCACTAAAAAGTGAATTTGAAAGCAAAGTTAACTATTTTAACAACAATAAATTAAACATGCACTCAGTTGGGTGGACTGTTATGTTTAAATAGTTGACACAATGGACAATAAAGCTTGTCGTACACATTGTGCTGACATACCCGAAGAAGGGAGTTAAAAACCTGATGGTAACATTCCTGAGTGTTTCGCAGAAAAAGTGTGGGTGCAGTGGCACCTCTTCCGAGCATCTGACAAACATCCAAGAGTATTAACTGCCATGAGATTTTCGAAAACCCATCTACCCTTTCGATAAGGCATAAAACTGTAGACCCATTCTGTACATTCAAAAAAAGTATACCACGCACAACACGTTGTGAGAAAACCTTTTAGACTACATCCACATTCTGATACAGCGTCTAAGGGACCTACTGTCCGTCGAAGTATTTTTCGCTCGAAAGCGCCCCATAACTGCTCAGCTTTTATACTTTTCGTCCAGCACTTGGATCCATACAACAATACTGATATAGAATACTATTTTGGTCCATCGAGCTAGAAGTTTTTATAATTCTCGCAAATTCTCGGTAAAAAAAAAACTGCTCTCGGATAGTCTAGAGCCGGTACTTTCATAAAGAAAATGTTTTAACTTAATGCGTAGAGAATTTGAATCGAAGCCAACAACTTTTTACTCAAAGTCAGCATCACTCTTCAGTTTATTCGCTACTTACCATTAGCAGTACTTTTGTTGAGTGCTGGTGACCATTATTTTTTCCCCGGCTCATTCTGGCGTGTAAAACTCGTGATCTTCCATTACCGCCACACAGTGATCACCTAGAAACTCGCATTTCCGTGTGATTTTTGAAAAGATTTTTAAAGCGTATTTTAAATGCATAAGAAAAAAATAAATTCATTCGTATTTCCGAACGCACTTCCGCCTCTCGATGGCTTATATGCTATCGATATCAACATGTCTATCGATAACCAACAAGGTGAAATGTCATTATTTAGCATGCATATCTCCAAAATTTAAGTTATTCGTAAATTAAAATTTATTTATTCCACGTAAAATGTTAAATAAGCCAAACAAATGAAACAAACGACGATGCCTGGAAGATGAACACTCAAAATAACTTGAAGATTTTCCTCATCTGCGGATTGTCACTGTGTGTTGGCGGTCTTATCTTTCTCAGTGTTGTACCTTTGAACTCAGGTAATAGTTGAATGCCCTTCGCTCTTTGGCAGAATTAAGTTTATCCCTTCTTGCAGACTGTCATTGTGATGAAGCCCATAGTGCGGCAGCTAAATTGGTGGAAGAAACTTCCCCTGACAGTCGAACAATCAACCCGGGTTCGCCCCATAAACTAGCAATCCTTGTACCGTTTCGAGATCGCTTCGAAGAACTGCTACAATTTGTGCCACATATAACTGAATTCCTTCGACGACAAAAGGTCAACCATCACATATTCATTTTGAATCAAGTTGATAGATATCGCTTTAATCGAGCCTCGCTCATCAATGTGGGTTTCATCTTTACAAAGGGTGATTATGACCATGTTGCTATGCACGATGTCGATCTCTTGCCAATGAATGACAAACTGAAGTACGCATACCCTGAGAAGGGGCCATTGCATATTGCTTCGCCAGAATTTCATCCAAAGTATCACTATGACACCTTCGTTGGAGGTATTCTGCTTGTAAGGCGGGAACATTTTCAACTAATGAACGGCATGTCCAACAAATACTGGGGCTGGGGACTGGAGGACGATGAGTTCTACGTTCGCATTAAAGACGCTGAGCTTGAGGTCAGTCGACCTAAGAACATAGGAACAGGTGTTAATGATACCTTTCGGTGAGTTACTAAACAGAGAAAGAGGTAGTTTGTAACCTATGCTAGACGTGGTCACGTTTTTGTGTGTTTCCGATGCTGAAATTGGATTATCTTTACCGGCTTTTATGCACCTACTCTACCATCCTTTTTTTCTTTTCAGCCATATTCACAATAGATTCCACCGGAAACGTGATACTCAGAAGTGCTTCAATCAAAAGGAAGTAACTCGAAAGAGAGATAGACAGACTGGGCTTAACACACTGCAATACGAAATTGCTGCGGTAAATAGCCTAAGCATAAATGGTACTCCCATTACGGTTGTAAATATTGTCCTACAGTGCGACATGAAAATAACGCCCTGGTGCGACTGTTCCGGAGTAGCCGCTGCTGCCAGCGCTCCATCATGACTATAAATTAATAAAAAGAAAGAAAAAAGATTTTAAGTTAAAAAAAAAAAGAATTCTTTTATTCCGTTATATTTGCACAGTCACCCCCTCCCTCTTAGCCTAATAAACATGAACCATTCCATATAAAAATGTCCAGAAGAGCACGTACGTACAGAGACCACCAAGGAAGCCGTTTGTGAGGAGGCTCTGTCTGCTGATAAAGTATTTCTTCCACTGTGTTCCGGACTTGAGAAGAATGAGACACCAGAGTCCGAGGACTGCTACAAAGTACAACAAGAACCCAAGGATGCCAGTCAGACCAAGTATTCCTATGAAATGGATGCAAATTTAGCGACCGAAAGGGAAAACATCGACAAGGTAAATTACCTGCGGTGCAACCCGACAAGGCTGCCATTGATGTCCGACAGTATTCGACTGCAGATGCATTGTTCCGGATGGCCAGCTCGCTATAGGCGATTATTTCTCCAGATTTTAATTCACGAGTTTTCACACGAGTAGCCATTTTTTTGGGAATCTTTTAGGGAAAATATCCGTGAGTTTGGTTAAATGGATGATTGGTTTTTTATTTTTCTTGATTTCAAGCTGTCAATTCGTTTGATGACAGATGACACTTTAGTTTCAGTCGTGGTAATTGGATCTGTTTGATTAAATTTTTTAGGTACAAACTTTTGCCGTGGTTGTTATCCGAAAACAAATAATCTACAACACTAAAAATCTTCACTAGGTACTGTTGTACGGGAGGATTCAATGTTACAACAAGATTAGTAGCGGTTGAATTTTATAAAGGGATTTCCAATAGGGATTGTGGCCATTTGACATGTGATTGCGGCCATATGTTGAAGCTTTGCCAAATGCTTTGCACAGGGGGTTTTAAGATATAATCCGGAAAAATATCATCAAAAGTTTTTCACGACCCCAGCTTTTCTGACCGTCTGACAAACATCCAAGTTGAGGCTGGACTCACATAAGTGCACAAGAGAAAGAAAATTTGAAAAGTTGAGAAGAAAAATATTTTGCCCTGCGAGTCGAGGGTAAAGTATTCGGCGACTCTTTCTGACGTTTTTCTTTTCTCTTCTTCTTTCTATCATTGTTTTGCTTTCATATGTTTTCGTTGCTTATAGGGTCGGATATTCACGAAAGAAAATAACAAGAGAACTTCGAAAAGAGTCAAGACTCAAAGTCCGGTATTACACGCCGACTTACTTTGCGTCGCGTTAATCGTGAATTCTCTTTTGAAGAGTCATCCTGTAAGTCTTGTGTTATTACACGTCGACTCTTTTCAGTGTGCTCACTGCACACACAAAACGAAAATAAACTCATTATCCGTCTATCTTATCACTGCACACACGGAACGAAAATAAAGTTGAATTGAAAAACTACGAAGAAGAACAAAGAGAAACAAGAAAAAGAGTCGATGAAATTCTACCCGCGACTCACAGGGCTGGTGTTCTTCCATCTCATCTCCTTTCTCTCTTCCACTTATGGAATTTCAAAAAAGTCTAGACTCATAAGTCGGCGTGTAATACCGGACAAAGGTTTACTTGTAAAAGCGCGAGACTCACGAAAGAAAATAACAAAAGAGAACTTCGAAAAGAGTCAAGCCTCAAGAGTCTACGTGTAAACGCCCACCAAGAGTATTTACTGTCAAAAGAAAACTTCTCAAAAAACCCTCTGCCATTAGGATGGGACATAAAACTGTATGTCCCTTCTTAACGTGCATAAATGTTTGTCACGCACAACATGTACAGTTGTGAAAAGCTAGACCTTGGCATTGGCCTTCTATGATGCTTACGGCCTAAGCATCTTCTGCCAAAGTCCTTTGTCTTCTCAGTACGGTTCAATTAAATAAGGTAGGCTACCAAAACAACACATGAAATCTAGCTATGCTCGTTGCCATTAGCGTATCTTCTTCATTCTTATCAGAACATTAATGTAACTTACCCCCAAAAGTATTTCACTACCCGAATCTCCGAAAATCGCTGACATTTCATCCGACACACAAACGAAAATTGGAAAAAGTTTTGACACTTTTTCGTTTTTGTTTTTCCACTTCTGTGCATTGGAGTTTGGACATTGATTAATTAACGTCATGTTGTGATAGTAATTTACTAGTGTTAATATTTAACTAAACTACTGTATCCAAAGCTTTAAAACTATGTTCTTCTGATGTTCGATTCACATATTTGCATGTGTCTACCACATAACTGTAATGTTAAACGATATCAAATTCCAAAATTAAAACAGAAAAATCCCAAACTACTACGACACCAGAACACTTGTGATTGTGTGTACATTTATTAGCGCAATTGTTGGCGAAATGCCTCCATCAAAGTGTTGCATGGTCTGTGGTGATAAGGCGCTCGGTTACAACTTTAACGCGATCACCTGCGAGAGTTGCAAAGCGTTCTTCCGTCGGAATGCCCTCGCCAAGAAGCAGTTCTCCTGTCCATTCAATCAGAATTGTGAGATTACGGTTGTCACTCGTCGCTTCTGCCAGAAATGTCGCTTGAAAAAATGCTTCGACATCGGCATGAAGAGCGAGAACATCATGTCCGAAGAGGACAAATTAATTAAGCGCAAGAAAATCGAGAACAACCGGCAGGCAAAGCGGAAGACGTCGGGCAAGGTCGATGCCGCAGTACTGGATAAAATTAAGCGAGAGGACCATTTGGAAGGAAGTTTTTGCTGCGATCAGTACACATCACACGACTCGCAGAGTTGTAACTCATTTGAGAGCGGTGACAACCAGCATAGGACACATCACGAGCGAAGCAGCAGCAGTGCGAGCATTGAAGTGAGCCATGAGAGTATGTCCAGTTCGCAGATAGTCGATTATATAGTCAATGATCCGGATCAGGCTTCACAGGCAATAAATCGACTGATGAAAACGCCCAAGGATGCCGTAGCCACTCTAGAGAAGGTCATCAATGTGCAAACTGATGCGTTGCGATTGATCAGTCATTTGATATCGTTTCCCGGTGATGCTCTGAAGATAATCAGTAAAATAATGAATTCGCCATTTGAAGCCCTCACAGTATTTACGAAATTCATGAGCTCGCCCACTGATGCGCTCGAAATCATATCAAAGATAGTGAGTTCGCCGCAAGATGTTCTTCAATTTGTAAAACAACTGATGGACTGTCCCGAAGATGCTTTGGATATTATGACAAAGTTCATGAACACTCCCGCCGAGGCGCTCAAGATGATCAACAAAATGGTGAATAGCTCAAATAAAGAGGCTGTCACCAGCACACCCGCCAATTCTCAAGACGACACGGAGGTCAGTATGTCGGAACAGAGTACAGAGGACACTATTATCAATTCAATGCTCAGCACAAACAGTTGCGGTAGCAATCACAGTGGTAGCAATACTAATAACAACAACAACGATGAGGATTTCAATGTCAACGAGCAATTAGACGATTCAGAAGAGGAATTACCAGAATCGAAGTTAGAGGAGCCAGCGTTAGAGACATCATTCCCTGAAGCAGGTGTACCACCACCTGCGGAAGATTTCAATATGAAAGATTTGACTGGCGAAGGAAAGGAAGAGAATACAAATTCGCTAGAGGCCGTCCTCTATGAAGTCATTCAAATAGAGTACGAAATGGCGAACTCAATACCACAGGCATGTAATCCAGTGAGCCGCGAACTGAACGAGGCTGAATTGCAGAAACTCAACGAGCTTAAATTAGCCAATAAGGCGCTATATTACCCAGTGGATGAGGATCTCTCATCGTTGATTATGGACGACAGTCGAATAAAGGTGAGTTAATAAATACATTCCGTTTCATTGAGTAGTTTGCTTGGTACCTCAAAGCTATATCCCTCTTATTATCTTCCACTTAAATTATCATCGGGATTTTCCTTATACAAGATGAGTGTACGGCATCATGTTGAAACTCCTTTTCATTTAATATACCATCTGTTGAAGATTGTATACATCTTTTGGTATTTGTGTGTACATTCAAGGGATTTTTCTTCGAGAGTTCATTTAAGGCTGAAATGGTTCATTGTTGATATACTCTTATCACTGCTTTAACTTGTACATACATACTGTAATTATTCTTGATGCGGTAGACAATGTCGATGGTTATTTGTAAATGCCAATCTGTGCCAACTGTGTGAGAATAGCGTACATAAATATCTACTTTTTCGATGTTATTATTTAAGAGCGTTCCATTCATCATACTATGTAGTAGAGCTCTCTAATTTACGTGTACATGGGTACACGGACTACACGTGTAGTTAGCGTGAAGTAGTACGGAAACTTTGGACCGTGCCTTAAATATATGTGTTACTAATTCCAATTGTTGTCCTTCCTTGTCGACTCCTGTGCGTCATTTTCTTCGCCGACCGCAACGCCTCTTCTGCCATCCTGTGTGATAGCGACTGCCTATTTGTTCCTGGTTCGTTCCTTATTAAATACATTTCTTAAGTGACTGAATGTACAGAAAATTCTTCAATTATTGCCCTATTATATTATTGTTTGCACATTTCTCGTGAGCCAGTATGTAGTCATTCTCCAGGTACTACTTACTTACTTAAAACTTTAACTTTTTTTTGCGCGCCATCTTGGTCGAACTTTTGCAACGCGTTTGAGCTCCCTCCAACTCATTCCTAAAGAGCCCGATTCCTCCTCAACTATTCTGCGCCACCTTTGCCTAGGGCAACACCATTCTGCCTGCTTGGGTGAGCGGATTCCACTGCATAGCGTGGCCACTTTCTCCTTCGTATAGTGATGTTTATCGGTTCCTGGGTCGTTCTCATATAAAACGCCACTTTTGCGAGCGCCTGACAAAAATCCAAAAGAATTGATGTCACGAGAAAGCTTACCAAAAAAACCACGGCCCTTAGGTTATGACAGAACCCCCTTCGGTCTTTTCTACATGAGCAGAAACATAGTCATAAGAATTTAGGCCTTGGCCCTCTACGAGCTGCTTATGGCCTTATATTTTTGTTTTACTCCTTATAACAATACTGATTCCTCGTCTGTGCTGAACACTCGCAGCTGAAAAATGCTTTTCCACAGCATAAGGAAGGGTGCTTTTGCTTATCCCATACCAATTCGGTCCCACAACGGTTAGCTAAGCAAATTATCTACTTACTTAAATTCCTGTACGGCAAATTGGAATTGAGTTGTTACAAGCGCTGAGGGCTTTTGTTTCATTGTGTTTACTATGAACCTTAATTTGTTTGCCTCAGCTTCTAGACTGCTGCTCATCAAATAAAGGTTCATTATACCTTGTGGCAGACATCGTTGGTCTATTCGAAGTGTTTAAGGTAAAACGTCGTAGTTCATCTAATTCTGTGATTACCCGCCGTCAATTCTGTACGGAGTACATCGCTGGTTACCATCAACATTAAAAAAGTGACAATATTCCCTCCTCACTGCCTTCACTTTGGGCTTCCAATTCCTCGGACAGACTAAAAGGGGAACTCTCGTTTGTAGCCTTAATAATGGCTCTGAATTTTTATGTACAAGCCCAAGCAGATAGCAATTTGATTAAAACTGTTGGAAGAACTTTTATAGAATAGACCAAATCCAATGGAAAGGTCTGCCTGTTCGATGTCGAGGGTTGAAGCTAAATGTTCTTTAATCCATTCGAATATGATTGTAGCTATTTACTTCCCTTCGGCCGGGAGAACTTATTTACTTCCCTCTCCAGTTTCTACAGTCCATCAAGTTCTATCGGAAGCTTGGAAGAGAAGAATTCTGTTCTGGTTCAACAAGAAAGTTTTACTAGTTCACGTTCTTTGTATAAATGTACAATGTTCTTGACACCATTTGAAAAAAGATATAAGTATCACATTACATATGCAGCACGGACTTGACGTTGCAACAGTCGTAGCTTTTTAAGCTAATTGCATTTTACATGCCATCTTTAAGGCAATCAAGCCATATCGAGCTCAATTCCACCCTTGGCCTGGGCTATACTCTAGGATATTCAAACCTCTTACTAGCAATGCATACATATCTGACGAATGATGAGTTTGATTTCAGCCTTTACCGCGTCGTTGATATTTTTGTTTTTTCATTCGGTCCGTTCGCGCACTTTTTGCACTAAAATTCGTAGATTATCAAATTTCGACGAGTAGTGGGAGTAAAATTCTCTCAGAGAGAGCTAAAATTACGAAAAAGTAAACGAACGGGTTGAACAAGAAAAAGTTGAAAATACACTAATTTGACAGCTTTGACAGTTTTCACAAACCAGCCCACAGAAATTTCTTGCACTAAAATTCGTAGCCTGGGAAAATTTCTTACTCTCTTGTGAGCGCTCTCTTCTGCGAAAAACTAGGAAAATTCTTCCTACGCGAACAGTTTTTCGTAAAAATTCGTTGGAAATTCTATAATTACTTTATAATGCCCAAAATGCATCAAATGTTAATTTTCAAACTGTTTTGAATGAGTTATATTATTAATTTCCTCAAAACAATTGAAATTCTTTTGGAGAAAAACAAAATTAACCGGCGAAACTACTTGACAGATGCTGCCAAATACATACTCCTATTATGGGGAACTTATATTAATGACTGCCAGGGTTCACACTTTAAATTTGGTTAAGCGTAGTGCCGGTATAAAAAAAAGTGTACTGTTTCGAAGTAAATCGTAGTGAAATGAAAAATTAATTACAATCTTTATAATGTTTTACTCTATCAATAAAATCCGGCAAAACTAACCCTGAATGTATCAATTTGTTGCGCTGAACTACGATAGAAGGGGTAGGGGATGTACTCAATTATTCACAATCATTCATGCGTTCAGACACAATTAGCAAAACAAAGAAAAAATCCGTGGTACTGGAATGCCATTATTTGTTTAAAGAATCTTACAGTAGAAAAATATGGATACAAATTCGAACGAAATATTGTAGTGTTTCAAAATTATTCGTAGTGATGTAAAGTTCTTGCCCAGCTAATAGTGAATCATAGTGAAACATTACGATCGTAGTGAAAGTCAGAACACTGATGACGGCTTTGACATTAGCTTACGACTGCTTCCGTCTTCAATCTATATAAAGTCAACTGGTAGAAACGTATGTATGTCAAATTTGGAAATTATCTTCCAAATCCCAAAACATTCATTCGTACGAATTTTGTTTCCGTTTAATAATCGATTCGTTCACAGAGAACGTGATTCGATCCCAAATTTAAATTTTGAACTCAAATATGTGTCCTGTCTCCAAAACAATAGTCACCCCAATTCTTGAACTCGAATATGACAGTCGGATCCGACTATAGTTGTATTTTATCCGACCGTAGATGTATCTTGCGAACAAATACGACTTTGGTCGGTTTCGACTGTCGTATTCGAGTTCAAGAGTTGGGGTGAGTGAGATCAACAGAACTATGCGACTCATGCAAGCTCAAAGGACGATTGGTCGTTAGAACTTTTACATTTCGAATCATTGTAATTGATAGTCAACCTAAGATTGACTATAAAATATCTTTATTTATTGTTAACGTCTATGCGTTGAACTCGCAGTCAAAATAAATAAAATTTAGCGCACAGGTGTCTTTGTTTATTTTTATTCGTTAGACTTTCTACTTTATTTTCGAAATCATACAATCCATTGGTTATCATTTGAAATATGATTCATATTATTTAAGAACCCACAAGGTATACCTAGGCCGACTATCTTTACTATCAGTCAGCCAACATTTTTTTTTTTTTTTTTGTGTCGCTTTCTTATCGCACACCTGCATGGAAATAAGTGGGAATACTTGGAACTGAACTGTTATTAATTGTTTGGTATAAATGACAAATTGTCTGTTATGAGAACTCTTGTAAGCAATTGAGGTTTCACTACAAACTTCCATTAGAATGGAAGTTTTTTGGAAATGATGTTGGTTGATACCTGTAATATTACTGTGAACTATTTGTGGCACGATAATTATAGATAAAAAGGAAATTGCTTACGCAACAGTCGCATATGGTTTGCATTTATTGAGAGCCGAAGATAGGAGGTAAACAAAATCCAATTTTATTCGGTGGAAAGATCTAGGGTTAATTGTTATTTACGTTTGATACATGCGATCGAATTAATTCAGGGTCATGTGCTTGGTTAAATGAATTGACTATCTCCCATTGACTTTGTGGATTGTTGTGCATTCGATTTGTAAGATATGAAAATGTTTTCTTTCTAAAATATAGTCGTTAGCAAGTGAGAAACATTTTTAAGTGCCAACGACTTGTTCATCGTTAATTCAATTGAAGGAGCCTGTAATATATATTTGAGACTGTGTCTTGTTGATACATGCGTAGACACTGAAGTAGAAGAAGAGCATTGGGTCGCTTCACTCGGCATAAGCATTACGATGAATTGCATCCAATTGAGCAATCATCGCTGCGTTCCATCATCAACCCCATTAAATTGGTTAATACTTAGTTTCTTATCAGAAGTAGGTATGTATGAAGCACTTTTTATTACAGCGATTGATAAAAAGTGGGGTGTAATACACGCTTTCTTAAACCACTGAGCACATTTTCAAAGAAAAGAAAGAATAGTGGTCAATCACACAGTAAATACCATTAGCAGATAGGATCTGCGATTGATGTTCGCTTTCCAAGGCTTAATCGCGTTGGTAAAAGTCATATAATAGAAACATCTTTGGACAAATGTTTCGCTTAAGCCAATTATATTAAAATGCTTAACTTACTTATGTCCTGTATCCTCGTGTGGATCCTAAGGCCTCTACAACGCCTACGCGCCATTGTGTGTGATTTCTGGAAATGCGCCTCAGCTCTCCCCAACTCTTTCCCAGTTGCCGTGCTTCTTTCTCCACTCTTCTGCGCCACCCACTCCTAGGACCGCCGCGTATCCTGCAATCCTTGGTAAGCGGGTTCCATTGCTTTGCATTGCTTGCTAAGCTATGGATCTGTCACCCTTTCGTATCGTTGTGGCTATAGGTTCATGGCCCGTTGTCTGATAAAGCTATTCGTTAGAGATACGGTTTGGCCAGAATATCCTTAAGATGTAGCGTATACACCTATTGACAAACATTTGCAGCTTCCTCGTGATAGTGACGGTCACTCTCTAGGTACCACATCCATATAGCAGCACGGATTCAACGTTGGAACGGAACAATCGTAGCTTGGTATTTAAGCTAATTACATTACTTCGCCAAACTGTGGATAGCATCCCAAACCAATTCGGTTCCACCATCGGTTGAGACAATACTCCCAAGTAAATGCTTTGCAAAAGCGAAGTAATCCGTTTAGTTAGCCTACATCCAGTCCACACACAATTGTGTTCACAAGAAAAGAAACCCAATCATCGAGCCCTGATAAATTCTCCTCTGTGCCTTGTCTAGCAACCAATTTTCCTGCAACATCCAAGAGAGGCAGGCCACGTACAATTGTATTCACATGAAAAGAAATCCAATCATCGAGCCCTGATAATTCTCCTCTGTGCCTTATCTAGCAACCAATTTCCCTGCAACCAGTGTAACCTGGCACACAGATGAGAGTCAATGAGTTGGATCGTGCAACACAGTTCAAGGCATTCTTGCATTCGCCAATTAATTTGGAAGTGGTTAAAGGGTTCAGCAATTGTCCTAAAAAAAACAGAGGCTACAGATCTTCAATCGATTGCTAATGATGTGGCTCGCAACCATTAGTATCTTCACCCGGAGACAGATACTTGCTTGCCTAATGAGTATTGCAGTCTTGTGTTGTCATCTTCCACAAATACACCATCCCCTGATATTTGATACTCCACCAATTTTTCAGTAAAACTCAGTCGTAAATAAGATCTCTTCCCTGATTCTGTGGCGTTTTACTAACAAGAACGAAAGTTCACTGAATTGGCGTTCCAGAAACGATCATTACTTCCGACTTGCTCATGTTTAACTTCATGCTTGTGCTGATCTACAAATGTCCACAGACAAATCATTTGAGTGAACGTTTGAAGTAGGGTTTGAACAGGCCCGAGAATTACCAAGCTCCAAAATGAAACTCCCTTCCTCGGCTGCGCCGTAACATTGAGACAGAACACACACTTAGAGCGGTCCCACAGTAAAACATATATCAATTAATTGAGTTTGATTCCAATACCAAGTTCGTAGTAATTTCTTGAAGAGATAGAGCTTCAATTTAGTCGATAAAGCTAATTGACAATAAAAATAATATTGGTGACAGAATGCCGCCTTGCCTTGAATCCCACTTTGGACTTTATACTCTTGAGGCAGCCTCTCCAGATTTCGCACCTTTTTAGGCAGCTTGCCTTCTTCCACTCTTCTCTGAAAACTGTAGACTTCCCAGGTTCTCCCAGCAAGTGAGAGCAGTAGCTAAACCGATGTAGTTCGGAAAAGCTTCGCGAATATGCCATCAACTCCTATCGCCCCATTGGTCTTCAGTGCTGTAGTCGTAGTAATGGTCTACACACTCCTCCTCTGGGAGTTGTTGTGCGAATTCCACGGACTTGAGTGCATATTGCTGGTGAATAATCGGTTCAAAACTGAAGCAAAATGTTCCACCCACCTTTTTTGAGCTGATCTTCATCCGATATGAACAACGAACCAGACGCTTGGCCACCTATAAGCTCTTTGGTCGCTGTTGCTTCTTCTGCTTGCGCGAACAGCGCATTAAAGTAATTGTTACGTTGCACGCTATAATACGCACTCATCTTCATGCGTTGAGCGATGAACCTCTAGTGCGATCCTTCCTGCCGCTGTTTTCGTTTGTCGATCTTTCTTTAGGTAGCCTCAGAAAGCTAAGCATTATTTCTACCCCGGCTTTAAGTCTCTCATCACTGACAATGCCGCCGTTGGGTATTCTATTGAAAACAGCTCCCAACTAGTTTTGAAAGGTCTCCTTCTTCAGATGAGCCATATGTAAGAGCGTTACATTCACACCAATTCTTGAACTCGAATACGACAGTCGAATCCGACCATATTCGTATTATGATATTAAGAAGTCGTATATTTGTTCGCAAGATATGACATGGGGTGAGTGTATAATGGTGACGCGACATACTCTAGCCCCGAATCTGACTGTTAAAATCTTAACACCGTGCTGCTACCAGTAAATGAAGCCTTTACGTGCTGTGGTTATTAGCAGCAGTGCTCCAAGACTCTACTGGTTGCAATATTGGCAATGAAGAACCATTATTCTTTCCAGCTTCAGCTTTCCATTCAATAAATGATTCACATTAAATTGAACTTGGTCCAACTTTAGTTCCCACTTCAAATAACAATAGTCTTTAAGTTCGTGTCGGATCTCCTAACTCAATAATGTTTCTTATATTTTGTACAGCCTGAAGAGGGTCAACAGGATCCTCAACTCTTGAAAGTGATTAACCTGACAGCAGTTGCTATAAAACGGCTTATAAAAATGTCGAAACGAATTGCCGCATTCAGAAATATGTGCCAGGAGGACCAGGTGGCCCTCCTCAAAGGCGGCTGCACAGAAATGATGATAATGCGTTCTGTATTATCCTACGACGGTGATCGAGACACATGGAAGGTAACTCAATACTCAAACCAATAAAGGATAAACATAAAGTTAACTTGAACTTTTGCAGATTCCCCACAGTGGCGGAGACATGTCCAACATAAAGGCAGATGTATTGAAATTAGCGAAAGGAAATGTTTACGAAGAGCATGAGAGATTTATTCGAACGTTTGATCACAAATGGAGAATGGATGAGAATATCATTTTAATATTGTGTGCCATAGTTCTATTCACTCCGACGCGAGCCCGTGTTATACATTTTGATGTAATTAAATTGGAACAGGTACGTTGTCTTCCCACCTAAAAACCATTCAGCTATCCTCTTATATTCGTTTAACGTTCACAGAACTCCTATTACTATCTTCTGCGAAGGTATTTGGAAAGCGTTTATCCGGGCTGCGAAGCGAAATCAACTTTTATCAAACTAATACAAAAGATATCGGATGTTGAGCGTCTGAACCAAGTTATAATTGGTGTTTATTTAAATGTTAATCCATCACAAGTAGAACCCTTGTTAAGGGAAATCTTTGACCTTAAAAATCATTAAGAAACGACAGTCCTTGGAAGCTAAACAAGTCAATATCAGAGCGCTTCTGTAATGTGCAATCTTCATTTTAAATGAAATAAAAAGAAAATCTATTTTTGTTGAATAAATGTTAATGTCTTT
Source organism: Chalcosyrphus nemorum (assembly GCA_949716465.1). Classification (NCBI taxonomy): domain Eukaryota; kingdom Metazoa; phylum Arthropoda; class Insecta; order Diptera; family Syrphidae; genus Chalcosyrphus; species Chalcosyrphus nemorum. Next base: position 39,751,544 of record OX454333.1, on the reverse strand, counting down.
TAAGAGTATATAGTGTATATATGTATTTGGTATATAATTTATGAGATTATTTGTGGTTGAATCTATTTCCAGCTTCTGCCGACGCTGCCAGAGCGTTTTTTTGATTTTTCATTTGGTTCCTTGCGGCCCAGGACGGGGCTATTGTTTGAGCCTATGTTCTTGATGAGCATTTTCAGTCCTCGAGCTTGTGCGTCTGGGTACTGAGCAGTGTTGATAGTCTCCGAAGCGATTATGTAGAAGTCGTCAACAATATGCCCGGGTGGGCTTACATCGAATGGTGAAATGTCGTTAAGGCTTTGCGGTTTGACCGTTGAACGACCACGTTTGAAGTTCTCGCTTGATGACAGTTGATTGAGGTTTTGAGTGCTGCCACTTGTTGATGCTGACATCTGTTGTTGCTGCTGTAAGTGTAAAGATTGTATGCGAGTCTTCAAGGTGGAATTTTCTTCTTGCAATCGACGAATAAGGGACGCTTCGTGCTCTGCCTTCACGATTGTGGGTTGTGGAATGCATTGGTAGATGGTTGTGAGGAAATTCCTCAGAGAAATTTGCAGTGTATCCTGCCATTGCTTGGAGAAATAGTGCGCGAATGTGGGCAGCTCTTCAGCATTCTTGCAGAATGGTAAATCTAATAAAAAGAAAATGTAAGTAAGGTTCTTCAGTATGTTAATGTGAATAGTAGAATTTAATCATACAAATAGAAGGCAGTAGTTTTGTCAAGGAACTTTTGAGCGAGTCTAAAAACAAATACGTTAGAGCTCTGAGAGCGAAAGAGCTTTCGCGAACGAAAACATTCATTCGTGTTATAGTGCCGTGCACTATCTTGGTATTATATTATCTTTGGTAGTACTTGGTCAGGTGGCGGGCCGATAAATCAAAGCAAACACTCACAGACAGACCATTCGGCTGTGCTGCCCATGAGTCAAATTATTACAAACGTTAAACTTATCTCAAATAAACAGGCTTTTTAAAGAATGGTAACAGTGGTCTTGAAACTGGTCTTAAGTCACTCAGTGATAGGCTATTTTCTCCCGATTTCTAACTTGGGATGGAAGGATTATTGATGGTCCAAAAGAGCACATGGCACCGAGCAGACAGTGAAGAAAGCACGGCAATTGGGGGAAACTCTAGGCGCATTGCTACAAACCGTACATAAGCAAGCTAAGCTAATGTATTATGTACTTTGTATTTTGTTCCTTGAGCTTTTCTCGATTTCATTTCACAGCCCTAAAATTCATTTCTCTACGAAATATTGGTGCCGATTATCGATAATGTGAAACTTTCCTGTTATTACCCTTAGCACGAAATAGCGGTTTAAGGAAGAGATCAATGCTAGTACCTTAGCCGTTAACAATTTGTGACCGATATTGATTACACGTTGGAAACTAATTTAAAATAGACAGTAGGACGGATTCAAAAGATTTGAGAACGACGTATAGCAACAAGCTTCTTATGGAATGTATATTTATGGATTTAAGAGAAACCTTTCAAATTTACTAATACCACGCAACTATTTCAGGAATCCTTTCCTCTAGTCTCAGCTGGAACCCCAAGATTAGTTCGGAGACATTTTCCAGGTAATTATAGGACTATATACTAAAAACCACAGCACATACCATCGTTCGATTTGTATAATAAAACCACAAAAACATACTTACACCCAAAGAAACACGCGAAACGAAACACATTTTCTCAAATATACTTACAAAACCACTCTTTCCACTCCGATTGAGAACGTATCTCGGGCGCTAGCTTAACAAAGAAATCAGATATCTTATCAGTGCGATTATTTGTGTACGCAGTGACTAAGTACAGCTTCAGCAATCCATTTTCTAGCTTCTTAACGGCTTAAGGAGGAAAAGAAGATATAAGATTTCAAAATGAGTAATAGAATGGATAACTCACCTTCGGCGTAAATGTGATCTAATTTGCTGAAAAGGTGCATTTCCAAGTGATTCCACAAATCGCGAAGCGATTGCAGATCGTGATTGTTGATAAAAATATTGAATTGTTCGAGGATTTTCTCAGCTCGAAAGCTCTTGTCTTTGTCATTCTTTTGTTCAAAGTCGAGAGTTCTTAGGGTGCTCGAGAATCCTCTGAATGTGAGATATTCTTTTAGTAAGTTGTCCATATACTCCACCTGAGCCATTTTGAATATTACGATTTGTATTTGTTTATGTTTTTTTTTCTATAAAAACCACTCTGCTGTAATTTCGCGAAAAAAAACTCGATGGAATCAGTGACGTTTAACGTGCTGACAATGACAAGTCTATCCGTTTTCGGATAAGATGAGGGTGCACTCACATTTCATCAGAGTTTTGTTCGAAAGAGGAGAGTGGATCTGAGTGTGACCACAGTTAAATTATCTAGTTTTTTAGTTATGTCGTTTTCAGTTGGTTTCGCTTAAGAATTTACTTCCTTTGGAATCTAATAAAACATGCAACTCGTTTTGAGCTTAATGGTTTTTGTTTTCGCAATGAAAAATTATTACACAGTAGTAAGTAATTCGATGAAAGAGTTTCCGACATGAAATTGGGAAACGAAAGACTTTCAGAGAATGTTCTTTCGAAGGGCCATTGGAATTTGTGTCTTGTCAGAAGACAAGGCAGGAAAGCAGTGTTCTCAGGGGACACCGTCACAGATTTCCTCCCGTGATTCCCCGATTTCAATCTAACGATCAGAATAATCAAGTCATCAAACCAGAATTGGTGTGATGGCGAGTCTATCTAATCCAAATGATAGTTCCAAAACTACTTCATTTCTCTTTTGGTAGGTAATTACTGATGCTTTGTTTGTATTACTAGTGGGCCGGGTGCATGAGTGAGATAATACCTATCCAAATGCCAAAAATACCGGAATGTCCCAATAGTTCTAAGGACTATTGAGTGTTCTTTCATCGATTTCTTTGTACCTTCATAATTTATTTCTGAAATACAATGGAACATGCAATTTGAACTTTACTTATTTGTGTATGTTTTGGTGAATTCCCATGCACCTTTTTTAAAGAAAGGCCAAGTACTGAAGGAAATCCTTCTTTTTTTTTCTCTTTGAAACTTTAATTTTCCAATTCGAATCGAATGAGTTTCTGATCGCAAAACTGAAAACACCAAATAAAACGAACTAAAAGGAGCAAACTAAAATGTCCCCTCAAAACAAATATACTTTTTTCAATGTCCAACAAATGTCTCATTACCCTATTTAACGTTTCTTCTAAAATTTCCTTCTGTCATACAGACAAAAAATCAAACAAACCTTTGGTGTTACGACTAGACCAATCTGTCAAGAAATTTCGCGTTCCGTAAAAGCGTAGAATTTGTTGAAAAATAAAGAAAAAAATAATAAATTCGTATAAATTTACTCCCAAATAAATGCAGAGTCGAGCGAAGAACATAAAATATGAATCGAAAGGAAGCGAAAGAACAAAATGATATTTCGAGAATAATTGGAAACTTACCAAAAAGGCTGCAGAAAAAAATTGCAGAAGAGACTGGTGCTGACTGTGCTCTTGGTGAAATACCAAAGGCCAATACTTTGCAACCAGGTTTGTACTAATACTCACGTGTTCCATTCATTTAACACACTGTAAGGGTTCTTTTAGATAATGTTGCAGTTGAGAGGGATCATGCAGCATGCCAGAACGCTGGAGAACAGCGTTCCGAAGTGGCCAGTATAGACATGTTCCTGAAAATGGCAGCAGAAAGCAGTGAACCTGTAAAGCTGGGTGACGAAACGGTGCCTATTCCCGGGATCTTACGTATTCAGAAGAAAGACAAGGCTTTGCTAAGTCCGCTTACAGCGCCAGTTATGGTTAAGAGGGACGCTCAAGTGGGCGTCAATCCAAAATACCATCCCAGCTGGTTCGAGTACATCTTTGTTAAGGATCTAGTGTACGCCAAGCCGCTTCCGCTTTTACATGACTTTGTTACTGACCTGCTGAAGCGAAAAGTCATCATTGAGGTAAGTTGTTTTTGCGGTTTTTAGTTTTTCTGTTATAACCACATAACGGGGGCTAACTGCTTTGATAAGTCAAAGTAACGTTTCTATTCAGTTCTAACTGGATTGAAATTCCAACTGTATATTAGTGTGCAATTTAACATGAAAATATAGTCTCGTGTTTTTTCTTTCTTTCTTTTTTTGTAAAACTGCATATTATGGGGTAAAAGTGCCTGATAATAGTTAAATAGTGGGTGTCGTGACACAGTGGTTAGTGCGTTGGACTACTGCGCAAGGGGTTCCATGTTCGAATCCATAAAATACCATCAAAAGTTTTTTCACGGCCCCATCTCTTCCGAGTGTCTGACAAACATTCAAGAGTATTACTGTCAGGAGAAAGCTTCTCAAAAACCCCTCTGCCCTTCGGATACGGCAGGAAACTACAGGTCCCTTCTGTATTTGCAAAAATGTATACCACGTACACAAACGTGTATAGTTGTGAGAAACTAGGCCTTGGCCCTCTACGGGCTGCTTACGGCCTGATATTTATTTGTTTTTTGTAAGAGTAAAAAGAAATGTTAGCATTGTACTTAATAACTTCCGACCCATGTAGAGTCTCTGACTGAGACACGGCTTCCTTCCATCCTCTGTGGTGCCTAACGCGCTCCATCTTGAACCTGAGGGCTGTGATTCGAATATCCTCTTTGCTGGAGCATTGTTGTTCATTTGCTCGATGTGGCCGAGTCAATGTAGTCTTCGCACCTTGTCTTTTTGGACTACATCCACAGCTCATAGAGCACGCTGTTGTATCTTCTTCTTCCTCGTTCTTCCACGTCAGTGGCATGTCTGCGGAGAATTTCTCGTTTGACCACTCTAGCCATTAGTCTTCGCTACCTCAGGTGTGCTGAGAAGCTGGACGTTGAACCTCGATCCTTTTGCAGTTCGCAACCAGCGGGCTCTAAATTTTACTGCAACCTTTTGTTGCTCACCCTTTTTGATGCCTAGTGTTCTTATGATAATCTTTTAACTTATAAGTTCGCTACAAATACTTTATAAAACATTTCTATTCTAGAATTGGGATTCTCTTAATGGCTTTCGCAAACAGCTCAAAGATATTTTTCTACAATTGCTCCTGAACCAATTGAAATTCTGCTGTGAACAAAATGTCGAATCATATTTCTGGAAGCTATTGTATTACAACGTTATTGAATACTTTAAGACAAACACTGAACAAAATCAAGGACAAAATGAATGGAAATCGGTGCTATTGATAAACGATGGACTTCAGTTTTACGCTATGCTTTTGGAAAATCTAAATCGCAAATATTTACGCAGCAGCAATGATGACGATGAACCGACACATAAATTTGAATTTATCGCTAAGGTCTCGTCCCAGAAATTACTCATCTGCTTGGGTGACTTGTGCCGGTATAAGGCAAAGATTTTAAATTCAAATGATTACACAGACGCTTGCCAGTTTTATCAACGAGCACAAAGTCTCATTCCATCAAATGGTATACCGTACAATCAGTTGGCTATATTGGCAATATACTCGGTAAGTTTTGGTTGTTCTAAAACAGTGTTAAGGGCTTACTTTTATTATTTCATTACAGAGGAAAAAACTTGATGCCATTTATTATCATATGCGAAGTTTAATGTCTTCCAATGCCATCCAGTCGGCACGAGAAAGTTTAAAAGTACTATTCGATGAGATTCGTAAGAAGGTAGAAAGGAGTTTGTTTTTATCGTAACATTCTGTTTCAATCTCTGTGTTCTTTCTTAGTACGAAGAGAATAACAAATCGCCGCTGTTTGGAACTCCAGAACGTAAAGTTGAGAAAGAGCCAAAATCATTGCGCAAGGAAGTGTGGGTCTATCCAGATGGAGTGCGACGGCTGCACAAAACGGATATGATAAACAGAAATATAGAGAGTGAAGAGAAACGCTTAAGCGATTTACCCGGCGATGAGGTATGTACAGACTTGCTATTCAGGTTTTTATAGCGAAGGGTATAGCTTAGGGTTAGGTTTCTTAAAACAAAACTTATTGAAGTGCGCCTTTAGCAGATCTAATTAAACGTTGCATACTTCCAACTCCTTACTCTTTCGTCCATCTAAATGCATGCATTCATGCGCACTATACTTCCTTTACAGTAGCTGCTGTGATAATCTTTCCAACAGTCTATATGATGGCTGTGACTTCGACTTGAAAGACGCTTACTTACTTACTTACTTAAAGGGCTCCCGACCCTTGTGGAGTCCCTGCCGGAGACATTGTTGTCTTCCATCCTCTGCGGTCCCGAGCACGCTGCTTCCAGTTGTGAAGACCAAGTTTTCTGGCATCCGCGACAGCTTGGTCTTTGTACCGGAGGTTCGGTCTTCTTCGCCGCCTCGAACCTGGGGGCTGGGATTCGAAGATCCTCTTAGCTGGAACATTGTTGTCCATTCGCTCGATGTGGCCGAGCCAATGTAGTCTGCGTATCTCTTCCTAGTTTTATTTTGTACTTGTATATAGTTTTATATATAGTTTCTAGGACTCTTTCGCCACTCATGTAGACCAAACCAAGGGCGGAATTATTCCAATCGATAACGAATCATTGCGTAGGACTCGTGTTTCTTCTTTTGTTCGACGACAAAATTGCCCGCCCTATCATATCACACATCCTGCCATCTAGAATTTCGTTAACGAGTACTCGATTAGGGAAGCAATAATGACAAATCCTCACACATTTCGACGACGTGTTCCTTGTTATCGATTATTGTAATTCGTCTCCAGGTTAAGAAGATTCAATTCAAAAATAATAAATAAGTAAAGCAACTATACTTTAATGTTTTCCAATGTATTTATCTCGGAACAGATTGTAAAGAGATTCACATCAACTTACTTGTACATAATTGGAAAACTTTTTTCCGGAATTGGGTAGGTGCACTTAAAATAAAAGACGAAGCGTATAATTTAATTTATTTCTTGTTTCTTCTTGCAGCTTTGAGAACTTCCAAGAAAATGTCAAGAAAATTATGGTTCAGCTAAAATTGATCTTAAGTCGTCCAGCACCTTTGATTATAACGCGGCATCGATTGCTGAAAATTGCTGCCTTGAATATATTTGTCATTACGCACAACAAATCAAATGGTAAGTGGCATTTGAATACTTAGAAATGTATTTAACGTGGAGATAGATTACGATGAGAATTAAATGCTCTTGTTGTACAAGAGAGAGTTCTAAGATGGACAGTAGTGGTACAGGAGCCGGAGTTTATTGTGAAGCTCCATTAGAATAAACGACGACTGCAGCGTCGTTCAAGCCGAAGTCACTGCCAATACGCAGGCTGCTGAGATTGTACATGAGAGTAATATCGTCGGACAAACGATAACTGTCTATATAGACAGCCAGGCAGCCATTTAGGCTCTGGACTCTACTTTTAAACGAGATATCCAGAGTCAATACGGTGACCCTCAGTTGGTTAGCAGGGCATATGGATATCGAAGGAAACGAGAAGGCGGATGAGCTTCCTAGGAAAGGGTCGACGCTACACATATCGCGGCCCCTTCCCTTTGTAGCAGTCCCAGTCAGCTCTGTTAAGAAAAAAGTGTGGAAGATGAAGCCATCGATCGTGCAAACATGCGTAACGGCTAGAGCTCTATGGCCGGCCTTTAGCAAGAAGAGATCATTAACTCTGGTTAAACTCAGTCGTCATAACGCACGGGTCGTTTATGGCGTAATTACCGGTCATTGGCCTTCACGCAGAGAGACTCGGTGTGCTGCATAATGACTATTGTAGAAGCTGCAGAGATGAAAAAGAAATCGAATCTATTCGTCACCTGCTGTTTGACTGTCCTGCCCTATCTGTAAGTTAGGTTGCTCTATCTTTTAGAAGAAAGAGAACTCTTGGCAGTCTGGAGGACTTAGGCAATGTTGAGCTGGTGGACCTCATGAGATTTATATTGCTATCTGGGTGATTCTAACAGCGGACCCTATTACAGCGTTCCAATATACCTCTCGCTACTTGTGCAGTTCTAATTAAACAAAATGCGATTAAAGCTGAACACATGCTCCATCACGCAACAAATTTGACAAGATATGAATCTCAAACGGCTCAACAGTTTATTAAGACTGAAAAGGTGGTGAAAAGGTGTCTTTACTGGACTTTGCAATCTTGGGATACACACTCTCAGATCGAGATTCCCTGCAAATGATTTCTGTAGAAGATGCGTGAATAAAGAGGAGAAAGAGACTGTTCTACTATGTATGTATGTATCTACCAAATTGTTTCAAATTGAAGGAAGCTACAACTAGTAGAACACTTCTTCGACAACTTCGCGAACTCGCTAATAAAGGCATCAATAGACGTAAATCGGCTCCCTCGCTATCGCAGTGGACCTTCTTTGGGGTAAATGTTACTGCACTTGCTGCGGCCTGCCTTTCTAACCTTACCTAACCTAGTTAAGGGGATCAGCTATGTTTGACAAAATAAGAACTTTGCAGATGCTGCGTCTCTTGTTGTCAAGGTAAACTAAAAGCAAATCGCAAGCAAGTTCCTTTTTTTATTAATCTATGGAATGAGCATACACTTTATTAAAAGTAAGACCCCTCCAAGACATCATCATGGAGCAGTGGATCACAAAGCAATAGACACAAAATAGTTGATACACAAAATTATGTTTCGATATATCTGCAGCTAAGTAACCTTTAACTAGATCCACATACCTTTTATCATGTCCGCTGAATGCAGTCATTTTCTATTGAACCCTTTTATGTACCTTTCAGATTCCAGAAGAGAAATTTTCAACCACGCATTTAATGTTTCAAATCAAGTTTTTGGCCTAATAGTCAAGTCTGCCAACAGAAGACTTCTAGAGTACAAAGAGAAAAGCTCAACTTCCACTGGGTAAGAAGAATACCTTTCCTTCCACGAGAGAATTATATTTTATAATTAACTAAATATTTCAGTGCGGATGACATAGATTTAAGAGACTTAAATACACTTTTACAATACATCAAGGTAAGCGCAACTCTTGTCAAACAAACACTAAAGCCGGCTAATATTTTTGTTTCTTTTTTTTCAAGATTTGGTGCGACTGGCTTTCAGTGAATACAGATTTATGGAAGCCCTTCCATAATGCCAGGTAATGTCATATCTCTGCCCAAAGCGGTTACAAATTCTGATCTATTTTTCCTATTCAGACGACAAGAATTAAATCCATGGCTTGAATTGGAAGAACACATAATGATCTTGCAAGAATTCCGCATCAATGAATCAATGAAACCTACAGCTAAGAAGGCGATCCATTTAGAGGAAGATCAATTTCTTAATGGATTTGTTCCGCTTCCCCTAATTGATTACCAAATCTGTGATAGTAACATAAGTGCCAAGGAGAAAGAACAATTTGTCGTGCGAATCGCTAAAGTGAGTTCGTTTGGACAGGTTTTCTTACAACACGCTAGTAACTTAGGAACGATTGCTACCACCACAGAGAGTAAGCACAAGACTGGCGATATAGACATCAGTACATTTGAAGAGGTAAAACTAAATGCATACGTGAGTCCATTGTCTATTTATTTATTTTTTGGAAATTGCAGTTAGAAGAAGGTGACGAAAACGATAACAGTGAGAATATTATATCAACGGATGCTCTCTCCAAAAGTGACGTGTGCGAAAAAGACATGGAAGAGATCTTACAGCTGTCAAAGTTAAAGAAAGAATTGGAAGCTAAAACGAACATAGCTAAAAAGTACACGGAGAAGTTGGAGGTATGAATTTTTGATTCTATTTACTTACTTACTTACTTACTTAGATGGCGGTACAGTTCTAGGCGAACCTGGCCTTTCAACCAACAAGTCTATCGACTTAGCTTGGTCTATAGCTTATTGTCTCCAGTAGCGTACTCCAGGTTGGTCAAGGTCCCCTTGAAAATTGAAATCGCCACCTGCTGCGAAAAGGCCATCTACTGCTTCGTCCCTCCGGGTTTGTTTCAAAGACTCTGAAAACTGAAGCGTTGGTATCCGTTCGCTCTATATGCCCTAGCCATCGCTGTGGAGCTCGTATAGCTCGCCATTGAATCTTCTCCTCCAAAACCCGTCAACACAAACGGGACCGAACATCTTACGAATTATTTTTCTCTCGAGGGGCCAAGGATATCTTCATCCGCTTTCAATAAAGACCATATTCCAGCTTCGTACAACAGTACTGGAATGATTAGGGTTTAATACAGAGTCTTCTTAGTTCTTCGGGATAAGACCTTACCGCAGTTGGAAAGGGTTATTCTTTGGTTGCTTTTTTCATTGTCAGAATTAATACGAGACCCAAAGTCCCTTACTACCTCGAAGTTGCAGCTGCCCACTGAGACGTGGTTTGTTTTGTAAGTCGTCGGTGTCCCATCCTGTTGATAGCATGTTCTTGGTTTTGCCTTCGTGCGGACTTTTGATAGTTTGTGCTAGGTATGTGCTATGATGTCAGTTTGTAAACCCCGCATAATCCGCTCAAGTATGATATTAAAGAAGTCGAATGATAGGGCATCACATTCTCGTCAGCTCCTTGGACAAGTCAATCTCCTTGCTGCACAATTTGCCGCCAAATGGCCATTGCGGAATACTTAACTCCTGTATCCCCTTGTGGATCCTAGGGCCTAAACAAGTCTTACGCGCCATCGTCTGCGGTTTCTGAAAACGTGCCCAACTCTCAGTTTCCGTCCTTCTTTTTCGACTGTTCTGCTCCATGTACATCTAGAACGTATCCTGCCATCCTGATCTAGTAGGTTCCATTACATCTCGTAGTTAGGTCTGGACATCTTACCACTGCCAGTTTCGTCGTTGTATGGTTGTGCCTATAGATCCTTGGCCCGGTCTCCGATAAAGCATTAGAAATACGGTTTGGAGTTCCCAAAGCTTGCACCTTCTCAATGAACGCCAGTATGGTTCTCGTAGCGACTTGGTGACATATCTCACTGAAAATTGGACCCAATCAATCCATCATTTCGGTGAAATAAAGACGGTTCCACAGAGTTTGGTTTACAGAGTGAAACTTGCGTGCACATTTACATGAGAAAGCCAAAGTATTTCCTTAAAAATTCTTTTACTTTGTAGGAAATCTTAAAATTTGTCGATACGAAGTTGTACATTGAAGTTCGGCCTAAATATTTGCTTCCCGATACAAATTGCTTCATCGATTATTTGGATGACTTTGAGGCATTGATCAAAAAGTTCAAAAAGTACATACTGATTGTTCCACTCACAGGTATGCATCATTTGTCCCATAAATAACTGTTCCTCATTAACGCTTGCTATGATTGCTATTATCTAGTTGTTAAAGAACTCGACGGTCTGTCGAAAGGAGTCAAAATTGAATCGTACGAAAACTGTCAAGTGAAGAAAAGCCGTATTCACCATTTCGATGATGTATCCACCCGAGCAAAGAAGTCACTAGAGTTCATAAAGTCCGCCAATAATAACGTTAAGTAAGACAAAAATATCTTATCAAAAACTAAACACAAATCTAACTGCAAAAGAGTTTCTACTTAAAGGTGTGCTACAACAAAGGGTTCCATAATAAACGCATCGCTATTTGCACTTGTTGAAGAGCAACAGGCGTCAAATGATGACAAAATCCTTGCAACAGCACTAGCATTATCTAAAACAATGAGCACAGAGGCCAGCAAAGGTAAAGCTTACTAAATAACAAACGCCCAATAAAAGTATTATACTTTCAAACTCTCTTTACAGACGGAAAGACATTAATTCAAACGGAACTAGTCTTAATCACCACGGACCGGAATCTGCGCGTAAAAGCTCTTGCAAGGAAATTAGCCGTAAGCGAACTAAAGGAGTTCCTCCAGTGGGCAAATGATAGCGTTGTTGAAGAATAACCCTTTTTTTTATTATTCCTAATTGTCTTCTATCTTTATATATATATATTGTAATTACCTAAAACGTTTTATTAGGTATGGGTATTTTGTTTTTGTAAAATTCTTCTTGTTGGAGGTTGTAATATATGATTCCAATTGAAAAACAAAGTTGTTTGTGTTTAAGTCATTTGCCTCTAGATTCGAACAGTGTCGAAGGTGTTTGCGGTCGTTGCCACTTGTTTGAACTTTGAATTGCTCAAAATGAGGAAGCTGGCTGCCACATGCGTCACATCGTGCCTCAGATAAGCCCATGTTGTAAATCACTTGATTTGAGTTCTTTTGCTTTAAGCCTTTCATTCAATTGCTCCCATTTGGCTGAAATATTCAAGGGTAAGCTGGAATTTGTGGCTTTAGGTTCTCAGACTGCGACATGCGAAAGATTTAGCCACAGTTATGGCACACGTTTGGAAAATATTGTGGCGATAGGATTTCTCCCCACAGTGCTCTTTTTCTCTCGCTATCTATCAAAACATTTGCGTAAGTAAAATTTGTTGACTGTACTTACGCAACAAGTACTTTTCTTCAGTGCCCTGATCGCCATGTTGATTTTTTTAAGTACATGTAACAAAATCAGTTTCGCCGCAATGCCTACAATTTTTATATATTTCCAACTTTAGTCAAACACTAAACATTAAAAATAAATTCGTAAAATAAAAAAGAAACCCAAAACTTCCTCTGGTTCAATATATTATGTATATTATATTTACTATAATGATTTATAAATATTTAATTTAAATTTTGCTTCTGCATATATAAAAAAACTTAATAGTTAAATTTAAACTAAGTTACACACATAAATTATAAATAGTATTTATTATTTTCTTTTCCGAAAAAAGGCAAACTTTAACATATAAATTAAAATTACATAGGTTATAGGTTTAAATAAAAATAAAAATTAAATGCTAAACAATTTAAAGAGCCGTTTCCAAAGCTGGAAAAATATTTGCCTCTTTATTCATAGCTGTGGTAGTATTTTGGGCTGTTGCAAATATTGCAGATGCATTGTTGCTTTTTAGAATCAATTCACTTGCACCATAGTTTCGATTGGCAGTGTGGGTAATAGGAGTATGAGCTAAAGGCGAGGAATTTGATGAATCTGTTAGGGGTTTTGTACCCATGGGTTTCGTGTATTTACCAACTGCAGGCAGGTTGGATCTTCCAAATGGGATCTTCAGTTCGCCCTTCATGAAATTATTCTCTTCGGTTTGCAAGAAGATGTTCCTTTTCAAATCTAGCTTTTCCTCAGATATAAGATCGTTACGATCGTATCCTGTGTCGCCGGCTTCTGAGCTTGGCTTCGAACCACTGTGGTTTGAGCCGCCGCTGGAGTTTGAGTGATCTTCTTCACTGTTCGCCTCGAGGATGGTAGTCGAAATAACGTCGGTGCGCATGGAATTCATACGCCACTGGCCTGAACGTTGTTTAGGCGCAAACGACTTGGAAGGCGAACCAAATTGACCCTGACGTAGCATCCGTCGATTGGCAAACGTTTTCGGCGATCCGCTTAGATCGAGCAGTGTCATTGTAGAGTTTAGAGACTGCCCTGCAGCGGACTTACTATCTGCACCATTGGTTATATTGCCTGCTTTTTCAGCTTCACGCTTGTTCATTTTCAGCAGCTCGACAGCTGACATCTTTTGCACAGGGGTATTCTTGGCTGACTTGGCTAGAAGGAGTTTTTTGAAATCCATTAGACTGGTCTTGCTGTTGCCTATGCGATCTGAGCAGGTGTTCAGGCGCTCTGGATTGTTGTCGTCACCCTTTTGGAATGCTCGAGCACTGGGCTGCATCGCTGGTGTATTCTCTGCAGTCAGGAGGCTCTCCGAGCTCTGATAGGCTTTAGTCGGCGTTGAAGTGAAGAAATTGCCTCTGGTCCTCGGTACAATCGGTGATATGTTGGTGCTGCGTTGTAGCTCAGCATTGCTCTTTGTCATTGCATTTCTATTCGCTTTGCTTATGGGAGTCGCATACAAATCATCTCTACTCGTAGCTGCAGATGTTGTAGATGGCTTCGTTTGACGCCTACTTTGCAACGTCCAGTATACTGGGGCATTACGATTAAATGCTGAACTGCTATCCATAGGAATACTGGCAGTTGTTGGGGGCTTATCTCTTGACAATGGTGTTCCGATTTTAGAGAAACGATGATAACCTGACAAAGAAAAAAGAACAAAGGATTTTGTTATACGAAAAGTTCACAATGACACTCTTGAGAAGCTGTTTTTTAGGTTAGTTTTTTTGAAGTAATTACAAGACTGTTATTGCAGACATATTTTCAAATGCAGTGAGTGAAAAAAAAAAGAAAACGTGAAAGCAAACACAAAAGCTTAGAAATTGGATGCAAGGATATGAAGGATACTCACCAAGTCCATTTACTTACATTCAAGGAGTGTTTCTGTGTGTATACGGATGAAGTTCTAGGATTATTATTTACATAATGCAGTTCTTCCACCATTTGTGTGCGTGTATGAGATAATTGTTGATGTGACTTAAATTTAAAGTCCTTTTGTACTATTTAGTTTGATTTTATGGAACAGATTATTATTGATATCAGCTCATGAAAGTTAGCTGCTTATTTTTGTTGGTACATAAATTTGAAGCGAAATTTACTCACTGTACTGTAAAGTGATCTTAGGCGATATTAGCATTTAGGGTAGCCAAATGCTTTAAAGTATCCTTTACTTCTTTTTCTTCAAATAATTTCAGGGATAATTTATGATCTCCCAGCCATAAAGAAAGCATGTACCGCTGAAGGCTAACTATAACAGGGTATGATCTTGCAAACCCAACAAAATAGGATCACCTACTGTTGAGGACTCTCAAAAATCGTTGAGCCTTTTTCACTAATAACAGATCTCATTGGTTACGGAACGGCATCCTATCAAGGCAGATGTGGTTCATCTACAATTGGCACAAGGCACACGATCTACCAAACACGAGTCGTACATAAATTGCCACAGTTGTTAGCAAGGCAAATGGGCTAAATGATGATGTTAAGCTTCAGAATGAGATTGCCTTTTTCAGAGACGCTGAGGAACTTCTATCAGCAAAAGCAGATGTGTCCAAAGCCATGTGGGTGGACACTTACCGTAAGAGATCTTGGAAACTACATATTAAGCCAGAGGGATCACAAATCTGACCCATGATTGAAATACTCTCTGATTGGTTATTTTTGCAGGTTAGGCTCACCCTAGGGGTCGCGGTGGGGAACCCTATTTCAACCTAACATCCGATTGAGATCCCTTAAACTGTGAAGAGAGTCAATACAAATATCTGTTCGATGACGCGTCCAAAACCATCAGCTTTAACTTTTATAGTTAAGAGTCGACTTTCACGGTCGAATATTTCTACCTCAAATGGCTTTCCGGAACAGGGTCCGAATAACGACACTCGATAATGAGTAACTTGTCATCGAAATGTGGGGATTTGACATTTCTGCTCTCATTATCGAGCATTCACAATCGCAATTTGAGGTGACAGCACAAATTATAGTTCGTCATTTCATTGAAAGACAAATGTGCTGTGTAGTCATTGAGCAAAACAAAGAAGGATGTCAGTACACGAGTCCTATTCATTCGTTATCGATTGCGGTAATTCAGCCCCTGACTATAATGTCCGAGCAATGCCCCACCTAGGAATTAAATTGGGGCCCTTAAAACAACACGACGAGTACTGGTAGCATAAGTGAAATTTGACTCAAAATGAAGTGTCGAATGTGAACTGTCACTTATGCTACAAGAATTTTCCTTGTAAAAGATGATAAGTCAGGTCGGCAAGGGGATTTAGGCTTGTCATGCCCCTGGTTTGTACTTGCAGTCTAAATCTAGACGCAATTTAATGGAGATTTATGGGTGTCAGTACAACAATAAGTTATAGATCTGTCACAGCGCAGATATGGTAGCTGCCTATAACATTGGGACACACATTTTTTTCTGCAGCTTCAGGAGCTTAGTTCCCACTGTCTGACTTATAGGTTATCATTATAGGCCTATTGCATGGTTTAGGGACAAAAATTACATTTAGCTGCCTCAAGGTGGTTGGGAGGTAAATAAAGCAACCATTGATGGAAGAATAACATCCAGTTCCCCTTCTGTGCGGCTGTAAAAGAAATAATGCTGTCTCAATCTTTAAATGCTTTGAAAGAACTTGTGACTGCTGACTCAGTCTTTGGCTGGTTTCAGAAATGAGCGGTGGAAAAGCGCGTATCTAGTTTATTTTGTTTTGTTGGATCTTGCTTGACATGTTTTGCTCATGTGGCTACTGGGTTAAATGGTTCTGTCTCCAGCGGGCCCTGTAACTATGATTTAATATGATTTCCCTGAACCCTGATAAAAAATTTAGTTTATTTGAAACCCTGTTCAAAAATCCAAAACCGTATTCCCGAAACCTGAAAGATTGTTATTGAATTTGGTGCTGTTAAAAACAAGAATTAAATGGTGCTCGTTCTTTTATTTTTCTTTAAGTAAATTTCTTGTTTTTATTTATTCAACAAAAAATTATAATATTTATAGCAAAAGTGTACTAAATACAAACATGGCAAGAATTTTAATAGACATACACTTAAAGCACAAAATTATTTACCAAAAAAAGACTATATATTCTGTACAGGAAGTTATCTACATGAAATTTTCAATAATTATACCAAAAGAAGGACAAATGAGTTAATAATCAAAGACCGATAAAAGCTTTCTGCACAAAATTACATTTTTTAAGAAAGAAAAATATCCGTGCATTTTTATTAAAAAAATTATTGAAAATTTCAGATAGAAATACCCGTACTAGTAGACCCTTAAAAATTTTAATAATTTTTTTTTTTTACATGATTTAATTTATTTTAAACATTTTTTATTTTATTTTAAATATAATATCGTACCTTCCGTGTGCATAGTTTAATAAATTTTATTTAAAAGACAGCGGACATTTTTCTTTTGGAATGTTTTATAATTATAGTGCAAAAAACATTTATTTCCTTAATTATTTTGAGACACATAAAAGTAAGTATATACTTCACAAATGCACACATTGCTAGTTAAAGCCAAGCATTGTTGATTTTTTAAATCTTACACAATAGTGATTAAAGACATACAATTAAAGTGTTGCTTTTATATAAAAAAAAAACGAAAACAAATTTAAATAATATTAAGTACAAGGAGTTAAAAGAAAACACAAAATTAAACTTACAAAAATACAAACATAAAATATATCTTTTTTTAAATGTTATATACACAATATACAAATTATAAACTTGCAAACATTTACCAGTGCATTTTTAATTTGAACGGGGTTTTGGTCACATCAGTCGCATCCGCTGCGTTGACGTGTGTAATTGACAACTGAATAGAGCTTGTCTGCTTAGGGAAGGTAACCCATAAGCAACAGAAATGATGGATGGATGATGGATGAACTTTTTACTTTCACTACATGATCTTTCCTATCCGCCAAATGCGGTAATGTCAACGTACCTTGTCATCATGAAGTGACAGAATATATGTGACGTTTAAGGTTTAAAATATAATTTAAACGGACCTCACTGACTAAAACTACTACTGACTAAGGGCCGATTTTTCAATCGTCAGTTAAACAGTCTGATTGCTGTCTAACGAATGAATGTATTCCACTCTTTATCTACTAGATAAGTAGATCTTAGTTTTTCAATCATCGAATAACTCCTAGATTGTAACTGAACGATTTTGTCAAGCTCAATTGTGTCTAACTTCACGAAACTGGAATGAAAAAGAGATAGATACAGTGACAATCGTATATGTTAGAGCTAGCAGACTATTTTTCACATTATCTGGCACTTCAATTTGAAAAGTTTCAGTATTTTCAAATTTTGAAAACTAAAAAAAAATATGGAAAACATTGACCCTCATTGCACTGGTGGTGCTTTCTTAAGGGTGAATTGAAGTAATTGAACATGTTATTCTCTTCTTCAATAGCAAAATCATAGCAAATATCGAAAAAATCCATATTTCTTACAAAAACTAAATTAAATTTAAAATTCTCACTTTTGACAGTTCATATACAGTCAGTTAAAGTTTATCCAGCTTACTGATCACCAGATAATTTTATTCGGCAGATAACTGATATATATCTAGAATAGGTGCTATACGCATATTGAAAAATGTATTTTTGTGTTATCTGACTGTTAAGTCTTATCTGATTACTTATCCGACGATTGAAAAATCGGCCCTTAATCTGGTGTACGTGTAGGTATGTATTGTAAACTTCTACAATTGTCACGCCTATGAAGCTTTAAAAAGCATTTATATTCAGCCTAATGTCTTTCTGTCATGCTTTCTGTCAGATTTTGTTTGTTATGTAAAAGTACATCACGCAAGATGTAGACAACGTGAATGAAATGACAATTGAAAATCAATGATTTTAATTTTCTGTCAAGTTTGAATTTATTACTGTCAGATATTTGTCATATGCCTCTGAATTAGACCACAAGTAGTAAAAAGAGAAGGAAGAGACAATAGGTCGCGTATGCAGCATTTTAGTAGTTTTTCACAGAAGTGAATGCTCACCAAAGAGAAAGAAAGAGATATCTCTCTATTCTATGAATATTAGTGTCAGAAATTTCTTTTTGGCTGGTTTGTAAAAACTCTTAATTCAGACAATTAGGATATTTTTAACTTTTAACTCTTTCGTAATTCTAATTTTTCTTTGAGAGAATTTCAGCTCCACTCTTTGAAATTTGATAATCTATGAATTTTAGTGCGAAAACTACGAGAACATACCCAATATTGTGCGCTTAGCGTGTGGGAAATTTTGGAAACTCGTTCATAATACAGGTAAAAGCGAAAAGTACGACAGATCTGAATCTGTTCTGAAACACTTTGTCAATTCGAAAAAAAGAGAGCTTACGTGTGATTGGGTCGAATAAAGTACTCGAAAAAAGTTCCTAGTTTTTTTTTTTTATTTATTTTGATTTCAAAAATACTAATCTCTCTATTCCAAGGACTAATTTATCAAACTACTGCACTGCACTGTACACTTGTACACCATTTTGTATTCAATGTGCCCCCCCACCTAATGCCATTTCCATTTGACTGAAAACTGTACAGCAGACACTTTTTATCTCCTTCAAATGAAAAAAAAAAACCAAAGTTCCTTAAGCCGAGTACTTCACTTTATAGCAGGCATTTCCTTTTCAATTGGCAATAGAGCTAGCTGTAGGTACTACACAAGAGTGAATCATGCTCAAGTAGGGATACATCACCAAAGCGCGTCAATGAATAGCCCACTGGATTCACATGGAAATCTTCTTCTTCTTCTCTATAAAATGGTTAATTATAAGCGGTAGGCTTTATACAAAAAAAAAACATCCTTCAAAAAACTTTAGAGCACATTGTACTCAAAAAAAGTGAAACACAAGAACAAAACCTGAATAATTATAACAAACAAACTTTCAAACCAAAAAAAAAAGAGGGTTGGTTTAGTTTTTTTCTATTTGCTCACTTTTTTTTTTTTGGTTTGGCCTGCTACCAAATCTCTGTGCCCTGCATAACATCGAATTTCTGAAGGATTCTCTCTTTGTGCTTACCACCATCGTTCGGTTGGATTATTTTAAAAGGTTTCAACAAAACACCTTCGAAAAATGATCTATGATATTTTGAATTTGGCACCGATTCTAGAATTTCACAATCCGATTCCGGTTCGGTGTCGAAATTCTCGAGAGATTTATTCTTTAGATAGGACGAATCCATTGAAGTGGTCGACAGGGAGAACTCATCGACTAGACGCTCAAATGATTTGGTAATTTTTCTACTATTTAACGGTCTATCTGTTGATGGTGATGTGCTTCTTGTATCGATTTGCATGTCATCTGTATAAATCATACAGGTACTTTTGTTCTGTGGCGAAATGACTAGTTCGTCATTTGCCAGCCTATAGCTATTGTTACGTTTTAATGGACGCTTTTCTTGTTGCAGTTCGTTGCCACCGACATCACCAAATGCAGTAGCAGTAGTTGTAGTGGTAGTTGAATCTGCAAGTGCTGTCGGATTTAGGTCACCCCTACGAATCGATATGTCAGCAGAAACCACCCCCTTTTGTTGTGCGGTTCTAACAAAATGCACTGGTAAAATGTTTTCAGTTTTTATTTCTGTACAATTGTTGTTGTTATTATTATTATTGTTGTTGTTGTTGTAGTTTTGTGTGGAATGTGTTAAGCAATTTGTGTTATTTACAATAAAATTATTACAAACACTAGATAGAATTGGAAAAGTCTTACCTTCGTCTAATACTGTGCTGGTTGATGCCGTCGAGGACGATGATGATGAAGATGCTGTCGATGATGAAGTTAACGTCGAGGAAGTTGAGGACGACGACGGCGATGGCATCGATGGTGCCATCATAGCCATAGATGGTGGTAGTGGCGGCGGTGGTCTGTCCAGACACTTGGTCGTCATATTCACTATAGTGGGTGGACGATGCGTAACTACTGGGCGAACATTTGTAACTTTTCGATTGGCACAACCGCCATTGATTAAGGAGGACAACACGGATGAGGATTTAGTCGATGATGGAGTAACGACGTTTGGTTGAGATTTGTAGATACTTTCACTGTTGGTGGGAGCTTCAGAGAGCAGAGCACTTTCGGTTTCTTTAACGTACGGTCCAGGTGCGAATGTTGTGTGCGCTCCCTTGCGACGTTTCAGACTATCCGAATCGTAAATTATTTTCCCCTGCGAGTTCATCTTGACACGCGCACCCCTATTCGGCGATGTTGTTGTTGTAGTCAATGGTGACAAAGACGACGGGGTTGGTGGAGCGCTTATGCTCTTATCCTCAATAGGGGATGCTACTTCAGCTGTTGTTGGCTCTTCTGCTTTTACTGATGCTGCGCAGTGACTATCGATTTTTTCATTATCAACTGCTGCTGCTGCTGCTGCTGCTAGAGCAAAAGGATGCGCTACATTGCCTGCCTGGCTGCGGCGAATATTGCACGGCAATTCATTCAGAGAAACATATTCGGTTTCGCGTTTAACATTCCCCGACAGTACTGTATCTAAATTGCGCCGAACTATGTCATTGGAATAGTATATACCAAGACTTCCTGATTTAATGGCGGTGGAGAACTTTGTGTGTTTGTTGTTGTTACTTATGTCGGCTATGGTAACGTATTCGCCAGCCGCATCATAGATTTCCTCATCATCCTTTGCGGGGGACGAAGACAGTGAAGACTTTCTCTTCGTGGGAAGTACGACTTTCAATTTGTCGAGCATATTATGAAGTGGATTTGGTAGGGTGCGCTTCAAGTGGTTCAGATTGTGATCCTTTTTTGTATCA
The DNA here is from genome assembly GCA_949716465.1 of Chalcosyrphus nemorum. NCBI lineage: Eukaryota > Metazoa > Arthropoda > Insecta > Diptera > Syrphidae > Chalcosyrphus > Chalcosyrphus nemorum. The sequence continues at coordinate 39,730,414 of OX454333.1, read as the reverse complement.
ATCATATCTACTGTCGCATAAGGGGTTGCATAATTGACGATGTACTCTTTGCCGTTATCGTTGGCAGATGTGACTTCTTTAAAATTTTCATCATCACTCGTGGTGGGTGTAATAATACACATGGACGGTATGCGCTTGGCAGTCATAGCAGTCTTTTGTTTGATTCTTTCGATGCGTTCAACGCCTTCCAAGTCTGAGCTCTCGGAGTACTCAACTTCGGAATTGTTTATCGTCGATGGCAAGGGTTGTGCGGAACGTTCGGAAATGTGCGCCTCAAAGGTGAATTCACTTTCTTGGCTCGCTGGCGACGAATCGGTCGCCGTGGTGGTACTTTTTTCATCATAAACTACTGCATCCTTTGGCACTGCCAGGATATTTCTTTTTATTGTACCGGTACGTTCTAAAGTGCTACCCACGGTGCTGCTCGAGTAGCTGCGTTCGAGGGTACTCGAACTGGCGCTGTTGTTGCTTTTGTTCAGTTTCGACAGAGAACTAATGCGTTCGGGTACATCTGGACCGTGGTCGTTCACCAGCAAAGTGGTGCATACAGTGCCAGCTGAACTGGTGGTGGTAGATGTTGAACCTCTGCCAAATAATTCGTATTCATTTTCAGCCGTTAGAACGGTCTGATTTGATACACTGCCAAAGGAATAGTTGCTGGGGTGGGTCGAGCTTGTCTGCATTGGCGACATTGGCTCTTCTTCCTTGAGTGTACGTAATCCCGAATCCATATGAAACGAGGTATAGTAACCCTCTGTATCGCATGAGTAAGCTGAACTGGTTTCGTCATCGTTATAGGGTTCGTTTACCTGCAAATCTGGGGTGGCAGTACCTTCACTGGTTACACTACTCGATGCGGACGTATTGAGGAATCGTCGACGACTTATTATCGAACTTGGTGGACCACTGCCTGGATGGAAACTGCTCACATTTAACGAGGTATTCGAAGCACTCGATTTGGGTTGAATAGTTATTTCGCTGCCAATAGAGGTGCGACCCGATTCGGAGCTAGCACTCCAGTTGCCGCTGGAAGAATGTGGTTCGTCCTTATTGTGGCCATTGATACCGTTGCGTCGTTGACGATTCAAGGACGAGGTATCTCGTAGTTTGACATTACCGCTACCAAGCGCTGCCGATTTCTGTGCCTTACCACCATTGCTGGCCAACGAAACGCTCTTCTCTGACGAGGAATATGAAGGTTTTCGTTCGTGCGAAAATCTGCCTTCCTTTTCGAAAAGTTCACTCTTCTGTTTTGTCAACTCATGCACTACGCATTCGTCATCGATGTCACCACTGCCGCCGATGCCGGTACTGCTGCCAGTACCATCGCTGCTGCCAGATTTTGGTGGCGACTTGTTGCTGTTGCCCGTCTTACTTCCGCTGGGCGTTATAAATTTAAAGCGATTGCGACCCCATTGTTTCAGTGAATTTAACCGTGTCAGTGTACTCTTACCCTTATCGTATGGCAAGGCAACAGATTCTTTTTTTAAGATATCACTCGATTTGCTACGCCCGAATTTGTTGTTTTTTTCTACATCGTTATTGTCATTAGGATCAGTGTTGCCGCCGCCGCCGCCGCCGCCAGTGCTGGTATCACCTTCTGTAGCTGCTAAATTATTCTTACCGCTATCGTGCGTATCCGTCCTGTTACAAGGGGAAAGTGTAAAAATATTTGTTCTTGTTTTTTTTTTTTTTTGGTTACAAATCAATTCAGACTTCAGTATTACTCTTTTGGATGCTACCAAAGAAGAGGGGTGTGATTGCTTAGCAATCGAGCGGAAGGAGGAGGGCTTCCTTATCATCTTATTACTGAACCACACCATGCAACATTAGGAGGTTGTTAATTTGTTTTTTGGTTCCATCGAATGCATTGATTGAATCACGCAATCAAAAAAAAATAACAAAATTTAGATTGATCAGTAAATTGGGTTGTGTAATTAAGTGTGTACACAGATAAGGCAGACTTGAAATACATTTTTAGCTTTGAGAAGTCGATTGGCAATTGAAATATGAATAAGTGGTCATTGGTTTTGAGCTAATTGTTTAAGTTATTGAAGCGAGTGACATAATGCATTTTTATTTAGAAATTTCGGGGCCCTCTTTTGTTATAAAGCTGCATGCGGTTTTATTAGTACTAAAGAACTTATCAATCAAGTTTTTGGGTTTATGGAGATTTTATGGGCTGCTTTTGGACAGATTAAATAGTTTATGGTAGTCAAGGGGTGATGGAAGAGTTGTAGTCTATTACACGGTGGCTTAAGTTGTTACTCTGCTTGAGCCCACTGTTGAAAGGAATATCAATTAACCTCTAGATTGGGAGCGCTCTTGGTTCATTAATGACGACACTTAGACAAAAAGCAAAAGGGTAAAGCAGTCAGGTTCAATGCAAAACTTAAATATACTCGTAACTACTGTTGAAGCTTACCAGATGCAAGCTATTTATTTAGCTCAGGCAGATGCACCATCCATAGTTTAAAATTAAAGAAAAAAAGAAAAGTTTTAGCCTTTAATATTTTCTCCAAATGAAATACACTGTTGCTAGTCTGAAAGCACTTTGAGGGAATTCAAAAACTTAGCTAGAAGGGACAAAAGACTCTCAAACTGTTTGCAAAGAACACGACTGTTTCCAAGTTTCATTAGGAGATCAGGCTGAAAGTATTCATAAAGTTTTAGTAACCTTGGTTGGAGCTCCCCTTCTGGGTTGAAGAACACAAAAGGATTTTTTAGTAATCGAATGGATTAGATTAGCACGGCGATCGATGAGAGGGTAGGGAGCTGAGAGCAAAAAGTCTCCAGTCAGGTCTATAAAGAGACTTAGGAAAATCTTTAAACACTGTCTGAAATAAGGTTCCATAACATGGCCATATGTATAGGAAAGGAGGTGTCTCACTCATATCTAAGGTAGGCAATCCAAGTCATACCACGGCTATAAGCCTGTCTTTATTATCTACTTTAGGCATTTGATAGAGTTCCTGGAATAAGGATTGTTGATTCTCAACAATGAGGCCTGAACAGAAAGGACACACGGGGACTATAATTACTAACTTGCAGGCGCGGTGGCTATATAAAATATTTCTACAGATTTGGAACCGATAACTTGCCCTTATACCCAAAATGCCAAGAGATTAAGGAAGACGCAGAGCATGTAATGCTTCAGTGTAGACGCTTCGTCGAAGGTATAGACATAGACAAACTAATGTAGACGGTCGTCTTCGGATTGAGCACTCCTTACGGCTCGAAGACGAATCAATTGCGAATCACGCCATGAAGTAGAATACTAGGCATCAGTGGCGGAGAACAGTCGAAGAGGAATCGACCTCTTTATGAATGAGTTGGAGAAAGTTGCAGAACTCCGAAAAACATGGCGTGCAGGCATTGTTGATGATCAATGCGTTCAAGGATTTAAGTATTAAGTCGATTTATGGAAAAGGAGTAGAATTTCAATTTGCTTAAGTTAAACATCCAATAAATCGCTAATTTTTCCGCCAAAAAGCGAATGCTTCTTGCGAACTGTCATATTTTAATTAAACATTCGCGAGAGTTAAACCTCACAATTCTCTTTTTTCATTCATTTAAATGACAAGCAAAATTCACAGACTGCTGCGACTTGATAAGAAAGTAGCTGTTAAACAAACGAAATGTCAAAAATGTATTCATTTGTTCGTATTCGCTGTTCCTTGAGCTACGAATAGACCTTTAGCTACCCAAAATAAGCAATTGTTTTAGCAATTAGCAATAATCCTACATAATTCCTGAGATAAACATACTTTTCGTAACATACAAGAGACTAACGAACTAAAGAGACTTCCGCAACCAAAGAGAGGTGAATAAGTCAAGAAAGTTACCGTGATTGTAACGAATAAAGCGAAGCCACCATGAGTTGGTTCTGAATTTTGTTTCTCTCTAAATTCGCCATGTCATTCAACCATGAAAGCCTTAATTAAAAAACACCCAGACCCCTATGACGAGCAACATCATTAGAAGACATAAGCACAATGACGCTAAATACAAAAGAAAAATGAGTAAAAAAAGCCACCAATTATGATCTATGTAAGCAAGGTGCGGTGAATTGTTGAGTTCAGCCTTTAATCGTGAAAATAAAAGTAAAAAACAGCATAAAGCATGGGTGCCTTTTCGAAATTCGAACATGTGTACGCGGTATAATGACCTATCCAAACGTCGAATCGGTCGATGGCAATGTGTAATACTGAAGTCTGCTTCTTATATACATTCTACAAGTGTACCTTAATTATGTATAATGTTGTTAGGCGTTAATTCGTTATAACTGTTATTTATTCAAAATTAGAAGAAAAAAAAAATAGGAAAATAATTTTGTGGATCATTCCGTACATTTGGTCTAAGTTTTCTTTTATTAAAGGGGACATAAACATGCCTCTCTATAAAAACGTAAAAAAATTATATTGCCAAACAAAAATTATAAAAAAAAAACTCTATTAACAACAGCATAACAAACCAGACACAATAATTAATTTGAAAAACGACATTCACATGTACAAGTTACTATATATGAAATTTTAGTGAACCGTAAGTCAACATACCCATTAGCTGCATCCTGAATCTCCTTTTGATCGATGCCAGCGATTGTATTCCTTCGTTTGCCACGAACCTTTCGTGATCTTGAACGCCGGCTCACCGTTTGGACGTCGTCGTTCAAATTATTGGCCTCAGACATGCCAAGGGCACAGCCTGTTGTTGATTTTCTTGCCAGGCACATGCGTTCGAATCGCTTTCCAGATGTGTCCACGGAGATTATTTCGGCAGGATATCTACATGGGAAAGGGAAACACAAATTAAGTCACAAGATTAATGTCTGTTTGGTATGTAGAATGATTTATAGGAAACTTAAGGTTTAAGCGTGATGTAATGGTAATGCTCAGAATAACCTTGGCCCCGAGATGAAGCAGAGGCATAATTTGATAAAACAAAAAGGGAAAATGAATGGTATTTGTTTGCGTGTAGTTAAGTAAATCATAAACTAAATGTAAGGATAGTTGTTCTATGAAAGTTGGCAGCATTTTGTAATGGTATCAAAGCTCTCTGACGAGGGATAGGACATTAACCAATACAGCTCCTGCTATAAAGAAAAACCAAGAAGATACATGGATGCAGAACTAACACAACAGTGAGATTCATATCGGTCATCATCAAGGCAACTGCCTACCCAAATAGACAAAGACTGGGGTTCTAATAAGCAAATAAGCCACGGCAGTGGCTTTCTCATGGTACAGACCTCTATTAGGGGGAGTACTGAACATCGATGATGGAACGAGAAAGTAAAACGTCACAGCCGGTGGTCCTCAAGGCTCTGTATGAAGTCCAGCACTGTAGAGCATATGACTTTGCCAACGCCCAGAATAACTGCAATGAAACTATCTAGATGCTTAAGGCTGGTCAGTTAGCAAGGGTCTACAATGAGCAGAGAAAAATACATTATTGGTGATGATCACTGGCAGATGATTCATGCATAACAGCAATTGTGGGCACTCAATACAGAGTCTCCAAACTAGAGTTTAAATACTTTGACATTATTATATTTGCAAAGCTACCTTTGAAGGACAACGACCAACTTAGAGAGAATCATGCCAACTTGGGAGGCCAAAAAGCACAAAAAGAGCCTACTCTTAGCGAGAGTGGTGATGATCTATCCGGAGCCATAAAGGTGAAATCAGGCGAAACAGAAATTCTTTATAGACATTCTTATTTAAAAATCCCAAGAAAAATATCATTCCAGAAGGACAACGGCATCAACAACGACAAGCCAAAGTGACACGGATATGCCAACAAGGACAAGCCTCGAAGAATGGTAAGAGAGATGGTATCACTCTAAGAAAAAACAGATATTGTTCCCTAAGTTACTTACTAGCCATGGTATCTTCAGAGCACAGATTTTGACAAACCTACATTATTCCAACCGCTGCACGCCTTTTTAAAGTAGAAGTGATTTAATGCTTCTGAAAGCTCATTACCGTTCAAGATCGTCTAAATGATTAAAAACCGCAGCCGTTCTCTTTAACCACTGACCAGATAACCATTCGAAATGGAAAAGTTGCGCTGCTGAGTTCCCGCCAGCAATCAGCTCCTTGGTGATGTTATATGATGTCATAGGCAGTCAGTTCTTATGGCCAGTAAGTCGATATACTGGAGTTTATCACTTCTCGCAGTGCGCTGTACTCCTTTCTTCTTTTCTGCTTCTAGCATGGTTCGCGCTCCTGCTAGACCAGGAGATAGAGTCTGAACCGGCGTATACTGGCTGTAAGTTCAGACTTAACTGATTTTGTGGCAGGTGTTATGCTTAAGCAGCATACCAACAATGAGTGGGCGAACTTCGGTTCATATTGCAGAAGTTCAAAAGTAGCTAACGTTGGCATTGGACCATCTCTTTCGATGCGAGATTGAATTAATGAACACATCCCATTGCCAGGGATGTATATATTTGTAAAGATTTGCTCACTGATTGATTGTCCAGTGCCACAGTAATATTTTTATCAACAACTTGACCTTTTTTCAGGTTATTCAAAGAAATCTTCTCGACTTAATAGAAAAAATACCTTAGCATTAACTTAGCCTAACTGTCAATAATTTGTAGCTCTGAAGTCTCCAAAAAGGCTACTTTTTACTCTAACCTCAAGGCAGTCATACTTTGAATGAATCTTCATGCACTTTCAACTGGTTTACATAACAGAGTTCTCTTTGTGTCGATGAGCATCATGGACTACCTATATTTGACAGACATCTGGCATACACATGCATATGTAAATTTACGTAATTGCGTGTGTTCAGGATTCTAGTCACTACGTAGTGAAGTCAGATTTGGTCGATCTGATTGGTTGAGAGCCTGCAAATGCACTGCAAATCTAGTGAACTTTTTGTGAGGTAGCGACTGGATTATTAGTGGAAAATTTTCGACTAACATGTTAGTGAATTTGAGAAATGTCATAAAGGAGTTGCTTCGGCTGGCAATTATTTGGGGAATGGCTGTACTTTAGAGTTTTTTGTGATAATTCTGATATTTGAATAGAAATAGAGTTTTATTAAAATATGAATTGTTTTTTTGGAGGAATAAAATAAAAAGAATCAACTAAAGATAAAACCGAAGATATTTAACGCGTAAATATTTAAATTTTTATTTAGTTAAAATGGAACAAAATTCCGTTAAAGGAATAATTATTTTAATTTGATTGGGATACCGTGTGCAACACATCTTCAGATCATACAAAGTGCGTGCATTATTGACTCTGAAAATCGTTTATTAGAAGTATAACTTGGTCTATAATGTTTACTATATTAGCACATATTTATGTGCATGTAAACTCACTTAAAAAAATTGCATCTTATCTGTAGTCCATTTTTATACTTTTTGTGTCCTTTTTCATTCCTAACAATTCTGTAAAAAAACTCAATTCACACAGAAATCCTCAGTGAAACTACGTAGTGTACATCCAATTATTACTAGGAAATGTCAACTGCATATGCAGTGAGTTTGAGCGTTCAGAATTCTAGACTTCACTAACATGTTAGTGACTAAAATCCTGAACACACCCATTGACTTGACAGCAGGGGCACTATTTGACAATTGACAGTTGGAAAGATTGGCTGCATATTGTCTGCCTGTTGTGGTCAAAAGGTAAGAAAGAAATAGCTTAATATTCTTGAGCACATATTTAAGCACAGAGAAAGCAATTTATAAGTAATGCTCGATCGGGTCAAACTTTAGATGTCTGCCAAATATAGTTAGTCTATATTTAGCATCAAACCATCTTATCTGACGTTGTGTATAGACGAAAGCTGGTTCCACTAATTTGACGTTTCTGACAAAAATAGTAGCTGACGCACACATTCTCAATCTAAAGGGCGCAGCTATTTTGTAAAGTCGTTCAGTACATTTCGTTGTTATGCTAAAAATGTCGAAGCAGGTCGTCTTGGTCACATGGCTTTTTTTAGATTCCGCATTGTTTAGGAAATGTACGGACAGGGAAATGTAAATATGTCCGTCTATTATACTCGTAGTTCGTGTTTCCTTGACAGTGGCTGGAAGTTGACACTTGCAGCACAGTAGCAGATGAACTACTGCTTCAATCATCCTATAAACATACATATAAATGTCAAGGGGAGAACTAGCTGTCACTATGGGTGCAAGACGATACCAGGGATGTGCTTCATACATTTAAAAATAATTCTTTTCTGCAAAACTAAACGTACTTGAAACTTCATTTTTACTTGCACCTATAATATAGGGCAAGTATTGGATTCGTGCAAAAATTCGAACTCGAGATAACAATGAATTCTGACATTACGATGATAGAGAAGCTCGAAAAAGTGGGTCTGCCGATTCTGTCTGTCTGTCTATCTGTCTGTCTGTCCGTCACTCTGTATGTATGTACGCTCGACTACAGCCCAAACGGGTGGACCGATTTCCTTCAAACTTCATATCTGGGGTCTGTTGTGTATTCTCCAGAGGGGAAATTGGAATTTTAGTTCTAGCCCTATTATTAACGGTACTTTACTTATGGCCAATTTTACAAAAACATGATTTTCTCGAAAACGGCTCTAACGATTTTGATTAAATTTCATATTTGAGTTAGTCTAGAGAAATGCTATAACATGGCGTACCACGTTTTTGGCTAAAAATACGTATAACGGTACTTTTCTTATTAACTGGTTTTAGAAATATGGCTATTTCTCGGCTAAAAATCAATGGATTTCCATAAAAATCGAAATGTGGCCCAGATTTAATGTTTAACAAAATGTGGCATTTAAACTTATCCAAAAATTTTAATTTTTTTTTTTTTTTATTAAAAATTTGTGCACATCCAACTAAGAGCATATAGGTGCAAGTACGTACGATCCAGTCGTGCACATTTTTTCTAATAAATTTCTAAAACCAAATCTAAATCGAGTAGTTTCCCAAAACAAAGACATAACGTGATCTCGACTATTAATTTATTCATTTATGCACATTTGATCTTTAAACTTTCAAAGCATCTGTATAATTTGGAGTCCACTGTGCCAACTAAAAAGATATAAAATCATTATGCCAAATCAACTGAATAAATTCAAGAGCATCATCATCTCTTCAGCCACGAATGAACCGAAATTAGGTATCTAACGCAATTTGGCATAAGTGAATGATTTTGGTTCCCTCAAATCGTGTTAGCTCAACTTTGCACACTTTCAACTACAAAAAAAAGGGCTAATATCCAATTAGGAACAGTTGAATTGAGTCTATTTTATATACAGCTGGTGGTAACCCTACCAGGAAACAGCCCGCACCTCATTCACCGGAACTCAAAAACAAAAACAAAAACAACAAAGCAACTAACCCCCACAACATTATTCTCACTTCAACGAAACCAGGAATAATAAAGTGTGTTTCGGTTGGTGGTTGTTGCCACTAACAGCTAAACAATCAAGGGTTCTTTACTCGAAATTTAAATAAAATTAACATAAAACGTTCGATTTTCGATGTTTTCCACAAAAAAGCGAGTCAAGCTCATCCGTGCATTAAGTATCAACATCACACAGATTGGATATAAATTAATTAATTTTAGAGATACTCACTTTAAAGCTAGCAATTTACATTGTTCTTCGGGTGAAGGCAGTCGATGGTTTAAAGGCACATCTTTGTTAATGTCATTAGGAATATGCAAATTATCGTTACTATTATTAATGGAATATAGAGCGTCAACAGCATCAGCTGATAACACGGACGGAGAGAGTGCTGGCGTTAGAACTCCATTATCACCAATTATAATCGATGTACTTATGGATGCATCTACACGATTCATGCAATCGGGGGTGACTGTAACGTCGCCCAAGGCTTCAGTTGATGTCCATTTTCGTAGGTCTTCAATACCAGCCGGCTGTAAAGGAATAAACATAACAAAAAATTTTGATTAATAAAACAAGAAACTATACAAAACAGGATAGGTTTTAATAACTCTAAAAGTGAAAGACTACCCATTCATAGTTTTCCGGTGGGAAATGTTCACAAGTCACGCCAGAGGATTCACAGCAATTAGGGATATGGACTTTAATTTTTTTTTTTCGTCGCTCATAAAACAAAACCATCAACTTGATTGTAGCAATTAAAAAGAATAGCCAAGTGAAGGGTAACATCAACCAGTAAAACTGAATGGGGTGTTGTTTCTAAGCAAAGCTGAGACTTAGAGTGGAGAGACTAATTAGCATTGTACAATGGTGTGATTCATTTTAACATTAATTAATGCTGATGTGTCGAAAATAGTCAGTAAGAGTGGTTCCCAGAGATGCAATTTTCTGTCTAATTGATTAGTGTCGTATTGACCTACTGCTCTAGGCGGAATAATTATGTTCTTTTTAGCTGATGAGAAGATAGTATGAAGAACGGTGACATACGTCGGAAGAATAAAAGGAGGCCTGATTCCAATTTTTTGTTGTTTTATAAAAGTCGAATTGGCAACACTTTTTTCAGTGACAACTAATTTGACAGCTGACAGCTACTAATTTGTGGTCAGTTTGGGTTGCTATTCCACCACGAATAGACCTACGTAAGAATACCGCTTGCACATTGGCTAAATTAACTTGGAAAATTGTGGTTTAGTTCGCGAGACTTAAGGCCCAACCATAGTTGATTAAAGCTCAGAACGCTGCAGCTCCCACAATGACTTTTCGCTCAGTTTTGTTGAGGTTTCGTTCATTTTTGAGTGCATACGTAGAGAACGGTTTCATTCGAATATTCCGTGCACTGAGGGTGATGACATCGTGTGAATGAGATGATATGACATATGGTCGCCTTTTCTTAATGGAATTATGGGTGCGATCAGATTTTGACAGCGAGCGCAATTGTCGTTATTCGAACGAAGAAATATTAGGTTGGGTAACCCTACAAGAACACTTGTCATCATAGGAGACCCACGGCAGCATTTACGAACTAAGATAGGCACCTTAGGTCGTTTTGACGTTTGACTTCTCCAAGCTAAAAACTACCACTAAAATAGGAGCTCACGCACACATTCTTAATCGGTGAGAGTTATTTTGTGTGCAGCCATTTTGTAGAGACACTTTGATCCCAAAGTGGAGTAAAGCAAACCCATAAGTCTTTTATGAAGCGTCGTTAGGTATATATACAAAAGGAATTATTGGTCCACATTTCGTCAAACGTCCTTACAGGCAAAGGAGAGCATGATTACGGATTCTTCGTTCCCCCAATTCCATGTTGAAGAGCTGTAGTTTCCAAGTCGCACAAATGTCAATCAAACGACGAACTAATCAAGCGGTATGCAGAGGAATCTAAGCCATATAGAGGAACCGAGGCAGAAGTGCATTGCCCTTCTCACAACCTTCTCACAAACTAATCTTTCACTCCTTCAACATGACTAACATTATTTTCAACACCAACTTAAGCCAGCTCTTAAGAACATAACATTCAATGCGAATAGCATTCACTTGATTTTATGGCCTCTCTCAGTGAATTTTGTTTGACATTTTTATATCGACTCACTCTGTACAACTCATTAAGCTGACCACTATAACGTGGTAAAAAATATTGTCATTCCAGATAATCAACAACGGATAACCTCTTTAGTTGAATGCTATGGCAAGCCATTAGAAACTTTTGCACACCAAACCGGCTTTCTATCCTTCGTCCGTCGGTCTTTTTTTCTCCTTTATACCCCAGCAATAGACAACGTACATACTAATAAGAAAAAGCACCGTATTCAGACACCGATTCCCAGCTATAGTAACCCCAACGATGGTCATCATCTCCCTAGAGCAAATGCATTCAGTAGGCAATAAGATGAGAGCGAAAAAAAATATGGAACTACCCACTAAGTGCAGCTTCATCCTGCCTACTACTGTCATGCTTGCAGCAAATGAGGCGAGTAGTTGAAAGCCTCACTAACAAGCTATTGGTTTCATATGTATGTATACACTCGCACACACTTACCAATCTTATTTCAATTTCAGCATCAATTCTAGTTCTCATCTTGCGATTAGCCTTTCCAAAAACGGGCGTACAAACCAGTTCGTCCACCGCACCTGTGCAGCTGTCGGCGGCGGTGTCATTTCGAGACGCTTGCAACCGACACTGTGAGATCTTGGCTGCTTCCTCGTATAGCACTTTAACGTTGGTAGGACGAGTTTCACTGGTAAAGAGCTCTTTATGGAATGACTTGTCGCATTGGTAATGAGTTTTGCGTTGCGCGAATGTTCCCAGGTCACTCTCAGCTGGAAAGAGAAAAAAAAAATATTCGATAAATAAAAGAGTAAAGAGAATGCATATCTATATTTGGAAAATTGTCAAACAGTTAGATAGTCTGTTAAAGTTATCATTGAGTCCTAGAATCTTTTTGAAATCCTAAAGAACCTTCTGAAAAGGATACAAATTTGGTTCTGTCACGCAACTACAAGTACCTACTTCAGGATGAGAAAAAGCTTTGACTATGAGTTCAAGAATGAAACGAAAACAAATATTTATATTTTTATATTGTATCTTTGGTTTTATATCTTAAGAACCACACTCTAAGCCTCGTAAACTCGCAGGTTTTCAGACTTAAATACACCAATTCCGACGCACCTAAACTCAGAGATGGTGACAGAGTCCACACAACTTCCCTAACGTCAGACTTGTTGGAGATGTAGAACGGTTGCTTAGAGTTTCGGGGTAAATGTTATACAAAAGGACGAATATTTCAAGCAGGAAAATAGCAATTGAAATTATTCTTACTTACAACAAAGGTTGATTTCTCGCTTGTCTCTTGGTCATGCAGAATGCAAAATTCAATACTCGCGAATTCATCTGCCTATTTGGTCTGAAAAACATTGATTTTCAAACGATTTTAATCCTTTATGTTTGGGTCCAGGAATACCTTCAATCCATCGCTACACGACATGTTCTCTCTACCAAATTCAGTTAACACAAAAACTAATACATAAAGACCAAGGATAGCGAAAAGTTTACACAAATTAGATGTTGGAGCAGCAGACAGAAAGTTGATGCTCATTTCCACCCCTCAGGGTAAGTCAAGAAGCAAATGAAATGAAGGACGAGAAAAATCGCCTAATCATTTAGAAAACACCATCCCAAATTAACCTTAAGTGACTATTTGGTACATATAAGGGTCAGAAGGCGTTAATGGACCTTACTTCTTTGAAGATGTTAAGGGTTGCACTATAACAGCCGATGATGAGTGTGCCTCTATAGCACGAAACCAAAGTCATTAATGTGGTCAGTGTCAGCGTTGGATGTTTCCGTAGAAAATTCACAGATTGAACTATTTCTTATTCCGTTGACCAAAAAAAGTTCGGAAGCTCAAAGGGGAAACAACAAGGAATGCAACATTGCATGAAAAGTTCGAACCATATCAATTCAACTTTCAAGGTAACAATGGTCGTTCAGAAAGCACTTTGTGTATTTCAACACGAAGGTGAGAAAATACGGTGACTAACTCTCCCAAGCCAATTTGAATATTGAAACCTAACACAACTCTAGAGCTCTTTTCTATTTTTTCTTATCTCTTCCAATTTAACCCAACAGTGTACCTATCACAGGTTCCTTCATTGCTGAACGAATCATACTTAATGAATCGTGCTGCCAGAGTGTCGTTAAGTTTTTTTTTTTTTTACTAAGCATCTGCCTGGAAAGTATCTGTTGCCCAATCTGTCATCCGAAAATTTGTCACTGAAGATTTGTTCTCCTCAGACTAAGAGGTCATAAATCTAGTGAAGCATCGGTGAGTTTCTAGAAGCCGATTTCAGTTCGGTGAAGTATCATTCGTGTTAATAACGTTCATGAACGATGGAGTCGTCCTGCTCACTTCGGCTAATCCATAAGCTATCGGACCGTTCTACTTCTAGGTTAAGATTAGGGAATATCGCTTTCATTCTCTTTACCATATATGTATGCCCAGGTGAGCAAGTCCTTTGAAACTGTAGCCAGGACCTTGCTGCAATGATCTTCAGTCTCACTGACTCAGTAGCAATTGTAAGCGAGCTGGGCATGGGTATATCAAATCATGAAAACCAGTGCACACTTTTTAATACGATTCTTCAGCTCACCTTGAAAGATGGCGGTCTTATAAACAGGATAACTTATAGTTGGATCATTCAGAGTTCATTTAAGTTCGATTCCACTATCCATATTTGTAGAAATCGTTCTAATGTTTGACGTTTTGTCTAAAATTTCCAAATGGAACGTAGAGATATTATTGTTGCCAGCACTAGCCTGATCGATTAAGCCATGTTCGCCCATCTGTGAACTGTTTTTGGGCTTTAGATTTTGAGCAGGCCGATGAAACTGTGTATACGAGGTCCTTGGACAAATAAGCAATATTAATGTACGTTTTTTTTTAAATCCGCTTACTGATCCAAAATATTAGCTTTTTTCAGTATTTTTACATGAAGCTCAAAAAAATTTAAGCCCACTTTTTAGGGGAGTTTACAAAAAAAAAAACTGTTTTCTTTGATTTCCTTCAAATAATATCAATTCATAGGAACAAAGCTCAGTAGATGTTCAAACATTTTGGGAAATTTCACGTTTTTTGGGTAATTTCATAACAAATTTGAAAAAAAAAACTCTTTCAAGCGAATATACTCGTATAGATGGATGAATAATAGGGTATCACACGATTCGCCTCAGACGGACTATAGCATTGCCATATGTCTTTTTTTAAGAAAAAACTTGCGGAAGCATCTGTCAAGGTACATTATCTCACCGCAGGCTGTTATTCTTTGTATGCCCTGAAACATTCGGATTTATATAGAATTTGTTCTATAAACTTTTCAAAATTTGAAAAACGCTTGCAAAAAATCTTTTTTAAAAATTTTAAAACAAAAAAATGCTTTTATCTCCAGCATCGTTGATTTGTTCATTTGTTTGTCTTTCTGCTACGAGTACAGCACATGTGATGAAAATCTAAATCAATTCTAGTGAAACTATGCACCTAGTACCACGCCAATATCGACCTCAATTCGAAAAGCACAGATGTTCAATTTTTTCGTGTTTTTATTGATTCGTCGGCTTTTTTCAGTTCGATTTATAAACCAAAAAAAGATTCGCTCTTTCAGTGATTGATAAACAAAATGTCGGCCGATTTTATTACCTGAAATTGTTTGTGTTCTTTGGTACAGTTAACATGTTAACAATTTGTATCCTACAGCCCTTGTCAGAAATTCCATTCGCAGTTCGAGTTCAAGGCAGATCAAGTGACACACGTACTTCGCTTGCGCGACGATCATTTTGGCACCAACCAAGTTCCAAAGAGTGTGCGAGTATTTGGCATTGAGTATGCACGGCATTTGCACTTGAATAAAGAAATGTAAGCAAAAAAAAAAAAAAAGCGAAGAAAGAAGGAAAACAGTGCAGAAGCATAAATAGAAAAAGAGACTACGATTGTCGTGTTGGAGCGCTCTGGTGCGTTCGTTCCAGCTTGAGCACTACGTTGCAAAACGAATTCTGATTAAGCGCCGTCACGTCTGGCTGACGATGCAGTTTATTATTATAAAATTTGTTTATAGACAGACATTTTATAGTTTTAAGCTCTCAGTGCTGTCTGTGGTGAATCATAGACATTTCGCATTTGCATGATAGCTGGGGTTACGCGCCATGTACATCGCCATTAGACATGCAGTGTGATTTAGTTGTCATTAAGTTGCAACTAATATGCTGAGTACGTGCTTTTCAAATCAATACGAATGCAATTGGGGTCAATGGCTTTTTATTTTTTTATATTAAATGTTCGTGTGTACGGTTTTAAGAACATAAATTGCAACTGTTTGCAAGTAATCAGACAATTTGCTTCGTCATGTGGACGGCTAATGTAGCATGGCCGTTTCCTTTCATTGCGGAATTTTTAAAGCTTTTAAACTAAGTATCTAGAGAATTCTGATAGTTTGGGTTACATTAGGAAATATGACGGTTTTGTGCAGCATTAAAAGGAAACTTAAGGTTAAATTTCAATAGTCACATTCAAGCTGCAGCTTAAGTCATTTTTAGGTTAAGTTTGCCGTTAATGCATAATGGAAGCAACTGTCAGTACTAAGCAGCGCGTTTTGACAGTTCTAAAGTAAAGCTTGAAAAGCTGTACTCAAATATGTTCCGCAAATGTAGCTCAATGTCAAAGTTAATTAAGAATAAAGAGTATAGAATTATTCTCTTGTAAGTGAGCACAAACTGGACAAAATTAGAGCAAGAAGTCTTTAGTTCCCTACAAAATGATTCATCCAGCTAAATTCGTCATCGTACGCTCTAATTCTTCAAATTCAGTTCTCTCTATAGACGGCTAAATATGTCATTATCACTCGATAATATAAGGGGTAAAAAGAGAGATGGAAAGTTGGGGCTTAAAGAAATTCTAAATCATCTCGATCGCATTGGAATTTGACAAGCGAAAGAAAGACAGTTTCTGTTCACTGTCAAAAAACAATACTCAACGCTGTGAACTTGGTCTTACCGAACAGAGTTTTCTACCTCTACAATCGGTCTTAACCATTAGAATTGTTGACTGTCAAGACAAGCAGACGAGAGATGAAATGCCCTCTCGATTTCAACAACTAACCACGAATTCGAACAGTCTAACTCGTGGAAAAAGAGCCCAATATCCGGTTTTTAGGCACAAGATTAATGCAGAAATAACAAGGCTAAATACACATATTCAACCGGGTCTATAAAGCTTTCCAATGGGTGAAGGATGATTCTGGTGAGCTTCGATATCATCTCAGCATTTTCTGGTCTATATCGCTCCTCCTATTCTTAACCGAAAGTCATAGCAATTGATGTGAGTTTTAACGTATCTCGCCTGACACCTGGCAGATAAATAGACATTTACGTGGACAGTTTAACAGCCATCATACGTCTTAGATTCAATCAGTGCTGCCACTAGAGAAGATTCTTTAAAAATAGATTTTTAAAGGAAGCGAGTAGATGGTAACAAGACTTAAAAGGTAGTAGATCTGCTAGCATTGTAATAAAGTGGCAGCCCCGATCCAACTCAAAATTATTTAAACGTTGCCAACAGGACCTGAAACTCCTGGACTCGAACCATAAGGTCACACTCTGTTGTTCTAGGGTCGTTAATGGTTAGAAAATGACCGAAAATTTAAAGGAACAGTGTTTTAAAAACCTATACCAAAGCAGCATTCATGAGTCTTAGAAGTATTGACCTATTCTCTAACCATTAATGGAAAACCTCCCAAACTCTCAACTCGCTTCACCAGAGGGTGTATGTGCACCGCGACCGCCACCAATAATGAGCCTCCTCTTTAAAAGAACATTTACTTTGATTTATTCCACTTCAAACTATTTACCATAAGCACTTCCTCTTCCCGGCTCAACTTACACAAACAACTCTCGCAAAGTCTCTGAATGCACCGAGTGTTAATGAGCTCAAACGTGTGTGCACAATCCAGAACGAATTAAAAGAACACGTTCGAGAAGGAATGCTACAGTTTTTGATTTCATTGTTTTCTTCTTTGTTTTTATCGGCCTTTCGTCTCTATGCAATAGGAACAAATTTTTTCTCAAAAACTAAAAACAAACTTGATCACGTTCTTTGGACAAAATGCATTTATAAATTATTTATGACGAAGTGAAACAGGAAGGCATTTTTAATTCTTAAGTCTAGTCGTACTTCTTTTTAGAAAACAAAAAGGAATAGAAACAAATTGATTTACTCACATATAGATGGCAAAACGAGGTTAAGTAAATAAATATTTGAGTTTTGGTTAGAGTAGTGAGGGTGTTTCAATTGTAGCTGATCTGCATTCATATTGTGATTATAGGAGGAACTATAGTGATGAATAGGAAATTATTTTCGAAAATCGATCATCGAGATGAACAGAAATTTACCCAATGGCAGGAAGTACTACCAGAGCACTACAATTGGTGATTGTTGTCTCCCTCTGGCCACCTTCACTGATCTCAGACCACTCACGACAAGTGAATTTCATCTCTAATTTAACTCAACTCATGAAGAAAATAAATAAAACATTTGAAAATTGAATAATTATTGGATTTATAAAAAAAATTCCTTTCCAGTTTCCAGTTTTAAAAAAGGAATGAAAAGAAACATAGTTTCTATCTGTCAATCAGCCTGTCACAGTCATGAAATATATGAACCATTTGACGTAGAGAGATGCAACTTTGGCGAACGAACACAAGATGGCGTTAATGTTTCAAGGCAAACGTATACATAACTTGGAAATTGTTTTTTTTTTTTCTGAAATTGAGAGTAAATGTGTCGTGCAATCCTAGGCGCAAAGAAAAAAACCTTAACTGACCACTTCTCCTCTTTAAGTTACCAGGGCTAAATGGTGTAGTTTTATTCCCCAAACTGTTGTAAGGCCCTAAGGCAGGCAGAACTATCATCTTGACATATAGGTACTTTTCTGTTGGAAGACTGCAAACAAGTCAAAGGAAACTCATCAAATGAGTGAGCTGATAAACACGCATTGTGACTTGTGAGTACCAAATTGGACGCTCTATCAAAGTGTAGAAAGTTGAACGATAGAGAATTTTCCTGGCCTTAATGAGAGCCAATGAATGCAATTAAGTATTGAATTAAAAGAACAAAGACAATACCTTTGATGGGGAACCAGCGGGGCCTTATAAATACAGAAGAAAAGTCTTGGTAAGGAAGAACCCCTCTCCGACGAATGGTGTATTAGCCCTAGATGCCGCATGTGTCGATCCTATGTCTTGTAAGAACTACCAATGCAGATCCTTGATAGATGTTGCATATATCCAAAATATTGTGAGAACTTCCCGAATGTAGGGCACTATTCGTACACCTGTTGGTCCGACAGAGCGTGAATAAGCTAAATTTTTTAACGAGAAAAATCTTAGAAATGTCAAAAATGACAGCATTCATTGCTCATATCGGAATATTGTCAAAAATTATTCAGATGTGTCGCGTAACGCAGGGAAAATACGCGATACTCTGTATAATTTGAAAATTTCCGTAGGATGGATATAAAGGCGAAAGCACTATCCTTTACAAGCACATCCAAATGCTGGGATCTGAGAGACCGGTACGAGACTGTTGATAGCTAGAATAGAAGGCGGCTGTGTCTCATGCTGACTCCTTAAGAATTGGTTGATCTCTCCTCGGGCTGTTGACGAAAAACCTAATGGCATGGCATATGGGTCTCCATCATCTAAGGAAATTTTAGAGATCAGTTTGTATAAGCTCTCTATTTAGTTAATGTGAAAAGTTTATCGAGTAAGTATGACTGAACCAAATGAACCATTCAAAAATTTGGAAAAAATATCCTGACATCTGAAGGTTAAGAACGCCATTCTTAAACTTTCAAAAGTATATTTTCTAAAGTCAATCACAATCAGTGAACTTTTAAAATATGTACACTCACGTTCATTCAGAAACCACAGCACTCTCTTTCTCATATAACTTTTATTGCCTGAGTGTTATACGATTTTTGAATGTGCAATTAAGCAGGGATTTTATTGCATGGCACCTAAGTAGCTCAAATGACTTTCTACATATGTACGTTACTCTAAAGGAGTATCACCATTTAAGTATGTCTGTGCTCCAATATCATCACATGAGAACGTGTTGCGAAACTCTCTCATTTGGCGATTCAAAACTAGATTCCATCTGAATTTTATGGTCCTCCAGCAACGTACAAAACTGTTGCATCACACGAACATAAAAATCATGTAAAATAAACATTTTAAATCAACTCTCTCTCTTTCTCTGCCATCATCTTTGAAAGATGAATGTATGCTGTTTTCCTGCATCACTATTTGCGGTCATATAGTATGCCTTCGTGCTAGCCCATACCCGGAAAAACATTTAACAAAAAAAAGCTCATGCATGCAATTGGCTTGACGTAGAGCCCAGCGCATATGAAACATCCGAACCACTGCAGCAAAACTTATCTTGGTCACGCCCGAGGTTGAAAATTTCAACATTCAGTTGACCAAGTGTCCATTCGACCACCACCAAACCCACCAGAGATGACACCGAAAACCCAAAATTAGCTGGCTCCCTTAATTTTGGCACGAGATTCACCTTTTGTGCCGCATGCTGACATACTGATGTGGGGCGGCGATGGTCTTAAATAGCAAGCACACACATATACGTATGCAGGCTGCAAGAAAAGACACACATGCTGGTTACTGAAAATCCATAAATCATCTTGAAATTTTCCCGCAATACAAGGCACCGGCCGGCGGCGGCGGTCATATCAATCTGACATATCTTTTGCTACAATCAAGAGAAACCGTCACACAAGCACAAGCTGTTTCGGGATGCACATCCGCATCTGTGCTTTCCTCCAGAGATGCAGCAGTTGCTGCTGCTGCTGCTCGAGGTGGTTGTGTTGTAAATCTGATGGCAATAGACTTCGTTATGGCTATCTTTCAATTTGGCGAATTTTTTCTTCTTGTTGTTGCTCTTCCATGCTTGATGGTGGTATAAGTCATTAGCACGGCACCTCTTAGTGAAAACTGCAATCACAGAGTAAATGCTTCATTATTATGGCAGAGTGTAACCAGCCTCACACAAAGCAGCACCCCGAGACGACATGGTAGTCGTCGCCGCTGCTGGGCAAAAGAAAGGCATTCGTTTGAGCAAATATTGGTTTAGTTTCTCTCGAGGTTTGGATAATAAAGAAACGCTACAAGACCGAATAATTTATTCCATGTTAATTGTATTGATGATGCTTATCATCTCCTTTGCACTCAGTAGGGAACAGCTTAAGGGGGAGCAATCAATGATTTTATTGGATTGCACCAGCAACGAACTGCAACATGATTCTCATGATCATCATCTTTTCATCAAGACGGATGCAGGCAGTTTGGCGAAACCTTTAATTATGAATAAGTATGAAGCTCAAGGTTGGTCGTTACGTCCAACCGGAGATGCTCTGGAGAATTCCTCTGGAAAGAAGCATTAAGTGCATTCCTTCAAGCTGATCATTAATTATTGTGTTTATTTTTAGGGGCTTAACCTGTGAGGAATTGCCGACGCGGAATCGATCCTCTATGGAGAAAAAACATTAAAATTATCTTGGGACTAGACGGGTTGTTGGGTTTGCTTCTTAAGAGTCCCAAAGGGTATTACTTCATTTCATAGATTTATGTGCGCAAGAGTTATTAGTTTAGGCATTTTCACCTTTTAAACAGGATTAGGTTGGTTAAGATTCTCCACTGGGACGAAGAACATGGATGGACTTTCTGTTCAGGTGCTGCGGCCATATTGTCACAAGTGCACACAAGTGCTTCATCATCCTGACAGAACTAGTCAACTCTATGTTAGAGATTAAAACAATATGCCGACCGATTTGTTCACGAATATTTGCGAGATTTTCAAAAAAGTGGCAACGCTGTTACAGTGACTTGCAGCAACGAGTATAGATACCACAAGAATTTAAACCTAGCACAGGGATGACTCATTTGTTAAGTAGATTTCCCGATAAGTCCGGCGAGTGGTGTTTCACCTTTGAGTGACGTTCGCGAATACTTTTAGATAAGATCAAAGCTTGGAATCATTAAATCCGAACTGTGCACTGACTGTACGTACTCCTAAAAGAATGCTAACCTGCCTCTAAGTCTACCCAACTATTACACGCTTTGCTTCTTTAAATACTTCAAAAAAAAAAACTCCAACAAAATTAAATTTAAAATTCAAAAACAAAACAACAAAAAAAAAGGAAAATAAAATTATGACTATGCCTGACGTCTTTATGAGCGAAAACCTCTGTCACTTGAAACGAAGAGGAAAGGAGAAAAAAAAATTGCTGAAGTGATGAAATATTTATATAGACAAGCACAAGGTTCGTCCTGCAAACCCCAGTCACTTGAGCCCACGTTACCATCCCATGAGCAGCAAGTATACAAATACTCCACACAGCGAAGCGTTGGCGTTAATAGGGCAGAGGGTAGGCGAGAAAAAGAAGACAAAAAAAAAACAAAATATGATTACGTATGGCAAATACCTTAACATCTACTGAACTGAGATAGAGATGTAGATACATACATGCATGTCTCCATCTCGAGACCATGAAATATTAATTTTCATTCTTCTCCTCCAGTTGGCACTTATGGTACAATAGGAAGCTATTGTGTTTGCATTTAAAGAATCCCTTGGGCTGTATAAATGTTTTGTAAGCTACTTTTTTTTTTTTTTGTCGGTCGGTGCCATAAGTTTGAGATGACCTCGAACTAAAATGAAAAAAAAAAACAGGTTTCAGCTCTTTTGGAGCCCCCAAGGATTAGCGACGAGAAGACATAGGGAATGTGACTGGTAATCGTATTCCTTATAACCTATGATTATATCAGATACAATTGAAATATCCGCTCTGCGAGTACTTAAAAGTACTAGAGGCTTATGTCAATTAAACAAACATTTCCATGGGTTGGTTGCCAAGAATAACTAGACTTGCGGCAATTTATTAAGAACGTCTACAAGAAATTGCAAACAACTCTAATCCATTGGAATCCAATTAGAAAATTAAAAAAAAAAAGAACACGCTCCAGCGAGATACATAATTTACTGTCGATTGACGTTGTTTATGTTGCAAGTGGCTCTTGTAATGTGTGTGCTGTTTTATCTTTGTCCCACGTTTCAATTTCAAAGAGCCTAGAGTAGCGTGTAAGCTTGTAAGTAAAAAGTTTTGCAGCTTTAAAGAAGAATAGAGGGCATCGCTAGATAGGTGTTGGTATAGGATGGATTGAAGTCTTAAAATACCAAGAGTAACATATCTTTTGGGAGGATTTATCGGGTGCAGTCTTTATTTGAAATTAGCGACATGTAAATCGATTTTTTTTTGGCGGCAGTAATTGGTCATATAGCGCAATAGGGCTTACGCCCTTATGAGCAATGAATATAGGCACAAATCTAAGATCATTGGATCATTAACTCCGAATTGTAGGATTTCAAGTTGAGCGCAACTGAGAGTGCAACTACGAGGAGACATAGACGCAGCAGAAGGCGTCCTGCAAATCGGCAAGAAGTGCAAGGACTATAAAGTGCCTGTTGTCGCAGATCCCAAAAGCCATCAAGTGAAGACGTTGGAAGGACAGGAGCAAACAGTGTGCTACGTAATAATCACGCTGGGCGTTAGGAAGGCCTTCATCGCTGCAAACTGGAGTAAGATTCTGCGAGCATTAAGAGCCAAAATAATACTAGACTACCTGCAGAAGGTGGGTGCCGTGGCTCAGTGGTTCGAATCCAGAAAAATACCATCAAAGGTTTTTTCACCGCCCCACCTCTTCCGAGTGTCTGACAAACATTCAAGAGTATAATTGTCATGAGAAAGTTTCTCAAAAACCCCTCTGCCCTTCGGATACGGCATAAAACTGTAGGTCCCTTCTGTACATGCAGAAATGTATACCACGCCCAACATGTACAGTTCTATGGACTGCTTACGGCCTAATATTTATTTATTTTTTACCTGCAGAAGGTAATGACGGACTATTTTAAAGCAATATGGCAAGGAGGATGGAATGAGCCAGCCGCAGGCGATACTGGGTCACAACTATGGAAACTAATGTATGATGAAAATATTGTGCAATGAGCAGCAAGCACCAAAACTTTGAATCTAAAAAAAGGAACTCTGATAAACGCAGATATACGCAAAGACTGATCCCCACCCATGTGGCTCAATCGCAAGCTGAACTCTCCCTAAGGCAGACGCTTACTTAAGAATCTACTTCCAGGGCCCCGACGACAGCCCCTATTGCCCAAAGTGCACAAATGTAATAGACTGTACTGAATATGACACTTCATCGTCCATTTTGCTCCATTACAAGATAAAGCGGCTTAAGTTCCAAGAGTGACTGCAGTCAGCACTTTGGTGACTGTCTCCCTGTTCATGCTATCGCTATTGGACTTACAATGGCAAGATACTAAACAAAATCCCCAGGACTTACTCTATAGGCTTCTGCATATACCATTATAGCGCGGATAGCTTTTTCGGATATCTCTTTTATTTGTGTCTATCCCTCCCTTATGTATAATATCACAGGTTTTCTCCCAACTTTTCTCTGGCAATCAGTACAATGCATTTAGCAAACCTAAGCTTGACAATTAGTTCCGAGGCTAACAACCCTTCTAGCAGTTCCTCTACAACAAGACTCAACGTTAGAGGAGATAACCCTCCCCTTGTGGACATCCTCTTAAGCATAGAGTGACTGCAAGTGACGTTAAAGCACTAAATAAAAAGATTTTCGGACTTTGACAGGCGATTGCGGCCATGTTGTTGAAGCTACATGTGTCAAATTGGCTGTTTTGTCAAATCAAAATGGAGAGTTATGGCGCTCAACGACATGTTTTATGAAAGTGGGTCTTCTGTTCAAGATACATTTCGCGCGCTTATTGGAATGATGGTACATTCCATATACATATAATGGCAAACATTTAGAGTTTTATTTAAATTTAAAGGTAGGAAACGCTTAATGGACAACCCTTTATATTCACTGAATGCTAGTGAATGAACGCATCCCGCAATGTTTGAATACTTTTACAGCGCTGGTTCTTGGGCGGTAGTCACTTCTAAAATGGTGGCAATATGGAAATATGATCTCGGCCTTTTAACTCCAGTTAGACAGATTGATCTTTAATCATCTCGCTAGGCGCGGCTTAGGAAAGATTGATTTGAGGGCTTTTGCTTCTACTTGTCATTCACTTAAAGCCATAAAAAGGGATTTAATTTCAGGTAAAAGAGCAGACTTAATTCCAAGCGTCCCATTTTAGAAAAATGCTACTTTATAAAGATATACAGTTAGTGGTTCACGAAGGCGTATCTATCACCAAATTACTTGAGATTATGCTCACTAATTTATTTATCTAATGGAACCAAACTACGCATAGCAAGTTAATTCCCTATAATTGACGATAAGCATTCTCGCATGTACATACATATGTATGCATTCAACATTTTCAACAATAAACACAATAAATTTCCAGTCAATATACACCTAATCATCGTCTAACGAACTTACCTTCCTAAGCCGTATTTCCGGACAACAAAAGATCTTATGTTACAAGACAACAAAGGAAATGCATTCAAACGCATTCCAAAGGCCGTAAACAAACTAAACATAAGCGGAAACCAAATAAAGTGTCACAACTGCTTACATATCTGTCAACATCACTGAAACTATCTATCGTACTCAGTAAAAATAAATATAACCAAAAATAAACACCAAAAAAAAGAGACCCGCCACAAAAAATAAAAGAAAAGTAAAATTGTAATTATAGATGAACCCCCTGACAAAAAAAAAAGAAAAATGTAACAAAATATATTGGAAATTGTATTTTTGGGATACAAGTACATAAAGCACCAACAAATGTATTAATTACAATTCCAGCCATCATCGGCAATCGAATGAGAGCCATTGCTTCCTAATTCCTAAGAGGGCATTAATTTAATTCCTTGACTGTTTGCACCGCACCGTGGTACGTACGTAATGGAAGATCTAACGCCTGTTTACCATCAGCAACAGCAGAGGCAGCAGCATGCCATCGCCAGCCAGCATTCCATTAGAATTTATCGTTATACGTTGAGCCCTTAGGTCCCGGTACCACCAAATTATTGTCGAGTTTCCATCAGATTAGTGCAACATAAGAAAAAAGGACGCTGCTGGGGCCACGACGCCGACAACGACGACAACAGCGACGCCGAATGTTTATAAATGTTTTTTTTTTTTTTTTGTTCAGGAGGGGGGCTACGTAAGAGTAAGAGCCTACTCTCTATAAGTTGCATTTGTTTTAATTAGGCACAGGGATCGTGTGTGTGTTTATTTAATGCCAGCAGCAGCCCTTGGGCAAGAGACATACTCCAAGGTGTATGTGAGTGTGTTAAGTGCACTATTTAAGGGAGACAGCGTGTGCCGCGGATCATCAGAAGCACACGCACTGAGTATTTTTAGATAAGGACAACTTGGGGACACCCTGTCCCCCATCAGAGGCCATAGAGAGAAATTTCAAGAATTTCCAAACGATAGTGTCGGCGCAGTGTAATAAAAATAAAATTCCAACCCAGGAGCCGTACATACAGGAGACAATTTTCGTATGAAACATTATCCCTGGCAAAGTGTTTTACACATAACCGAAAAGGTAGGGCTTCTTTCTCAAGAATCCTTACAATCGAAAGAGGGCAAAATATAATTCCTTTTGGGGTAATATCCTTCTAAATGGTGGATAATAAAAATATACCTGCCAGGATATTATATCTCCGTTGGAACGTTAAGCACGACATTGTTTAAGGCGTTGTTCTCCGAACATAGCAATGTGTTGTGTTTGTTTGATTATGATGATGGTGAACGCAAAAACTCGTTCAACCCTTTCGTGTGTACTTCGTTTAAAAACATTCCACCAAAGGTGAAGTACTACAAGACAAACTACTACTTCTCTCCTCCTGGAGATATGATTAACTCGACAGTTTTCTTCCTCCAGCAGCGCTATCATTTTTCATATTATTTTATGCTAATGTGTGTTATGTCGTTAGTGTGTTGTGTATTGTAGTACGTGCCGTTGGCCTGTGTACACGCTATATGGTGTGTGTAACA
Source organism: Chalcosyrphus nemorum (assembly GCA_949716465.1). NCBI lineage: Eukaryota > Metazoa > Arthropoda > Insecta > Diptera > Syrphidae > Chalcosyrphus > Chalcosyrphus nemorum. The sequence goes on along the minus strand of OX454333.1, from coordinate 39,703,884 downwards.
TAAGCTACTGCTGAAATATTCACTGCATTTGTATGACATTTATGATCAAATTGGCATTTTGCTTACTTTTTTTTATCTTCTTCTGTTTTTTTGCGATTCAATCGTGCACACCTACTGTGTACATATGACATTTGAATGAGACAACCAAAAAACAAAATGAAAAAGTAATCAAAAACATGTTTGCCTTCTATACGACTGTAGAGTTCGTAGTATATCCGTTGGTTTGAGCATTTGCGCATGCCATCCTACATTCAGGATGAATTACTCAAATTCAGGATCCAATTCGATCGGAATTTTTTGTCTATCACTTAAATGGAAGATACATAAGTTTAAGACTTACTAAGGCTCTGGCACTTTTTGAGCTAAAATGGTGGTGAAATTCTGTCACACAGAGGTGAATAACAGAAAGGTAAGAATAGGACAGTTGACAGATAATATAAGTTTGTGCAAAGAAATTTCTTGGGCTAAAATTTTGAGCATAAGTAGATCTTTTAGTCTTTCTTAAGTTTTTTTGCGAGGAAAGTGGAAAATTTGTCCGCACAAAAACAAACTGCCTTTTTTGGTAGACCTACTAATTCAATGAAGAGCACTTTCATGGATAAAAGTCTAAAAATACCTTTAGGCAAATCAGACCTACTAGGTTTGTTCGATTTGAATAGTTTTAAAAAAAAATTACTCAATAAACAAAGCTGTACGGAATAAGTCATAAATAGAACCCGTTATGCTTTGAGCTTGTGTAAAAATAGAATAAATTCATATTAGGTATGCCATAAGCCGTCTGTGACACTGGTAAGAGATTGTACTCGAACCTTGATCCCAGAGACAGTAATCCAACCTAATAAATACTAAGCCAAAGTTATACATTCTAAATTGTCAATTCTACAAAGTGTTATCAAGGATTGTTCGCCTTTTTAAAAACCTCGCCCGTCAAATACAAGCAAAGATTGATGGCAAGTATAGACTTGTGTCATGAATTTAGAGTCAGACTTGGCTCTCAAAAAAATGAAATAAACTGCATTTGAATAGGAGAGAGTGGTCATGATTTAGTGATATGACCATTGAACGAAACTTTCAGTGCTCAAGTCCTAACCCTAACCTAAATTTTACCCGACGTTACAAAGTTAATAAATTCTCTCAAAAAGAAATTAGTGTAATCAAAGACAAAAGCAGCAAAAATAGAAAATACTGTGAATTACAAAGGTACACAAAAATAACTTACAATTCTTCGCATGGAGAATAAATATTGAAACCTAACCTAATACCAGTACACCAACTGTTTCCTAGCTTCTCTTTCCTCTTCCAATTTACCCAAATCCCAAATCCATCATAATAGTATCAGGGTTGGTCCTGTAGCCTTGCGTATATCCATTCAGAAAGACAGGTAGACAGACAGAATAGGAAGACCTATTTTTTTTCGAATTTTTGATTGTTTTATCATGTTCGAACTTTTCCACGCTTGCATGTCACTTGTTTCGGTCTTTGGAAGGGTCAATTAGCCGTCTAGATCGCGTGACATTAGACTTTTTCACTTGGGGTTATGTAAGTTCTGAAATGTGCATGGGTAAGCCGGGTACAATTGAGGAATTGCAAGTTAACATTACCACTAGAAGTCCAGGACGCGTCATCGAAAATTGAAACTTCAGAATGGACCACGCTAGCGGCAGTTACGGTCAACATTTGAAATAAATAGTCTTTAGAAAATAAATGTCACGAAAGGTTCTCTTGATAAATAATAAAGATAACCCAATAAAATCGATTTCTTTTTATTTTTCTTTACTTTGGAAAAAAGTACCTTTAAATGAATCATCCATTTCTATGCAATGCTTCAGTCCATATCACAACAATACATTGGTGAACCAGTGGAAAACAATCAAATCTTTTAATTTTAAAATTCCAGCAATTTGCATTACTTATTGCAATACAGTCGAAAATCTAACTTGGCGTTAATTATTACTGCAGGACTTACAGGCTTAGACCAAGAAACTCTTGGCATTCTTCCAGTTCAGTCAGGAGTACACAATTTCATGACAGCATGGGATATTATACAGAGATCACCATCTCTAGTGTCTATAAGAAAGAATTTCTACAAAAATAGAAAATATTTCACTCAGCGGCGAACCCAACACACACACTGACTGTTTCCAGTCAAAAATATCGCGCAAGCAAATAAGGAAACGAATGAAGGCATTCATAAACAATTTTCTCGTGTCATAGGGTTTTTCCCTAGTCGCACGGATGGACACGGACACCGACACGGATGCGATTCCCAAATTACTTGCTTAGGTATATTTTTAGAACACACACAATCCAAATATTGCAGATGAGTTATAGTTTTTTCTCGTCAAATTGGTAAATCCCAAAAGTAAAATTTATTTTCAACATTAAATCGAATTCTGTCGAGGAAATAAAGAACCTAACACCCAGTCATAAATTTTCATAACGTACAAACGAATTTCTAAATCTTTTTATTGGCATTTAAAGATCACACAAAAACAGGAAGTAATTTCCGCTGTCCTATTCGATTTTTACAGTCGACGCGACGGGGAAATTAAGCCATACACACAAGACAAAACTAGACACTTGTTTCAACGCCAACATATAATGCACCCGCATTTTATGATATGAAGATTGATGGGTTTTTTTTTCTTTTATAAAAATTTCAAATTTTGTCCTTTGGAAAATTAAAAAAAGAAAAAAAAAAGAAGACAAACTTCACAGTGATTTCATGTCGATAATTTGCTTGAGACCAGCATAAGTAAACATTTTATCGGTCTAATTGCGTTGGTGAAGTATCTACACATTAACTGGATGTTCTATTACATGTTGAGCACATCTAACACTCCCCTCGGTTGTAATTGATTTTTATTTTAAATTTCACACTAAATGAAATGTTCTTCTACGAAACCATAAAGTGCTTTATATGGTGCGGGAGCTTATGTAGGAATGTTTCCCATGTTCGTCTTTCTTTTTTTTGTTTGAGATTTTCCGACAGAGATTCGTTCCTTTAATTGCATTGGATCCCTTTGGATGTTCTTTTCTTTATCAAGAACAAGCACTCGACATAGTTGAGGGAATTCCATTTCTAGTGTGGAGGAAATTTCTTCAATTCGATTCGATTCCCATATCATATTGTTGATTTATGATTTGAGAATGCTTGTAGTGATTATGCGTGCCGCGCTCTGTTATCAAAGGGATGTACGGCAAATGATGTGCAACATGCATTTTATCAGACTGAAAGAACTAGAAACGGTTGAGGAATAATTTAAATTTCCAATGACATATGGCCAAGTTCCGCTGTCAATTGTGTTACTAAACATGCGGCATTAATTTACAATTAAATCAATTGCGTTGCCAGCATTTTTTTTCCCAGATAAACATTTGATTGATTGAGTACATGTTTTCGAAAGCATTCAATTAAGGCATTAAATCAAGTGCTTATTGAGATGATTTATCCCAGGGTGTACAAGAAGCGAATCAACTTGAATAGCTAAAGAGGAAGGAATTGGACGTCGCGCTATAGTTTTATGCATTCACTTTGACAGCGATGGCTCACTCCTTCCTTCCTTTTCAGCTTTTCAACTTGATTTGCTTTTTTGTTGCTCATGCACCCTGGGATGTCAGTGAGTAGCACTTGAAAAGCACTTGACTAAGATTTTGCTAATTTTGATTGCCCACTGGACAATTGACGTGCTTGAACATGGTGTTATGTCAACGAAAGGACAAAGGCTTTGATCTCTACGACATCAAAGAAAGCGGACACAATGCCATGTTAGAAGTCGCTGTTGTGATAAGCTTTAACAACACGCTACGAACGCAGGGGATTCCAAGCTTCGTTCCAAAAAAGTGATCAAATCAAGGGCAGAGACCATCACGCTGGAAAACTAGCAGTGGAAAAGGTATACGTAGCGTCTAGTCCTTATCTTTACCTTTAGATTGGAGTTCTCCAACCGTTCGACTTCAGAAATAAAGATACATTCAGCGAATGCCTCTTTGCGAACTGTCAAAATTTATTCACATTTCACATATTTGGAACGCAATCCACATTCGCATGACTGAAACATTTGCTACCAAATGATAAATGAAATTCGTAGATTCCAGCCAGGTGGAACTGCGTATTCAGAGAGTTAAACAACCTATCGATACCGAACTTACATGCTGAGAATGATTGCTAACAACTTTAAGGACACAACTCTTCACTACAGCACAGAAGAAGAAGTGATCAAAGAAGTAGAAGATCACGAGAGAAGCTCTGAAAGACTCAGTGCTTGAGCGATGGAAAAAACATGGCTAAAGTCCTCAGACCTGGAATGGACAGTCCACAAGTCAGTAGGAAAGGATTAGGTAAAACAGAGAGAATACACTGCCCAACATGAAGAAACTGAAAACAATACCGCCAGCGGGACTGGTTTAGCCTGGGTTTCAGAGACCAAAATCTCCTCTGCTCTGCACCAAATGGCACCTGTCAGTCTGACATACATATCTTCATTGCAAAGTAAATTTGTAGTTACAGTAACCATGCTTATTGGCAATCAATGCCACGACAATTCCATAAACATACTTGTATGATTAAGAAGTCTTATGGACCAAATTGTTTTGGTTCCTTCGAGTATATTCCTGAGCCTGTGCCCTGAAGATATTACATAAACTGGAAATAGATCAAGCATGACTTCGAGGACAGCGCTTTGCGACATCAGGCGTCCAAAACAAACAAGTCTGCAGTATTTGGGACAATTACTCGGGACGTTCAACGCCAATTGTAGTAGTTCAGTCAGGGTGGGCAGTCATTTACCTGTCACGATGACAGAAAATGGGGTCGCTATTAAGTTGACAACGTGTCAGTGAAGGTTTTCGTTAAATCTTCGTTCACTTATGCAAATATGAGCGAACAGAAGATAGAGCGGTCTTAGGAATCAAGCAAAACACCGCTCCTCTATGACCGTCCCAATGTGACACCTTAGACCGTAAAATGTCAAACAATAAACCTGTCTTAATTAAATCATATAACCAACCTAAGCAAGAAGGTTTCATCATATTCCTAATTCAGTGCATGGCTAGCAATTATAATCATTCCTGTACGTGTCTGTCAATATCCAATATAACGGTATAAAGAGAATACCACCTACTATGGTAAATAATTTAAATTTCTTTTTAATTTTACCGCAGTTAGCAATAATTACTATCAATTAAATGCTCGTCTCTCTACCGCAGTAAAGCCCTATCAAACGTGATCCGGCGGCGGCGTGTGCTAAAACAATAATTCCTAACATTTCCTGGTAATAACCATTGTTTTTTATTTACCCTATGGGTTCATTTGGATCATACCCACCTACAAAAATGAGGTTTTAAAGCAAACAATTATATATCAGTCGAGAATCGGAGGACCCCCTCCCCTTTCCCCCATAGACAACAACACATCCGAGCGACACGACTAGACATGGAATGAATTTTAATGAATTTCCACAGACCCAACGCATAAATGAGTCTATCCACTGAAAAATGGAACTGTGTACAGTAGTGGAACTTTAGTGTGACATACTTTAGCGCACACACTGTACGAGTATGTGCTGTATCGTATCTTTTGAAAATCAATTGGGTGTGTTCGACCAACAGTTTTGTGTGTTTTATGAGCATGAACTCTTAACCCATGATGTAGAACGTGGTTTGATACTAAAAATAGCTCTCTACCCACTGTAAAGAGGAGAAAGTTACAATACTAGGTATCTAACAGATTAATTATGTCAACTTCCTTTTGCTTTCAATTTAGAACAATTATGCCAAACGGATGTCCAATAAAAGGTTGCTCAATTTTTTGCATCTCTAGTGCTTTAGTAATCTCCAAGGTTCAATTAAGCCATTACTTGGAATTAAAATCCAGTGCAAAGGGCAGTCCGTCGTCGGCATGAGTGTACTTTGCTGTAATTAATTTAATTAAAGCCCATTGGTCATGGCATCTGTCTATCCATCTATCTATGCATGTGTATATGAATTCCATCGTCAAAATTTATCATATGAATCATATCTACACATGTCGTTGGCGCCTTCATTTCCATAATTCGTATCGCAGAACATAACATTAACGCCAACCCTTGTAAGCGAAAGAATTGCAAATTTATTTTAGATTTATTATTAATCACATTTAACAAGCTGGGGGCGACGCGTCGCGACGGGGGTATTGGTTGATTGAAGCGAAATCATGATGATGACATAAATCAGATCCAATCGAGCGTTCTCCAGCACGTGATTCCATAGTAGACAACAACGATGACGACGACGACAACGACAACGACGACGACTACGGAAACCACCACACGATAAATAGGAATAACGTTGGCCAATTAGTATGATTCCCAGATACCCGACGACGATCCGGATGAAAACAACGGCTGCTCCCTAATTTTGGTTTTTGCGAATTTTTTACACAAAACCAAAAAAAATGTAAAAATAAAAGATTGTAATGATTATAAATCAACCCAGTTGTCTGGGACATTCTGCAAGAAGGTTGGGTTCTACATATGAGCAGAAGAAGGAGCAGTACGTGACGGTTGGTGGCGTGGGGTGGGATGAAGATGATAATGCGAGGTTATTTATGTTTTTATAACACATTTCTGTTACATTCTGTGGAGGGAAGCGTTCTTCATTGATCTTTTCCTTATTTTTTTATGGGTCACAAATGTTGTCTGTTTGGTATTGTTGGGATTTGTTATGTAAACATACGAGTAGATTTGTATTGATTACAAAAACGTGTCCGGGCTCATGGAGTTTCGGTCAACCTACGCAACTATCAGTTAGCTCTCAATCACAGTATGTCTGAGCAGATGACACTGCATAATCATTCTGTATTCAATTTAGAATAGTCAATCATTTAGAATTAGAGGAGTGATTAGCGTATCGTTCTTATACAACAGATACTTTAGATACTAGGGATTTCTTGTATTAGAATATGGGAGTTTAGCACAAGCTGCTTCGACATATTTGGAATACAGAAACACAAGAGGCTAGCTAGGACCGTTCTGATGTTATAACGTGTGGCCCTTCAGGTTTGGGAAAATCACAAAAAATACCAGCTTCAGATAAGAATACATCCGTTAACAAACTTATTGAATAAGGTCTTGAGGTCTTGACGTACAGTCTAACAATTTGGAGACGCTTTAACCTGATATAACTGTTAAACAATTCAGCATCTTAAAGATTGAAACCAGAGAGGCTATTAAACGTCATCAAATTATTAGGCCGGTTTATATACAAAAACATAACTGAGTAGATTAGGGCTGGAACAGGGCTTTAGTGGACAGAAAATTATCTATTATTCCACCCCGCCTAACCACCTACCTAGCTTAACCTCTTTCAGAATTAGAAAATAAGTGAGAAGGTAACTACATACCTATGATTATTCTTTAAAGTTTTTAAATTCCAATACTGTACAAATGAATAAAGACTCCTGAAGTCGATTGAGAGCAAAATCCCTTTTTATCCAGTTTTACAAACCAGTAGACATGAAAGGACAACCAAAGGACATCTTTGCATTTCACAACCACCTTAGGAGGGCTCACTAAACCATACTAGACTTAGCAAAAGATCTATCCATTTAAAAAAAAATAAAAATCTGGGTAGAATTTAACAAAATTAAGACTTTTATTTTAACAACATGTTTGCAAGTATATATTCTATTTATAAACACTAGCCAATAAAATGTTAGGTCTACCTCTTTAACATACCTGTGCACATCAATCAAGTTCACTCAATTAAACGTGTCCCAAACAATCTCGGAACATTTTTGTACAAATAATCTAGAGATTCACTGATTTTAACATGTTTGCCAATATAATAAAGAAATTACCCCGGAACACACACTCTTATTAAATTAATGAAGAAAAACATTAATTCTTAATTTTGCCCTATCAACTTATTACGACCGTAGTGGCTCACAAAAACTGAATTTACATTTGACAGTTGTGGATGGGATATTTCTCTTCCTCTCGGCCGTGTGGTGTGGTGGATGAGAAATCGGGATATTTTGTTGTTTAAAGCTATGTGGTGAAATTATGACGGTAAAATGGATGCCCTTTTGGTTGGCGACTTGGGGGGGCATGAAGACTTTTCAAAACTTACATTGGATGTTGTTTTCTTTTCCTCATCTTGCATGTTCTACTAGCATATTTTTGGGAAGGATTCCTATGCTTATCTTCTGAAAGCAAGGTTAGGACGATTGTATGATACAAGCTATGAACTGTCGGTCCGCTGTCAGAGCGGGATTCGAGTTATATTATCCGTTTGGTGTATCTCTGCTTTTGAAAGCATTTAAGTCAAAAAGTAGAGTCCTCTCCAGGGAATTTACTTACTTTACTGACTTGGAAGTCAGATATTCCCAAACCTATTTCAAAGACTAATCGACAAAAGAGTCAAGTTCCGAACCAATAAAATGGTAAAGTCTACTGCAAGCATGATATTCAATCTCATTAAACCATTTTTCACCAAGCACATACCAATAAAACTAACTGGACTTAGAAGCGAATGAAACTGTATGGACCGAATCATCGTTCTGCAAAGCAAAATGAAACCGATTAAGATTTCTTTGCACTAAGACTCCATTTGCCAACATTAGAAAGGCCCCATTAGGTGAATACCTGTTCAACGATCTAAGTGCTCTAAACAATGCCTGTACGGCTAAGATAGGCTCCTTCATACTAAGGAGTAAATGGTGACCCACCCACCTTTACACATCGGCAGCACAATGGACCAACTACTGGTCTTGGTGCATCCACATCGAGGGCCGGGTTCAACCAACCAACCAACCAACCAAGAATCCATTTGCGGCAGTAGAATTCAACTTTCCCGAGCTATAGCCTGCGCCAGATCTGGAGTGGAATCGATATTGGTCCTAAGACCGACCGAGGATAAATGCTGCCAATTTTGTGGAATGCGATAACTTCGAACTGTGACGATCAAACTGCACTGCTTAACCATTAATTAACATCCCAAATTGGGATTTCTTTGACCGCGAACCTGTATTTCTGTCAGAGCTGTCATTGACCACTGGGTTTCTCATGAACACAATTGTATGTGGCATGTCCTTTCTGGTACACTAAACATGTGCTCTCGGGCTTAAAAAAGAAATCCGCGGCATACTTTCTTTGTCATTGTCCTGTCTTTGCTCATATCAAACAGAAAATGTTCTGTTATGGTGGATGTTGTTACTGTAAGGTCCTCATGACAGTAGCCTTAAAAAAGGGTTCAAAATTTGGTCTACAGAAGAAGTCTTTCAACTGAAATGTAATTATTGCTTCGGCTAATACAAGAAGAATGCGATATCTATACAGTAATTAAAACAAGTATTTTAACGATAGTTCTCAATTTGAAAAGACGATTAATGCTCAATACGCGTCGGCGAACTTAAAAACAATTCACCTCATTTCAGCAGTATGTTATGCGACCAACTGTAGATAAGAAAATAATAAAGAAACAAATAGAAACACAGAGCTCCTTGGCGCCTACAGCTAGATACAGCACTTGTGGAGGCGTTTTTTGTCCGACACTCTTGAAGCTCTAAAGCCTACATCTACTGAAAGGTTACCTTTCTAGCTATACATCACTTCTTACGAATAAACAGATTTAGATACGTATCTATAGCACAACTTCGATTTACGTATCTAGATAGCGAAAGACCTCTAGAGCAGCAGAAGCCAAAGCCAAGTGCCCACATAAAAAGTTTTACGTCTGCAACGTTTCAAACCCAAAGCCAACCGCGATGTCATTTGACTTCGACGGTGATCTCTTCCATTAGCTGTCCCAAGCTATTTGATTTTAATGATTTTGTTTTTTTCTTTTAACCTTTTGATTGTATGTATCTACTTGCAAATAGAAGTCCTAACCGCTGTAACAACATCACCGAACCATTAGCTCTGGCAGAAGAAAAAAAAAAGCCACAATCTACATTCCGGTTTGAATGTCGTGCAAAGCCAAGACAATATGCATCTGAACTGAGCATTTGCCATGTTATTTTCTCTTCTCCTTGAGGTTTTTATTTCTTTCTTGTGGGATTCTTTTTTTTTCTATTCCTTCTCCTTGTCTAATAAAGATAATTAACTATTTTAGTATGGTTTTAGCAGATCACTATGTACCAGAAGGTAATCCAAAACCTACCATCAAGGTAGGAGAAATTCAACATCACCGATATGCGGTGTGAAGTTGGTTCCGATTACAATTATTGTCTGAAATCTGATATCGAGTTTGGGTTTCCCCTCTCTTGTTGGCATTTGAATACTCATGCTGATTAGATTTCTAATTATTTTCTAGTACCAAAGTTAATTAGAAATCAAAGATAGAGATACTTTTTTTGGTTTTTTTTTTTTTTTTTTTTAATGAATAGCATCACTTACTGTACACAATTCGACAAATGGGAAATATTTTCCCTCTTCGCTTCAATTAGACATGCTGCGTTATGTATTTGACCGCATTTGGTCAATAAAATATATAATGCACTACGAGAGAGCACTATGAGAGACACGTTATGTAAATTAGGAAAGAATTTGAACAAGTATTTAGCATTAATTAACAGAACCGTTGTTGAGATGTGAAAAGTATCTCATCGAAGTGGCGTTGAGTCGAACACTTTTGTAAGCTTTTTAAGCAGTAAAATAGTGGGTTATATAGTATGTAGGTAGAGCAAACATTCTGTTAAGGGTTTCCGTAAACAAGATTTGAACTCGAGACTGAGATTTCTCACGAAACTTTGAAAACTTTTTATGGTTCATTAATCACGTTTTGCGCTAAGAGAGTATCGAATAGCGATTGAGTTGTTTTGATTGATGAAACCTTAAGTAAGTAATTTCTAATTGAAGTGAACACTTCACTTTATTTACAGGTGATGGGTATTTTTTTTAAAAAAGAAATTTGAACTATATTAATTGGTTTTATTATTTTATAAAGAAGGTCCTCCTCGCTAGAGTCACCTAAAATCATGTCAATATTTTGTCCTAGATGTCATCCCGGTGGATGTGTTCTAGCAGCTAGATTAGCGAAGTGTTTAGAACGTCAAATAGAAGCTACGTAGTAGATTTAATAAAAATGTAGTAGTTTCTTGGAAAGAGAGAAGCTTAACCAAGAGCTGATTAAAAAAGTGTTACCTACACTTAAGACTTAAGTGCATATTAATATTAAAGTCGACAACTTTTTTAAGTCATGACTGTTGTTGGTAATGCCTATATCACTGCATATAGATCAGGGGGAACACCCTGTATTATTAGTTGTCTATCAAATTTCCACATAAAGAAATGAAATTGATGAATTTAACAGCTCTTAAGCCGTTCATATTGTTATCCAACAAACTGCTTTGAAATACAAAATTAAACACTCGAAGAATTTCGTCGAAAAAAAGACCATAAAATCGGAAATTATTATTATTCTCGTCCACTCTCCAAACTCTGTGGTCTCTGTCGGCATTTATGGCATAATTGCAATGCTTTCTATCGCTCTGACTCTGTAGACTAAACAAAAAAGCAGAACGTATCCCCTAAATTGCTGTTGAATGTGTTAATGTTGTATGTCAATATTATTTATTGAATGGCACCAATGTTTAACATTCACACTGAAGAATTCAATGCGATTTGAAACGATCTGTGACTTGTTCAAATGTAAATATTGAATTTTTGCCTTTATTTACACAAGTAAATCTTACCGCTGTCATTAAATGTTGCATCGTTTGACGGTGCTCTTAGTTTGGATGGGGTTTTTGTAGCAAATATTTGCATTTTAGTGCATTGAAATGGGAACAGAGCTGAAATGGGTTGGTTAGATTCAGTTTTAATGAGAATAGTATGAAGGCTGTCAAGTTATGTCACGTTTTAGTTCAACTCAGCACTTTTCCTTTGACGCGTTAAATCTGAACTCGAGGACTTTCTTGTAAATTAATGTTAAAACAATTTTTGACGCATTTATAGCAACAACTTCCTATCGTATTACTTTTAGGCAAATCTAAAAGTATTCAAGTTTTATAAAGTAATAAGCTTAAGTTTAAAATAGATTTGTATCTTCTCGTACCGTACTTGAACTTTTACAAGAAATACTTCGTTTAGACGGTACAGTTGTTGCTCTTCGCTCTCCTCGCACACTTTAAGAAGTTTGGATTTAACTTTAGGATATTTCTTCAGGGTTTGTGAAAGTCAGAAAGGATGGCTTCTAATAGAGCGAAGCAGAGAGATGGTCTGTCAACCTAAAATTGAGGCCACGGATAGCCCAGAGATAACCATCGTTTATGGTCGTGGCTGAACTGCGACGGAGTCTTTTCCTCGTGGTTCTGAGGGCTTTTCTAATCTGTCAGCAAGTACGGTTTTGACGGCCGATATGCTGTAGTTAAGTGTAGAAATATCGCAAAATTGGCACAAAAAAAAAAAAAGAAACGATGCATTACGCTGATTCGTCGCACTTGTATTTCCTCACTGGTAAAACCTCTGCGGAAGCTCTCCTTCTGAGAAGAAGGAAAACATAGTTGGTGAATTTTCCTTTCCAAACAATTACTGACCCATTACCTTTACGTCCCTTCTTTCCAAAGGCATGGCAACGCTGATAAATCGTTATCTGTTTTAAGACTCGATTCTGTCCAGCTGATATAGAGACTCTGAAAAGGTTGGTGGTGGTCAACTTTAAAACACTGTGAAATCTATAAGTGTTAGGATTAAGGATTTCTGTGTTTAAGACATCTTGAGATAAGCAGCTTAACGTTTAATCGGTTTAATCGTCCTTAAAAGACGGCAACAATAACTGATTAGTAAATCCACTCAGATACAGAAACAAGGATCACGTACCTGGCTTTGGTCGGATTCAATATCTTCAATTTCTTCTTGAGTAGGCACGAGACACGGTTTGGCAGCATTAAAGATGTCGAAGCCTCAAAATAACACTTGACTAAATTTTTGACTCACTGATATTTGTACATTTTGACATTTCATTTATTTTTTTCTCTAGTCAAAATTTCATTTGTCATTTCTCAAAGAAAAATATGAATAATTGTGAGGTTAAACTCACGTGAATGCGGATTAGTGAATAATATTTGACAGTTCGAAAAATTAACGAATTGTTGATTTCTTCGCAGAAACATATTACAAAACCGATAGATAAACTAAGCTCTCTGCTTCGGAAATTCGGAAAGTCAAATTTTCAATTGTTTGCTTTTAAATGTGCTAAAAATGGTGTGTTCGCGGTTCGCCCATTCGCCAATCGCTGAGCTGTGAATATACCTTTAGGTACAAGTACCTCTGTTCCATTTACATAATTTCCCAGAAAGCTGTCACTATGTCACTGTGCTAAACACTCAGGTATTTTATTGTATTTAATGAACGCCCTTACAGCATTTCCCGAACATCACGCTAAGGCCATTCATTCAATTAACTTTCAATCAAACATTAAGCACTCTTAATGACCGGAAACTTTACCTCGTGGCCATTCATTCATGCCATAGTTCATAGCTTTTTCTTGTTTCATTACACGCATAAAAGGCCGGTAAATAACTCGTTTTTTTCGTTCGTTTAAGCATGTATCTAGTACGAGTACTGGCGCACAGTTAAATACAAACTTACCCAACTTTCTCTCAATCGTCCGGTACGCCGCTGCGTTCAGGCACTAAGAATCGTAGAGATAAAATAAATACAAAAAAAAACGCGTGGGAGAATCCGGTTAGGCTTGGATAGTAAATCTACAAGTACAACACCCTATCAGTCGTAGATATCATAAAAAAAGAAAAAAAAACCATGCAACAGGTAATGTGTAGCATAGAACACATAACTTTTTTGATTGGCCAAAGATAGATGGCGGTGCTGGTTGTATGGTGAACGCTGCTCTGTCGGCGGATGTTATACAAGACAGGTTTTCGTTTTGTGTGTTTATCAAATTCTCGAAATTTACACACAAATACAAGAACAACAAACTCACGCATGTAGGTGCGGTTTCCTGACCCCTGTGCACTAGATTGTAGATGCACTCCACATGGAAAAACAGAACAGACAGCCTTTCAACAACCCTAATGTGAGTCCTGTGCTGCATATGCCATCAGCAGCAGATTAAGTGTGTCCTTATTTAAAGAGGCTCATGGCCTTATTATTAAATCAGTGTTACCGCAAAGGTAGGTATGTGTGTACATAAAAGATATGCATTATGCCAGCTGCATTGCGTCCCAAGTTCACTTGTCATAGAGGGGGTTGGTTACTCGCCAGATAGTATGCACTCGGATAAATTAATTCCGGATAACTTGTGCCACTGAATCTTTAAATGAAATTATTTATTTTTAAATCCTTTTTTTTGGCGAACTGTAAGTGTGTGTACCTAGAGCCAATTATGCATCCATTGACAGTATGCTAGCGGAACAGGGTCACAATTGCTCGGAACGGATGGACTTTTTGTTTGTTTTCCGAATTTTTCAAAAAGGGGACGGGCACTAGGGCTCTCAATTTTCAAAAGGCGGCATCATTTTCACAGTTGTTTCCGTTTTTTTTTCCTTTCAGCTTGAGTGACATAGAGTGAGGAGAGCCTGTTTAAATATTTTCAGTGTGTCTGTGTGTGTGTGAACCCCTGGTGCCCTAAATTTCTCCTCTTGTTGAAGATTTTTACGTAACATATGCCACTCGATGAGAGGATGAGAGTTTTATGGCAAAGGGAAGTCGTATGCATTCACGAATAGGAATAAATAATTTCGAGTTCCGGTCGACAAGGACACTCTATGAAAATCTATGAATGATTTACATTTTTTGACATGCAACCAAGGAGACCAACTGGACTTGGATGTACATATGCAAAAGAAAAAAAAATATAATTGCAAATCGTGCTGCTCAGCATATATAATGAGAAGTACCAATTCGAATCGTGAGACTCTTGGTGGTACAAAGGATTTGCTTCATTTGAGAAAGTTGCCTACGCCCAAACAATAATAAAATTCTTCTTAGGGCAAGGCTAGGCGGACAGAGGGAGTAACAAAAAAGACAGAAATTTAACTCTTCTTGCACAAATGTACGAAGTATGTACATCCACGAGTATGAAGGAGAGATACCAAAGAAGCATTTGCATTGGAAGAGTTTAAAGATCTTGCGAGTCGACAACATCGTCGGCGTCTTCGTCGTCATGGTGATGCCCACCCAGAAATCTTTCATCATGTCACATTTCATCGTGGATTTATTTTGGAGTAGGTACTTGCAGTCCAAATTGGTTTAATTTGTTCCAATCGTTGGAGTAGAACTCAAAAAAAATCTTTCTTTTACCGGGAAAATAATATTTACTTTAGACAGACTTCTTCTGGAGTCTAAATGATTGGATGCGAGTAGTTTGAGCGATAAACATCGAATGGCGTCATAAGGCAAGCATATATGTAAGTCAAGTATTCAGTTTTCAAATTCAAAATCCATCAATTATTACGTTCAGAGCCTGCTGAAAGCAATTTATCTACGTCTCAGGTTGTGAGGGAGCTAACAATTTAAATGTTCGTTAGGTGTATCCATTGTTACATTCAGCACTGTTCCATTGTGTTAAAAGAGTGGTTATATAACTGGATGCGGTTGAAATGAATTAGCGGTGTTGTAATGAGAAATTCGTGCGCAACAAGTCGTTTCAAAGCAAGTGTGCAGTGAAAATCTTGATATGTATAACTCGCCAGTTAGTTTTAGTGTGAATGTGAATGGTCTCTTAAACATTACATTACTAACAACAGAACTATTTTTAAAAACTTAAACTGTTCGGTACTACCTCCTGCTGTGAATATGTGTCATAATCTGTCAAACTATAGATTCCCTTATACTTTGACAGCTGCAGTTTAAGGCTCAACCATAATGCCATTAAGCGCGCGATAGCTAATGCCACAATTGAACGAAAATTCTGCCAGCGCGCTCTCGAAATTTGAGCCTGGAAAGCGGATCATATCCCATATACATCCATATGTCTAGCTGTCACACGATCAAGTTATCGTGCGAATGAAACCACTCTCTACGTATGGAGGCAAAAGTGAATAAAAACTCGACGAAACAGCGAAAAATCATTGTGACTTTAGTTTACAAATCATGTGTATTCGCCTGATTACGTACAGCAGTGTCCGTAGTTCAATTATGGCTAAGCTATTAGACTCACAACGTTTATTCGGTTTTGACAGTTTACTATGTAAGCTGACAGATTCAACTTGTCAAACGTTCAGACGAAAATTGTCAATAATAGCTGAGTTCTGTTAAGCATCTGCCGATGCAATAACTTGCTAAGTTAGCTGTCGAAAGAAAGTCACGCATCACCTGCCGGAATATTCGATCCTATGCGATGACAGCTGGCGCCATTTTATTTGCCATTTTCAAACTGCTAATAGATTTTAGGACAACTTTTAATATAGCTTTACCTTGTTGATGGATTCGTAAAGTAATAAGAAAGTTCAATTCAAACATAATAGTCGTTCAAATGAGCATCTTTGTAACGATGACCTATGTAGGCACAGGAGAACTTAGAGCCTCCGTTCACAAAGTTTTAACTATATTTTTATTGAAACTAAAGAAAAACCTTTCTCTTTGCAACTTCTGTCTTAGCTTCCAGCATCTTACACGTCTTAATCAACACCCCCATCTCGGTGTTTGCGAGAATCTTAATCACTGTTTTGACACTGAATCGTTGCACTGACATTAGACTTTGTGTGATGTCAACTTATGCCAATCTGTTGAGAGTATTCCTAAGTGACCAGTTAGTGTGACTTTACCCGTATCGTATTGTTATTCAGCTTTTAGAAGATTGTTGTTAGCGTTGTACCTTTTTAGAGCTAGATGAATCTTTTCGTCAGCCATAGTCCTGAGACAGGTTGTGAAATGTAAAATGGATAGTACGGATTGTTTTATGTGAATCAGCTATTAGTACTGTAGCCTTAAACGTGTAACATGAAACTAAAACATTTCAAGTCAATGTTGAATGAATCAACCCACTACTTATTGAAAGAACTACTTCTCAGTCTACGGAAATTGTCAATTATCACCTCTTTTCTGGTTATTTACTTTTGTCTACCTTTTATAGAGATTTTTTTTATGACTTCAATTGCGTCATGAAGAATTTTATCTTTGTTTGTTTTGAGAAAATTACCCACGCTAGATACACTCCATATATACCTCCAAATGTGTGAATTGCTTTATCAAAAAAAAAACGTTAACCAATTATCACCTCTGTCTGGATAGGGAAGGTTCGCACTTAATTACAAAACAAGAACTATAAACTACTTTAAATTGCTTAGTTAACATATTTAAAGTTTCATATGCAAATAAGGCGTGTGCTCCAAATATGCTCTTGCTGGCGCTAATATAAATATTTCGCAAAATAAGAAAGCATTGCACCTCAGCGATTGACGCTACAAATGTTGGTCGCTGCTTTAAGCTTTTGATGGCACAATAAAATTAAAATATTAGGAGTTTATAGATTTCATTCTAATGAAACAAAGAAGAGCAATCTTTTTATCACAAATCAAATGACAAAAAAAGGAAATTTTCGAATCATAAAATCACGTCACAACTTAATGCTCGGTAATAAATGTTAGATTAGAGTTTTTTTTTATCTAGTTTTATAGTTTCACCTTTGGAAAAGATTCTTTGTGTGCTTGGTATATTCCACTGATGGAACAAAGAGAACTTTTTTATCTGAATACTGTTTTTTCTTCTTTCCCGTTTTATACTGAGAGATGGGCGCTTTATCACCTATTAACATGGGAGTTAGACGAAATTTTAGCGGCATCTTGACAGTTATAAAAAAAAATGTCTTTTATACTGTCTTAATCGAATGTTCTCTCAGCATTCTAAGATGGATTTAATGAGAGATGATGGCAAGACCTCAAGAAGAACAAAGATCAGCAATCGGAACATGTCCGACAAATTGTACTTTAACCACAAGCATCTACAATTACCTGCCAATGAATGCATTGGTCCATTATCGACTTATTGCTCATTATGTTATCAGAAGTCCGAAAGTCAGTGGCATTGAATTCAGTCTTTCAAGTTTAGTTTTGGGTATAATTGGACATCAGCTACAACGCCTACTTATGAATGGCAAAACAAACTTCGTCTAGACAACTGGGCTAAAGCGCTGGGACTGAGACAATAGTGTCCAAGCACTTAAGAAACGTACTCTTCACAAGGAGATACTTCGGAATAACTCCAACCCTTCGATACAATTGATCTTTCAGGTCACTGTGTCGTTGCCGCATGGGTTGTACAAGACTCAACTCAACTCAACCAATGACTTCTGTCGCCATCTGTATAGACGACAAGGTAGGAATCACCCTTCCATCTTCTCTGTAGCTGCCCAGCACTATCCTCATCAAACGAAATATTTCATCAAAGAACATCGACTCGAATATCAGCTGAATACAATAGAGTATCAGTATCCAAAAGTATCAGATCACTTGCACTTGGTCTAATTGAATCATACCAATCATGGAGGATCGCCTAGCCTAACCCTTCGACATGAATAACCGAAACTGTTGGTTCTGGTGAGCGTTATTAATTCCATGGCAGCCATTACGTAACTTATTACATAATTGTTCATGTATTTTACAGTTTCACTTTAAATTTTGTAAAATTTTATCACGTTAAAAAATCGTTTCAGAACCCATCCCAGCTGTGTTGTCAAATTGGCTAACATAAGTTCACAATAACTTATTTAACTCTTAATTCACTTTCCAATTCCAACAATTTTCACAATAAGAATCATAATCTTATAAAAAAAAAGCAACTAAAACTCCTATCCACCAACTCAAACATAAGAAATCCCCCTTTCTAGAGAATTTTAAAATCTCATTAACTATTTCATTGACATTGTTTCTGTTAAGAAGTAAATGCCTTCTTCACATATACCAGTGTGTATACTGTGGACCAAATTACTAAAACAAAATCTCAAAAAAGAATGAAAAATAAAAAACATGAAAAATAATCCAAAAGAACACAATTTTCTGTGTTTTACACGAAGGAAGATAACAATCGAAAATGATGTCAGTACGCAGAAGAATTTCCCATAAAGATGACTGACTAGTTCCAGGTGTTGTTCGCTCACTCATTTCGCTTTT
The DNA here is from genome assembly GCA_949716465.1 of Chalcosyrphus nemorum. Lineage (NCBI taxonomy): Eukaryota > Metazoa > Arthropoda > Insecta > Diptera > Syrphidae > Chalcosyrphus > Chalcosyrphus nemorum. The sequence goes on along the minus strand of OX454333.1, from coordinate 39,684,833 downwards.
CATTTATCCACTTTTTGTTTCAATTTACTTAAGCAAAAAACGAAAAACGAAAAACAAAAAAAAAAAATCAGATTTCTTTACCAGTTTACATTCGTAAGTAAACTGTGGGATTTCTCTTTCCTCCATTAACACCCCTGCCCCGAAGGCAAATAAATACACAGGGATGCCCGAGTGCAGAGTGCAAAGGTATGACAATATCCGCCTTGTGTTGGGTATTAAATTTCCTGTGGGCACCGAAATTGCACATTTAAACTCTATGAGAAAACTTATGCCATTCAGAAAAAAATTCCAATGATTCCGGTTTACAAATTACATAAGGAAGGTTACAAACTAACTTTGAGAAACTTTTTCAAAAGAAAACAAAAAGAACTGTATTCTATAAGAAAATGGGAAATTTATTCAAATTACCTAACGACTATGTTCAGAAATTTTGACTTGTTCTGATTGTAATTTATGAACATCTTTTGTGTAAATAGAATGAAAATTATTCAAATCTATAGATGGTTTTAGATTTTCATTTTAATCCGAGATGGAGGAATGGAAATTCTCAAAAATCAGAGAAAATCAAATTTGTACAGTTTCTTAAATCCTATTATACCTATGTATCTGCTGCATCACTATTTACACACCCATTTTAGGCTGTATCTAGACGTACAAGTTCACGATTTACATTGAATGGTACTTAACAAGTGTTCTTCAATTTTTAAGTGCCGAAGAAGAGGTAAAGAAGCGAAAAGAAGAAGAATTACTGCTTGTTCCGCTGATCAGGGGTAGGTACACAGTGTCACAGGATATTGTAGGCGATAATGGCTGCATGTCTTTGGTTGTTTCTTTTTGCAAGCAAGGAGACTGACAGCGGACCTAGGATGAAAACAACAAGAGATCAATGTGTGCACAGTTTGCTTGGAGATTTTCTAGAGTTCAAAAATCTCTTACGCACAGCAGGTAAGCTGAAACGTTGGCAGCCTCCTTTTTTCAATTTTCTACGAATAGTTTTGTTCACGGATTAATGTAATGTTCCTACTCATTTGTTTAGCAGAAAATCTTTTCTTTTTTTTTGAAAAACAAGTCAGTTGTCAGTGGTTTCTTGCAGTAAGAACACGTGGAAGCCCACAGCACCAAGCCCACGATATGAATTCAAATTTGTATATATTTCATGTCAAGGGTAGGAGCAAAATAGAATGAAACTGTCATTGCCCGCATGATACTCCACCTGTCCTAAAATAATTAGGAAAACAACTTTGTTTACTTCTCCCTAGGTGGACTCATTCGAACAGATGTTTGATGGACAAAGATATTTTATTCCACACATGTAATTTCTCGTACGTCATGCAAATTAGTAGATAAATAATGAAATTTTACGAATGTTATCTTGTGTCGGGATCAATGAAATTTTGTAAATATTTTGAATGGAAACGTTCAATTAGATTAAAATTAACTGAAACAGATAAATAGAACAGTTAAGCGTACATTTTCTGGAATTTGTTTGAAGTTCAGCTGGAAAAACTTTGCTTTCAAAATTACGTTTACAAAAACTTCGACCCGAATTGGGGTTAAACGTTCCAAGGTGTGTTATCATTATCACTTGAACTCCAACGAGTTCCAATAAACTTATAAAAAATAAATATAAATAATAAATGAATAAAATTTGACAGTTCGCAAGAATAGTTCGCTTATTGGCTAAACAAATTAAAATTAAACTTTTTTTGCCTGAGTCAATAAATAAATTAATCCCACTTCTATGCTAAAAATACTTTGTTCGCCCATTCGCCGGTCGAATGAGCTGTGAATGGACCATAAGCGGTCGTTGTATCATTCACTTCAATAGAACACTCACATCACACAGATACTTATCTATCGACTACAGTCACGTTGGCAATTTGCCAAATAGATAGGCCATGAATTTGAATCATCTTCAACGGCAAAATCGGCGTTTCGAAATTAATCCGCGCTTCAAAAACTTTTCAAGACACATATTGTGAATTGATCATAACGGCAAAGTTAAGACATATGGCCAAAACCTTTTAAATCCAAATCTCAGTGACAATAATGGACAAAAACCTCCTCTTCTCTTGAGATCTTGTCAACCTATAGATCAAACCAATAAAAGATCAAATTTGATCGATTGATGTTTTAGTTCCACTGGATCGTCTAACTTCTTGTGTGTAGTTCTACATAACTCGGATATTTGGAAATATGCAATTATATTACTATCAATCAACAAATTTTAGGTATCGACTTTGCGGGTCTTAAGGCAAATAATAAATCACTGTCGCACACCTTACGTAAACTTTTTCGGTATCGAGTATTTGGTTTACTTTTTTGTTATTCTTTTCTTATCAATTTATTTCAAGAACATTGACTTTTGATATGAAGATGATAAACAGCTTAATCGCTTATATTTGTGTACATATGTATACTAGACATCGAACGGTGTCAATATCAACCTATAGATATCATTTATAAGGCACGTGCTAGAGGTATCTGTGTAGAAATGATAATATCAATTTAAAAATTTGAAGTGAATTACAAGAAGTAGAGAGTAGTCAGTATTAGGTTGGGTAGAGTTATGACATCTAAATGGAACGCTAAGCAACATAGTTGGCCTATACAAATCCCCAGGGGAACAGTCGAAAAAAACTTTAAAAAAAAACCGAAACCCAAGTCCATTCTAGTCTATTTCTGGCGCAGAATTCGCTGTCAGACAGTAAATGCGCTCCTGCACTTAGAATAGAGGAACAAACCAGGTCACCTTAAATGTAATTGACTTTATTCCTGGGGACATATTCTGTACTTTCCTCAACATTATGGTCAGGGAATACTGTTCCGGAAGGTTATTTGATGTAGAAACATTTGAATCGGACTCTTACTTCACCGAAGGATCGAATCTACAGCTGGTGTTGGTGTCTTAAACTTCATTCAACACTAAAGTTTCAGTCTCAATATCTTCCTGTGGCATCCGTGCTTAGTTAAACTTTCCTTAAGGTATTTATAGGACTAAATGGCCAAAGCAGCGCTTATATATGACTATGATCTGTCTCTGGACTTTTTTTTTTTTTTTTTTTTGGTGCGCTGGAGGCGATGGAATCTTTATGGATACTCGCAGCCCGTACTACGAAGTTATGCCCGACTCCATGCTCTAGCATGTTTACGTGCTAAACCACCGCCCCCCCCCCCCCCCCGAACTGTCCTGTTGCCCCCTACGGTACCGCCGATCAAGGCATTCCTTCGTAGAAAGGCATTCCTTCGTAGGCTGTCTCTGGACTCAATTGCAGTTAAATGCAACATAAGAATTGAGAGGCAACGGCTCTGCAACGAAACTAGCCAAAGCTGGCTCTGAATATGCGTTCAAATGACCAGGATCATACTATGGGCTGAACTGGTCTGCCGCCACTAAGAACCGACTAGAAAAATGTCCCGTGGCTTAGACAAAATGATGATTCATGACAATCGTATAATGGTTAAAGAAAGTAGCAAAAAGCAATGAGTTATCACCTTAATGAGCATTGTCTGTGAATGTTCGGCACCAATTAGTTAAGACGTCACTTTCACAAGGAAAACTCTGCTATATTAAGGACATAGATACAAAATATGTATTACCCTTCATATTGCATGTGGTTTTCGGAGCTGGACCTCAACCAACAATTTTCTCCATCTGCCTCAGTCATTCGCCAGGTGCCTCCAGTTGTGGAGGTCCTTATCCACTTCTTCCACCACCAAAGGTGAAGAGGCCTTCCTCTATTGCGTCGTCTCTCGGCAGTGGATTTGAAGACTTATCGGGCCAAATGTTTAAACCATTGCAGCCGCCTTAGTCCTACCCTTCTGGCTATGTTGATGTCGGTGTATACTCCACTCGCTGTCTATGAAGACGGGACCATAAATTTGTCGAGGAATTTGTCTCTCAAAGTAATTTCCCTCTAATTGGGGACAAAATAAATTGATTATCATCGACCGAGGCCTTGCCAAATTCATTCTCGTGTGGATTATTATCGTCCACAACTCAACAATTTTGTTTGCTGACGAACTAATTCATCCAGAAATGGATGCGAAATGTTCCTCGACCAAATTTGACAAACGATTTGATTAATTGCTGTCGTTTAACGCTATAACTCTTCATGTTGGTTTGGCAAGACAGGTTTAATAAAGAAGAGCTTATTTGACAGATGTAGCCTCCACAATATCGTCGCAATCATTTGTCAAAGTTTGAAAATCCTTATTGGAAAACTTTTTATGTTTTTTTAGTATGGCCCGCTGTCATACTTCAAAGAAAAAAGTGACACTAGAGGAGTTTGAGTTTGACAAGCCTGCTATGGTGTAAGCCATACAAGTGTATGCATATGTACTGCAGTGTTTCAACCTCTTAATTGCCGCTCTATAAGATAATCTTACTTCTTACATTGTTATCTCGCTTATGTATATACAAACTTCATATCGCCTAATTGTCTGTATCACTATCTAAACACAGTCGCAGATATTCGTGCAATTGAAAATTTAAAATTAATTTGAAAATAATACATTTTGTATGGTAAATTTCCTCCCTCAAGTCACATTCAACAAGGCAACACACGCAATGGCAAACTCAAATCTGTATTTTATTTACTAACAATAGAATCTGTATACAATACGGTGCCACATTGAAAAGCAATTTAAATTGCGGCACAAACGTAATCACTTTGAATTGAAGCAATTCGCCAACCCCCTCTATGTTCACACATAAAGAGCCCAAGCAGTGTGACACCTCCACCGCGGGGTTTTGTGTAATCAAATGTTGATTGTGCCATACTACAAACACTGATAAGAATGCCTGTATACTTGTGCAAATATTTTAAAGAAAATGATTAGTACCTGTTGCCTATTCCGGCCCCCTTGCATACTTTTCGACTTTCAATTCAGCTGTCCGAGAGTGTAACAAATTGTTTGAAACATTCTCCCCGGAAATAGAACCGTAAGCATCGGCATGTCTGTCTGCGATCTTTAAATGAAGTAATGCATAATTAACATCTCTTGAAAATTCATTTAAACTCTCCTCTCACACACAGAAGAGTCGAAGAAAAGAAATGTATCTACGAAAAAGTAGGGTGTACTCTAAGAAACATGTGGTATTCTATGCGGCATGCATGCACATCTGTCTTGTTGAATGAAAAAGAAGGAAATTCAAACGAAATTCATTTCTTTTATTCGTCTGTCTCATAATAAAAATATAATTCTATATTCATACCAGACAGAGAGTGAAAGTACTATCTAGATACCCTCCGATCTGTATCTCCACTTTATTCGTCTCAACACAGAGCAAAACAAAAAAAAAGACTCAAACAAAAGCCTTTAGTCTGGGGACCTTTTTTCGGTTTGTTCCCAGAAATTGAATAAACATTTAATGAGTGGCAAAAAAATTCATTACACTCATTAAGCAAAGGTTTCAAAGAGTTACACCCTGTCAGTGTACCCACATTTAAAAAGGAATTTCAGTTAAAAAAATGAAACCCCACAATCTGCCTGAGGTACAAAATATAATTATATCTACGAGTGCTCGTAGTCTGCAGGCACAAAACATTGCTTAAAAATTTACTGCAACAGCAAGTACTTGACGAACACACTTTGGCTTTTTGTTTACAGAATATCTAAAAATAATTGCTGGAAATTTTTGCAGAAACAACTTTTTTTTTAATTGAATTCGCAAACAATCTGGCTGGAATCAAAAAGCTATCGAAATTCTTGAGATCGAACAAATTAAACAACGCCAAAGGAAAGTAAAAAAATATCTGACATAATGTTGGGGAACGATGCCAAGATGACGCATACCAAGCGCAAAGGAGCCGATGACGAAAGCCTTATGGGTGCTTGCTATATCACATGTATATTTACAATGAATCGATAGTTACTCATGTTGAATATTAATTATTTTATTTTGCAGGATTTTAAGATTCAGAAGAGTTATCTTGGATATACGCACATATCCTGTCGGAAGTAAGGACCATCGAAATACGTGGTTGTATTAATATACCACTGGATTAGAGTTTGCAATCTTTAGTCGGTTTGGGGTATTGCTTTGGTGTTATTTAAAGATCCCCAGCTCACGCTCATCATACAATGGGTAAGGTGCAGTTAAACAAAACAAAAATGTTACTATTCTTAAATAAGAGAGTTTATTTTTTCTATCGATTTATATAAAGAAAGTTAAATTCAAAAAGTAGAGAGCGGAAGAAGCTAGAAGTGCCCTACGTTAACAAGAGTGCGATCTCTTAGGGCCATACCCGCCATACCCCGACTTCATTATTAAAAAGAATCTGCGTACTCGAGTATCAAAACATCGGAACAATAAATTTCAATCAAAGCTGAGAAAATCTACCTCCTTTACATACCTGGACAAATGAATCCACTAATTCGAACGGTTAGGGGCACGATAAGTCTCCGGTCTAAACGAGTCTCGAACATTCTGAACGACCGATTCTTATACATTTTCCTCCAAAAAAAAACCCACTTACACAGGGGATATGCATTTAAACAAATAAATTTTAAATAAACTACAAAAAATTAAATACTTAAGTTTTAAATTATTTCTTACTAACTGATCGCGAGCACCAAAAGCACTTGCCCACAACTGAATTGACAATTGGCATTTTTGTGGATTGATATTTGTCTCTTTCTCTCCCATGTGTAGAGTGTGTAAGTGAGTACTTGGTATTTACAACTGCAAAATAGCACGCTCTCCATGAGTTGGGAGAACATTTTTAATAAGATTTTTTAAGATATAACTTATGAATTATGAAGTCACTGTAGAACGACTCCGTAACTCACTCGCAATCGCAGTTTCAATTATCCCAGATGCGTACAGCAATCGCAGGTACATATATGTAGATATCATTTGCACATTTGTACAGGGCATGCCATTGTATCCGCTATTTTGTCTAATCTTGAATACCTGTACTTTGTAATATAGACGACCTTAATTGGACTGTCATCTCTCATTTCCCTTGCCCACACATTTCCTAAAATAGACGGAGCCTAAATCGTCTTTTATGTGAATACCTATGAGGGAAATGCTTCGTGCTGCTTGCTTCTTTCCTGCTTCCTTTAACAATAAGAAATTGTACACACGGCATCAACAAAATGTCCGCCAAACCTTGTGTTGCCAACCAAGTGGCCCAAAACTGGACTTGAATGTGTGAAGTCCCATAAAATGTTGCTCAAACGTCAAAATACAATTGCGTTTTTGGTTGGTTTTATATTTGGAGGAGCGAAATTGTCAAACGTCTATGGTCTGTAGATCAAATTGAAACTAGATTCACTGAAAGGGGTGATCGGTGACATTTAAAAGATGAAGATGATAATATTTCGATATATCCGGTATAGAAGCAACTTGACTTGAAGCTTTACAGTCTTATCACTCAGGTGGTAGCAAAATGACAATGTTAAATGGGAAAAGGCGAACTATTGTTTGAAACGTCAATGTGGAAATACAAATCCCGATGCAAAAGTATTCTAGCAGTTAGATTAGCAAAGTGTTGGGAACGCGCTCAATGCCAATGCAAACTACTCCAAAACGTACTCCAAAAGCAAACGGAGCATCGGCAAATGTCATGATGCAAAAGTCATTTGAAAAAGCATCACTGACAATTATAAGGGAGTTTGCAGTATAAATCGCTATTATTTGACGTTTTGGAATTTAGAAAAATTCAATATTTATCAAACTACTTGTTTTAAAAATTAGTTTTCGCCACAATTTATAGTCTTTCTGAGAACAGAAGCTACCGCGTACCAGGTGCCAACTGCAGCTACCTAAAGCGACATTCATTTTCTTTTCTTGTACACCAAAAGAAAACGACATTGTTGTACGAGGGTCCCGCATCTAAGTATTTAGCTAGCTAAAGTGACAGATAGACTGTCAACCATATTGACAGTTTCGCAAGTAATGACTTGAAACAGTAATCATGCTGGTAATCTGCCAGAAGGGTTCACGTCCCTACCTAATGGATATGTGTAGATACGCATTCGATTAATGCCATTACGCACTCAACTTTATAACCAACAGTCGTGAATGTACTCGTATGTTCTCTAACTTACCATATTCCTCAAATACTAAAAAAAAAAAAGTAATGTTTAAACAAATTGCCAAACATTCCATTAAACCACTATCAGACCATAACAAATAATGCAATCCAAAAAGGGGTTTTTTAATGTCTTTGATCAATAAATTAAAACACCAGCAACTACCATGCTATGTTTGGACTAGCCACATTGGATCGCTGTCTGGGACCTGTGCTCAGCCAAGTGTGACTCAAAAACTCATCACAATTACCAAAAAAAAAAAAAAAAACGAGCACAAGAGTCTACCACACTCTACTGGTTTTCAACACACAAAACACAGTAGGAAAGGAAGACCTTATAGTCATAAAAATAAAGCCTTCATTCCCCCAATCCCTCTACTCTGCTTCACGATCCCGTGCTCAGCCATCACCAATTACTACAAACATAATGTGGTTAGTTGAAGAACCCCTACCTATATCCAAACTAAAACAGGTTGCCGCCGAGCGCATATCTTCACCTGAGAGCATCAAGGAAAAAAGCAAAAAAACACGCTTGCCACCGACGTAGATGTCGATTGAAAACCGTACCATAGCTTCTATCTGCAGCCAATTAGAAAGGTAAAAAAAAAGAGCTAAAAATATCTAAGGAAATTCTTTCAAATTGAATTTTGATAAATAAACAACTTGAAGGATCCAACAAAATACATACCAACAGCACACTGGTCGGTCAAGTGCTGCTCGATTTATCAAAAACAAATAAAACAAGAGAAATGACACGGAATAAATTATTGAAGACACACGCATCTAGGTAGTGTGTGTTGTGTATCTTAGTTCTAGGAATTTTGAACTTAAAAGTTCTTCGATAAAAGACAGGCAGACAGACTCTTGAGTCACAAGAAAATGCTGTGGAAAATAAGGAATGCATTGGTATACCTGTATACATATGAGAAAACAAACATTAACCACAAACGTAAACACGCAACGTTCTAACTGGTGTATAGAACACGATCGGTTGTGATAATCTTCAGTGTACGAAGTGGATACAGTAGCGGGAGAAAAAATCCAACCGAGGTTTTTACATTTCTTTGGTAAGTTAAAGCGTTGCAGAGCTGCGAATATGACGGCAAGCAAATGTTTTTGACACCATATACCCTCGAAGGACTAAAGGATTTAAGTGAGTATGGCCAGCAAGGTTATATAGGGTATAGCAAGCATCGCGGCCATATTTTCGCGAGAACTGTCAACACGTGAAGGAAAAGTGTTTTGCATTCCAAACCAGTCAACCTGAAAAAGTTTTCACATTATTTACCAAACATATGCACGTTAGTGTACTCTCCGAAAACAGCGATTTTTTTCAAAATTTTACGAAAGGCTATTCGCTCACGGAGGAGAGAACGCTCACGGGAGAGTGCAAGACATTTTTTTGGGCTGGTTGGTAAAATCTGTCCAATCAGTGTTTTTCTAACTATTTTTTGTTTAACCCGTTCGAGTACTTTTTAGTAATTTAAACTCTCTCTGAGAGAATTTTGAAATTTGATAGTCTACGAATCTTTGTGCAAAACGAACGGACCTCAAAAATAGCTTTATTATTAAAATGGGATGACAGACGTCCTATTTTGTTTGACATGTGACAGTTTGGAAATTAACAATAGCCGTTGGGAAAACCTTTGAATAAGCAACAAACTAAATAATTCGCAAGCAATTCGTAAACAGAATAGGTTAAGAGAAACAACCACTACGTAAAGAAAATAAATGTGAGTATACCTCAATCTATCTCGAGAAAATCTACATCGGATCTTCTATTCTTATGGCTCAATACTTTCCAATAAGTGATTGTCATTGTCTTTTTTAGATTTCCAATAGGAGTAGAGAAACGATCAAATATTATCAGGAAGGAATCATCTTTTTTTAATACTAAGCATTGCAACCAAAAGCACAAAGTCCAAAAAAATCCCCTCAATAGTTTTGACAGGAACCATGGAAAGCATGTACTGAAACCTAATTCATGACAAAATTCAGATCTTTTACGTCGCTTAATCCTCTATTTTTTGTTCAATTACAAATTACTGTCTGTACACTCTTGTACCTGAGTGTAAGATAAATATAGGTATGGGAAAGAATAGGTAAGAAAATAAATAGCAAATACGAAAGGTGTGCAATCCACCGGCACCCCTCATTACGACTTTACAATTAAAAGTAAAAGAAAGAATGCCAAAGGATGTGGTTGGTTATAATTTACCTACCCTAGTGGTAGGTTTGAATGTTTTGGCGGTTAAATTTCCTCCGGTCTTTTTTTCCAAATAAGGGGTGTGAAGGAACTTGTATTCAAATTTAACTTGCTTTAACCAGACGATCGTTTCCTGTTTTTCTAACTCGATAGTTTTAGGCTTTCAATTTCTTTTGCAAATGGTCGTGTTGTTTGTAAGGATTTACCAGTAATTTGGGGAAAAAGAAACTAAAGCCGAATTGGCGCCCAACGTGGGGATTGTCTTAATTAACACAAACATAAAATTTGACACTGACAGTTGCTTCTATTCCCTATTGGGCTACTTAAGCAATTGACAGGGCTTAAAAAAACACAAGACTTAAACGAAAACTTGGTGTAAAATTATGACTTACTTAAGACTTAGTGGGCTAATCTGTAAAGTGAACAGCGATTCTTTGAACTATTTAAACTCAATAGGAACGGATACTCTGTTTATATGGCAAATCCAAATCGATTTGAATTGCGTATGAACGCATATTATATTGAAATCGAATTGACTTGACATTGACAGCCTGAAATGTCATTTTAAAATGACGTCTCAGAGTTCTGTGCTATGAATTAAATAACCTTGACCTTGTACCTTGACTTACTGTATAAAATGTACGTCACGAGATGAATGAAGTAATAACAAAAGAAAAAGATAAGCCTGTTCGCGTACGCCTCCAAAACAGCGATTTTTTAAGAAAATTCTCATAAGAGGGTAAGAAACTTTGTCAAGCTCTAAAAGTATGTCCAAAAACATTCAAGTTTTTGTGGATTAAGGCGTTTGTCTACTACTATCACACGCCTCTGAATCGGATCACAAAATGCGGCATCAAAAGAGCAAACAAGCATCTGAATAACATTTGAAAAAAGTGATCTAACATTTCTGTCCTCCACTGTACATATGGTATGCGAGCGGCTGTGGGATGAGGCTAGAAAAGAATGCACTATAAATCAGTGCCAGAGACGAAGTTGAAGTGGAAGAACAAACCATACGACGACGATCGAACGAGCTCCTCCTAGAATGTCATTGAACTTGTGTGTGGTTCTTTTCTTTCATTTATTGGAAAGTCATTAGAGGCATGGAGAGAAAAACTAAAAACCCAAAAACCACCCACCACAAGTCTTACATAAGAGGACTCAAAAAATGCTGCTAAAAAAGAAACAAACATGAAAAATTGTATCGGTACTTACGGACTGTGACCAACTTAGGATCGAACGCAGTAACTTTGCTGTCCAGTGCGTCGATTTTTGCCTTAATTCCTCTCGTTCGGTCGCCGACATTTTGCAATTCCTTATTCAGATTATGAAAAATGTCACTCGCAATTATTACCAAAGACGCCAATTGCCGCAGTGCATTGCTTAAAGTTATGTTACTGATCGATTCCAGCTCGTAGCCAGTTATTATTGTCGGTGTAGCAGTGGCAGCAACATCATCATCATCATCATCAGAAGAGGAATCAGAATCAACATTGGCTTGATGTAAGCTATTGCTTGCCCCATTGCAAGATGAATAACAATAATCACCGCCATTGCCATAACCGGATCTGCTTGCAAGGAATTCCTTAGATTCGTCGCACTTCCCTTCGCCGCCGCGTCCTCTGCTGCCATCATCGACTGATACTCCTCTGCATCTTGGCTGTCTACCGTTGGTTGTCGTTCCTGCTGCTGTCGTCGTCGTTGTGGAATCGACTTCATCGTCAACCACTTCGATATCAATGTCTGCTGTCGAGTAGCTGAAGCTGCTTAGCGAATTCGTTTTCGCGTTGCAACAGCTTCCAATTATGCCCTTGTTGGTGCCGCCACTCTTACCGTTGTTGTTGTTATTATTATTATTATTATTATTATTGTTAGTTCCAACACTCCCATTGCAACAATGTTGCTTGGGACTGCAGCAGCAACTTGTAGATGCTTGCGATGCTCCCCTCAAGGTGGGATCTTCCTCACTGGGTGATAGTGGTCGTGGTGGTGGTGTTGCTGTTGCAGAATAATTAGGGCTAACAGATGGTTGTGTTGGGTCGACATCTGTGACGGCACTTGCAACGGAATGCACAAGTACTTTTGTTGTTTTGGCATATAGTTGCGCGGATTTTTGCCGGGTGACCGCACCCGATCTGGCAATCGTCCTTGGTGGCCTCTCGCATATGCGATTCCCATGGCAGCGCGATAGAAATGTTGGTTGGACAACACGTTGGACGAATGGCATTTTTTCCTCTCAATCAACTCATTATATTTAATAAAACACAAAAAAAAAAACTAAGACAACTACTATTTGTAGGCACCGGTGTTGGGGAGATTTTCTAATTCGATTCTTCGAAATTAACAAACACGATAACGTGTGAATGCACGATTTTCATCCCACTTCAGATCACTAACGAACCTTTTTATTTTGTAAAATTTTGTCGGTTGGGAGGGAACCACACTACCAAACCCCCGATTGGTTTCGCAGCAGCAGCACCTTTTTTTACACTCACTTCACTGCTCTATACTAGAGAAAACGAGGAGGGAAACGAACGACCAACGTACGAACGAACGAACGAACGAGAAACAACAACCAAAAACCCGAACAAAAAACTGGAATAACTACTATTTTTTTCCCTTCTTCTTCTTCTCCTCTTGACTGTCGGCATCTGCTGTGTGAATTATAAAAATTAAAGGGCTCTAGATTCGGTTACATTTTGCCGTACGAAGGACCAAGGATGTTGCAGATAAATTCGAAATAAAAAAACAAAATTCAACCAATTATGTATTACGCGCAATGGATTTTGTTTATTTTGTACAATTACATTCCAACTGCATCGTTATTTTACGTATAAGACCAATCCAATTCAAACACTGAATCCCATTGCGCCGGGGATTAAAAAACAAAAAAATAAATAAATAAGGCGGTGACGAGACGGCAACACGCACTCGGTCAGCAACGGCCGATTGATGAATGAAAATGCAATCAGACGCACAGTGGATTTGTTGCCTTTGCCTAGGGAAATTATGAGAGAGAGGTAATTTCTCTGAGTTTTTTCATATTCAGCGGGGAGAATTTACCAGCGGAATAGCTCTTTCGTTAAGGTAACCACACAATAAGGGTTGTTTTGATGTGTATAGGTATTTTATAATTTAAAATTTAACAGACGAAAGTTGTATTGGAGTTATAATAGAAACACAGCAACAGAAGCTTTGACAACCGGAGGAAATCTATAGAGCCAATGCTCTTCAATGAGCACTTTTAGATAGGGGGACGAAGACTCGAGACTTTTTGACGTTCTCTTTTTGTGTCCCTGTGTTACTTTTATACGTCGAGACGCCACACTACTTCTTACTACATTCGTAATTTTACTGTGTGCAAGCAAACGCACGCAACACACTTACACAAAAATTCTCCAGCATGAAATGAACTCAACGCCGAAAACATAAATATAAAGCAAATGAAATTACCAACGAGGTAAAGGACGTATCTTCTTTTACCCGCCCAACAGTAGCTTACTTCTCATCTCTCATTTTTGAGAGTCTCGAGTCGGTGTCTCCCTATCTAAAACTGCTCAATCTAATAGTAGAAACCAGAGAAACTGCATGTATCGATTCATTTGTCGTTGTGAATCATTCGCTAAAAAGTGAGCCCTTCATGAATCTTCGAGTTTCAAAATTGTTCCGATATATCCTTCAATTTTCCCATTTTTTGCTTTCAATTTTTATACTTTGGATTCGATAAATTCCATAAAATAACGTTTTCTCTCACAACTTCTACAAATTCATTAACGTCCAAGAATTGTTTCGTACAAATTCATAGACGTCAAACTTGCGTCGCTGCTTGAAGTTGGAGAGAACTCAACTTCACGATGTACGACTCATACGCAAATTGTGTTGCATCTTATGGCCTTCAAGCTTTAACATATTTTATATATTGACAGCTAGCGACTCAGACTCAGACGCAGATGCACATTCTGTTCAGCTCTTAAGTCTGAATGAAATCAGTCATATTAACCCAATACATGTTGTGCAAATATGAGTTGATTTACTGTTCGTGCGCAGAGTGAAAATCTACATCAATTCACAATTACACTCTGACAAACACGAGAAATAAACGGTAATATGAATGTGAAGTGCTGTAGTGAAAAAGGGATAGATGAAAAGAAAAAAATCGAACGAAGATTTTGCTCGCGCTGTCAAAATTCGAACGCACACATAATTGCAATAAGAAAACGTGACCGTATGTCACATTTATTCACACGATGTAGCCCAGCGTTCCGTACGGAATGTGCGAATGAAAGGCGAAAGTGAACAAAAATCGACGAAACTGAGGGAAAAATCTTTATGGGTGCTGTATACAAATTATGTGTACCTATTCGCATGCCTACGTGCGGTCGCGTCCAGAACCTTCATTCAAATATGATTGAACGCTTAGACTACTATCTTTATGTGTAATTTTTGTGAGCTCGCATTTGATTTCGCTTGAATCTAGCTGCTAGAAAAATTTTGCACCGTTATGACAGATTTTATCTAGCGGCCTCTAGGACCAAAAATTAACTAAATTTTAGTAGAGTCTAGCGACAGTAGTACTTCCATAAAACGTAGTAAATCAACTAAGCAAACAAAACAAACGACAGCTTTTTGCTTTCAAATAGTTTGTGATTTTATAAATTCTTATGTGTGTGGCAATTTATGTATGTTTTACTTTATTAAGTACTTTCTTACTCTAGCTGTACGTTTCATCTTCTAGGGTGTCTTAGTAATCTACACAACTAGCGAATTTCGGCTAATCTCATAATCATAAATTCTGCCCGCGTGCTGTCTAAATCCAAGCGCTCCCTTAATGCAATTGCAATTACCGCGAATGAAACCGCTCTCTATGTTTGAAAGTTAAAGTGAACGACATTGGACGAAACTGAGCGAAAACTCAAACTGTTGGCAAACCTTAATTCACTTTATTTAAATGTTGAAAATATTATAATAGGTAATAATAGAACTCAAGCTTGAAATTTGCATCAAAAATTATAAATAAAAAAATTATAAAGGCAGATAAAACCATTAAATAATTATGTACCAGCAAGTGTGCACGGAACCTTAGCTTATACTAAAGGCGTTTAGACAAGTGTGCGTCACGATTACCGACCTTTGTTGCGTATGTGTCGTACTACCTCTGGTGAATTTGGTAATTAGTGGTGAAATGGGAAATGTGCCGCTGTCATAAATAGCTTGTTTTCTTTCTTCGACATGTCAGTGAACGTTTAGCGTCCAAGTAAATTTTTATTTTCACGAAAATACTGAAATTTTTACGTGTTAACGCGTAAATATAAGCTACAAAAATGCCCAAGTACTACTGTGACTATTGTGACACATATTTGACGCACGATTCTCCCAGTGTCCGCAAAACCCACTGCACGGGACGAAAACACCGGGACAACGTAAAGTTTTACTATCAAAAATGGATGGAGGAGCAAGCCCAACACTTGATCGATGCCACCACTGCAGCATTCAAAGCCGGTAAGATCTCGCAGAATCCATTCGCCACAGCGCCCCCGAAACCAGGCGGTGTGGCTATTCCTCCGCCCACGAACATTGGTCCTCCGCCACGACCAGGAATGATGCCTCCAGGTATGCCACCAGGTGGCCCAGGAATGCCACCGATGATGATGGGCGCTCACGGACCTATTCCTCCGCCAATGATGGGCATGAGACCGCCACCGATGATGGGCCCGATGGGCATGATGGGACCACCGCCACCGATCGGCATGGGTGGCATGCGACCGCCACTAGTAAATGGACCCCCTCCTAAATAGTTGTAATACTTTCGATGAAAATACATTTTAAGATTTAAAATTTACGTTTTTTTCTTTACTTTTGTTTGTTCATGTTTCCTTGTGCTTAATAGAAACGTTCGTTCTTTGCATACAGATTCGAGATGTATGAGGCTTGAAATGAGGTGGGGCGCAATAAATCCCTAACTTACAGCATGAGCTTGAACCATTTGGCTTGAGAGAGTTGTTGGCATCTTAAGAAGGTGTAAAGTGCTTCAACGCTTCGCAACTGTTGACTTTGACTTTGTAGCTGTGCTTTCTAGTCGTCAGTTCTGCAGTGTCGTACAGCTATTGTAGCAGCAACTATCACCAGCAGTCACGTAGATTTCAGTATTTTTATGAGCAAATTTATATGTTGCCGCTTTCACAGACAGTTCATATTAATGTAGTAATTTAGTAATAGGCGAACTGCAAAGGCGGAAGCAGCAGGAAAGGAGAGTTCAAGTCCTTTTACTCGGGATCATAACCTGGCCTACAGAAAGAAGAATTTAGAAAACACGAGAGTAGTTGAACTAAATTGGTTTCTAGTTGTAATTGGAAGATTACGTTCCTTATCAGCGGTTAGTCATGGCCACATTCAAGCATTTCTGTTGCAAAGATTCTCCATAGTGTGGGACACCGTCATCTAGTAGCCTATACTGTTTTGGTACAGTTGTCAACGAATGTTTAGGATGATCAATTGTGCCAGGTTAAAAGCAAAGTATATAGTTGTAGCTCCTTACTGACAAAATCTTTGTTTTTCCGTGACGGTTGCATCCGGTGAAGGCCATGTTAGCCGGGCCAGGCTACTGTTGATGTTGTCCACATTTGGATACCATCGCGCAGCTTTTCACCACAAATAACCTGTATATAGGCAGTTAGGTACAGTTGAGTGATAAACCCATCCTGCTGCCTCGATCTCAATGGTCCCGGCGCGCCGAGTTGCACCTGCTTACATAAGAGATTCTAAATCGAGAGTGACTGTCTTACAGATTACTAGCAGAGGAACTTGAACCTCTATTCATTCCAAGATTGTACACAACACGTATATGGAAAAAAATACTTTTATTTCCTATAGTAAAATAGACATAAGAACCAAAATTGCAAAATGTTAATGCACGTGTATGCTACTTACAAAATCATATAGGTGATGCTAGACAAATACATTTGTTACTTAAAATTTATCTAAAATATTGCAACCGCAAATAAAAGCCATCGTAACTGCGAGCTCAATTGTTCTAAAAATAAAATGTTAAAAATGTACAATACAAATGTAGTCATTGAGTGAGTGGAAAAATAAGGGCAAAGACAAATATAAAATGGAAAAATGAACTAGGAGTAAGGAAATATAAGTGATGATTTATAAAAAAAAGGAGAAAATTATATTTGGCATCAATTTTAGCTAGACAAACGATGTCGCTTGCTTGGTGATACCAGAACTGCTTGCCGCTCAGCTGGAGCGAATAGCCGATTGATTTTGTCTTCTGATTTCTTGTACTCGGTTGCAATGTGCTCCAAATCGAGGTCAGCATTTAAAACTATAACCTAAAACGGAGGAGAGCAGACATGTGAAAAGAGAAAGTGAAACGCTATATATAATTATTAGTCATACTGGTATCTTGGGATCGTTCTTGATCAGCCAATTCTCGTGGAGCTCATGTAGCTCCTGCAGGTACGCTAGTGGGACACAACTCTCCTCAGAGCGTGCACGTTTCATCATTCTCTCGTATACGATTTCCGGTGATGTTTTTAGGTAAACTAAGCGAACCATTTGACTAAGAAGTGTTACTAATCTTTCTAAATGTGTACCCACCAATGAGATCAGCCTGTATATGGATCGTTTCCTCGATAAACTTGAACCATTCTTGCAAAATTTCGTACATACCATCGTGGATTGTGTTGGCTTTATGCATACTCTCCACAAAGCAGTTTCTACAAATGGAAAAATTAGCCTCAAAAATGACTATCAATTAGAATTCTTACTTTGCACTAAAGATTGATCGTTCCATTAGTTTGACTTTCTTGTCTGTTTTCATAGTGTGACTCTGTAACATTGTCAGCGTCACATATGTCTGGAAAGGCATTGCCCATCGGTGTGGCTCAGAGTACATCAGCTCCTACAGGGCATCAGAATCAAACAATTTGCTTACATAAGTTGAAAATGTAAGAACTCACCAGCAGGTTAACTCCCTTGAGATTCCTCCACTTTTCCACGGGTTCAGTGATTAGACAAACTTCGTCTTGGAATTTATTGAAATGATTTAGGAATGTTGTCTTCCCACTGCCGATGTTGCCCTCAATTAGGACAGTAAAAGGCTGACTACCAGCTGCGTACTTGGGTAGGTTATTCTTCGACATGGTAGTCATGTGTCGTCCTGTGAAAATCTTTGTTTTGCTAAATATGTATGTACTTTTCTATAAATAGTGATTGCACTTCGTTATCCCGATTTATGTATACAATAGTGAACACAGTAGTTGAACTATTTGCCAGCAGATTTAGAAACAAAAGAAAAACAAAAAACGAGAAGTTGTATTCAGTAAAACGCTGGAAATCTTAGGTGATGCTGGAGCTGACTATCGACTGCTTTCTAATTGTAGTGAAAATTTTTAATATTCATTTCCCGCCGATTTTTTCGGCGGGAATAAGAAGCGGTAAAAGTATTATTATTTACATCTGAACATTGTCGAAAGGCAACTTTGACAACAGCTGGTGGCGTTTTTTTCCTTAGGCATGTTCGATTTAGAAATAATATTATGATTTGAAACGTGAAAGAATGCGATCGCGGGGATCAGACCAAATGTTATCCTTACGGGATGTCCTTGTAATAACAAGTAGATAGAACAAACGCCTTCGATGGTTTGATCATGCAGTGGACATCGTCCCAAACGGATTAGCGTCCTATGAGGTAAAGGTCGCTACGACTAGAAACATATAATTTGGAAATAATTACGGAATATTGACAGCAATGTCCTGAGCTTAATCCCATATCGTGCCCTAGCGCAGTAGTCCAACACACTAACCACCGAGCCACGGCACCCACTTCTATAAAAACTACGAAGTGACAAAAGAATAAAAAATAGCTCGGAGCCCTTAAAGTCTTAAAATCGACGAGTGTGATATCTATAATAAAAAGTTTCAGGGTCAAGTGACATAATGGAAATATAAAAAAGGAAACAACTTTATCACAATATTGTCTACCTTGCAAAGAACATGAAAACCTCAACAATAAATCAAACAGATCATCAAAAAATTTTGACAGTTCCTTGACAAATGATCATTAATAGACTTCAACCCCAGAAACGCTTCTTAAACATTCAAACTTATTTGAAAATTGGCCTTCAATTTCAATTGCTAAATGGATAGATGATTACGTGACCCAACTGGGTTCTCTAATTGTGGTATTGTGGATTTCACCATGTACACTAAATGACGCAAAGCCCTCAACGAGTCAACGTAATGTTGCTGCATTTTTTCGAAATATGTATCAGTGAACACCAGTATAATATTCAGCTGGTGCAAAAACCAAAGTCACGATACCATGGCTTGCGTCAGGAGTTCGCAAATTGAGTTATTGAGCAAGTTGAAGTTGACCTACATATGTACAGGGAGTGGCCACTGCGTGAAACGTGAAAAAAATACTGTAAATTACGAATGAATGCAAAAATCCCATAAAACTCTTTCCGGTTATTTTAAATACCACACATGGAAAACAATTATTCAAACCTAATTCCATTTGAGTCACAAATACCGTTACACCAACTCTTTACTGACTATTCATTTCCACTTTGATGCGTGTCAATTATACAAAGAAATAAAAATAAAAACGAGGCTCAATTAGTTTACGAACGAGTAATATTTATACTTTCTTAAAAAATGAATCCCGAAGTCGGACATAAATATATATGTCTGTATACTACTATATATTTATTGAGAATAGTCTTTTTGTACCAAAAAATCAGCCTTATGTAACACGCACAGAGGAAAACAATTATGAAGGAACTAAATACATCTGGCAATCAATTCATACTTCAGCCCACCATTTAGAAAATCACTTATTGTGAAACTGATTAAATCTCTAAAGTGTGATTCAACTGCATAATAAGCTGTACCAAGAAACAAACTCATATGATTCTATATATGAATCAACAACAAACAACTATTGGTTAATGAAAAAACGTTTACATAACAATTGACTACTGACTCGTACGCGGGAAGTGGATGGATTGCATAACTCACCTAGACGTAGATGAACAGATCTTTTGGATCACTTGCCATTACAAAAAAAAGAATTCGCTTTCGCTGTAACCGGATTGAGGGATCGAGTTAGAATAGAATCGAAAGAGGATTGAGTTTGACATATTTCTACCACACCATATTTGGACCTGGATGTTGCAAACAAAAAAAACACATAAAGAAAAAGAAAATTGGAGAATTTTAATCTCCATCTACCAAACATCATTTTTCGATCCGCGTTTTCATGGAAAATCTTAACTCGATCGCAGAAAATTTTGTCATGAAAAACGTCAATCTACGTATATATGGCAACCAACGCGAATTGAATCCAAATTCAATCTGCCGTATAAACGTGGTATGTGGTAGTCAAGGTGGAGGCAGTCGCCATAGACGAACTAATGTTATTTTTTATAGGTTTCACTCAAGAATTCTCATGTTCTGGATTCCAATGGAACATTAAATTTGTCTTCCTTCGTATTTCGTGGGTTTGCTTTTAAAATCCAATAAAAGAGTTTATGATTCTGGGTGTCTTCCTAAATGAAATCGGGAAGCTATAAACTCTCACAAAAGATGCTCCCAAAGAGCCAATGGTACATGATCGGCAGTGTTTTTTCCCTTCGAAAGATAAAATGAAGACTTCCTTTTGGCAAATGGAAAACGACATAAATTAGACAGTCAACTTAAGGTCGTTTGACAGATTCGCTCCCCCAAACTAGAATCCACTGAAAAACGTATCTGGGCTTTGACGATTTAGCTGAATTAAATGTATCCTCACCCTAGGAAACATTATTGACAGTTACTCTTTTGCAAGATTTGTCAATGACAAGAAGTTTGCCCGAAGCATACAAATTGAAACCTCGATTCTCGCGGATAATTTTGATTATTTATTGACGCTTTATACAAGAGTAGAACAATTAGCCTATTGAGTCCACTTCTTTTTCTTTACGCTTATTCATATCCAGAAGGAATGCACAAATAGTGGCTGATGAATAGGTTTATGAGGCTTATAGTTAAAGACTTTTCCGTGAATACCTAGAATACCTGCCTAAGGTTAGTCGGTGAATACTGGCCTTAATCTAAAACGTGCTCGCTGAATTCGTATGAACGCGATCAAATTTCATGCTTAAATTCAGCATGTGTAGGTACTGTTTGTGGAGTAAATTTCAGGGCGAAAGCTCAATCATCCTATTCTATTTAAAACCACTTATACAATTGAGAAAAGATGAATATGAAATTATATTTTGTTCCTTTTTATCAATGCCTTGCGGCAACACTTTTAACACTACAAATGCAAATATGCCCCACTGAAATGTGTAGATACAAAAAAAAAACTATTCCAGATGAATGATTTTCCATGATGACTCGCTGTCGAATATGAACGTGTTAGAACATGCACAAAGTAATTTATTGGAGACGTACTATATAAGTTGATGACTTAAGTTAATATCAACCGATAAACAAAGAGGAAGAAAGTAATGTAGCCACTTTAAAATTGCAGATACTGTGGTCGCAACTTTAAATTTTATTAAATTCATTGTCTTCCAAAAATCCCATTAAGCCGCACCACCTACATACCTTGACATTGAAATAAACTGCAATTTTCTTGCATTCCATGCAACTAACTACCCGATCAATATTTGCGGTTAGATTCACCGATGACTATCGAAAAGTTTTATGAAAAATGAATCGTTAATGTACTTACGTATTGTATTTAGTAGCATAACACTAGATTCTAGACTATACTGCCACGAAAGTTAATAATTTACTTGCATTTATTGCTGAAGTGCAATTACAACCCGAATTTCACAAAACAAGTAGGAAAACTGTAAACAAACCCCCGTGCTATCAGCTGTGCATGTGTCAGGTTAAGTGTTTCCGTAGCAGAACAAGAAAAACTCCTAAGGTACTTGTTTGTCTTTGTACTGAGGTAAAAGAGAAAATAAATTTACTCCAATTTTGGTTGTTCCTCTAAAAATTTATATAAAATCAAACTCAATCTAATTTTCCTACCTTTCAATTGTATAAAGGTGCGTCCAGAACGCGCGAAACATTTATTAAATATTTCATAAACATTTCTGAAACATTTATTTTTCTCTGAAATGTTTCATAGAAGTTTCACTCGGTCTGGACGCTTTGTGAAACATTTATTTAATGTTTATGAAATGTTTCACGTTTTCCATTTTAAATGGGAAAATAATTTTGTTTCTTAAGATTTACGTCCAGAAAAATAGTGTTCAATTTAAGATTTTTGCATTTCTGTACTCAGGACAAGCACGGGAATCCAATTCTGATAGTGATTGTGTATCTGTCTGTCCGATCGTAGGGTAATGGATCTTTACTGGAACGAATTTGCGATGGTCATTATCATTCACATAGAGGGACGTTTTGACAATACAACAATTGACTGCATATGGAACTCGGCTAAGTGCAATGGTGTGGATGTGTGTACTGTTGAAAAGGCCAGCGCTGTGTTGGCACAGTCTGGCCAATATGTGTTGTGTGATGGAAATAGGAGTGGCCACAGGAGGTGGTGGATGATGATAGACTCTCTTTTTTGTATTCAGGACTGGCTTCTACCAGTGTCTGAGCCAGGAATGGAGTGTAGGTTTTTTTTTTCATGGATGGTTCCAAAACCGATCAAGGATTAGGGGATAGTGTATTTGTAGAGGGCGATAACACAAGACTGCATTTTTTCTGCACTTAAAGGTTGAGAAACAAAGTTATTTTCCAAAATAAAAATGAAAAACGTGAAACATTTCATAAACATTTAAAAAAATGTTTCACGAAGCGTCCAGACCTAGTGAAAAATTTCTGAAACATTAAATGTTTATGAAATGTTTATGTTTGGTCTGGTCTTTCATAAGGCTTTTGATTTGTTTCTTATTAATTTCTATGACTGTGTGTTTTTGTTTTATACTGAAGCATCAGTCATTTCAGCTCTTCGCGAGTAATTAAAGGGAGAAACGTTAACTTTCATTTGACTGAAGATTATATTCTAGGAAATAAAAAAAAAATATATGTATACATATTTGGCCCATAGAGGGCCTAGGCCTAGCTTCACACAACTGTACGTATTGTGCGTGGTATACATTTCTGTACGTACAGAAGGGACCTTAAGTTTTATGCCATATCTGAAGGGCAGAGGGGTTTTGAGAAGCTTTCTCATGACAGTAAATATTCTTGGATGTTTTTCAGACGCTCGCAAGATGATAAGAACTTTGATGGTATTTTCCTGGACTCGAACTAGGAACCCCTTGCGCAGTAGTCCAACGAACTAACCACTGAGCCACCGCACCCACCCACCTTTGGAAATACCTGGAAATCTTACTTTTGGTCGGACTCCAGATATATACTACCTATCAAAAGGAGAGGTAACAACTAAGTTCATACAATATATACAAAGAGGAGTTGATTTAAATTTAAGAATAGCTTTTGGTGATGAGCTTGACAGTTCACCAAACCAATAAATTAATTCCAAATTAATGGTTGCAATGGACCCAAATCTCTAATCCATTAAGAAGAGATTCTTAATTGCTATACATCTATGTAAAATAGCTCGATGCCAAATTCTGTTAAGTACTATTGTAGACATGGTATACTTAGCAATCATATCACCAGGGGATCTAATCTATATATCTGCTCATAGTAGCTAGTTGCTCACTTTAAGCCGTCAACAACGCGGAACTAACGCGTTTTCATGACCTAGGATATGGATCGGTAATTTCAAGGAAAACATTAATCGCCTTTTTCAGGATAAATCGGGCAAATATTATTTTCCATTTCCCACCGAACAGTGCAGAATAGGTGGACTGGCAAAGATTTGCCAGAGAGAAAAAATATGTCTTCAGAACTTACGAGATTTATGTATGTTGAGATATTTAAGGGCTTCTTCAACTTTATGAGTATAAAAGTACATATATTTAACGCTCTCAAGTAATGGTAAAGGCAAAGTGATCAGTAAGCAGATAATTCGTGTTTAAGGAGCTATAAGCTAGGAAGCCATTGTAAACGAGCGATGGGATGGTAGTTGACATACTTATTAATGCTATTGAAAAAGGATTTAACATAATTTTGGGGCATTATAGAATTTTTTGCTCCATTTTTTGGTTGTGCAAGAATTACGCACGTCGAACGCGGGCATTGCAGACTATTTTGGCTTGTTTCAACTTCCTTCGGTTCTGTCCTGGTTTTTTGGCTTTATAAAACGGAAATGTTATTTCTTTTAACCTGATGGCCTCTTCGCGGCTCTGTTCAAATCATAAATTTACCTTAGGTTTAATGCTTTTTATTAACGCAATAGCTACCCGTTGCGCAGTAATCCAACGAACCCATATTTTCTGTCTAGTTGCCCATGAAAAATGCTATATACTTTTCTGTAGCATTGATTGCAATCAAGGACCTCCTATTTTTGAAACAGGCTATGAGTCCTTGGGTATTATTACTACTGATCCATGACTTCAATTTTAATGCAGATATTCGGAAGATATTATGTATATCACATGTTGGTATAGAGGTCGTTCAGGAGCCCTGAGAACCTACCTCTACCTTTTAGGTGAAAAAACTTCTCACTGATCCCTGCAAATATGTATGCAGCACCAGTGGAGTTAAAGTTTTGAAAAGGATGTATGTTCCTTTAGGTATTGTGGAAGGTACTATATTCTCAGGGATCGAAATTATGCAAAGCTTAGGTAGGGTCTGCTTAGAAGTGGCGGTGAGTCGGGAGTTCCCAGGGCGTCCTCTATCCGGAATAGCAAGCAGTTGGGGTGCGGTGTAAATTTATAACTTGTGTATCTACCGTAATGGCTTACAGTGCTTTGTGCATTGGGCTTCTGTGGTTGAAAATCTCTGCTCGTTTTCCGGAAAACATTAACTTGGTTTTGTTAGCCAGCCCAGTAGCAGTAGTTCTGTTTTTCTACCCAAAAGACTGATCTCACCTAAATTCGAAGTGATCATCACTTAGTAACTCAATGTTTTCGAGACAAATTCACAACGCCCTTTTGGCCTAAGCTCACGACCTACTGCTTTTCCAGAATTGAAACCTTCCCAGTTACCTTGCAAGGTTCGGGATGAGTTTCCAATCTCTGTTTAGTACTTGTTTGAAAATAACGGTCAAATACATCGCTCAATTACAATTATCAGCGTATAGATGTCTCTTTGCAATACTGTTGTTTCCCCACAGGAATACGCTTGTCAAAAAAAAAAAGAAGAAGACAAAAAGACGACCAAAAAGAAGAGGAAAAAACAAAAAAGAAAAAAAAATGCACAATTTTGATTATTGATTGTTTTGTGTTGAGAACGAAGTAGGGTTTTTCTTCTGCGGTAGATTTTTGTGTATATTCTCTTTGCTTTTTCTGGCTTCTGGGTGCTCTCGGTTACATCGGCATCGGTAAACTCATTAAAAATTAATTAAAAATTATTCTCCAGTTGACGAATTGCCCTTCCGCAAGCATAAAACACCCGAGGAAAGGTAAGCGAACCGAAAAATATCTATTTTTTTGTCGATGCTCAGGAAAAAAAAAATGTCTACAACTAAATAAAGAGAAGGAGGAAAAAAATTGGGTTGAATGCATTGTAGGGCTACTGTAAGTCTTCTTATTCTTCCTTACAGATGACCAATCTTCAGGAACAGCATGAGGTCGTCAAGAAGAGTCTCATTCAGTTCGTGAGTGCACATATTCCCGAGGCCGACTTTAGTGTTGTAGACGACATCGTCCTCTCGTACATAATATCGATTTTGGAAGAAGCCTCCCAGGAGCCGTGCTTCGATGTGGAAGGTTTTACCGAAATGATGAGCGCCTACTTCTCCGAGTTCTCGCTCATCGATTCGGGTGTCATTTGTAGCTGGATATTCAAGCTGGAGAGTGAACTCTCCGAAATGGAAAAGAGCCGTGACAGTGAGACTACTGCAAATATATCGCTTCAGTAAGGATACCATACTTTTCTTTGAATAATTTTATCAATTTTCTTTGCTTTGCAGTTCATTAAGTCTGTCTGATATAATACCGGAGGCGAAACTTCGTGCTCGCCCGTCATCCATTTCAGAGAAAGAAGAGTGTTCTGGCATTGGCAATGGCAAACGGGCACAGCATCTCTCAGAGACAAGTGACTGTGGATCAACAGACAGTTCAGGTTGTGATTATTTTCTTGACGAATGCGAAGTCCTCCAAGAGATGTTTCCCGAGACTTCATATGTTGAAGTAAAAAAAACAAAAAATAAAAATCGATAATAGTCGATAGAATTGCAAAAAAACGATTAAAACTCTTTTGTTTAGGTTAAACATTGCATTGCTATTGCAAAGGGCGATATTGATAGTGCCACGCAGATCCTATTACATCGTCAGGAGACGGGACAGTCATTGACGGACAAGACCAACAATTTACAAGGCCGCAAGAGTAATGTCGTTGATGACGTCGAACTGAAGAATCGCATTATAGCCAGGTAATTAGTTTGTTTAATGATTTAATAATTGCAATTCTAATCGTGCAATGAACTTTGAAAGCTACGACATTGCTCACAAAATAGTCGTTCAACGGAATACCTATTACTCTGTTGCATATGTTCTTCATACATTCCATGAATGTACATATAATGGAATGCCTGCTACGGCCTAATATTTATTTCATTTTTTTTTTATAATAGCATAGATTGTCTCCAGTCTTTCAGCTCTCTTGTTGATTCAACTGCTAGAATTAATATAGATTGACTACGGTGTTGGCCCGTCCCCAATTGATTCCACGTGCAGTTGCTACGTAGTTTTAAGCGATCGCTTTTACCTTATTTCTAGTGCAATTCAGTAAATCACCGATGGCTGTTGTTGCAATAACTAGTTTCCAATATCAAAGAGTTGAATGTTAGCTGTGGTAGGTGAGGACGAGTTGATTTTGTCCACAAAAATGAATTTTTTAGGGCGTGCTTGACAGGAGAATATCTCACCAGTGCTTTGTGGCAATGAGACGCAGTCTGCTCGTTGTTCCATAAGGATGTCGTGCGTACTATGTGTAAGGATGCATACGTATATCTGTAGACCTCTTCACATATTTGCTGTTGGTGTACGGTCGAATTCACCTTTATAGTTTGGCTAGTAACAATGTGGACTTTTAGCCGCTAACCCCACCTCACTGTCTGCGTTCAAATACAGTTCAGTGCAGACCTTTAAGATTTATTGTCTATCTACTAAGCCTACTAAGAAGACGAAAAAGAGAGTTAGAACCTTGGGGCTATGGCCGCATTCCCTTCTGCTAAAACCCACTGGAAGACGAAACGGATCGCTTGAAGAACCATTCATGTCAGCAATTTATGCTTTGCCTACATTCCCAACTGCCGAACCTCCATCACGACCGTTCCACGCCACGTTCTCCTCGGACTGCCGGGTATTCTGCCATCCTGGGTTAACAGGATCCATGGCATAGCATGGTTAGGTATGGAACTGTCACCTTTTCAGATCGTGTGCCCAATCTACTTTCGCTTTCGTCGTTGGATGATCGTCCATATAGGTTTCTCACCCGTTTTGTGGTAGAGGTGTTCATTAGAGATACGGTTGGTTCAGAATATCCTTAAGATGTCACGCAGGCACCTGTAGCTTTCTTGTGATGTTGATGGTCATTCTCCAAGTGCTACATGACGTTGTAGCGGAACAGTCTCAGCTTGGTGTTTAAGTTGATTGCGTTGCTTCGGACAACATACCGAACGCAGATTTTGCTTTGGAGATTCTGTTAACTATATCTAGTTTGGTTCCATTGCCAGTCGAGACAATACTCCCAAGATACAGGAATACAGGGCTACTCTTTCTACCAGTTGTCCAGCAATGCTTGATTGAGCTGATGAGGTTGTATCGAGGTTAGTTTTTGCAGTAATCATTTTCAGCCCTACGACGCCTGCCTCTCTCTACATCGGTTGTCCATAATTCTATGAGAAAGTAAGCATACATCTCTCTCTTATGTAAGAGTCCATCGAATTCCTCCGCTTCCCGTTGACAAAGCTGCACGAAGCACATAGCCAATCACCAAAAGAAATATTATTGGTAAAAGAATGCAACCTTGTCTTAAGCCACTTTGGATTTCGAGTACTTTTGACAACCCTCCTCTGTGCAAGACTTGACATTTTGAATAATAGCAATTTATTTATCTGGGTTAGCTCTCCTTCTCAAAATCAATGAACACGGTGTTGGAGGATCTAGAGAGCAGACTGCTTGTTCCGCATCCAGTGTGTCTTATAGGTGTTATTTGATTCGCTCCAGGACAACTTCGTCTGACTTGAGTGCATATCGCTAGGGAATACAATGCTCCTACCATTTCTCATCCGAAGTAAGCAAGGAGCCGTCAGTTCCTTTGTGATTCTATAGACAAACCTGCGTGCAGCCTTCTATGCTTCCGTAGCCAGGGCATTGGTGTAGTTGCTCTTGTCACGTCGTACGCTACGTTGTTCTTTACTTTACAACATACGTATGGAAGAAATTTGTTGTCTCTATTGAAAAAAAAACCGTCCTAATTTATTTTACTTTGCCTACAGGTACTCTTATGTTGATAAGAATGCTGCAACTCGTGAATACAAACCGTTTGTACCAAAAGTCGAGCCGAAAAAGCTCGTACGCTATCGTGATAATAAAATTGTATCGCTCAAAGGCGAACGTTACACAGAAATCAAACGTGACGAAGATGCTGAATTGAAAAAACCCAAGAAGCAGATTAATCCGTAACTAAAGTTGATCAAGATCTATTTCAAATATTTCATCAAAAAGAACCTACAATTATTATCACTACTAACATTATTACCACTAAATCTAATCATCATCAGTAATTTATTCAATGTATCAATGTGCATAGAAACAGTAACAGTAGTCGCCGTCGTCGCCGCAGTAGCAACAGAATTAGCAAAAAAATTTACAACACCACCAGCTAGTAGGAGAATTAGCTTGCTGCACTCGCAGTCTACCAGTGTTGTCGTATCATATTTAAAATGTATCAACAGCCTCGAATGTTATTATTTAGGTAAGAAATTGAAAAACTCGATATCACTTCAAAAATTCGATAAATTATTATTATTATTAGTTGCAAAGTTTCTTCATATTACTACTATTAGGGATAATTTACTCTCGCCATGTTTATGAAACAATTTTCATTCATTTCATTGTAGTCTATATTATGTTATTAGCATTACTTTATTTGTTTGTTAATTATAGTTGTGTTCATTTGGTGTCGCTGGATTTTGGAGTAACAATGCTCTCCAATGCCGCCTCAGCTTTTAACCAAATGAACACACGTACACACACTGCATTATAATAGCTCAAATCCTATGGACTTTTAAGGAACAAAATTTATATTTGAATAATTTTTTTTTCTTCTTTTTTTTTCTATTTCGCAATTATTCTGCGAGTAACTCCTCGGCTCACCTGCGTTCAACATAAGTGACGGGGTTTATTTATATATATTTTTTTTTGTAATCTTTTAAGTAAGGGAAACGATTTTGCATAATATTGAAAGAATACGGCATTAGGTATATACGTATACATATATATATATATATAAAATATATATAAACTATCAGCAAAAGAAAAATAAACTATCAATTAATTTATACTATTTGTAATTAAGTTAGACACAATATATGCGTTACAGCGAGGTGTTCAATAAACAATCCATTTATGAAATTAGTCGCTTCGTCGTTAGGGTTATATTTAAGTTAAAATTCACGTTTCAATCAAGGACTAAACGCTTTTTAAATTATTTTTAACAAACAAACAATTCGAATGATAAAGAGCACTAAGATGTCGCATATGTGGATAGAGCCACATAAAAGAGTGTCCGCTCAATAGGAAATGATCAAAATTGTCAACCCGGCATTGGCGGAGATTTTTCTTCTTGGATGGCTCTACAGTTTGGCGTGAACATGGGCCACAGCCAACAAGTCTCTTCATTTAGCTAGTTGCCTCCAAATTGATCGAGGTTCCCTTGAACTCTCTGCGGGCCGGAGTATTTCCTCATCCATCTCAAAGGTCCAATACGGGTTTTTGACTAGGTCGCTGTCGCTGTACAGCTTGTATAGCTGTATAGATCGTCGTTGAATTTTCTCCTCTAAAACCCGTCAACACAAATATCTTACGAAGAAGTTTTCTTTTGATCTTCATCCGCTTTTAATGAAGTCCATGTTTCAGCGCTGTAAAGGAGGTAATGAATGATCAGGGTCTTGTACAGAGTCTCGTTAGTTCTTCGGGATAGGGCTTTACTGTTGAATCGCCTTATGAGCAGCAGTTGGCTGCGCTCGTATCGTTGTCATAGTCAAGTCAGACTCAGCTGCCCACTGGGACGTTCTGTCCAATTTGTTGTTGTGTTGATTGTCCCTTTTTTTGTTGACAGCATATACATACTTCGCTAAACCCATTTTGGCCGTTTCTGATTGATTTCTGGCTCGCAAACGAGTACAGACTTTTGATAGATTGTGCAATCCTCTAAAGTATGAAGTTAAAAAAGTCGCACGACAGCGCATCACCTTGTCTAAAACCTTTTTTCTTTACATCGAAGGTCTCAGTACGGTCATTACCGACTTTAATGGAGCAGCGAGCGTTCTCCATCTTCTTCTTCGTTGGGCAGGGATGTCAAAACTAAATATGCCTTTATATAGTTCGTCTCTATAGATGCAGTCATAGGCGGGCTTGAGATCGATAAGGAGTTGATGAGTATTGATATTGACTTCTTTGGTTTTCTCCAGGATTTGTCGCAGTGTGAAGATTTGATCGATGGTGGACTAGGGGTCAATTAGACTGTTAATAAAAGGTTTCAGGCGTTCACACAGTATCGCTGAGGGGTCTCTTTTCCTGTGGATTGAGCAAACGATGCTTAGGTTCCATTCCTCAGGCATACTTTCGTCTGACTAGATCTTGGTTTATGCTCTCTACCGATTCATCCCTACCTGCCTTGAAAAGTTTGTCAGATCCTGCAGCTTTGTTAAATTTCAGCTCAGATATTGCTTTCCTCACCTCGCTTAGGTCTGGTGGACAAAGATTTTTTCTATCATCATCAATGGCGATTCTGTCTGGCAGCGGGGTTTTAACGGATATTACAACCTCTTACTAACACTGATACATATTGAGATCGGAGAGCAATTGTCAGCTGCATTCCATTTTCGTTTCCAACTCAAAGCAAAGCATTTAACGCCTGTAGAAGTGTGATTCCATTTCAGTGTCCATATTCTCGTCGTCGTCATTCACGCTTAAAACTCTTTGATCATCTTCGACTCATTCTCCATTGGTTTAAACGTTGTTGTCACATGTCAACGGTTGCTCTGATGTACATCAATCGTATGTCATCCTTTGAGGTAAAGTTTCATCTGATTGCTTAGAAACGCAGATTTTATGAAGCAGTCTCTTATTTGCTCTGGAGAAACTTTATCTCAAGGGAATTTTTTTAGTCAAGGAATTCAGCCAGAGCTTTGCTGAGAAAAGATTTATGTACAATGTATCCACGTTTCTTATTAAAAAATCCTTGAGTTGTTCTGTTCCGAGCACTATATTGATAAAGTCTTGAGAATGTGCACAGGAATAGACGATACAAACGTTGAAGAACTGCTTGTTCGACCATATCTTGTAGACACACAATGTAATCTGTGTGCGATTTCTATACAGCAAGTATTTTCCTTTCATTTTATCATTCTAACACACTAATACATTTATTAGATAGAAAAAAAAGAAGACTTGAAACGTGTTTGTTGATGTCATCAACATTATTTATTGTTTGCATAAAATGAAATTCAATTAAGAAATTGTGAATACAAATTAAGAAAAGAGAAGAAAAAATAATTAATTAAGAGTAAAAGCTAACGCCAGTTGTTTTCGCAGTAAAATTAGAGTCATTGAAGGTAAGTCCTGTTGCTGAATCTTCAACGATTAACCAAGATGTTGTGTCAGATACCGTCTTATTGATGTTATCTAAGGATTGTTGAACCTCCAATCCCAATTTATAGATTTCATTTTTCAAACCGTATAAGCAGGAGCTACTATAAATCCTTCCATTGACTGGATAACGCCCTATTCTACGGTATTCCAGATATGGATTTGATTTTGGAAAAGAACGAATCCTTCGCCCTGCAAATACCGGTATGCAAGGCCTCCATTCATACGTAGGGTTTATACGCAAGGGTTTGAAGACATATTTATATTTTATTGGATGAAATTTCTGAACAGGAGCTTCATCCCTCCGCGTAAAAATATCGTTCATGTCAAGCCTTTTCTTCCATTCTGGGTTGTCTGTTGTTTCAGATAATATTGCAAGATCCTCCGAATTAGTCCCAAACATTGCATGAAATATTGCTTGCCTTGCTACATCTGCAGTCGCACATGTCTTCAGCTTTAGTTCATGTTTAACCAAGTATTGCATGTAGAATTTGATTGCAGGAACACCCATGAAATTCATGGCATTTATACTCGAAGGATTATTTCTTATTTCTAGCATAATCATTTCCAAAGGAAAGTATGTTCTTCTTAAAAATCGCTGTGAGAATAAGAGCAAAATATCGCCAAGTGATTTCAGTATATCTCTCGCACGATAAATTGTATGTTCGTCTGACAAACACTGAACAATTTCAGATGCCATTGGTAGCATGTTTATAGATTCGAGTAGTGCTTTTCTTATTTCTTGTCTATTTGTTTGCACATACCATATGGCCAATGTCAAAGGACCCAAACCATTCAGTAGAGCTGTTCTTCTGCTTGGATTAAATGTTATTCCGTGCAGTAAAGGCATATGGCAACGATGTAGACAAAATTTCTCTACATTCATGAAACAAGTCTTGCCGTTTGCCTCTCTACGTCTGGTTGGGATTCGCCATAAGCCTATTCCCACTTCAATAAATGACAATTTGAATGCTGTTAAGATTTCCATCAATGGCGTTGCTATCAAGTAGTCAAATTCCTTGAAACCGACAGATTGGCAGTAAGAGTCAACAAGTTCTTCTACGGTCTTAGTATTTGAATCAACTGTGACTGGAACCTTTAAAGATGTTTCTGCGCTGGTCTCGGAAATGCGCTTCCTTTCCATGGCAGTATATACTTTGAATAATATGTCTGCAAATACATTTGAACGATCCAAATCTATGTCTGTGATATTATCATATCCAAATGATTTGTAGATCGAATTAGCTAGGTCAAGTAGCTTTATAATCTCGTTTCGTTGACCAATATCCAATTGCTTTTCCCAATCAGCCATTTTAATCAAGAAAAGATGTTTCTTTCTTTTGTTTGGTAGCAGATAATACTATTTGATGGTCAATCTTCGGGATGACTGCTCTATGTTCTCCTATTTCGTCTTTTTGTTAAGGCGTTATTGATTTGATTTTTTTAAGGCACTTGCAATATCTTTCTGTGACAAAAGACGTTGACAAAAGATGTAGATAAGGATAATCAGGGTTTTCTGATAAGGATTTGGTGTTGTAGAACTCTGTGCGAATTGTACTTTCCTACAAAATAGAAAGCGTTTATAGGGTTTTGATTATTTGGGAATAATTTCTACTTACACGCTGTGATCGTCTGTTCCCTCGAATGGCTTAGAATAGAATGAAGAAAAATGATGAAAGATATTCTCTTAGTGCTCTTTTCGTCTCGATGGATAGTTAAAATGCGTTTTAAATCCCTGATAAGCACGGGTTTGTCATTTAGCATCTCTGGTGCACTTCGTTATCGTGTGAATAATATGTATCCTTTTGTTCTTATCTTTAAATTTTCTCAGTAGAGTTATTTTTAATTATAAGTTTTGCATATACATATGTAAGAGCTCATAAACATACATATTTAGATAGTTTTAAGTTTAATCGAAGAGTTGTGTTGTAGCTTCTTCGTCTCTTTTCCGCATCAGAGTTTATAGCATCACACACAGCTTTGGTTTTTAGGTAGTTATCCCATTAGATATTACTTATTGTTGTTGTCGAGAAAACAATAAGGCATTGATTAAAAAGAAATATATAATTTCGTGCAAGAAGGGAAACACCTACTATATTTATAAATATGTATATCAAATGTATTTTATTTTTGTGGCGATTTATTTATCTATCTATCAATTATTATTGATGGTTTATATATTTACACTGTATCTTACAATTTTTAGTTGATATTTGTTTGTGATACTAGAATAAATTCTCGAATGAAATAATACACATAGTTGATGTATGTAATTTGGTGTTTTATTTTGCAAAAAAAAAAGATTTGGATATGAAGAAGGAAGAATATAAATTAATTGGTTTGTATTTAGTCGTAAATATATGAAAGTATGTCTAAACGATGTTAACAGTTGGCGTTTTGTGGAAAGAAAACTTTGGATGTCGTGATTTGCTTAAAATGTTGCTGAAAAAAGGTAAATTCACAGCGGTAGAGATGATCCCCACCCAACGTATGCTGTGTTAGAGGAGTAGTGAAAAATGTTCGACTAATATGTTAGTGAATTTGTCATAAAGCAGCTGCTTCGGTTGGCAATAATTTGGGGAATGGCTGTACTTTAGAGTTTTTTGTGGTAATTCTGATATATAAATAGAAATATAGTTTTATCAATGTATGGATTGTTATTTGGATGAAGCAAATAAAAAGAATCAACTAAAGATAACTCCAAAGATATTTAACACGTAAATGGAACAAAATTCCTTTAGAGGAATAATTATTTTAATTTAATTGGGATATCGGTGCTCAACACATATTTAGATCATACAAAGTGCGTGCATTATTGACTCGGAAAATCGTTTATGAGAAGTATAAATTGGCATCTAATGTAAATATTCATAGTTTAATGTTTTAGGACATATTTATGTGCATGTAATCCCACTTAAAAAATTGCATCTACTGTGTAGTCCATTTTTATACTTTTTGTGTCCTTTTTTATTCCTAGCAATTCTGCAAAAAAAAAACTCAATTCAAAAAGAAATCTTCAGTGAAACTTCGTAGTGTACATCCAATTATGACGAGGAAATGTCAACTGCATATGCAGTGAGTTTGAGCGTTCAGAAATCTAGACTTCACTAACACTTAGTCTCCATGAGACACAGTTTCAGTCAAGACTCAAGTCGTGACATTAATATGTCTCGTGTAGACCGCACTTTTACGGACTTGATTTGACAGCCTTTTTGTTTTGTTTTCTATCATGACATCAACCCGGACTGAAATTTGACATTTGAAGTTTGGCAGTCGTTTTTTATAAGAAAAAACATGTTGTGATCGATTAGTGCTTCCCAGACATGAAAAGATGGCAGATTTTTGATTCTCACAAACAGAAACAATAAGTTTGTTGATTTTTTAAAAAGCAAGTGAGCTTGTTTTGCTTTTGATGACATGTTGAAGAATGAAAAGTTATAACAAAATTCACCCATCTAATGACATAAAAGTTTTGTGGGCAAAAAGTCTGCCTTTTTTCAGACTCGTGTATTAGTGACAAGAATCCTAAACACACCCAATTATGATATATTTCGCGCTATTCGACTTTGAGGCCAGAGTATATCCATAATGAGTAGGGACACTCTCGACCGTTTTCGTTTTCTGTCCTTCTCACTAAATTACACAGATATGAGAAGAAGATGGATATAAGAAGCGTTGTAGGAAGAGAGAGATAGCGATATGACGCACAGCTGATAAGCGTCGGAGTCACACCGCCTATAAAAATACATTGTCAAGAAAAAGAAAGCAATACCAACCACAGCCTCCAAAAAAAAAATCAGTGTGACCTATTGCCATAAAAAACTAGGAAATTTTGAGTCAAATTATTTTTATTGTTTTAAGGCCGAACATCTGGTTTTATTATTTTTATGGAGGTCAAAGGAAATAAGAAACACTTGTATATTTTAGATGTAAAAGGGTTCATATTTAGTTTTAATTAGCGGAAAAGCCGATCATACAAAAAAGGTATAGAAAAATTGTCAATAAGGCGCAGCAGGTCACACTGACTAAGACGTAGAGATACACACAACGATGATCGGAGTCGCACCGCCTTTAAAAAAGCATTATGAAAAAATCCCTAACCATTCGTCTTACACAGTAAGCCGCATGTTGTGGTGCAGGTTAAATGTATTGTGTACTCTTTTTTTCACAAGGGGTCGTTGCATACGGGTTAAAGTGTATACTTTTGATCTACCTCCACTTATTGTACAATTTTTTTATCTTTTGTCTTGTGGTAGTAGGAAATGCATATGTAGAGAGAGTGTCCCTACTCATTATAATGGATATACTCTGTTTGAGGCGAATTACTCTGGCCGCTTAAAAAAACAGTGGTACCAAAACAAAAACGAAAAATTAAATGACAACTCTGCAACTTCAAACGTCAAACTATCAATTTTGGGTTACTATTAAGGAAAATGATATGTAATATTGATTTAGTGAGCGAGTCGAAATTCTGCCTACAAAATTCTGTCTTCTCACATAAGAAGTTCGGATTAGCGGTTAAGAAAACCTTAATACCAAGATCAAACAATTGGCGCAAACATAGTGTTCAATTCAATGAGCATACCGATAATCTCGCTGTGTCATTTGTTGCTCCATTGTAAACGTTTTTTTTAAGTGGATCATTCAAAATTTTACCCTGAGCCCGCACCTTGTTTTGTTTACAACATACAATATAGTTAAATGCATCACATCTCTAGTCAGAGCCACGACCATCCTTCTGTTCGTCTGTCTGTTACTGGTTTTTCAATTTTCATTGGATCAGTGGAAGAATAAGAAAAGTAAGTGTGTTTATGTGTAAACATTTTCAATTTAGGTAATTTTACAAAAATTCGATCTTCGATTGTCGATTTCAAATTTTGGCATAGAGTATTGTGATCGACATTTGTCGATTTGGCAGTTGCTCGAAGTCGATCACATAATATTTGGTCGATGCTTTGTATGCGTGCGTATGTGCGTATGAAATGTAAGTAATTTTGATATAAATAATATTTTTGTCTTAAAATAATAATATGAAGTGATAAAAGCAAAAACTGATCACTTTAAAGTATTTTTTTATTTATTTTATTCTTCAAATTACATGTATATGGATCTAAGAATAATATTGCTGGTTTTTACCGCTTCGTAAAGTTCGCTTCTTCGTACGGCAATTTTATAAAATTTACAAATGAAGTGAAGAACTGTTCTGAACATTTATGATATAGCACACAATAGAAAACAGCTGTCAAAGTATGATGCATTTACAATATAAACACTTATTCACAATAATCCATTTCTCCATCGATTGAGTTTCAAAACGCCAAATCTAAAATCAATCGAGTCAGTCGACAGGGGCCCAACTATGTAACTCGATTCTACTTTTGATCACAAATAACCCATTAATAGATAGTCCACTCCCCCCACTCTTCCCTAAAACACCAAAAATTGAGCGTAAGAATATCCTCTCTTTATTTCGTATCGGTGAATACGTGTGATGAAAGATTTGAAGTTTAATCAAAAAACGGATTATGTAGCTGGCGTGTTAAGATCGAACTCTTGACGAGGTGTAGTTATTTGTGCTTTTGATTCTATTCTAAAGTTTTTTCGGATTCTACTTTCAAGTGGCACTATGTATGAAAGTAGAATCGAATGTTAGTAATGCCAACTTTTTCTCACCAAATTTTCGAATTTCGTTCGAGTATCGAATTTTACTGACATAAGGAAACGTCATACAGAGAGCAAAACAAAAACAATCATTAATTGAGGAAGCAATAACAAGGGTAATAATAAGCATATTTGTGGCTAAATAAAAAGTTTAACAATTATTGAAGTTATAGAAAAGATGGACAGTGTCGCAATGTAGTTGTGGGTTAAGGCGTATACGATTTGTATTTGTGGTTTTAGATGATTGCCTAAGCAGAAAGTATATTTCGATTAAAATTATTATAAAATGATATATTTCATCAAATTTTTTCTTTATTTAATACATAACATTACATTACACTACACATAACAAATTTCCAATATTTTAAGTATATTATACTTACATTTCGCCTAATTTTTGTGTTCAATATGACCTGCTGGAAAACTAATTTGCATTAGAATAAAATCTTGCGAATGCGGATGACTTTGACAGGAACTTTCGAAATATGTGGTACCAATTTTCCGAAAAAATGGCAATTCTAGGAATGTTCGATTTTAGTTTTGTCAGGGGCCCAACTATGTAACTCGATTCTACAATAAAAATTATCGAATTCGCAAAATAGCAACTCTGTAATTCTATAGCAACCTCTGACAAAACTAAAATCGAACATTCCTAGAATTGCCATTTTTTTCGGAAAATTGGTACCACATATCTCGAAAGTTCCTGTCAAAGTCATCCGCATTCGCAAGATTTTATTCTAATGCAAATTAGTTTTCGAGCAGGTCATATTGAACACAAAAATTAGGCGAAATGTAAGTATAATTTACTTAAAATATTGGAAATTTGTTATGTGTAGTGTAATGTAATGTTATGTATTAAATAAAGAACAAATTTGATGAAATATATCATTTTAGAATAATTTTAATCGACATATACTTTCTGCTTAGGCAATCATCTAAAACCACAAATACAAATCGTATACGCCTTAACCCACAACCAAATTGCGACACTGTCCATCTTTTCTATAACTTCAATAATTGTTAAACTTTTTATTTAGCCACAAATATGCTTATTATTACCCTTGTTATTGCTTCCTCAATTAATGATTGTTTGTGTTTTGCTCTCTGTATGACGTTTCCTTAGTCAGTAAAATTCGATACTCGAACGAAATTCGAAAATTTGGTGAGAAAAAGTTGGCATTACTAACATTCGATTCTACTTTCATACATAGTGCCACTTGAAAGTAGAATCGGAAAAAACTTTAGAATAGAATCAAAAGTAGAATCGAGTTACATAGTTGGGCCCCAGAGGTTGCTATAGAATTACAGAGTTGCTATTTTGCGAATTCGATAATTTTTATTGTAGAATCGAGTTACATAGTTGGGCCCCAGTTGTCGTGAAGATCGCTGATCGACACTCACAATAGGGGTCTAACTTATTGTCCCCAAGAACCTTACTTGTGTAAAGTACCTGAACGAGTAACGTCGGATATAATGGCAAAATGTAATTGCATACTTTCTTGTGCTTCACATATCCGACGTTGATCAAACGAATACGGAGATTACACAAAAAGATCCAGATAGAGATAGACGGGCCTGCTCGAGAAAAAATTTAAATAAAGTTGAAGTAAAGAAAAGTAAAGAAGTTTTTATTGAGTTTTTAAACTTGCATTTGACTTGAAAGAAAGGACGGCAATTGAAGAAGATTTGGGAAAAGTGAGACATATTCCCAGAAACTGCTCATGATGATGATAGGAAGGCTTTGTAGAGGCCTTCGGAACGAGGGAACGAGGTTGAACAAAAAAGGTGCCCACTTTTTTGTATTAATTTACTTCAAATTATTTTGCCAGCCAACCACAACAAAACCATTTGACAGAACTCGTATTTTTGCCCAAAGAACGCCCTCTTCTGTGAAAAACTACGAAACTTTGATGCACGGGAACAGGAATTCGCTATTTTTCGTAGATTTTCGTAGTTTTAGTCAGTATGGGAACAGACCTTATGTGTGTTCGCATGACTACGAACGGCAACGCACAGAGCCTTAGTTCAATTACAAAAACTCAGTGAGACAAAACACATTGAACACAGCAACTTCAAAGTTAGAACTACAAGCTCAACAATAATAAACTCAAATGAGCTTACACCTGCGTAATGAAATGTCCTATTACAAAGAAATAGTAGTGCATGGTTATAACACTGCGTCTCCATGAGTCTGAAAAATGGCAGACTTTTCAGTCAGACTTCTAGTCCGCCAGACTTTGATGTCATTGGATGGGCGAATTTTGTTATGACTTTTCATTCTTCAGCATGTTTTTAAACAGTCAACAAACTTATTGTTTATGTTTGTGAGAATCAAAAATCTGTCATCTTTGCACGTCTGGAAAGCACTAATAGATCACAACATGTATTTTCTTATAAAAACGACTGCCAAACTTCAAATGTCAAATTTCAGTCAGAGTTGATGTCTAGAGAGAAGACAAGACAAAAAGGCTGTCTTAGATGTCCGACTGCAAGGCTAGTCCATAAAAGTGCGGTCTACACGAGACATTTTAATGTCACGACTTGAGTCTTGACTGAAATTATATCCGTGGAGACTGGCTATAATGGCATTATGATCAGTTTCGTCGAGTTTCCTTACATTTTGTGGGCTTAAAGAAGATGTAAATGAGATGGGGCATTCAGTACGAAAATCTGACAGCTGACGCAATAAAATGGAGTTGTGGAAACGAGTTCAAAAATATTTTGATTCCAGTGATGCAAGCATATATAAATGGTAATATGGAAAACTATTAATTTATTAAGCTTATTTTGTTTTTCTTTTCTTTTTTGTGACAGGCTTGAAGTCCATAATGGTCAACTAGAACGGTTGGAAGAAATTGAGTAGACTTTTCGTTTGATTGTAAGGTTAATCCCACGGAAGTTCACTATGGTTGCCTCTTAAGCTTCTACTAAAAAGTGTTAAAAGACAAAAAAATTAAAAAAAAAAAAAAAAAAAAAAACTCACAGTCAAGCTGCGCAAACACCAAAACTCAAACCCGAAAAAGCAACTACTCTCTCATCTCTGTATTATCAAGGTATTCTGTTTGTTTACCTCTTCAGATATTGACAAGTGCATTCAAAATGTTCCTCTCTCCACTTTTACCACTTGATTTAGAGAGAAAACCATTCATACTTGTGTTTGTTCCACTCAAGAGCGCTTGAGTTAAACACTCAATTATATACGCACTCATGCAATCTTTAGAGACATTTGTTGAACAAATGGATTCAACTTGGGAACAGCGCCAACAGTCTGGCAGACGTCTACTTTCATCCGACCAGTGAACGCGACAAGTGAATATCGTCTCTCTACAAAAAAAGAAATAAAAAGTGAGTTACAAAGTGCTGTCTTCTTGTTTTTTTATCGTTCCTTAACTCTTCGCGATAAAGGGTAAGTACTCGAAACACCCAAAACTATTATCTAGAGTGACAAAAACCATACTCTCTAGCATTGATATCTCTGTGGATATTTTTAGAAAAGAAAAACTATTTTATACTAGAATAGTTCTATTCTTGCCAGCAGTACCTATGTTTGTGCTGCGGCAGC
This sequence comes from Chalcosyrphus nemorum, assembly GCA_949716465.1. Lineage (NCBI taxonomy): Eukaryota > Metazoa > Arthropoda > Insecta > Diptera > Syrphidae > Chalcosyrphus > Chalcosyrphus nemorum. The sequence goes on along the minus strand of OX454333.1, from coordinate 39,643,448 downwards.
ACTATAAATTGTTCCCTTTTTTTTGACAAAATGAAAGGAATTGTATGGTCAGCATTTTCTGATCCTTTTCTGATAGTACTACGAAGGGGATCTCCTTGAAATTGAGGCTAAAAAAAGGGCACGTGACCCACGTTTCTCGCTTGCGATCGGTCATAAGATCTCACAATTAAATTACTACCTGCTAGCTGGCTGTGTAAAGGTGTTTTGTATGGGTGTGTTTGTGCTTCAAGGCACACAAGAGCTCTGTGTTGTTGTGTAATGCACAGGTACACATTCGCATCATACTAGTTTTTGTATTCACAAAACTCAAGTGAAGTCGAGAAATGAATACACAAGTGATGAATAGATACAATACACACTGCACACCATATTGTTGTCATATGTCATTCTATGTTTGCCTTTTTTTTTTTTTTGTTTTTGGTTTTTTCTAACATTCTTGAGCTAATTATGATCACTAGGTGGCCATGTGAATTGCAAATTGAATATAACTTCATTAAATGCACAAAAAAAACAAGGAAAAACAATTTACATAATGTCGATTGTAATTAGTTTGTCAAAAGATAAATGACATGAAAACGTAGGTTTTTATTCAGGTAAATCCCTGATAACTTTGACTGATAAGTGGCGTCTAACTGACAATATCTACATACATATACATATGTCTCATGATTGCCAAGTATCATCAGCTTCAAGAACCAACGTCAGCAGGGTTCAGTTCAATCGAATGGGACCTCTAGTGTATGTACACTCAATTGAAAAGTTAATGAATTTTAATTGAGCTTAGTTTGTTTTGAGGCGTTTTTTTTTTCTTTTCTTTAAATTCGTATCCAGATGATCGTAGATGCGTGCTGTTCAATGGGAGAAAATAGATTTCATTGTAAAAGATATTTAACCAAATAAATAAAGTGAAAGCTTTGTGGGGTTTTTTGTACTTAATAGCTCCTTTTGATTGGAGAAGTTTTGTATTTTAGTAGAAAAGATAGATCATGTGATCAGTTTAGATAATATTTTCGTACAATTTGAGTTTTTTTTTTTCTTCTCAAAAGTATGATCAGTGGGATCTCACGCTGCTTACGGTGATAATTATGTTAATTGGAATCGAAACTGGTATTATCAAACTTATTCGGCGATACTAGATGTCTGGAGATAGATTTTTTCTTCCACAACCTCATATGCTAAACTTTAAGGTCTCATCTTGTATACATTATGTATATACATACATATGTGTTTAAAGTAATAATTTTGTGTAAATATTGTGTGCTTCGAACTGAAAAAGAAATACATTGTTAAACCCTTTTGAAAATCATCACATGTATTGTCAGGTCATGTGCTCATTTGTATGATGTCACCCTAATTAGAAAAGTTTCTAACTTAACTTTTGATTGAATATCAAATTTTAATACCGTCTGATTGATATTACCAAAACGTATCGATTAGTACTTGCGGTATGTTATGTATGTACATACATATGTATGCACTATAATTCCTTATAAATTTTTGGTCAGTTGTGTTTTATTGGGAGAAAAAGTGTTAAAAGTAAATTAGATGATGACACGTAAATAGTACACAATCATATCACATTTCCCTGCTGGCAACGCTACAGACGAGAAAACGTAAGACCAAGCTATGCACTTTACTTTTATTGAGAAAATCCAAGTCCAAATTAAGTGGCAGTAAGAGAATTAAGAGCTTCCTAACTTTAAATTTAAATACAACAATTTGTGAGTGAGATTGCAGTGATTTTTTTTATTTATTTAAATGGCCCATGCATGCCATTAATTATGAAATATAACTAACTTTAAACGTTCGCCGCACTTTCACTAGGTGGCGCGCATCCTAAACGTTGAATTTACTGCACCTCTGGCGCATTTATCAGACTGAATTTGACCAATGGAATGGATTATGCTTGCGTTTGGAACAATGGTGATTTTGTGGCTGTGACTTAAGAAAACCCCACAAGCACGATCTCGGTGGCCAGTTCACATCGCCTCCATCTAAGGTACATAACCATGTTTGAAAATCGCTGGTGCAAAATGTCCATTGTTGCACGGATTGTGTGGTACGTAGCTCCGCCTTGCTAAAACCACATGTCGTCGGTGTCCATATAATCTAATTGGAATTAGAAGAATTGCTTATTATTGACAAATAGCGCTCTGACGGTGGAGCCCCAGAATCCAAACTAAACAGTAACTTTTTCTGGATGCTCTTAATTATTGTAGCTGTCATTTGGATTGTTGTCGGCCCATTTATCCAGAAATGGGCCTTGTCGTTGAATATGATTTTTCTACCCAAATTGGAACCAACGTCCAACTGCTGCTCGAGAGCCCAATTAGCGAACAAACTACATTGTCTATGGTCATTAACCTTGAGCTCCTGGATCAGTTGAATCTTCTATGTGTGTAGGTCCAAGTCACGACGAGAAATTCGCCAAGTTGTGTGTGTCTATAAAAGGCCGAGTTGTGCGTGGCGCAGAACTGACTGCCTCAGATTCTCCTGCACAATCTTACACAGATCTTGCGTTACGTTGACAGATGTGACAGCTTCAACAATGTGGCCGCTGCAATCACCTGTCAAAGTTTAGAAATTTGGAAAACCTTTACCATACAAATCGACTTAGGAAGTTATTCTTCAACGTAGTCCAACTTTAAGATAAGAAGTTTTAACTTCCATTCTTTTTCTATTTTTTGCTATATGTTTGAATAAGTTTTTCAAACATTGACAATCATTAACCCAGGATGATGACAGATATTTTTTGTTTTGGCAAATACTACTCAAAACAAACGAATTATAAAAAACCTTATTCTTAATAATGCTCTTGTGGATTATTTGAGCATTAAGTCATTTCATTCATTGTATACCCAAGTATTTCAGTCTTAAGATAAGCATTAGATAGATTATTAAACGTGTTGTCCTAAGCATGCGACTCAAAGCAATGTCAAGGCTAAGTTTTATCGGCTACACCTGAATGATGATTAGATTTTGAAAAAGTGATATTGTAGGCTCTAACTGTTTTATTATTATTCTTGTGAATACGATAGGTCAGTTTTTTGAACACTTGAAAACGTCGTCTTGTAATCTAATCTGCACAGCTAATAAATGCCACCTAATAATTCTTTTAGTTTTCACTTTTACTGGAGGGTGATAGTGTCAAAGTGTCAACGTCTTAAAAAATCAATGAATTTTATGTTTTTATGGAGGAGCACGTTACTGTTGAGAATTTAAGAAAGACTAAGGTTCAAAAGGCTTTCGAATGAGAAGAAAGAGAAAGAATTTAGCGCCATGAGCCCAATCTTGCTGTCAATGTCAATGTGAATAGATGACGATATTCTTGTTGAATTAATTCCACTGCTTTGAGTAGGGATCGTATCTTTGCTATCTGTTAGATAATATCCATAAAAAAAGCCGTATGCGACCCATAGAGGTCCATAGTCTAGTTTCTCACAGCTAAACCCGTTCTCTTGAAGGAATAGAGGGGAAGCTAAAGATCACTCTGGGAACTATACAGTCGTTTCGATTTGCTACCAGCTTCAGGTTATTGTGTGTCTGGTACATCAACATCCTGTTTCTCTAAATCTGACCGCACTACATGATGATAAAGACATAATGTGAATTGCGAGAGGTAAGAGGTGAAGAATTATATTCAAGGTTTCGGTTGAACATGTCCTTGTGGCGCTGGTTACACATAGAGCCCCAGTTGGTAAGTATAGAACATACTTTGGACACAGTCTCAACGGAGACGCACGGAGAGCAACGCGTTCCATAATATCACTGATTACTAGTGTTACCGCATCATTCTTGACTCGCATCCAATGTATTGTAGTGTACCGTGGGTTTTACTTCCCCTTTGTCCTCTTAGAAATGAATAGACAACTAAGCTTTTCTGATTGTTGACTATTTTAATTCTATATCCTTAAGGAGGTATTCAAAGAATTTCTATGAACATTTTACAGAAAGCTCGTTACTTTCCATAAGAACGAGCAATAGGGTACCCAACGATGCACTCTCGATGGATTGTAACGAGTGATTCATTTCTAAGCACTATTTTCAAATGAAAATAAATTGGGAGTAGATCAATTCTATTGGATTATCTTTCTTATAAAACAAAAGAAAAACTCTTGACGTTTATTTGTTGAGGAATTTTTCTTTCAAATGTTGGTCAACATGTTCCATTCTTAAGTTCAAATTTTCGATAACGTGTCCGAGCATTTCGACCAGTATTTGGCAAGAAATGGCTTCCATTTCCTCTATTGTACCAAACTTATCGATATAGACTTTGGACTGTACTTAGCTCGAAGGAAAAGTGTGATGTCACATGATTTATGTAACCATTTCCACTGTCTGAAGCGTGAAAAGAACTGTTTACTGAATCGTTATCGAAATATAGTCATGATTTCACGAGCTGTGTGCCAAGTTGCGCCGTCCTGTTGTTACCAAATGTACTGAAGATCACAAGATTCAACTTGAGGTAGCAAATAGTAGAAAACAGTGGATTTGCTTTGAGCTTTTCAAGAACCCAAAGACGGAAACAGAGATGATTCCGTGTACGAAACACATTCCTCGTAGAACGCTGATTTTCGTAATACAGCTGAGCAACTTATGGATGCCTTATCAAGCTTAATCTTTTCATAATGAAATGTCAAACAATACTGAGTAAAATTGCAATGAAAGGTTAATACAACTCATACTTCATCTGTCAAAAAATCCATACACAAACAAGTACCTTTAAATGAATCACGCTATATCACATGCTTCCTTGCCTCTTATTGTCCTCACTCTGGACGTTTTAGGATTATAATTTTAAGCATTTTTTAATATAAAAACCTAAGTAGGATAAATTCCATCTGGACAAATGTAATTAATTATATCTAAAGTAATTTCTAAATCACTTTCATTCGAAACATAATTTGAGAGTATCTATTCTAGTTTCAATGTTTCTTGCGCTCTTGTTTGTAGTTTATCTATAACAGTGTAAACACTCGTAAATTGTTTTTTTAAAATAGCTACTCGTATTCAACAAAAAGCAGAGTATCTTTGCCCAAATGCAAAGGTGAATTTATTTTTATTATAAACTTGTTTGGACTAAAAGCTTGGTTCTATTTTTATTTTGTTTTAATTTGGCTTTTGAACGCTAGAATCAGCCGACTATTTGACCAATTAAAATTGGCAATAGATAAACAGATAAGATAATTTAGCGCAACTCCAATAAAGGCAAATAAAAGTACATATCTATTGCAGGAGCTACGAGTATTTTGCATTCAAAATCGCGATAAAGAATCTTTGACATCAAAAGGGGAAACAACTTGTTCCGTTTCTGTTGTTTGTTGCTAAAAACGAGTCATACAAGGGCAAGTATTTCCTCGAAATGTACAAACAAGTTTCCGGCTGATGGATATTGCTAAAATAAAATCTATCTATAACTATAAACTATACCTGACTTGTTTATCTTGAATTGAAATTCTGTTTCAGAGAACGTTAAATTGCACTCTCATATTTCAGAAGTGAGAAATTTTCAGGGTTGTACGAGCAGTGGCATATTTACGTGAAATGAATCGCAAATTATTGTTGTCTGTTTTTTTTTTTGTTCGTTTATTTGCTGTAACAATAGATTGGGTCATTTGAAGAGCTCACTCGATAGCTGGTTGTTTGTTTCTATTTTTATATATTTCTTTTTGTATTTTAATAAAAACATTTGTGTAATTTTACTAAACACTTTGTTATTTGTTTTTGTTTGCAGGGCAGGAGAATAAGTCTTCATCATGGGGGACATGTTCCGTAGCGAGGAAATGGCTTTATGCCAAATGTTTATACAGCCTGAAGCAGCGTACACGTCTGTCTCGGAACTGGGCGAAACTGGATGTGTCCAATTTCGAGATGTAAGTTGAAATTTGTGATGATGTATAAATTGGCATATAAAATGGTTTTCTAATTCTTTTACTTCATGCAGTAGTCAGATATTGTCGTCACGCTTTGCAAGGTGTGTTCTAGTTTTCCTCAAGAAGGTGGGAATATTTCAAATCCCATAGTTTGTATTTTCCACCCGCACTAAGCCCGATCGTTGTGGCACTTCATCGCGAGTCGCTGATCTCAGTTTTATGTACTCGGAACGCTCGTGGCATGTTTCCTTCTTGATGGTACCCACAGTTCCCATAACTCCTTCCCAATCTTTTTTCGTGCTCAGCATCTGTCTCATGAGGCTAAGTCCTATACCAGTTTGTTCGCCAGCGGGTTACAGTCGGCAGTGGAACATTATTAGTCCCACCTCTTCAACTCGGACAAAGAGTTGTCTTCATTGCCAAATCTATGGAGATGGGTTCTGAAACGTTCAGTAAGTATCTACTTCGTGTGAAAATTCAGCTCTCCATGCTTCCTTTTGATATGTTGGGTCTCTCTGCTGGCGGGGAGTTGCATCCATCTTGTCATTCTTAGAGATTTGTCCTTCGTGATACTTCATTATCACTACGACTCATTGCTTTGGGTATCATTGTCCAGCTGGTATAATCTTTGTATTCGACTTCTTTAACAAGGAGTTCTATTGGAACCATTCCAGCCACAACACATGCCGTATCGTAGTAATTTCTCCAAAAGGCACGGGCTCAATGCTGACTCTATTGCACCAGTCGTAGAGCATCAATTTGGTACCTCTAGTTTGGACCAGCCTCTTCTTTTGTTTGGGACATCTAATGTTTGGGCAGCCATTATTTTTGCATCATTCTCCGCAGCATGTTCCAGATAAACTCTGATTTAGAAACTACAACTACAACATGATCTGTTCCTTATGAGTACTATCTTTATCTTTTCATCTGTTAGTAGCAAATCCATGCTTACTTGCCAGTGCAGCTTCATTCGAGCTATGCTCTAAATCTTTAAGAAATTTGGCTAAAACAACGATCGCCATATCGTCACCGAAGCTAATTAATTTCGATGACCTCAGGGTTCGATATTTGAGACCGTTATTATTTGTCATAGTCAACAGTAGTGAACCTAGTACGCAGCCCTGGGAGACACCGCCTGTGACGGTATTGTACTTGTGGCGCAGGACATACAGTGTACTTATGAGTTGGAGACAAGTCAGTCTTTGAAGTCTCTTGAGAATGTTTATTGTTGTGACTTCCTTTGGCTTTGTCCTCTAAACAATTGACCCTTTAGTCCCCTTTAGCCCATGAGCATGAGAGATGGAAGAAGTTGCTATCGAGGAATTTGTTTCTGGTAGAGAAACTGGCTCTAGAACAGCCACTGTAAAGATCTCTTTTCCAAATCTTTGATAGGGCAGGGTCTCTGATAGAAAACATTTTTCCTCAATCAAATTTATGATCTGTACTAATTTGTATTAATTGTTTTCTTAGCTAAATAACGGCGTTAATGCGTTCCAACGTAAGTTCGTTACCGAAGTTCGTCGTTGCGATGAGTTGGAAAGAAAAATACGCTACATTGAGACGGAAATCAAGAAGGACGGCATTGTCCTTGCCGATATCATTGATGACATTCCTAGAGCGCCCAATCCAAGGGAAATCATCGATTTGGAAGCTCATTTAGAGAAGACCGAAAATGAGATCCTCGAGCTGGCTCAAAACGAGGTTAACTTGAAGTCCAACTATTTGGAATTGACCGAATTGCGTCAAGTGCTGGAGAATACCCAAGGATTTTTCTCCGATCAGGAAGTACTGAACCTTGATTCGATGCGCATGAATTTGCCAACCGATGACCATACAGTGAATCAGAATCGTGGACGCTTGGGTTTTGTCGCTGGTGTGATCAATCGTGAGCGTGTTTTCGCCTTTGAACGTATGTTGTGGCGTATTTCACGCGGTAACGTGTTCCTAAAGCGTTCTGATTTGGATGAACCTCTAAAGGATCCGGCTACTGGTCATCCGATATATAAAACCGTGTTCGTGGCCTTCTTCCAAGGTGAACAGTTGAAGAATCGCATCAAGAAAGTATGCACGGGCTTCCATGCCTCGATGTATCCGTGCCCAAGCTCGCACACCGAGCGTGATGAGATGGTAAAGGGCGTACGCACTCGTTTGGAGGATTTGAAATTGGTCCTCAGTCAGACGGAAGATCATCGCAGCAGGGTGCTGGCTACAGTTTCAAAGAATTTGCCAACCTGGAGTATTATGGTGAAGAAGATGAAGGCGATCTATCATACTCTGAACTTGTTCAACATGGATGTGACCAAGAAGTGCCTGATCGGTGAGTGTTGGGTACCAACTAAGGACTTGCCAGTCGTCCAAAAGGCATTGTCTGATGGTTCAGCAGCAGTTGGTAGTACGATTCCGTCCTTCTTGAATGTGATCGATACAAATGAGTCGCCACCAACTTACAATCGTACGAATAAGTTCACTCGAGGTTTCCAGAACCTCATCGATGCCTATGGTGTTGCTTCGTATCGTGAAGCCAATCCGGCGCTGTACACGATCATTACTTTCCCATTCTTGTTCGCTGTGATGTTTGGCGATTTGGGACACGGCTTCATTCTGTTCTTGTTCGGCGCATGGATGTGCATCTGGGAGAGGAAATTGGGCAGGAAGCGTGGTGGTGAGATCTGGAATATCTTTTTCGGTGGGCGTTATATCATCATGCTCATGGGTTTGTTCTCTTGCTACACTGGATTCATGTACAACGATGTGTTTTCGAAATCAATCAACGTGTTCGGTTCCACATGGAGGGTCAACTACAATACGTCCACAGTCCAAAGCAATCCAGATCTTCAGCTCAATCCTTCGTATGCCTACGAGGGCGTTTATCCCATAGGCATGGATCCGATCTGGCAATTGGCAGAGAATAAGATCATTTTCTTGAACACTTACAAGATGAAGCTGTCCATTATCTTTGGTGTGACACACATGTTGTTCGGTGTGTGCATGAGTGTCGTGAACTTTAATCACTTCCATAAGCGCGTCAACATCCTATTGGAGTTCGTGCCACAAGTGCTGTTCCTGTTGCTGCTCTTCGGATACATGGTCTTCATGATGTTCTTCAAATGGATCAAGTATTCTGCCAAAACAGACATTCAAGCCGATACGCCTGGCTGTGCGCCTTCTGTGCTTATTATGTTCATCAACATGATGTTGTTCAAATCAACTCCACCATTGGATGGATGCGATGAGTACATGTTTGACAGCCAGCATCAGTTGGAGACGGTGTTTGTCCTCGTTGCCCTTCTTTGCATTCCATGGATGCTGTTGGCTAAGCCTCTCTACATCAAGGCCACCAGGAAGAACCAGGGTCATGTGAGTTATGATTTTCATACTCCTAATCAGGAGCTAATCTATTTGTCATTTAAGGTCAAGCACAATGGTGATGTCAATCAGGGTATGGAACTAACTCCTGAAGCAGACAGCCCGCTACCAGTTGCTGCTGAAGGTCACGAAGGCGGTGGTGATCATGATGATGAGCCAATGAGTGAAATTTTCATTCACCAGGCTATCCATACCATCGAATACGTCCTAAGTACAGTGTCACACACAGCCTCGTACCTACGTTTGTGGGCTTTGTCACTGGCTCATGCTCGTAAGTGATCGCTAAGTGCTTTTTTCCAATATCGTTTTTGTAAAATTGAACATTTTTCTTCGCAGAATTGTCTGAAGTGCTTTGGAGTATGGTGTTGTCGTTGGGCTTGCAGAGCAGCTCTTACACTGGTGTTATACTCCTCTTCTTCATCTTCGGTGCCTGGACACTGTTCACCATCGCCATCTTGGTCATGATGGAAGGTTTGTCTGCCTTCTTGCACACCCTGCGTTTGCATTGGTAAGTTCGATTGGACCTCTGTTCATATGGAAATCTTATTTTGTTTTTTATTTTTCCTCAAAAGGGTCGAGTTCATGAGCAAGTTCTATGTTGGCTTGGGTTATGCCTTCCAGCCCTTCAGCTTCAAGATCATTCTTGAGGGAGAAGAGGAGGAATAAAATTGAGTTTTATTCCATAAATTATTGCAGTATTTTGTTTGCCTTCGAGGAACTCTTAATTCTTTTGAAATATATACATCGATTGAGTAACAGTGTAACCTTCGTGAGGCTATTCAATTACCCAGTTTTATTCGCAATAAATTTTCAAGTGCTCATATCAATTGTAGTTTTATTTTACTTCAAGTAAAGGCGATCTACAGTAGACCAACAGTGGACGGAGAGAAATCAGCAACTCCCTGCCAACTATGCACAATTGGTTGAAGAGTAAATGAACAGATATAAATTTTGCTCTTTTATTATGCGGCCTCATCGTTTAATTCATTGGACCTGCATAGTTTGAATAAAATTAGAAGGAATGGTGAAAAAATCTAAAATCGTTGAAAATCGAGGCTTAAAGCTTAACTACAATTAAATTAAGACTCATGGGAATACGGTAAATTTGCTTTTTGCGCCCATAATGACTTATTGCTCAGTTTCGTCGAGTTTTCGTTGACTTTTTGCTTCTTCAATCACAAAACCAATACTTGTCTCACAACTCAGGCACTTTCAGTTGTCTCGGTTATTTAGTAATGAACGAATGAAACAAAAGTATTGGCAGTACTGGAACAAAAAGGAAATTGGAATTTCTTAATGGTTTTCCTCCATGTGACACTAAGCATATACTTGTCTCACTTTTTACAAAACGATACATCAGTAGAATGAACGAAGAACGGAACAAAACTAAGATCTGATTGGGATTTTTGTTTTGAGCAAAAACTGTCTCTATCATTGAACGATTAATTGATTGATTGCAATGAACGACTCATTTTCGAAAGCAATACATGAACGATCCAGTTATCAAATTTGAACGAATGGAACAGCTCTAGTTAAACCTTTACTTTGTAGCACGCTGTCAAAAAAAGGTTATTTATCAATCCTAAAAATATGCAACGAGATTGCGACTAAAAGCAAAGATTGACGGAGCTCCTAACATTAGGCAATAAATAATTAAAATTGTAATAATCTTTCGATCAATTTATTTTTTTCCGATTGCAACCTACTTGACAAGAATATTACCAGGGCAAGAAAGTTCATCTTCAAATTGAGATAATTGTAGCACGGGTGGGGTTACAACTAACAAAGCAACAGGGTCAGGTGGTTGGGGATCATTGATAGTGAAACTGTGCCCAGGAGAGCTGCCCGAAAATAGATATAATAAAAATCTTATAAATAAATATAATAAAAAATAGATATAAAAACTTGTTCCTATGTTAAGCTCTAAAGACCTGTGTGACTGGTGACAAGAACATGTTCTCCTATTCTTCTTGAGGCGAGGTTATTATCTGTAGTAGGAGAATCACAACCCTTCCTCTTTACTACATCCCTACTCTTCCGCCTTGGGGTTCCCCAATTTGACCCCAGGAAGTACTGGCAGGCTCCTCGGTTTGGGATCATTTCGAGATTGTGTAGGAACGTTGATTGTGACAATTACCCCAATTCTTGAACTCGTATACGGCAGTCGCATTTAGTTCTTACAAGATCGTTCGTAAGATATGACTATGATCGGATAAGATGGTACTTTAGTCGGATTTGATTATCGTATTCTAATTCAAGAAAAGGAGTGAATACTAATTCAGCCGGTCGATCGGCTTAATCCTGCTTGTGATGGGTTCTTTTACATGAAGGCTTCGTCGAATCTTTGAACTTCTTCTTGTTTTAAGTTTCAGTACTTCTGCTGTCATAGGACAGAGCCGTTTGTCTACTTTGCCCAGCGTTGTATTATTAGTGGCACTGCACGTAGGTACAACTGCGATGAAAGAGGAGTTTTCCACCTTACCTGCCTTACGCTTACGCGATGATTGATGTTAGCGTCACAAGTTGTTTCGCTATTGATCTTAGGTCCCAAATATTTTAGCTTTTCGCACTATTGGGAAGCACTTTTCCATTCAAGTACATGTCTTTAAAAGGCCGATGTAGATCAGAGAACGGGCAAAAAACATTCCAAAACATTCCCCATACATCCTTGCAGGAATGGTTGATTTTCACTTATGATAGCTCCATCGTCAGCAAGAAATAACTGAGCGTCCGCCACTTTTCCTTCAAGCAGATAATCAAAAACTGCAATAAATAGCAAAGGACTGATGACGCTGCCTTGGTGTACACCGACTTTGATTGGGAACTCTCCGGTGACAGCTGCCAAACATCTTGTTCTTCTCTTTGCTCCCTCATACATGCCCATGAGCATGAGCACCAATACAACTCAGATGCATCATAGGAATGCCAGCATGTTCCCGGATGAAACTATATACTTCTATTAAAGTAAGTATTTTGAACACCGAGCTTACTGATGTAGTTTGATCTGGACTAAGTAATTAGTAGTGTCCATTTGCTCTAAATTAGATTATGGGTCTTCGGTGTCCTGCCTTATAGAACCTGTTAAATCAAGACGCAGCGGTACATGACTGAGAGAAAAAAGGTTGAGGAGATCTGAGCTATATTGCCACTTCAGCCGCTGCGATCTCACCAAAAGTGGCAACACTCTGTCACTCGATAAAACACAATTGTCGAGGCTGACCTCTGACTTTACAGTTTTTATCGCTTTTTTTTTTTTTGTAAACCACGTGCTCTTTGGAGTTTGTTTACTGCACGTAAGCACTTCTAAGATTTCCTTTTTTTATTTTTCAAATTTGTGTTAAGTACGTCTAGCAAAAAAAAAAAGAAATTCCTTATCTCTCGAGCACATTAAAAGATAGAATTTGACTTCTTTCTAAGAATCAAAAAAAATTGATTATACGTTTGCATAGTTAGTGAACTGTGTGCAGTCACAGATGTCATTGTTACTCAGTATTTTGTTATTCACGCTTCAATAGTCAACAACCGAACCCATAATATGTACACACCACAATTTTGCGATAAATTTTTAGATACGAGTATGCACTGCAAAAGCCAAGAGTGTTCAGTTCAGTTTTAAACTTATTAAAAGGCTTGTGGGGAACCCTTGCTTTAGTTTTGAGATAGCTTGCATCCGATAAAGAGGTTCTCTCTTAAGAGTAAATAGTTTTCGGTGAAATTATTTTGGAATTGTTTTTAAAATCTATATTTTGAAGCATTATTTTAATGTTATCTGTGTTGAGTGTGTGGTGCACAGCATTCAGTGCTTTAGATTGATTTGGATAAGTCGCAACAGTATCTGGACAGTTTCGAGCGTTCAAAAGTGAGTAACAATTGTGCTAGTGGTTTTCCAGTGACATCATCGAATTCGAAATATAGCGAGATTTTTCAACATTTAGATATGTTTACAAGTATTTGCTATGACGGTTAGACAATGATTTTGTTTGAGTGAAGTCCCTAACAAGTAGCATCCAGCTGTTCCATTGAGGACTAGTAGATAAGTAGCTGCACTACTAAATGACTGATAACAATCAAGTACCTATGCAGATCACGTGCAATCACTGACTGGGTTGTCCTCAAACTCCACTGATATAACAGCTTGAGTTAGTTGGCCACTGAATCACGAGAAGCAGCAGAAAAAAGCATCCACTCTAAGGTTAAAGCTGTTCTTTGATTTTTTAGGACTATATACAGACTTGAAAGAGAAATCCTTTTATACACAACGTTTCGTTGTGAAAACTGAAAAACTAGTTGAGGTACCACAGGATTCCCTTTTCAGCCCTTTGCTCTTCTCTTTTTCTCTATGAACAGTGAAAAATCATCGCTGCGAGGTAAGGATCTTTGGAAGCAGGCTGGTCTGAGCTGTCTCTATCGATTTGAACGTTGACTTCACCAGAAACAACTTATTAAGATAACTAGACAGAGTTAAGCTTTATTTTCAATGAGAAGTAATGTTTGCTTATCGTATGTGACTCACACGCAGTTGCAATCAGAGCGTGTACATTTCAATTGTTAAACGGTTTTGTATCCGGAACGGAGAAAGATAAGAAAACATAAAGAGAAAGAAGGAACTCTAGTGATTTGGAGAACTCATACATGAAAAGAGCGCATACCATCCAAAATACACTCACACAAACAATGATTTTAGTTCAATAAAAAACATCTAAATAAAGGGTTCCATTAAGCGATTCATATCTTTAAATGTAAATAAATCAATCTATGAGTAAGATATTATTGATGTTTTTTCATTTGTTTAAAAGTCCCATATATGCCATTATGTACAAAATAACATTTCTTTTAAATATCTACAGCGGCTTCGCTGGATGGCGGGCATTTGGAACGTCGTTTTCCATAACTCTGGCGCATAAGTCAGGCTGAATTTGGTCAATGGCATTGATTATATTGGCTTTCAGGGCAATGGTGGGTTGTGTTTTATTAGCATAGATCTGTGACATAAGAAAACCCCATAAGAAGAAGTCTAAGAGGTCAAGCAAGAGAGCAAGATCTCTGTGGCAAGTTCACATCGCCTTCGCTTTAGATAACCATGTTGTGTTATTGACCGATAGCGCTCGACGTTGATTAGATTGCCCGGCCAACGTCGTTCTCAAGGAAATATGGACTGTTGATGATACTAGTCCAAAATTTACACCAAAACGTGACTTTCTCTGAATACGTTCCAAATTGGTGGATCTCGTGTGAATCGTTATCGTCCCATTCGTCCAGAAATAAGTTTCCATCTGCTGGTCGTGAGCCCAGTCAGCAAACAAACGAGATTGTCTATAGTCATTAACTTTCAGCTCCTGGATCAGTTGAATCTTCTACGGATGTAGATTCAAGTCATGACGGGAAATTCGCCAAGTTGTGGTCTGTAAAAGGAACTGACTGCCTCAGATTCTGGTGCGCAATCTTACTCTTACTGCGGCGATATTTTCGACAGATCTTGCGTTGACCTACGGGTATGGACGGATTGTTCGCTGAACCGATTGACTCGAATTTAACCACCGCGTTACGAATAGGACGATTATCACAACCGTAAAATGAGGGAAGCGTGCGGAATGTTCCTCGAACAGAAGAGACAAATTAGCTTCTTCAATATCACCACAATCACCTGTCAAAGTTTAGAAATTCTTTTGAAGATCATGTACTTATAATCTTCAAAGGTGTCGATCCTTGGAGAGACTCTGCCTAAGACAGGACTGTCTTCTATCCTCAACGGTTCAAGATTTGTTGTAGCGTAGATCAAACCTCCACGCATCCACTGAAACTTGGTCTTCTCTGTAGTCTCGAGCCTGAGAGCTGTGATTCAAAGAAGCTCTTGGCTGTAGCGTAGTTGTCCTTCCGCTCGATATGGTCGTGTCAGTATAGTCGACGTGTCTATCCTCTTCATTGATAGCTAGTGTCCAAATTATTGCGGAGAATTATTTGCAATTTTTGTATTCAGTTTTATTATAATTCGCAGTATTTTTTACGTCTATATATAGGCTAGACTTTCTTTCAACGAATTATTTATATATTTATTGGGATTTAAAGAAAACTATTTTTCATTTAAAAAAGATAATATTATTTTTTCTATTTTGCGTTTCCCTTACAGGTTATCAATAACTGTTAATCATGGGGGATATGTTCCGGAGTGAAGAGATGGTATTATGCCAATTGTTTATGCAACCCGAAGCAGCATACCCGTCGCTTACGGAACTGGGTGAAGTTGGATGCGCTCAATTTCGTGATGTAAGTTAAAAACCAAATTTCTCGAACGCTCATCGAGACAAGTTTTTGAGATTGTAAATTGTGATCTTTAAAACTTGTAAGAATTCATTATCATCTAGGGATCATCATGTAAGTTTTGTTGTGTGAGGATGCTTACATGGGGGCCTTTTGGTCCATCATTCAAGTGGTTGCTCCGAGATATGAGACAGTCTTCTCAGTGTTACTAGTTACGCTTATACTAGTGGCGGAAGTGCCGCTTGTGCATCCACCAATATTGTGTATGATTTTGCTTTCTTTGCGTGTAAATCCTGGGCTTTCTTTACTAATAGTACAAATTGCGCCAGTGGCACCAGCCCGCAGCCTCCGTCGTTGAGTGGCTCACAATAAATTGCAAAAACACCTTGAAGTCTTCATCCCGTCGTTAGGGCTGGATATTCACCTTTTCTGGGGATGACGGCCCACTGTGACACCCAGAGCAACAGTAGGGTTGAAGAGTTCACCAGACATTGCACAACGCTTTCAATTCTACCGGAAAAGGAAAATCTAAACTTGCCTCTTGCTATACGTGCACTTTTAATGCGATCAACGTTACTAATCGCAGTGTGTTGAACTGCCTCAAGCTAGATCGCAAGCGCTCCTGCTACGTAATGAAGCTAAACAGGTCCCATTTAAGCACCATACTAGATGTCATCACAGGACACTCCATCACGGGAGCTACATGGACGAGGAGGTGGAGGAGTATACTATACCTCATATTCTGTGCAGCTGCTATGCACTCCCAATCCGAAGGAAGTTGTATTTAGGCGAATACTTCGACAATTTAGGCGAATTCGCTGAATTGGAAGTCAATCGTATACCCCGATGATGATGAGCTCCTGCTGGGTTTAATGTATAGACTGATTCAATATGTTCCGGTATCACATTGAGCTTGCTAACATAACCTAACTTTGGCATACCTAATGCAAAACCTCGGTCTGTAGTTAGGTTTTTCTAACGCCTCCAAACTATAGAAAGAATAGAAATGCAGCTATTTCAACGTTGGTAACTGCCCACTCATCTAAACCACACTATTGTGTGGGGGTTAAGACACTGGATCAGCTTTCCGCCCATAGAAATCTTTGGTAGCCTAATGGGGTCCTACGGTCTTTTCGAGATTTCATTGGCTGTAATGAGCTTAAGACATAGGCCATTCTAGAAAGTCTCTCAAGAACCCGTTTTCGCAATCAATTTCTCTGTACCGTCTGAAATTGGGTAGATTTCCTCCTTCTTGTTCAACAAGGTCTGTGAAATCTTGACCTCGATTTCGTCCCAAGCGCTCATAATCCATTTGCCATCAATAGACATCTCGTCCAGGTCATCTCTGACTACTTTACTGACAGTACGTGCGGACACTCTAGTGCTTTTTTCTTTCATTTGTTTGGTCGGATGATGGATACTTAGCCTTTCCGCATTTCTGCTGTTGCTAGAGTAAGCTATCTCTTCTCGAGATCGGTTCCTTTTTGTGGCTTTTAGGCTTTTAGGCGACACCAGGCATTGAAATTTGTTGTTGACAAATTGAATTTGTCGTCGGTGATTCTTGTCGATAAATGCCTGCTTGCCTGTGCTATAGGAGGCCACTTTTTTTGTATTAATGATGTGTTGGTCTTTCGTCTGGATGAAGTCTGCGTTCTTTACAAGGTCATCTAGTCCTCTAATTAGCTCAATGACTGCATCTCATCATTTTCTTCTCACGGCAGGTACGAGGAGTTTTTGAACAAAAACAGCCTTGAAGGATCTGTTTGAGGATGTGTCCTTTTTGTGCAATCTTTCAGGTTTTAGCTAATCTTTTTTCTGCATTTACTTTCAGCTAAACGAAGGCGTTAATTTATTCCAACGAAAATTCGTCACCGAAGTTCGTCGTTGCGATGAATTGGAAAGGAAAATCCGCTACATCAAGGGTGAACTTAAAAAGGAGAACATCGTGCTTCCAGAAACTGCAGATGAAATTCCAAAAGCGCCAAACCCGAAAGAAATCATCGACCTGGAAGCTCATTTGGAGAAAACCGAAAACGAAATCCTCGAGTTGGCCCAAAACGAGGTGAACTTACGCTCTAACTATTTGGAACTATCCGAATTGAGCCAAGTCCTGAAAAGTGTCGAATACATTTTCTCAGACGATGATATACATCTTAGTTCGAGTCGTGCACAGATACTTGCCGATGACATAATGAATCAACCCAATGGAAGTTTGTCGTTCATAGCTGGCGTCATAAGGCGCGAGCGTATGTTTAGTTTTGAACGCATGCTGTGGCGTATCTCTCGCGGCAATGTTTTCGTTAAGCATTCCGACTATAGGGTTCTTAAGGATGACTCAGCTGCTGATTATCCAGTGTACAATACTGTTTTTGTTGCGTTCTTCCAAGGTGAACAGTTGAAGAATCGCATAAAGAAGGTTTGCGCTGGGTACCATGCTTCGGTGTATCCCTGCCCGAGTTCGCATGTGGAACGTCAACAAATGGCCGGGGAGGTTCATACCCGGCTGCTGGACTTGACATTGGTCTTGAACCAGACCAAGGACCATCGTCACAGAGTGTTGGTTACAGTTTCCAGGAATTTGCCCTCGTGGATCATTATGGTGAAGAAAATGAAGGCGATCTACCACACGCTGAATTTGTTCAATCTTGACGTATCGAAGAAATGCCTCATTGGTGAGTGCTGGGTCCCAGCACAGGACTTGTCAGTTGTCAAGAGTATATTGTCCGATGGATCGGCGTCGGTTGGGAGCTCAATTCCTTCGTTTATGAACATCATACACACCAATAACGCTCCGCCCACATACAATCGGACGAATAAGTTCACCCGGGGCTTCCAGAACCTCATCGATGCCTATGGCATTGCTTCGTACCGTGAAGCCAACCCAGGCTTGCATACGATCATTACGTTTCCATTCCTGTTCGCTGTGATGTTTGGCGACATGGGTCATGGTTTGATCATGTTCTTATTCGGGGCATGGATGTGCCTATGGGAGGGAAGTTTAAGCAAGAAACGAGGTGGGGAAATCTGGAACATATTCTTCGGTGGGCGATACATCATTCTGCTCATGGGACTCTTTTCCATGTTCACTGGGTTCATATACAACGACATGTTCTCAAGGTCCTTGAACATATTTGGTTCCAAATGGCATGTCAACTACGATAAGTCAACAGTCCTTGGCAACAAGTTTCTGCAGTTGGATCCAAAATATGATACTGAGGGGACATATCCAATGGGCTTGGACCCCATCTGGCAGTTGGCCGAGAATAAGATAATTTTCCTAAACTCCTTCAAGATGAAGTTATCCATCATATTTGGCGTCACGCACATGTTATTTGGCGTCTGCATGAGTGTTGTCAACTTTTGTCACTTTCGAAAGTTTTTCCGCATCTCAATGGAGTTCCTGCCACAAGTGCTGTTCTTGCTACTCCTGTTCGGACACATGGTGTTCCTGATGTTCTTCAAATGGATAAAATACTCGGCCAAAGCGGATTATAAGGAGTCGCCACAATGTGCACCATCTGTGCTCATCATGTTCATCAACATGATGCTGTTTAAGGCGCCGACCCCATCGAAGGACTGTGATGATTATATGTTCAGCTCCCAGGACTTACTCCAGATACAAAATGTCTTTATAAGTCTTGCCTGCATTCCATGGATGTTGTTGGCCAAACCACTTTACCTTATGAAGACCAGAGGTAGGCAAGGTTATGTGGTGAGTAAATTGTTTGCTTTTGATTGCCAAGCAAGATTCTAGACGTCATTTTCAGTTCCGTCTACATGGGCAAGAGGAAGAAACAGAAGAAACCGAGGATACAGTATCAACTACTTCTGTAAGTCATGGCCTTTCATCTTATTTCATAGTTAAGGTTGATCCTCATTTAAGGTCCGTCAAAATGGTGAACAGCAAACCGACAATATACCTCCAAGTCCGACGGTAAGACATGGTGGTGATGGCAATGATGCTCATATCATCAAGGACGAGCCTATGAGTGAGATCTTCATTCACCAAGCGATTCATACGATTGAGTATGTCCTAAGTACAATCTCCCATACAGCTTCCTACTTGCGCTTATGGGCCCTGTCCCTGGCTCACGCTCGTGAGTTCCTGTTGAGTCTTACCTCACAAAATGCAGACATGAGCTAGGTTTTCTTTTTATTTTCAGAACTATCCGAAGTACTCTGGAATATGGTTATGAGAGTTGGCTTTGGGCTTCCTAACTTCTATCCAATAATTTTGTTTTTCACGTTTGCTGCATGGGCACTATTTACCGTGGCAATTCTGGTCATGATGGAAGGTTTGTCTGCCTTCTTGCATACCTTGCGGTTGCATTGGTAAGGAACTGAGCTTGACTCCTTTTTTGATTTATTAACAGTTCTTTCTCTCTAGGGTTGAATTCATGAGCAAATTCTATGAAGGCTTGGGATATGCGTTCGAACCATTCTGCTTCAAAAATATTCTCGAGGAAGAGGAAGTTGATTAGTGAGATTTGTAAATGTTGGTAGTCCTTATTGTGTGGCGACAGATGCTCATATTGTTCTATTATCAACAATAAAGTATAGAGAGCTTTTCTAAATTGGCTTGTGTTTTAGTTGCTGTCGCGCTTCTTAGTCTCCGAAAGTGTTGCACGTGATAGTTTTCTTAGGAACTATACTTCTTGACTTCGCTTACTTTTGTCAGAGTTTTTTGTTTTGTTTTTATGTTTTGATGATCAAAGAGGTTAGGGTTTTGGGGCTTTTCAACATATGTGGGTTTAAGACGAATTTCATCGGTGCATACATCCTCATTCATTTCCAAAAGCCTGTTGTTCTGCAACTTAGCAAAAGATAGGTAGTAGATGGGGTGATTTACTTAGAGGTATTTTTTTCTCTATAAATTTTTTGACAGACAGTATACATATTATGTTATTTTGTCAACAAATTTTTATTCAATATTGTTTGGCATTTTATTATAAGAAGACTTATATCGACACAATGTATACAAATTACTCAGCTGTATCACGAAAACCAGTATTCAACTCCAGCACTTAGGAAAGAAAGCGGTAGCAGAGTTGTAGCGCGACCCATGCCGTTCTTAACAGTTTTGCTTAGTCGTATTCAAAAACCTGGCATATTTCACTTTAAAGTTTTGGTCGTAAAGCATACAAGGTTCTACTCCTGGAATAAATAAAAAAAAATCCCAAATTCCACTCGAATTGCTCAAAAACGTCATCAAAAAGTGGAACTTCAGAATGGAACATATTAACCTTGGTATAAGTAACTTTTGAAGACAATAATCTTTAATAAATAAATGTCAAGAATATATTTTTTGTTTATTAATAAAAATAACCCAATGCTATTGAAATGTTTAACTTTTTTACTTTTTAAAAAAGTACCTCTAAATGAATCACATAATTTGCAACTCCCTGGATATAACTTACTGCTTATGTCCTACATCCTACGTGTCATCGTTGGCGGCAATGTACATAATTTGGCTCTCCTCATTTCTTTTCCCAGTTTCTATGCTTCCTCTTCGATTGTTCAGTACCATGTACTCCTAAGACCGCCATCTGAGTAAGCAGGTTTTATTGCATCGCCGTGATTAGCTGTGCCCTTGTTACCCTTTGGGATAGCTAGACCAATTCATTGCCTTTTTTGAAGTTGTATTCATACATACATTCTTCCGAACCCCACTTTTGATTTCGAAATCCTCAGGCAGCCTTACTCTGTGGAATACCTCGCTAAATAAACTCCCATCTCACATTATCAAACGCATTTTCGAAATCGATGAGCAGTCCGTGAAGTGGCGACTGATATTCAACAAACTGCTGGAGGGTGATCGGCTGGGTGTTGATGTCCTCAGCACAGGATATACAAAGGGGATCCTCAGCATCGAGTGTATGTCACACTTTTATTCTTTAATTGTTTCTAGGATCTTAACCACGCAGATACCTCTCCTCTTTCGCACTGCATTAGGCTGCCTTCCTTCGTGAACTTACTTCCTTTCATCTATTCATTCCTCTCGCTTTTCCAGGTTCTCCCAGCAGTAGGAGAGGAGTAGCTTAAACGCTGTCCGATATGAGCACCGAACTAGGTGTTAGTTAAGCTTCGGCGACCTATCATCTGTTTGGTGGTTCTATAAACGCTTCTTCTGCTTCATCGCATTGATTGTAACTGTCACTGCTGCATGCTAAACTGCCCTTCTCTCATCTTCATTCAATATAGAGACTCTAACTCAGATATTGGTGCAAGTTTATACGACCCAGTTGAGGACTTTAATCTTGAAAAATGAATGCTAAGCATACTTTTAGGCTATTGTATCTTACGATTAAAACAGTCTGCACATCTATAACACCCCACACTGACAAAGTATGGGCTCAGCATACTCTTAAGTCTCTAGTGTTCCGATAATACATATGTATACTTAAGCTTCTTGAGGATTAGTTAGAAATTGTTTTTCGACGTTGGTTTTTCGCTGATAAGATAAAGAAATAAACAAAACCATTCGAGCTGAATTTTACAGAAAATGTTGTATCTGAAAGCTAATTTGTGAAAAACTTTGTGGTAGTATTGAACGCACCTGTTGAATGAATCTAAGTAGGGTGTTTCATATTCAAATAGGGGAGAACGGGGACACCAAAAGGGTTCCGCGCTAAGTTACTAACCACAATATCAAATGTAGAATTGTGCGTAGTAGTAAAGGTACTAACTCAATAGACTCCCGATCTCTGAAAATTCTCTGTTTGAATCACGTCGACTTTCAACCATTTGTGGTCATGAACACGCTGCTTCCAGTTGTGTAAAACTAGATTCCTTTTTACTAGAGAATTGTTGTCCATTCGCTCAATTTAGCCAAGGGAATATATTTATATGGGACCTAATATCTAACGAAGTATCTTGCGCTCCAAGGTGCCCAATATTTTATTTCGGCACGCCAAAGAAAGCTAGAGTTATCCTTCGCCGGATCCGGACAAATGTGGCATTTATGGGCTTTGTACCAATTCGTGTTATGAATCCCTGGACAGGAGGATCTTCCAATAATGTGAGTATCGTCATCCAACAGTCGGAAACCGTTGTTTGCTGATGAAAAACAACTTTGAGACTACGTTACTGTGATATTACCTTCAATCTAGCTAAACTTTAAGTAGATCCCACCAGTCAAGCATGTGGAGCTCCTAGATGTATACAGACCATTGGGATAGAACAAAACGATGTATGTAAAAAAAAAAGGTGGTACTAGTGAGCAGCCGTTAGGTGAGTAAGAGCCTAAAAACAAACCGTGAGCTTATGTAGGTTAAGTAATTGTAGCCTTGTCCAGAGTAATATACCGAAAGACTCAGGCAAGTCAGAGGAATACTATTGCGCAGTGTCAGATGCCAAAATTCAGAATTCTATCATTGATAGATCCATAGGTGCCTTTTGACAAAAGGTCACTTCTCACTTAGGGCAACAATTTCAAGTCCATTGAGCCCAATCTTTTAAGTCTGGAAAACGCTGTAAAAGAAAAGTCTGCTATCAGAATCACCCAGATAGTGATATGAATCTCTCCGAGAATAAATGACTGCCAAGAGTCAGAACAATCACACAATAGTTGACGAATAGGTTCAACTTCTTCTTCGTTCCTGCAACTTCTGCAATAGTCATTATGCAGCACACTGAGTTGCTTCGCGTGAAGACCAATGACACATCAGAAACGACCCGTGAGTTATAACGACTAGGATTAACCAGAGCTGATGATCTCTTCTTCCTCAAGGCCGGCCATAGCGCCCTGGCCTTTAAGTAAGTCACCAGATGAACCCAGAATTTGTTTGCTCAACAGATGGCCTTGTCTTTTAACTTTCTCCGTAAGGAACTGATTGAAAGTGGAACCAATCTTGGAAAGAAAGATGGAGTTATTGACTCATAACGATTGTTCCCATGGAACTGAAAAGTCAAGACCTGAAGACGGGAGGTTCAATAAAGAACGAAGAGTTTGTAATGTAAAGCTGCAATCTTGAATAGTAACATAGTGCACACTTCATTAAGCGGCACAGTGAAGCAATAAGTCATTTTAACAATCAGTCATAAAGTCAAAGCTTCCTTTCAATCATCTACGACTTTAATCCCCAAGAACATAGTGATAAATTGTTGGCATTTGCTTTAGTAATTGATTGTTGCTATACATATGTGTTCTGTGCTACTTTGTGTCTCTTGCGTTTGTTGTAAAGTTCTACTTTGGCAATATTTTTTTGAAGAAAAACAGTAATGATTCTTAAAATTTGCTTATAACTTCCTCCAGGTCTTTTTTCGTCGACTCTCCTAGATTGCCAGAGACGACTTTGCCTGTGGCACAGAACATGTTCATACCTAGAGCCAGGTGCAAGTGGTAAACTGTTTCTGTGGTAGCTGCGATAGTGACTGCGTGAAGTCCAACGCCGGAGTTTATCGCCACAACTCTAACAATATCCTCACAGTTTCTGTTCATAAATTCTTGTAGTTCATGCCAGTTGTAAATATGTTACCTGGCCCATATCTGACATGATGGGTCTAAGTTACGCAGCCCTGATGCCTTTGAGGACTCTTAGTAAAATGTTTACCTCCTCCCTGGCACTCAGAGGAGACTGACGGTAAGTCGGTTCGGCGACCTAGTTATGTGCCTTTCTATAGTTGCTGCATGTCGTGGCAGATTATATAGCCTTGGTAGTAGCCTGAGTATGAGGTTAAGGGATGTGGTGTTAAGCCTTAGTAGACATGCCCATAATCTACATGGATCCACTTAGAAGACGCTGTACGAATCCGGTAGCAGGTATGAAGTTAAAATACTCATATTCATGAACTTTATTGAGAGATATCCTTGATCAATTTGAGCGAAAGATTCGTCGCAAGAAATTCGGTCCTGGAGGAGAAGATGGCTTGCGTTGGCTAGGGGATGTAGAGCGAAACACTTTGGCTTTCAGGGTTTTCCAATCTAGCCCGGATAGAGGTCCTTTTCGCCGTAGTTGACATTCAAAACAAGTCAAAGAGACCTACACCAACTTAGAGGGCGCAACTGGAGGTAATTAGCTAAAGATCGAGCTAAATGGAGAGAGTCTGAAGTTCACTTTGAAGTATAGCGCCATCTATGTATCTTCGCTTGTCATTTTTTGGACGTTTGTGACCATTCATTGTGTATTGTCCTTTTTGTGACAGTAGAAGAGTAAATCGAACAAAAGGATGTCAGTTGTTTAGAGTCTTCAACGCGTTGCTCATTGATCGATGCTCGAACGAGACTTAAAACTCATTGCTCAACCACACCGAGAGCACAGTTGAACCACAAAAGTTGTTCAACTAGATTTATGAGCTGATTCAACAGTTACAATACCTTCAACATGAACAAATTAATTTTTTAGTCGAATCGGCGTTTCTTAACTCGAACAACCTGAGTTTGTGCAATAATGTAAAAAGTTGAGTTGAATGAAAATTTGAACTTAATTGAATGTATCTACCACTATTGTAAGGGAAAGGCTGATAGGGAATACGTTTTGACAGAATTTCTCAAAATCTCACTAAATAGAGGCTTACAACTCTCTATCAAAGTTGTAAACTTGTAAATCAAAGAAAAATAAAATTGGGTCACATGCAAACCAATTAAAAAGTCAATTTCCTCGTGATACAGTCGAAGCGCTAAATACGTCAAGCAATACCCATAGCAAGTGAGAGATAAGATAACCAACAGAACAGAACAGAAAAAATAGATAAAAGGTTAGCTTTTCAAAAGCAATTCAAACAAATTGTTGATAAAGATTAACAAAATCCATGGCAAAAGACAAGTAATACATGACTTTCCGCTTAAAGTAAAAATGCGTAGCGACCAGTAACGTCTAGCAGTCTTTCAAGTGCGGTACCATCGAATTAGAAACCTTTCACGAGGAACTGGATACCTCAGGGTTGTAACGCGTTTACCTATACTTCCATAAAAATTGTAATTGTTTTTTTTTTGTCTTTTCAACTAATCATTGTGAAATTTTATAAATTTGTTTAATGATTCCTTTTGCAGGACATAAACTAGATCCTCATCATGGGGGACATGTTCCGGAGTGAACAAATGGCCCTATGCCAGTTGTTCATACAGCCAGAGGCAGCGTACACCTCGGTCTCGGAATTGGGCGAAGCTGGGTGTGT
This sequence comes from Chalcosyrphus nemorum, assembly GCA_949716465.1. Taxonomy (NCBI): domain Eukaryota; kingdom Metazoa; phylum Arthropoda; class Insecta; order Diptera; family Syrphidae; genus Chalcosyrphus; species Chalcosyrphus nemorum. The sequence goes on along the minus strand of OX454333.1, from coordinate 39,617,835 downwards.
TCAATTTCGTGATGTAAGTTTTTACGGTTTTAATATTTTTTATTTGAATTTTTCGGGAAGATAAATTTACGCAAAGAAAAGTGTTGTATAATGAAATTTATTTTTATTTATGCAAACAAAGTTATTTTTATCAAAAAATAAGTGAAAAAAGAGATAAGTCGTCAGTTTAAAATTTCGTCGTCTTCAGCTTATCTATATTTCAAGAGCTTTTGTGTTAAACACATGACACTGGCTGCCTAAATTTAACTTGTGGGAGTACTTTTTGTTAAGACTGAGTTTTTTTTAGGCATGGGACTACCTTGTTAGACATGTGACCAGGTTTTCGAGTTTTACAGTATCGCCTTTTTGATTTTATCAAAATCTCTGCCGAAGTATTTGACATGTAAAATCAAGTCTTAAATTAGATTTAGAAAACTTCTGACAAGAGAGTAGTGCAAATAATTAGGGACGGAGTCACGAGCTACGGCAACCCGCTTTCAGTTGTGCTGCGTGTCGTAAGCAGATTGAGCAAAAGTGAGACCAAGAATCATGTGATCTGTCTCATGTATTATAATGCAAAGATTACTCTGTTTGTTTGTTACGCTTTCACGGCTAAACTGCTGGACGTATTTTCATAAGATTTGGTACCAGGATATCTTAAAGAATAGGGAAGGATATAGGCTACCTAAACAAACAATACAATCCCTATAAATAGACGAGGAGAAGATCAATACTTGTCAAACTTTGTTACTTGTGGTGTGAATGGAATAATAAGAAACATACGTGCACCACAATATGCACAGATAAATATGTGCTATTGCAAGTTTACTTACTCATCAAAAGTACTAATTCTTGGCGCAGGGCACGGTACGATAGGATGATTGGAGCATACACCTGGCTTTTGATAAGTCTCAATAGTGCACCTAATTTCAGTTTCCACTGAGCTATACTCCTGTATATACATCGTTTTGGGAAGTTTAGAACATACTAACCTTTTAGTCTCTTATCCACAGTTCTTCTCTGAAATTGATTCTTCGTGTCCAAGTTAGCAGAAATCTGTTTCATCCTCTGGGGTTGTACTCAGTGACCCCCCAAGACCTCCATTATTCTGGTAGCTAATGTGAAACATTGACACAGTATGTATTTGATGTGCCAACGTCTCGATTTCCTTCAGGCATAGATCTGCCGAACCATTTTCTTAAGGTAAAACCTGAAATTTTCATAATGCGGGGCAGAGAATTCCATAGTTAACCTCTCCTTTGACAGGAAGTCTACCTTTTCCCTAGGTGCTTTCTTACAAAGAACAATGTCACCTCATTTCGAGATAAGCACTCATTGAGTTTAGGAACACATTCCATTGCCAGGGAATGTTTCCCTCATGCGTGTAATCACTGATTGATTCTCCAGTGCTACTACCAAGGATTTGCCCTTGACATGATAGAGGCTGGTGTACATATTTCCCCAGACTAAATGGCAGGCTAGAACTAGTTGTTCTTAAAAGATACCTGCTCCCGCTCTGCCACCATTATAAACTCTTCCTCAAAGATGATTATGTTAGCAATCTTCTTTGCCAGGACACACGATGAGGTAACACGCACTCTCTTTATTCCATCCAAGAGCATATTCAACTTCTTAATCTCTTTTTCACGGTATCCAGGATACTGACCTAAGCAGGTGTGAGCTTTAGGTGTAGTAGTCGTTTCTTACCGGTCCCTGGAATGTGTTCTGCCGTTTTTGTTTGTTCGCCAGGGAGTCGACCCTACATTTGTATCTGACAAGTTCCTTTAGCTTAGATTCTACAGTGTCCGGTTGTGATACCATTGTTAGTACTCCGCAATATGACTCCTGTCCGACAATCGTTAGTCTGCCTGTAAATTTCACTTGAACCCATTATGTCCTATGGTTCAAGGTATGGAGATCTAGTCTTAACGATGTGGTTGATGCAATCACATACGAGCTTTGACCCTACCATGAAGGAATAAGGGTTCTTTGGCTGCCTGAAAAGATGTAGTTACAGGCATTCTAGAACACAGAGTTCTATTACGTGGACTTCTTTTTGGAAAGCGGTGGATGATTAATCGTTGTCACACACTCGATCAAAACCAGAGCCCCAGTATTACCATTTCCTAGCTTGGAGCCCTCTGCCTGTCAGATTTGCTATCTAGTCAAAGTTTAACCACCATAAACTGTGCGTTTTATTTGAATTGGGTCGTTCAATAAGGTCCACTGCCTTTTGACTTAATGAGACCGTCACCAAACTAATCACATGAATCCATCAAAATAACTAAATTAAAGTGTAATTCTTAAATTACCCTAGGTTTTTCCAACAGACTCACACTGAGTGATAGATTGAGTTCAGAAACCAAGGTCAGAGGATCAATCAATGACTTAAGTCAAAACTAATATTTTTTTCTTATTAATAAATAATTGAATATCTGCGAAATGAAAATGACAGATTGATGGTGATCCGTCAAAGCTAAATTTACCTGTGTAAACTGATTGCAATAGTTTATCACCAGTGACTAATCAGTCATAGAGCGCGCCATCTTGAAGAATAGACTATCAGCTTATAGCTAAGTCAAATATAGACATATGAACACAAATCAATTCTTCTCCCATGAGATAGCAAGAGTCACAATGAACTAGTTTTCATTCACAAGTTAAGCCGCTTAAATGGTCATGGTATGACAGATATGAAGTATGATTCAACAAGATGTTTGTTTCTTAATCAATAGAAAAATCCAACCTTTTTGGAAAAAATGGTAATATTTGTCTTTTAGTCTAAAGTACAAACTCTGAGATTAATAATGAAATACAAAATCTGCCAAATGACTGCACGCATTTGCATACAAATGGTCATTCTTTAGGTGAAAGTTTTCATCACGTTTTCACATAATTGCAGCTTTTTTTTTGCGAAGAACAGCTCTGATATATTCTTTTAGTGCTTGAATCGTTGGTCGCGTATTGATGCTCCGATAACTTCCATAGAAAATTGTCTTAAAAGTATTGTCCAAGAGACCACAAGTCCTAGGTGTCAAAAGTTGTAAACTTTCTCGACTGATTGTCATGTCATATTGAGTGAAGCGTGAGTGTTAATAGGGCTTAGAGCTTTATGTTCTCTTGTGTCTATTTTAAGCTATATTTTTTGAGCTTCCTCCACTTTCCAATATTGAGCACATTGCTTATAACCAAGAAAAACATTATTGGTAAGAGAATGCAGCCTTGTGGAACTCCACTTTGAAATAGGAATTTCCCACGTTCTCCGCTATTCTCAGAATCGTCTTGCTTGTCAATTATTCGCACCTTAAGGTAAAATGCAAGGAGGACAAATAATTGTATATCATGGCTTTTCCAAATATGCTTATCCAACGATAGTCCGACTTTTCTTCCTATGCCTCGACAGATCGGTGTAGCTCTGCAAGTTTTGTGAACAGTATGCTTCTTCCAGATGCGTTTAGGTCTTTTGCCCTGCGTAGAAAGCTGCGAATCATTCAAAGATGACACTGAGAAGCGCACTCTAATAATAGTGATAGTCTTTGTAACACTGCCGTCAAGCATTCCAGGGCCTCCTAGTCATCTCCTCATGGTCGCTTCTGTCTTCGTTATTCAGTCATGAACTGTTTCTTTATTCTTTCAAAGCATCTATCTGGAAAGTAGCTATAGCTAGCTCTGTCAACTGGAACAGATTTCTTCCTCTTTTCGAGGTCATGCTAGGTTGGTCATGCTCCCCATTTCAGAACCATATCTTCTTCCGCAATTGCATACACATTTAGCTCTCCGTAGGCCTTAGATCCCGTTTTACTCGAATCCTTTTAATTTTCCAATCTATTTCCAGTTAAATGAAGGTGTCAACTTATTCCAACGTAAATTCGTCACCGAAGTTCGTCGTTGCGATGAATTGGAAAGAAAAATCCGCTACATTGAGACAGAGCTCAAGAAGGACGGTATTATTATTCCCGAGATCATTGACGACATTCCAAGGGCTCCGAATCCAAGAGAAATCATCGATCTGGAAGCTCATTTGGAGAAAACCGAAAATGAAATCCTCGAGTTGGCTCAAAACGAGGTGAACTTGAAGTCCAACTACTTAGAGTTGACCGAACTGCGTCAGGTGTTGGAGAATACCGAAGGTTTCTTCTCAGACCAAGAGGTTATGAATCTGGATTCAACCCGTTCGGCAAAAGGAGATGATGATCCAGCGGCAAATCAGAATCGCGGACGTTTGGCTTTCGTTGCTGGCGTTATAAATCGCGAACGTGTGTTCTCCTTTGAACGCATGCTGTGGCGTATTTCACGTGGTAATGTTTTCCTAAAACGTTCAGACTTGGACGAGGCTCTGAAGGATCCAACTACGGGTTATCCTGTTTATAAGACCGTGTTCGTGGCCTTCTTCCAAGGTGAACAGTTGAAGAATCGCATTAAGAAAGTCTGCACTGGCTTCCATGCTTCGATGTATCCGTGTCCAAGCTCGCACACGGAACGTAATGAGATGGTAAAGGGCGTGCGTACCCGTTTGGAGGATTTGAAATTGGTCCTCAGTCAGACCGAGGATCATCGCAGCAGGGTGTTGGCTACAGTTTCAAAGAACTTGCCCACCTGGACGATTATGGTGAAGAAAATGAAGGCGATCTACCATACTCTGAACTTGTTCAACATGGATGTCTCTAAGAAGTGTCTGATAGGTGAGTGTTGGGTACCGACACAGGATCTGTCCGTCGTTCAGAATGCACTGGCTGATGGATCAGCCGAGGTAGGCAGCACGATTCCATCGTTCATGAACGTCATTAACACTAACGATACTCCGCCGACATACAATCGCACGAACAAGTTTACTCGGGGCTTCCAGAACCTCATCGATGCCTATGGTATTGCCTCATACCGTGAAGCCAATCCGGCTCTGTATACGATCATTACTTTCCCATTTCTGTTCGCCGTGATGTTCGGCGATGTGGGCCACGGGCTGATTATGTTCCTGTTTGGCGCATGGATGTGCATCTGGGAGGGTAGCTTGGGCAGGAAACGCGGTGGTGAGATCTGGAACATCTTCTTTGGTGGGCGGTACATCATTCTGCTTATGGGTGTCTTCTCCTTGTACACTGGGTTCATATACAACGATGTGTTCTCCAAAGCGATGAATGTATTTGGTTCCACGTGGAGAATCAACTACGACAAGTCGACAGTACAGAGTAATGCTCACCTACAACTGAATCCTGATTATGCTTACGATGGCGTCTATCCAATGGGCTTGGATCCCATCTGGGCGTTGGGTGAGAATAAGATTATATTCCTGAACTCGTACAAGATGAAGCTGTCAATTATCTTTGGCGTGGCTCACATGTTGTTCGGTGTCCTGATGAGTGTGGTGAATTACAATCATTTCCGGAAACGCCTCAGCATCTTGATGGAGTTCCTGCCACAAGTGTTGTTCTTGCTGCTTCTGTTCGGATACATGGTGTTCATGATGTTCTTCAAATGGGTAAAGTACACTGCCAAGACAGATGTGCAAGCGGAGACGCCTGGCTGTGCGCCGTCTGTACTCATCATGTTCATCAACATGATGCTGTTCAAATCAACGCCGCCCTTGGAGGGTTGCAAGGAGTACATGTTCGAATCACAACACACCATTGAGATGGTATTTGTCCTCGTGGCTCTAGTGTGCATTCCATGGATGCTACTGACCAAACCTTTCTACATTATGTGCACCCGAAAGAATAAGGGTCATGTGAGTGTCTATTTGTCTGCATCTGAAGTTAGGTCTTATGAAAGTCTGTATCCCTCTTGCAGGTAATTGAGAATGGAAGTGTCAATCAGAGCCTGGACTTTACGCAAGAAACGGAGAGTACATTCCCAGCTCCTGCTGAAGGTCATGGTGGTGGTGCTCATAGTATGGAGGACGAGCCGATGAGTGAAATTTTCATCCATCAGGCTATCCACACTATTGAATATGTTCTGAGTACGATTTCGCATACAGCCTCGTACTTGCGTTTGTGGGCTCTGTCCCTGGCTCATGCTCGTAAGTTTTTCAAACATAAATTCGCTCCTCTAAAGGGTTTTTAAGTTTATCCTTTGATTGACAGAACTGTCTGAAGTATTGTGGAACATGATTTTGACTATGGGCTTTGGATCCTCATACACTGGAGCAATAGTTCTGTTCTTCATCTTTGCTGTATGGGCAGTCTTCACGCTGGCTATTTTGGTCATGATGGAAGGTTTGTCTGCCTTCTTGCACACCCTGCGGTTGCATTGGTAAGTTGGAAGTTATCTCCTTGTTTTGGATCACATCTAATGGATGCTCTTGTCTTCTTTAGGGTCGAGTTCATGAGCAAATTCTATGAAGGCTTGGGCTATGCATTCGAGCCGTTCAGCTTCAAGGTGATTCTTGAAGGAGAAGAGGAGGAATAAAGTTATTCAATAAAGAAAAAGTACAAGCGGATTGTTATAAGAGTTTCCTAGTCCGCTGGTTTCAAAAATAAAAGTTGAAGAGTATTTTAAAAGGACGTTTGTTTTTGTAAGGAGCAGCCAATGAAAGGCTAAGGACTAGCTTCTTGCAACTATATGCGAGGTGCGAATTGAAGGGGACCCTGAGTCCCCCTGAGTTTTATTGGGAATTTAAATTGTAGAAGAGGCTTTGTCTTAAGCTAGCCTTGGTTGTTTACGAAACTGCATTTGTATTACTACATATTCAATTCTGTGTGATCGGCGAGAGAAAGGATCGTTATACGACATTTCATGTTGTATCTAGCAAACATATTGGCTATTCCGAAGGTTCTCCGGAAGACAGTGACCGAAATTTGGCTCTTTTGGTTGCTATTTCCCCCAAGAGAGCAGAAGATACTATCCTCCAGACTTCTTAAGCTTGCTGGAGGCAAATCCAAAGATGAGATTTCAAATCAGTCATGATGCATTGGCTATAAACCACGATAGCCAGACTCTTGTATAGAGAATGTGTGGTAACCATACATAAAGGACCCGTTAAAGGCAGTGTAGATATCACCCAGTATTGTCGTCACGGGTGCGTCGAGTGCCGCCCCCAATGCAGCACTTGTAATGTGTCTCGACCTAATGCCACTCAATTTACAAATACAACTAAAGGCAGAAAGATGAGCGTTCCTGCTCACAGATATAGGTATGTTCAAGACACTCAATATACGTCGCGTCTGCATAAGATTGTACAGAGCTCCCTGCTTTTGTCTTCATCGTCTTCTAAGATACTAGTAGCTCGATCAACATAAATATTCGGTGCTATAAATACGCCTGCACACTTCAAATGCTCGGGACTGTCGTCTGCTATTACTTTGTGCTCTAGCCTTCGAGGCTAAGTATGAATGAACAGATTTCCGCCTCCTTGCCTTCCGGTCCCGCCACGTGACTTACGAGATGAATCTATACTTTGGCAAAATCCGGTCACAGGCAAGAGCTGTCCAAATCTATTGAGGTATTTCCTATATTCGCCGTGCTCGAAGAGGAATAATGTTTAGATGAAAGTTACAGTTCCCCCTCAGCCTCTTTGTCCATGATTCTATGTTGGGGATGAACTGGTGGATCCATCAGCTTTTTGTAGAGGTGTCCCACCTGGTTTGCCACAGTGTCGCAACGAGTTGATCGTTTTGGACAGCAGCAACCTTTGTCTGGTAGAAGTCTGGAGCATTCAGAAGAGTGTATCTGTACCAGCAATGCCTTCTTACTTTCTTGAAGCTTGAACTTTTCTCGAGAATGACTCCAAGGTATTTAAGCAATTCTCTGGAATCTAATTGTCTAATTTGGAACTTGAAAGCTCGCACACTCTACAGTCTTGGGAGCGATTACAAGCATTAGGATAGTCTTGTGGGCAGCTGGATCCAGCGATGGTATTATAGGTGGAGTAGCAACAAAGTTTCATAGCGCCACCAAACATTGACCCAATTTGCGATAAAGACGATATGAATGGGTGAGGCTGGAAACATACCAGGTGTTCTGCGTAGATTGGAAACTTAAACGTGCACCGGATTTTGGCAACGAAAAGCGATGTAATGTGACTTCTTCAATACCTATAGTAGTGTTTTAGCCTGCGTAGACATGAAGCTATACGTAGACGATGTTGGCATCATCGGAACATCCCGAGAAACCATTGTAGCAGTGTTTAAAGCAATTTAAGGGCAAGTGAAACGAATGGAGGAGAATACACAATCACGTACTTCACTGCCTCGGTCAGGTTCGACACAAACGACTTCAGTACCAAGACAAATCTATCGTGAATCTCAAAAAGCTTGGCCGCAGAAGATGGAATCTGAAACAATCTCTACAAGTCGATACGAAGCCCTTTTAAATGGGGCGTTGCCTTTGAATCTGTCTCCATATGAGAATCGGTTTGTAATACATACACCGTACATACATATGTACTAACGGCTGATATATTTTTAATCATATACCACGCACCTATCACAAAACCACATTTCAAAAGACCGCATTAGATAAACGAAACGAAATTTACTTACTACTCGCTTGATTCGATTTTAAAACTTTGCCTCACATTCATTACCATGAGTGTTATCTTCCAAGTTAGGTCATAAGCATATACTAATCGAAACTATGAGTTCCAACGAGTGGTACGGTGTCGTAAAAGATCGGGGTATTTACGATATACACGTCATAGATTCTAATCACAATAGAACCTACAAGGAGCTTTGCCAAGCCATATCAACCAAGGATCTATCTACAGTTTGTATTCCAATGATTGTGATGAAAACGACTCACTAAATTTATTTTGCAGTTTGTAGAACTAATTGAATCAGTGCAGCCAACGTATACGATGGTAAATCAACCGATTTTTATCTGTGACATTGAGTGCTGCTACACAAATTGTATCGCCGTGAATCTATGCCATTTTGCGGTGTTTAACGACTGCAAGGAGATCCTAAAGGAGCTACTCAAACATGGAGGAGATCTGAGCAAAAAGACAACTGGTATGGCTGAAAAGTATATGTATGTACATATGGTCGATTGAATTTTCCAAACAATTCTTCAGAAATCACCCTAACTCAGGGCCAGAGAAATTTCACGGAGAAGGACTCGCTGATAGACCTTATCATACGACACTTTGACGATCCGATTAAGTACTTTCAAGAGCTCTTCGATGGATACATTGAGACCACCGATCTTGGGAGTACATACGAGTTCAAATTTGGTTTGTCCCTTTCGAAATATTACAGCGCACTATTAAAGGTCCTTCTTTGCAGATTTTTCAATCTTATATCCGTCGGCTGGTATGGAGAAGCATAAGCTGGAAAGTGAACGTCAGATGTGCGTTTTGAATGAAATTGTCAACTCATCCTATGATGTCCACAGTGAGGAGTGTGGCTTGCTACAACATCCATTGATAGGTATGTTACTATAACATTCCATGGCCATGACATATAAACGAGATATCGATTCTGTAGAGGCTTACCTGACGTGCAAATGGGTCCATTATCGAAGATTTTTCTACATCCTGGTGGCCATACATGCATTATTTGTTTCATGCCTGTCAACAACTGCGATACTGATTGTGGGGAATTTCCAAAAACTCTCCGAGCTGGACAACACTACAGCAGAGTTCGATGGTTCTGATGAAGATACAATATCTATGGTTCTAGATGTAATCAAAGCCTTAAACTGTGTGCACTTGCTGCTGGGATTTTTACTATTTGGTCAAGCGTTAATACAGGTGAGCAATTTAAGTGGGAAATATTCCATTTTTAGTGAGAAGTTAGTCCTCTTTTCTCGTGTGAAGTTATTTTCCATTAAAAGTGAGAAAAAATCTCACCCATATGCGGGAAATAATCACTATAAATTAAACTTAATTACTTACTTACCTAGAAGGCGCCACAGTCCGGGGGGGGGAATAGGCCGCTCCAGTCAGCTCGGATATGAGCCAGCTGCCTCCACTTGTTGGCGCCAATACCAAAAGGTTGTCATCTACCACGCCGTCCATCCGGGGTGGATTCGAAGGCGTTCTTTGCTGAAATGTTGGACTCCATTCGGTCATTAGTTGTATGTGAACTCGTCGGCCAAGTAGATATCCTTGTATACGCCGTTCGGCACTGTATCTTCGGATGGAACCAGAGATACCTCGAATACTTTTTTCTCAAAATAACCAAGGGCTTCCTCAACTGATCCTACACTCGGACTGGGATAATTAGTGTTCCCTTAGTTTTTACTCATTTGTCTCCTTAGGCCATAGAAACATCTCCACTGGTATCATTGGCGGAGCTCACAGTCTCAGTCTTTTACTAGTTCGAAATTATATTTGTCTATTATGGCATTCTGTCCAAGACAACGATGTTCAGTGTCTCTTTTTGTAGACAGTATATATTTTATCTTTCATTTAAATCGATCGCAATGCTCTAAATTAGTGATTTATGTCATAAGTAGCAGGTGAGCGGAACGGAGTGCCCCTCCTTGTTCAAAATAAGTCAGCGGTGACGAGATTTTAGTCTTTGCTATTGTGATCAGAGATTTGCTGCCCTTTAAAAGGGTGTCAAGGCGGCTCAAGTGAGGTGAAGCAATGTTGCTCAGCACTGGAAGCCATCGTTTTGGTGTTGACCTTATGGTGCCGCATATGAGTCGCATTGTATAGTTCAGTTGCACATCCACCTTCTGCACATGGGCACTATTCAGTCACAATAGTCGTAGGAATACCGCTGATGTACAGGCTGAAAAGCACAGGAGCAATGAGGGAGCCTTGGGGAAGCCCATTGCTTACATTTATTACTCTGCCTTTCACATCATTAATGAAAACGGTTTAAGAATATGTTGTTTAGAAGATGTGATGTCTTTAGGCAGGGATGTACTTTTAGCGGCTTAAATATTAGTCCATCCCTCCAGAGGGTGTCATAACCATATGCCACAGATGTTTTGAACTTCCTTTCAAAGCCTGCGTCCGTGCAATTTCTGCCCGAACGGAAGCCTATTCGATGAATATAATTCAATTATGGTGGGGTTTATCCGATTGTAGAGAAGGCGTTCAAAGAGTTTGAAGCAAGCGCTTAGAAGTGCTATTGGACGATAGCTTTCTCCTTGGTTGTTAGGTTTACCAGGGTGGATCACTAGAAATGATTTTCGTTCGCTACCACGATGCAGAAACTTGGTTCAATGGGCTCCTGCTAGAGTGGGTGAAGTTACGATGGTTGACAGTTGATACCCATTTCTTTTTGAGAGATCAAGATACCTCAAACTCCTCATAGAGTTTTTTGCTTTCTTTAGTCCATCTAGGAGTGTAGTTTTTAACCTTTTTAACTGCGTCAGTGACAGTATGTGTCTCTTGGATGACGGCATCGATATTTATCTGGCATATTGGAACAGAAGGTCCTTAGAAGTACCGAAGTAGTAGATGCTTACGAAAATTTCTCTTTTGTTAAGTTTTAGTTAAGTTCACCTTCTATTTGTTTTATTATTTAGTGAGAAAAGTGAACCTACTACTTCCTGTGAACTCACCGAATAACTAAACTAACTTTCTAGGCATGCTTCATACCACTTCGGCAACTCTATTGTCAGTTCGAGATACTCTCAAATCTCCTCATTTCTTTGATTGTGCTGCCCACTTCCGCTTATGGGATTATGGTACCCATGCACGGGCAACTGTTCAATATCTTGCCATTCATCATTTTATCGGCATGGATAAACTTGATGCTGATCATTGGACGGATACCAAGCCTTGGATGTTATGGCCTCATGTTTACAACGGTTATGAAAAACTTTCTTAAGGTAAGGCACTATAATGCTTTTGAACCGAAATTTGGCAATGGTCATTCATATTTCATTCTCATTTTAGGTGATGATTTCATTTGTGTTTCTGATAATCGGATTCGCGTTGAGTTTCTCCCTCATTTTGCCGATGTCTGAGTATTTTAACAATCCGTTTCGAGCTGTTCTACGGACGATCGTTATGATGGTTGGAGAATTTGACTACGCGGGGACATTTTCAAATAAAGGGGTAAGCTACCAGTAAGATTATAGTTTCAGAGATTAGACCTTTTTGGTTTTGGGAGGTGGTATTAGTGTCAGCCCAATTTGGGCCGAAATAGTCCAAAATGAAGGGTAATGATAGTTAGTCTGTTCGCGTACCCTCCAAAACAGCAATTTTTTTTTCGAAATTTTACAAATTTTTCCCATAAGCTGTTTGCGCACAGAGAATTTTCGTAGTTTTTCATGGAAGAGAGCTCTCACGAGAGAGTAAGAAATTTCCCCATGCTACGAACTTAACTGCAAGAAATTTGTTTGGGCTGGTTTCTTAAAACTGTCAAACCTGTCAAATCAGTATATTCAACCCTTTCTAGTATTTATTTTTTTGCTCTTTAGCTCTTTGGCTCTTTTGCAGCTCTCTCTGAGCGAATTTTACTTTTTCTAATTGTAACGTTCCAGCAGCTGTCAAAGTTACCAATGACATCTAGCTGTCAAAAACATTTAGAAAGGTTTAAAATTCTATCTTGCATCATTTGACGCTTGCCGAATGTGCGAAAATCATTGAAAAATATTAGCGAAATTCCGACTCAGATGTAAAAACGCAACGTAAATTTCGTTGTGAGGTTGACGACTGTTTTTTTGGCTTTCGTGTGCAGGCAATTCAGGGTAAAGTTTAAGCGTGAGTACACTCTTTTGGATCTTAAGTCACCAGCCAGACAGAGATTGGTGCGAAATAAAGGAAGCAAATTCAGTATCGAAGAATTCCCAAAGATGTTAACTCGGTGAAGATCAGCTGAATTGAGCATCGACAGACAGTCAATCTGACATATTTTTCGGTTGGATTTGGGCCTACATTCGTGAAAGATTGTGCTGTCGCAAGAATTGAAGCCGGACGACCATAGATAACACAGTGAGTGCTCTAAATCCGGTGGGTTCTCTTAATGCTGGCCAGATATACGGATTTTGACCAACAATTCATCTTCTTGGACGAAGCCCATTTTTGGAGCGAACACAATTCACAAGTGCTCGGCCAAGCATCAATGCATCCACAAAGGTCAATGACGGCATATTCGGACCTTATTTCTTTTGAAATGAGGAAGCAAGCACAATTACCGGCAATATACGAGCTGTGGTTCCAACAAGACGGCTCTATATGCCATACAAGCGACATAACGCTCGAAATTGCGAAGAAGAAATGTGGCGACTGGGTCATCTCACGGCGAGCGTTCATCAAATTGGCCCCCCGATCATGCGATTTGAAACTAACCGGTTATTTGCTCTGGTGCTATTTCAAGTCCAAGCCAAATGTGTACTTTGGACGAGCTCAAGGGCAACAATCAAGACACTATTGCGAAAATAACGCCCTAAACAAGCATATCACAGTTAACGTCGTTAATGCGTTCCTGAAAAAACGCGACGTTAAACGAAACTTACAACTAAAAACACCAGATTTGAAGCTTCAGTTTGGATGCTATCCGCACAATTCTTCCCAGTGGCCTGTGATAAATCCAACTGTCACTAGATCGCGTTTTTGGCATCCCATCTTCTAAATCACTTCATTTGAGTCTTTCTTCTCGAAGTCTTGTGTTAATATTTGCGTTTAAACCGTAATAGAGCGAGATATTCGATGTGAAGTTTCAATTTCACCCTTCCCGGTGGTCCTTGAGTCAAGCAAAAAGGATGCTCCTATATATATGGTGATCCAAATTGAAATTAGCATTTGCAACAAAGCTATTGGAGTATACAACCTGGAAGACCTCACTTATCTATACTGAATTATGGCATAACTGTCTGGTGGACAGCAGCAAAGAAAGCAATAATTTGCGACAAGGTCCAGCGCTTTATGTTCATAAGTGGAGCCCTACGTACAGAACCTTCTGCGGCACTGGACATTATGTTCCTTCTTTTACCTCTTGATATATGCAGCAAGCAAAAGGCTTGAAGTCAAGTAAAGTCTATGGACATGCTTCTATTCTGAAGATCTCAAAAATCTCCACCAGAAAACACTGATTACACCACCAACACCCCTGTCTAAACTTCAACTAGAGTTTTCTATTAATTCACCTTTCGCTCGGGATCAGTCTGGAGTGGGAATGCTTTTATAGAAGACACTTCTACACTGATAGCCCAAAGACCAAGGACTGACTTGGTGGCGGTGTTTCCGCAAAAAATCTTAATCTTAAGTGCTTATTCCGTCCTAAAAACTGTAGCATGTTCCAGGCAGAAATTATGGCGATTGAAGATGTCTTATATCCTCTCAGACAGCAGTCGCTGGATTCGATCTCCGTAACTTCTTTATTAGCCTTAGACTGCCGAACGTCTCTTACTGGACACGATCAGTAAGAGACGATATCCTGGGACATAGGGACATTCCAGGGAACTCTAAGGCCGATGAAAACTGTAAGGTAGTGAGGTACGTGTTGCAGAACAGTCAAGAAGGAAGCGCGGTAACTGGGAAAAGTTGGGGCACATTTCCAGAAACCGCACACGATGGCGCGTAGGCATAGCAGAGGCACTAGGACTAACAAGGGGATACAGGAAATTTCACAGGCATCACTAGGAGCTCTCTAGAAGGCTAATACGCAAGAAGGATAGGCCTTTTCGCAAAAGACTTCTGCAGAATGGATTAAAAAGAGCAGAAGACTATTCCTCACCTTCTTTGTGTCTGTCCGGGTCTGATCTAGAAAATGTGAATATATAAAGCCTCTTACGCTTTATAAGAAGCTTAAAATGGTTTCAGCTGGCGGCGGTGAATTCTATGATTCAAACTTCGTGCTATCACAATGGACCCAGAACTAGTCTAAGTATGTTGACGTTTCATAGTTTGCAGATTGAATTGTCTAATCCTGTTTCCTTGCTCTTTCTCCTGCAATCTGCCCAGATGTTGTCCTGTTTGCTTTGTAAAATTCGGAACCAATCTAACTTACTTTTTCTTTCTTCTCATTTCAGCCGTTAGAACCAATCTAACTTACTTTTTCTTTTCTTCTCATTTCAGCCCTTTCTATCAAAATTTATATTTGTCTTATTCGTTATATCGTGCAGCATAATTCTGATGAATTTAACTCAAGGTATATTTGTATCTGTAGAATATTGCAGCATTTTGTACAAAATTTATTCCTAGGTATCGCTGTGAACGATATAAAGCTGCTCCATGAAATAAGTCAAATCATTCGATTGGAGAAGGAAACACGGTTCCTGTACGAGTTTGAGTGCATTTTCACTCAACCAATTATAGCTTCAAATCCAATCTTGAGAAAGGTATACAGTTCTGTAAATTTTTTTGTAATTTTGTTAATAACTTCTTGTGTTAAGATTAAGAAACGCTTATACGACAGTGGAACTATTCAAAGTGAATTGAGAATTTCAAAGGAGAATAGACAAAGGATCTCTTTTGCACTTCTAAGTAAGATTTGAAATATCATTTTAAAAGACTTCTAAGCACTTTTCTTTGCAGCAAGGTTAGTTCAAGTTTATAAGCCAACAAAAGCCCGAACTGGAAGTCATTATTTAAAATCAATTTCACTTAGTAGCAGCAATAGTAGTATGTGATTTGGTTGTAAATAAAAAGATTGAGATTCATAAAAACTCAACTCGGGAACTTGTTTTATTTTAAAAGGACATGTCGCTTGGATCTATCGAGACCAAAGGGAACTTAACGATCCCTTGTGGAATGATCCAGAAAACTCTTCTTAAATGTTGTGTTGTCAAGAGTTTTTCAAGAAGAATGACTGCAGCTCACGATGTGTCATCTGCATTCCGGCATGAAAGATTCCATCATTTTGAAGGCAGATATTATTGAAGATACATCTCTTTAATTTCCAAACCAAGTAACGGAGGAAGTAACCAATAAGTGTTACTACCTTTTTAAAAAGACAGAAAGGGAGCAAGATATCTAGAGCATATTCGATAGGACTTGTGGCGACTTGATAGCAAGATCAATAAATGGGCAAGTATTATCTTAGAAAGTCAACATGGAAGAGGCGCGCCAGTGTCTGTAACACCAGCAGGAGAAGGTCTCTCCTCCTTTTGACAACTCTAGAGTAGATCTTCAAAGATAAGACTGTATCGCAATGACGATTGGGTTTCTTATGAGCACAATTCTGCGTGGCAAGTCTCTCCTGGGTATAGGTTGACTAAACGGATGCTGCTCTAAGCAGACGACGACGATTTGTTGGACACCGGACACTAACTGACAAGTAGGAGAACGACCTATGTAGGATTTGCTATATTTTGAGCTAGTCGCAGTTCGAGGTCCAATAAAGTGACGGCTGGTTTCAGTAAAATATCCTCTTGTCTCAATTTTTCAAGGGAAAAAAGAGTAAGTTCAGTAGTCTATTTTCTTAAATCAAGACGATATTTTCTGTCATTTTTTATTTTCCATAGCTGGTGTCCAAGTCGGCTCTATAGAATTGTATTCAATTTTTGCGTTTCCATATAATTTACAGATTTTCCTTGCGTTCATCTTGAAATACACAAAGTTCTTTTGGCGTGAATTTTTGAATTTGTTAATTTTATTTTTTAAAGCACGAAATAAATTTAAATTACATAAAAAAACTAAAATGTTCAGTCTTTGAATTTTTGTCTTACACATCTAGGAACTGGGAACAGATAGAGTAACATATTGAAAGCAGCCAAACCAACAGCAAAGGCACACGATGCTGCCACATCAATTGTTTCCTTAAAAAAAGACAAATATTTTATCCATATTTTAAAAAGTCCTTATAAAAACTTACATCTGGATCAGCCTGTCCTAGACGTTCGTGTAAAAAGTCAGCTGCCTTTGGGCAAATCACTGAAGCAGTTGGAGTGCAATTAAGTTTGTGCGATTGAAAAGCAACGCTATGCAACAATGAGGACACATAACGAGTGTGAGTTCCTTTTGTATTATCCTGCAACCACGGCTGGAGACCTTTGTATGACCTTATGAAAAAAAAATACATATATATCTTGCCAAAAGATATAAGATGTTTTGAGGAATTTTTACCTCACGGTTCCACTGGCCAAAGCCAGACTTATGCAGAGTAAGTAGGTAACAGCTATAGCAGCATTGAAAGGTATTTTCACAACCAACAAGAAGGATATAGCCATCTGCTCTGCCAGTGCATAACTCGACCATAGAGCAACCAAAAGGTATGCAAAAATCGTTCCATTGGGTGTGTTTGGATCTAGAAATAATCTAAATATACGAAATGAGTTGAGTTTCTTTTTGAGCTTAAAATATAGCCGCTTCTTACGGATATAGGACACAACTGGCTATTGCCGACGATATGATGGAGAATGGTATCGAAACTGAGTTGTATGCAATCAGCAAAGTTGCTCCGGTATAGAGGCCCTCCGGATTGTCCTGAGAAAATCGTTTTCTCCATATTGGATCTGTAAAAGGAAAGGTGTTTATGTTTTTAAAAAGATATTTTGAGTTTCCAATGGATATCTACATAGACTAGCAGTTGCCAATATTCCACATCCATAGGCGAGACCGATGACATTGAGAATCATTCCATTTTTGCTAAAGAAACCGTAGGCGTCGTCCTGAAATAAAAAGATATTCTTGTATTTGGAAAAGTTGTCTTCAAATTAAAGACTATTTCTTAAGGCAATTTGCTTAGTGTACTTCCAAATAAACGCGAATAAAAAATACAGTGAACTACAACCGAATGGAAAAATCACATAGAATTTCTCCCAGTCAACTTAGACTGCACCCCTAAGAAGTAACTGCCACCATACTCAGACTAGAAGGCAGAGAGGCGCGAATATTGACTCTGTCTGCTGACTACAGCTTAATTCAGCTCCTAACCAAGAAACTACTTATCTAGAATTCCTTAAGCACCCTGGGTTCAATAACAGTCGACGGCTGGTGTCGTTACTCAAAATGTTGGTCCTCTGTGAACGGATCGGTAACTGTACGAAAGCAAAATTTGTCACGCGTCATATGAATAAACGAATCGTGATTTTGTCCTGCGAAAAAGACGGAACGTAATTTCAAATTTGACATAACTTTCCTACTAAGCTTATATACTTCGTAACAACTTGAATGAAGAAAGAAGATCATGTACTCGTTTATGTACATAAGTAATGCCAATAGACTTTACGTTCACAGGTGAGTCGTTTACGGAGGCAGTATTCTGACGCCACACATTCACATTCTTGGAAAACCGTAAAAAAAGGGAAAAATTATTCAACGAAAGCTCATTATTGTTTCAAAACAACTCTGGCACTTCTTCAAGATAGCTTATAACTGAATCGGTGACAGCAACCAAAAATAAAATACTTTGCAGTCAACTTGACGTGTCAGTGCGAAATTATAAAATTCATGGCCAACAGGAAGGAACAAAAGAGTTGGACAAGGCAGGTCGTTTTATTTGTTCTACGTGTAATATTTTCCTTTACTGGCTAGCAGGGTTCCAAAAAAACACGGCTATTAATACGAAACTAGCTTAAAATAAAGCCGCTCTTCGCTCTGTCATATTCGGTTTTCAAGCTTGTAAGTATAGCTCTATATGTACAGTGTCTCAAAAGTAGATGTACAACTTAACAACACCAGCGGGTAATAGAGGGAAACACTGAAGAATACACTAAGACTGACTGTTAAGTCACATAGCATCAGCAAATATCCTTCTGTTCCAAGAACATTTCACTGTGACATCTTCATTTTCCATCCCCCTTCGAGACTGATATCTGCGATACCAGTTCTACGCAATGCCGCCGCCTCTTTAAGGCCCAAACCGTTATTGAATTAAGGACGTGGACGCTGTCGTGCGTAGTCATACGAATACACATAGTTTGAATACTGCGTCCATAATGACTTTTCGGTCAGTTTCGTCGAGTTTTCGTTCACTGTTGGCTTTATATATAGAGAGCAGTTGCTTTCCCATATTTCATACGAAGAGCTGAGAGTGACTTTATCGTGTGAGGGCCAGACAAAAACGCTTTGACATACGGTCACGTTTCCTGCAATTATGAGGAGAATTTTCGCTCAATTGTAACATGCTTATGGAAATTATGGTTATTCGGCCTTTGATCTCAGTCGAGTTTGACCCAATAGATCAATAAATACTTACCCCAATATTCCAGTAGAACACCCACAACGTTGACATCGCAATCGGCAGAAGGAAAAGCCTCAAAAACAATGCCCGCATTCCTGCCACACCACAGGAAAACGTCGACGCCAGCAATTTCCTAACAAAAAAAAAATAAAAATTTTCAATCGAATAGAAAGTGCTATTTCAAGTGCACTTACAGATAGAGCATGACCCAAACTTTTAGCTCTCCAGGCTTGCCATATGCAAGTGGAACTTTTCCACTGCCCATTGAGTTCAGCGGAGCATCCGAGATCGGTGTTTCTCTGGAAAATCTCTCTACAAGAGCTTCGATTTGTTGACTGGACTCAAGGAATCGATCGCGGCTTCTACAAATCAAAATTATTACCTTTTTTTCCCAACTGAACACAGTTAAAAACCTACCTTCGATCCACTGTCGATAAACACAGATAATACATAAGTGGATTCTCGAGCTGAGGGCAGGGAAATCCAATGCCATGGAAATATTCCAACATAGCTCTAGTACCACCCGAGTAGACAACTCCGCCGAGGCATAGGAACAAAGCTCTATCCAAGAATGGAAATACATCTGAGCGAGGTTTCTCCAGAGACAGCAAGATCCCACAGCCTGTCTTCTTTGCGGTGTTCGATAGAATTGAAATGAGTAAATACGCACTCAGTGGATCTAGTCCTTGTGTTGGTTCATCCAACAGCAGCATGACTTGAAATGGACAACAGATAAGTCGATATTTGATGATGAAGATTGTATAACTTACCTGGGTCGCGGACCAGTTGGATGCCAATTGCCAAGCGCCTTTTCTCACTTATATTCAAATATTCGACACGCTTATGAGCGACCTGAGACAGAGCCAGATCAGCTAAGACCTGACGTACCTTGGAGCTCTTTAAATATCCCGACAACTGAAATATGTAGTCATTAAGTCGAGACCTCACAGTAGATAGTTGGTAACTTACTATTGTTGCAGTGTAATGCAATGTTTGTGCTATCGTAAGTCCTGGTATAAAGGTACAGGACTGCGTAACGTAGCCACATCTTTGTTGAAATAGAGGTTTCGTAAGAGGCGTGCCATTAAGTAGAACCTGGCCGCGTGTAAATCCCTCAGCTCGACGGGAAATAACGTCTAGAAGGGCACGTTTGCCACTACCTAAGGATGGGTTAGAAAGGTAAATTAAAAGAATGCATAAATCTTTATTGAAATTGTAGTTTTCAAGAATTTTGCCTGCTATGCTCTTGAAGCATGAATCTGGTTTTAGAACACTCTTGAGGCCCGAAGCCAAAGAGGGAATCGTTCTCAATATTGTCACCAGATACTGTGCTATAGAAAGATACGCCAAGAGATTAGACATACCCCATAGCTACAGAGAGCAACCAGTGATCGCCTTCTACTGGACTCGCCAACATCTGGAGGGCTACCCTGGGTATTCACATCAACCACTGAAACTAACATCCTCATAAAAATAAAGAAAAGGCAGATCCATCTTTTTCAACAGTACAATGTTGTTGCTCTAAGTTCAGGTAGAGAAGAACCTTCTTCTGCTTTTTTTGAACTCACGGTTTAAACCTACAAATTTGGCTTTCTACCCAATAAAAAGTATTGAAAGCCTGGTTGATATCCTGAAGTTCATCTAGGAATTCAGCCTTTATCGCAGGTGCAACACACCTTACAGATATGAGCAGCATGTTCCGAGTCGAGTGGGATAACAGAATGAAAGGTAGATGGACCCAGACGCTGATCGCTACCAATGAGGTTTGGACAATAGGAGGACATGGGAACTGCACTTACCACCTGCGGGAGCACAGTCGCTATCGAAAATATCTCGAAAGATTAGAAAACAAAATCAAAAATCTGCCGAAAATAAGGCTAAAGGAAATGTTCAGAATAAATTCTTCGGGGAAAATGCCATCATGCACCTCACTATCTGTTTTGGAACCTGTACTGGACAGATCTCGTTGAAACGTACGTGAGGTTAGGTACAGGTTAGGGATAACAACTGTTGTTATCCAAATCTGTCCATTTCGCTGCAACGTTTTTTAGCCCGAGTTTCAAGCCATCATAAAGGCCGCCTTGAATTATACGGGAGAGTAATACCATTGGAAAGAAGTTCACAGTCAAAAAGCCATTAAGGCTAAAGGACCCAGCTGTGAGCCTCGACCTAAGGGTAGTAATCATTTACAAATCACTCTTAGTTAAGATATCCAAAGCCGTCAGCTGGAGGACGAAGGAAACGAAAAAGTTGACGGAATTTCTAGGAAAGAGTCGACAATGCACCTACCGCCGGCCTCCTTGTAGAATTAAATAGAAGATAAAGCCACCAGTTGAGTAATGAGACACTGGGTCCCTTAGCAAGGAGAGGTCATTCCTTCTGGTAAAACTTCCTTATTATAACGCATGGGCCAGCGTTCACATTGAGTGACTCTGTGTGCTGCACCAAAACTATTGTAAAACTTGCAGAAACGGAGAATTAGTTGAATCTGTTCGCCGCCTGTTGTAGGATTGACCTGCCCAAAACCTCCGGAGAATGAAAACTCTTGGTAGTAATTTTTCCCCCTAGTTAGAGGGCTTAGACAACGTTGAACTGAAGCTCCTGAGGCTCATATAACTATCTGGGTAGTTCTGCCAGCGGATTTACTTTTACAGCGTTTTCCAGGATTAAGTGATTGGGCACAATGGATTTGAACTATTGGTCTAAAGGTGACAGTGACTCTTTTGTCATAATGCACGCATCTACCTAACCTGCGAATGGCGTGTACATATCTGGGCCTCCTTTGGCTAGTTCATGAGTTTTTTCGTTTCTACGGATATCGGTGTTGGTCGGTACAGCCATTTTGTGCAATTGACAACGACGAGCTTGGATCTAATTGACTGTCTGATGGATTATTTTCATCGTAGCAACTTCAGCAGACACCATCATCAGTACCTACATCCATTTTAGATACTACAATCTTTTGGGCAACAAGTACAACATACTAGTAGTCACACAACCGTCTAATTTATTTCCCCAAGCTGCCGGCGAGTTATGCTCCCAATAAATCATTCTCCAACAATGAAAGCACCTAGATTCCATTCCCCAATGACATATAAACTCATTTTATTGAGTGAGCGTCTATAGAAAGTGATTTACTATCCAACTCCTAGCTGAAAACCCGCAGGCTTTTCTAATGATTGTGGCTAAACAATGCCCCGCAAGATTTCCCTGTGAACAAGCCCTAAGGCCTTAACTCTAACTTTATGTACAGATAAACCAATTTCTAGTGTTTAATTAACTTTGCAAATAGATATCTACAAATCAAATACACTTACCCTTTGAGCCTAGAATGGCCATCACCTCGCCACTGTGCACTGTCAAGTTGACGCCTTTAAGGACCATAGCGGGGCTACCGCCACCATTAAAACATCCTCCACCGTCCACCTGTGAAAGTAACAAATATTTAATAAACACTTCTCAACTATCAACCACTGTGTGTATCTATATGATGAAGCGCCCCCCAATCAGATACAAAACAAAAGAGTTTGCGCACGAACTTCAGTTTAACTTAAACTGCTTCTTGGCTGAAGTCTCATTTGTAATTGAGAATTCGTTTGTTTACTTTTTTTTTAAATTAATCCCCAAAACAATATAAACGAAAAAAAATCTGTATCTTGTTATGATACGTATTCAATTTCATTCATCACACATGTAGTTACATATAATTGACCGAACAAACCTCTGTGGTATGAAAGATGTTATGCGCTTCCAATACATAATCACTCCCGATCATGGTTCTGTTTTTTTCTTCTTCTTCTTCTTTTTAAACAACTAATGACGTCACTTGCGCCTACGTTGGCTATCAACAAATTCACTAAAGATAGATCGTACACAGGTGTACTCTATACAACACAACTCGTGTGTGTCGTCTACCTTTTGGATGCACAATTCAAATACAACAACAACAACAATGGTGAATCAAAATTTTTGCTTAACACTCGCACTACATCACCCAAACAGTACGTGAGCTAACAAAGCACTGACTGATTTAGCCAGTGGAAGCTAGCTCTTGACACTCGTTTGTAGGTAGAAAAGAAAGATAGATTGTTGGTAAAGGTAGATGGGAGCGAGTGTACGAATTTTCTCTGAAAAATTCCAAACAAATTGTGAGAACAAGAGATACTGCTGCGGTCACTGAGCTGGAACTGGAAATGAGTATAGTTTTGAGCTTCTTATTGGAAATGTGAAACTAGTTTTAACACTCACATAGGTGTATCTGGTCGTGTGTTTAAGTGTGTATTTGTTACCAGGTGTGCATTTCAAAGAAAGGGTTTAATTATTTTTTACCGAAATATGTTTGAAATCATCTTATAGTCAGTTTTGTCAGCTACATCTAATTTTCAATTTGAAGCCCGGCTTGATTAGTTTTTAAGATTGGCATGCAACCTAACTAATAAGACGACCATAAATAGAACTGGAAGTATCACACAAATAGGGCCATTGAGAAGCAGAACAATTCCTTCTGGGCCTGCTCCAGGCTTTTCGGCAAAATATGTAGATTAAAACCAAATATAATCCACTGAACTAACCATAGTATTATCACTCCGATAATGACCTATTCATCGTTAGTATGATGGAAAAAGGCCAACCGCAAGGTCTGCTTGCGTATATGAACTACGGGTGCAATACGGCTCTCTTAAACATTCCACTTCCAACGTCTGCAGCTCCTAGTGCACTAAGGGTTCAACTGCTAAGCACCAACTAACTAACTTAGTTGTACACATGAAGGTCCTAGAAAGAATTCCTCTGCTATGCACCCCTTAAGTGTGCCTTTATGCTTAAGAGCTCCTGGGACAACCAAGAAATCCCTCACACATCTTTTTCAACAGATTGGTAAGGCTCGAAAATGTCAAAGGGGTCTGGAGCTTGAATCTCTGGTTCAAAGTACAAACTATCTATTCCTCTAGGATAAACAGCTACGATCTGCGCCAAAAAAAAGAAACCTCAGTAGATCACATACAAAAATTCTATCAGCTCTCAAGGGTTTCATGTCCTTCCACTTTAAGTCGAAGTTAGTCTAGAATTGCCTGCAATCTCTCTTGAAGCTCGCTGTGACTTAAGTTAAACTCATTTCTGCTTTAACATGCTTACAATTCGGTTGTATTAATCATTGATTGCAACAAAACTTTATTTATGACAAAATAAGGATCGAAGATGCTACCAGCCTTAAACTGAGACCAAACCGTCCACTTTTGTGGCTATAATTGAGTCTTTTGAATCTCTTCTGGATTTGCTTCACTCCGGATCCTCGTCACTAAGCACACAAGGTTCGATTTTACGTTGCAAGTAATGGATGACTTCAAGCTGCTCAAGAGTACTCTCATAGCAAGCTATGGCCTTGTGTTTTTTGTTCTTGCTCCAATTGGAACTAAGCTAAGATGTTTGGTAAAATCTGTACTTATTAGACGGAAAAAGCCCAATCTATTGCTATCGATCAAGGTTCGGATCTCCAAGAGTATTTTTATTAAGACAAACCTTCTTAAACAATCCCTCTGCTAGTATGTCTAGAAATGTATATCTAGCAAAACAAGCACAGTTGTGAGAAGATAAGTAATGGCCCTTATATATTCAGGCATTAGATTTAGGTATTATAAAATGTTTTCTTGAACCTAATTGTACGGTTCCCAATCCTAAAACTTGCTTATTTCACAGTCTTTCTTCTAATTTTAGGAACTTCTTCACAATCTTTCTTGAAAGTTTTAGAGCAGTTTTTTGCCGTGTTTGAGGAACAGGCTTCAGGCCTAACGACTGAACTGAACTGAATCTTCAACCGTGTGCTGCCGTCTTTAGTTATGTACGTCCGTCGGGAAACTGGAGTAACTCTTCTGCAGTTTCGCTCAGGTCATTCGTTTCGAAATTCCAGAACTGTATTGTTTCCGATATCTTCTCGGAACGTGATTGCGGACTGTGAAAAGAGTGGTACCTTGTGCCCACGGTTATATTGTTATATTGGCGTTCCTAGAAGGTTTTGGTGCAATAGCATTTAGATTACACAACAGATATATTTAAGAATAGGTACATATTTAAATGCTGATGTGGACGGTGGTCGCTGTGAGATGAGGAGTGTAGACCCAAAACTATCGTATAGAATGAAAGAATCCAGTATCCTTGGCGTCAAAGACAAGGTGGAAACTATTCCATTATCGTGCTCATGGAAAATCTATTACAAAACAGACTTACCTATTGGCAGAGTTCCCAACACTTCGCTAATCTAGCTGCTAGAATACTTTTGCTCCGGGATGGCAGATTTGTTGCTAACAATCTGGTGGCCTCTAGGACAAAATCTGTCGTCTTTGTGCAAAAGTATTCTAGCAGCTAGGTTAGCGAAGTGTTGGGAACTCGGCCATTTTGACACCGTATTTTTGATTTGAGAGTCAGTTGCCCTCTTCCGTCGACGTTCCATTCACCTGTCACAAAATACACACCTGGTAACAACTTTACACATTCTAACTCGATCTGAAATCCAACAAAACACACACACCGCTATACTGAATCTACCTAGTTAACTGGAAAGACAACAACAGGTACAAAAAATTCATCTAGATAGGTTAGGGTCTCCGGCTAAGATGGCGTCACACGACTCGTTAGTTCTCCCAGAGAGTTTGCGCATGCTATACTGCGCTCGGCGCGGTTCAATTCAACCAAGTGTAAGACAGTGTTTCACTTCAAATTACACATTTACAACACAACCATCTATCTATGTATATGCAATTAGTGCGGTTTGCATTTTGTTTTACTATTTATTTGTGCTAAAAATAATTTTAAATATTTCCTCCGGTGTGTAGATATCTGTGAAACAGTGAAGTGTATGAAATAAATCAAATTTTATCAAAAATTAAAAAAATACTTCCAATTGGATACTTGTTTTTGGATTACACACCTTTAGGCTGCTTCAAACGGAATTCGTAGATGCAGACATCCGACTAATAAATATTTTTTTTTATTTTTTTATTGATTCAATGGTGAGTGATACTTTGTTTTTTTTTTTTTTTTTAAAAAAGGAAGAAACACTTCTTATAGTTATGATTCTGTCAAGATACATTTATTTCTTCTGTCTATGCTCCAACTGGAATGTACTGTTAAGTTGGTGTATACTTTGCCGATGTACACTGCCTCAGAAGGTCAAAGATCTTAAGCAGATCTTGTAAACATACATACACATAACGTGTATAGTAGGCTGCGCTAGAGAACGCGCTGCCGTGTAAAGAACCACCACAAAAAAAAAAAAAAAAAAGGGGGCCGGGAAGGGGTTCACATTGTGAACTTGCTAGTCCAGTAGTAGTATAGTGCCAACAACTTTTGAGAAGTTTCCTTCTTTAGCTATGTTCTATTTGGTTTTTCCTCTTCTTCTTCTTCTTCTTCTTCTTCTGCTGCTTCTTGTTCTTTTTCCCATAAAAAAAAGGGGACTGATGCCACATTGAATTTGCGTTTATACTTTGCGCCCTAAAATACATAAAATTCACAGGCGATCAAGAGAGATATAAATTATTTTACAAACCGAGGGTCTTATTTTGAATGTTTCTCAGTTCACAATAGCATTATGCAAATGATCCTCTCATTTCATTACAATTCACAGGAATTCAAATTACTAATCAAAAACAAGAAAAAGTATACCATTCGTTTCCAAAAATAAATAAAAAAAAACTTTAGTGAAAGTGTACATGAACCTGTTTAACTTTCGTCCGTATCTCGAGATCAAAAATTCAATAAAATGCCCAAATTTGGAAAGCCAACAAAATGGATAGGTTTTTTTTTATGATTTTGCGTGCATGTTTTCACGCACAAGATCTATTATTCTGTTGATTTTCTATTTGCCATTTGTATTTACAACGTTTGTAATATCTAATTCCATTCAAACAGACTTAAAGAAAAAAAAAAAGAGTAGTTAATTATGGCATAACTAAATTCAAATCAAATTTAAATCAGACGGTAATTAATGCAAACGACGATTCTTTGCAAGGAAATTAGTTTTTGAAAAGTCGATCGAGGTCTCTATTGTTGATCGGTTCCTTTTGTTTTTTTTTTTTTTATCTTTTCTGATTTTATGGGATTGAAAGTTGTTTTCAAAAAGTATACACTGGGTCACAGGGACATGGTAGACATGTACTATAATTATTTTTTCCAAAAATTTATACCTGAGAATGTAAGAACAATGATTTGCTTATCGGCTTGTGAATATCATTTAATTATCATAAAATAGTTTGAAATGATTTGCTAGTCGCTTAAGATACTTTCACTGTTTTTGATTGTTCTTTTGACGGTTTGTTTCTAACGGTTGCTTGAAAAACAAATTATTATTTTTTTTTTTTTGGGTTTTTTCCGGAAGTAAGAAGCTAGCTGTCACGGAATTCATAAGCATAGTCCGTCGTTTGTAATAAAGTTAACTCACTTTATGGTGGAGATAGTTTTTTATGCAACACTTTATGAAAAAATATAAGGAAATACACAAGAAAAAAAAAAAACTGTATAAGCTGCTTAAAATCATTTGTTACGAGGCGTACAGGTATCTTATTTTACGAGTAATACCAGCTTTTGAATGCACAGTTTGATTGGATACGTTAGATACACACGTTAGGTGTGAGTACTGAAATCCATTGTTTATTTGGTTAATGTTTAATTGGATTGTTGAGATTGATCATTAGATCTAACTTGGGTACTTGTAATAGATCATAACTTTCTCATGTAAGATCTTGAATACTTATCCTGTATTTATCAAAACTGATCTAGCCATTTGAAGTTTTATTTTCGGTTCATTTCCAAACTGCAATTTGACAGCTGTCATTGTCACCTTAAAATGGAATATTGGCGTTCAAACGAAGTATAATTTTTTTTGAAAATACTCATGACAAAAATTAAATAAATATCAGGGTGAAATTTCGCAAAATCCGTGAAAAATTTGGTCGAAATAATCGTCTTAATTGAAGTCGTAAGCCGTAACTTTGAGTAAGCTCTGAAACTGTAGATCACCTTGTGCGTATGTACACGTGTTTTAGTAAAAATTTGGCCGGAGTGACTGTAAGTTTGACAAAGAATTCACTTTGCACTTTGATTTGGCATCGTCCACAACCGTTTGACGTTTTGAAAACGCATTCTGCAACGAATTTAACAAAAAATTAGCATTTTCGTGCCTATAATATCGAAATGACAATTATTTTATTGTCAAACGATCCTTCGGTGGATCTTGAGTTAGCCGGTTCTGTGTGGAAAACTAGATACGTGATTCAGCACAAAATGCTGAAATGCTCACTTCTTCAGTAACGAAATGCAATACCTTCTTAGCTACGTCAACAGACTTCATTCAGTGACTTACGCCTTGAAACAGAATTGAGACATGCGTCCTTTAGACATGAAACAAAGACAATCGCTTACAAAACGATGAGTATAACGTCACGTAAAAAAGCATATAAGACTGACGGGCCTTATTGTACTGCACCATATCGTTGTCCTTGTAGCTCTCTTGTAGTCGAAGAATTGACTTGGATGATATATGGTTTCAACAGGACAACCTGTCATAATGTGGTTAGTGCGTTGGATTACTGTGCATGTGATTTCAGGTTCGAGTCGTGGAATCCACCCACCTCTTGCAAACGTCCGATAAATATCCAAGGGCTTATTACTAGGAGAAAGCTTCTCAAAAGTCCCTCTGCCATTGGGAGACTGCATAAAACAGTAGGTCCCACCTATACGCACAACACGTACATCTGTGTGTATTTTTATTGCAAACACTTTTGATAAAATTTTTGAACTTTTCTTCTGTGGGATGAAGGTCCAACTGAAGCACTGTTAATAAACATTAGGGCTCCTTTTTTTCACGTTTTGAATCCTTTTGGTGAGAACTTTGGGGGATAAGTTCTTTCACACTCGTAGAATATTCTCTGTCAGTGTTTTTAGAGTCTATAAACCGATCTCACATAGACGTAAAAAACAAAACTCCAAATAATGAAGTCTGAAGCGATCTAATCAGGCGATCTTGTCAGTCCGTGCCATTTGCTAAAACGAGACCTAAAGTGACGCGGAAACACATCCTTTGGATGCCCATTGCTGCGCGGGATGTGAGTGCGGTTGCACTGTATTATTGGACCACATGTCCTTTAGTTCATTAAAATTCATCAATTTGCTTCATAAAAACTCGTTCATCAGAAACCGTTGGCAGGAAAGCCTAATCTGAGGGCGTGACTTCTCGTTTCGTTTGATTAGAAGCGCATAAGTTGCAAGATCCATCCCTTTTCCGGTAGAATCGACAGAGTTCCCATGGGAATGTGGATCTCCGTGTCTTTTTTGAAAGGGAACTAGTTGATTTAGAAAAGCTAGAAGATAGACGACCAAAGAGATGCCACTTAAGTTGGCATAGTTGGGAACTTTCATGTGAAGGATTGATAGGCATTTGACAGTTACTGAGCTTGTGATTGATTTGCATTTAGAGACTCTAGAGAGGACATTTTTTTATAAGATTTCTAAGATATATCTATGGTTCCTTTACAACCCGTCTTCTGTGTACGTAAGCCCTAATTAACACTCATAAGGTATCAGCACAATAGACCCATTTGTCATATCGGTGTCATCATCGCAATTGAATCATGTGAAGTCAAATTGCATTTCTACAATTGCTAAATGCAATTTTATTCCGCTTTCAACATGACGTCAGCTGAAATCATTTATTAGCTTGTGATTGATTTGCAAATATCTACAACATGCATTGCGGATATAAATACGATATAATTGAGGAAATAACTGGAGAATGCGGGTGACTAAGTTCATGTCATCCAATAAGTGAGAGATATCGCAGTTAATGTCTATGTCTAGTTAACTAACTCCTTTCATTCACAGTTAGTTGTAAACACAATTACAAATGGAGAATGTGTCCTTTCACCTTAACACTATTCCCCTTTTGCAGGTGCTCGAAAGACTTTCTAACTATTCTATCCTCAGTATAATCAATTAGAAGGCAGACATACATATATACACATGTCGACTCACCTCATATGCATCTACGTGCTGTTTCGCTTCATCCATTTGGCTAAAGATACACCTAAAAGGCGAATCTTTTCTCTTAACACACAACTCCGCGCGTCGAATTAATGAAGTAATGCATTTTCTAAAACTCACGTTCCAGTCTAGGCAATAGAATAGTAACATACAATTTCTATGAAAGCAAAAAACTAGGTCATTCATCTATAATACAATGTCTGGGCATAAAATTCTGCTATTCATTAGAAAAAATAAAAAATTTATACGCACACACAAAGGCCAGACAAAAATTCTATATACGAGTATATTCGACGGCATCTACTATCTTGTAAGAGACTCTCTGTAGTATGTTAGCCTTTTCTTATTTTAATTTCATTTCCATTCAGCATTCCATTCCAAGCCAAACACTGGCTTCAATACATGTGACTCATTGGATATTTAATTTACACTTTTATTAAGCTTCTGCACAGAGAAACCACACAATGAATAGCTCCACAGATACACAAATGTATCTGTTAGTACGAGTATAATGTGTTACTCAGACTTGTGCCTTTGTACTTTCTGTAGGCCACAAGGTAAATAGAAGTTGTTGCTTTTCTTGGTATCCCACATCGCTGTATCTCAACACACGGATACCAATGAATTGGGCTTCTTTTTTTTCGTAGAGAAGAAGACGATTCCTGGAATCAATAAGGTCTTGAGCGGATGTTGAGATCATTTTGGTTAAAAGGTCTTTCCGTTCGAAATGCAATAAAACTAAATCGCTAATGGATACTCTTGGAAGAAATAAAAACGAAAAAAACCCCACCGCTCAATTAGGACGTGCAAATTATACCATGCCGTCTAAAGTATCTTAATGACATGTAATTTATACATATTTATACATGTAATAATACATATTTTCAATCGTGAAACTTAGACCGACAACGGACATTATGCCAACCTACTTTCATTGTCGCATTCCCAGGAAACTCCACCACAGTCAGAGGAGGTAATGACGGTGAGATAGTTGAGACATGATGATGAAACTCCATGCAGGTGTATAATTTATTCTGCAATTACTGCATATTTTGAGTGCATGCTCTGTGTCTATAGATATGCGAGTAATGTGTGTAATTTCTTTTTTTTTTTTTTTTCCTAATATTCGTCTGACGGAATTGAAAATTACCTCATTGTCAGGGTTGGTAAAATTAATTATACATAGATATTTTTGTTTCTTGGTTAGAATGTCATGGAAGAGTCTTTGTGTCTGTTGGGGCCCAATGGATGGGGTAATCTTCTTAAGATTCATAAGCTAGACATGCACAGTTCGCAGAAATTCACCTACGTGCCAGTGTACGACCCACACAGTTGTAGCACTCTTCTCGCGCCGGACTTTGGGGTTAATTCACGAGGCTAGTTGCCAACTTAAGCTCTGTCATCGCTATTCTATAATCTGCGGCTTGTTCTTAGTCTCTCAACTCTTATTAGCGTGTTCTGCATGCTCCTTATAAAGGAAAGGCTGACCTCATTAGATGCCTTAGTAGAAGGTACATTCTTTGCTCTGCGAAGCGTCTGCTTTGTAAGAGTGGATCCTCCAGAGCCTTCTCTTCGTTTTCCATATATTGGACAAAAGGGCTGGCCATGATTTCCAAACGACATTTTCGATTTTTTACGATCTAATTGTCTAATTTGCTTCTCGGAAGTTTCCATACTCACTGCCTTGACGGCAGACACCAGTCATTTCTTTACTCTAGTAATTGCCTAATCTCGTGTACTTGGCTACTACATATGTCATCAGCAAAGCCTATCACTTTGACCCAATTGGTCGCTGGGCTCAGTCGTATATAAAATTCCATAAGAGAGGTCCAAGAACCGATCCTTGCGGAACTCCTGTTGAAACAGTGTAATGTTTAGCGTTGATAGATACTCTACCAACTACTGAGCAGTATCTTTTCGTTCCCCATCTCCACTTTTCTCGCTGTATATTATCAAATATTATTGATTAGATATTGGCACCGGAGCCGGCCAGAGGAAGAAGGTGTTTCCCACAAAACAACAACAAGTCGGCTTCAAGACTTAGAGTATTACTGTCATGAAGTTTCTAAAGAGCCTCTGCCTTCGGAGGTGGGGTAAAACTGTAGGAGCCTTCTATTGGGAACCACCCTTATGGATATAGCAAGAAACGGAAGGGGAAATTAGGTTTAAGGAAACGAATCGACTTAGTATGATTCATAGGCTCTTTTCCCAAAGGGCCTTTAAAAAAAGGAATAGGTGATAAACATGAAACGGCCGTTCTTTAGTCACTATAACACACATCACATCTCCAGCTTAATTACTAGGCTCCAAGCCATCGTTAGTCATGTGAGATAGGACTACTATTATTGCAGAAGCAACAGGAACCAGGATGACATTGAATCTGTTCGAGTTCGTGTCCGTGTCCATCCGCCGATTTATGGCTCTTTTTCATAAAATGGAAGGACTAACCTAATCCAGATGATGGGTCTTCTGGGACTCATATCACTAACTGGGTGTTTCGAATGTTTCTAACCCAGACTACTGGTCCGACTTTTGATTAGTCACGAGGCACACATGCCGCATAAGAAGTCCCGAATTACTCAGATTTCAAAGAGTCAAAGGAAGCCTGACTTCAGGTCAATGTACTTTCAATTTTTTTGCCAAGTCAATACACATAGTAGCCTTAGCCAAGGTGATAATTATGGAAGTCATGAATTAATTAAATAGTATCGCGTGGAAGAGCTGCTAAAAATCTTCAAATAACCGCATGCCAATAAGATACACCATTAATCAACTGAAGACACATGCTGCATATATAAATAAATAAATACTTTTCAACCACTCAACTAATTCCATAGCAAGTGTAAAGTAAATTATTTTTTAAACTATCGAAAGCACTTATCGTAATGCTTATATTGATGAGGATTCCTTCGAGAGTGCATATCATTCGCTCTGAACGCAACCACAGTGGAACCGACCACCCACATCTTGTTTGCTATTTTTATTCGCTTTTACGTTTCGTTGCCTTCTATCTCCTACAATACGAAGAAGTTTATTCCAATTCCTAAAACTATCAACCTACTTTAGAATTGCTCAAGACCTACATATGCTATATTCCCCAGTAGAAATGCAAATTTATTCGAAAATTGTGTCAAACAATTTTTTGGCAGACGTTTGAGAATGCTTCCTCTCTTCCAAACCAGTTCTCAGTTGGAATAAAGACATCATTTACAGCTACACTTAATGTTGCATAAATTATAAAGTGTGCCATCATATCTGCTCATTAAAAATTTTTGACACAAAATGACATTGATTTCACTGAATTCAATGAGTGGCTACTAGGTACTCACCGCACTGTAAGTGTAACTACTCTCGATGATTAAACGAACACACCTCAGCTCAAAAGTTGATGGCTCCCTCTTCCAACTTATGAAGGAGAAGTTTCCAAAAGTTGTCACCAACGTGACAATAAGAATAGTTTCGACGAAACAAGGTAAAAAAAAAACTTTCTTAATTGCCTGAAGGCACGCAGGTATTTGTGCGTTTTTTTTTTTTTTTTGAGTGGCATCGCAAGTATTTGTGCGTTTTTTTGGAGTGGCATCAGCTAGTAGCTAAGCAAAACCTATAGAAGTGTAATTTTTTTTTTTTAGAATGCGTAACTATATTTAGTCATTTATTTTGTATTTGTATCTTTTTTTTCTGTTCGGTTTATCAGAGATGACAATCGAGTGGTGAGACCTGTTTTTAGGTTCGCTTCACTCGTTTGAGTCGAGATTGGATGAGAAATCAGTTAAGTATGCCAACTGATTCTTAGCGGCGGGAATTCGACAACAAGTTTTGAGGTTAATCGAATTGATTACTTAAGTGTTTATATACATAAGATGGGGAGCTTATTTTCATATAAGATTAGAGGCAGCACTATTTAAATGGAAAGGTAAACAGGGACCGAGAACACAGATATTTGATTAACGACAAAAGTTTCACAATTTGAAGTCGAACAGTAAGAATAGCTGTTTAGATTGTTGAACGCGCTAAGACAGTTGGTTTGGTAAATTATCACCAATAAAATGTTGTAACAGGCGTTTATGCAACCAAGTGTAAGAATGAAATCATCGACAGAACTACTTATGTATGAATTCGTGTCAATGGACTTTACCTTTATACCGGATTTGTTCACATTTAAGATTATTTATGAGATATCTACGAAAAATTGTGTTTATACCTATAGAAGAAAAAGTTTTGGTAAATTATCATAACTGAGCTCAGGAGGAGGGACACAGTTGGAAATGTTATGTTACACACTTTTTACAGATAGAAAGATAGATAAAGGATATTGAACTGCAAACTTGCTAGATTACAAAATAGCTCTTACCCCGTATAACTCTGCTATTGGAAGATCATAGAGACATTGTGTAGAGCACACACGATCTTTGGAGTTGGCCTCGTACATGGATTTCCTTCTACAAACTATGTAACTATTTTGACTTTGTAATCAGTCACCATAGACATCTTCCTAAAAGGTTTACAAGGAGTTTTGCCTCAAGAGTGTTCTCCTCAGATGTAATCTCCACCAGGAATTTGCTCTTCGGATTTCATGCCAAAAGAAATCCACATCAACAAATCGCAACGTTTGGGATAATCCTCTTATTACGCAGACCACATCTTCACTTGATAAAAACATTGATGGTTCGAAAATGTCAATCTGGTGTCTTCGGCCCTAACTAAATATTTCGCACTTCTATCATCATCGATTTACGTGCCTGAGAATACATCAGAAGCATCACTCTTGTGTGAGTTCCTGGACATAAGGGAACTACCGACAACGAAACCGCTGATAGACTTACCAGATAAGGAGCCCAATCTTAGTTCATGTTACCTGAACCTTTCTGTAACTACAAACTAGATAAAGTTAAAATGACAAAAAATACTCTCGTATTGGGTTTCATCACTAGCAAGCACCTAACCAAGCTCAAAAATGAGTTCTGCAGAAGCTGTAGAGTTGTTGAGAGAAGGAGACTATTCCTCACCTTCTTGCCTTGCCTTCTCCCTTAGACAACTTAAGTGATCTGGAAAATGTAGATATAAAAAGCTCTTACCGCTTAATAGGATACTCAAAGTGGTTCCAACCAGTAGCGGTAATTCAAACTTCGTGGACTGAACTATAAATAGTCTAAGTATGTTGGCGTTTCTTAGCTAACAGCCACTTTCGAAGTAAGACATTTATGTCTTGAAACATAACAAAGGAAGCCTCCTCAAGAT
The DNA here is from genome assembly GCA_949716465.1 of Chalcosyrphus nemorum. Lineage (NCBI taxonomy): Eukaryota > Metazoa > Arthropoda > Insecta > Diptera > Syrphidae > Chalcosyrphus > Chalcosyrphus nemorum. The sequence goes on along the minus strand of OX454333.1, from coordinate 39,582,628 downwards.
AACAAGTAACACTGGGCGATGACCTCTGTAGAAGCTGTGTGGATCAGGGGGAAGAGGTCAGTTCTTCTTCACTTCTTAAATGATCCAAATAATCTAAGTAAGGCCTGCTCGCTACATAAATATAAATAGTTTCAGAATTTAGATGGTAACCCAACCACCATGCATATCAGCATCACAATGGACATACTTTTGGTCTAAGTGCATCCTCCTCGACGAACGATTCTAATAACCCAGCCAAAGCAAGAACTGTCACTATAAATGACAGATATTTTTGACAGATACCCTATGACAGGGATGTGAAATTGCCATCTTTCAAACAACAGATTCTTTCAGCACAGTGATTAATTATGTTGCAATTGAAGAGTGGTTTTTGCTCATTAGCCTACTATTTCCATCACATCCAATCGTATTGTCTTTTTTAACCGAGTAATTTCACACAATCGTCCTTTTTGTTTTACAGATAAATTTTGCAAAATTTCGAAAGAACCCATAATGTACATTGTGCGTAGATTGACTTGACTCCTCTTGGGTTCCTGCGCCTCTTTGTGTTCTTAGAGATTTTGCGATATATCTTTTGCCAAATCACTTAACATGCTAAATAGGAACAAGCCACCTATTTGATTATCTAATTTGCGGGTGTGTGTCGAAACATCCAAAGGCATAGTGCATGCAATCTCCACATTCATGTGAACGGTGTTGGTTGGTTGATTCAAGTCATATTAACTCTTAAGGCACTCAAGTGAATAATGCTCTTAACATGCTTTTAATTATTTGAATTAATTTTTCTTTTTGTGGGAAGTGGAAAGGTCATTGTGGTGATTAATAATGTTTTGTAATATCTAACTTTATATTTCTTTAACTTAATTTAAAAGCTAAGGCTATAGTAAAACTATTTAATTATTTGAACAGCTGCTAGTGTAGTTTTATGTTGATAATTAAAATGTTAAAAGCTGTTGAATGAAAACATATAACAACAAATAAATTCCCTTGAACGATATGAAAGTGGAAACAAATTAATAAAATCAAGTAGGTGCTGCTGATTCGTGAAACTAATGCGCGGTTTTAATAGACTTGGTTTCGATAAAAGGTGTTAAAGATATACAAATGTAATTGGGTTTACTTTCGAGTGGTCCTTGACGAGGGGACATTGGCACACAATAGACCAAATTATACCAAGAGTTAGTCCAAAAGAGGAAACTAAATCACACTTTTAAATGGTGCTTAATTGCTTAAAGTTAAGAGGGCCTTTTATCCTTGAAAAGATCACTCAATCTTGTATACTTCATTACACGAAATTGGTGACAATTTTCTGGTGATTTTTTTAAGAAAACATGGTCAGTCGCAATGAAATCAGAGAATGGATCTCGGATATGACAATCTTTGGCCGTTGTACTTGATCTATTCGATAGTGACACCAGTGAAAGAAGTGAAGTAATCTAGGGCTAGCATACGGAGGAGATCACCCAAAAGGCCAGCTGTGTTCTAATGCTATACAGAAGCGTACCGGGTAAGACTTGGGAACTCGGTCCAGAAATACTAAGATGGATGTACACTGCCCCACAATGGCAGGGAAAGAAAGTTTCTATCTCGTGAGATAAGGATGTAGGTTTTTGTGTCAGGAAGAAGGATATCGGACTCGTCTAAACTTTGGACACATCAAAGCAACATTTGGGGCAAATAGTTTGTGAAGAATTCCTTTAAAGGAAGTGCTCTTTAGCTTGGGTGAATGCTGTGACTCAGCGGCTTAAGGTAAGCTTTGTTCAAGGCCTTCTTGCTCTGGCAAATGAAGCCGAAGCCTTCTGCTCCTTCCAAACTACACCTACACTCGATAGCTCTAAAAAAGGTTTAGTTAGGTTTCTTGCTACGACTTAAGAACGCTGCTCACTTAGACCAGCAGATTGGTTCCATTGTACCCAGTTCCCCTGTATTAGTCCAGGGATATGAATTACTGGGGGTCCATCAGCTCAATGTGTAGCTTAACTCCTCCATTCTTCCGACAGATGGGGCAGCACAGACTCACAGATTCAATCTCTTCCTCTTCCATGAAGCTTCTGCAATATGCCAATGCCAATGGCACAGTGCCTAGTATTCACCAGAGAAACATATTTCTTCTTGGTAAGGGCTGATCGTAGGGCTCTAACTAAGACATGCATCTAGATGGGCTCGATCGATGGACTCATCCACTAATTTCTTCTTTAGGGAGCACATTAGGATTGCAACAGAGGAGAGGAGAAGTGCCGACCACTTGCTTACCAATTCATCAGTTCTTTCGTGTCCCTGGACCTGCTACCGACCAGAAGTCACCGAATAGGCTTTGGATATATCATTCAAAGGTGGATTGGAGGTCCTCACAAGCTTCGGTCTTATTACAGCGGAGCCTAGAGCCTTAACAGCTGCCTGACTGTTTATTTACGATAAAGCTCTCCCGTATAACTTTAGTAGCTTGTATAGTTTCTGTGATTTCGGCCTGAGAGACAAGGAGTGAGTTGGCTACTATGCCAACATCTTGATAGAACAGTCAGCGTCGGTATAGGACGTCAGTTCCTTTTTGTCGACGATATTGTGGTGATTCTAGCAGTAATTTAATATATGAGGGACTCACTTACTAAAGTGCAAATACTAGCGTGCCTCTGTATGTCCAGCTGCAGCTCTGCAAAATGCAAAAAGAACAATCCTGAGGATGACAAACGAAGGCATAGAAGGGAGAAATACGTTGGTTCAAGAGAATATGATGCGTTTCTCAAAGAACCTCTGGTCCCCACAGGAAAATTTAAACATGTATCTACATTGGGAATCAATCTTTGCGTTCATCTATCTTTATCAGAGTGATGGCATCTCTCCTGTCATTCTTCGAGACTTATCCTTGGTGGAACTTTAGTGCGACTTGGATGCGTCGCTTTTGAGGCCGTTTCCCTGCTGACACGAGTTTCTTTAAGAAGAATTTCTATTGGTACCATGTCAACCGTGTTCTTTAGAAGACGCTACATACTCTCAATCTACCATACTTCTTTCCGATCTCGGCTTCATCACCAGAAGCTTTCACTTATGAGCTGCATGTTGCGGACGTTGCTTAAAAGTGAACCTCGGTACTTAGTAATGCCAAGATACCTTAACTTTAGTTTAGAAACTAGATCCTATAGTTTGTATGACTCGTGCAACAGATGAGCACTACTTCTGTCTTTTCCTCTCCTAGTCCTAATAGCTTAACTGCAGTCATCATGCTCCTCAAGTTTGTCAGTGAACCGAGGACGTCATCATAACAACGTGAGGACTCTATTTACAATGCGCTACGCTAACTTAGATACTTAACCCCCCGTCCATATCCATAATGCGACTGACCTTCAAATTTTACTTCCACTTACGTGTTTAACCACTTAAACAATGCACATCACTTGAAATGTGATCTTGTACATGGGATCACATTGCACTTCTCGTTTGTTAACTTAATGCAACACTTGGCGAATTTCGTACGAAAATAAAGATACTCTTTTGTGAGAGAGAGACTGCTTTAGAGATACGTATCTATTCGCTGACTTATATTTGTTTGACTGCGTTAATAATTAGTTCTTTGAGATACTCGTATACAAAAGAAAACGGCAACAAATTACCGTTTACATCCATCAGTGCTTTCAATCAGTTGTTTTGCCGCTTGCTTTGAGCAACAGCAAAGGCTACACACTCTCCAATAGTAATGGATGAGATTAATTTGCCAAGTACTGCTATAAGATACTTGTACCATTGTATTAAGGAGTTACTGCAATTTGATTAATGTGTGGTTTATTTGACCGCAAGGCATAGGCTCCCACAGAAGCGATCTAATCGAATGGTCGTTTTGCGAAAACATATTTGCATATGTATCTACAGATAAGTATCCGCATACATTGTGTATCTGCTCTGTTGTTATTGCAACGTTTGTGTAAACAATAATGCAATAGCTTATCTTGATGCAATTTAACAAATGCTTCGGTAGTACACACTTTAGTATGAAAAACAAATATCCATTCAGCCACTTCTTCTTACTGCAAAGCCAGAGTGTGGGACTTTAACCCTAACTAGAACCAAGCTAGAACGATCGTGCCTAAATCGGTATAGATATTTTCAATAATATATTAAGAACTACGCCCAATGGCAGTTTAGTCACAGTAGACTTTGTCCAGATCACTGTAGTCAGAATCAGCTTATATCTTACCTTTGCTTCAATTTCTGTGCACGTTCAATGTACAACGCAATGCACGTTCGTCCAAATATCGTCAGACTTACCTTTTAAATTATACCAGGCGACATTGTGTCAACCTTGAGAGTCAACTAACATACATACATACTTCTCTGCCCAACTCTAGTTCCCAATCAGGGTTGCCACAGGTACTACTACGGTAGTATTCGTACTCCCTTCTCATCGACTATACGTCCCTCATCCCGATTTTATTCACTTTAAAATATTTTAGTACATTGTCAGCCTTAATTCATTGGCCGATTTCCCAACACCTCGCTAATCTAGCTGCTAGAATACTTTTGCACCGGGATGACAGATTTTGTCCTAGAGAATCTAGCGGCCTCTATTCCACTGAATGAGCCATCACACAGTGGTGCAATTACCCCGGTGTAAAACTGACTTTTTAGAAGAGAAAGATGAAGTTTGAGGTAAGAAACTTCAATATCGGTGTGAAAAAAATACCACTACAATGAAAGTATGCAGAATTTTACCCCGAATAATTCACCCAGTGTAAAGAGAGTTATAATAATCTGTGAAAACTAAAATACTGTTTTTTTTTTTTTTTATAATTTGCACATGCCAAAGCGGATATGAATACCCTTTTACTGATTAACAGGGCACGGGCGTTAGTTAATTTGGAAGAGAGAAGAAGGGATAGGAAAGAGTTGGTGTAGTGGTATTTGAAACTCAGGTGAAATTAGATTTCAATTTTTATTCTCCATGGGTGGTTTCCAATTTGACTGGGGAGAGAGTTGTGTGTTATTTTTGCATTCGTTCGTAATTCACAGTATTTTTTTCGCGTTCATGTTGAAATACACAAAGTACTTTCTGAGCGAATTATTTAATTTTAATACTGTGAAAATTGAATGGACTTGGTCGGGAATTGATCACCAAACCTCTCATTCAATGACCGAATACACTACCACTACACCGTGGCCACCCACTTCTTCCTTTTTCTGACATAAATATGTATACAACGAAATGAAACGAACACATTTGCATGAAATACAGAATAAGGCGGCCGGCGTCGTCGTGTATCTGTCCCTAGAAATGATGGGATAATTTCAAAACGTCATGTAAACTGCGAAATGGAAAAGTAAGAAGAAAAAAGTCCAAAAGGTGAACTTAACTCCTATACTCACCTCAGAAACAATACACTCCCCTTGTTCTTCTGATGCAGTCTCTGGCGAAGAGCTAGATTTCATAGACCTCGAACTATGATTGTAGGATGTGTGGAGAGTTCCATGCATTAATGAATTGGGAACGTATAACCTAATCGCCAAAAGAACTCCTAAAGCTTCTAGCCTTCTTCGCTCAAGTTTGCTTATTCTACTTAGCCTAGTCTTTCCGATAATTAAGTTTTCAAAGTGATCATTTGTGATCGTCTAGAAGAAACAGAAGTCTTAAATGCGGTACACAAATGGCTCCAAATTTTAAAATGGCAGTAGAGCAGCAGGGGTCTCAGTTTTCGGGGTGTGATAGTGCTTTCAATATCACCAAACATCTTGCACTTCGAAGTCTTAACAATAGAACTATGTATTCGAGAATGACTGCGGAGAAATACCTCTTGAAGATCTATCTCAGTAAAGGCCTTTGGTCCTTAAATTATATGCGATGGCTTCAAAGCATACATGATACTCTCGAGTCCCGCGAAGGCTTTGAGGTAAATGACAACTGTCTTGCTGGGTAACCGGTAAAGAGGATAGAAAGACCCAAATCGAATAGGCAAAGCAAAGTCGTGGTTTTGGATGCCAAAGTAATAAGATCAGATCAGTCTAAGGACCAAACACAGACTGTTCATTCCGATGAAAAATAACTCCGTGTTGGCCTACGATTATTGCCAGGCTCGTTGAAGTATATGACTTTCTAGCAAAAGACAGAAGCCACAGAAATGCAATAAGAAAACGAAAATGTTTCCAACCAAAAGGCACTAAGTGAAACATAAAACTTCATAGTTCCCAACAATGAAGCTAGTTGAGCTCGGCAAGAAGGATTCGTTAAGATCGTCAATGCAACCATATACTGGCGACTAGTACTCGTTTCAGTGTAGAAACTTGGCTCCGCAGAATAGATCCTTAATATCGTAGTAGTTGAGGCTTTTAGTTGGCCTTCACTGAGAAGCTTATAGCAACTAAAAAGCATGAACCCCGGCTGCGATATTGGTTTTCATTTTATTTCTCTCGCAACCTTAACACACGCATTTGCCTTGAACTTTTATAGCGAACCATATTTTCATTTTGTAGGCTAAACAATTTTTAATTCTTCAACAAACAATGCCAGTCTTTTTTTTGCTTAATAAATTTTAAATTAATTGCCATTGGATGAATCCATTCGACATATAGAAAACAATTATTCGCACTTTGTTCATTAACCTTGAAAAATTTGGTATCCAAATTTTTTTTTTTTTTTTTTTGTTGCCCAAAGTCGTAGTCATAAAATGCATAAATGTATCTTTGAAGCTATGATAACAATAGCTGGGGGATGGCCTATCGAAGACTGATGACTGGGGAATGCCTGGTCACTGGTGCATGACATTGCACGCACTATAACTGGGTTACTGAATTCATTGAAATATGTATCAAAATTTTGTTGTTTTTTTTATTTTTCACTCATTCATGGCGATGACATGAAAAATTATTAAGTACTCGTAAGCAGATCATGGGGGACAACAATTGCCAATGAGTGTACTACACTATACACTATGACGGCATTAAGCTTACTCAGCGCTGCAGTTTTCAATGTCAATCGTGTGCTCTGCCAGACTCTGTTTCCTTGTATGTTGTGTTTTGTTGTATAATCGAAAGTTACATGAGTCTCATTTGTTTTGAGTTATGCTTTTGCAAAACAATTGTGACGGTCGTTTACCCTTTGGTGGAACACAGGAAATCTGAGAAAGGCAAATCAATCATATAAACTCTTAGACTCGACCGACCTGAACGGAATATCAATAGAAAATTGATTTCAGCTTTTTAAGGAAATGCAATCGTTTGTAATTGTGGTTTGGCCATACACACTAATGTGTTGTCTAATAGCCGGATGCCGAATACGGCGAGGATGAGCTAGTCTTCGCGGAATGCTTGGGTAATTCCAACATTTGATTGAAAATTGTGTGCAAAATTTGATTACGAAATTTGCAATAATTGGCAATCCCGTCGCCTGGTTACTAATGATGGGACCAGTGCCAGGTACAATAGGTGATGTTTTCTGAGTTCAGAGCTGTCAATGAGCTAATGTCATACGTTCTATCCATGTTGGGTTTTCTAGTCATTATACAGGAAAGTCCAAGGTATCTGACCACATTTTGACACATACATAAGTGGAGGCTCGTGCTACCTCACTGTAGAGAACTTTTGCCAATTATTTTTGGGATCGCTAAAGGCCCCAGACAACAGCTTTATAAACAGAAAGGTTTCAGGTTCCAGTCTAGTTCATCAAACCGTCTTTTTCCCAGGTAGCAAAGGTGAAGTGTTGTAAAGTTTAGATTGGGGCACTCCCAGACTTTGTTCCGTATCATGGCAGACCCTGCAGTGAATTGATGCCCTGGTCTGGCAGCCGGCACTCCTATCGGGCAGTAACTACATGATAGTAAAGAGATGCCTTTAGTCCCTTTTTAATTTATTGGTGGGCATAGGCTGCAAGACATCACGCTGACCCATTCCGTGCTAACTCGTATGCTACCTTGCTCCCGTCTATACATATGTCACCCTGGAATGGTTTAAACCCTTAATGTGTATGTTCTACACTGCTCTCTTGACGGCGAAGACCTCGGCTTGACAGATGCTACAATCACAGAAAACTCCAGCCGCAGTTCCTATATCAATTTTAGACAGTATGGAGGACTCCCACTCCAAGCTGTCAGAATTGACAATGGAGTGTTTCTTATACAAGTCCTGAAACGCTAAGGCATAGTTCCTTGCCTTGAAGTGATCAATCGACCTGTATCCCTGGAATACAGATCCATGTCCATTCAATCTCTGCATCTATGTGCTTGGTTGACTGAAACGAAACCCTCTTTAAGAATTTCAGCGCTATGCATGAACTCATATAGAGAAAGAAGATTAAGTAACATTTCCAATCCTGATTGGGGCGTTGATCTCTTTGCTCTTGTTATGCTTACACTTAGCTAATTTCGTCTGTGGCTTTCCACCATACAATGAGTCTTACGATCGATGTCAATAGTTAAAGATCTGCGGAGAAATCACAATTTCCTTCATCTTCTGACATCTTCTCTCTATTAGACTTTCAATTTTATGTGCGAATCATTTTGCTCTCTTAAAAAATGAACTGAGTACCTACTATGGCCTGTTTTTTTAAGTCAAGACCGACTTTCATTAAAGAAAGACTTAGTACCATTAGAGAACTGCAAATAAAGTATGAGTTAAATGTTTGTCATTTTCTGTCAGTCTGTACGCGTACTTTGAGTACTCTTACAATTTGCTTTCACTTTAAACGTACTGATTACTTGCAAAAGATCTTAATCTAACAAAAACCTATTAATGCAAATATTCGTTAATAATTAGAAGAGATTTTATTTAACAGATTCGTACTGTGAAGCCATTTATCATTTATTTTTTTATTTAATTTTCGTGTAGTACTTAAGTCGTTAGGATTCTTAATTGCGAGCGAAAGTCATTAGCGCGAAGTAGATTTGTGAGCTGTAGTTATGCTTGTATATCATTGTTGGGAAGTTGTTTATTACTTAATTTTTGTTTTACTAATTTTCTGGAAATGTACGCAATAAAAACAAATTTAATTTTGATGATTTGAGCAGAAAACATACTATGAAGCATTTATTTTTATTCAGATTCACTTTCTTTTAGGAAGTTTGTGAAAGATCTTACTTTTAGGTAGAGTTGCCAAATGGTTAGAATATTTCTTACTAGAAAGACTTATTTTTCTTCCACAAATAAACACTGAAGTCACTAACAAGATACAGACTGATTCCACACACAGTCTCACTAAGGGAAAATCGAAATCAGTAGTCGTGGAGACCACCATTACAAGCAGTATACAGTATACAGCTTAAGTATAATCCTCACACTTTACAAAATCCACCAGAACTGATGACTTGGACACGATTTATGGTATTTTCCATCATTCTTAACGGATGTTAACTTTGGGGTCTAAGGTTTATTGACATAGACTCGTGACTTCAACAAAAAAAACCCATAAAACGGAGTCAGTTAGATCCAGCAATCTGGCCGGCAAGTGCAAGCTGCTTAAAAGAGAGATTAGGTGTCCTGGAAATGCAAATCATAACAATTTTTCCACGTTCTCTAGGGGTATAAAGATTAATGCTGACGTGTATTTTATATCTGTTTACTTTATGTTAAAAGTAGTATTGACATTTGCCGCCATTTGCAAAAATTATAACATCATCTGCGCCATCTTCTAGTTTGAACTGATTTGTTTTCAGTGGCTTACTTGTTGTAAGAACTGTAAGAATCAATGGAGTTATTACATTGTAGCCAAGGTCTCCGTCGCTAGAATCTGCTAAAATTTAGTCTATTTTCTATTCTAGCGGTCGCTAGATTCATAAGCGACAAATCTGTCATACCGGTGAAAAAGTATTCTAGCACTAAGCATTGTAGTTATGTAGTAGATTCAATGAAAATGTAGTAGTCTGTTTGAAAGAGTGAAACTTAAATAAGACCGATCTAAATACATTATTGGTATACTTTAGACTAAAGTCTGTATTGATAGTCAATGTATGAAATTTAAATATGTTTAAATTGTTTCAGGGTATATCATAGCTTCTGGATAACAGATCAAAATAAAGTTTTTAGCCACATTTTAGGGAATGCAACTGCTAACTCCTGTTTAGGTCTATATTACAGACAGCAAACAATTTTTGTTTTGGCTTTTTCAATATACATGTACATATCACCTGTTGGTTGTTAAGACATCTTGACAGAATGATGATGAAATTTATTGCTTCTAAAGTTATAGCAATTTATATTTAAAACTTATTTTATTTTTCTTTACTTTTAGGTAAGTTGACGTCTTAAATTTATACAAAGGTTTATATTGATTTGGTGGTAAGTTATAAATTAAGGTGTGGCTCATTTGCTTAATCCATTTACGAATAATAAAACTAACTTTGGTGGTGTAAAGAACAATAATAAATGCGAATTATTCTCAATGAAACTACCTACTTTTATTAAAAAAGTTATCTTTAGGTCCTTAACCACAAGCTCTCAAAGAAGATTAAAAGAAAACGCAATGACGTAATGACAGTTGACAGACGATACCTCGGTGATGACAGCGCCAAGATCTCCCATCTACCAAGGTTGTCTAAAGTTTGTCTGTTGTGGCTCTATGCCCAAAAAATGTTGGTGCTGGTAAATCGCCCCATTAAAAAGTTATAAAATGTATTTTAATTCTTTGACTAAGCCATGATACAAAGAGAACGTCCTAAGGCTTAAGGCACTTACATACTTTACATAAGTCATGTATCCCATTGTGGGTCCTAGGACCTCTTAACTTGACACTTCAGTCTGTCTTGTGTGAATATTGCTGGCGAATATTGGGTTCAAAACCGAAGCAAATGCTCCTTCCATCTCTTAAGTTGAACCTCATCCGATATGTGTAACGAACCCTCTAAGCCTTTCACAGTAGAGTTTCGGCCACCTATAAGCTCTTTGCTGATTCTATATACGGTTCTGCTGTCACTGTAGGTTTTCGAGCGCTTCCACTTGTCTACTGCTTCTTTGTTGGGGTAACTGTGTTAACATAAAAGCTAAAGCCAGGGGATGGCAGGAGATAATCTTTGGAGATGTCATGGTTGACCATTTTATATGGCCCATATGGTCCTCTACCTAGAAGTTGGATACACTTAAACTTTGAGCATTCATCGAAACTGATTCCTTGACATAAACACAGATCTATTGGGATCAGTTGGAATTTGTTTCAAGGACAGCAAGCGGTGTGTGAGGCTATTTACACTAAGCTTGCTAAATCCTTACCGCTGTTGACCACCGCGTTGACAACTTATTTTTGAGTTCCAAACTGGAAAATATAAATTTGAACGGAACGGTAGCAATGTAAAGAGTCTAGTCTTATCTTGCAAAGAATGAACCATAATTGGGGGAATAAATCCGTCAAACAGAACAGGAAAAGGCAACTTTCAAAAGTATGCCCTTTTTAGGACAACAAGTTGCACAGTGCATCGTTTTTGTTAACACAAACCACTCCAACTTCACTCATCAATCACTTGACTTTAATGTTAGACAAGTGTTTACCCAGAGAGTACTCTCTACAAAGTGGAACGTCCTCTCCTCCAGAAATAAACGTGTGTACTTTAAGTAATTGCTTCGCACATTTTACTCATTCATTAAAAGTCTGACACACAGCCTGAGTCCGCCGACTACAGGAAATGCATCATAAATACTAGTCTCTCTTTTTACTTAATCAAACTGCGACTGCGTAAAAGCTGCAAATATTCCAACCGCCAACCGGTATTAGATAGAATGAATCTATTACCCCATGTAACGTTCTTTTTACTATCTAACATTTGTCATAGTATAATACCGCTTCAACGCTGCATTGTATAACCGACTTCTGGTCTTTAGATACATAGCTCGCCCAGCTCATGGCAAACAAATGTATACCAGTAAAATGCAAATGCAAATTAATAAATCTGCGAAAGCAGTACCACATTCCACGTTTTTACCAGCTCCGTCCATCCAACCGACGGCAACAACAACAACTGGGCCAACTTGGAATATTAACGTACGTTCCCAACACAGCAGAGACCAGGCCACTGCAACGGTTGTGTGGAGAGGTTCAGCTTCAATTCATGTCCAATTGGCATCCACCAATCGACCGAACCAACAAACGGGCTTAGCACACAAAAAAAAAACAAAAAAAAAAATGTATCTGTCCGATGAAATTTTGTACCTCAGAGCGGTGTGTAACGGGCAGGTGCAACAGCACCACACTACCTAGACTTTGGCGTGGTAGATACCAGCGTTTATTCATCGCGTCGCGTCGGTTATTCACCATTGGAATGCTGAGAAAGTGAAATTTTGGTCCACAACTTTTTTTTTTTTGTCTTTTATCTTTTATTTTTCTGTTGTCGGAAAAACGCGCCGATGCATGAAGAAATTTAAACAGAAAGAAACGAATCAAAACAACTTCACCATTGAATGGTGTGGGACTCAAACTCGACATGATTGCCAAAGACTTTTTTAAATCTTGTTTTTCATTCATTCATGGATGCGAGGGGTTTTTTTTCGCATGTCAGAGTCAAAAATTTGCGAGCTGGCACGAAAGTGTGTAACCCACTAGCTACATACATATGTATAAAAAAAATTCCCATGGGTGGGTTAGAGGCTTTCCATTTGGAAGGAATACAACCATGCAACCTAGATGCATATCTAAAAACGGAGTTAGCTTAAATTGACCTGAATAAATACAGATATTTAGACCACATGGCCACCAGTCAACAGGGGGTATTATATAACCTAGAAATGAGCTAATAATTTGGCCAGTTATTCAATGAGATCAACATTTAAATTTAGTAAAGCGTTTGAGGTAATGACCCGCCCATTCTTCAACACGCTCAGGAGAGAAGAACACTTAATATTCCTCAACTGGCTCCAAATCATCAGCAACAATTCCCAAATGAGAGCAAAACAAATGTCAGGTTTGATCTAAACGTTTTTAACTAAGGGCCTACCAAGGATGCATTTGCAGCCAAAGCATGGCATTGATGGTTTGAAGTTTAAAGTGGGCTACCTCAGGAGTGTATACTATCACCGATGTTGTTCTATAAAGTCATCAGCGATGTACTCCGACAACATTGATGGAGGGTAAAAATGGAATCCATCAAAGAAATAACTGACGTTGTTTGTCTGCCTTTATATCGGATAATGACCTCTATCTGATGTGCCACAATCTGGACCAAAGACAAACAAAGTGGAGTTGAAAATCAATGTAGCTAGAGCCCTGATTACTTGCAACATCCATACTCAACTTATTACTGGCAGACAGGAAGTCTAGAAAGTATACTACTTGCTATAGCTAGGAAGTAAAGTATCGGCTAGTACCGAACTGGATACCTATATTCAGCTAAATCGAGATGGTATAAGCTGTGTTCGGAATTGTGGCAAAGGCCTGAAAAAAAACAAATTTTTCCAGCAGTACTACGAAGATGGACACTACTAAGACACGAAAGCTTTAGACCTTAAGACAAATATCTAAGAAGCACCTGAAATGTTTCTTACGGTTCGATTGTATCTCCATTGAAACTGGTGAAACTCCATAGAGGCGTTGTCAATACAAGAAAAGTCTGACCAACGTTTGATAACGCAAGGACCGAGAGACCTTCTTCGGTAACCCTACCGAACTCAACTCCACTCTGTCTACAGTCACAGAGTACAATAATCTACGATATCATATGAAAAATCTACGTCTGACTAAAAAGGACTGTGACTAAGAGGACCCTATTAATCCGCTTTCAATGCGGCTCCCAGCATACAAGGTATAAAACCAAATTTACGGGATGTGACAGGCCCTGAGCATATATTTACATATGTAGGTATACATATGTCACAGTTTTACTAGAGGTGTCTTACTTAACCTAATGGGTACTAAAATGATTTACCGTTTATATCTCGCTGTGGCATGGAGAACTCTTTTTTTTTTTGCATTGGAAGGTGTTAATCTTCCAAAGACGAATCTGAGCCCTACCTCTGATACTCACGGCGCTGCCAATAAGTATTTCATTGCGAGTTCGCCCTCATTATCCCATTCCCATTATCCGACTCATTCGCGTTGGCAGCCACCTGGGCTGCATTTTGTTGTCGCTCTGCGTCCATCTACCCCTGTCATCTATATTGCCATTCTTCCGGGTTTGTTTTTTGTGGTACTTCACTATCACTTCGAATGCTCAGGACTTTGTTTTGTCTGTGTAGATTTTGAGCCCCACGTTGTTTATCTCGACTTCTGGATTGTGGCCCAGAGTTACTTATCAACATCAAAAACATAGTTGTGGCAGTATGTACCTTTGAGGCACTCCAATCTAGGCTAATAAAATCGCTAGTATAAGCGATTGATTGTAGACGGGGTCACTTCTTCGACCGCAGTATAATATTGAATTTTGAAACTACTCACTGCGACTCAGAGGTCATAGATGGATATCAGTAAGAAAGATTTTTGTATGACTTACCTCCGACATACAATCAAGGATTAGCTTTACAAATCATAGGACTTGTACCAACACTAGTATCACATTTGTAACCGAGTTGATTTTGGCTCCCAAAGCTCTCATAATGCTTTCGGGCGACGCCATTCTTTGAGATGGGCGAGATATAATCAAGCAAATCCTATTTCATTTAATGACACAATGTATCTTATAGGCGTGATCGAGCCAGGGCAGTCAATACTTATTTGCTTATTCCAATTTTAATTTTTTGGAACTGCAAATAGGTACCTATCTAAACCCTCCTTCTTCGTATTACCATAAGAATATTGCTGTTGGATTTGCATTGCCGGTTATTCAAAAGTAACAAATTTATTCAAATTTTTATATTTATATACAGCGCCACTAATGGCGTCAAAATCAATTAATCTTTTTTTCTATTATCGTTTATTTTGATAAGATACTTAATGTATCGATAAAATTTGTCATAGAAACTTTTTTTTGACAATAAACTGAACGATGGCGTCAGACTTGTTTCATGTTACATGCATGAACTGCGGCAGTCCTTTCAATAAGGTTTCAATCGTCCTATATCTGACTGTAGAGGTTGGATATTAGCTAGTTGTTCCTTTATAGAGGTAGGGAGGAAAACTTAACATAATACAGAGAACTCTGATAAACGCTGAAAGAAGACCACTGACCTAGAATCTTAATATTAAGACTAGATAAGAGTTAAGGCTTTCGAAAACTCCAATCACAAGGTGCCATCTGCAAGACCTGGCAAAGCTGTGGTCACTGCGTGGAATTTACAGATCATAGGGATGTATTTCGTTCAGTTATGTCATTAGGTTACGTTCATAGACAAACGCAGCTTTACATACCCCTGTCCGCACATCTCCTTCAATCTCCTTCCTTTTTTTTGCATACCACATTTTCAGCAGACTGTCATTCAGTTAACAACAAAAAATGTACAGAACGACTCTTCAAAATGGCTGCGTCCGTATAAACTACCCCTGATTAGGAATGTGTGTGTGAGCTCTCATTTGATATTGCCGGAAACGTCAAAATATTTTAAAAATCGCTGGTACTTTTCAGCTTGTGGAAGCCAAATGTCAAATTGGCCGGAGATGCCTTTCTATTTTAGTTTATTTATGGCTTATGTTACCCAATGTTGATTGTGCTTGAGTCTCAAGTTAACCTCCCTTCCCAAGCTAGTTTGACACCACTTCAAATGGTTTATTTTATGAACCGCTCCCCTAATGTTTAATTGCTGCTTTCACTAACGAAATAGGTAGATACATATTTATGTTGCTCGGATGCTTGTTTGTATCAAAAAATCAGTAGATCATGCTCTGAATATTTAAAGAAACCACATAATTTAGCATAAATTAATAGTCAATAATCAAGATGACCAGAACAAAACTAATTGATTGGTAGATACATAACATTAGTATGTCCAGCTATCTATTAACCTATGCAATCTAGATCAACTGAAGCATTTCACAAATGTCAAAAGTACCACCGTTAATCGATATATTATAAAGAAATTATATAAAACCAAAGAACAGTTTCATTTAGTTTCACATACGCCTCAGATAGATATTACATACGTGAACGGCATGATCACGAGAAACTCTAAATTACCCACTAAACGATGACAGTACCACGTTCGAATGGATACCATCATGCTTCTCTACGCATGAATTCATTAAAATAGCCCGTCCAACGTCGTCGTCGTCGTCGTCAATATAGTGGCATACACATAGTCGCAGTTGTATCTGACAGGTCTAGGGGGCCAAGTAAATTGATACCAACCGACCGACCGACCGACGACGAACCACCATAATGGTAATTTAATTAAATTACCAACTTACTCTGAAGTAGGGCTACGCCAGTCAATTTCTTTCTTCTTTTTTGCTTAGTTAGAAGTATCTGAGCTACACTATGGAATTATAAGTTCAAACAAAGAATGTACCGTTCAATTTATGTCATTCAACTCGACTCACGGCTGAAGAACAACTTCATGACAGTAGACGGTTTTATGGGTTCGTTTTTTTTTTCTTTTTTCGAATTACTTCAGTGGGTAGATAGTAGACATGGATATCTACATCTACGTTGGCGTTTCGCATTCACGTTTGCGTTTGCGCATTTGTTATTTGTTTATATGTAGGTGGATTGGATACATATCTGCAGGGACTTTTGCCACATGCTTTAGGTAATAGCGGCCTTCATTTCAACGTACTATGTAGCTCTCACCGTGTAGCTATCGAAAGTAACATCACGTTGAATGAAAATAGCACGCTGCCAAGCCCAAACATTTCTCAAAGTCCCGCTGCTGTTACCGTGAATAATTCGAAAAAACAATCGTAAAAGATTCGAAGAAATTACATATACCAAATGGAAGTCAAGCTGATCTCAAAATAGAGATTTTATGTCATAGTAAAGCTATTGTTAGGCCAAGCAATGGTATGCTTTCAGTATTAAGATTGCTCCCACATAGTTTGTAGAAATGATGAATGCCAGGCGTGTCTTTTGAATCCTTTCCACTTGTACTAATTATACTGTCATTAAGTGAGAGCCGTCAGAAGGTCATCCTCTCCTTATCAGATCATTATGCAACCAATGCATCAGCAAGTAGTCGATTAGGATCAGAAAATTATTAAGTATACACGTAATTGAATATAGATTCACCTTTAGTGATAGTTTAACTACTATCTTTTATAGTAAGTAATTAATTTATTAAAACGTCGGTATTAAGGCTTATTATGAGTAAGTGAAAGGTTTCAGGAGCCCATTTCCTGCCTTTGTTTAAGGGTGGCTTAGACTAAGTTGGGTAAGGGCGTACTTAGACCGCGAGAGTCTTTTGTGCTACCACTAAATCTAAATAACAAGCACACTACGAGGAACATAAGAATTACCACTGATGAATACTGATTAAACAAGATTACTAGGACATCGCATGATTAAGTGAACCAACGCGATCTTTTGTCTTTTAAAACAATTGTGAACAGATCCGTAATGAGGGGAGGATTCCAAATTGAATCTTATTTTTGTGGTCAAAGAAGCACATACCAAAGAAAACGAGGAAGTCTAACATGAAGACCAATGTCCAGTGAGGACACTACGTTTCAAAATGATCAACTCCTTGGAGCGTCTCTGCTCAGGCTTAGGCTAAAGTTTCTTCAAGATGTTCAGACATGTAGAATAAGTGCTTTCTTTTCCAAGGACGAGGTGCTTGAAGCAATCAATCTAGGTCAAAATTTAGGACCCAAATGGGCATGACTTAATCGACTCTGATTTGAGTATGGAAAGTGTCCCGCAGGTAATTTTTTCTAATCTGGCATCCCTAGATGTAGTATGTGTCACCGTTCCCCCAAAGAAGGCTGCATTTGTTAATATTGTCCAGCCTAATTAAAATTTTAAAAGTAACGATGTGTATATCCAGATTGTTCTTATCCGTAAGGATTTCTAAACTAGCCCCTAATTAAGCACTTACTTCGGCATATGCATTTTTCTGGAATACCTTTTTGGCCTGGCCTCCAGTAGAGCTGAATGTTGGTGAATTGATCCGACGTACAAACCACAATCTATGACAAAATAGATTACATTGCTGCTTGGCTATTAGTAAGGATACTGATGTCCTTAGCCGATATAAGATTACACTTGTTAAAATTTCCGTTTCAAATATGCTACAAAAATCAAAGAGATGGAACGAGATGGTTACTTTGAATTCGTTGGAGAAAACTCCACCATCCGTTGAAGTAGAAGTGGATGGATACAGCTTCCATTCGTTCTCCCAATGATCTCACGTGAAGTTCAGTCCGAAGCAAGCAACTCCTTTAAGAAGGATGGGTCTTACTAAAGATACATAGAGCCAGAGAGTGACTCGGGGCTTGTGGTCCCACGCTATACCACAGCTCTTCTACAACAGTATAAGATCACGCTTGATTTCTTAAGCATTCTTCATCAAGGATATTATCAATCCTATACAGAACTAGACACTAGTATTTTTTTTGTCTTTTGTCTGTAAAGACATAGACATTAATCGCGGAAGTGTCTATAGATGGAATATTATATTCCCTAGGACACACTATGCACAAGATGCTGAATTGATTTCTTCTTTTGCTCCTTAATCAAACAAATATCCTAAACTCTCCTACCAATTATAAAACTTTCTATTTTTTTTTTTATTTTCAGAACATGGAAATGAGTAACTTTTCGTCAAAGAAATTGTCCCGCGAAGAACGTAGATATTCGGTACCGCACGGTCCGAACACACCTCTTCCACCAGCCGCATCAGAAGACCTCCACGCATGGTCAATCTACAGGTAGGTTGGTTGTTGTTTGTATGACTTCCTGAAGTGATTGAAGACCGATAATAATTAACCACAATGCGAATCCATTCGGCTTCAAGTTGCATTTCCGGTTTTTATTATGAGCTGAGCACTCGCTTGATTGCACATAAAACCACCACCTGCCTGCCACTTTCAATCGAATGAACCGATCATAAATTTCCTGCACTGTACACGAAGAACTTATATTTGGCTTTCGACTTATGATTCTTTTTTAACCACTCCTAGGTGTGGTGTTTTGATGGGTTCATTGGTTGACATGCGTCGATGGCATAGTTGACAGTGCATGCACCAATCATTAAAATGAATTTTTTTTTCTCTCTTTAACCTTACAGACAGAACCTCAATTCAGACTTCACAGACTCTGCCTTGGGGTCGTCAGATAAATCGCCGTTGCCATATGGAAACTTCCAATTACGCGATACAACTGTTCAATCGATCCTTAACCATCCACGATATGGTCCAAAGTGAGTCTATTCATTTGGTTGCAAATAAGTACATATAAACCTGGTCTCTTAGGTCACCTTTAGGTTCAAATATGTACACGTATCTTAAGTTTGGCCTGCCTCGGGTATTCCCACCGAACGCTGGCTCTCAGAGGTCACATCGACCTGGTCCGGGACCAGGACGGGGACGGGTGAATCGCGGCTTTCGAGATAGTTCTGGGCCGGCGGCAGGTTCCTCAGGATATGACAGCAGCGATAATGAGACAACGAGAAGCAGAGTGCCACCAAATCTAAGGTAAAGTTTTTTCTCATGCAACGTGCAGTTCAATTTTCATCTGTGCTTTTAGAAAATACCGCAGTGAATCAGACTTCAGAGCAATTGGCGGCATTCCAACTCCTCGTCCTGATTCCAGAGCTCAAGGCGTTCCGATTGCTGCGCTCCGCCAAGCAAACAGTCGAGCTAGTATAGCTGGTAAGTTCAAACCTCTGTCCAATTTGCCTTGTACTCATCGCATGAATTCACAGTTGGAAATCACATCAACTCTCATTACATCCCAAACGGTAAGCACTATGGCAATCGGTCACATAGTGAAGCGGATCTGCTCAGCACCGATCTTGGTACTTACGGTGACTACGATTCAAGAACATACACAACCAATCGCAGTCGAATGGAACACCATCACCATAATGCACATAGCTCGCACACAATGTCAAATCGAAAACACTCGAGCATGGGTCTCGTGTATCCCAATATCCAGGTGCATTGCTTGGATGTGAATCCAGGCTTACGGGGTGTTTCTTTACAGGCAAAGGCCGGTGATTTATTTGCAATAATGGCGACATCACAACCTGAAGGTACTGCACTGACAGAATGTCTCGCTGGACTAAGAGAGCGGATATCCGGCGAGGTTTTAGTAAATGGTCAGCAAATTAACAGACGTGGACTGCGCGAATTGTGTAGCTATGTTCCAGCTCTGGATTGTTCGTCGTTGGATCCTCGGATGAGTGTGCAATGTACGCTGAATTTCCATGCAGCGCTAAGGGGACCAATTGATCGTAGTGATTTTAAAGAAAAGGTGAGTAAAATGTGGTTCAGTCAGCTTTTGCAAATTTCCGTTTGTGTGGTAAGCGTTGGTGAACACATCTGAGTTTAGCGGTAAAAAATGAATGAAGTTGGCTATACCGAAATTTAGCGGCCATTAAATTTGAAGACACTCGTTTGACATAATAGACAAACTAATAAAGATAGGCATCTTCGGTCGATTTGACGTTTGGCTTCCACAAGCTGAAAACTACCACCGATTTTGAACATATTATGACGTTTCTGGCAAAATCAAATCAGAACTCACGCACACATTCTTAATCGGCGGTAGTTTTTACAGCGCAGCCATTTTATAGAGTTATTTTATACATTTTGTTGTTGTTAATTGAATGACAGTCTTGCTGAAAATCTTGTATGCAAAAGGAAAGAAAGGAACACCAACACGCTGAACTTGAAAGACTGGATTCAGCTCCAAGATCTAGTCTGAATGTAGGGATCCATCTCTTCGTAGCAAAAAGTACTATCCAGGCACTACAGACTCTTTGGTGTTGACACAATTATTCTCTAGTTCAAAGCTAAGTCTTTTGCGGATCTTGAAGCCGTTCTCCTTCAGAATTAAAAAGATCTTATCCTCTACTAGGATATTTATTATAATAAAGAAACTTCGCAACGCCATCATTTCGTCTAGTGTTTTAGCCACAATCACCAACACCATATCATCGGCATAGTAGATTATATCTTCTTCTCAGGATTTCTAATTCTGTAGCACTCCAGCGCATATAATATTCCACAAGCCTGGTCCCAACACTGATCCCTGTGGTACTCCTCTTGTGATTTTATATATTTTTGCCCCTTCTTCTGTATCGAAGAGAAGTGTCCTATCCTCAAAATTGGCCGTAATTATTCGCAGCAGATAGTTTGGTATACAGATGTCCGTAATGTTTTCTTCTGCAGACTCTTTTCTGGAAGATGGCACTCCTCCTCTCATGGAAATGGAAGGATCTGCCTATTCATATGACAGACAGAGAACTGCATTACCAATAATGTGTCTTGTGTGAGCGGCTGTCTTCAGCAAAAATGACGACTTTTCAGACTGAAGTCCTTTGAGCTCATGTTTCTTGATTTCGAATATCATGCATTTCTGGTGCCTTGTATGGAGGAAATAATTTGATTGTCCAGCTCTGCATTTACTAACAACTTAGTCTCTGGTAGAGTATCTTTGGGCGCATATTTCTTGTGTCCTGCAAAAAAAATTAGTTGGTTGCTAGGTTATCTCCGGAGCTCAAAGTGCATACGATCTTCCGTGCTTTCTCATCTAAATAAACCCATATAGTCTTAACCACTGTTATTAAGGCTTTCAGCTACTAAGTTTAAATATTCTTTTACTTTCAGATGGATATCCTTATTGAAGATCTAGGACTTACAACCTTCCGCGCATCAAACATATCCTCACTAACACATTCAGAAAAGCAAAGGCTGAGCGTAGCCTGTCAGTTGCTGTCTCAATCTTCGATACTGATTCTGGATCAAGTCACCAGCAATATGGATATCTTCGATACCTTCTTCCTGGTGGAATATCTTCGACAATGGTGCAGTGGGGGACGTATAGTAATAATGACTCTTCAACCGCCTACCTTTGAGATCCTTTCTATGTGCTCAGGTGTGCTTCTACTCTCTGGCGGTAGGACGGTATTCTCAGGCAGCAGATCAGACCTACCACGACATATGGGTACATTAGGTTATCCATGTCCACCATTTAAAAATCCAGCCGACTATTATCGTAAGTTTTAAGTAAAAAAATAAAAACTAAAAATTAATTTGAATTGCATTTCCAGTGGATTTGGTAACATTAGACGATCTGTCAGCAGCGGCCATGCTAGAATCATCAGCGCGTATTGAGTCTTTAGCAAACTCTTGGGATCAAATAAATTCCGAGCCTCCATTAGCTGCGCCACCTGCCTCAATGCCTGCCTTTACTAGTAAAGCTGGTTTCATGGGACAAACGAAAGCGTTAATCAAACGTTTTGCAGCATACAAACAACCAGGTTCTCTGCTGACTTGGATTAGTAAGCTTATAGCGGCAGCTGTACTATCGCTGTGCATAGGATGTATATTCTGGGATGTGC
Source organism: Chalcosyrphus nemorum (assembly GCA_949716465.1). NCBI lineage: Eukaryota > Metazoa > Arthropoda > Insecta > Diptera > Syrphidae > Chalcosyrphus > Chalcosyrphus nemorum. The sequence continues at coordinate 39,560,305 of OX454333.1, read as the reverse complement.
CTGCATCAGATCCACAACTCACATACAATGATCGATTTGGTTACCACCACTGTATCATGGCGGTGGCATACTGGCCTCTTCTTATGCTCACAATCCGAGATGCTCAAGAAGATCGGAAGCACGTTGAGCGTGATATACGTTTGGGATTGTATTCCAGGGAGTTGTACATAACAATTCAGGTAAATCACTAGATTTTCTCTTAAGACTGAGTACTAATTGTGTTTTTTTAGTGCCTCCTGGGGCTGTTTCCAAGTTTATGTATTTGGTTGGCTTACCTATTGCCAGCACACAGTATGGCTGGCCTGTACACATACTCGACGAGCAGTGACACTGGAATATACTTGTACATGGGTAAGTTCCAGAGAAATCCAATCAATAGAAGACAGTCTAAAATACTTTCTATTCCAGGATTCATGCTTTTGTATTTAACGGTTATTCAGACCCTAGCCCTCTTCTGTGCACATCTCTTACCAACGAAGGTGTCGGCTACAGTCTTGAACGTCCTCATTACCCTGGCTTTAACAGCCGCCGGTGGGTACTCATTACATTCAAGGAATATCTCGAAAATTTGGTCTTGGTTGCAATTAATCTCACCGGAGAAATGGCTCCTACCAGTCTTGGTCGCTGATGAATTCAGTCCTGAGACCTTAGCCAATTCAGCTGGCCTTCAATTGTGTCGAAACAAACAGGTAATTTTCAATGCACATAAGTACTTATTGAACACTAAGGAAGATAAATATTCTTTAAGGTTCAGCATCAAGAAATAATTGTCCAACAACCATGTCCGCCCCCAAATGGAACTCAAGTGCTAGTCGATTATATGCTTCTACCACAACATCACGTTCTCGATCCATCGAATATGGAAGAAACAACATTGCTTGCTCTTATTTTGTCATCCGTTATACTATTCGTTTTTACATTCCTTATTTTTAGTTTCAATTGTAGGAGAATATTCAAACGTGGACCAAGGAAATCATATTAGCATTCGAGTTGATAATGTAAAACATGTTTTATTTTTTACGACTTTTCATAAATGACTTCCATAGAATTTTAAGATGTGTTTGCTCACAGTAAAGAGCAAAAAAAAAATAAGATGAAGGATTGTAACATTAAGATCGGTTAAATATAAATAACTTTTTAAAAAAACACAGAATTATTTACTTTGGTTTTACTGATCTGCAGGTGTCAGAAGTGGGAGTGATTCATTTAGAGGTACTTGTTTGTCTATGGATTTTTTGACAGGTGACGTATGAGTCGCATTAACCTGTGATGGTAGTTTTGTTTAGAATTGTTTGACATTTTATCAGAGAAAGCCTAAGCATGACACAGAGTATACAAATTATTCATCTACGTGAAATTTGTTTCGTGCAGTTGGAGCAAACATTTTGTTTAACGATGGGCCACAATGCTGGCTTATTGGGTAAGTCAGTAAGAAAATTTGTCGAATTTGGGATGCAGAGGAACCCGAAGAGCTTGAAAAGCTGTCGTTACATCCAGACAGAACAACGCCTTGCTGCGGTTACTGATCTGGTGGAATGAACGTTTCATATTTCTTAAAAAAAACGAAATGTCAATGGCGCCCGTTTTCACACCATGATACGTTGCGGTGATTTGGGTGGCAGATTGGAAGTATTTGCAACTCCCTCTACGCACGCATAAACGCTGAAGTCGGCCTCAGGTGACCTTTGTAGATATGTAGTCTTCAATACTAAAAAATCTTTTACAATTGTTTAGGAATCCATTTGCATTAAAATCCTTAATACCAATTCCATTTCTTGTAGTTTGTGCTCGGTATACTCCAAACTTTGGGGTGCCAGCTGTGCAGTTTCTAAAGAATGAGCCAGAGTACTGTCATCCGCAAAGGAATGCGATCCATGATGGGAAGATGCTACCAACATAGTTAATTTCGATTCTGTTTAACAGGGCACTGTGCCACATTCTGTTGAAAGCTTTAGAGAAATCAAGGGAGACTACTCGCTCGTGTATCAACGTCTATTCACTTTGGTTCCATTTTTCTGTTTCTCTGTTAGGTACCCCGAAGACACTTTCTTTCGTGATATCTCATGAGCTGAAAATTTACAATGCCTCACATGGCCTTAGAGAACATTGATGTTAAGGTCTTTTGAGTGGAGGTTTTATCGCCTTTTTTGTGAATGAGCTGGACGTGCGCGAGTTTCCACCTATCCGGACACAAATGGAGCTTACCTAGAGGTTCAGTCAGGGCAGAACAAGGGAAGGATCTTATCTGCTCTTGAAGATTTGTTACTGTTAAGATCCTTTAGCAAACCTTGACACTTTTCCATCAAACTTATCTTCAAGCGCACTCTGCTGAGTAACTTCGCATCGCATCACCTTCATTGAAAACTGAACCAGCAGTAAAAAACTGAACTTAGTATAAAAAATGGTACTTTAGTTTTATTGAACAAAATATTTAAAGTGACATCAATAATTTGACGACGTACTTAATGATGAAACAGTCTTAGATTAGTGTGCGCCAGAATGATTCCATGTTCATCACAAGCTGCAATTACACCTGCATCATTAGTAGATCCAGCCGGGCTTCCAATATATGAAACACCGCTCTGAAACCAAAAAAAAAAAAACAACCATTGCACAAACTTAATAAAGAAAATTGATTGCTTAAGCTTACCAATCGAGCTCTATCGATATTGTCTCTGAATGGGAAAAATGCGTCCGAACCTAGTGCGACCCCACTAAGCTGCTTCAACCATTCACTTTTCTCCTCCTGTGTTAGCTGCTGAGGCACAACTTCAAACCTAAGAGTGAAACATTAGTATTTGTCTCGACAAAATGTATAAAAAAATAAACATACATCGATTCAAATTGTGTCAGTGGCATGTCCTTGCCCACAGTTCCGTTCACAAAGTTATCAATTGCATTTGAAATCTCAGCACGCTTTACTCCGGTCTTAAATTTCATTGCAGCTACTCTGGGATGCTGGCGCAGCCACCAGTTATCGGCCTTCTCTCCGGCCAAACGTGTGCAATGAATTCTTGATTGCTGCCCGGCACCGATTCCAATAACCTGACCGTCTCGGGCGTAGCATACAGAATTACTCTGAGTGAATTTCAACGCAATAGTTGCCACAATCAAATCCCGAATAGCACCTTCGGGTAGTTGCTTATTCTTTGTGACAATATTTTGAAATAGACTGCTGTCGATAACTGCGTCATTGCGCTTTTGCTCCAAGGTCAGGCCAAAGATAGTCTTACGTTCGATTAAAGTCGGCTCATAATCAGGATCCATCTAGAATAAGATTAAGTTTAATTTTTCCTTTAAAATCTTTCTGTAGTCGTAGTCATACCTGTAGAATGCAGTAGCCGCCATTCTTTTTCTTTTTGAGTATTTCCAATGCTTCTGGTGTATAGCCTGGAGCAATGATACCATCAGATACTTCTCGAGAAATAATTCTAGCAGTAGCCACATCGCACACGTCGGACAATGCAACAAAGTCACCAAATGAAGACATACGATCGGCCCCTCTCGCCCTTGCATAGGCAGTGGCCAAAGGCGTCAAGACTTCGTATAAATCGTCAACCATGCACAGTTTGGCCTGTTCCTTACTAAGGGGATTGCCCACCGCTGCTCCAGCGGGGGAAACATGCTTAAAACTGGTAGCTGCTGGTAGATTAAGAGCTTTCTTAAGTTCCCGTACCAACTGCCATCCATTCAGAGCATCACAGAGATTGATAAATCCTGGAGCGCTGTTCAAAACTTGCAATGGTAACTTTTCCACCTGTGTAAATAGTTGTGCGGGCTTTTGATGAGGATTCATGCCGTAACGAAGGTTCAATTGTGAACCACTTGCAGAATACTGTTTGCGGAAATAATCAGAAATGGCATCATCATAAGTGGCAGTGTGCGTGAATGCCTTCAATGCAAGCAGTTTCCTATGACAATTGAAACTCTCAGTTACATCTTCAACTGGTCCGGAAAAAATCTTACCTAGTTTCCAATGTGGTGTCACCCTTTGATGAGATTTCCTCAAGGACCTTGGAGTAATCGCTGGCCTCACAAACCACAGTAACACGTTCATGATTCTTGGCAGCTGCCCGTAACAGTGTTACTCCACCAATATCGATGTTTTCTACGGCATCAGCAACTGTAACCCCTGGCTTCGAGACAGTATCAACGAATGGATATAAATTGCATACCACCAACTGGACGAGGTCGAAATTCTGCTTCTTTAGATCAGCCAAATCGCTTTCTGTTAATCTAAACCCAGAATTAGAAGAAGAAGGTTACTTCAAACAAAAAATGTACCTGGCTAAGATCCCTCCATGCACCGCTGGGTGTAGAGTCTTAACACGCCCTCCTAACATTTCAGGAGCACCAGTAATGTCCGAAACATCCTTTACTGACAACCCAGCATTACGTAGAGCAGTTGCAGTTCCACCGCTAGCAACAAGTCGAAAACCCAAAGCAGTCAAACTCTTTCCCAAGTCAATAAGACCCGTTTTATCAGATACACTCAAAAGAGCTTAGGAAAAAAGAGGTTTATAAAATTACCTACTTATTTCGTCCTGCAAAATAACTTACCTAATTTTCCTGATGCCATTTCGAACAGAATGTGCAAATGATGCCAATGGATTCAAGTTCCTGCAATAAATAAAAGTGCAACACAGTTTTACATTAAGCACATCTTGGGGGAAAACAACAATATTTTCTGTGAGATGAACTTCTGATAACACCAGCAGTACTGTTGCATTGATAACAATTATCAGTCGCTATTTCTGTGCAGGGGGTTTAACCTTTTGTTTCTTATCATGCAAGAGGTCTTTGCAACAAATAGACTTTCTATTGATCTTCAAATGTACATATTTTAGTCCATTGTGACGTTCATTGCAGTTGTTGGTTTCTAATAGCAAACATTTAAATATGCGCTAGAAGATGAAGAATACCGCGGGTAGCGAAAAGAGTAAGTATTTCAGCGCACCATTAAGGCAATACATAAAAATGTATTGTAGATTATAAAGAATAAACGGAAGGAATGTGCATATCGCAGAATTCGTTTGGGATGAGTGGAAGAAAGAGATAAGCTACACAGGAGAGAGCGGCAATATCACATCCTATCGCTACAAACAAGATCTCAAAGTCAATAGATAGATGAGTTTAGAAACAATGAATATCAACTGTTGCTAGTTAAAATTCAAAAACTGAAAAATGAGGAACAACAAACAGGACAGAGACCATAGATGGCAGATTTGTGTGAGTTGCTCATTCACTCGATACCTTTAGGCTTGTAAAGGTAGATATAAAATGTGATTTCGGATGTACCGTTGCCAGCATAGACATTGTAGATTTTATAGCTCTCAGTGCATCATCGTAATTGTGCGAATTTTACTTTACACTCGTGTACCTATTTCCCATCAGCGTACGTGATATACGCTGCTGCTGTATACAATCATACTACGTTTCTAGATCTAACACACCCAGCACTAAGACTAAACGCACAATGAGTACACGAAGACTATCCTCCAGTACCTATCTAACTTCCAAGTCAATTCTTGATCAGATAAGTGAGGTATTGTTCTCCTAGGCTCTTATTGTGATCCAAAATTACTTTTAATCAAATCTGATAAGAATTTATATTGATTTCACCTTGCGCAAGTACCCAATAGGAATAGCACATGGTCTCTCTTTCTACGCACGTGTAATCAACAAGTGGTTGCCAAACATAGTAAAACTGATCGTAGGATGGTCTTTTAAAGATAGGTCCTTTCTAAACATTCAAATTACAACAATAGTAACATTGCGGTGATAGTTTATAGTTATAGACCTTCGTTTTCTGCTAGAAATTTAAAGAAATTTTCAGAAACAGAAAAAAAACCCACACTAGACCGCGAGTGTAGGTGGGCTAACTGGTTTACTAAGCCCACGTAACACGACTCGTAGTTCTTTCTTGTTTGTTTTTAATAATAATAATAATAATTAATGCAATTAAAAACTACTTACAAAACTGTGTGTTATTTTAAACGTAGAAAAGTTAATTTAACTTGTTTACAAAATGATTTCAAAAATTCGCGGTGCACGGCTACTTGCGAATTTTGACGTAAACTTGTGTGCCTAATGAATAAATCTAGTACAATTTGTTGTAAAACCCCAGACGAGTATGGGACTTTAGGAGAGTTGCCGTAGGTTTTATAGTAATTATTAATACGCTTTCAGATAGGATGTAATTTATACATTATATGTATATGTTTTAATATATTGGTCTTAATAGAAAGGACGGATATGGCTTAATAGACTCGCTGATCATTTATATATTTACTTTATTGGGTTTATCTCCAATATTTATTTATGTTACAAACTACTTGTCAAACTTAATGAAACCTTAGGATAGGGTATTCAATCTTGTACTGGCATCTGTGGACTGTAATTGCTTACCTTTTAATTTGTCTCTGTTTTCCTCGAACATTTGAACAAAAAAACATACATCCATGTTCTATATTTCACTTTTTATGAATTCGACTAGCGAAAGTAAAATATGATGTTCGGCATTTCGCACAAAATGGCATAAGAAACAATGTTGTTCAAATGATTCAAAGCGTTAAGAAATCTGAATCGCAAGTGAGGATTGTTGCTTCAGATTGCAAGCACATATCTGCTGTCCTTTCGGCAATGTACCATCTGTTTCGCTCGCATATGCAGCAGGATCGAGTTGAGATTTCGATTTTCTGCACGCAGTGTCAAAAGCTTATAGATTAGGGAAAGAATCTTTTCTATCTATTGGACTATCTAATCCTGTTGAAACCACATGTCGTTGGTGTCCATAGTATTTACAGAGTATTTACTGTCATGAGAAAGCTTCTCAAAAAACCTCCCTGCCCTTCGGATACGGCATAAAACTGTAGGTCCCTTCTGTACGTACAGAAATGTATACCACGCACAATACGTACAGCTGTGAGAAGCTAGGCCTTGGCCCTCTATGGGCTGCTTACGGCCTAATATTTATTTATTTTTTTATTCACGAAAGAAAATAACAAAAGAGATCTTCGAAAAGAGTCAAGCCTCAAAGGTTTACGTGTAAAAGCGCAAGACTCACGAAAGAAAATAGCAAAAGAGAACTTCGAAAAGAGACAAGCCTCAAGAGTCTACGTGTGAAAGCCCACTTACGAACCTATTCGCCCGAAAGTAGGGTAACTGCTCGAGAGCCCATTCAGCGAACTCAGTCCGAGTTCTTGTGGGTGGCCCGGAATCGACTGCCTCGGATAATCCTGCACACTATTTGTTTCGTTGAAATGGAAGATCCATTTTTGTTGTTCTTCTCTCTAATGGTAATATCAGAACCATCAAATCATCGACGTCGATTTTTTTACGAAAACATATATTAAAGGCGCACAAATGTAGACAGACGCTTAAACCATCTTCTCCCAATTGTACCAGAACACAAAATAATATGACATCTACGCCGGAATTCCCATTCAAAGGTTTTTGTCTTGAATCCATGATCTGGACCAATCAGAAAACGCCATTTGGTTTTTGTTTCTCTTTATCTATTCGCAAAAGAGAGGTCGAACTGTTGTAAAATTGCACCGCGCTCGTTAACCTGTATTCATTTTTGTTTTATTCCGACATCAAGTTGTGTCGTGGCTAATTTTTCCAATCCTGGGAATATTCCATTAAAGTAAAATTAATTTACCTGTGCCCCGTAATTAAAGGACGCATCTGTGGCGGATAACACAATGAAATATTTACTTCTTCTGGGATTATTTCTCCTATCGGGTAAGTTCCCATAACCCACCGCCTGCCGGTTAAATTGATTTGCCCTAATTCTTTTCTAACAAAAACCATACAAAATATGTGTGTAAAACTGTGTAAATAAATATGTTTCATCTTATTTGATGCAGGGATTAGTCAAATAGCAGCTGAGGGTGATGAATCTGTGGAAACTATCGACTTGGATTTAGGCGCATTCAAAGAAGGTTCTAGAACAGGTAGGGCTATCATATTGTACCGAATAGGGCAACGTATACATTTTTTTCTTTGATTTTCCTTTCACCTAGATGCTGAGTCGTTAAGGCGAGAAGAAGAAGCTATCAAACTCGATGGACTGAACGTGGCCCAATTGAAGGAACTTCGTGAGAAGGTAAGTTGAAAATAAGGGGGCGTTCTTGCTTAGGTTGGGTGTTTGATTATGCCTCCCAATTGGAAATTGTTTGTGAGTAATTTATGACTGAGCAAGTTGTTTTTGCTGCAACAGTTTGCGCAATATGTGTTGACACTTTTTTTTCCACAAAAGTTACGTTTATTGTTCTAATTTCCTAGGCAACAGTTGCACCAACTAATTATAAAATTAGTAAGAGCCACGTATGAGTAATCGTTTGGGGAATTCCACTTGATTTGAATTTATCTTTTGACATATATGAGACGTCTTCATCGTCGAGTAATACTTACATTTCCCAGGTCCTAGCCAATTTACTTGGATTTAATGATATTTTCGGGGAATTTCCAGACTGCTAATTCAGCATTTCAGGCGGAAATACTGGTAGTCAAAGAAACCTTGTCGTGGCTAAAAAGTAGCGTAATGTCTGATAAGGATATAAGCAATTTTGCAGGCAGTGAGGTGCCCACAAGTAAACTGAAGAAAAGTTTCATTCGGTTTACTTGTATCGTTTGTCATCCAAGTCAAACAACCAAATTCGCTGTGATATCGATGTTCCACGAATAGAACAAACTATATAGACACCACTTGATGAGACTACTTAGTCTGCTCTCACCTATCTCTCTTCTAATTGCTCAAACTCTAACCTAAAACACTGGTTATCGTAACGCTCAACTTTTGACGTTAACATATCATAAAGAAAGTTAAGCGACGTTTGCATGCGGAAATAAAAGATTTCCGGACCATTCGGCTTTACGAGTATAATTTGTTCCCCTCTAAACCATTTTACAGCACATTCATATTCTTTATCTAATTTTCAGGCGGAGAAACGGACATTCCAAACTGAAGTCAATCGTATGATGAAGCTGATCATTAATTCATTGTACAAGAACAAGGAGATCTTCTTGCGTGAATTGATATCGAACGCTTCAGATGCCATCGATAAGATCCGTTTGTTGGCGTTGACCGATCGAAAGGAAATCGAAAGCAACCCAGATCTTCTTATTAGAATAAAGGCAGACAAAGAGAATAAAATTCTGCACATTATGGACTCTGGTATCGGTATGACTATGGAAGATCTAATCAATAATCTTGGCACAATTGCCAAGTCAGGAACGGCTGATTTCCTTGCAAAAATGCAAGATCCCAGCAAAGCATCATCTGAAGGTCAAGATCTAAACGATATGATTGGTCAATTCGGTGTTGGTTTCTACTCAGCTTTCTTGGTGGCCGATCGTGTTGTTGTAACCACCAAAAATAATGCCGACAAGCAGTACATTTGGGAGAGTGATTCCAATAGCTTCTCGATTTCTGAGGATCCACGTGGTGATACCCTACAGCGAGGCACTGTCATTTCTTTGCACCTGAAAGACGAAGCTCGGGATTTCCTCGAACAGGACACAATCAAACAATTGGTACGCAAGTACTCGCAATTCATTAATTTCCCAATTTATCTGTGGTCAAGCAATAATGTCGAAGAGGAAGTACCAATCGAGGAGGAAGAAGTAAAGGAGAAGAAAACCGATGAGGATGCCGTAGATGAAGAGGAAGAAGATGCTAAAGTTGAAGAGGATGACACAGACGAGAAGAAACCCAAAACAAAGAAGGTCACTAAGACGATTTGGGATTGGTCACTAATCAATGAAAGCAAACCAATTTGGACACGGAAACCAAGCGAAGTCACCGAGAAGGAGTACACTGAATTCTACAAGAGCTTGACTAAGGACACCTCTGAGCCACTTACGCAAACGCACTTTGTAGCCGAGGGTGAAGTTACGTTCAAGAGTTTGTTGTACATCCCCAAGGTTCAGCCATCAGAGAGCTTCAATCGTTACGGCACAAAGTCGGACAACATTAAGTTGTACGTACGTCGTGTTTTCATTACCGACGAGTTCAACGACATGATGCCAAACTACTTGAACTTCATCCGTGGTGTTGTGGACTCCGATGACCTGCCTTTGAATGTGTCACGTGAAACTCTTCAACAGCACAAACTTATAAAGGTGATCAAGAAGAAGTTGATCCGCAAAGTCCTGGACATGATTAAGAAACTCGACAAAGAGGCCTACGAGAAACTCTGGAAGGAATACTCCACAAAGTAAGTACATACGAGGCGTTTGACATATGTATGTGGTGTATTTAAAAATACATTCTCTTTTCAGCATTAAACTTGGAATCATGGAAGACCCCAGCAACCGTTCCCGCTTGGCTAAGTTACTCCGTTTCCAATCCTCCAATGGCAAGGGTGTAACAAGCCTGACTGACTACGTTCAACGTATGAAGCCAAAACAGGAACACATCTACTTCATTGCCGGTTCAAGCCGCGCTGAGGTTGAAACTTCACCATTCGTCGAACGTCTATTGTCAAAGGGCTACGAAGTCTTGTACTTGGTAGAGGCTGTTGATGAATATTGCATTTCTGCTCTGCCAGAATTCGAGGAGAAGAAATTCCAAAACGTCGCCAAGGAAGGTTTCAAACTCTCCGAATCGGAAAAGAGCAAGGGCAAATTCGAAGAACTGAAAAACACATTCGAACCACTTGTCAAATGGTTGAATGACGTTGCCTTGAAGGACAAAATCCTTAAGGCCCAAGTCTCAGAGCGTCTTAGCAACTCGCCATGCGCTCTGGTTGCTGGTATGTTTGGCTGGACTGGCAACATGGAACGCCTGGCCATGTCGAATGCTCATCAAAAAGCTGATGACCCACAAAGGTCTTACTATCTAAATCAGAAGAAAACTCTCGAAATTAATCCACGCCATCCATTGATCCGTGAGCTTTTGCGACGCGTCGAAGCTGACGAAGCCGATGACACAGCAAAGGACATGGCCACAATGATGTTCCGCACAGCTACCCTGCGCTCAGGTTTCATGTTACAAGAAACAGCTGATTTTGCTGACAGCATTGAAAGAATGATGCGACAAACTCTGGGAGTACCAGTGGACGAACAACCCCAGATCGACGATGAAGATGAACTTGATTCCAGTGAGACACCGTCTAAATCAGAGGAAACACCCGAAGAAGCCGAAGAAGAAGAAGAAGAGATACACGATGAGTTGTAAAGACACAGTAGTACAAGGTGTGAACAGAACAGACTGAACTTATTATTTATGTATCTTCGTAAAGCAAGCGCGCGATTCTTTCCAATTACGTTCGTTCCATTCGTTTGTGTTGGCTTGTTGTCCTCACTTGCATTTGCCGCCCTCTACACACATTACATATTATATATGCTGAACGTATTTTGTATACTGTGAACATGTTTTCGTTTTGATAATAGAAAACTTTTATAATTTAGTTTATTAAACAAAAACAACAAAAAAAAAAAACTGTTAATTTAAGAAACTTGAACTTTACGTCGAATAAAAACTACTTATGAGGAAAATAAAGGACACAATTCGATTGTATATACAAAATAAAAATTTATAAAAATGTTTTCTTATTCGTTTGACAAATTTCGAGGCTTCAAGGTGAGTCCAGACGACAGTCTATATCTTTATTATGATGCACCGACGATTCCTCCTGCGCTTGAAGTCTTTTAATCGCTTCAGTTCTAGTAAAATTGAATTCCTTCATGAACACGTTCACCGTCCATTCGGGCACTAACGCATTAATGTATAAATCTGTAAGCTAATGAAAAGAATTTGAGTTTTTAACCTGAAAATCAGTTGGAAAAAAGCTTTTTTGCTTACACTCGGTACACCCGTTTCTTCGGGCTGATAGTTTTCTCTGAGAAAATTCATCATTTGTAGCTGTTTCTTATCATCGATCAGCATAAGGGTCTTCATATGATTAATGCCATCGAATCCAGTGATTTTAGTCTTCTTGGAGAGCGATTTAAAGATTTCATCTAAAGTTGGCCTGATTGCTTTAAAAGTTCCCAATATATCGTCCGAGGAGAGGTGCGTAAGACTCCTAAAACAAACAAAAAATGGTCCAATGGTTAGGATCATAAAAGAAAGAAGAGGAGTATGTGATAAATAGGAGGGGGAATATCCCCCATCTCATGAGGTAAATAGAATTACATTCATGCCTATTCTTGAGCTCGAATCTTACGAACACATATACGATTGTTGACCCATTTAGTTGGGGTCTACAGTCGGATTCGATTGTCATATTCGAATCCAAGAATAGGGGTGATTGCCTTCTGCGTTTCATCATTCTATCATATCGTAGGAATACAAAGGCGAATAGGCATTTTATACTTACCAATTTAATTGCGTTGGAATGTCCATCATTGATACACTACGGCAGATCTTGGGAAAAAACCAACGAATATAAAGCCGATAAGCGTCACGCGTGTATAAAAAAGAGTTATACGTAGTCATGTCTAGAACTTGAGAGTACTTGAGAGAGTTGTTGCAAAACTTATAAGTCAACACCGAAGGTACAATCTTTAACAAATCTGACAGCTACTCACTTTCACTGGTGACAGACGTAAATAGAAGAACTTTTCAAGCCGTCAGCGAAGCATTTGCGAGTATTGCGATCCATGCAGCAAAGATGTGTTGAGCGGCCAATGAAACTTTACGTTGGCATCTTGGACCGAATGCCACAATAGACATTTCAAAGGACTCTACCTACCTTATATTGACGGGCGTGAAACCTAATAGGATAAGGTACAAAGTCATCAATGCTTATATTCGCTAACTCTGTTGAGGTATCAAGGGTTCACCTAGAGTGCCTAGAGCCGGACATTTGCAAAGGAAGCGTATAATTATTTCTTTTTCGTTGGCGATTTTGCAACAGTGGCAAAGCGCCTCACGAATCCCTATGGGCCAGCGGTACTTATGGTTGATAGAACGAAGTTCCTCTTGTGTTTTCTTTGGTGATACAAGGCAAAGGAATAACAGAGTTCTGAGGAGGCATGGACTTTAACAAACTCGGATGAGATATTTTGAAAAAAATCTTTGACTCCGTCTGCTTAAGTGGCGAGTGGAACAGAAGTTACAATCCCAAACTGTACAGACCATAGAAGAGCATTGACTTAGGCAGAAGAGTTTGTCTATAGTGACTGGACAATGAAATGCGGAAGAAGCTCAACCTTCCATCCATGAACGTCTTCGCATCTACCGGGATAGACGGTGAAGACCAAAGTTGACAACGAAATGTATGAGGACATTGACCAACTTAGCGAGCGGAATTGGAGGAAGCTGGCTCGTCATCAGCTGGAGAGGTTTGTTGCCTAATGCCCAGGTCCACCCGCAATTGTAGTGCCACCTAAGGAATGATCTTACTGCGGCCAAGTCTAGTCAAATTGCTATTTGAAGAGCTATACCACTTACATACAAGAAAATATCCATTCTTGAAACGCGTTCAGAATTCAGATATCAGAGGGAAGTATAACTAATTGGCAATAGTAATTGCGTTCTAATTCCCCTTCGAATACGGCATTACATTGTACATCCCTTCCATTCCACGCACAGTTGTAGGAAGCTTGGTCTTGCTACATTGGTGAGCCAGAACCACTTGATTTAGTCAGCAGTTGAATTGAAGGAGTACAGAGACGAAGTTTGTGGAAAATTAAATCCAAACTAAGACGGTTGACGTTGGGAAAGGAAATGGCAATTTAAATCAGTCAAAAATGGTTAGTAGTATGTTGTCCTGTTTTCCTTGCTTCATGATCAGGTACAAGTACACCTATCAATATTCATTCCAGTGGAATAGATCGTAACTGAAAACCCAAGCGATTCTAAGTATAAAAAGTTCACAAAGTACTATTTCTAAAGGCATGCAATTTACTAGACAATTTTCTAACGATTACAAAGTTTAATAGCTGCATAAAATAGTTACATAAACAAATACACATTCATACTAACTTAGGCTTAGTAAAGCACTTACAAGATCTCCATTTCTGGTGGTGGAGATTTTCTTTTTAACTTTATCGTCTCCCTTAGAGCTGCCAGATCTTTGATTTGTTGCAATTCAATCATATTCTGTGTTTTAGTCTGTTCATCGGGGGAGAGTTTCGTTGTAATTTCAGTTTTTACCTCTGCAATCGGTGGATGACGTGAAGATTTCTTGGAAGATTTGCCATTTGTTTTATCGGAAGTTTTTATTGAACCTTTCGATAGCCAACCATCGAGAGGCGTTTTAAGACTGGACTCGTGCTTTAGTTTTAATCTTTTACGTTTAATTTCTTTATGTAATCGATCTGAGGCATCTGGTGTTCTGAGGGGTGTCGCAACACGTTTTGGAGTATTTATATGCTGCGGAGCAACATCGGGACTTTCATTTGGCTCCTGATCTGAATCGTCTGATCCGAATAGTTCTGCGTTCGTTGTTTTTGGTTTTTTCGATGCGCGTTCTTTGCTCGAATGATGCCGCGAAGGAGATCTACTGGCCTTGAGCTTGGATGCTACAACTGGTGAGCGTTTTCGTCGCAGGAGTTTCTTCGAACGGAGCTCCTCCTCTTTCTTCTGGTCAGTAGAGTTTTCGCTGGATTTCTGTGCTATACGCGCCGGTTTGTATGTGGGAATTTCGTTAGGGGACTCTGAAATTTGATCGGGACTACTCTCGACCCCTGTCATGGGTTTGGGAGAGTACGGTTCGTTTTCGCTTATCGCAGAGCCCGGTGTGTCAACTGTTGCCGGACCATTTGGCGTCTTTACAGAGGCAGTGTAAGGCACATAATCATTGGAGGCTTGCTCCTCCCCAATATTGTTAATAGTGGGGTCATATTCCCGCATATTTTCATGGCGGACTAAAATTTCGCACTCCTGCTTTATAGAGGTCTGGCGTAACTGATTGAGTTTGTATTCAAAGGAAGAGATCTGTTGCATCAGCGCCTTTGTGTCGATTTTCGTTATTCGAATGTCAAGTGCAATGGGAAGATATGTTTCATCAGTTCGCAGAATTCTTGCGTACGCTTTAGACATTTTGATCTTCTTACATTCGACACGTATGGCTCCGCCGACATAGAAGACGTCATCTTCGAATCCATTAAGGGTTTCTGAACCTTGGAATGGATCTAGCAAGTTCTCTATGACCGAGTCTATTTCAAGCCAATCTTCCAAGTGCAACCACTTGTTGGTTTGAACGTGAAGTCCCGAAGCAGAAATCGACACATGTTCCACTTGAATGTCACATACAAGGCACTTGCCCATGAACTGTTGGAATATAGAAAACCTGAACAATCAAGGCACAAAATTAATGTTACAAGTGCATTGCTTACCTTCTTCTTTTCAATTAGATGTGAGCACGATTCCATGATCCCTGAATATAATCCAAAAATAATGCATTAAATGGTAGGTAAAAAAAGTCCCTGCACCTAATGCAGAAAAAAAAGAGAAACGTAAACAAATTTGTGCGGCATATTTGACGTTTCGGAAGAGTCTTTGCACAGGGATGTAGGTAACTTGGAAAAATAGTGTTTCTGTATAAGACGTTGCAAAAAAAAAGTACGTACCTTACTTTTCAAAATGATTTTGAAATAAATTTTGGTATCGTTTTCTTAACTCGTACATTAATAACCTTAGAGCCCCAAATAAATGTTATAAAATTATCAAAAATATTTTAAAAACTTCAATTACTTATTCAACATCTTCAAATTGGCTTCTTCCATACCCAATTCTCTTATCGCCAAAATCGCAATCCAGTCAGTTTTAATTAGAAAAATCAATCAATAAATATGTTTCTAGTTGGAAAATGGAACTTTCTTCTTCTGCCAAAAATCCAGTCAGAATCGAAAAAAATAACTTAAGTGTAGGATGACATTAAAATCGAATTCGATTCGCAAAATAATTGCTTAGAATAAAACACGTTGTTTTTTAATGCATTGCGTTTAACTTCGGTTTTCCTTATGGAAATGAAATCTTATAACACGAAGCTCAACCCGGCTTGAAATTTATATAAACACATAGGATGGAAATGAGGTTGAGCTAACAGACCTGGGTCGAGTTAGAAAAATGCATGAAAAACCTGGATTGAGGAGACAATATGACATTTGTATGTGTTGTTCTTCATTTGTTTTCTTTCTCTGGGGTGGAAAACCAATGTGTTTTCGTTGCGAATAAGTTCTTTCTTGTTTGGCATTGGGAAATATTTTGTTTTGGTTAGCAAAACAACAAAATACGAAAAAAAGAAAAGAGTGACTGTGTACTCATCTGTCAGTTTAACTCCATTTCGATCTTTCAATCTTTCTACTCTGTGTGACTCGATCCCTCAATCTTGCATATAAACATAGTATGAGACGTTTAGTAATGTCATTGACTGATATTGATTGACTGATATCCATTGACTGACAGATAAGATTTAGAAAATTGTAAACTTTATTCCAATTCAAAAAGAAAGAGAGAAAGTTAAGAATCCAGAACAAAGGAAGCCCATAAACATGTTTTCTTTAATATTTTGGAAATGCTGACGCACTAATCCTAGTATTAAGTTATGCCTCAAAACCATATCGAAACTGCAATGTGAGTCTAGATATACAAAGGAATTCATTGGCGTTTGATTTCTGTGCACGAGTGTCTTTCAAGAGAGCTTTATGAAGCTCTCTGTTGTAAGGACATGACATAAAACTATAAATATATGCAGAAATATGTATATATCTCGGTATTGATTTGATAATTTAACCACTGGTTCTTTATAGCAGCCAAAAAGGTTTATAACTTCAGTTGCTCGGGAGTAGTATACCTCGTAGCTTTCAACCGTCTAAGTGACTTAATGTTTTTACTTTCTTTCTTTCCTGTAGTTGTGGTCCTAGTATGGGTTTAAATGGGCACTAACTGTACGGCACCTGTACCTCTCCAATCTTACCCTTGTTTGAGGGGACCACCTCCAGGCGTTAAACCAAAAATTATATTGCAGACTTTATAATGACACTACTGGCTCAATTTCTATGGTTTGGATAATTCCTTTTGTTTCGGAATGAATTTTACCTTTGTTTTATATTCTACTAACATAAATACATGCAAGTATAGAAGATAAATAAATAAATTGTTCAATGTAGACATTTATTTGATTATAAAGAAAAGACTAGCTTAAATGTTACAAACTAGCAAAAAAAATTCTAAATTAAAAATAATCTCTTTCGAACTGTGTGACGTCAGATTTGATTGCGGCTCTTGTATCTGCCAGCCCCTTAGACAAATAACTACAATCTGCGCAGCAAATGAACATCCAATTAGAATCACATTTAACTTCACTCGAAAATTAGTTCACTATTTGCACTGAAAATGAATTCCGTCAAAAAACCCGTCAAGTTGTGAAAAAGTTGAAAAGTGGAAAAATTTTGTTCCTGCAAATATTTAATAACTTTAAACGCATTTTATCACTCACAAATGCCTACCTAAATATCAATCTTCAAGTTTACAATCCGTAGGACGAAGTGTCTTCGACGTGTACACAATAAAACTAAAATTTAATCTAATGTATTTGTCACAAAGTGAACACAACAGTTCGCAATTATTTTTATTATTATTAAACGATAAATCGCAATGGCTGGGCAATTAGACCCGAATGTTAAGGACGATTTGAAAACCCAATTCGTTACGAGGGAGGGCACATACCGCCTGATGACCCTCTCCGAGTATTCGCGTCCAAATCGAGTCGGTTACACGAATAGTCAGAGTTCGCCCCAGGTGCGGGTATCAATTGTATCGTTGCCAAATCCTATCAACGGGCCTCTGTCGTCCACAAATTGCACAGTCAATAGTTCCACGGTAGCCTCTTCGTCGACGTCTGGTAGTGGCGGCGGCGCGGGTGCGGGTGCGGTTGGTGCAGGAGGCAGCGGTGATTCTTGTAACAACGATCGACAAACGTATGTCTCGAATGCGGCGGCGGTGACCGGACTGTCGTCCTCGTCAATTGATTCGCGCCTCGGCGCTGGTTTATCCGGCATACACATGAATGGTGATCACAACGGAATTGGCAGTGGTAACATGTTTGGCGGTGATCGCATTTGCTTCAATTTTGGCCGAGAACTTTATGTGTATGCCTTTCGTGGTGTCAAAAAGGTACGAACTATATTTCCAAATTATTTCATTCATCTTTAGTGTTATGTACATGGGTAAATTCTTCTAAAAATAGTAAGGCAGCGATATGTTTTTTGTCAAAAAAAAAAAAAAAGCCCTTCCAAGTACAATTCATGGAGTCATTTTGCAAATATGTATGGTGACAGATGCTGACACACAGCAACGGAAAGATACATCACACAGAAGTGAATCTCTTACGCAACACAGAGTCCAACAGATACGATGGCTCGGCGAGCGAGGGTGGCATCAGTGGGTTACGATTTGCTGCTGCTAATTGATGATTGTTTGTTTGTAGCCGTCAACGCCGCCGCTCATGCGGTTGCTGGAGCGTACCCAATGAATTTTGAATAATTTTTTTACTTTCATTTTGTGTATATTTTTCTATTTTAATGGGGTACAATTGGGCGAGATACGTTTCTGTGATTTTCTAAATCAGTGCACAGGAAGTCAGTCAGTCAAATTGTTAACTGTTGCTCTCTTCAACAGTGTATGGTTTATTTGCTTTTGTTATATCTACCGACGGACTGATGTAAAATTTAATCTCACCCATTGAATGTGAATAGTGATTTCAAGGTGGCATATAATGTGCTACTTATCGGAGTGTAAGCACTATTAACTGAGAAACAAGTGCACTTTGCAAAGACTTTTGAGAGTACCTTGCAAATTGTTTATTTTGATTGTGCCGATAATTTATCTCCGTGGCCAGAGTGTAAATACAATTAGTGTAAACTGATTCATATGCCGCTTTTTAGTTGCTAGGGTGTATACCTATCTTAATTTGCCTTTGCGCAAGGTAAACATTAGAATTCGCACTAATTTGTATTCTGTGGAACCATAAAACAATGTGGACGTGGTCTATCATTGTTGTTTGACTTTTTTTTTTTTATATAAATTCTGCTGTATGATGCTATTCCATGGCATATATATATTTTATGGCCTCATAATGTGTCTCGCTTATAAGTTTCGGGAGAACAACTATTTTTATACGCATTTCGTTTGCTATGACGATTCGTTGTATGATTTGAACAATATGGTTTAATAGCCATGCCGCAGAACTCCTTTTCCGGGATTTTACTGTTAGAGTTTTGATATCAAATCATTGCTTAAGGTTAAATGACGACTGCAATGGGGAGGACAAATCAAAATGGTTAGCTATGATGCTATTAAACCTTTTTTTAAAATTCAGTTGAGGCAGTTTGTTTAGTTCTGTTGAGTACCAGAGCATATGGACGTCATAGGAAACGAGATGGTTGATAAGCTTGCTTCGCAGCACTATCTAGCCTTAAGTAAATCAACACAGTGAAGCTTAACTGTTGAGTAATATTAATAAGAAAACATCTACATATCTACGTAATCTAGGTCGTCCTACCCCTTTTTACGATTCCTATGATCCAGAACTTGCCGTTTAAGTTATCGTAAATTGTGTTGTTCTCTAGTCTAACATTTTGTTACTATGCAATATGGGCAGACAATCTTATACAAAAGTTTGATGTACATAAGTCTCGTCCGTTTTCTTTGGAAATATGCATACTGTAAAGGCAGCTGCTCAGTTTTTATCTACACGACAGATCAAAAGCTAACAATGAAGTTATTAGTGGCACTATCACAGCCTTTTTGACATGGGTAATGTAGCCCGAAGAGTCGAGATCTGACATTAAATAACGGCGCATATCTAGGTATACATATCGAGCTCAAATTGGAATAGAAATTTTCTAAAAACTTAGCTTTACATATGTATATTTAAGTATCCATAGCGCAACATAGCCATTGATGCTTTCTTAGTGATTCTAACAACTAAAGAAGATAATATTCTTCATCTCATTTGTATCTGTCCAGCCTTTTCTCCTTTATTTTTGAATGCCTCATCGCAAAGTGGAAGTTGGTTGTACACATAGACACACATGCACCTTTCGCGAACAGCTCTGGTTTAAGTTGAGAGAACCGATTTTTCTAGCATCCGCGGTGTGTACCGGAGATTCGGTCTTCTTTGCCGTCTCGAACCTGGGTGATAAAGATTCAAAGAAGGCTGCTGCTTTGATGTGCATTCCGCGCTGTGGTCTCCGTATTTTGGTCCAATTATACACAGATCGTGCAGCCCATAGTGTTCGTGGTGGAACCTAATATCCGACGAAGTATTTTTCGCTCAACGAGGCCTCTTACTTATCGATCAAACTCGAATAAAACAAAACTGTTAAGATGAGCGTGTTTAGAACATTAATTTATTTCGCCGAATTAGTAAAACAATTCTGTGAACTATAAACGAATTCAAAAATAACATACAACTCTCCGTAGTCGCATTGGACACCACGCATGGAGAATACATGTAGAAACCTAATACCACCTCAGTTTCAAATACCACTGCAGCATATCTTACCATACCTTCTTTTCTCTTCCAATTTACATTTGGCACAAGTGCGTTTCTCCACACATATTTGATTGATTACTTGGTGCATGCACCGTACTGAGGCATCATCTCCGTAAGTCATCTGGAAAACAGTGGCTTTATTGTTTTTTTTTTTAGTTTTCTGGTGGCTACATTAGGTTGTAGGTTCTTCATTGTTTGAAAGTTCTTCTTACCCTATCACACTCTGTATTTGTCGCCCGTTAGGCAACTGTTGGAAGTAATAAAATATAACCAATTCCCTGAGCTTTGGTGACTAGGTTGACTTCGGTTCCGGTTGTGACAAAAAGTCTGATAAAAAGTCGTGACATTCGCGATATCCCTTTTCGTTTTACGACGCGACGCAGCAACGATTTCGTTGGGGACTAACAAGTTTTAAAGCTAAAGAACCGAGCCACGTAAGTCGTTCCCTTTGCTTTGCTGTGTAGTTGACCAAATGTCTGCAGGCCATTTAGGCAGTCGGTGCATTTGTTCTCTATGAAAGTCTCGAGATGAATTATGGACTAGTTGTTAAGTGAGAGGTACCAGCCTGAGCGAAGTTAAGCGACGATATAGTTGGACACAGTTGTGTAATGTATTCTGCTTGGATTATCTTTGATCTGCCTATCGATGTATGTACCCTGGATCGCGGTAATTTTTGAATATTTCAACCGTTTACAAATGAAATGAGGACCTCCGCTGACAGTGATTAGGGTGATTAGGGTAGCCTAAGACGTGATAGGCTACAAGTAACTGCTTGAAAAGCATGATGTTTTGGTCCCTTTATGAAAGCAGATTCAAATCGGAATAACTGTGATCAGCGTGTGGCATCAGTTTATGATCCTCATCTCTGTCTTCTGGCAGGAGTTGCAGTGTCTAGATGGAGGCCACGTGTCTTCCCCTAGGTTCCATCAGTATAGTATATCAGCAATGTCTTCATCTAACACATTTAATGCTTCAGTCTAGTGCCAACAAGATGTTGGAGTTTCTTATATATATAATCGCTCTAATCGCTCTAGTCAACAACAGTTCGAATTAATTCCTTTTATATGAATTCTCTTTAGGGCTCCGAACTAAGCAAACCTATCGACAAAAAGTTCTACAAAGGTACAAATCCCAGTTGCCATGACTTCAATGCACATGCGGCTACACCAAGTGGCGCACCACTTTTAGTTGGATTTACGACAGGCCAAATCCAATTAGTACAACCCCAGCCTGGGCCACGTGAGCTAAGAAAAATCTACAATGAAGAGGTGAGTATTAAATATTTCCAACGCATCATCTAATTTTTGTTTTGTTTTAGCGTCTGATTGACAAAACAAAAGTAACATGTCTAAAGTGGCTACCACGTTCACCGAATCTTTTCTTAGCATCGCACGCATCCGGTCATCTCTATTTGTACAATGAAGAACTACCCTGCACGCCAACTTCGCCAAATTACCAGCCTTTTAAGATGGGTGATGGTTTCACGATTCTAACTTGCAAGTCTAAGTCGACACGGAATCCCCTATACAAATGGGTCTTTGGCACTGAGAATTGCAGTATAAATGAGTTTTGCTTTTCACCCTGTGGCTCCAATTTGGCTATTGTTTCACAGGATGGTTTTCTGAGAGTTTTTCACTATGACACAATGGAATTGCTTGGTATTGCTCGATCCTATTTCGGAGGATTTCTGTGCGTATGCTGGTCACCGGATGGTAAATACATTGTGGTCGGTGGTGAGGATGATCTAGTGACTGTCTGGTCGTTACATGAACGTAGAGTTGTGGCTCGTGGCCAGGGACATCGATCGTGGGTGTCTGTCGTAGCATTCGATCCATATACCACCTGCTATTCGAATTGGGATGGTGGAGATTTTTCCGATGACGAGAATCAAATTAGTGAATACAGTAATCATCGATACGGCAGTGGCAGTGATTCAAATCACGGCTTTGACTGCGGAGGAGATAATAAGAATTCCACGCCCAATTCAAGACATCGGCCGAATTCATTCCGAGATAGTTTGGCCCCTGACAAATTGGCAATAAGCTATCGATTGGGGTCCGTCAGCCAAGATACTCAGCTGTGCCTTTGGGATATAACTGAGGATGTCCTAAGGCACCCATTAACGCTCCGGCAGCGTGTCAATAGTTCGAATTTGAATGAAACTAGCAACAGTACAACTGGCTTCACTACAGCCACTGGCAACAATAGTACTGCGCATCTAAATGGAGATCTTATCCATGACGTTAAACTAATAAAGCCAGTCGCTATGACGTCCAGCGGAACTATTAATGGTAACAACAATCCAAATTCGAATATCACCAAGGATCATGATAGTAGTAATAGTAGCAGTAAGCATAGCAGTAACAGTAGTTCAGGCAAATTTTCAACAGCGAATTGTACGATATCGTCCTCATCATCTGCATCGGCGGCGAATGACACAGGAGCTGCTGCTGCTGCCAGTTCGACAAATTTGGGCAACTCGACGGAGATAATTTTAGCAAACAAATCAAATTGTAGTAATAATAGTAATAATAAATCATCTAGTAACCCATTGAAATTTCCCAACTGCATAAGCGCAACCAAATCCGATCTAATCGATGTTGGTAGCAGCAGTGTCGGCGGTGGTGTTAGTGGCGTTCCCATAGGCAACAGCATCAATACGAAATCATCGTCTGGCAGTTCATCGACTAAGTCCGCTGATTCGAGTCTATCGACGCTAAGCACTATAACACAACGACTAACGAACTTTAACTTTTTCAGTGGTGAAAAGAAGTCCTCATCATCGTCAACCTCATCATCATCGACGACAGTGACGACGGTCTTTGATAATCAACAAAACAATAACCATAATCATCAAAATCACTATGGCGTAAGTGGTGGCACAGTAGGTGGTGGTGGTCGACATAATAGTCATCGGAAAACATCGAGCTTGTTCAAGTCATACGCAAGTGGAAGCAACAATAGCCATCAATCTTCATTTATGACAGCACCAAACATGAGTACGAGTAATGTTATTGATGGCAATGGTATAGGAATTGGTGGTACCTTGAAAATTGGTTCGAAATCATCAACACTGCAATCGCCCACTAGCGCAATAGTTACATCGTACGATCCAATGAAACTTATCGGCACACAATCGTGTCCCAGGTTTGATGAATGTCCTCTACTAGAACCGCTTGTATGTAAGAAGATTGCGCATGAACGCTTGACCGCGCTGATATTTCGAGAAGACTGCTTTCTAACCGCTTGTCAAGATGGTTTTATATATACTTGGGCGAGACCAGCATATTCATCGGTAAGTTAATGAGTTTTACATATTTAATTATAGCACTCTTTTCTCCATGAAGATCAATATGAAGAAAAAACCCAGTGAGTCGGTCATTCTATGTCTTGGTTGGGATGTTCTTTACACGAAGGCCTGTTTGAATCTTTAAACTTTCTATTTTACTTCTGCCGTCATGCGAAGCATCTTCTTCTTAGCCTAACTTATCCTTGTCTTCACATACGTTGCCTTCTTAGCTTAGAGGGCATTTTTCGGTCACAGAAAATAGCGGAGGTTTTCCTTCACAAGGTTTCTGGAAATATGTTTCAGTTGTCCCAAACTCTTTCTCAATTATCGTGCTTCATTCTCGACGGTAAACGAGTTCGATTGCATCGCGTGGCTAGCTATGGAACTGTCAGCCTTTTGGAGAGTGTAGCCAATCCCCTTCCACTTTCGTCGTCGTGTCTATAGGTTTATGGCCCATTTTCTGATAAGATTGTTCGGGCGCTTTTCATGTTTCATGCTATATCGGACTCTAGCTCGTTCCTCCTTTGCAATTCGAGCTCCAAGCTGTTTTCGTGGTTTTGACGGTCTATTTTCTACTGGTATCCTCGCAAAGCCACACCCTATGCCTTTCCTGCGATCGACCGATAGTCCTTTCAGCACCTGATGTGAAAACAGTTTTGATAGCACAGCAATGGTTTTGGTTGTTGGCGGTCGCTGAGCTGTTGATTGCTTACACTTCACGTGAGAGATGATCCTTTAGCTTCTGGTGTGCTGTGGGATCTCTCAGTCGGTCTATGTTGAACCTACGTATTCTCATATCGTTGCAGTGCGTAATGGGACAGTAGCTATCATGAAATACCGTGTCCGTTCCTCGTCTGTTACATGGTCTAGAAGACTAATTCTAAAACGGAAACTGATGGCAATGACCATGTGCATTTAGGTTTCTGGGTTTCTCCTTGTTGTCCTAGCGATCAAATCTCTTGGTTGTCTTTCAAACATATATTCTCATAAACAATATAATAACTATAAATTGTATATTTTATTTTTTTATATTTTACAGAATGTTCCTCAACACATGTCGCCTAGTCCCAGCGCACCTCCAGGAGGTACAGTAGTATAGTTTAATCAAATAAATGTATACAATTGTCAAGGAAATCAGATAAAAATAATAATATTATTAATAATACTAAATAATCAGCACGGTTATAAAGCAAACCGCTATTCAAAGTAAAAAATTTGTAGAAGACTTTGAAAGCAAAACGTAAACTAGCAATCCAATGCTACTAAACCTGTAGAGGATCGGCAATACATGTAAGCAAGGAACTGAAAAAAATAACAAAACAAACAGCTTAAAACCTACACTGGCTACGAATTCAATAGAACATAAAACAAATGAAGTAATAAACTATTTGAATACGAGGATTTTTTTCCTTAAAAAATATATTTTCCATTTAACCGATATTAGTCTATTGCGTTAAATGGCATTGTTACGATTATTTATATTATTACTTTTATTATGATTATTACAAAGCGTTTAAACGAATGCCTCTTTTTCATAATCAACTAAATGAAGTAACCCAACTTTGTACGACCATACTTTTGACCAGGAAAAACGAGCATTATTATGGTTTAAACTTAGTAAATATAAAATACTTGCTATAACTGAAATAACAAGTGATATTGATACTCTGGCGCACGAAAGAAATTCAAAAAAAGCCTTCTATTTTATCTCGATTTCCCATATCTTAGCTAACGGTCTAGTTGTCAACGCATGCAAATGTTTTGTAAATTTTATCAAAAAAAAATCCATCCGTCCTTGTGGAAATTCAAACAGGCAAACACGCAACTCTGCATGTAATCTCTATTTTGGCTGTTAACTTGTATTAACCTTTGTGTTTGTGATCGATTAACAAAACAATTGGTACTTTGAATCTCTCCCAACCAATTAACATTTTCTTAATTTTTTTTTTTTAAAGAAACCTCTGCCATGGCGACTAGACGAAAATTTTGAGAACACCAAAGATTAAAAAAACAAAAAATTAAACTGTACATAATAGAGGTATATATTTTGTTGGACTATTTGTTTTCTAAATTTCGCTTTTAAATAAGTTAAATAATTTCCTGGGGTATTATTTGCATTTTTAATCATTAAGAAAAGATTTCTTTAATTTCTGTATAAAAAATAAATAAATAAATAAAAGCAAAGCCAAGAATCATAATAACAAGAGAAAAGGGAATTTATATTATTTTTGTAGAACCTGTATAAATTAAACTCTTAAAAAGATAGGCAAATTATTATTTGTTCCAATGTTATATAATTGTTACTAAGCAGTAATTTAATAATTATTTTCTATCACTATACAACGGGAGACGACTCCACAAAAATTGAGACAAATGACGATCCCTATAAAAGCAAAGCAAAAAAAAAAAAAAATAGTAACAAGTAGTAAAATATCAAACACAGTACTGTTAAAGGAAACAAATTAAAAGTGATCATACCATATGGAGCAACTCCATCAAATGCATAATGTTAATTTAACTTTTTATTTGTTTTAAAGAAGCTATTTATATTACATATTTTTGTTGAGGCATCCTTGGCCTTTCCAACATATAAATTATCATAATATCATGTATATTATTATAATTATTATTATTGCTCTTTATCAAATTATATTATTTAGTTTTATGTTGATTATCTGATAAGAAAACAAAAAAAAAAATTTTATCATGTTGAAGAATCTAGTTTAAATGAAACAAAAAAAAAGGTCTAAAATAAGAAAAACAAAAAACGATAAGAAGAGAAACTAGGAAACAATTGTACATTTTAAGTTACCTTAATTGCAATTAATATGAAATAAAAAAATGGAGGAAGCATAAATTAAAGAAAAAAGAGAAAAAAATAATAAAAAAAAACACTAAAAAGAAATAAAACAAATAGAAAGAATAGTTCTTTTTCCTTTTAGTATGCATTTCAGTGGGTGGACTACTGCGAAAGTTCGAATCCAGAAAAATACCATCATCTTGCGAGTGTTTGACAAACATTCAAGAGCATAATTGTCATAAGGAAAGTTTTTCAAAACCCCTCTGCTCTTCGCATACGGTATAAAACTGTAGGTCCCTTCTGTACTTGTAGAAACGTATACCATGCAGAGTTGTTAGAAGCTGCGCGGATTGTGGTTACTTCTTTGAAGACTTGAAGTTTCATAGTCCCGATTCATCCAATTGTCAGCAGATCCCTTTTTGTGGTAAAAAATCTGTCTGCCGCATCCGTCACATCGTGCTACAGCCAAGCCTATCTTGTAGATCACCTGTTTTGAGTACTTTTGCCTTAAGTCTTTTATTCGATCGTGGCTATTTATTTTAAGTAATCGTGAGTAATTTGGAATTTGTGGCTTTAGGTCCTCAGAAAAACTGGAAAGGTACCTGCGTACTGCCTGCTGTGGCCAAGATAATAGCTAGAATCATCCTGAAGCGAATCAAAGAACACCCTGAAGACACACTCGAGGCTAAACAAGCAGATTTCCGCTCTGGATCCTCCTGTGTCGACCACATCAACATTTTGTGGGGATCATCATCTCGTAGTGTGTTGAATATCGATCGCCACTTCATCCAATTTGAAAAGGTGTTTGATGATGTAATCAAATTAATACGCGTTCGCACTAAAATTCGTAGATTATCAAATTTGAGGGTAAAATTCTCTCAGAGAGCTAAAATTACGAAAAAGTAAACGAACGGGTTGAACAAGAACAAGTTGAAAATACAATGGTTTGACAGCTTTGACAGTTTTCACAAACCAGCCCACAGAAATTTCTTGCACTAAAATTCGTAGCATGTGGAAATTTCTTACTTTCTCGTGACTGCTCTCTTTTGCGAAAAACTACGAAAATTCTCCGTACGCAGGGGTGTCAAACTCAAACTCACTTAGTGATACTTTTTTTTTTTTTAAAAAGTATGGTTACGGGCCACATTAAAAAACAGACCCATTCTGTTTCCAATAAATATTTGACAGGTGATTGCGATCATATTGTTGAGGCTACATTTGTCAAATTGTGTGTTCTTTATTTAGTCTGATTTGCCAAATCAACGTGAAGAATATCTAACAGCGTTCAACAACATGTATAAAAGTGGAGCTTCTGTTCGAGCAACATTTCCAGCGCTTCGTTGAAAAATCATATACAGCGACAAGGCTCATTTCTGGATGAATGGGTTCGTCAACAAGCAAATTTGTCAAATTTTTGATATCGAGATCCACCAAATTGCAATAAATCCAGAGGAAGTCATTCTTTGAGCTGTCAGCATCATTGGTCTGGCCGATACTTCTTGAGAACGAAGTTGGCCAGGCCATCGCCGTCAACGGTGAGCGCTTTCGGTCGATGATAACCAATTTCTTTTGGCTTTAATTGGATGATACCGATGACACTTGGTTTAGTGCAATCTTTTCCTAACTTTCATTGCATTCTCGCTCTCAGTTTTAGATTTTTTTTGAAAAATGATTGCTGTCCCGTAAGTCCAGTTTTCTTGTCTAATTTCATGGGCAAAAAAAACCAAACTTATCTCTATGATTTGTTTCACTTTGTAAAAGATTTGGGGTGGATTTTTTAGGAAAGCAGCCCTGCTCTTTTAGTCACTTAAAATCTACCTGTATCGCCCGCAATAATATACATTCCAGTTGTCATATAACTTCTTCCCTCAATTTCAAAAAAAAATGTCACTTAATCTCTCTTTCAAATGAATTCAATTGAAATGCACATAAAATTAGAGCATTATTGAATTGACGTTACGGGCCACAAGTTGTTGTCGTTCGGGCCAGTCATGGTATACATATGTATAAATGATCAGCGTCACTAACCGAGTCGATTAAGCCAAGTCCGTCCGTGTGTCACCAGGTTTTGGGCTTTAAATTCTGAGGTATAAAAACTTGAAGTTTTGATGGGAGTATAGAAAGTGTCCCGCAGGGAATTTTTCAAATCTGGCATCCCTACTACTACCTCACAGAATAATGGAACTTCACCAAATGACAGCAAATGTGGAGAGCGACGAGCAGACGTCGTTGAGAGTTTCCAATACCTTGGAAGTATTGTCTCAACAGATGGCGGAAACAAACTCGATATAGCCAGCCGAATAGGCAAAGCAAAATCTGCGTTTAGGATGCTATCCACAGTTTCCGTGCTGTTATATGGATGTGGTAACTGGAGGTTGATCGTCACTATCACGAGGCAAACGTTTGTCAATAGGTGTTTACTCTACATCTTAAGAATATTCTGGTCAAACCGTATCCTTAACGAACAGCTTTATCAGAGAACGGGGTATGAACCTATAGGCACAACCATACGACGATGAAAGTGGCAGAAGATTGGTCACACTCTCCGAAAGGGTGACAGGTCCGTAGCTATCCAAGCGATGCAATGGAACCCGCTTACATAATGGCATAATACGTGGCACTCCTAGGAGTACGTGGCGCAGAACGCACTAGACGCCCTAAGACCCACAGGAGGATACAGGACATAAGTAAAGTAAGTCTTCCATCCACAAACTGAGGATGCTAGCTGCCACATGCGTCAATCTCTCCACATGCAAGCATATATTGTAGATCACCTGATTTGAGTTCTTTTATCTTAATTCGGCCGAAATAATCAAAATTAAGCAGCAGTTAGGTCCTCAGACTGTGAACTGGAAAAAATGTGCTCACTTGTAGTGCCAGTCACAGTCTGAGGACGGAAGCTTACTCGAATAAAGGGCTTTAGCCCAAAAAAAAAAAAGATTGCTCGATAAAGCATCGATCTAAAACCCTAAATAGGAATATCAAATAAGAGCTGAAAAAAAATTTACAGAAAAGTACAAAAAGATAGAACCAATAGACGACTTTTTAATTAAAATTGTATTTACCAGAAATGTATACGTTTTAGTAGATGCAATACATGTTAACAGCCCGATAGTAATCAACGGGAGCATAATTGGAAAAATAGTTACACATTTTTTCCCTTTTAATTTTACAAATATAAAAAAATACGTTAATCTCAATCGTTTTGTTGCGTAACATCCTGTTTATTTATAAAAAAGTTAATATTCTTCAACTATCCTTTGCATCAGCATGTGCATGTGAAACATCCCAAATGGACATTATCCTGACACAACAATTCAACAAAAAAAAAATAAAATATTTAAACAAAAGATGATATTAAAACGATATATTATTGACAGGCGCTATGTCTCTTAGAAAAAGATGCTTGGACAGTAAAAACGATAAAAACGCCTGTCCGCCAACAATCAAGAAGAGAAAGTATAGTTTTCTCTTTCGATCTCCAGTGTAGTCTAATTGCTGAGGATTCCCGTACGGATCGTAGTTGATGGGGCCTCCTGATGTAGCAGGCGATGTCTCCTGTAGGACCTTCGTTTTAAGTGTTCGTAGCTGCAATGGAATTGAAATTAGATCAGGTTTGTAGGTTCGTTCTATTAGCAAGCTTACCAAAAAGAAACCCAATGTTAGGCTGGAATACACTAGCGTTAGATAGTAACCAAAACTGTGAAAGAGTGTACTAGCCAGCAGGCAAGCTACGATTATAACAAATTTATAGCCAGAAAATGCTAGCAGATCTAGTGTCTTTAGACTTGTCTTAATGTTAACTACATAAAGGGTTATCGAGTAGACAACCAGTTCGAAAATGCTATAAGCCAAAGCACTTGACGCCTGAATGCCCAGCTGCTCTGGCGAGAATCGACTTTGCATTCCGAGCATAAGTCCGGCAACTACTACGTATGTTATGTATGCCATCGCGGGTATGTAGAGATCCGGAGCGTTAATGTCGTATCTTGGCTGCACTGGATTGTCCTGATCGTACTTCAAAGACCAGTCCTTATAAACAAAATTAGATTAGCTTCGAGACCATGTATTTAATCAAAGTACTCACTCTGTGCGTAAAGGGAAAAAAGAGTAGCCGTAACTTGTTAATAACGTAGTTGTTGTCAACGGCAAAGTAGTACTTTAGTTTTGCTACTGGCACCCATTTCTCAAATTGATTCTCGACGATTTGCTTTCCCTGATCGGCCAAACGTTGCCCATATTGCATAGCCATGTCCTGCACAATAGGCTGCTGGAACATGGCAAACTGTTGTGGTATTTGATTCGGTGCATTGGGTATATTTCCTGTCGGCTGTTGTGGCATACCTGGGTATGGGGCGAAGTTCTGCTGCTGCGGCAGCTGTTGTTGTTGTTGTTGTTGTTGTGGTTGCTGTTGGGGTGGAACTGGTGTATAGCCGTAGTTCTGATTGATTGGCGCAGAGCTATTGTTAAATGTATTGCTGCCGGCATATGCAACATTTTGTGGAGCCATCATTGGATCCATTGGAGGGACATACTGCTGAGGAGCTGCAGCAGTAGCTGGTCCTACTGCATTCACATCGCTTACTCTCTTCAGCTTTCTTCCAGGTCCTTGATCTAATTGGATATTGGCAATAAATTTAGTTGAATTCTCGTGGACATGGAAAAACAAAAAAGGAAAGGAAAATCGCAAGACAACAGGGGACGTGGTTATATCAGCACGGAATTAGAAGCAAATACAAACAATTGTTAAGTCAATTTGCACGGAAACAACGAAAAAGGTTACAAAACTATCGAAAAACATAAAAAAAAAGGCATCAAAACACCACCGGATTGGATGGTTTTACTTGCGAGTTTCCTTACAATTTTCCAACTTACGCTGCCGAACCGCTGGATTGGGATTGTAATTCATGATTTAGTTCTATCTCTGGGATGAGATTCGCGAAGGTTTTTTTGAATTATTTCGGCAATTTTCGTTGAAATTACTGAATTGATCTCAGTTTATGGTACACATCACCACTCAAACTTCACCCTGCCAGTCGGTTTGACAAATTTTGAGTTCAGCGAGATATGCAGTGGAGAAGTGTCAAAATGAAATGTCATCATGATTTTGTTGGCAAGAATTCAATTTATAGTTCAGTTGCTTATGATACGGTGGGACCTGCAAAATTAATTTGGGTGTCAAATTGTGAAAACAGTGATGATCTTTTCGGAAGTTTTACAATTTCCAGGTGGCTTTTCTATGGACATAACGATGGCACAATCAATCGATTTGACTGGGCTTTTTTATTTACAACATGTCATAGGGTTTTCTCTTAGATTACATGGAGAGTAAAACTAAATTCACATATTAACGGTAAAGTCCTTATGAACCATCCCGAGCTGAATGAAGAACTCAATGAAGAAATCGAATGTTGCAATTGTAAAAATTCCGCCCCGCATTTCCATTCCCATCATACACTTTGTAGAGCTGTCGATAAAAGTGTTCGATTTCCCAAAATTTTTGTGGACAAAAAATAGATTCATATTTTTGTCAAGCTAAATGTGTCTATGAAGTGCTTGTAGCAAGAAAAAAGCAAATATTTAGTTCGTATGTAAATTTTTTCAAATCACTCCCTGAATGCGTACACTTTTCTTAGTAGTGCACTTTTTTTAGTGTACAGCGGCTTCTCAAATGCTGTCAAAATATATGTTTGACATTTAACTTGTTGAAAGTTGCCGCACTTTTGAAATTTGAAAAGAAAAAGAAAATCAATAAAAAGGTGAACGTTTCGAAATTCTGTTAAATTTACTACTTTAAAAATAATTACCAATATGGAAAAAACACCAAAATTACCTCGAAAGTCCCTCTCACTCACTACACGCTTAAGGAGCCGTTCAAGTGGTAAATCAACTCAACAAAATATATATCAGAATTTTTCTAAAATCTATTTTTTTTAACTAGCTTCTCCAGGGAATCGCATCAAGAATCCTATAGTACCATCTTCACCTATTTCTCCCGAATATGGCTTGGACTGTACGCCACCACATCGAAAGTACATCTTTAATCCGCCCTATTCCCCAACCAACGAAATAGACTACTCGCCTCGATCCACTTTCTCTCAATCGTCATTAAACAGTCCCGAGGTCACTTGGAGATGGACCCAAGACGATCAAACCAATGACAACTCATCGCCATCGTCTGCATTGGCCAAATCCACTCCAAATAGCGCCGGAGTCATGGAATTACGCAAGAAAAGATCAGTAGAACGGAAGGAGGAGCTGCGTAAAGCTGAGATTGAAAAGAGGAAAGCCAATAGAACCAGACGAGACATCGTTCTAAAGCAACAGTGTGAACAAATGGAGCTTCTAATTTCAAAGAAAAGTATTACCGCTAAACCCGCAAAGACGGACGATTCACTGTCTCTCGCCAAGGAGCATTCCTTGTCGAACTCATCCGGCTATGGTTCTAATACTAACATTGATAACGTTATCGACTTGCTAAACGATTCAGAATCAGATGGATTATTACTCGAAGCAACACAAAAGGTTGAGACAAACATCCAAAAAGATAAGCTTAACGACACTGAAGTTGTAGAGCAATCGCTTGTGGACACAAGCAAAGACACAAGTCACCAAAACCAAAAAGAGAAGCGTTCCGAGTGTGAATTCTTACACGATTCACTTGACGATTGGTTCGCTTCTCTGGATGCCGATTTACTTGCGGCACAACCAAAAAAACCACGCATATCCTTACAGAGGTACAAATCAATGCCTGCCGATTCACCGACCACAGCTAATAGATCGGATACATCGAAGATTAAGCGATATCCCAGCAGCAACACCCTACCTCCGAAAAGCAGTAAGTTTCGTTAATGTAACTGCGTTATTTCTAGAGAATAAGCACTCACACACCACATTAACAAACACAACAAACAATGCAGTAGAGCACGAAAATGTGCTTCTTCTGGACACACGATATGCTCATAAGTTTATCTATAGTTTTCTTTATAAGAAATTCCTTTTTAATTTTATGATCTGTTTTAATAAAATACACTTGTATGCTTTTGAAAGTTGAAGCACACAATCTGTTGCGATAAATTGTGATAATAAGATCTGTTTTTGTTTAATAAATTGTACAAATGAACTGAAGTATTTGTATGTATTTAGAATTGAATCGTTTTGTTAATAATGCACTGCGTGCTGGTTTCTATAGTTTTACTATTTCGCAGGATTTCTTGCTGTGGTAAAACTTTTTCTATTACTTATTCGTGGCAGTCTAAGAACTGTAGGAACAGTAGGCGTGATAGTTGATCAATTGCTTGGGTAATGCGTTATCTGCCGACGATATTCGCATGAAGTTTCTGGAACCGCCTTTCTCTATATTTCACATGAAATGTTCTGGGTAGACTCTTCTACGACTTTTATGAGAACCGCCGAGATGAAGAGGCGTCATCTTGTTCGAACTTCTGCAACTCGTTTGTGCTGCCTCTAACTCATTCCTGAAGAGCAAGATTCCTCCTCGACTATTATGTGCCACGTTTGCCTGGGCGTCTCTTCATTCTCTCAGAGCTTTTGTTTTGACTGTGTTAATCTTCAGCTCCACTTTGTTTGCCTCAGTTTCTAGATTGCGGGCTATAAGTTATAAATGTCGACCAACAATAAATGTAGCGGAGACCTGTATTCATCGATTATCCGAATGCGGTCGATACAGGCCGAGGATCCAGCACGAAAACCTGCCTGTTCGACGCCGAGAGTTGATCTAAATGCTTCTTGATTCTTTCCAGAATTATTCTTGCCATTATTTTGGCTACTCGCCCGTGTATCAGGTTTCTATTTATCGTTAGCTTTTCGTTACGCACAGCCTTGTTTTTGTTCGATATCGGCTAAGTGGTTTAACACTGTAGCGAAATGGTCTATCTATCATCTAATCCGAAGGCTGCCGTCTAGCCTCTTCACCGGGTGTTGTTTGGGGTTACGTTTACTAATGATCTCCTTGGTAAACAGTCCTGCTGTCGTTGCAAGTTTAAAGTCGTAATAATTCTCCCACCAAGCAGGCTGTCCGTGCTATAGTGGACTATTTCAATTACCAGTAAGGCAATGCAGTGATCGGAGTATCGAAAATATCACTTCCTTACGTGCTTCAGTTCAAAAGTCGATTCCACACTTATCACAAGAACTGAGAATCTCTTAGTCAACATTGTGGCGAATTTTGCATAAAAATCTTGGCCTTCACCCGCACAACAACAGATTAACTCAAGAACTGAAGTCTCTTGATCATTTTAAGTGACGAATCTTCTCGGATCGAAGAAATTCATGAATTTCATGGAAAAATTCTTTTCAATAAGAAAGCCCAATTTTGTCTTAATGGCTTTGGCGATCAGCAAGATATGCCAACAAATCCACGTGTGCTTTAAACGACTCTAATGCATGCGTGTGGGAAGTGAGCGTGTGGTGTAGTTTTCATCCTGAATGTGTGATCGAAAGGTATTTTTTGTCGTTGAAAATGATGGTCATGTTACCAGGTTTGTTCCCGTAGTTTCTGCACTAAAATTCGAAACTTTCCCAATGTTTAAGAGTGGGGGTAAAATCCTCTCAGTGAAAGAGAACTCTCCAAAAAAGAACGGAAACAGTTTGAACAACAAACTGCCGCTTTTAAGACGTCACTTTTTTTTGTATTCCTTTATTTCAAATTAGTTTGCCATCCAACAACAACACAACCATTTGACAGAACTCACTCACACTCGCAGCATAGGGGAAATTTCTTACTCTCTCGCGAGCTCTCTCTCCTGTGAAAAACTACAAAAATACGATTTTTGTAAAAATTACATTCATTTATGACAACAAGCAAACTTTAGAGGACCTCAGGAACAATATGAATGTGGAATTCATATAAATACTTTATGCTATCCAATGAAAATGGAGTTTGAATATCCATATCTAGTTTAATAAAATTCATTTGTGGGATTGCTTTTTGAATTATAATTCCAATTACAGGATACCTCGATATTTTCACTTTGTTGAAACGGAAATTAAAGGAAAACAAGAATAAAGTTCGTCTAGGTGAAATCGAATGTTTTCAAAGAAGAAGCAAAAAATACGAGTAACAAAATTATGTTTTTAGATATTAATACATAGTCTCATAATTGTGAACATCTACTTGTTTTATATATACGTACATGTATCTATTTATTTAATATATTGTATTATTAGTTTAAATTTAAACTTAATCGTAGTTTACTACATCTTCATTTGGAACTATACACTTAAATTACTAATTTAGTTAATTCGTATTGTATATAATAAATGCATGAAGACGTATGAGTATAAACAGCCGTGTAATATTGTTCTTTTGTTAAAGTATTTCATGCAGTTTTTCTCTTTGCTTTTACTTGAATTCGGCTTGTTCGCAATATTTCGCTAACCTAGCTACTGGGATGATACGATTTATCGCAAACGAATCTAGATAGTAGACTAGATTTAAGAGGATTCTAGCAGGGAAGACCTTAACCATATTTAGATTGGCGGTGCAAGGCGTTCGCTAGCGATAAAAACGTACATACTTATCCGTAAAAGTTTAAATATTTGACGAGCTACCTAAAAATCGAAAGCAAGTGAAGCTCTGCATACATTCATTATGTGCTTTTAGTTAGTTTTTAGGGAACGCATCCATTAATTTGGGACCCAAGCATTGGAATTTGGAATTAGCCCTAAAATTTCGCAAAAAACTAATAGAAAATATGTATCGCAGCTCAAACTGGATTACAATCTCAAAATACTTTTACCACTATATCGGGAAACTAAAAACATAATCACCCCAACTCAAGTCAGCTGCCGAGTTGGGTCGATGAAAAATCACCGCGATTACGTTTTTTTCCGTTTCGACTAAAAATAGTCTTAGTTTTGCTGTCGAAAAAATGTAGTATACGTCTTGTCGGTCGAATAAACTATGTAATTCGGATTTTCTATCAACTCAACAGTCGTTTTCGATTCCCGACAAACGCAGTTGGGGTAAGCCAACAGAATTTATTTTTGAACACAAATAAACCGTCTCTAGAGATCTAGTACTTGCGCAAATTATCATTCAACACTTCATGAACCTTGAAGCTAAGAAAACCATCGGATTAACCCGATTCACATAAAACCGGTTGGGTTTTGTATTAGATATTTACAACAAGGATGGTGCAATATCCGACACCCGAACACTGCAGTGGTTCTTGTATTAGGTCACGGTTATAAACCGACCTGTTAAAGCAAAGAAAATATGGTTATAAACTAGGATAAATAAAACGGATGCACTACGGCAATATTGAAATGTAGATGGCCACAAGGCGAGGGTGAATACAATTTTTGCATTGAAAGGGGGCACCTGTGTTTCTCTGATGGGAGCTTAAATTTTCGGACTAAATTGTAAATTAAGGCCAAGGCCCAGCTTCTCACAACTGTACATTGTGTGCATACATTTCGCACGCATAGAAAGGCCGTATCCGAAGGGCAGAAGGGTTTTGAGAAGCTTTCTCATGACAATAAATACTCTTTCATGTTGGTCAGACGCTCGCAAGCGATATAGTCGTGAAAAAAACTCTAATTCGAACCTAAAACTCTATGCGCAGTAGCAGCCCAAGACACAAAATACTGAGCCATCACCAAAAGACTGGAATACTGGAACAAGTAGGTACCAATTTTTAGTTGAGGAGCACAGAGCACAGAGCCAAGTCTTATTCTCCAAAGCGGAGGAGGTACTGTAAAGCCAAGTCAAGGCAAAGTAAGAGAACAAGGCTGTCAGAAATGATTCAGAAAGGAATCGGAATGCTATGGTAGAACAGAGCTCTACAAGTAGGCGGAATAGGTTAACAGTTGACTCTGCAATATACCCAATCCTTACGTCTATCTATATATTGCTGTTTACTGTTACGCTTCTTCTTTCTTTAGGCGAGATTATGTTCCGGAATAGGAGACCTAAAGCCCTCCCACTTTACTGCATTTCTAATGGTCCGCCTTTGCGGTTTGACGTGTGGAGTTTAACTGTAACGCTGCTTGACTGTCAATTTTCCTCAATAGAAACCTTTTGTTGCATCAGTAACTTTGGCCAGAGAAATACTGGAGCCATCCTTCCTTGTAGATATTTCGAGACTTAACAGCCCCGCGACTTCCTCTAAGGACTCCAGATATTCCATACGTTCCGAAATACCGTTTAGGTGTCCATAGTTCATAGCTCGCTGGTTGTCACAGTAGATGTCAAGTATTGAATTGACAGTTGGCGAGTTGTCACAGTAGCTGTCAAGTGGTGGAATGACAGTTTTCTTGCCACCCCCAGACTCGCTCGCATCAAACAATCAAAAGTACACCACTTTAGGGTTAGATCCCCAAGTTTTCATCACGCAAACTGCATAAAGTTCCATTGCAGAGTATAGGTCCCATATGGACCGCATCCAGAAAAAAATACCCTCCATCCAGCTGAGAGTATGTACATACATATCAATTGTTCAAATAATTATTACCAATTAGATTACAAATTTATTCCGTTTGATACTGCTCCCCGAAAAAAAGTTCGAAACCTTCCCTGTTAAGGTAGTGCATCAAAAGTAATTCGTACACAGTACCTAGCATAGACTACGCAACGAATACATCCAACGCGGGGGTTCCGATGCGCATGTCCCCCTTCAAAAAAAGCTCCAAAACACAAAATTAAGCAAATAGATAAAAGGAAACAATACAATGATACTTTTATCCTTGTGGGCAAAGGGTTGTGCAGGGTGTGCGCTTGGACGCAATAACATCACAGATAGCAAACACGTGTGAACTTATAAAGATTCGCATAAAATAAAACACACAGATAAGAAAGCTCTTGTTTTTTTCTTTTGTCAGCGGAAACATATCACAATCCTCTGTTTGCGATTAAAAAACAAAAAAATGTTAAGTAATATGGAAAGGTATCTCAAAACAATCCAGGACTGCGTACCGATGCGGTGTACCACCCACTTAATGGCCATCTAGAATAATGTTTTGGCAAATTTTCTGAATAAAAACCTCCAATATGGTTCGGCAGATTTTCTACTGACGTCATTTGGTTGGCAATCCAAACATATGGTGTTATCATGCCCTTACCCTGTTCCCATTTCGGAAAATGCTGAAAGCAAAACATCTGGGAACGCAGTGTCTGTATGCGGAGTAAGCGCGGATGGACTTGTTTCGTATTTTTTTGTCTTTGTACTTAGGTCCTAATTGGGTTATTCGAATTATGTTAGGAGCAATGATTGAACGATATTGTATCTCATACCAAATTAAGATGTGTGATACTGACTGATAAGTTAGAACTTATTTATTTGAGTAATTTTGGCTTTGATGTGGTGACTGGTGGATGAATTGAATTTGTGGTTTTTTACTTAAAAAATGAGATTACGACGTCAACTCGAAAAGGTAAAATTTTGAAAGCCTTTTAGAAAGTAAATTGACCCGATGGTTAGCAAGAATCAATGTACCCAGAAATAATGAGGATAAATCGAATCAGGAATGTCTACTTAAGGCAATTGGGGACACGATGTTATTTTTAAGATGAAGAGGTTTCATTGCAAGCTTCATGGGAGATTAGAGGAAGCAAAATCAACAGAATTGTGATTTCTCGTAGAGGGAAAGGAAATTTAATGGTTTTCCTTATGCACGAACTGAAAGGAGACTATTTGTTGGATCAAAGGCGAGGAATGTACCTCCACGAGAGGTTAAAGTGCGAATTCACTATCACTAAGCCTCACAAGCTTTAGCAGTATGTCCCAATTGGCAATCCTAGTGACAGTAGAGGCAGTACCAAATTAGATCCTATGAGGAAGAAGTCAACTGAAGTGATGTTTCCGATAGAGATTTTCGATCTTTGACAGATGATTGCGGTTATATTGTTGAAGATAAAGTTACATCTGTCAAATTGGCTGTCAATAATAAGCATAGAGAATAAAAGCGGTTCAACAACTTGTGCGAATGTTGGAATTTTTTTAAATAAAACTGGATCTTCTGTTCGAGCAGCATTTCGCACTCTTCGCCCATTTTACGGTCGCGATAATTATCCTTCTGAGAGATACATAGATAAATTCGAGTTCAGTGAGTAATACGCCAACACCAGTGAGTCAACGAAACGAAAGATCTGTCGAAAATATCGCAGCTGTCCGTGAGTAGTCGATTCCGCGACGCTTACGAGAATTCGGCCTTTTGAGGACCACAATTTGGCGAATTTTGCGTCATAACTTGGGCCTTCACTCGTAAAAAATTCAACTCACCCACAAGCTCAAAGATATGTAATGACCAAAGGCAATGTCGTTTGTACCCTGTTCTCGCTCGCTGCTGTCGCGAAGAGCTCATCGAAAGTGGCCAGCTAACACTAGGAGGACAAACGGGGGGAATCTCAGGCAATGAACTAGCACCAAGTGTAATAGATATAGAATAAAGCTTGTTAACGGTCCATTCATAGCTCAACTTGTCATTTTACCAAAGAAAACATAATTGTGAGGTTAAATTCTCCTGAGAGCATTGATCGTGCGAATATGGATTGCGTTCCACATCTGTGGAATGTGAATAAAATTTGACAGTGTTTGCGAGTTTGCAGAAACTAATTACAAATTGACTTATTTTGCGTTAATCGACAAATTAAGACCTCTACTTTGGGAATAGTCAAATTGCCAATTGTTTAATGGTGTGTTTGCCATTCGTAAATTCGCTGGTCGTTGAGCTGTAAATATATCTTTACGGCCAACATTTGAAGAAATAATCTTTACCAAATAAAATGTCAAAAATTGTTCTTTTGTTTGATTAGAAAGATAACTCGATAAAATTGATTTTTTGTATTTAGTTTTGCATTTGAAAAAACCATCTCTAAATGAATCATGGGTGTTCAAAGTTAGGCATGTACTGACTGTTACTTTGAGTTTATTTATACACGGTGTCTATAATCTCGCGCCAAACACTCTAAAAATTAAGCAGGATACAGAATTAGGTACCTAAGAAGTAGGTACGTGGTTCAACTACAAATCAGTCGGGTATGTGTCCTTGGATTTGATTTCATGCAGCACACAGACAAGACCGCGATAATTTTTTAGGCCAAAATCTTCTAGTTGTTCGCGCATAAATTGAAAATCCTTCCAGATACCAAAAGAAAGTGAAACATGGAATTGCTGACACACAGGCAATGACATACATATTGCCCAACAAGCTGTAATCATAAAAAAGTAAGCAAACGCAAAGTAACATTTACCCTTCCCTCAGATGACAAATATGGTGTCCCAAACAGACTGTACTCTCCATTCCCCTCTATCTAGTCTTTCTCTTTTATGAATGGCACTCTGTTGGTGGCATTTAAATTTGGGGCACAAAATTTCTGCGCCTTAGTTATTGCATTTTTTGCGAAGCTTTTCATAGAGATACTTTAAGGGCAAATAAATTGCAAATAACCTACAAAATATGCAAACAGATGGCTGGGACAAAAAAAAAATGCTAATTCACACTTAATATCTGGGAAATACAAACGAAAGTTAATCAGTTTCTGTATCTTTTCCCTTAACCGGTGGTTTTTACAATTCCATTCGTCGTAGATTCTATGCAAAAAAGAGAAAAAGCAAAAAAAAAGAACACTTAATCCCGAGAAGTGGTGACGTCTTTGCTCCTTCTGACAGGCGTATCAAAATATTACACTTTTACATTTCCATCCCCATATTACCATTCTCACATACAAGAACACTTTCTACCACTACTAACGACTTTCCTACGCACTCAGCACTCACACAGACATCGCAAAGAGAAAAGCTCAATTTTCTATCGAGCCAATAGGTACAAAGGAAAACAGAAGAAAAAAAAAAACCAACCGCTAGAAAGCCACCAGAGTATATAGTAGACCATCAAAAGGTTTTCCCAACCGAAACTTCAATTTGTTCAGGTCGCTGTTATATCGAACGGATACATTGCGCGGGTGAAGAGAAATTAAATTTTTTATTAATTTCTTATTTTTAAAATAAAATAAAAACCGTAAAATTTAAAGTGTTTCGCATAAGAGATCCCCGTAACGAAAGGACTCCTTTCGCGTAGTCGTTTTTAACGCACCAGAGTAGAGATCCTTTGGCCGAAGGAAAAATTGCGGAAAATTTTCGGAAATAAGTTTGTGAAAATTAAGCAAGTTTAAAGTCGAGAAAACAAAAGTGAATTACCGTTGGATATTGCTGGCAATTTACGTGCAATGAAATTAGAATGGGTGTCCCTTTTGGGAGTGATTTGTCTAGGAATTCCGATAAATGGTGCTCTCAGCCGCCTGGGTTCAGGCTCTGGCAATGACATCTTCACCAGTTCCTTTCTAGTTCGATTCCGTCGAAGTGTGAAGAACGACTTGGCCCATCAAATAGCAACTCAATATGGATTTGATAATCTCGGAGCCGTAAGTAGTTTTCCTAATAAAATCGTGTACAGTGCCAAAAAATTGCCAAACAAAAAACCCTTCCTTTGGATCCTTTTTTTGAGAAAAATCAATTATGAGCATTTTGCTTTTTTTTGTTTTTTTTTTTTTATTGCAAGACTTTGACGTTGAACTTGCAGATGTGAATGAATTTTTGTGTTTTGAGAGGGTTGTGTATCTGTTGGGAGCAGGAACGCATACATATTCTCTTTGCCAGTTGAGGATGAAAGTATTAGATATCGGTTGATTTGTATTGCTTAAAACCCAATATATTCTTTCACGTGTCTGGTGGTGTAGCTATTTCTGATAGCACAGTGGATTATAACCTCCCCCCGTGTGTTCGTTAAAAAAAGAGATTTCATCGTCGTCGTAGCAGGTTTCAAAGCTCATTTAGATACAAATACTTGCACAGGAGAACGTAGAGTATGAGTATGTGTGATGGTGCTGACCTTCTTGCTAGAATTAAATGTAATGAACCACCTGCTTTCGAAGCAAGGAGGCGTTATGTTGTTATTTTGTTTTTGTCTTGTGATTGTTTAACTTGTGTGCAGAGTAAATGTACCTAGGAGACTTTGGAACAAAGTTGAGCTTCTCTAGATGGATGATGATGAGTTTTTGTTTTGAAAGGAGAGTAGTTTTGAAATTCTAAAGTAAAGTGGACTTGTCAAAGTTGTTTCTTAATAGCTTCTTGTAAAGTTTGTCCTTTGTTGTGTCTTTACTATTCTCATGCCATTGGAATTTGAATACAAACTTTTCCGACGGGGTTTATTTCATATTTTATCTGTCGTTGGAGTCAAGATTTATTTTTGAGTCTCAAGACTTCAAATATTAAATAAAGAACATTCTAACTGAACGTCCTATCCCTTTGAATATTCCTTTTGGCACAGTCGAAGTATTATTGGAATAATAGGGTGTCTAAAGTTTCAAAAACCAACGCACATTTCATCTGAAATTATTGCTAAATCTACTGTGCATACGTTCAGACGAAATTCTTCGAATTTTGACTGGACTCAGACACATTACTTATGTAGCGGAGGTTAGCACGAGATTGGCAACACCACATGCTATAGTGACAGATGGATTAAAGGAGGGTCTGCAATTATGTAGTTCAAACTGAATTGTCATCATTCACAACAAAGTGGATTTCGGTGTCCTAGCGCTTAATATACCTTTTTATCTTCTCTTCTATGTATACACATGTATTTGTAGAGATCCTTGGCGTTTTATTTCAAACTAATTTACTTGCTTCTGTATCCCCTTATGGATCCCATGGTTATTTCTATGCTAGTCTCTATCGTGTATGGTTTCAGCTCTCAAAAAACGTTTCTCTAATAGCTGCCTCTACTTTTCTTCGCAACATGTCTTATGCCTTCTTGAGCATAACAAGTTTTTAACACTTCTGTTACTTCGTTGGAAAGTATGAGCAATTCATTGGCCACTTCTTAGGTTGAATGATAGTGCCCATTGATTCTTGTCCTGTTCTCGGATAAGAATATTCGTTTAGAGCACCTGTTAACGTCTGTTCCTAACAGCCATTCTTCAAGTGCATGATCCATATAACAACACAGGCTCAGAGTTGGATCGAAACTACAAATAACCTATATTAGATAATCCACTTCGGGAATCTTCTCCCTAACCTACAAGGTTTTGACACTGGTGAGCGAGAATGAAAATCACTATCAGTGAAAATCACGAACAGGGAAAATCATCTTACTCGCCCTTTTACTTGTTATGTTTTTCTTTTACTTTCGAGCGTCTCGAGTCTTTGTCTGCATGTCTAAGACTAATGCCATACGAGCTTTTTTTCTGCGGTCCCTTTTGGTCGCCTGCCAACAGTATATACACGAACGAACGCGACCAAAAAACCGATCGCCTTGAACTAATTTATTCAGCGACCTCTAAAATTCTGCTCGAGTGACAAGACAACAACACCAACCTGCGCGGAAAATTGAGAGCTCCTGTGGCATTGGCCTAAAAGTGCTCATTGCAGACAAAGAACTCGCCTTCCTGATTCAACCATATGTATCTCCAAATCCTGGAGAGTACCGGTTGCCCATCAGCTTGTTGATGCATGTCTTCTCAAGACCTGTTGTCATTTAGTGGAAGTAAAGATATGTATGCACATCGTCAGCGCAGTCCACGTGGTGTGTTCAGCTAAAAGAATTCATCGCATTCCTTCATCGCCCATTGATAAAGTTGCACGACGCAAATCGCTCATCAGCAATAAAAAACAAAATCGGTGACAGAATTCAACCTTGTTGAATGCCACTTTTGACTTTGAATTCCTCTTTGCGTGACCTGAATGAATTCGACTCATGGCAGACACGATCGAATGCCTTTTCAAAATTGATGAAGGACATCAAACGTCCTTATTCAATTCCTGTGGTCGACACAGGAGAATTCAGAGCTAAAGTCTGCTCGGCGTCTTGTCTTAAATACACCTGGTAGCACTCTGCACCTTTTCTTGGAAGATATCTTACTATCGCCTTCTTTCAATCATTAGAAAATCTCTTAGCTTCCAAAGTGGGAAAAATTGTTAACAGGTCTTACTGGCATTAGGTCCGCTGGCAAGAGGTCCGCTTTTTACCGCCTTTTTTTCGTCTTTACTGGGGTATTGGTACATATTGGGGTATTTATTGCCTCGGACACCTCAGCCTGACTTGGGTCGGTATCATTTCAGTATAGATGGTTCA
Source organism: Chalcosyrphus nemorum (assembly GCA_949716465.1). Lineage (NCBI taxonomy): Eukaryota > Metazoa > Arthropoda > Insecta > Diptera > Syrphidae > Chalcosyrphus > Chalcosyrphus nemorum. Next base: position 39,515,661 of record OX454333.1, on the reverse strand, counting down.
AAATCTCTCCTCCTCGTCCCAAATAAAGAACGAACCGCATAAGGTGCGCGGTTCACTGGATGTTGGTAAGAGCTAGTGCGACCACACATTCTTGCAGCCTGCACTGCGTTTATCACTTTGCATGCTGCTAAATGGCACTTCTCTCATCTTAATGCGGCTAAGAGATTGTAACACTCGTTTGATATATCACAGGCACTTGGGTTTGGGAGTTCAAGATCTTGTCTTGTTTTGCATCGATAAGCCCCTTCATCAATGGATTAGAGCGGTCATAATAAGTCGAAAAGTCCGCAATTTGCCACATAAATGCTGGTGTTCCCTGGGCTATGTTTTGTCTCCAACGCTTAAGAGCCATTTATAGCTCAATGGGTGAACCAATTTTTGCAAATTTTGACGTTTCATTCACAGTCATTTTTTTTTGTCTTGCCATCTGCGAATTGCTGCCATCTGCGAATTGCATTTGTCATTTACCAAAGGAAACCATAATAAACTCTCGTGAATGTGGATTGCGATCCACATCTGTGGAATGTAAATAATATTTGACAGTTCGCAAGAAACATTCGTTTTTACGCGAAAAATCACGAATTGTTGATTTTTCACGGAAATTAATTACAATTCAAGATATTTTATTTGGAGATCATGAATAAGAAGTCGTTTTTTTTTTATTTATTTAGGCTTCAGCTTTGGAGTGTTTGTTATTCACGATCTATAGAATAAGCAGAAAAGAACATAGGGGAGAGAATAGCCCACGCTTACATGTAGTGGTTCTATTGAAACACTAAATATGATTCCTTTCATTTCTCGTCTCGACTTTCAACTAAGTGGAGACACGTGATTCCCTCGTGCAATCCACGAGAAGTACAGTGTATGAACCATTTGTTCCTTAATCCTGAACGCTTACTTAACTAAAAATTTAAGCGAAAAGTAATTAAATTTGTTTCAAAGCTCGAAGCCAAATCAAATTTAGTTGAATACTAACGTTTCTTATTAATTAACAGCTATAGAGCTTCCCATCATAGGAGTGTGATTTCATCTGCGAGCAATATAAAAATAATAAAAGCTACCTACCCAGTTGTTCACTTGCAACAAAAGGAAGTAGGTATATAATCAGAAAGTTCCGTAGGGATTTGTCTGCTCAAAAAAAATATTGTTTTCTAGAATTTGTTCTCGAAGAGATTTCATTTTAGATTCTTTTGCAAAGCTCTTTGAAGGACAACACCTAAGGAAAGGAGAAATTCCTTATCAATTTATTCTTCTCCTTTTAAACTATTATCTTAATCCGCCTTAAGTATTCGAAGCCAGAGAGTTCTGCTGAAAATGGATTACTGAGCGTTTTATCGTCATTTGTCCCGCAGTCTGTCACTTTTATTGCTTTGGCGATTTAATCCTTTAAGGCTCTAGTGTACGGCATGTAAAAAGAAAAGAGGCTTTAGCGCCACGAAAATAATTTACACAGGGGATACTCGTATGTCAGTGTGTTATTGTGTAAAAATGTTAGTATTTATGTACATACTTTTGTCACATATGAAGTCTTTTACTGGTTGCAAGTGTGCGAACGTATAATGATGTACACTCCCAGCTCAGAGAGGTACAAATATGCCTGGAACTGGGAACGAACCACTTACATTTTCGTACACTGATTTGTTTACTATCCTACAAAAGCAGAGCTCACTAAAAAAAAAGGTTGAATTTTAATTAGTTGCTGCTAGTATTATTCTATTAATAAACTTCTTGTGAACTGTCAAAATTTGTTCACATTCCACAGATGTGGAACTCAATCCACATTCGCACGACCAACACATTTGCGGGAGCTAAACCTCACAATTCTGAATTGCAAATAAAACTTGCAGATTGTTGCGATTAGATAGAAAAAAATATCAGTGAATATAAAGTCAAAACTTGTGTACTTCAAATTTGATTCACAATCCACGCATATGGAACCAAAACATTCGTGAGAATGTAACCTCACAATTATTTGTTCTTTTGTGAATAAAAGTTAGATTTCTAGATTGCTGTAACTAGATCAAAAAATTGCTGTGAATGCCAAAATTTGCGAATATTCGCTCAATCGTATTTGTAGGACGCAATCACAAAGGTAATTGGCTAATTTTGATTTCAGTGTATTACCAAACTGTCCAATGCGAACAAAATATGACAGCTTCACTTTACAATTGAAGAACATTAGAGTACATATGTACCAACATTCAAAATGTAAATTCAGTATGCCATAGGACTTTTCAAAAATAACTCTGTAACGCTTTTTGACAAAAGTTTTTCATTGTGATGCTTACGAGTAATGAGGTATTTGACGTTACAACTGTCAAATCTGTGACACAGTCTATATTCAGAAAAAGTTTTTTATAGATTTATAAAAAAAAAAATTAAATTGTACTTTATTGAGTAAGGTCCAGTGTTAAGTGTGAACATCGAGCCCTACCACATGATGCTAACGACGTCTTGGTGAACCGAATTAGAAGTTATAGACGTGTTTCCAAAAGAATGGTGCGATCTGCCATGAAGCGAATGAAAACCGGCCTATTGTATACCAAGTTTCCAGAGCCAAATAAGCAATAGCAAATAGTACAGACTAAGTGATGGGACCATATCTACTTTTTTAAGCAAGGCTAACTTCTTACACGGTCAACGAAGTGACAACTGACTTTTTGAATCCTGAATTGGAAAGTATGCACTTGGACAATATGTGCTTCCAACTGGATGGGGCAACATGCTACAAACCAAATGAAATATTCGATTTAATGTGGACAAAATTTCATCTTGCAAAAACGGACTCGATTTGACGATGTTAGTTAGACGTTCATGGCTACCTCAGTGGGAAAGAAAATCCATGTGCGATTCATTCAGAAATCTATGCATCCACATCGCGTTAGAATTTGGTATTGATTTTGTGTGGGCGGAGTTGTTGGACAGTATTTTTTGAAGTCTCATCTCAGAGGAAACGTATATCAATTAGCAGTTCATTCTTCCTATGCAACGCCATTATGCTTCCGTATATTTATAATGTCTAAAGCTTCTACCAATAATTCTTAAATTATTCTAGAGTTTCAGAACCAAATTCGCCACTTCATTCCGAATCAATAGAACTGGTACTCGAACCACCAAATTTAAATTGCCCAATAGCTGTGAGACACCCTATTTTATGTATAACAAAGCTGAAAGGTGTAATATCAAAAGCTATCTATACGTAGGCAACTGTAGACAAAGATTAATTTACGTGGGACGGTTTTGTTTGATTATTATTCAAGTCACTAACCAAAAAATGTTGAGAATAAAGGATAGCGCACCACTCCCTAAAATTTACTCAACTCTTTGCTTGCTCTCATTGCCAGTTTATTTATCTTTTTGTTGGGTTTTGTACTTTTATTTTCTCTTTGAATCAGGATGGCTTTTGTATGCAAATTGTGAAGAACTTAACAAACATACGTGGGTCTATAATATGCTAAAGAAAGCCTTTAATATGCAAAATGGTACATTTAAATATATATAACTTATAGGTGATGATGTAAGCGTCTCAGAGTTTACTTAGTTACTTCTGATCGGTGTTATTCCCCTTTTTGTTTAGTAGAAGGATCAATTTGCCAGAAAGGAGTACGGAAATGACAGCGACAGTAGTACGCCAGCCATAAATAAACTAGGCCTGTGATAGTTAATGTCATAAACGAACGAAAGTTATGCTGTCAAATGTGACGATATGTCATTAAGTTTGATACGGAACCCTCAGCGCTCCATACGGTATGTGCGAATGAAGACGCTTTCTACTGATGGAAGCCAAAGTGAACGAAAATTCGACGAAACTGAGCGAACAGTTATTATGGGTGCAAATTATGTGTATTGGCATGACGTACGGCAGTGTCCAGAGCCTTAATTTAATCATGATTGGCCCTTTAGACTGAATAAGCCCGAATGACATGACAGCCATACATGTTAGTCAGAATTTACGTCATGTAGTGTCAGAACCTGGTAACACTGTCTTATATGTATGTGGCAGAACTCTTACCTTAGTCCCAAGAACTTTTAGTCTAATGTATATTAACGCACACAGTAAAACACGTTCCTTACCGGAAATGTACCATCCCTGTATTGAAGACATAGAAACAGCCGACCATATACTGTATTAATGCCACAATTCGGCTTAGGTAGGGGAGAAATGCGACACATTGCGTAGCTGCTAGAATACTTTACACCGGGATGGCAGATTTTGTCCTAGAAGCCGCTAGAGTCGTTAGCGACAAATCTACCATCCCTGTGCCAAAGTATTCTAGTACTACACTAGGACCTTCAAGGGGATACGGCAGCAAGTTACTAAGTAAGTTGTACACGCCCTCTGAGTTGACAGGACTTAATTATTGGGAACCGCATTAGATCTAAGACCTCTGTTCATTATTTATTGTCCAAGCACCTAGATATTTTGCACCAGAACATTATGAAACTTGTGGTTTGAGGGCGAAGCCACGTGCGTTTGTGTCAATGGTAAAGAGCCTAACTTCTGTTTTCTCCAAGACCACAGCTTGCTTGTCATCCGTCTTAACTGTCACATCACAACTAGATAATAAGAAAACTCCTTTGAGGCTCATCCATTTTAAGCCATGAAATACAATGCGAATCCCGCCCATAAAAGAGACATTTTGTACCCTCTAATCCAAAAATAGAACACGAATAAGCAGTAGAACATAATTTCGTCCTTTTATTAAGCATTTTTGATTATAAAAAATCAAATAAATGAAAATTTAATAACTTTAATATATTTGGGACAAAACAAACAGCCTTTTCCATTTTCCTAGACACATCTCTTTTTTATTAGGTACTCTCCCCAAAGGATCAGGCCAGCAAATGCGTCATTCCATATCCGTTGAGGTTGGGAACAAGCTATCAACTGAAATTGGAAAAAACATACATCACCAACAAAACATATGTAAACATACAGGCCAATGCCCACGTATGGACCCATATCCTGTCGTAGAGTATGTCGAGGAAATGCATGAATGGTTTTTAGAGAATATCCTGTGATAGATTGAACTTTATTTGTTAAAAAAAAAAACAAATTATTAAAAATATGGTTTTGTCAATAGAGTCCTTTGAAAAGGCAAAAAAAAAATTTAAACATGGTAAGGACTTATTACACGGATGTGTGATGGACGAGGAGAAGAACAACAATCCAACTTTGTATCATTACTGTCAACAGTTTTTTTTATCAAAGTAGTCAAAGCTCTAAGAGTTTTAACAATTCATTTTAGTTTCCTAGTCTAAAACTTAAATGCAAAGTATTCTTTGTGGAAAAGGACGAATGAATAACGTGCTACCGGAAGGAAGAATAATATGAGTAAAAGTTAAGTTTTCCTTTGTTTCACTTATCCTTTCATCGCTTTGAATAAAGGAATATGAAAATAGGACAGCGACTATTATACATATATGGATGTATGTATTCACTAGGAAACTTTTCTAAAGGAGTTGCAGTTTCCATTAAGGATGAGCTTATCGATTGTATACCTTAAGTTGCTCTGTTAGTCGTCTTGGCAAATAAATTTACTTGGAAACTAATAAAATTGTTATGACTTGAATGAAATTTTAAGTAATAACTTTTTATGCCAAGGAAGATAGGTTCTAGAGCAGAGATAAATAGGTAAAGCGTTCCCCATCTTTAAATTTAAAGTAAGCAAACTTTGAGTGAGGTACATATGTATCATTGAAATTTTTTATTTATTTAGAAGGTCCAGGTATGCCATTAGGTATAAAATATGAAATGTGCGCTGCGGTTTCCCTGGCTTGCGAGCATCCGAAAAGTCCACATTGCCAAGACTTTGGAGCATAAATCAGCGGTTTACTGACTTAGACCTGTGGCTTAGGAAAACTCCAAAAGAAGAAGTCTAACAGGGTCAAATTGTACTATGTCGGTGGCCAATTCACATGCCTCTGTGTGATAAAACCATATTCGGAAATCGCTGGTGTAAAATGTGCATTGTGACACGGGATGTGTGGCACGTAGCGCCATCTTGTTGAAACCACATGTCGTCGGTGTTCATATCATCCAAAGTGGGACCAAAAACAATTGGTTGACGGGCCAATGTCATTCTCAAAGAAGTATGAGACGATGATGCCACCAGTCCAAAATCCACATCAAATAGGGACTATCTCTAGGTGCAATGCAATTTGGTGGATCTCATGTGGATTGTTATCGTCTCAAGGTCACCAAATTTGCTTGTTGACGACCGCAATTAACCAGAAATGGGCCTCGAATATGATTTTTTGACCGAAACTGGGGTTAACTTCCAACTGCTTGAGAACGAAGTCAGCGAACAAACGACGTTGTGTATGGTCAATATCCTTGAGCTCGTGGGTCAAATGAATCCTGTACGTTAAGTTATGGTCTGCGAAAGACCGAGTTTTTGAGTGGGGCGCGAAACTGACTGCTTCGGTTTCTCCTGCACACTCTCACAGACAGCGGCGGTAGTTTCGGAAGATCTTGCGTTCATCCACTTAATCTGTCCATTAATTTGAGTAGTTTTATTTTATTATACCTTATTCTAAGGGTATATTAAGTTTGACACATAGTTTGTAATAGAGAGAGAAAACTATTGAACACCCAATATATAACATATGTCGAAATGTATATAAATGTCCGTCCGTCTGTCTTTTACCAGTTTTGGACCTTAAGTATTGAGCTAAATCGATGAAATTTTGTCTACGAGGTCGTTGGAAAAGGAAGCAGTAAACATTGTCAAAATCCGCTCACTGACACGCCTACTTTTCAAAAAAATTAACTTTTTCAGTAATTTTAAATGAAACACAATAAAACTTACTTGATTAAATATGTATGTAGATATTTTTTTACTCAACATATCTCCCACACATTGTGTACGGTCACGCCTATGTTTTAGGGGCGTTTTTCTAAAAAAAAACTTTTTCGGTAGTTTCATCAAAATAAAATGCAGGGACAGAATACAGTAAATGTTCAAACATGCTCAGTATGTTCCGCCCACTATCAAGCCTACTTATAAAGAAAATTTTGGAGTTGTTCGATAAAATATTTGAAAAAAAGTACTTGTAAGAAGGAGCTATCTTTATATACATACATATATGTATGTAGATAGAGAATCAGACGATCCGCTCCAGACGGATTGTAGCATTTTCATAAGTGTTTTTAGAGTTCCGGACCTTAAAATGAAAGACGGAACACTTATGGGTTTGATACGGTGTGTAACTTTTGAACCGTAGGGAGCTGAAACTTTCGCTATGTGTACATTATGTGGGAGCCCGCACAAGATGGCGGTAATGAATCTCATTTTGGGAACCCTTTTTTGGGCATCTTGTTCATACAAAAAATTATTTTGTTTCCCATCATGCGACATATCAAATTAAAGAAAATTAAGGGCTCCATATACGTAAGAAATATTTTTGTCTGACAAAATTTGTTGAGCAAAAAAGTTTGCCAAACATTTAAAAAATGTTGTCCCCCTCCCATTAGCGGCCAGACCATAAGTGGTAAAAATATGAAAAAATTGGAGATAGGTAGAATTTTATGTAGATTGTCGAAAAATATGAAAATTCCTGTATCTTACATATTTTCTGAGAAAATTCAAAATTCTTAAAATTTCAAATTTCTCAAATTTTTAAAACTTTAAAATGTTCTATTCCTTTGCATGTCATGCCATTGTTTTGCTTTACTTAAACCATTTAACAAGCAAAGTACTGTTACGTGCATTTTTATCCAAAAGCTTGGTACGCCTAAACTAACTGAAATTTGAAATTTTATCAAAATGGCGCGCTATGTAAAGGAACTTTAGGAACAAAAATTTCAATGTCATAAAGTCCAAGTTAGATAAGCTAAATTACCCTCTTTACTCTCTCTGCTAAGAAGACCCTCTGATGCTCAGTCATCCTCTACTGCAACGTATCACGTTTTGTGCAATTCCAAAACTCATTTCGGCACTAGAAAAAGTTTATTTAAGATCAATTTAAGGAAATGAAATAACAATTTTATTCTTTCAAGTCGTTGTTTGACGAAAATTAAAAAAAAAAAAAAAAAAAAAACAAATAAATGAAATTAATGTCTAGAATTTCAATTTCGCACACACAATATAGCTGAACTCTATTTAGAGGGTAGAAAAGGACAATCGGATACCGGTGGCAACGACTGAAAGGCTATCTACGCTTATAAAGTTTTCGGCGTCGCTATTGTTACTCCTCAATAAGGACGACAAATCAAGAGTACCTACCTTTATATGTCAAGTAGGAAGATCAAAGAAAGAAGAACTTTACAGAATCCTTGCTGTCCTGACCTCACCGACAATAACATCGAAATGAGTTCTTCTCCAAACTATAACGAGAATTATTTTTCATTGACGTATATGGTCCTTAATGACCTGCTGCTGGTTCTGTTTTCATCCAATCGTCTATCTTCTTTAGCACATCGGGATAAAACTTTGCGTAGGGTGTTCATATTTTATCATAAAAAAAATTGTTCCTAAGTAGATAGAGATACCTTCACAGTTGAAATGTCCTCGTTATTCCCATTCAATTTATTTTAATTAAAGCTGCGGGCTATCCACACAATCCTTTGTCCTTTAAGATTCGTATGCTCGTCCTCGGTTCATTCAAAAAAAAAAAAAAAAGCTTACTTACACTCTTATTACGTTCATTAATCGTTTACAAATTATTATCTGAAGTTAATTGCATTTTTATGAGGCATACACTAAAATGATGACGGGCAAATCTGTCAGTTTATGAAGTTGAGCAATAAAATCGTAATTGTCCAATGTGCTGGGGAAGTTTATTATCTGTTGACACTGTGATTCGCGTTGTATTGATCGATTAAACATGAGTTGTCCTCGCAGATGGGCGGCATAACTGAGTGCTGTGCCAATAAATATCGAGGCAAGTACTTTGTTTAATTAGGACATGCATCAGAAAATATGAAAAAAAATAAATAGCAATTAGCAAATGGTTTCAAGTTTGAGGAGGCATTCGCCGAGCTTGAAATGAGAGATGTAACACAATCTGTTTGTTGTATGCTTTGCAGGAGGTGGTTCCCATTAAAGTGTTGTATGACTTTTAAATCGAAAAAATGTCTGTTGTTCTATTAAATTTAAGTGGCAGTGCCATACCTACATAAGCACAACATAAAAGTGGCATCAAGATGGGTAATATCTTGTTACGATTGCTTGCTTGTAACAAGAGGGATGTTTTTAGGAACGTCACCATTTTTTTTTTTTTCAATAAAATCTGAGGAAATATATTGTTAAAATTTATTACATGAGCTTCCGGCAATAAGTTTTGCAGAGAGGTAAAATCCACCTAGAAGAAGCAACACATTGAAAAGATCTATCGAAAGTGAACGCAATTCATAAAGAAACAGGAAGGAATCATGTACCGAAAGAATTTAATTCATTTTTAGGACCGAAGAGCATTGCAGCCTCGGCTTCGCTGGCAGTGCTTTTAGTGGTCGGTATAGTTCTTAACGTCTTGGTCCATTATATATGGCGTTATTTCGGCAATAGCGTCGCGAATATTGGCCTCGAGCTTGTTGGCTTATGAGCGTAGCGCCACAAAAAAAAATCGAGTCATATGATCGCGGAGGCCAATTGATGAAAGATGACTCAATTTTCAAATTTCTTCTTTATAACTTCGAGCTGTCCCATGATGCTGTCATGCTGTCATGCTATCTTCAATCTTGTTGCTTAGTGAAACACTTGCGGATTGTGTTCGCTCCAAGAATGGCACTTTTTCTTGTTAATATAACCACTGGGCATAAAGTAGCCCTCGTCCAAGAAGATGATTTTTTTTTCCAAAAGTCAGACCTCCAGCTAATATTTCTAGCATCCAAGTAGCGAACTCAGTAAAATTTTTATGGATGCAGGTCCAAATCCAACTGCAAAATATGCCGGGTTCTGGCGATGCCCAATTCAACTAATCGGCACTGAATCGCCATTTCTTCAATTTGCACCAATCTTCATCTGGTTGGTGGCTTACAGTGCAAAAGAGTGTACTCACCCTCAATTTATTTTCCACGGTGTGACTTGTTGCCGCACACTGAAGCCATGGTGACATAAGGAAATGCAAAGCTTACGGAATATTTTGACAGCTAGCTGTCATTGGTAACTTTGGGAGCCGCTGGAACAAAGCAATTGAAAAAGGTATCATCGCTATCTGGTTTATGTTTACACCTATAGTCTAACCTAATCTGTAGAAAGGAATCTTAACTACGTCGCCGAAGCACTTAAGTGCCCTACAATAGTTAAGTAGATCCTTCAATTGGTTCCATGAGTCTATTTGTTCTAGATTAAAAAAGGCCCTGATGGCTTGCTTCATCAGAAGACAATGCCCAGAGAGTAAGTCCTGTTGTATATTCTATTAAGAATATTCCTCCTGGTAAAACACATCGGTGCCTTGATGCTGTCGTTAATAGAAGTTCCACAGCTTTTTTGCCAGTCTTTCCTCACTTACTTTGCCCAGGTAACGTGGTATGCGGATTTTTTGTCCTTTTGATTGTCCAAGTACTCGACGCTTCTATCGGATTCCTCCAACATAATATATTTATACAAAAAGGTGATCAGTTCAACTTAGCTACGTACATATATAAAATCTCGACTAATGATTTCTAGGAATCACGTTATCTAAGTCATCTGGCTTCGAAAAAAAATAATTGCCAAGCGTCGTCATTCTTCTGACAAATAGGACAGGACAATCACACAATAGTTGAAGAACAGATTAAATTTCTTCTTGCTCAGCACCGCTGTGTGAACGCCAATCGCACAATGACCAGTAATTATGCCAGAGACACTTAATCCTAATCCTATACATATAAGGAACTTCTTTGATCCAAACATGTGGAGTCGAAGATATAAAAGGCGCTCTCAGTCTTTTGTTTTTTGACTCCAAAGAACAACATGTTTGTTAATTGCAATTGCATGGCACGGGTACACCTGGCTCTGCTCTAGGCGCACTGCTAAGTCTACCTCATCTTGATGCTTATATCATAGGGTACACTATTATTTCGATTTATCGTCTTAGACAGGTACAAATATTAGTTCGACCTTGTGCTCAAGACTGCCTTCGGCTTGGAGCAGAGCCAAGAATGGAACGCAGTCGTATATTCATGGACGGCATATTAAAGTGCGACAGGATGAGACTTACTTTTTAGACAGACGTGCATTTGTTTTCCAAGCGGAGACTTATGATATCCTTAAAGCATTGCTTAATCATTTAATTACTTCCAGCATAGCTCATGAATGCAAGAAATCTCCGAATTCTGTTACAAAACTGGATTCTTGGAAGGGTTTTATTGGGATCACGGCAAAGTAGATTACTTACCCAGTACCTGTGTTGTGTTCCTGTATCCTTGGTGAGTGCTTCCATTGATAAATGGATCTCTTACGACCTACAATTTGACTAAATAATTGCTCCCTGATGTATATAAAATCAGCGGCGTTCTTCCTGTCTCTCAACAAAAAAGACTTTAGACAACCTATTGGCATCTTTGCGGGACACATCCCATCTTAACCTACTATGCTGTGAAGTATTTCTTCAGTAGCCTATAGTCCTTTAGCTTCACTGAAGTAAGGATCTCCTTGTGGAATGGTGTTCGGATGTTCATCCTCCTCTGTAAAAACTGACAGTCCTTTACCTGGGACAGTTTTAACTTGTTAAGGTGGTATCTTAGGCCCTCTAGCTTCCTAATGCTTTCCTTATCTAAGTTAAGGATTTCCATGAAGGATTGTCTAAGACTTTCTGCCAGAAGGCTAGGCGAATTTGCTGATGCCCAATTGACGACACAATAAGGTTCAGGACCCTAAATAAGCCCTGACAAGTTCTTCCGCAGATTCGTTGCCAATAACCACTTGGTATCGAGGGACCCGACCGAGTTTTACTTTGTTATGTTTCGTTGTTAGGAATCGTAGCAGAGCTTGACAGTTTTGGACGTCCATTAGATTGGACTATAATGCCCCAAGTTTCGCTTGGCTTTTTGAAAAGATTTGTATAAATTCTAGCAGATTGTGTCCGGCGAAGATGTTAATGACATGGATTTCAGCACGTGCTGTACTTAAATGACACGACAATTCCTGCGGAGAGGCTAAAGGCGATGCGGAGCACTTTCTGTGGAAGTGTTCTACTTGCATTAGTTGGCGATTTCTTGGTGCTGATTTGGCTCCTCATGGTAGCCTTAGAAACTAAAGATTGAAGTCCCTTAGAAGGGCATGCCATTATTGGCATGTTTTGTTTGCATGCGTTCTTCATTGAACATCTTGACAGTTTACATCACGGGCATTTTTATGTATGTCAACATATTGATGAAAGTTACACATTCTGTCATATAGCACAGGAGATATTCAGTTGTCACCTATATCGGAGAACGAGTCTGGAAGTTGTAAAGATTGCCTGACTTCGACGCAGAGCCATAAAACCACAGCCAACAAGAGGTGAACATGTGGGTCCCTACACCACAATTTGATTATAGATTCATTCCTCACAAGCATGCTCATATTGGAATGGAACTGAAGCCTTGGTGGTTTAATTAAAACTCGGAATAATGGAACTCATATGAATTATCCAACGACGAATTGGCAATAAGTTAAAACATACGACCCACATCCTGGGTAATGTGTCCAAAATGAAATTATGACGTTTCACATTACACCTTTAAAGTTAAAATCCTTTTTAAATGGATTTCACATGTTCGTATATGTAATGTATGTATAACCATGAACATGGTGTTGCGTAACCAGTAACATACTTTCTACATGTTGGTTGCATGTTATCACTGATTAATTTTCTGGAAGAATATCCATTTGCGCTTCTGCACCATTGACCAGAAGACCCATATTCTCGCATTTATGTTACGAGGATATTTCCGAGTAATATTCCCTGTGGACCCATTCGGCTTGACCATATGTCGTGTGTACATATACTTGTGTGTGAAAATGTCAACGCTGTAATCAAGACTAAAATCACAGATAAGATACATTCATACATAGCTACGAGTATGTATATGTTGCTCGTGTACGAGGACTGTGGACTACTAGTCGTGGTAGTTGGCTGCTGTACGTGTTCGGGCGTTGTCTTGTCCATATGTGCTGCTTGCTCAGATATTGGAAAGGAAGAACTTGATTGGAATCCAAATCCCACTATACGATGCAATATCTCCAGAGAAAATTTCTATGGGAAGAGGGAGGAAAGAAAAAAAAAAAACTTTTTAATTGCATGTTATTTTTGTCACATGGCAACTGGTGTTTGTAAGTGGTTCCTACTAAGTCAACAGACAAATAGATTGGAGGGATTCTCATTTACGTGGATTTGCTGCAAATTGGATATTATCCATGGTGTACACGTGGATTAATAAGTGCTTGCATGGATACACACAGGGACTACTGATTGGATCATTATTAAATTAAATATGAAAATGGTGTTGTCACATTGTCCTAATTAAGTTGTGTCCTTTTGCATGAGTTGAATCGATGGAATTGGAGTACCTTTTTGTTTTCTAATTCCTGGTCGGGAGTCTATGCATTTTAAGAACATCCTATTCTTTTATTTATTGAAAGTAATTACTGATCCCAACTGGGGGAATAGTAAATTAATAATTTTCTTGACACTTGGAGCACGCGACGCAGTTCTGTTCCTTCAGTCAAAGTTCAACAGCTAAACCAGAAGACCTAAGCACTGAGGTGAGGAACTTAACCTCCATTCTTCTACGAAAAGTGAAACGTGATATGGTAATACAATTATGCAAAGGCACAAACGAGGGCTTGTCAGAGATTGTCCTTCTCTTTTGTTGTGTTCTGGTATTGTTTTTTTTTTTTAAATGGGCGTGGGTTCGTCTTTTTATACCAGTTGGTGGGGGTTTATAAAGTTTAAAAAGGTTATAGGTTATACTAACTGAAAAGAAAATCAATCAATAAAACATATGGAAGTGCTAAATTCCATCTGGAACGGTTCCTATGATACCCTATCCTAAATTGGCTGGAGTATTCTTGGCCTCCCTTGTCATCAATCAATCTTATAGGGTCCTGAATCCCTGCAGTATTTTTCGAGTTGAAATCAGGGCAATTCGCTAAGCGATGACATCGTCTTCTACACCGATAGTCAACAGGCTAAAAAAGGCACTTGAATCTCCAATAATAAGATCCAATAGGGTAAAGCAATGTTGCGCATTGATAGATGGCAATTTACCTCTGTTAAATTTGCACATTGATTGTTCTAGGCTACAGGACTAAATCGGCATAAGTCACAAACCAGTCAATTGATGACATAAGGCCTCTAGATGCAACGAATCCTCATTAGCTCTGCTACAAGCCACTGAATGATGGATTCGTGTAACAATGGCAGACAAAATTGACTCGAACATAGTTTAAGATTTAGGTTAAGTTTGGGGGTTGGCAAACAAATAAAATACTTTCGCTGCACCCAGGTCAGAACTGACCCATTGTGTTACCACTATAGGGGGTAGAAATGTGTTTCATAGCCCATTTGACCCACATAATGCCTACAAAACTACTTTATAGTACTAACATATTTCCACTGTATACAAACCACCCTACGATCTTGTGAAGTTCAGCAACTTATCGATGTTTGCGAGAGTTCTTCTAGATTATTATGAAAGAAGTGTTTGCGGAGGAATTTGCTCATGGAATGTTGGAGTCCAGGGCAATGGCAGAGAAAGTGGGTGGTGTCCTCTATATCCTCCTTATCGCCAAACATAATCTGCAGAGTTCTTCTTCTGCTTCTACGCAGTTTTTTCAAATGGTATCGCAGAGTGTTATGACCTATGAGTATGGTCAGATCGTCTTGTAATATTGCAAGTTTCTATAGAACTCCATCTTGGGTTCACCTCTCTCGTGGCCAATTTCCCTGCTTCTCTTGCTGATTCATCTGGCTTTTCATTTCCCGGGGTGCCCTCGTGCTCAGAATTTTTAGGATTTGTAGGCGGGCCTCACTGGTGTGTGCGAATTCGTATGTTGTAGACAAGTTTTAGAAGCCCTCACAGTATGCTGGACCCATACGACATTTAATAGGAATGTGCCTTGGTAGTTTTTACTAGACCCTTTTTAATAAGTTGAAGAACTCTTTGACTAGGTAGTTTTCGCTATTTCTGGATTCGATGCTTGGCTTTCTGATAGAATTTCTGGACGTTTTTGCGCTTGCTTTAAGCTGGACCTATTATTGCAGATTTCTATACCCTTCTTCTGGTCTGGTAATCTCTCTCTCTCTTGTTCATAGACGAATTAAAAAAAGCTCTCTCTCTCTCCAAGTTAAAACCCATCAAAAACGCATTTGTATTTTGGCGTTTCAACAAAATCAAATGGGACCTCACACACACAAGTGTAGTTTTCGGTGATTCGGTTGACAGCACAAGGGTGCGGCCATTTTGTAGGTAACATGTGTACAATTTGCTGTTGTTGAATGAATCATAACCTCCAAAAAATATTTTAATCAAAGGAAAAGAAGAAAGCAGCATAGCATAAGTATTGTTAGGTGTTGGTCACATGCAAGCTCACATGTATTGAACTGCCCTTTTTAGGAAATGTGCTGGCAGGGGAAATACGAGTTGACTGTCTAATTTTATCTTTTGTCATCCTCTTGCGTTGAACGCACTCATTATCATACTAAGGGCTCTTTTTTGAAGCAATTTGTAGCCAAGAGTGATCCCGTTTTGATGATGTTGCGCTATTTTGACCGCTGGCGTTCGTGACGGGTGGTTTCTTTGCAGAGAGTTCTCATAGAATTGCTTTTATTCTGAAGTTTATTGTTTTTTCTGGACATTTCGCAGCTTCTTATCGTTGGGCAGTCAGCCTCTAAATTTAGCTGCCACAGGAAAATTACCCAAATTCAAAAAATTACCTAAAACCCTAACGTCTAATCCAAATTAGTCTACTATCTATTGTGTGGAAAAAACCCAATCACATTGACGTTTGTTTATTTTGGGGTGGGGAAAAAACACCGCTAGTTCCCTTACATCAAACTCTTACTATCAATAGTGACATGAACTCCATTATAATTTATGACATCCACGTCCATAAGTCAATACTCAACGATAAATTATTCTGTCCTTAGCACATCACGAAAATATTGACGTGCAAATGAGCCACTGTGCTCGGCACAAAATTAAGTAGTATTTTCCAAAAGATTTAACATTCACAAAGATAATAAAAGTAATTATAATCAATTTCGATCTCATTGCGTCGTGTCGTCGCAAGATACTCGACGTCCTGACATGGATAAGCACTCAATTACGTTCGGAATTTGATATCATTCGTGTGACTCTTGAGTATGTTACATCAAATGTGTATTCGATAACCAGTATTGTGTATAGCAGTATTTTTTTTTTTACATTGTAACAGTCGTCTCTCTGACGTCAATCGACAAATAATGGCTTCTAACGAGTTCTACCAAATGTACATGTATGACACATTTAAGTATTCATTTAATTTAAACATGAGGGGTATGTATGCTACAGCGCTATACTTGCCTGTAGAACATGTTGTTAAGTTCAAAAGTGATGAGCATTATTGGAGCTTATGCTTTGGCCAAATAGAAAAGATACTCGTCGTGTATGCATATGTTTTCTGGTTCATTGCCAATAGAACAGTACTGACTTGATGGCGCCCACATTCCAACCAACATTGTCGAGTTAAATGTGCCATAACTTCTAAGAATTCTTATGTGAAAATTTCCATACTGTGGAATGTCTGTATATTTAGAAATATTGACCTACAATGCTAAGCTCAGAGAGGAAATTCCGTACAGTCTCAGATTTTCTCTGAAATGTTTGGACTCAGTGTCGAAAGAAAGCGTCCATTTATAGATATTGATATTGATATTGAATAAATGAATTATTATCTTCTGAGATATTCAACACAAAGAATGACGTTAATTGACTTGGAGAATGTCGGGGTCTTTGAATTCGATTATGAGTTTCTGTGATGCGAGCGAGTAGCAATGGCCACTCAGTACGTAACAGTTTTAAATCGCTTCTTGGCTTCAAGATCGAGTTTCTTCGAACACTCCTTGCATATGCCAAAGCTAAAGGAACAGAGCTCGTATATATTTCCCGGAAGCGAGTAAAGAGCCCAACCCATAGAATCCGTCAATCCATTGACATTTAAGTTGACGTATTGCTCTATCGAGCAGCCACATAGAATCTGTCACATCAATCAATTGATTGTCAAGACCGATGACAGTTTCTCTAAATTTTCTCTCTGTTCCAACCAATGAAAATGCGTAAATTTTGTTATGAATGTGTGAACTTAATTGTACTGTCAACAGATCGACTTATGGAAAAAATAGAAAACAAAACTACTTTATCCGTTTAAGTTCATCCATTTGTTGGCTCTGGCCCGTTGAAAAACTTTTGAAAAAAATAAATCTCTAAAAAAGTAATGTCAAGTATGACTTTTTCGTTTGATAAGTAAAATAATTTGATATTTTTTATTTATTTCCTTTCCTTTTACTTTTCGAAAAAGTACTTCTAAATGAGTCTTCCATTACTCGAAATCCAAAGTCCAGGGATGTCATCATACATTAGGTTGCACATTAGCGTAGATAAAACTGAGCCTTGGGGAACACCGTCTGTGATGTTATGCTGCGGTGTTTTGTTGTTAATGTGGTAGTGCTAATGATATATAGTTATTATCTTAGAGGAGGGGGTCTACATGGTGGCTGCAATTAGTAGGGGGCATCTTACAACTACGATCTCATGCTTTAACCAAAGTAGACTTTATCAAAGAACACCTCGAATATAAACTCGACCAAAAAGACTTCCATCATCTCACGGTGTAGATGATATCGATGCCGAGAAGTTGCAAGGCTGCAGTCTTTCACCAATATTGTTTTTATTGGCGATCATTGAAGTGCTTACGTTCAAAGCCCTAAATATGGTTAAGCCTTAAGTAAATGACAGTATTGAAGAAAATTTAACGTTCTTTCGAGATCTTAACAACCCTATTAGAGATCACCTTGGAGTACAAATCCTTTTCCTAGCTCTTTGGTCGTAAGCCTTTCAAAAAATATGTTCCCCTGTTCTTTGACTGACATTTGTAGGAGTCTCTTTTGCTTTGACGTGTGACGCCCCTTTGAACAGCCGTCAGTACGTAGAACTGCCGCAGACTATATTCTTTTTGTCTCAATATCCACAATTCCATAAGTCCTCATGCTCTAAACCACCACTAAACCAAATTAAAATCCAAATATAGATTGAAATAATCCAACGGCAGCCGTATCAAATATCAGTTTTATATCCTATTGTTATGCTACATTTATGATTTTGTACAATTGTACACCCACACACACACCCACAACCTTAAGGTTAACTGACAAATTGAAGAAACTAATTAGTCTGTATACGTGAGATAACGGTAATAATAGAAGTATTTGCTCAGTCAGCGCCATAATGATTATACATACTTAGCTCTCTGAAGCGGCACACACCTTCTTAAGGACATTTGCATGCCAAAATAATCAGCATATTATGATTCTCTTGAAATTAATTAAAAAGAAATTAATGAAGCATTGACTTATTTTGATTCAAGTAATTTAATACGAGCAACTTCAGCAGTTGATGTGTTCATTGGATGGTTACCGGGGATATAGACTGCCACTCGATTATAGATACAAATCATACTGACAACGTGTTATGAATTATTCAAAGGACATGATGACGAACTTTGGGAAGACTTGCATCAAGGCATGGCAAAAAGGAATTTATATTAAAAATTTTATTTCTTAAAATAGATTTCGAAATATTTGCATAGCAAAATATTGAGATTGCTTGCATGTGTCAGACTATGTAAATGTGTTGGGTGTTTTTAGGGCCAAAGGGTTAGTTTCACACTTAGCTTGCGATATAGACGAACATTTTTGTAAAAACGATGTACAGAAGGTTATAGGCAATTCACATATTGGTAAGATTTGAGGCTACATTTTAAGGATTTCTTTTAGTCAAATTAAATGGAAAATTGTCTGCAAGGGATAAGTGTGTTGCAGATAAGTTTTTAACATATAACACGGATCGGTATAGGTAAGGTTTGATTTGAGTAGCTACCTGCGTTCGAGTTCAGTCACACTTAGAATTAAACGGTTCATTGTGATACCACTGGATCTAAACTGCTACTAAGACGACCACTACAGGCGAGATAGATAGAGACTAAAAACTATATTATACTCTATACAAAGAGAAAGACAGGACTGATAGAAGAACGGGGACCTGGGCTCACAACCTATGATGTGATCAGGGGAACCTGTCTGACCACCAAGATACTCAAATAAGTTGTAGTCCAGGTGAAAGAACATGAGGCATAGTTTCCTCTTCCTCCTCATTCCCGCAATTTCTGCAAGTGAGGCGCAGACGAAACAGATAATTTTCCCTAAGGGCATAATGATGCTCAGATCCGGACAACTCAGAGCAGTCAGTTCGTTAGAAAGTTTCACAGTTCAGGAAAGACCTGATAATTCAGTTGTTGGGCATGCTTTCGTCCACTCATACTTGACTGAAGACTTGGTCACCACGTCCAATGAAAACAAGAAATGGCTGTGATGCCATCAAAACCAGTGGCGCTGATGTTTAACTTCCTCCATACTGCTTGAGGGTGCTGGTAAGTTGTTCTACCACGTTCTCCATTTCTTGTCTGTCTGCAAGAACAATAAGTGCACATAAACCCCTTCTTGACTTCGCTGATACTTAGAGCCGTTGTTCCAGATTAAAAACCAGATACCAATTGATTGGCTTTCCGATAAAACTCTCGCGCTTTTTACACTTCCTTTGAGATCTGGTGCTGCTGTCTCGTAGTTTTTGTCTTGCTCTACAACGGCCGTGTTTCTGGTTCTGTTGAGTCTTGGCCATCCACAAGGGATGTTGAGATGTGTGCTTTGACTTTGATCATATATAACATGACAAGGGGCTGAACTCATAACTAATAATCGCATCCTCTGCCGTTCCAACAGCCGTTTCTAGCTCTAGAATCTTAAAGTCATCAGCTACAGATTCTGGGTTTAATAGGCGATGTACTTCCAAACACTAAACTCATCTCTACTCCTACCTCGGGTTCTAGGGGCGTTGCCGACAAGCATCGACTCATTCTGTATCAAGAAACCACGCGAGTTTTCACAGTAGTAAACTTAGTAAAGTGCCCTGAGGAACACCGACAGTGACGATATACTGCCTTATCCTGTCACAGTGTGTAATATCTTATTTCTAAAATAGTTCATCATTGTCTTCTTTAGGTTGTCCGGTACTCTCTTGTAGGTAAGTGCTCGGCGAGAATGTCAGCCGAAAATGATGGTTGGGCATATTCAGCGCCATCGACATAAAGGTCCGTATGTAGGTGTTACGCTCGTTAGTTGGAAGATAGAACGTACTTACTCAAACGACTCTACAGCTTGGGGTGAATCTGAGCCTTTACTAAGATAGCTCTGCATTTAGTTCGATCTTTAGCTAATTGCCTCCATTTGGGCACACCAAGTTGCGAGTCATCTGCGTCCTGCTGGGTTAGAACCAAAGCTTTGGCGAATAGCCTGGATGTTGTGGTTTTGATCTTCTATTTTAGTTTTAATTAGCCGGCCTTGGGCTGACTTGTGTATCAACTATTCGGGGCAGAATATTTAGTGAGGCTTGCTCATTTTCGTTCTCTAATGTGTTTCCTTCTCAGGTGCTTACTTTCCTCTACTTCACTGGAATTTTGGTCCCAAAAGACCCAGTTATTACCAGGTTATGTCTGCAAGAAGACAGTTGGCTGCCTTTTCATTTAAAGTCTTGTGCCGCCTTGAACGTCCTAACGTTGCGTACGAACACTTTGGTCCTCTTCAAAGGTTTATGCTTTCCTGTTATGTGAAGAGTATCCGTCATATAGTATAGATGATGTATCTGCCACTCTATCTAGTCTAAATAAATGGCAACCTTTTCCTTCGATTGGTCTCACAATGGCCTAACTAAGTCTGACGTTAAGGATATCTCTTCAAATGGGTTATTTGCCGAAGCCAAATTAAATTTCCTTAAGAATTAAGGCCTTCGGAATCCTTGAATAGTATATTTCTCAGAACTTTTCTCAATTAACTACCATGAAACCACACCATTCCGAAGTTTTGTTTTGATGTGTACTTTTGAAAGGCCTTATAACTACGTGAATATTCAAAATACCTGAACTTCCTTTGAACATTGCAAAGCGTGTCGTCTGGCTTGATTTTTGTTTTTTCTTTTTGCGTAAAATTCTCATTGTATCTAATCAAGTCAATTAAATCGATAAGGATACCACCCAACATGTTTTATGACAACGATTTTCCCACGGGTATAAGCAATTATATGTCGTAACACAATCTAGAACCTACAATTGGAAGCAGGAAAGATGAAAATATTTCGTTGGAATAGGAAAAATTCGCCAGCAGCGTTCGTCAGTTATTTGCTCTTTCATGTTGAGGAGTCTTGTTGCTTTGTTGTAAATGCCAAAGGACATTCCGAAATAATTTAAATTATTAATGGCGCTGAAGTTAAAAAAAAAAAAAACCCACCCTCCCTTTTGGTAAGGGTCTACTGGTGCTACGTGTTGTTTCTGAGAAGGATATTCCTTTACGTTTCATAGTACAATCGGGAATTTATCTTCAGGTAGGCGTCAGGTATTTGTATGAACCTCTCTGGTTAGGAAATCAAATGGTGAAGAGTAAAAGGTCCTACGCACATACTATATGAATTGTCAAAGGATTTCTCGAATTGTTAAGGATTTATTTTTTGTGATTTTTTCCGACGAAATTCCGTTGACTCTTAACTTTGAAAATTTAGCACAAAGAGTTTCTTTTTCATTTTTGTTTGTTTAAATATTTATGCATGTTATGTTGACAAGGAAAAGGGATGTGCTCCGGGGGCGAATCGCGTAAATGGTTTATATTGTGACAACGAGATTTGTTGTACTCTCAAGTACTTTCGTTTTTTTCTTGTTTCCTAAACTTCAAAGGACAATCAACTGCTGGTGAAAGAGCAGAAAGAAGATTAGATTAGACATGGCTTTTTTTGATATTTAGGACAGTTGAGAATTTTGACCAATAAATGGAATTTAATACATAAGAGTAATGATTCGCGTTGTACCGGAAGATGGAAAGTGGTTCTGGCCTTTGGCTGAAAGCAATTTACTCTCCGATATAAAGAGCCTACCTTTAATGCTTCTATTTTTCCGGAGAAAGGAAAGACGGACAAAGATCGATAACGAGATGATGAGTGTCCACTTGGACTTTTTGGATATTCTCCAGAATCTGTTGAAGTGTGAAGATGGTGGACTTACCTGGCCTAAAACTGCACTGCATGTTGATGCCTCTATAGTTGGTGCAGTTGGGGACATCTCTATTCTTGTGGATCGCGCAAACGATGTTGAGGTTCCATTCATTAGGTATACATTCGTCTAACCAGATCTTAGAGATGAGTTTGTGTATACATACTCTCTACCAATTAATCACTAGCTGACATGAAAAGTTTGACTAGTAATCCGTCAGCTTGGATATTGCTATTCCTACTTCGTTTTGGTCAGGTGGACGGAGGTTTTGTTCTATCAATGTCGAGGTTGAGTGCTTCTTGGATGCAGTACCTGAAGAGTGACTGTCACTATCACGAGGAAGCTACAAACGTTTGTCAATCGGTGCCTACGCTACATCTTAAGGATATTCTTGCCAAACCGTATCTCTAACGAACACCTTTATCAGTGAACGAGCCATGAAGCTATAGGCACAACCATATGACGACGAAAGTGGCAGGGGCTTGGTTGCACTCTCCGAAAGGGTGAAAGGTCCATAGCTAACCAAGCAATGCAATGGAAGTCGCTTTATCAGGATGCGGCGGTCCTAGTAGTTCGTGGCGCCGAACAGTGGAGAATGAAGCACGGCAACTGGGAAAGAGTTGGGGAGAACTGAAGCACATTTCCAGAAATCGCACACAATGGGGCGTAGGCGTTGTAGAGGCCCTAGGACCCACAAGGGGATACAGGAGAACAGTAAGTAAAGTTGAGTGCTTCTTTCTCATCATTGTACAGTCGGCAGAAGTGGTTTTTCTATATTCTTAGCACTGACTGGATTACTACGATGTGGTTTCCATTTTCATCTTTTCAGGCTTCTGTAGGTATTTTGCTTGTGTGACACGTTTTTTTGGTTTCGTTCTCTTCTTTAAGTTTGAGTGTGCAAAGCCTGATATTCACCGATGGGTCTATTGATTTTGTGGCCACCTCTTGCCAGCTCGTCTACTTCATAATTGCTTGGGATTCAATAGAGTAAAACCTTGTTCTACGCGACAGCACGTCAATTGCTTCAATGTTATTTCTTTGGTTGTCAAAAAAGAAGGCACTGCATTTACCGCCGACTCAAGGGCTGCTGCAGGCACGGACGTCCGCTTGGAAGACACTGCAGATCAGCTGTTCAGATAATATAACAGAATCTACACCAGTGTCCATTTAGGACCCATCTGTATATACAGCTATTGCGCACTTTTTGTCCTCATCCTTGCTAGGATAGGGAGCAAAACGGGCTGGTAAATTAGGTTCAGGGAACACTATTCCACGATTTAAGTCATGAAACCTGAACCCCATTTTTTTTTTTATTCATAAAGGACAGTGTACTGTACAAGTCAAACGTTTAATTCTAATCCTTCCTGTTCTTCAAATACCATCACATTACATCTGATTCTGATACTGATTATTAGTACAGTCGTATACACCATAAGGATGTATGCTGTAATGAGAAACTCTATAAGAAATCGGTTCCAATTAGCTAAATCCTTTGTGACCACAAGTGCAAGCAATGATCAAATTGCCCAAAAATTGTACTCGTTAGGATGGTTAGCCAGATAAATGGTGTTTAGGATTACATTTCCTGTTGTGCAATTGGACCGTTCTCACATGAATCAATTTATATGCTCTCGTCCTTCGATCCTTGTTAGATTATGATGATGCATCATATTACATCCTTTTTACGCTGTGTGTGAACTGTAATAAACATTTTCTTATATTTTTTATTTCAATTCTATTTTCAGCTGGTCGGTGGAAATGGTCATGAGTATCACTTCAAACATAGAACTTTACCCCATGCGAGGTCACGACGAAGCATCGCACACACTAGAATACTGAAGAGTCATCCTCTGGTAAGATACTGAATACTTTTATTATTTAATCCTTTTTTGTGGCTATATATAAACAGTTTATGGGTGTGTATTTGTAGTTGTGACAATTGTGAGTACTTAAAACTGCTGCGAGGTAATCGATACTTTTAGCTTTTTATTGTAACAAGTGAGGGCGGACTGTAATCTTAAATCAATATCGGGATAGCAAATTTTGCTTAGGAGGATGTGACCCTCAAGTTCATATAGGACTTAGATGCAGCTATTCACCAATATTGCTTAGATCCTATTGTGATGCAAAGAGAGAGACTCTTTGATGTACATTCCTTCGACCGATGGAGCGCAGAACATACGACTGTGGTGTAGAGCTTACTTTTCAGCTTGGGACGCCTGACCTGACGAAATAATGCGAGAATCCTTACGCAGC
Organism: Chalcosyrphus nemorum; assembly: GCA_949716465.1. Lineage (NCBI taxonomy): Eukaryota > Metazoa > Arthropoda > Insecta > Diptera > Syrphidae > Chalcosyrphus > Chalcosyrphus nemorum. Next base: position 39,491,149 of record OX454333.1, on the reverse strand, counting down.
CTTGTTATGCTATCCAGATTGGCAAACCAAAAGTTAATTCCCAAAGAATTCAAACTTCACTCTAACAAAGCTAAATGGAACGAGCGTCAGAGCCCCACGATAAGCGGGCTTGGATGTGATTCTCTATATTTATGCATGGATTTGCTTGATTTGTTTGTCCATGTCCTCTATCTCTTGGAATTACAGAGGCAGTGGAGTCAGGGGTAATGAACCTACTTAGATTGGCTAAACGCTACTATTGAACTAAGGTTAGACCGACAGTCCTTCCAGCACTTAAATATCTATCTTTTTTTCCAGATCCATTCTTAATAGCAAGGATATTATACGTGATAATTTTAACCATTAGTCATCCTTATAACTTAACCTTTCGGTCATAGATAGTAGCGGAGCTTTGCCGCTGATTTGCTTTTATTAAAAAATTCCAGATACTTGAAACGTTTTGCACTTGGAAGGACTATTTCATCCAAGTAAATGTCTTGCATACGCTGATTTGGATCAGAGAATGGACAGCACAGATACTCTGTCTTTTTTGAACTAATTCAGAATTCGTTTTCTTGCATCCATCCTTGCCCATCCTTGCCCTCAATAAGGAGAACTCTTTTGTCAAAAAAATAATAACTGATGCACTTAAGGGTCCGTTCAAGCTTTTCCTTCAAACAGATAATCTGGAACTGTAATGGATAGTAAAGCACTAACGACTCTTTACTGACTTTGCTTAGGAACTCTTCGATGAAGGGTATATTACTCGTGTGGTAACTCTCTATCATGATCATGATGCAAACATTTGTAAAGCGATTCAATACTAGAATTCCAGAAAGAATTTACTGAAAGAAATGGAAAATCAAGAAGAAAGTGGAGTTGGTGTTCTCTACCGACGGTTTTAAGATGGACATTTGTACGGGAGCCGGAGTTTATTGTAAGGTACTAAGATAAACCACTTCTTTAAAATAAACGACGACTGCGACTTTCAAGACGAAGTCACAGCAATATCGCTGGAAAGACGAGTACTGTTTTAATAGGCAAACAGTAAGGCTCTGTACTTCTCTGTAATTAGGTCGAAAAGGCTGATGTTCTTGCTAGAAAAGGGTCGATGCTGTCGCTATTACGGCCCCTTCCTTTTGTAGCAGGTCTAATCAGTTCCTTACGGAAAAGTTTAACGATGAAGCTACCAATCGAGCAAACAGATGTTGGGCTCATCTAGATACATGCGTAACGGCCAGGACGCTATGGCCGGCGTTTAGCAAGAAGAGATCATCAACCCTGGTTAAACTCAGTCATTATAACGGCCATTGTGCCATGAGCCTACACGCGAAGCGGCTCAGTGAGCTGCAAATGACTATTGTAGACGTCGCAGGGATGAAGAAGAAGTTGAATCTATTCGTTACCTATTGTGTGAGCTGGAGGACTTGATGGACCTCCTGAGATTAATATCACTATCTGGATGGTTCTAATAGTGAACTCTTCTTCTTTAGGGTTAAATTATTGGGCACAATGGAGCCGAATTGTTTGTCCAAGTGAGCAGGAACTTGACATTCGCAAGGCACCCATACATATAGCTAACCTAACCTATCATCTACATATATATTGACATCATCGGAAGATGCCGGCAAGCCGTCGTAGAGGCATTTACGGCTATTGATGAGCAGGCGAAACGAGTTGGTCTTGAAGTAAATGAGGACAAGACAAAGTATATGTTATCAACAAACAAAAATTTATCTGTCGAAAACGTTGGGCTGTACCAGAATGTGGATGTAGTTCAAAAAGCCAAGATACGCAGACTACATTGGCTCGGCCACATCGAACAAATGGACAACAATACTTCACCGAAGAGAATCTTCGAATCCCAGCCCCCAGGTTCGAGACGGCGAAGAAGACCGAACCTCCGGTACAAAGACCAAGCTGTCGCGGGTGCCAGAAAACTTGGTCTTCACAACTGGAAGCAGCGTGCTCGGGACCGCAGAGGATGGAAGGCAACGATGTCTCACGCAGGGACTCTACAAGGGTCGGGAGCCCTTTAAGTAAGTAAGTAGTAACCTATCATAATGCTTCCGTATACCGACAACATGAATGGAACTTATCTCGCGGGCCCTGATACTATGTATCACGTGGACATATCTGTGTTGATTGTTAGTATCAAAACCTTGCTGTTGTATATTATGCCGATATATAACGTTTTCGGGCACCTCGCCGGAAGATGTTTCCGTTGATTGATTGGTGCAATTGATGTTGGATTTCCGGTGTTATATAGGTTTGGGCTGGTATCCCAACTATTGAATGGCATTTTTTGCATTCATTTATAATTCACAGTATTTTGTCATTCCCTGGTCTTCTGTCACATCAATGACACTCCATCGATTACAATAAAACAAAGGAGTACACCAAACTGCTTAAGTGTATCCATTCTCTGTCCATTACACTAAACTAAATTACAATGTTGTCTTTGAACTTTTATGCCATTTGGTTTGTATTTTATTTCGAAACAGATTTCGATTGTCAAGCCCTTCAAAATCTTGACATGATAACGATATTGGTTTTTATTTCTACCGCCCCTGCCTTCCGCAAACTACTACATCGATTGAAAGTAATTTAAAAATAAGGGAATTCCAATAGGAAACCCACTCCCAAAGGCAAACCGCAAAAATTCCAATCGGAAGGTCTTTCGATTTTCAATTCTACTCTAGGGACTATGCTTTTATTTTGTACGCAAAGCAATTGACTAGTAGAAAATGAGTCAAAGTGGGTGTATGTATGCCCACAATTTAATATAGTGGGTTGTTACCGATTTGCATATATATGAATGTGTGTGTTTGTATACTATTGGCGAAAAGGGTGGCAGCAACCTGACATAGGCATCGGCATAAATTGGCACAACCTCATAACACTGGCCTTAGAAATCGAGTTTGTCAGTCAACTTCACCGTAAGAGGATTAAGCCAAAGTGACACAGCACGCGTGGGTGGTTAAGGCTGGTGGTGGTGGTGCTGGTGTAGGTGCTGGCGATTGGGGGTGCTGGTTGTTGCTTCATGCTGCTGAAGTGTGACATTAAGTTTGCTCATTTTATTTTCTCTCCTAAAAAAACAAAGTAGAAACTGCCGCCACCTCCCGCAACTGATTTTGCAATTTTAAAACAAGAGGCAGGCGGGCGGCTGTATTAAGTCGATGCAGGGTGGGCATTTTTTTGTTTCTCGAAATAACGAGGGTACTATGAATGTGTATACAGCTTCACAATGGGGGGGAAGAGAGACACACACATAACGGCTAACTTGTTATGCAAATATTCATCCATTGTTCTAATGAATTTGCCTGAATTCCATTTTCACTTTCACCTAGCGGAAAAAATAGGTAAAATTGAAGCGCGCCGCATAGGGGATGTGTGTCGGCCTAGTAGATGAGGGTTGTCAGCAACAAACCAACACACACACACGCGATGCGGGGGCGTGAAGCTTGCATAATCACAGTCGGGGAATTTAGAGCGCATATTCGTTTAGTATGTGCCCCAGATCCAGATCCGGTGTAACGAGCATTTTTGCCACTCTAATTTGAGGTCGAAGAGTGTTAGTGTTGCGTAGATTAGCCTGTCACTCTGTGTCGGGTGTTGTTGCTAATGGCGAGGTTAAGTTTCTTAATTATCGAAAATCACCTGTATTAGCGGGGTTTTGAAATATTGATTAAAAATTCATTGCACGGCACGAGCGTGGGAGTACATAATAATTACGTGGGGGGTTGCTATGCGCTATTTGAATTTATCTGCCAGCGGAGGATGGGTAATGAATAGAGAACATGTCAGAGGCTTATCAATTTCCTGAAAGAACAAATTCGAATTGTGGAGTAAATATTGGGAAAGAATACTTCCGTGGAGTAGTAGGCATGACGAGGCAATGCAGAATGTAATTATAGCATTAATTGCTAAAAGGGTACACTAAGTTGATTGCAATTCGGAGTAAGTAATCACTGGGAGGATTATTTAGGCGCAGTATGATTGATTGCGTTTATTTTTGGGTTGATTAATGAATTTTCTTTTCAAGCAAATAGGCCTTAACCAGTAGACCTCTGCAATTTTGACTCAACCGCTTTTAGTTGTGAGAAAATTCGTACCTCTACTGCTTGGTTTCGAAGATTTTCCGGGCTTGACTGGGGAGCATTTGCGAGCAGAAAAGATGGGTATAGCGTTCAATGAAAACAAGACAAAATGTACGCTGTCTACAGGAGACAACAAACATCGATGACAGATGAGTTTGTCTACCTAGGCTATATATAGGGAAGAATGACTCTTGTCAATCGGCTAAGAAAGCAATTCAGTAGCAAAGTCCTATCTCAAGCAAATAAGGGAACGCCAAACATCACAGTTCTGCTTTAAGGTGAAGAGGCATGGATGAAGATGCCTTTGGTTGTTTTGAGAGAAAAGTTCTTCAAGTGATCTTTGGTTCTGTCTCTATAGATGGCAGACATCAATTTGGCCACAAGAGTTTGCATGTAGCGCCAAAGATGCCTGGGTTATGTAGAGCGGATGGGGCCCAAAAGTGCATGCTACTAGTCCGAGCTAAGTTACATATGCAGAACGATTGGAATCTTATAAAAGAGTTGCCTAGATATAGTTCGACAGAGGGATTTATTAGTCCATAAGGTACGATGATACTGTGATTCCACCCATCGAGCTAATTGTATCGATGAGTTGATGCTGTTGTTTACCAAGGTACCACCTGCAGCCTAGAAAAATTTAGTGGCTAAGCCCTTAGCCGTTCACACAACAAAGACGATAATAGATCGGCTGTCCATTCCAACTGGTTTATGTGACTTTTAGTTCGATATCACTTTCCTGAGTTCGTCAAGGTCGGTTGAACAAAAGCGATATCCAAATTCGTCTAGACGGAATAGGATATTGTGTCTAACAGCTGCGTTTTGGTCTTCAATCCGCAGAAGTGTTCCTTCCATACATTAACACCGAACATCATATCTGCTTTGTAGACTCTTTGTGCGTTTCAAGTATGTCTTATACTCCTTAATTTTTCCTCAGCCAAACTCGATGTTTTCCTCTTTATTTTGTCCAACGCCTTTAGACTATTATTTTTCCATTCTTCTCCCAGTGCTCCTGAATGAAACCAAGTGGGTATTTTTCCCTAGTCTAAAGGTTACCCAGTCCTTGCACATCTTACCGTGAACTGGTAGTTGCAATTATAATCTACTCCTATGCATATTCATTTCATGGTTCTTGATTCAACACTTTGCAATGCTACGGTGATGTCTTCTGTAGAGAAATACCTCTAGGATATCACATCACCAAGAGAAAACCATCTCAAAGGAGTAGATGATTAGAAGGAAAGCAAGAACTGATTTGCCGATGAACCAGAGTTAAAGGATGTGTCTACATTATTTTGCATTGTAAAGGGGAAAGTGTAGATACTGACAGGAGGATTGTTTCAGGAATGTAAGCAATATGAACCTTTTCAGAGTTGTTAACTTCGAAATGGTAGTTCCATATCAAGTTTTTTCCAAATCGATAGATCAATCAAAGTTGTAGGAGTATAGCTGTTAAAGGATATTGCCACTGTTAACTGGGTATCCTTCATCACTCTTATTTGTCGGGTGTTTGTCTTAGATTAGTTATTTGGGATATTGATGGGGTCAAAGTGCCTGCAATCTCAACTGAGGTTTAGAAGGGTGGGGACCTTTGAAGGGACTGGTTTCATACTTGTTTCTTCAGTGGTGCTCTGTGTGTCTGTGGGAGACCCTTCTTCCTTTGAATGTGAAAGTAGTACTCATTCCTTTAATTGTTTTCTGGTTGTGCATTGTACAACAATTCTCAGAGTTGGGGATTCAATCTGGCAACCGTGTGAACTTACAATTTACGAGAAGCATATTGTCAAAGCATTGGTAGATCTTGCAATCGTCTAAACATAGCTTAAGTCTTCATCCCTAGATGAGCTAAACTAGACAGTCAATATGAGGTCGTTTGGCAGATTCGCTCCACTAAGCCAGAAGCTTCCGATTTTTATAAGTTTTTTTTTCACGTTTTAGCAAAATCAAATCGGAGCTCCATGTTTAGATTTTAGCGAATGTCTTGACAGAACGGCCATTTTGTTCAAAGGACAAGAAATAGTACGAGACATTTATAATTAGGTTTAGTTTCAATTTTTTCACGCTCCGCTTGTTTTCAAAAATGAGCGGGCAGAAGGAGAGCAAGATTACTGTCTAGTTTAGTTCGTCTATGACCAAACCAAGCAAACCAGCTGTCAAATTGAGTGTCGCTGGGAAAAGTGTTGCCAATGTGTACTACCAACACGATACTGATCAAACAAATAAAGAAATCATAGTTGGAAGCATTTTCAGTTATTTGACTCGAAGTTCATCAGGCTCAAATGTTGATACAAAATTTGGCTATATGCATACAGTCATCTCTGAAGTCCTCTCTTTGCAGAAAGCAGATATCTGAACTTATGATTATGCTAACATAAGGAGAAGAAATACTTTAACATCTAACATACGAATAATCAGCAAGGAGAACCATCTAAGCTCCTGTCCGGATGAAAGAAATCAAATAAGAACGCCGCCTTCAGTTCAAAGATCTTGTGATGCAATACACAAAGGTACCCTATTGCCCACTCGGGGGATCGTTAGTTAAACTTTATAACTCCCGTCAAAGCAAATCACCCTACTCGTATACAGAAAAGCTGATGATTTATTCTAGAAGATAAGAACAAAGTTTAACTCTTAATTTCTTCCTCAGGATGATTTATGCTCAGCTTCTTGACATTTAAAAATCCTTCTTAACTTAGTTTTCAATCAAATGTTTGTTTACTTTTTTGCTACTTTTTTTTTATGTCCTTGCAGTTACCTCTTTTATCAGTTTTATGGCTCAAGGTTTCTTTTAAATTATTTCGCTTCGTGTAGCTCTTTTCAATTTTTCTCAACAACGATATATGTATGTATAAGCTTATGCTATAATGGTAATGTAATCATGCCCTAAAACGAGAAAAACATATGTGTACAACCAATTCCATCATGATTAAGTACATCATTAATTTTCACACTCAATCCAGGACATTAAACAAGGACCAACTGTTAACATATTGAACCCTAACCAGAATTGATTTTCCTTTCGCGTTCCACAAGCAGAATAATAATAATCTTCGCCCACACGTTTGAATGTCTATCACCAGACATACATACATACATTTATATCCGTTTGTAGAAAATGGAATTTCCGCAAAACAACATAATTTCATTTGAGGCACAGGATAATGAAATCTTTCAGTGCTCCTATCCCAAAAAAAAAAAAATAAAAAATTAACTACTCTCTACCCATCTCTTTCGGATTAATTTGCTTTACTTGTGGTCCCTTTCATCTTTCTTTTAGATTCATAGTGCTGTTCAGCAACCGGGCTTTATTCGAGTGAAACGTGGATTACGTCCTGCCATTCCGGCGATACATGGACTACCATATGCCTCGACAAATGGGGTGCCCAGCACGCAGGGTGTCGAACCTACGGACCCATACTTTCCATTGCAATGGTATTTGAAAAACACTGGACAAAATGGTGGCAAAGTGCGTCTTGACCTGAATGTACAAGCAGCATGGGATCAGGGCATTACTGGCAAGAATGTCACCACTGCCATTATGGACGATGGTAAGAGCAAAAAAAACTCCATAATCCATAAAAGAAACACATAATTGCACGGCTATAATACATTCTTTCTTTCTCTCTATTTTTAGGAGTGGACTACATGCATCCTGATTTGAAGTACAATTACGTAAGTAGGGATTTTAAAATGAAATGCAAAAAGAAACTTTCCCTCTCTGGGGGAAGACAAACTTAAGGTAATCATCTGAACCTCTTTAAGTTACATGATTAAGTAGTATTTACGAGATGAAACTATTTAAAGTTTCCTCTGTTTTTTCTCATAACTTATCGCAAGACAGTTATTAAGATGTCTCGCGAATGATGTGGCAGCCCCACAAGAAGAATAAAGTTGACTGACTTGGATTGGTGTCTTAATGGTGAGGGTGGTGGTAAAAGGAGAGCTTTGCTACGTCTTGGCATTTGATATTGTTTTCTCACACACGGATGGGTATGAAAAATTGCTTCAAACTTTTCCAATTGACGTTCGAAAAAGGGGGAACTCAAGTGCAAGGTAAATGATGAAGTAAGAAAGGGTTGCTGGTGCTGTTGCTGTCTTGAGACCGATATATCGTAATTTATTCGTGAGCGACGAAGTTATCACGTTGGAAATAGTATCTACTTTTCAGTTGATGTGTCGTCAAACTTTCTGCTATTGAAATGAGTGTGTGTATGTGTTTCCGGTGCTACACCGTTATTGAGATGTTATACGTGAACGTGACACGTGGATTGATATAGTTTGGGAAATAATATATATTGCGGTTCTTATTTAGAGACTTTTCATTTCGTACGTGTTGGGTATATATTAGTCTTAACTTGCGGTATTTTTTGGCAAAGGAACTTGTGGTGTGGATCTAATATTTTAAGGAATACTTTGAGGACTGGGTACAAGAATTATTCAACAAGTACGTAGGCGGTGTTTCGTTCAGACTGTGTTGCAGGTTAGGGGAGGAGCTGGTTTTTTTTCAGTGAAGAAATGGTGGGCCATCTGTTGGTAGGTAGGTATATTTAAGAAAATTGCTCTCACATATTTCAAACGCTTTTTGCTTTATTAAAAGAGGAACCTTTCCGATTATTTATGGCAACAAATTTGATGTTAGCGGCTGTTGCGGTTGACTTGGCAGTAGCTCAAGTTGTCCACAAAATTTTGTGGAAATTCTTGATTAAGACTTTATGAATCGCAGTAGGTTCACCACCGGCTGAACACTACTCAAGGTCGACAGGTCTCTGAAGCACTGTATGAATATTCTGCTTGGATTATTCTTTCTGGCAGAGCTCGTTTTCATTACGGTACAACTAGTCATCCTTTTGGCTATCCACGAACTAAGCAATTTTTTGATGTCTTCATATGAACAAGTAATAATTGGTTGACGCAACATCTGGGAAATATGGCGGGTGAGAGAGAATTTCCCGTGTGAGTGGTTCCAGAAAGGTTTTCATGGGTTTGGAAACGTGAGACGGAGCGTTTTCATGCTGTAGAATCACTTTTTGCTGCCGTTTTTCACACAGTAACTACTCATCTCAATCGCATCAATTGAAATCGAAACTGTTCCCCAGTGATGGTGTCGTTGGGCTTCAACAGTTTGGCATGGATCCTCATCAAGAAAAGCCTTCAATTCAGGGTCTTCAAAGAATTTTGACTTTGAAGCGACGCAACTTATCACAATACGTTGTTTCACATATTGTCCGTAAATTTTTTGGATTGCGACTGTAATTAAGACCTTACTGGGCTAGAACACGCGATTCGTGTGCGTCTTGTTTCCTCCATCTGTGTCCCACCTTATGGCGGGTACGTCTTGGTCTCGCCATTTTCTGCTTTTTGTATCCCATGAAGCAACCATCTGAGTAAAGAGCACTTATTTAAAGACGGCACTTGTTCGTCTTAGCACTTAAAGTTCATTGGAACTCCTGCAGCCTTTTCAGCCACGCCCTCCTTCTCTGTAGATCTTGGTCGGAGGCTGTCTATTGGGTATTCACAACTAACTTGCAGTTCTGCAGGCCGCTCACTATCCGCAAACTGTTACCCCTTTAGTTGCCTGAGCTTAGCTTCACTAGCCCGTCCGGCTTGGTGACTCTTCTCTGTCAGAATCTGTAAGTTGCAAAGATGCTGATAAGTAGGTGCATTCCTGCATTCCTGCTTAACGGACCTTCAGAAATATGTGGCTTGTACGGAATATAATGTTATCATTTCTTGTGGTACCTGCTACAGTTCCACAGGATTGCATTTTCGGCCCTATATACTTTCAAATTCTTTGAATAAAGTTCCATGGCTTATAAAGAATTCTACTCTTCACATGTTTGATAATAATGTTCAATTATTCATCGGCTACCCTTTCGATAAAAGAACCACTCATTGAGTAGTGGGCTCTTGAACAGAATTTGTAGTTGTATCTCTTTGTATCTTTCAGAATCAATTAGAGTCATCTACTTTTCTGCCAATTTTGCTAGGATAGTCATCAATTGAATACCTTCCCAAGACTAAGTATTTGAGACAATCTTTAGTAACAATAACATTTCTCTTTTACTGCTTGGAATACATTACTGTAGTTCGGGAGAAATGGATAGAACATATGTCCACCTGCTCAAATATTTTCCAAACGTCCTTGAAAGGGTTAGCAGTGGTTACTTCAGTTTTTCTAACGACAATATTTATGGGCATTAGATAGAGTAATGCAGAAGAGGTAGTTCTAAGAGAACCCGTATATGGCGGCTCTCTGCAGTTAATAAATAAATAATAAATATTTAATTCAACATTTTTTAATGCATGACTTTACAGCTTTAGCAAACATATACTCTTCTTAATGAAAGCACTTAAATATAAGTGTGTGCTAATTACAATTCATTTACACTCCTAAATTTGTTTATTTTTGTTTTTGACCAAACGTCTGAACACATTAATTTACTTTCACATATCTGTTTACATTTTTACTTACACTTGATCGAAATATTCCGTGCTTTAGACCAAGTGACGTCGACTTTATATCGAACAAATGCAAGTGGGTTCCACTGACACTAAAATGCTGAGAACAGTGACGATACGACAAATGTGGGTTCTCGGCAACACTTTCTCCTACCGCTTTAACTAGTTAATTTGAACGTCTTAGACGGTGCTGAACCGTAGCGACGAATAATGTTGTCAGACGGTTCTTGTTGGCCACGATATTACACAACAGAACGACTTTTTTCGGTTCGAGTCGTTATGCTTTAAAGGGATGCATGGGAAAAAATCCTATTGACTTGACGTTTCAATACCATGTCTACTCCAGTCATGGCCGATTCACAATGGGGCGTGAAATCCGAGACGAGAAATCTTTGTCGTCATAAAATCGTTTCCCAGTAGGTATACAATGAACGCGATATTCTTGGCAGAGAGCTCATAAAATCTATGTAAAAAAGTAAAAGCGATAAACTTGCTACCTCTCTTTCTGACCACTTTACAAAGTCATATCGGCCTGCTGACACGTAGTCGCGTCGCGCGAGCTTTTTCAATTTTTTGAAAAGAACGCGATGCGATAGAACGAGTCTCGCGACATAGTGTATTGTTTCATTCATTTGCATTGATTGAAAGTCTTTTTTGACAACTTCGCTTCCACGCCCTATTGTGAATCAGTTGTTAAATGTCAAAGCTATTGATAGATAATATCAGATATGTTCACAGAGAATATATAGTTTGGTGGCATGTTTTATTTGACTGAACACACATCTAGCAATAACAAAATGGTGTAAACTTTGATTGAGTTGCACACATCAACATTTTTAAGAGAAACTCGAAATTTCTTTTAAACATTGGTTCAATTTTCCAGCCAACTGTAGGTGCAAGTATTTATTATTTAAAAAAAGGTCTAGGTATCCTTCTCCTAGTAACCATTGATGCAGAGGTCTATCTCCTTCCCTCATGTCGATAGCATACATTTTAAATTGACTAATTTGCATGTCTTCAGGGTCTGTCATGGTCTGCATTCGTTTATTCACGAATGGCATTTTCCAAAGATGTCCTTATTTATATAACTTTGTAAATAAAATTCAAGAATCATTTGGAAAAGAAATTCAACGCCTTACAACTTGAAAAAAGTGCAAGACAACATTTGTTATTGTTTAGCCAACTTGAGGTGGTTTTTCAACTTATTTCAAATTATTTGGATCTATAAGGTTTTTTGTTAAACTTTTAAAGGACTTTCTACAAGTTAATTTGCCTCTTTTTGTTCCCTCTGCCAATTACATAATTCGGCCATTCATTTTGTTGTGCATTTTTTCACGAAAAGTCTGTCGCAAAAGGTTGGCCTCCTGCCTATTCATAACTAGGTACTCGGATGGCATTTGTCAATACAGATCTCTGTGTCACTAACAGCTCTTCAACATGTAACCGAAAAATAAAGACCTATCTAATCGAGACGACTTTGCTGTGCTGACAGTTGAACATAAAAACTAATGACAGATTGTGATTACAACATGCATGGAAACATGATGTACATAGGCGTGTTTTTTTTGGGGAAATAATATTTCATTTTATTTGTATCTTACAGAATGCTGAGGCTAGCTACGACTTCAGTAGCAATGATCCATTCCCTTATCCCCGATACACGGATGACTGGTTCAATAGGTAATTTTCTCTGGCAATAGTCCTTTTCTATTTCCCCACTAATCTATCGCCATCCGGTCTACAGTCATGGAACTCGTTGTGCCGGTGAGGTGGCTGCGGCGCGCGACAACGGAATATGCGGTGTGGGAGTCGCCTACGACAGTAAAATTGCAGGTAAGCAAATCGTAAACAATGTCAAGACAACATACATCATTCCATTTGTCATTGGCAGGAATAAGAATGCTCGATCAACCGTATATGACAGATCTGATTGAGGCCAATTCCATGGGACATGAACCGCATAAAATTCACATTTACAGTGCGTCATGGGGACCAACTGATGATGGAAAGACTGTTGATGGGCCGCGCAATGCCACAATGAGAGCCATTGTCCAGGGTGTTAATGAGGTACTTACACACATGTATACTGAATGTATAGATATTTTTTTCGTTGTTGGCCACGAACACGTCCTAGTAGTGTTATTATTATGATTAAGCCAATACTCGTTTCGCTTGTTTGCATCGTTATAGGGGCGAAATGGATTGGGCAATATATACGTGTGGGCGTCAGGAGACGGTGGCGAGGAGGATGATTGTAATTGCGATGGTTATGCAGCATCGATGTGGACGATTTCAATTAATAGTGCCATTAATGATGGACAGAATGCCCATTATGATGAAAGCTGTAGCTCAACGTTGGCGAGTACTTTTAGTAATGGTGCCAAGGACCCAAATACAGGAGTTGCCACCACCGACCTTTATGGCAAGTGCACGACCACTCATTCTGGAACAAGTGCTGCCGCCCCAGAGGCAGCTGGAGTATTTGCCCTGGCACTTGAAGCAAAGTAAAAAAAGGAAATAGGGCGCGTTATGGACTTTTTATTAATTGCATCTTATATCTTGCAGTCCAAGCTTAACGTGGCGTGACATTCAACACTTGACAGTTCTTACGTCGAAAAGGAATTCTCTTTTCGATGCGAAAAATCGCTTCCACTGGACGATGAATGGCGTTGGGTTGGAGTTTAATCATCTCTTTGGATTCGGAGTACTGGATGCCGGCGCAATGGTCACATTGGCGAAGCAATGGAGGACAGTGCCACCTAGGTACCATTGTGAGGCTGGTGCAATAACTGAACCACAGTAAGTTTACACAAACCTATTACTAGTCCAAAAGCTGATAAGATGGTTTGGTTTTTTTGCAGTCAAATAGCGGCGGGTAAGTCTTTGTTCTTGGAAATAAAGACAGACGCCTGTAGAGGGACGGACACCGAGGTAAATTACTTGGAGCATGTGCAGGCGGTTATAACAGCGAACGCATCAAGACGGGGCGATTTGGAACTGTTTCTGACATCACCCATGGGCACCAGGTGATACAAAATTTTGAGTTAGAGTTTATGGAACTTTTGCAAATGTGTGTGTTGAATATTTGGTTGTTCTTTGTGGTTATTTTCAGCAGATCAATGATTTTATCGCGACGAGCTAACGACGATGACCACAGAGATGGTTTCACCAAGTGGCCATTCATGACAACACACACGTGGGGAGAATATCCACATGGAACGTGGAAGCTTGAGGTGAGTTACTCACTTTTTTTTTCCTAAGCCTTAAATACAAACACATCCATCATGAATGAAACATAAGTAGTCTTCGTGTAATCGAATGATCATTCGATAAAATGCGACGGTATTCAAAAACCGAGTACAATGAGGGGTAGAAGCGTATGTGTAAAGCGGTGCAAGAGTGCCAAATCGTTGTTCCAAAGTAGGAATATTGTAAAAAGAAGAATTATTTCTGCCATACTAGTCCCATATCACTTTTGGAGGCATCTGTGCATAAGCACACTTTGAGATTCCAAAGCATACTCCCAAGTAATGGCTTAGAGCTCCACTGGTAATAGCTTGAACCTGACCTGTCAGCCAGACGATATGGCCAATTGCTGTGGCAATTACTAATCTAGGATTAGAAGCAGTTCGTTCACCACTAGGTTCCAAAGAAAGAAGGTTGAGCTTTCGGAGTGATAACCCTATTTAGAAGCAACTGGCTGTACAAGATATACATGTGTATATATTGGACGCATAGAAGCGACATATGGTCTTATGCGTATCTGAAATTCAGAGAGTTTTGGAAAGATATTTGTTTTATGTATTTTTTACCAGCAGTCGAGGTCTTTGTTTATGAATAATTTTGACTGTTTGGGGCAATTTTCTTAAATTTATATTAATTGGTTTTATTTTCTTTTCCAGGCTCGTTTCAATTCGCAACAACCACGATCAGGATGGATAAAGGAATGGTCTTTAGTTCTTCATGGAACAAAAGAGCCACCATACAGATCTCTATCACCAGCTTCTCCACATTCGAAGCTAGCCATTGTAAAGAAGGCCCACGAAGAAAAGAAAATGCATTAAATGAAGAACAAAACAAACCAGACAAGGATTCATTTTCTTGGCATAGTGCAGGCTGTGGTTTCTTAGATTGACTTATTTTTTGTTTTGTTAATTTTTTAAATTTTAATTTATATTGATTTTCTTTTACAGGACTTTAAAGTTAATTTTATTATATTAAAGAAACAAAATAAGAGAAACCAAGATATGGGCTTAGATCATCCCAAAAAGAGATATAGTGAAACAAAAAAAAAAAAAAAACTACTAACAGAAAATAGGCTCAAGGTGTTATTAGATTAAATATTCCAAAGGATGTTTGGTAAGCTATAGGCAAAGGTAGACAAAAAGCAGGGTAATTCAAAGAAGGATAATCGATGGTAGTAAAATCATTTCATTTAGAATAAAATAAAGAAATAAAAAACTAATCTTTAATTTAGGATTTAAAATACAAAAAAAAAAAATGAAACACCATCTTAACGAAAACTTTAAGGTTTGATCTTTTTAACAAAAAAATACAATTACTAAATAAAATCTTTAAGAAACAACACAAAACTTCCACCATAAGTGAATATGCAAACGGAAAGAAAAAAATAAATAAAAAAAAGAAAAATTAATTATATATTTTAATACAGTAAAAGTTATATTTTTATGAATTTATTTCCTAAGGCTACGGATCCCTACAAAAAGTTAAGTTTTACCTCTGTAATGAGTATTATTTTGTGTAAAATCTAAGTGATCCCCAAGGTTCTCATGTAAATAAGAATAAATAAAAAAAAAATTACAAGAAGGTATTGTAAGGAAATTAATTAATTAAATTCAATATTTTTGTCGATAGAATTTTATTTGAAACCAGCCAATTGGGACAGTGTCCTCGAAACTGCGAAGACATTGCCCTGAAATGATAATTTCTATGACAAAATTGAATGAAATTTTATTTTATTTAGCTAAAAGTCAGTCCGTCCGATGTTAGAAGTGCAATGGTGCTAAAAGTTGCTTAGTTTTATTCTTTTTTGTGGTAGAAAATTTTTTTTAAAAATTAATAGACAATTTTACATTTCCCTGCCGCACATTAGCTAAGACAGGCGGAGTCTAAATTTTCCTATGTGTGAATAGATGTCAACGAAAATGTGACCATAGCGGAATCATAAGAGTTTAGTATTGTTTCCTTCTTTCCTTTTAAATATCTGCAGGTTTTTATTCAATTAGCAACAAAAAAATTTACAAAATGGCTGCCGATTGAGAATGTGTGCGTGGCCTTCCATTTGACTTTGTAGGAAACGTCAAAATCTGTGGTATTTCAGTCAATTGTTAGTGACTTCAATTCAAATGAGTTGATTTCACAACTGAAATCATGTGAATTCATTAGCTGAATTTTAAAAATGTTCGTAGTACAATGCACATTTTTAATTTAACCTGTATTTTTGAAAGCAATATAGGTGAAGACTTCATAACAATCAGCTAAGCTAATGGTAAAAGAATCAACATGATCCATCCACTGAAATTAAGTGACTTTAAATTTTCTCTTTGAATTCACTGGCTTCACGTGATTTTATGTGAATTCACTTCAGACTTAAACTTATATTAGGTGAACTCAGTAAAGAATGCAATCATTTGACTTCAATTCAATGATTGCTAATAATTGAATGCATGAATGATTGGCTTCAAATGAATGGTGAATTTTTGAAATGTTGCCAGGGAAAAATATTGCTTATACATATATATAGAGCCCTTGCAAAATTCTCTTTGATTTGATCTGCTACATGATGGGAACTAAAATAAGTTTTTTTTTTGCCATTCATACAAGGTGCCCAGAAAAGTGCCCTCAAACTGAAATTCATTGCCGCCATCGAAAGTTTCAGCTCTCTACGTCTAACGATTCAAGAGTTACAGGTAGACACCGTATCAAACCCATAGGTGTATCGTTTTTCCTTTTAAGGTCCGGAACACTAAAAATGGAACAAGTATGGTACTAATTTAACTGCGAGCGATGATCAATGATCCGTGATCACTACCATTAGCCAAGTGGATCGAACGGGTCAAAAAGATTGAATCAGTTCCTTCTGAACCACGGACTAACTATACTAGACAGCCATATAGTGTTTCCTCTGTTCGCAAAATGCTTTAAATGGATGGAGGAAAAATTTTTCTATCTAAAATAGAGTTTGTGGGAGAGAGCCTGTCAAACAATCAGAAAATGACCGTCTAGTATATACTCGCACATAATCTAAGTCTTCGACATTTGTAGACAAATCTTTCTACTTGCAGTTCACCATAACCCAATTTATTCAAAGAAAAATCGCTGAGATATATTGAGCCAAATTGTGAATTTATTTATCATTGAAATGCATTAAATGGCCAAAAATCTCATGTACATTTTTGCAGAGGCCAGTCTCAGAATATGGATCGAATTTAACAGGCCAGTAAAGCCATTCGATTTCCAACTGAAAATGTTATATATTGTCTGATGAACCACGATTAAATTCAGACACTGATTGAATGGATTTCTCTAATTTTTTTTTGGTAATTCGCGCAAGAGACTACACTTGTACAAAAAAAAAAAAAAATTACTATGAATTATAACCGAATGTAAAAAATAACCCAGCAATCCTCCCTAGTAGCTTGGACATCACCCATGGAGAGCATATACTGAAACCAATAACATTCCAGTTTCAAGGTCCACTACACCAAGTCATTGCTTTTCTTAATTCTCTATTCAAAAGCTGATTTCAAGCCTAATCATCAAGGCTGATGTTGTCCAATAACAAGGATTTGAGATTTAGTGACACAAAATTATAAAATCACAGAGTCCAAATTCTCCTCACTGCGTTCCTGAAAAAGGAGCAATTATGCCTGAGAATGCTTATAAGAACCTGGGTATTAGGCGATTTATGGGTTTCTACGACTAATTATATTCAAATATGAGTATGTTCATGTTCTTGGTGTTAAAGTTCCATTCACAGTTCAGTGACTTGTGAGTTGTGAATAGCGAATATTTCTGAATTTCGACATTTCATTCACAGCAACTTTTTTACTTAGTCGCAACGATCAGAAAAACTCACTTGCCGTTTACTAAATAAAAAACGAACTGGGTTAAACAATGTTTTGGTCGAGCAAATGTGTATTGCGTTCCAGAACTGTGAAATGCGAATAAAATTTGACAGTTCGCGGTAAGCATTCACTTATTCGCGCAATTGCTGATCTCTCAGCTCTCTTCTTTTTAGTTGTCTTAAAAAGGTTAAAGAAGCCGGGTTTGGTTAATTTATGTGCTGCTATATAGTTATCTTCTCTTTTCAAATGCTCAATACTTTCTACTTCTCATCTTAAGGCGGAATTTATGTATTGAGAGCACTTTACCCGTCAATCAATTTCTTCCAAATGGGTAAATTTTTAGAGCAATGTCTTTTTATATGGTTTGAGACTTAGACAAAGCTACATCAGGATCCAATCGTCCACGTAATACTTCAAATGGAAGTAATAATGCCCGTTGGTCGTAGGAATCTATTCATACATTTTGCGTATATCCGAGAGGTCCAAAGTTCCAGTCTTCAATTATTTCTAGACTCTATAACAGTGATCTTCCCGAACGTTTCCTAATAAGGCGGAGCCTTAATTTCTTATCTGTGAATAAATGGGAACAAGACGTAACTATGAATATGTTGTGATGTTCCTTTCTTTCCTTCTACACACCACATTTTCAGCGGACTGTCATTTAATTAACAACTACCAAATGTACAGAACTACTCTACAAAATGGCTGCTCCCACGACAGAATAAGCTCAAAATCTGTGGTAGTTTTCAGCTGTCTATGTTAGCTTGTCTATGGTATCTACAATTCACGATTTGCACACAAATGTTCGGCACTTCTTCTCGATGAATACAAGCGCCTAAAAGAGCACTATTTTCTTGATGTGGTTTGAAACTTCAGTAGAACGTGACTTTGTTTTTTTCTAAGTATTTTACGGGTTGTAGTTGTATCCAAACAAGCTTCTGAAATATACATATTTCGACATTTTAAATGACGATGAAGCAGGTAAAATTTAATTTAGATTGAAATTGTACCCCCAAAACATCTAACTATCTCTTCTCCAAATAATTTTCCAACTTTTATGTCACCCTATGCACCATTTCACTTGTTTTTGCATAATTCCGTAGCTTATTTCTTTAAAAAAAAAAATAAAAAAAAAAACATGTAAGTAACATCAGTTTGAGAAGATTTCATGTAAATATACAAAAGATTACAAGGATGCGCACAGAAAACATATTAATGTATATCAGCGTTATGAATTATTAAATCAATAAAATATCTCTTGTAAGTATACAACATACATATATTAAACAAATTAAAATATTTGTAACTACAATTTCATCTAGTACTTTATTTCCTAAAAAAGTGAGGGAAAAAAAATATTTCTTTTTTTTTCATAACTAACAATCATAGAGCAAGTTTTGAATTTATTGCTTAAAAGGCAAACGATTTGTAAAAAAATAATATAAAATTATACAAAATTAAAAATAATAATATATCATTGTTTCTATATAAATAAAAGCATATATATATATATTTATTTATATTTATAATAATTTTCATAGAAATGTACACTCATGCATATATAATATATGCATAGCTGTGTATACCTAACTAAAGCGAAATTATCCTAAATCTATATTTTTAATCATAAATCAACTATGTATATCCTCTTAAGAATCAGAACAATGGATGAGAAGAAAAAAATAAGTAAAATAAATATATTTAAACTCTATACAACTACCAACAAACTTTACATAAATAAATAAGTATACAAGAAAAAAAAAACACACACTTTCTGCGTATTGTATCTGTCAAACTACTTATTATTGCAAATTCTATGGCTTGCAACAATTATACACATACCTATACAACCTAATTATATATATACATATATATATATATTTAAATAAAAAAAAAACTATATAAAGAAAATATATATATATATTTAAATGCATACACAAACATTTTATTTAACTATTTTTAAATGAAGCAACATATTTTAATTTCTATTGTAGTTTGCTTAAACAAAGTATTAAATATTATATAAATAAATATAAACACATTTCCGCATTTATAGATTTATATATTGATTTTTCTTTTCACAGTTTTTTTTAGTTTTGTTATAAGAATAAACCAATTAAAATAAAATAAACAACAACAACTGGTAGTTTCATTTTTTTCTTTCGGGGGCCAACATAAATAAAAGAAAAAAAGAAAAACTCAATATTTTACAAATAAAAAAGAAAAGAAAAGGAAGTATTTAAAATTATATAAAAAAATGGATATAATTTCGAAACGAAATGTAAAATGTATTATAAATAAAACTAGAATTATATATAAAACAAAAAAAAAAAAAAATTATTACAAATACAAATCTATATATTTTGTTGATGTTTATGGATGGAGATGTAAAATTAATAACGATAAATAAAATATATATATAAAAATACAAATGTATAGATAGTGCATTGAATAAAAGAATAAGATTTAAAAGAGACAAAATATATACAATTATATATATATATATCCGTTGATGTTGTAGATACAAATATATTTGCATGAATATCAAAAACAAGTTTTTTTAATTTTTTTTTTTTATTAAACTAGTTTGGAAATACATAATAGAATCTTTAACACTGTATGTACAACAGAAAAGCGCGTTTGGAAGAAAATATGGAAAAGTTAGTTATGTAGTTTGTAACGTAGTGAAATATTAGTATATGCATAGTTAAATAGTCAGCATAACTAGCTGGGTCCGAGAAAAGTAAGCAACCATGCACTGACACGCCCACTTTTGGAAAGATCTCTGCCAAGGAAATACCAATCCTACATTTATTGAATACAATTTAATTTACAATATGTAAATACTAGGCCATAACCAGCCTAACTTCTCACAAGTGTACGTCTTGTGCGTCCTATTTTACCACTACATTTTTGTGCCGCATCCAAAGGGCGAACGGATTTTTTTCTAGAAGCTTTCTCATGACAGTAGTACTCTTTTATGTTTGTCAGACGTGAGGCCGTGTGGAAAATTTGGTAGTATTTTCCTGGCTTCGAACTTGGAATCCCATGCACAGTAGTCCAACGCACTAACCACTGAGCCACATCACCCAAACTTTACATATAGGTACTGAGCTCCGTTAACGATTGATGTTACTATGCCACGGTATCCTTATCTATTCCTGTAGATCCCACCAGACTGAAAGAGAATCAACAAAACGAGTTTCTTAGCAGGAAGACAAACTCAAAGTGTTGCCAAATGATATGGGTGATTGAATTGCGATTTCACTGTTTCTGGAATTGAGCGAGGTTATTGAATTTAGTCTGCCCGATCAATTTTTCATGACACACAGTGATCAAGTCACGATAAATAAGTGGCGGCTTGATATACCTTTCTGCTCACGTGGTTCAACTTGTTCCTTGTCCGATAAGTACCGAACTATTAGTTCTAAGTGTGTCATTTGGTTAGGTGTTGCCTTCTTAAGATTCTGAGGTAGGGCATATATAGGATCACGCATCCACCGGATTGTACACTTTTCATGAGTTTTCACTATCTTTGATGCGATAAGGCTTAGCAGGCAAGGCTTTGTTACTTTACACCTTGTCGACTCCGTGAACGTACTTCTTTAGTCGCTTAAAACCGAGTTTTGCTCAGTTGCTTATCCTGGGAAAGGGTAGTAAAGTATCTGTCGTACTCTGCCGAAATCTATCCATTAGATCAAAAGGCTTGATAATGGGAATTATGGCGCTGAAACAACTGTCCCAAGATCGGATCTCTAAGCCGCACTTTCTTAACTTTTTCTGATGAAAAATAGTACAAAAAATGTTTTCCAAAAGGATGCCAGTTGAGTGGAATATATTCCCCTTCCATTGCTGCATGCGCGGTCCTTCCTTTCTAGCACTTGACATTGAATCTCACACAACGCTTTAGTGTTATATATTTTTGATTTGTTTGGGTAAATTGATGTAATTAAGTACTTGTACTAACTTAAGTGGCCAGTTAATTGCTGTGTCTATCACCCACGTACGTGTATAAGTCCTGCCAAAGCAACAATGTAACCTTGATGCTATTCCGAAAATTATTGTAATTACCATTAAAAAGCCAAACATTGTCTGCTAAATAATTGAGTGTTTTCTGTTTTTATAAATACCTCACCATCCATAGCTTCGTTTAGAAGAAAGCAAAAATGCGACCATCAGAAAAGTTCTCAAAGGTGATGCGAGTCCTGAGGGTAACTGCCGCAATTTGTGGGGCAGATATCCTAAATAAAAACTACAGAATGACGACAATAACGTACTGTGTTGCTACTTGTATTACTTGTTATTTTTTTTGCCTGGCCTACACAGCCTATTTGAAGTATTCGACAAGTTTTACTGAAATTTTGGAGTCGTTTTGCATGGTCGGAAGTGGTATTCAGGTGAGACTAGGATGGGTTTCATTAATCTTTGTTCAGATGCAGTGTATTCTTTTTAGGGAGTCACAAAACTTGCCACTGGCATAGTCCAAACAAAGATACTGTGTACGCAATTCGATATGCTCACAGATATTTATAGGAATTATGAAGCAAAAGGCAAGGACTATGCTTTTATTTTGGACAAATGCATATCGAGAGTTCGAGTTGTCCTGCAAATGGCAGCTTGCCTTTATGCTGTGGCATTTGTAACACTGATCGTTATGCCATTGGTTATATTCACCTTTAGCAATAGACGTTTCCTCCCCATGCAATTCAATTTACCACTGTTAGATACAGAGACAAATTTTGGGTATTTTGCGACAGTTGGAGTGCATTCGACTTGTCTGCTGTTTGGTCTGTGCGGCAACTTTGCTTCGGATATGTTCATGTTGGTGTACTTTGCTCACAGTGCGTTGTTTGTTGATATTTTCAAAATTAAAGCGGATCTATTGAACGAATTGGCCATTGATTTTGGTAGCCAAAAGGCCAAGGATCAGCTAAAGGATGTCATCAATTGGCATAGGACTTATTCAAAGTAAGTAGAGCGTTTTTGTTTCGTCAGAACCCATAAAAGTATTTAGTTGTTTTTGTATGCAGTTTCATAGAGCAGAATGATCGGATATTTTTCTGGATAAACTTTGTACAAATCGCTACATCTGGACTGTCTATTGTTCTAACGCTGGTGCTTATGTTCATAAGCGATTGGCCTGGATCGTATGTGTACACTTGGCTGGCTTTTTCAATGTTGTATCTCTATTGTGGAATTGGAACGCTAGTTGAAGTCGCAGTAAAATATTTTTTCAAATAGCTTCCGAGTTCTAATCAAAGCTTGAAATCTGTTTTTAGAATGAACGATTCACGGATGAAATATATGCGATTCATTGGTATCTTTTGACAATTCCCCAGCAGAAAATCATCCGATTCATGTTGATGAAGTCACAAGTACCGAAGCTTATTACAGTCGGAGGTGTTGTTCCCTTGTCCGTTAGTACAGGGCTGCAGGTTTTCCGGTATTGTTGGAGTATAATTGAATTTATTGACTTTTTTTCTTCTTTAATTTTGTAGGTCACCAAAACGGCATATAGCGTCTACATGATGATGTTGAGTTTTCTTCACAAAATATAAAGTTATATAGTAGTCAAACCACAAGCACCAACAAGTTGTGACATCTGCTTCGGCATCCAGCTACTTACTGCACATGTAAACACTATGTAAACTTAGCGAAGAAAGTAGAGAAAAACCAAGCAAATGACAGTTTTTCATCATTTTTGTTAAGTACTGATTGACAAGTGATCATAAATTGAAAATGCATTTTCGGAAATCATTCTTTAGTTTGCGAAATGTATAGATCCTAATTGGGGTCCCTTTTTGTCGAATTGATCGGCGATTACCCAGACCACGGATTGGCTTGCCTAGTCTTGGTGGTCCTCGGGTAATTGTATGTACTAAGCCCTCATACATGTGCTCTAAATTTCTCTTGGCATTCTCAAGTCTTGTAAGGTAACCTGAATGTCAAGGTAGGTAACGCCTAAGAAGCGCACAAGAGTGCTATGGATAGACAGGACTAAGGCAACTGATTTGCAACGCGACTTGGCTTATCATAATTGGAAACATTTTCAGAAGTAACTAGTAAGAAGAGCCGGCTAAGTCTTTCAATGATTCCGCAGGGCAATTTTATGACTGCTTGGATTAAATGATATCTACATCTGATGACAGCGATTTATATCGACTTATTTCAGATGACATAAGGACACAAGGATGCCCTGCATATGCAGTAAAAGGTTAACGCTGTTACCCAATTTAAACGAAGACATTGGGTAAGGATAGCCTAAAGAGATGGAAAGGACATTTTGCTTCATTCCGCCCAAGTCAGACTGAGGTATCAGTGAGTAAGGAGATTTAGACTTGATGACTTTTGACTTTTTTATTCTTAACAGCACCAAGAAAATCTGCTAGGCTAACATTCCGAAAACAAACTTTCCAGAAGTGTGGAACAACAACAACGTCCCTAAAAAAAGCTTGTCTACCGCCAGGTGTGACTGAGGAGGAAAACAGAAAAACACATCAAAGACACATTTGATGCTTAGTAAGCAGACTTTCACCAGTTATGAATCCTGTGGATCCTCATAATACTCATTGATTTCGAAAAGCCGTCTGACAGTCTCGACAGGGAATTAAGCTTTCATTAGAGTAAATAACCAAGGTAACGTACAATAGGTTTGCTTGTCTGGATTTGTACAGAAGAAGGTATTCTCTGAGAAATTTAAAGTTCACAGTGGGGTTCGGCAAGGCTGTATTCTCTCATCGATATTATTTTTATTGATGATTGGGTGATGTGCTAAGTGCTATTTTGTGTACGAAAAACGAAAGAAAAACTAAATTTTGATCACGTTGACGATGTTCATTGCACTGCACCTCTTCTAAATGACAGCGAATGTGGGAAAGGAAGTAGACGTCATTAGGCTTAAAATGAATGCGGCCAAAAACAGCGCTTGAACAAACTCATCAGTTAAAATATAGCGTTTCAAATGGCTACTCCCAAGTACCTTAATTGTTGCGGAAACCTACAAATCTCGGTATAGCCAGCTTCCGGTGACCAAAAACCCCTGTAATTCTCCGGTTCTCTGGTGGTCCTACAGAGACTGTCACTTAAAACTAATGGAATCTTATACATAAGATCGAATCAAAAAAAGAAGTGGAAAATTGCCTCCTATAAAGATCTTTTGTGAAAAGACTGAAAGACTTGGTGAATGATAAATGTCCTCAAACAGGGCAACTCAATCTGATGACACTTTTACTAAGACGAGTAGTCGATTTATTGCAAATATTTACAGCACAAACTCCAACACCCAATACAACGAGCTAAGTCACGAACCTCACAATAGCTCAAAAAATCTGATCCATAATTCATGAGGTAGAAGCCCCATAACTGAGACGAAAGAGGTGAGTGCTGGGACTTATTTTCCGGTAAATCAGTTATCGATCAGGTCACAGCTGGTCACTGGCTGAGTCAAAGTCGGCCAAGATAATACTTATGACAAATAATGACATCGAATAAGCTGCGGTATCTCTTGAAGGTTTGCCTATATATCCTTTTACCCTGGTATACTGTAGATTTTGTACCAAAAGTAGGTATGAACGAATACTCCCGTCCCAAAAGCTATAAATCCATCAGTCTACCCTCTTTCCTTCTGCAAGTATACAAAGACTGGTTGAGATATATGTGGGCAGGGTTGCTCCGAAAAGACATCTCTTGCGGGAGATGCACATGTCTATAGGACTGAATATGTCGTGGCCAATTTTATCGACATAGAGCCCTCTGACTGACATGGTGTAGATGAAAGATTAGTGTTGTGGATTAATGAATATAACTTTGAATATAACTGTAGCGTTGGATGTGGATTGGAGGAGCTATTGACATGGTGAATCTTTGTGTCCCCTGATGTGGTGCATGGTTGTTGAATGGTGTACAAGAAAAGGACTTTTGATCAATCGTCTTAAAACCGAAATAGAGAATCATAACCAGTGTGACTCAGTCAGTACTTGCTCTCAAGTAAAGCGAAATATTAAGGATTAATCCCAAAAACTAATGAGAAACATTTTGGGTCGATACATGTCAAAGTGCTGTCAGTTTTCTGGCAGTATATGCTCCTTTGCCAAAAAATGGGGCTTATTACGGATCTACGCTGCTATGATAAGACCCTTCTTAGGTTATGCATCGATTATCTAATGAAAAGTTAGTATTTGGGATGCTAAACACAATTTGATGAAGCACCAAGCTATGATTGTTCTCTTCCATAATATCAATTGCTGCTATCACGAGAAAGATATTGTGGCCAAATCTTAATTGTATCTCAAGGGAATATTTTCATCAGTCTTACGCTTCTATTTTATACTTCTTAACAAGCCTATAGCAAACCAAGCGCTATCATAGAGCCAGTAAGCATTGGGTGGTAGAATAAAGTCCCAAAGAAAAAGGTTCAAGACATTCAAAAAGATAGCATGTTAAAGCAAGTACTGGGGAGAGCTCGTGGAAAATTGGGTTTAAACAACCAAGTCGTAGTCAGCGAAATATCTGCCGTCTTGCTTGCTGTAACCAAAAACTGGGTAAATGGTGACAAATAGATTTATGGACACGATCCATGGCGAAAGAAAGGTGTCCAATCATTTCTCTCTAAAACAAAGAACAGCGAATGTAATCCCTCGCCCTACTCGCATTTTCAAGTGTATCAATGTGATGATGAAGATTTCCCTCCCACGCAATCACTCCAAACAACTTAAGGTATTTGTCTTACCAATATAATTCGACTCAAAATAGATAAAAGTATCTAAAGATGTAGAGATTCTTTCAGTTGCTAGGCCCTAGCAAGTAATTGGTCTTTATCATTTCCTATAGCCTTGACCAGTGCTCTCACGTTCATGAAAAGCCGGTAGTGGGAAGAATAGTAATTAATCTTGTGTAAATAGATAAACTAAAGCTGGTTTGTAATTTATGGGTATTTTACGCCTACCCAAATGCATGCCTGGTCTACGGAAACCACATCTTCGATTGAGTTCTTTTCAATCGCGTGCTTGTACACTACCCACAGCAACGGTAACAAATTAGGTTTTCCACAAATCTTCCGGAACAACTTAATATACATATGTAAAAATCGATTGACAAATTTTAAGACTTTTGCAAGTTAGTGCTATTTAGGTTTTTTTGTTTTTCAGAGAATGACTTGACCTATGCCAGCAGTTCATCCAAGTTCAGGGTTACTATTGTCTGTCTCAAGTAGTCAAGTGTGAAAAAAATATTGATGTCTTGTTTTCTGAGATTAAATACACTTATCCCCCATTCAGATACTTTAGCTCTGACAATTAAGAACTGATGCGGCCGGCAAATTATGGTTACATTATCGTATAGCGACAAAATGTCTAAAAAGTAACAAATGAGTAAGCTTTATCTATAAAGGGTGGTTCAGTTTGAAACAGACAAATTTAAAGTGCTAATGGGACATGGTAGGACTTGGGCCATGGACGAACTGGAAAAGAAATTAGGTGAGCACGTAGAGTCAGCGGCTTCCGAGCTATTTCCGATGAAGCAGCCATCAACATCAACGAGATCAAGAAGGAGGAAAGGGTAGTATCGGGACAACTGTGGCAAACCAAGCGGGACAACTCTTTAAAATGCAAGTGGACCCACAAGCTTATTCCCACCATAGAATTATGGGCAAAGAGACCGAGGAGGAAGTGTAACTACTACGGCAGACCTCAATAAATTTGGACACGCCTCTGTTCCCAAAATGTCCAATTAAGGATGCGAAACATGGAGTTTTCTTTTGCAGACACTTTGCAGAAACAGAGGACTGTACCTCCTAAGTTCAGTCACTTGACGGGATAAGAGTGCTAGTGGAGGCAGATCTGCTCATTCATAGTGCCTGTACAGAAATCTCTGCGAAGAGCCGAAGCCCTCAAAAGAGCCCAAGTGATAGCCTCGGAGACTAGATCATAAAGTCGCGGGGCTAGTGTTTAAAGAGTGTAGGGTGTGTGTTTAGTACAAAGGCGTATTTCTGGCATTAATTAGAAGGATTCCGAAACGTACATGCATGTTGGTTTGGCAAAACAGACTCAGTAAATGACAGTTAATTTGACAGGTGTAGTTTCAACCAATATGGCCGCAATCTTCTGTCTAAAGTTCAGAAATCCCTATTGGAAAGTCCTTTTGTAGCACACAGGCCTCAGCATCCATGGCGCAACCAGACAAACAGACAGACAGAAAACCACAATGAAAAAGACTTTTATAAACCTAGGAATAAGCCTAAAATGAACTCGCATTTTTCATTTATTTCGTAGCAAGGAAGCACGGCCACATATTTAGCTACACCCTGTGGCAATTTGGTCGAGAGAGGAGCACGATTCTGCGTATGTTTTTGTTATTTCATTTTTGACTCACCGCAAACCACACAATCGGTGGTTTTACCCATTTCTTCAATAATATTTGTAGAATTTCATTTCGCTTTGTTTAGCATCTTTAATCGCCGTCAGCCGAACATCAGTATCAGTTTAACGGCAGAACCTGGCTAATCAGCACACACACACACAAAAAAATCAAATTCGATTCCAAAAAAAACTTAAAATTACAACTTTTTCCAAAACAAAAAATGAATCATTCGCATAAGACCGGCATATTGATCTGATCGATCACACCTCCTCGTAGTAGAGCTGATTAGCATCAAAACTCGTTTAATAGCTGAGAGTAATCTTGTTGTCTTTTCTCATAGACGACACTGCGTTGGGCCAAGCTTCCAAAAATTTCTGATTATACGGAATCTGTGTTTTCCCCTCCAAAGATTGTGTGCTATCATCTGGCAGTGTGGCGATGGTACAAGGCTTTTCAGGCTATAAAATCGATCGGCGAATTAAGCGTTTGTTCAGTTTAAATTTTGTAATTCCTCACGCAATATGTTGCTGCTCTCATTTTGGATACTGGCGGTTTGCTTCGCCGTAAGCAACGCGTACAACAGTGGTTTTGGGCAGCATTATCCAGGACTGTTTTATCCACAACCTGCGGAGCAACCTGAGTATAATGGCTATGACTACCCACAGCCGCAAGTTGACTTTGAACTACCGGCTTATGGACAGGAACGCTCAGGATATGGATTCCCGCAGAACTTTCAGCCGCAAAGCTATCTAGATCAATCTAGAGGCTTAGACTACTATCCAAATGCAATAGACCAGCAGCAGGGACATCACCAAAATCATGGTCAACACTCAGGAGGACATCAGCATAACTTTGAATACTTTCCCAATGGTTTTCCACATCATTTCGGGGAGCAGCATCATTTTACCAACTATCATCAGGATCCTCCAGTCGTCGAGATATTTGAAGAGCAACAGCCAACTGTATACCATCAGGAGGCTGCAACACCAATCGTTGAATCATCAAATGACCAATCGCGGAATAAAACACATGGACTGCACCTAGCCAGAGGTGGATATGGCCCTAATGCTAGGATACACCATCATTCTGCAGAGCCGTTTATATCGCATCCTTTCACGCGAAATGTTAGGGGTCTCCAGTCAGCTACTGGAGACTATAGTCCGAATGCAATCAATGGAGTCGACAGGAAGTAACAAGTTGTAGATGTGTTCCTCACAAAAAGGATTCAAGTGCAACGGAGTGTGATAGTTTGAAAAATAGTGCCGTACATTCAAAAGTTAGGTTTAACTGAAATAATAAATTATTATGTTTGTTCTAATACAATGCAAACTGTGTTGTTATTTTGTTTGTCGTTTTTATTTCCTGCGGCTGCATTTCAAGAAACAAGTTTGAATTTAAAATTCAGTCAACTACCCCCAATTTGTGGGTTTTAGATGTAGTCGACGATCACGATGTACTCGAATAATTTTAATTAATTCTTTAAACTGCTCTCGATGCTTGAAAGATGAAACCGCAGTACAGTGCTCACTTATTCCAGTTTGTCAACTAAAGATTGATTTAGACGGGGACTTGTATGCTGTTATAGATTGGTGGAATCTTTATTTAAAACAATACAAGAAATGACGTATTGACTGTTCATTTAATTTATTACCGCAACGCCACTCTGTGAGGCACATTGTTTAAAGAATAATTTGTTCATCTAAGGAGACTAATTAATATTATAATGTACCTTCCCGACGAAAACAAATAAGACATGAGTCTTAAAGTGGTCTTTGTTAGGAAAGAAGTAAAATTATTTATTAAATTCTGGGGAACGTACCGTGGGAGTACCTAGCATATTTTGCAGACTCCTTTAATGTGATTATTATGTACTGCTCTCTAAAAGATCTATTATCAGAGCAAGGGTACATAACACCACTGATTGATTGTTCAAAAGATGTTGAAGCATTTTCCCTACGAAGGACAAGGAACGCTGCTTCCAGTTGCAGTGTACATAGACTTACTAACTTACTTTGACGATTCCCGACCCGACCCGACCCTTGTACAGTCTCTGCCTGAGCCTGAGACACGGCTGCCTTCTATCCTCTGCAATCTCAGGCACGCTGCTTCCAGTTGTAGTGTACACAGACGGCAGTAAAATATCAGGGGCTGGTATCTTTTGTCCCAACCCGCCGTTTGAACTTGCTATTCATATAGTACCATTTGTAACTGTGTTCCAAGTAGATGAGACACTGGCAATCTGTCCGTACATCAAACCAGCAATAGATGCTAGTTAGGGAGTATTAAATCAAACCAAATATAGATACTTCGTTCCCAAAATATTATCCATCTGCAATGGATACCGGGGCACGGAAGAGCACTTGTCAATGACAGACGAAGAAGGAACCTAGTAAAAGAAAGAATTGAACCAGTGTCCATCAAAGTGCCTAAAAATGTAAGAAAAACAATGAGTAGTTACACATCAAAACGAACCCTAAACTCGAGCAGAAAACAGTTGAGACTGATGATAGGGCCTACTGATTTGACTTAAGGGTTCCCGGAAAATGTATCTCATACTATACTCCACCATCTTTCCATTCATCCACGATTGAGTCCAACTATGGAGACTAGATTCCTGAAGATGATTTGATGAAGTCGATTGACCTCAGAAGTGCTACTCACTCACACTCGAGTAAAACTCGTTCCATGACTCGTCATAATGTTCTTTATACTCTTTACACCATGATTGAAGATTATCTCTTCGTCATCTCCTTTTTAAAATTTTAAGTTACGTACAACCAAGACGTGGAGTCCTTTTCATCTACCAAAGTTGAGGTCCACGCCGCTTGGTTCTACATGCGGGTACTCTCGCATTAAGTTGATTTCGAACGTAACCCTTCATGGTCTTTTACTTTGTCCGTGTTCCTGTGAATCCTGTCATATTTCCGATCTCTCTTCCTATCAGCTCCATGTCGAACATCAAATCAAATGGCTCTGTGATCCTATATCATTGCCTGATCCATTATCTTCTATTACTACACAGAGTTACGCAATAACTTTCTCTCGTCTTGCATCCACAAAGGTTGACTCTGTTCCTTTGATGACCATAGTTAGTTCTTATACAAACTAAAAACTCGAATAAAGCTTCTCCTTCCTTCTTCTTCTTGAAACAATAGCAAGAATAATTGAACTACCTACTCGCTGTATCACTCAGTACACCTATCGGGCATGCTAATGAAGAAAAGCCCTACACAAAGTTATCTCCAAAACCGGAAGAGTTAGTTCTCCGCTGCTGTAGGTTCTAAAAACATTCTGATGACTCAGACTGGCAAACTACATGATCAGTCATAATCACAGCCATATTAGGGAGTTTGCAAAAAAGGAACAATTCCCATGGCCTGGGAGGTTGGGGCTTAATAACCAGCCCCGGCGCTGCAGCTTCCCGTTTGTCACTAAACGTAAGAAACTCCCTGATGACTGTAGTATCTTCCAGGTCAAAGTCTTACCCCTCAATAGAGCTGCAGAGACTTTACACCCAAATGGACTAAGCTGCTTTAGGATCACAATCTTCGTGGGAAGTGCAGCGGCACTCAAGGCACAGGACAACTAGGAACTGGTACATAGTCTGATCAAAAACCGCCTTCGCCAGGCGATTATGCAACCAATTACCTCTCAGCTGGTGCTATAGAGACAAAGTCGTATAGAAGACAGTGGCATCTTAGACAACCGAAGAACAGGACAATGGCTTCAACATCGATGTGTCGAATACTAAGATGCTACCTAGGACAAGTCCGGAAAAACTCCAGGAGAACTCCCTACCAAAGGCAGGGGAACTCAATTTCTACCTGACCCAGATGGCTACTGGTCTTGGATGCTTCAAAGCATACCTCCACAAATTCGGTCTGAGGTCGGACAACCCTTATTGCCCAATGTGCACAGAAGCAATGGAAAACATATATCGTAAAGGTCGAAATCTATTGGCGATCAGACTGGGTGTGGACTTAACCACAGAGAACATCAACAAGCTGATGCCCATCAAACAAGAAGCTTGGGAAGCAGTGGATGGAGCAACGAAGACAGGAACGACAACGAAACCGCAGGCAGCTGCCAATACGAACGAGCCGAGTATATAAGACTTAAGTCCCCCTTCGCGATGAAATGCTTGACGGCAGTACCGCAAGGATCATAGATGTGTGGGGAGGTAGGTTTAGTGGGAGGAAATTTTACACTGTCACTGATAAACGAACGGACAAAATGTCTGGCGATAAGAGGCACCGTACGTTCACTCCACGATCCTGTTTCAAAGTAGTCTTATGGTATTCATTCCATAATGGAACAATGGTAAAACGAAAGACTCTTCGAATACTGTGCCAGTCAAAAGGGCACAAAACAGAGACCACTTCTCAATGCCTTAATTCTGCTTCTCATCCTGCACGGTAGATGTTACGTATGGCAGTGCATATGGATCCCCAATATCAAGCAGACTTTTAAACAGCCCACAGTCCCTGACATATGACTCTAGTTCTCGATTTAAAAAAACCGCAAACACTGTATTAATTGTTTAAACATTTATTGCAGACCAAAAAATAAATATGTAATTACAATCTATAAGTGCTTATAGCACAGCGCCACCGCACTAATAACCTTTATTTTTATATCCTGAGCTGCCACCGTAAGGATATGAATTAGACGTCGTCAAAACACCATAACTAGTGCTTCCTGATTGGCCCGGGTATGGCCTTTCATACGGATCCTGAATGTAATTATTTGGCGGATATTGTCCATGTGGTGGTCGCGCTGAAGGATATGGCCCGTGATAATGTGTTCCTACAACATTAGGTGGATAATTTGATGGGTATGGTGCTGGATATCCTTCCGCTGGATATGGTGTTGGATATGGCGATGGATACGATCCAGGATAACCGGTATTAGATGGCCGTACATGGTTATGCGGTGGGTAATATCCATTTCCGTGCGGCGGCGGCCCATACCCCGGTGGATGTGCTCGGTAAGGATCTCTTCTTGCCCCATGAGCATCGGCTATTAGTTCATTTTCTATAGCTCCGGCTATTTTGTAAAGCACATCAAACGTGGGTTTAGCGTTCACTGCAAAGACGGCAACCGAAAGGAGCACCAGTAGTAGCTCCCACTTTTGCATTTTAAATTCCTTTTTTTTCTTTTTTGTCGTAAGACTAAATAACCGCTGCAATGTTTTATTGAGTACTGAATTATGCTTATCAAAATTTAAGTGTTTTATAGCAAATTAATTGGGTCATGTCCATGCGAGAGAGAGTATTGATAACAGCAACAAGGGTAAGCAAAAATGCTTTAGGAGATGATCAGTGCCTTAGCGACCTCTAAATTTGATTTGTTTACAATTAAGTGATACTAGGAATTGTGTGAGTCTATAGCCAACATGTACATATAGTGAACCGGAACTGATAAGGAGCAATGAGTTAGTGGAAAATATTTTTACTTAACAAAATGCTATTGGAAGTCCTTGAAAAAGTTGACGAATTCAAACAGTCACAACAAGAGAATAAGAGAGATTAAGACGAGGGAAAAGAGACTGCGTACTTCAGTTGCCTGAAATCTGTTCAATAATTGCCGATCGCGGTAACAGAAGTTTCTGCGAAACACAAGGGAACCATCAACGTGGAAATGAGCCTGAGGGAATGGGATGAGATATCCCTAGAGAGTGCAGAACTGGCTAGGCAAAAGTTCGCAACCTAGAAGCGTCTCATAGGTTTGAGTTAGCTAAGACCAAGAATCATTGACAGTGTATAAAGTAACAACCAGAACAGAAGATAACCCAGTTTCCCGCCTGATTCATGCCATCAACACATTTCGCTATTGATCATAGATTCGAGAAGATTTCAACGGGTAAGTACTTTTTTAGACCGATGTGGATCATCTACTGTAAAGCGTACCAATCAGAGTAGACAAGTCGGACAGGAGAGAGCACATTTGAGGTTAAATCATTTTCACTGATCTAGCTTCTAAAATTGGAGTCATTGGCGATAGAGCAGAGAAGGTTTAGGGAAAAATCTATACGAACTAGGAAGTCTGTAAGGCTCTAGACGGCGCTTGGCTATAGCTTTATATACAGACACTCGTATATGTAAGTCATGTGCTTATCCGATTGGTACTGCAAACTTATTATGGAACAGCTTTTTGAAACTCATGCAAAAACCAGGCAACCATGGCTATACTCCCAGGACCAAAGTCTGTGCAGCGACCGCGTTCCTAGATGCATCCCATGCTACAAGTAAAAGTAAGCTTAGAAGAGACCGCGGTCTAAGGATTGTCATTTCTAGTTGGACACAAGAGGCACCCATGTCACCTATTCGGAAAGTGTTACCAATGTTACTTTCGTGGTTGTACGCGTACCTATAGATTCATGGATCGTTCGCTGATAAGGATGTCCATGGCCAGAAAATTCTTAATATACTTCGTAGGCACCTCCATGATTGCTTATTTGATCTGCACTAACTGCACCAACTGCACCGACAGAACTACTGCTCCGACTGTTTGGGGAAGCCATGACTTTTTCGGAAAAAGGGAATGATCAGCAAGCTGGAGGGGTACAACTGGTAACACCTCGAAGCCATACTCGAACGCAGGTTTCCGCTTGGAATCTTCCTATACCCCATTCATACAGTATCACTGACTCAATATTCGAACAGTTAATCGAAAATCCGTGGTGTTTCAGCTCATTGCTTACACATATGTTGCTTTGCCTGATTGTTCGATCAGCCGATTCGACTGACTATATCCAGTTCAGCTCTTAGATCGAATAAGAGGCTACTCATCCACACTGTGTAGAGGTAGTTTTTCGAATTTTAAAAATATGTAAAACAAAAAATACAAAACAGGGATCAAGTCACAACAT
Source organism: Chalcosyrphus nemorum (assembly GCA_949716465.1). Taxonomy (NCBI): domain Eukaryota; kingdom Metazoa; phylum Arthropoda; class Insecta; order Diptera; family Syrphidae; genus Chalcosyrphus; species Chalcosyrphus nemorum. The sequence goes on along the minus strand of OX454333.1, from coordinate 39,456,299 downwards.
TTCATCCTAATTAGTTCAGACATCACCCATACAGCAGGAACTAGAACCTTATGAGTGCTGAACTCCAAATTTGGCGAACAAAATCCTAACCTCGTTTATTTTGTTAGCCAAATTTGGAGTTAAGCTTTATTGAAACTGAAAAATAAACGAGTAAAATTTGAATAAAATTAGACAAAAGTAATAAAATTTTACCGTACTTAGCTTAGACACCACCCATCCATTAGGTACAAAAACCTTCTGCGAACTTCTGAACAAAAGAACTTTCTTTTAAAATTGAAATAAAGAACAAAACCTTCAACACAAACTGATAAAGGGAAAGAACACTTATTTTTATTTATTTCAAGATATTTGTAAGGCACATTTCAACTCTTATCTACTTGCTTGAACTCTAATGGCACGTGTCACAAGGTTTCGAGACTAAACTGTTTTCTCCGGGCGAGAGACCTTGCCCAGGTCCTGGATTGTTGAGCAAATAGCCTATGTGCACATATTCCCCAGGATTCGGTTGGTTTGGATAGTATCTCCCGGTAGCTGGTTGTAATCCTTGTGGTGTCTGTGGGCTTGTGGGTGGCGAAGGTTGTTGGTTGATGACTGAAGAAGAAGACGATGATGATGACGATGAAGCTGGCGGTGGCGGGTAATATCCTCCTGGGGATGGTGGTTGTGGTCCTATTGGTGATTGTGGTCCTATCGGTGACTGTGGCTGCTGATTTTGTTGCCCATTATTTCCAGGCATAGGTTGCTGATTTATCGAGTTGGGAAAGAATCCATTTGAAGCTGGGTGTGCTCCTCCTGGCTGTGGTGATAAATAGCCCATATTCGGGTGGTAACCTCCTGCTGGTGGTGAATATCCAAATGGTTGATGGCCATAATAGGGGGGATATCCAGGTGGACCAGGTGGTGGTGGTCCATAATAACCATGTAGTTGCTGTCCACCATAGATTGGATAATTGTATCCTAAGGGAGGTGGCGCATGCCAACCATAGACTGGTGGTTGGTTGGGTATTGGATAAGCGGGATGATTGTATGGATGGGGATGGTATCCACCTGGAGACGGAAGTGTTGGGTAAATCGAATTACCATAACCCTGATTTGGTAAAAACTCTGGATGATGTTTATGCTTCTTATGATGCCTCCGTTCGCCTGACTCATCACTTCCACTACCACTATCCGCACTGCATAGAGCCAAATAGGCGAGTACTGCCCACAATGGGTAGAACACCATTTTACTCAATGAAAATATAAATCTACACTGAGAAGCTATTTTGTCTGACATTGATGGAGAGCGCACGATTCATGATCGAGCTGATAAGGCGACATACGCAGTGAAATCAATTTTCAGAATTTCCCTAGAAAATATTTTTAGCCATAATCGCCAATACATACGTCTGACATAATTGCTGGTTGATAACCTTTACCCTGATCAGTTGTAAACAGATTTTTCTTTTGCATTTAAGCAAAGACAATTCTCAGTTCGTATAGTTTTAATCTATGGGCCTACAATCCATCAATAGAGAATAACAAATGGTTCCAAAGTATAAACATGCGAGTAGTGAACTTGCAAGGAACAATAAAAATACTTAGTTATAATCGTGCTGCCACTTAGACACAATAAAAACGTTGATAGATAGTATCTGATTGGTATACAATATATCACTATAAAGAAAAAAAAAAAAGATTTCTAATAAAAAGGAAATTCTACTGGTCCACGTTGGGCGCCAATTAATTTTAGAAACTATTTGCATTAACTGTTTGCTTAAGGCATAAGCAAATTCTGACAGGAGCTATAACGCTTTTCATTAAGTCAAGGATGAAACATAAAAACTGAGGACCACATCACGAAAATCAATTAAATGAATGAAGGGAAACCCAAATTAATCTCGAATTCTCATTCTCCACGGTCCATACATATCCCCTTGCGGGTCGTACGACATCTACAAAGGTTGCGTCCCGTCGGGCAGAGTTTTTTCTACAATGCCCCTTAACTCTCGCCCACTCTTTCTCAGTGTTCGTGCTTCCTTTCCATCTATCTTGCACCATGAACTTCTCCAGATCACCACATATCCTGTCATCCTGAATAATCGGGTTCCATTTCAAAACTGTCAATGATTTAACTGTCAATCAATGAGGGAAAAAGTTTGTGCAGTGGAATGTGAAACTCAGATGGCTTTCGGTTTCAAATTGCCTTCCCTAGGGTGGTGTCCAAATTATTGGGGAGAATCGTATGTAATTTTTGGCTTCGTTTGTAATTCACAGTAATTTTTCGCGTTTTAAATTATCAGTACCGGTATGTCCAGTACAGACTGGATAAGGAAACAACGTCTGTCTGACTTTGCTTTTCCCTTGCAAAGGACTTTTCTCGCAGTTTTTCTGGTTTTCCATCCAAACAAAGTCAGCAATTCCTCCTCTTGTTATCCATTGAAATTCAAAGCATCCAACAGTCAACACTCAATCCAGCCAAACTTAGCTATCGCGGAAGAGCTAAATCAAGACGAATAGGACATGGCAATGACAAATGTTTGGTGGACAGCTGAAGATTTGCACGGTTTACGGCCCTTTAAAGAATGTTCCACTTATATCCTTATTTATAGCCACTAGACTCGTCAGAGACAAAGTTCACTACGAACTCTAGTCCATCAGAGAATGTGACGCGAATACGACTCAACAACTCTCATCAGGGGCTACGACCCCAGCATGACCATGCCAGTGACACGGATTCAAAGCAATGCGCTTTCATCTTTCAGTGGCTCTGTGCCGCGACGCTGAATAGCTGAATGACTGTTCTGCAGGATGCGAATTTCTTTGTATAACTTCAATTTATAGGTAAGGTATCTTTGGCTTTGTTTAGGACTGAATCTAAGCCTTCTTGGCTTTGTTAGTACTGCAGTGAATCTCTGATCTGATAGCGTGCCATTTGTGTTCAGAGTTCAGCCACGAAGTAACTACACTTCTTTCTCATTCTTTAGTATTTCTTTGGTTTGTCTTTGGACATCTTTCTAAGTTTTTGTGTCACAATCAGTGCCTCTGTGTACCACTTGTCGTATGCGTATCACTACTTTTATTTTTGGTGAGACAGCATCATCCTTTGCCTTGTTTTAGAGTTATTTTAGAGTTGAATCATTCTTCTAGTCGTACGAATGGCCATGTTAATTGAACCCTTAATAATAATATTCTTGTTCGCTCACCACTTTTGGCTTAGAAAATTTAGGATAAAAGTCCTACCCACAAAGAGGCCGAGACAAAACGTAAGGAATACATCCAACGCTTCTGACTATAGATTAGAAGAACCAGGCACCATACGAAATTTAAGAGCTTACTATTCATTCTGTAGAGATCAGCTGATCGTTGAAACTGCTTATCGAGTTCCCGTGGGAATCATACCGAGGTTGACGCAAGAAGAACTTTTCAGAGGAAGTTTTAAAAGAACCACTTTCTATGCCACTGCCCAGCTTAACAGCATTCCAGAAATATATTTTTGGGGATTATTTGTTACAATCAATCAAAGCTGAGAAGACCTAGCAAAAGAGCTGTTCAAATTCAAGAATTTCTAAATAGAACCACAAATGATGAGTAAAATATAAGAAGAAAACACGCGAAATACTGTAAAGTACAACCAAACACAAAAAAAGGAAAAATTTTCTTTAATAGTTTGGACACCACCCATAGAGAGTACAAATTTACTGAAACCTAAAACATCTTAGGTTCGGACATATACTACACCTATTCTTTTCTGTGTTTTCTTCTTACTTCTTGTCCAAAAAAACTTAACGTCGTGCACTCAGCATCATTTGAGGAGACACAATCTAGTTACGTAAGTAAATTAGAACAAAAATCCTATAAGACCTCAATCTGGTTAAATAAACTCTTTCGATGGAACATTCTCCATTCAAAATCGCTTTCATTTCACAGTGATCCACTCCTTGGGTTCACCTTTCAAAACAGAACAAAATAATAATTTCGGTCATTAAAAAAAATCAGATATTATTATAAAGAAAAACCGTTCTATCATTAGTCGAATGCTTCTCCAAGAATCAGATAGAAGCAGAAGTAACCACGTAGACATAGAGATCTACCTCATAGCATAATTCCATTATAAATAAAACTATATGCAGTAAAAAAACAAATATAAAAAGTTTTGGCTCTAATATGTTCAATTCCCACAATTACTTATATATATCACAGAATATATTCTATTCTCAATGAAATAATATTTTCTCCCTATCTACTCATTTACAGACAAATTAATAAATAAAATGTTAGACTTAACTCTATAACGTACCTGGACAAATCAATCGAATTCATCGAATCGAACGGTTAACTGCTACAAAATAGCGGCTCAAACATCTTCGTCTGAAAAATTTACTTATTTTCACACTTTTACCCTAAACAATTACATTTACACTTTATAAATAATTAAAGTTATACTTTAACACAATTTAAATAAATTTAAACAAAGAAATAATTACTTTTTAACATGAAAAACATTTATTTTAATTTTTATACCAACTGATCGCGAACACGAACCGAAACGAAAAGCACTTGTTCACGACTGAATTGGAACTTGACAGTGGGTGATGGCCTGATGTGATATTTCTCTTTCTCTCGCTCACTTGGTGTGGGAGAAATTGGGATATTTTTTTTGTGGGTGTGGGTGAAATTACGGCTGTCGGTAATTTTTTTGTGAAGAGGGATTTGATGATGTGAAAGAATTTATGCCCTTATAGTTGGCAGGCTTTCTAAATAAACTTCGGGGAAGTCTTATGTCTTTGAATGCACTTACCATTTACCCAATTCCCAAACCCTATTCCAATTCCACCATCTCGTTTTGTTTTCATTTTCATTCTCCACTCCAAATGTCAAATGTCAAAGTGACGCTTGTGTTTTCAGCGAGAAGAAAGCATTTTTTCAGTGACCAATTTTTTGCTTCATTTACATTTTTTTTTACAAAAACTTACCGTGAACATTCGGTGTTTTTTAAGAAAAACCTTCGCATAAATCCACTCTAACAAATGGACAAGGCAAAGCAACCGGAGACCACCGAAGCCGACAACAACCGCAACGGCGATGGTATGTAACCAACTTTTTCTCTTCTCTTCTACTTTTCTACCATTTTCTGCATATTTTTTTGTCCAAAGTAAATTCTTAAGTTCTCTGTGCCTAAAAATAAAGTGTATTTCGTGTTAGAAACAAAAAAATATTCATCACATCTCAACAAAATAAAAAAAAAATAAAAACAAGAAAATTCTAACCTCTAAGGTATGCTGCACACGGATTACTTATTAATTTTCCATTCTATTCATCATTTCTTCTTTTTAGGGTCGCGTTCCGTTGAGAAAAGCGTGGAGGATGAGCCTAGGAACAAAGTTCCACGATTAGAGGCCGGCGAAGTCACTCAGGATGACGATGAGGACGAGCTAGAGGTTGCAATGAATGTGAAATACACGGACCCGGCGCTTTTAGGGAAACTCCAGGCCAGTTGGACTTCTAGCACTGACTTTTCCGACGAGAAACAAGGTATTCAGCTATACGGAGAGCCCTTTCGGATCTGTGTGCTGCAGAATTTTCTCTCAGACAAGATGGTCACTGGTCTGCTGGTAAACGAGATGGAAGAAGACGTAGAATGGTCACACAAACAGATGGATCTGTACGAGTTTGACCAGACCACTGATTTGTCCAACATTCATGCGGTATATCTACAGCGGTTTCTGCAAATGCTAAAGACCTCAGTTAAGCCGTGGCTGGAGAAGCTCTGCAACCTAAAACTAACATCGGTTTCCGCATCATGCTCGATGTACAATTGCGGAGACTATCTTCTCGTACACGATGATCTGTTGAAGGATCGACAAATCGCCTTCATTTACTACCTCTCTCCCTGGGAGGAGGTCGACCAATGGACCGACGAAATGGGCGGCTGTCTAGAGATCTTCAAAACTGACGAGCATTACTTTCCCCACTTTCCAGTGGTTAAGAAGATAAACCCGCGAAACAATCAATTTGCCTTCTTCAAAGTCGGCTCCAAATCCTTCCATCAGGTGGGCGAAGTGACCACAAGCGAGTACCCGCGAATGACAATCAACGGTTGGTTCCACGGTGCGCTAAACAATGACACAGTGGAGGACTCGCTGCGACCACTCCCCAAAATGCTCTTCACAGCTCCACAAACCAAACCAGTCGACCTGACCAAAATGGTGAACGCAACTTACTTAAAGGACGAGTGTAAGCAGCATATCCAAAAGCACATTGAAGACAACTCCGAGATTTGCCTTGAAGAATTCCTCCAGCCCGAGGTATTCTCGAAAATCTGCGATGAACTTAAGACCGTCGAAAGCCTCTCTTGGTCGATTAAAGGTCCCGCCAATGGACAGTGCTATGAAATCCTAGATCGCAATACCGCAACGGAAAGTGTTAGCCAAATGTTAGATGCCTTCAGCAGCGCACAAATGTTTAAGTTCCTGCAGCAGTGCACAGATTTAGATCTTTCCGAACCGAATGCAAAGGAACCAACTATTAGTATGGAACTGCAACGCTGGACACCAGGGTGCTACACGGTACTCGGTGATAGCGGCCACTGTGATGAGAATACCTTGGATCTGATGTTTTTCCTAAACACATCCGACGATGTTGGAGTTATAACATATTTATCGCCAGAGGAGGAGAACGATTCGGACTACGATGAATCAGTTCTGCTGACAATAACGCCCAAGGATAATGCATTGAATATTGTCTACCGGTGCGAGGGGACGACAAAGTTCACAAAATACGTATCCAAGTTGACGCCCGTAGAAAAGGGTCCAGTCTATATTTTATGTTGTAGTTATAAGGAATAGCATTAGATGTTGAAGGAATAAATTAAGAAAAAATGATCCTTATTGCAAAAAAAAAAACTAAGCTTTTGTTTTATTTCTAGAGTAGAAGCATTTGAATACTTTGTAACGGGCAGGTTAAGCTAAAGCGGTTGTCCGTAGTTAGTTGTTCTTGGATACGGAGAATAACCGCTTATTTGCATTGCGTGGTAAGCTCACGGCAGACTGGAAACATCAGTTTTTGTTGTTTAAATTTCGGCTAACTATTGCCACATACTACGATTGGAGAATAACAGTCAAAAACAAGCACAAATGTGGCTGAATCGGAGCTTCTAATGAAGTCGAAGATGTGTATGGTTTCGATATAAGAAAGGATTCATCGGATTTGGGCAGATGTTTTCAGGTCTTTTACTTTTTCATCTCGGTAGCTCGTGCAGAACTGACTGACTGGAGTGGATTCTGGAACGCTTGTCCTGAATTATGATGCATTGACTAAATTGAGAATAATTAGAATCGTTTATCGATTGTTTTGGCAAGCCCAAGAAGATATTTGATAAGCGGTTGATGCAAGGGAGACTTGCGCTCAACGTTTTGCACTATAATGGTCCGTAAATTGTTTATGTAGTCCATGCAGGGTAATCTCACGCGAAAGCCTGCCTGATTGCCGCCAAGAATTGAATTTGAATGCTCTTCCATCCGCTCTAATAAGATTCTAGCTTTTATTTTGATTACTCACTCCTGAGGAAGTTGTTCACTATCCCGGGCTCTTCTTATGAGTGGATTTAGCAAATCTGTCGATGCCGCTTGAAATAATTCGCTTGGGATCCCATCATAGGTATTTTTTTCTTGAAGGGCTTGAATGCTGTGTGGTTTCGCAATTAAGTATTTCATACTCTACTTACACAAGCAAATATATTTTCCAGACAAATATCGAATGTATGCTTCAGTGGCCTTCATGGTAGTTGTCCTAGTTATTGGGGTACCAATGTGGTGGAAAACAACCGAAGTATATAGGTACGTGCATCCATACATAACTCATTTTCTGCTTCTATTCAACGTGATCTCTTTTTTTTTTTTAAAGAGTAAGTTTACCGTACTTGGATATACGCGATTTGGCTGAATCGTCCCTTGAAATCACATTGAAAGTTGGAATATTCACATTCAAACCAGAACGATCGGCACTTCTCATTGAAGAACTAACGGAAGCATTTAAAAATAATGGTAGTATAGCGGTCATATACGACAGTTTCAGAAAAAAAACTTACTTGACTTCCTTTAGATCTGTGGAATATAAAATTCGAACAAATTCCACACGTGGAAGGAGAAGAGAAAGCTAAAACCCCTGCCGCACTAGAAGCTGCTGTACTTAAACGATATCCAGTGAAAGCGGGAGACTTTATATTCCTTGAATGGCCGAAACTACAAGAGGAGGTCCTTCTAACAACCGACCGATCTGCACTTATAAAGTCAGACACAAGTAAGTTGCTCTACCACTCCCCATAGGCAAATAAAATAAGAAATCATTCACAGGTTCTTCGAAACTTCAAAACGTTCTTCACCTCAACATCCTGCAAACCCATCGCATCAAAGCCATCCTAATAGAAGATGAAGATGAACGTAGCACGGTGACCAAAAGCCCACCACCACAGCTACAATATGATGTAATTGTCTCAGTCCTTAACCCGCGACCTGACTCAATGGATGTTAAATGGAACGTTCACCTGGCAACCAAGAGTAAGTCGTAACGAGAAACCAATTTGAAAAGTCTTAAATTTGTAACCACCTTTTAGCGTACATCGAACCGTTCCTCAAGGAAGTCAGTGAGATCTCGAATTTCACTTTGAAAACCCAATGGAAATACCAACTCCCGTTTGATGGCAACTTGAGGCAAATTCGCGATTCAAGTAAATTGGGTCGTCACTATGCTTTGCCCGAGACAGCGATGCCACATATCATAACTTCGATTGAGAAGAATTTAGGCGCTGGAATTACAGACAACTCTGTGATCAATATGGTGGTGTATGTGCCGCCATGTGACATTGCTCCTGTACATATCTATAAGAAGGACAACAAGATGGCCACAGAGAACAAAGTCGACTCGTTTATTTCACCCAAATGGGGTGGTGTTATCATTTTCAATCCACCCGAAGAGGTTTGTATAGCCTACAATGAGAATTTCGAGAAAGTTAGCTTCTACGTGAACACGAATGATGTGATGCAGATTATGCTTTATCAGCTGCATAAGTTGCTGGATATCCATGTTGAGGTAAGCACGAAGATAATATTGCCTCAAAGGAATATACATAGATATACATAGTATCTGTTTCCTTTTTCCAGGTCACATTGTCAGGAGTGAAGGCAGTAGATGTTGACCAAATTAGTCCACGTACATGGGAGTACGATGCATTCATACGGCGAAGTGTTGTAAATCATATCATTACCTCCTCTCATACGTTGCAGAGTTTGATCCAGTTACTTGGTAAAGCATTTTATTTCATTTTCTTAGCTTTTCTTTTAATATCATACAAATTCCAGATGAGATAAGTTATATTGTCATCAACGACGATGTCGGTCTTGCTATCAATGAAGCATATGAAAATATTTTGCTGGCCAAACAATTCCTACAAGAGGGTGATATGCTTAAGGCGTCCACTTACGCCAAGAAGGCATTTGCATCGTCAGAGAAGGCATTCTTCGATGCAAGTCTATTAGCACAGTTATATTTCCCAGATGAACAAAAGTAAGTACTTTATTTTTTTTTGTTAAATCGTCTAAACATGTGTGTCTTTTGTTTTTAGGTATGCCATTTACATTCCACTATTCCTACCAATTATGGTTCCTGTGATAAGTTCGGTGACAATGATTAAGAAGTATTACAAAGCTGCAAAGACTGTTTCTAAGTTAAAAACTAACTGATCGTGTACAGCGTATTAATTTGTGTGGAAGTTTTTATTGTTTCGTTTTCTTTTGTGAGTGTATTCTAGTGAATTTTGAAAAAAATAAGTAAATTCTTTTGGTACAATAAAGTAGTTTTAGGTACCGTAGAAAGCTTTGGGTTGGATTGGAGCGTGTGTGGTAAGTATTGGTCTTAGCAATGCACGGGTTGAGTTTACCTTCTCTTTATTGAATATGACGGCTCATATGGCCACCAGATACTCTTTCATCCTAAATGAAATCGCCTTTATTGATTAACCTACTGAATACCTACTTAAATCTGGTCAACATTTTCGTAAATTTGGTGCATATAGCATCGATCCACATTTACACTGATAGATCAAAGACCTCTAATGGTGGCGTTCACTCCTCTGAACTTAAGCTAATCATTTTCTTCTCTAAGGGGCTAAAGTGTAAGATTAGCATTTTCAAGGGCAGTCAAGCAGCTATCAGTTCCTTAGAGTCGTCCACAACCACATCAAAGGCTGTACTAGATTGTCCATCCTCTATTATGGAGATTAACATTCACCTCTTCTGGGTAAATGTGCACAGGGAGCAAGTATTTTAATCGAGCCCAATAATGTGAATAAGCGAACAACACTCAAGTTAGTGAAAATCTAGGACTAGGACTTGTTGCAATAGGGACCGCTGTCACTGTTGGTAAACAATTCAATCATCCACCTGACCAAGATGAAGCTATGGTAGGAGTTCTAACAAGGCGTAGGGCTTAATCGGCTACTACTTCAACCTACTAAAATAAAATAAATATTGGGCCAAAAGATGGTCAAGGTCTAGCTTCTCACAGTTCGTGCTTTGGGTGGTGTACATTTCTCCGCGTACAGAAACGAACCTACAGTTTTTCTTACGAATCCTACAAAGGATCGGCTGCTTTAGTACTGAGTCTTAAAAGTGAAAGAGGTGTGGTTTTCAGTCCAAACCTTAATGTTAAGAATCAGCAGGTTTGTGCATCTGCCTTTTTGGAATACCATGCCAACTGGCTAGCTACTATTCTGCAGATGTTATTCCGTTCTTCTCCTTTTACCCTTCTAGTGACGCTAGCTTAATGTCAGTTCGTATAGGGTTAGCCTTTTGAACCCTTTCGCTTGTGAGAGTGTAGATGGAGACAAAACTGGCTACATTACAACGCGTTTCCTTCGATATTGCTCAGGAATCGCTCATTAACCTGATTACGCAAAGTCTGAATGTGGAAGAGAGCTTTCTTCTTTTTTTACCCGTTCCGCGCGGACTTTAGGTAGGTTAGTTGGGATATCACATTTGACTGGAGGAATCATCGGGTATTCAGGAAATTTTACCTTTGCCTGAAGTGGCTTACTAATGTGGTTGACTCAATCAACACTGACCATTAGAGCGGACCGAGGAGTAGCAAATAGAAGGATTCAGCTTACCATTCCGCAGCTCTAGGTACCATTCTTCACCTACTGCCCCTATCAACCGCAACGCGTTTGTCAGCCTCTTCTCAGTGGCTGTCTCTCAATTACGGCCACTCCTCTGTTCTCAATAAATCTAACCTCATTGATGTAACCACCGACTACACCCCTGCTAAACTCAGCTTTGGTCGCAACTTCCGTAAATCAATGTGGAGCAGGTGGATGTTGGAAGAATCCACATCTACACTGATGGATCCAAGACCTCAGACGGAGTTGGTGGCGGTGTATACTCCTCCATGCTTAACTTAAGCACCTCCTTCCGCCTCCCCGATTACTGTAGCGTTTTTCAGGCGGAAATTATGGCAATTAAAGAAGCCCTGTCATGGCTGAAGTGTAATGCACTATCCGCCTTGGATATTAGCATCTTCACGGACAGTCAGGCAGCCATTAAATCCCTGGAATCACCCACAACCACATCATCGGTCATAAAAGATTGCCGTTCATCTCTGATGGAGATCTCGGAACAATTTAACATTCACCTATGTTGGGTGCCAGGCCATAGGGATATTCCAGGGAACTGTAAAGCTGATGAAATTGCCAAACTTGGCACTACCCTCCCAACTGGATCCGTAAGGACGAGAGTTGGCATGCCAATTGCTACTTGTAATCACATGCTCAAACTAGATGCTATAAGGAAAGCCAATGTTCGATGGGCTCATTGCCCTTTTAAGATCTCGAGGGAGCTCTGGCCTATCTACAATCAGAAACGCTCAAAAGAACTGTTAACCCCGAAGCGTCAGGACTTGAGCACCATTATTGGTGTCCTTACAGGACACTGCCTGATCGGCCTGCACGCTAGACGTCTGGGCCTCCCATCCAACGACTTCTGTCGGAGTTGCAGGGAAGAGGAGGAAGAGAAAACGATTCCTCATCTTCTCTGCAACTGCCCTGCCCCAGCGTCAAGTAGAAACCTCCACCTGGGGTCATTCCTCTTCGACGACCTCTGTGATTTGACTGGTGTACCCATCAGGCATCTTCTGCGCTTTGTCAAAAGTTCCGGTTGGTTCTCCTAATTCAGCGGAAGAACCCTGCTGTAGTTACTACAGTAAATAGTTGTAGATTCTACAACATTTTGATGTAGATTTTACAAATTCATATCTGTAGATTTAACAGCCGAAATTGACAACGCGCTGTTGATTTTACAATTGGGGGTTGTAGTTGATTTAACAATTTTGCTGTAGAAATGACTGCATTCGCTGTAAAATCTACAAAAAATTGTTAATTTAACCAGATTCGCTGTTAAATACACAAATCTACAAGGAATTGTTAAATCTACTGCCTTCAATTGTAAAATCTACAGCGCTTTTTTTTTTGGGTGTACTACTCCATCCTCAAGCCTAAGCATGAAAGTTGCAGGATTTCTTCCTAAGCCAGTCAGCAACTTTAGATAGTGTCTTGATGTGAGTCAAAGGAATCGATCTACTCTTCACCAGGATTTACTGATGAGTGTTGTTTCACAGGTCCACACGTTCTCCACTTCTCTACTTTGTAACAAAAACAAATGCTCTCCGTATTCTTTGCACTGTCACTTTTAATTGAGATCATTCTACATAACTTCAATAATTAGTCTCACTGCCTTGACAACCATTGATGACCATTTGAACTTCTAAGAAACATTCTTTAGATACAAAAATAACTTTCTAGCTCAAACTGATTACACATTCAAGTTATTCAAGCGTATTGACTTCTGTAACATTAGAAACAGGATTTAATCCCACAAGCATACATAACTTAAAATACATCCTGCTCTTCAGTAGGTAAAGGTGAGCAAGTTGTTATTTACCCCTCCTAGCCATGTCCCCTCCTCAAAGTTATTAATCGAAGATTCAATTCATCCCATGTGTACGAGTAAATGCCATCCACCGGATCCAATGCGAAGCACTTCAACGTACTTGCACGGTCTCTTCAAAGCTGGAAATCAGGTTTCTGAATGAATTCTTCGCGGATTATCGTTGGAAGACTCATGATTAATATACGATTGCGAAATCCCATTATTATTGGAGCCCAGAGGGGCCCGCAAATATGCCGTAGCCGTGCATGTTAGTGTGTGATAAAATTGTAATTAGCGTCGTAAGGGAAATTAGCTTGCATCTGAGCTTGGCTTGGAATTAGCTTTGGATGTGTGTGCGCTGCGCATGCGGGCACTTTCAGGTGCAGCATCTGCAAGGAAGACTAGAAATTACCTTCTCACGTTTGTCAGTCATATTTAGACAGCAGAGTGGCTCTTAAGAAAATATTTTCACTTTGTCAGTCGACGGAACACTGAAGACTGAAGACTTCAAGTGATGATATAATGTTGTTGAATAAGCTGGGAATTCAAATCCATTATACAATGTAATCAAAATTTATTTAATAATGCATCAATCAGTCTCTTGTGCTGAGGAATGAAAGGAATGGTGTATCCTTTAGATGTGAAAAAATATGAATTTCAAGCTGCCCAGAATAAAATTAGAAATAGTGCTCATCACAAATACTGTGAACTACGAACGAATGCAAAAATCACATGCAACTCTCGTTTTAGTCAATTTGCAAACCACCCATGGAGACTAAAATTAAAACACAATGCAACCTTGAACGAGATATACAGACGCTCAGCTGAGTATCAGGGTATAAGATATCGCAGGAAACGAAAAGGCTGACGAACTTGCCAGGAAAGAGTCGACGCTCTTCCTTTTACAGCAACCTTAATCAGTTTCTTATACCGAAGAAGTTAGAAGACAAAGCCATATATCGAACAAACAGACGCTGGTTCAACCTGGAGGTAACCAGGGCCCTATGGCCGGCCTTTAGTAAGAAGAACTAAGTCGTTATGTCACTGCCCTTCACGTAAATCGACTCGGTGTGCTGCATAATGACTTTTGTAAAAGTACAGGGATGAAAAAGAGGTCGAACTTATTCGTCACCTGTTGTTTGATTGTGCTGCCCTATTCGTCAGAAGAATGAGTACTCTTGGGAGTTCTTCTTAAAATCGAATATCAAACTTTTTTCTACAGCGTTTTCAGGGTTAAATGATTGCTGACACTGGACCCAAATTGTTGATCTAAGTAAGAAGTGACTTTCTCGTCATCTACTTAACCTAACCTAACCAAACCACTGTACCAACTTTTTGCCCTTCTTCTCTCTTCCAATTAAACACGCGCTGAGTTTGTAAAAACAGTTTGAGAAATAAGCAGAGAGGGAGGACAGCTTCTTTGGATCATACCAAATATCAAAGTACTAAAGTAGAAGAAGAGACTTCACTAAAGACTTGCAGACTGGTAAAGACTGATGCCATAAAGAGACAGTCGTACAGCAGTGCTTTCCGAACAACAAGCGGCATGTGTAGTGGCAGACATGCTACCAGTACCCAATAAAATTATCACACCATAATTCTGAATTGATACTGAATTGAAGCCCCTTAAGGGCAAGTCCGGAAAGATGCTATAGGTCTTGGAAAAACAGATGCACTTAGAGATTGATCTCCAATATATGTAGTTACTTAGATCAATAGGAAACATATTGAGGTGAGTATTTACCTGATTCAGGTATTTACTGACCGTGGATGCTTCAGAGCCCACGTTCTTCGGGGTGTGACACGGCAACCCCTAATGCCCTATATGTCTAGCATATTATGAAGAACATTACATACTGGAAAAAAGGCGAACCATCGTCATCGGACAGATACAAAATGTTCCAGCGATTTGCTTATTCTCAAGCCCAACTTAGAACGTATTACGTTCATAAGCCGAATGACAGGCTCTTCTTTAGTTGTATTACAGCCTTCAAATTTTCAAAACCCACGGGCAGTTGTGTCCCCACTGTTCCTCTTCTTGTAAAGCAATTAAGCACATGGTATAATGGAACAGCGAAGACAAGAGCGACAACTCTCTAACGTGGCGCAGCCGGGAAGCTAGACAGTGCTGTTGCAACCATATCGTCATTGATGATGATAGACAATATCCGTCCACATGACCAAAGTGAAATGGCCGAAGCTACCGACCGAACCTCTCAGGGCAGCTGAGGATGAATTGGTAGAGAGCAAAGAGAAAGTACGCCTGATGAATGGAACCTCAGCACCGTTTGTCTGATCCACAAAAAGGGACCCCCTGAACTTCGCCATCTATAGAGTCATGAGTCTCTTCAACGTTGCGTACAATCGATAGCCTGATTGGCCCTTATCAGTGCGGTTTTAGGCCAGGTGAGTCTAACATCGATCAAATCTTCACACTTCGACAGATCGGGGAGAAATTCAAGAAGTCTACAATCACGAGACGAATAATCCTTGCTGTTTTTTCGGGCTAATAAGGCAATTCAACAGATAAGTCCTCTCTCGAAGAACTAAGGACACTCTGTATAAGAACTTGATCCTGCTTTACGGCGCTGAAACATAGACTTGAATGAAGATATGCTTGGTCGCTTCGAGGGAAAAATTCTTCATAAGAAATCTCCTATTTTCCGTTGGCGACTATTGGAGAAGAAGATTCGAAAACGAACTATAAGAGCTGTACAGCGACACAGACCTAGATTAAAAACTTCGTATTGAAAGTCTGAGAATGGACACCAACGCTCCGGCTCGCAAACTCGTCGAATAAAACCCAGAGAGACGACGCAGTAGAGGGATGACACAGTATATGGACCCCTCGCCGTAGGTGGCGCATACAAGCTCAAGGAGTCAATTAGTTAAAGACCCAGCTAAGTGGGTTGCGCCATCTAAGAAGAAGAAGACTATCATTGTATTGTTGGAGGCTTAGTTGTGGACTTAAGGATGGTGGACTTTTGGTTGTCACAATGAGATCGACTTATGCCCCTGTAAAAGTAAATTGTTATTCTTTTTTATGAGACACCCACCTCGGTTTAAAAATATTCCTAGACTGTTGCTCATACCTTTCAAAAGCCTTAACTCAAACTACTAACTATTCTCTCACAAGGGTCCAACAACATTTTCGTTTATGTGCAACAGTACATAAATAAATATGAGTTACTTACCCCAGTCACTTTTATAATTAAGAGAAACTCAGATTGAAGCCGAGTGCTTTGATGGAGGCATCCCATCCGCACGCATATTTTAAAAAAGAAAAGAAAATTTTGTAAAGCCACTCTGTTACGAATGTTGTTGTTGTGGAATGAAGTACAAAAGATGTTCCCAAGGTCTTAAATTAAATATTTCATATCAAAGTACAGACAATGAAATGTGATTCTCATTTAGTTTTTTTCCTCTTTTACGCTTTTCATCTTTTGGCAGGTTTGTCATTATAATTTCACCAATTACTTACCAAAAGAAAAAAAAACTAACACCCGTTGTTGTGTTAATGGCGATGGCAAAATAGTAATACTGCAACCGAATTTTGTTTTACAGTTTGTAATATTTTTTAGGTTTTTTTCCGTTTCGTTAAAATATAAAATATTCCAGGCACTATCATGCACCTCTTGCTAAGGCGTTTTGTGTGGCAGCAAATTGAGGCCAGAGGCTTACTGAACAGGTACCTCAAGGTAGCCAACTCGGACAAACATTATATTGTCCATAAGACATGTTGAGAGTTGAGAGACACTGCAAAATGGGCTTCATAGATTCTTAATCTGGTAACAAACAAACTTTCAATAAATTTTCATCAGAAAATGTAGATTGTTCCTTTCCTAGGAACCTAAGCACTCAATTGGACTGATAGGTATATTTTTATATTTTTGCGTCCCGAGGTCACCTAAAATTGGGTAGCCTACAGTCTATATGGTTGCCAATATGTTACGCAACGACTATGCAAGTAAGAAGGCATCGCTGATACAAGTGGGGCTTTTCTGAAAGCTCCCGAGCATCGGTGGATCGGGATACGCTGTCCATAATGGACAAGTCGGGCCTCTTATCATCGAGTTTACAGGCTCTGCTTTGAATGAAACAGTCGCCAGAACCAAAAATTGACTTGGTTCGTCTGGCCTTAAACTAGCTGACCATAAAGCGGAAGCTGTCCTAATAACCAGCAGAAAGGCTGTGAAGATGCTAGTTTTCGGTTTGGGAACTGTACAATCCGGTCTAAGGAGGCGTTATAGTACCTGGGACTAATGCTCGCCAATAGGCTGAAATTTAAAGTCTATGCTGCGTGTTTAGTAAAAAGGCGTCGTAGTGCTTTTTCAGATGCTGCCAAACCTGGATACGCAAGCAGAGTTCTGCTCTCGAGAGTGATAAGCTCCATCATTTTGTGTGTTGCCCCTGTTTGGGTGGCGGCACTCTCAAGGAAGGAAGTAAGGAGAAAACATTGGTGTATTCTAATCGAATTCCTCTCAAACAAGATGCAAAGACTGTACCATAGCTGACTCTCCAAACAGCAAGAGGATGAAAGTGCAGTATTGGCAACGATGTGTCAAGCCAGGTGAAGCTACCATCCATTCACGCCCACATTCCCATAATAGAATCATGGACAAAGAGATTGAAGGGGAACTGTAACTACTGTACCTCGATGAATTTGGTCACGAGTACTACTTCTTTTTTTCACAATTTAGTGCAATTCAAAGGTAAAATTTTTTGGCGCAATGTCTCCTTTACTTTTTGGCCCCTAAAGTTGTGGCGTAATTTCGTTGTTCTTTTGCGAATTTGCCTTTTTGGTTTTTGGTGTATTTTCCAAAATCATTACATCAAAACTTATTTGGCTTTTCGTCCATTTCTTCTTTTCGGCTTAATTTTAGGGAGCCGGAGAAACCCTTAGAAGAGCCCAAGAGGCAGACTCGGAGGCTGACCATAAACAGTCCCGCGAAGTAATACCTGTCGACAGTCCGCGGGGAGTCTGTAAGAATTGTGTAGGGTGTTTGTTTGATGTGTACGTAGACGTATTTGAATCTAAGAAAATGTTTAACAATTTATTACTAACTTGTAAAGAAGCATCAACCTCTCTTTTCTCTTTTTCTTTAAAACATTCCAATCTGTAATTAAACTTAAAAATGTTGTAGCATTCTTCAGACATTTTTTCTTTCATGTAAAATTTTGAAAGTTATCTAAAGACCGTTATCCACACGCAAACGTCTGACAAAACAATTCTCATCACACAACTGATTTTGTTCACAAACAATGCCCTTTGTATGAGCGGTTTCCTCCTCCTCCTCCTCCTTTTAATTTTGATTCCCATTTTGGCCTTTACACTCTTAACGATCTACGATTTCACGCTGGTGATGATGATGATGACGATGACGGCTCTAATGGGGTCTAAGTTTTCGGCAAACGTAGTTTTTTTTTTTTTTGTTCATGCCATTGGATGTATAAATACACCGACAGTAGATTGCATGACGAGAACCTTAGATTTTCTCACTCTGAATTGCTCAACAACATCTTTGTTAGTTGGATGTCATAATTTCCATCAAGGTCTTGGCAGCAAATCGTCGTTCTGAGGTTCCATGGGTTGGGCCCGCAACAAATCAACACACATCGCGCAATTATTTATTGAATTTTATTTGAAATACTACGCAACAAGCTTGAGCTACCCTTCACTTGAACCCGATTTGATCCTGAATAAAACGCCAATCAGTCAATTTAACCGAAGCAAGTGACCTTTCATAGTTTGATTATGCTGATGAGCCGGTATTATGCCTCATTAGTTTGCATCTTCTTGTGGCTTTGTTTGATATTTGCCAGAGATGACAGAGGGAACAATATATTTTATTTTTTCTTTCGCAATTAGTTGTATTACTCTTTGCCGGAATAATAACAATAAATTATTAAAGATTTCTCATCATAATGAATTATTATTAAATTTAGCTCTCGTCTCGACGTGTATAATGAATTGGAATCAAGGTAATTTGCATAAGGTGGGAAGAAGTTAGGTAATAAGTTGTAATGCTATCTTTTTAATTGAAAGTGTAATTCAGAAGCATGCATTGTATCCTTTCCGGGGTGTGCTTTGAGAGCATTTGTGAACCATCGGCTGTGTACTTCAAATCACTGTCAATCTCGCTCTCATCACTTGTCACAGGCTTAGGATGCTCAGTTGGACTTGTCATCTCTCCCGCTCTCTCTTTTGTTACCTACTTTAACTCACCAGTAGCTTCTCCGAAACGAAACCAGAAAAGATGTCGAATTCGATCCATTCATCAGTTTAGGTCTAGCAATGGAACCTGATGGTAGCCCATGAACCTTCTTAAATTCTCGGCTAAAAGCCTGAATAGTGCGCGTTCAGGTTTGGTTTGTAAGCAGCAAAAGGTAATCAAATCATTAGCAGTTAAGGCTCCTAATTCAAAATATTCTTCACCACAATTTCTTCACGAATATAATCTATTTAGTCATTTTGTACAAAATTGGGTTTCAAGTTTTTCGATGGTACTTCTTGCGTTCGGTAGGCCGATTATGTAGACCAAAATTGCTCCAAGTTCACGAAACATATACCTCGTAGAGTGTTGATTTTCGTAATGCAGTAATCACATGTAAACGTTGTGTCTCGTACGTAGTCTTTTCGTTATAAAATGTCAAACAATACTGAACAAAAAAAACATGACAAGTTAAGACGACTTATACATCATCTGTCAAAAAATTTACAGACAAAAAAGGATTTGTAAATGAATCACTCTTTAAGTTGTAATTATTGTACTTCTTGCTCCTTTCGTGCAGTAAATCACAACTGTGCCAGGATTGTGGCTAATCATCTCAATAAGTTCTTTATGTATCCAACATGACTTGTCTCGATGAGGACTGACTAAACAGATGCTTCCACACGTTATTTAGAAATGCGGAGAACTTTTTGTTTTCTAATCTTTAGACAGCTTATTATTGGGGTTTTTGGTGAAGAGCCTGTATCACCTTGTGGGTCCTAGGGTCTCTGCAACACCTACCATCGAGCCATCGTGTGAGATTTTTGCAAATGTGCCTCAGCTCTCCCCAAACTCTTTTCCAGTTGCCGTGCTTCCTCCTCCTCTGTTGTGCGGCACGTACTCCTAGGATGAAGAGCTTAACAGATACTGTGGAATACTTTTTCTATGATTGTCCTGACTTTACTTGTACTAGCTTGCTGATTGTATGAACTGATGTGGTGAATTGTCCTTATCACTGAAGCTAAGTAGTATAAATTTCAGTAAAATAGAACTTAATGGTGGTCCTTCCGACAAATACAATGGATAAATTGCATCTGTGTGCTTCCATGATCTGCTTATCAATTTTACAATTTGCCACATAAGAGAATGTGCATTACTCTGTTCTTTTTTTGTTCCAAATTACAATAACAAAAAACCGGCTGTCATCAGTCAAACTATCACCTGGATATGCTGTTGAATATATCTTCCAAAAGATTAACAACGCAAGTCATTCACTTTAATTATCAGATTTAACTAAAAATATCGATCTGCTCTTGTTGTTGGATCGCTGCGAAAGCCCAGTTCCAACCGGCAGAATCGACGACGTTTCCTCATTATCCCACAGAGAATGACACATTCAGTTCATTTATCTGTCGTTTACACTTTTTTTTTCTTCAAAGCTACTCACAGCCAACTGCTACTGTTCGTCTTAAACATTGTGTTCCCTGTCAGTCAGCACATTCTATTCATCCAGTATAAGCAGTGTTGCCGAAAGAGTTTGGAAAAAAGTATCTCAACAGACAGAAGAAAAGTATCAAAAGGTATCATAATAGGAATTATGAGTAAAACTGCCATTATTATTATTTTGTTAATATTAAAAAACTGAAGACAAGCTATAATGCCTAAAATAACATGAATATTTTCAAGTCTTTTACAAAAAATATATCAATCCAAACAGGTGCCAAGTCGACTAAAAGAATATTTAAGTAAATTATCAAAAAAATGACGGAAAAATAACTCACAGTTCAGTGAATAAGAATATTGCCTTTCATATTATAGTATTTTGTTGTCGGAATTAAAAAGTATCAAAATAGCCATTTTACAGAAATCGAAGTATCACGGGGAAATTAAGATTAAAAAGTATCACTTTTGATACTTTGGTATCATTGTGGCAACACTGAGTATAAGCCGCGAGCCACTTGAATCCGAGTTTGAGTTTCGTTTTCAACACGGTTTAACACAGAAATTGAAAGTTATTCGTTACCTTGAAACTGTGTATATTCTGTTAGATACGTTTTGCTTCGAGGTAATTGATGATGCATCAGTAGATGCTCATAATTGTGAGATCTTTTTTTTTTGCTTCAACGAACTGCATGAAGATCTAACAAAGCTGAAATTATTGAGATGTATCTGTAGAAATTTGAGTCTTGGAAAGAAGAGCAGAATGAGAAGGTCACTAGTTTGTTTTTTATGAACTTGTTACATTGAAGCAATAAGTTGACATGATGTCTTGTATAATATCGATCTTCGCATAATGCTATCCACTTGAGCACTCGCTGTAGAGTACTTCTGAGTAATAAATCACCGAATGCTCAAGTGTCATAACAAACAAAACGTTGGCAATGAAGTCTGGAGCAGTTTTTTCTATTTTAATTTACATGTCTTGCAGACAGGCGTTATGGGGTTAGTGGATCTCAGTAATAAAATTTAAAGTCCATTTTGGTTAATAGTCTGCTGGCGCAAAAGCATTTACATATTTCACACATGTTTTCATTGTGATAAGTGGGAAGTCTTTCAGAAAATAAAATTGAGTGCTTGATGGGTGTTGTTGAATGGAAGGTAAATTATGCTAAAGGCACTTAAAATGTGTTGCGCGGTAGAATAGAGATATTGCGAGGTAGAACCTACATTAAAAAGGCTTTGTAATAATAATGAAACCAGAAGAAGGGTTTTTATGGTCAGTTGAATTAGAAGTCTTCAAACAATACGAGCTACTTACTGCTTACTTAAGTTACTTAACATGCTCTGTAATCCACTCGTGGGTGAAAGGGCTTCTATTCAGCATTGTTTGTTGTTGGAAGGTGGGAATTGGGGAGGGTTTCCACGCACTAAACCCACTTCTCCTCCCGACACTGCTGTCAAACATTTCATAGTGAGGGAGGACTTTAGCTTTACTTACTGGGCTCTTTCGTGTTGATGGCCATCAGCGCTGCGTTTCGTTGTCTCTCTTGTCTGTGTTGTTCTTTCATGATGGTAGCCAGAGTGCCACTATTTGCTTCCCGATATTATTGCGTGCTCAGCTCTGTTCTCTGGGGTAAGGTCCTCACCCAGTGTGTTCGCCGCAGTGGAACATAATGTGCTCCGCATTTCCGACTACTTTTGGGCATGTGGGACGACAGTAAGGGTTGTATTTATGCCAAAATATGTGAAGCTATTCATCCATCACCAGTAAGAATCGGGATCAGGTCTTCATGCTATATTGGGGATCAATTTCAGTCCCATCTATCTTACTATTCCTTGAGGTTTGGAGTTAGTGATTCCCCATTATCATTTCGACTCGAAATCGTGGTATGAAAGACTAGACCTGCTCAACAGAGGAGTAGTCTCCTTTTATAAAGGGTTTTCATTAAGCGTTTCTTATCTTTAAATTTAAATAAGACAAAGAGTCAATGAGATGTTATTGAATTTTGTTATTTATTTAAAAGGCCCATGTATGCCATTATGTATAGAATATAACATCATATACATGCCCGCCGCAGCTTTGCTGTGTGGCATGAATCCAAAACATAGAATTTTCAATAACTCTGGCGCTTTTTGACCAACTGCATTGATTATGTTGTCTCTGAGGGCTGTGTTTATTTGCATAGACCCGTGACTTAAGAAAACGCAACAAGAATCACACGATCTGGGTAGCCAATTCACATCGACTCCACGCGAGATAACCATGTTCAGAAATCCATCATACAAAATGTTCATTCTGCCAGGAGCTGTGTGCCATTTAGACCGTTCTGTTTAAACCACATGTCGTCGGTATCCAGATCATCCGATTGGGACCAAATTAGGTTATCATCGACCGATAGCAGTCGCCGTTGACAGGGATGGCCTGGTCAACGTCGGTCTCGAAGAAGTATGGACGAATTGGAGTCCAAAATCCACACCAAATAGTGACGTACAGGTGTTAGCGGATTGTTTAATGGATCGGTCAACTCGAATCCATCCACCACGTTGTAAATAGTCGTCTCCGAAGGACGATTATGGCGACAGTCAAATGATTCAAGCGCTCGAAATATTGCTCCTCCTGCGCTGCATTGTCATTCATCTAAGCGCGGCTTACCCCTCGTCCGCATTTGTGTACAAAAGCTAGACAAAAACTCCATAATTCCCATGATTAATTTAGTATCATGCAATAGAGCTATTAAATCAAAATAAGTATCAATTTCATTTAAACAAGACAAAGAGTCTGTTGTAAGCTGGTCAATGAAAATACCAATCATCACCGTGGCGTGGCATTGGGTGTTTTTCTCTCAAACAAATTCCCATTATTAATTTGTAGAAAAAAAAACTTCAGACCAAATTTGGAAATGTCTGCGAAATTATATTCGGAAATTTGTATTTAAAAAAAAAAAATATTTTAAAATCATCTTTTCAGTTGAGTTTCGCAATGAAATTAACCCATACTTCAACTATTTTTCCGATCTGTCAGTGTCAAAACGTCAGTCGAGATTGATATTACGTTCCATTTTGTCACGAACGAGTGACGTTTTGGAAATACGTTGGCTCCCACAAGAGCAAAACTACCGCCGATTTTGAATGTATTCTGACGTTTCCGACAAAATCAAACCGGAGCCCACGCACTCATTCTCAATCGGCAGTAGTTTTTATGGGCGCAGCCATTTTGTTGAGTCGTTCTGTACATTTTGTTGTTGTTAATTGAATGTCTGCTGAAAATGTGGTGTGCGAATTTTGCCCAAAAATCTCCGCTTAAATCCAAACAAGATCAAATTATGTAAAGAACTGAAGTCTAATGTTCATTTGAAGCCCCGAAACTTTTATGCTCGGGATTTGAAAATGGTTTAAAAAAAATCATGAATTTCATCGAAAAATCTCCTTCAGCGATGGGACTGATATTAGACTTAAAAGCTTTGCGTAATTGGACAGCCATAAGCCCGATTGTGCCTCAAGGGACTCCATTGCATCAAAACACTGATCGCGTGGTGTGGGTTTGATTTGGACCGCCTGTTTTCGTCGATGAAAATCATCACCATATTACTGTCAATGGAGAATGATATCGTGCCATGTTGGAAGATTATTTTTGGCCAGAATTGAATGGATCATCAGTGATATGTAGTTCATTATTAAAGGGGTAAGTTGGTGATCGTGTAATCTCGGGAAATTCCTTTGGAATTCTTTTTATGAGGGATCTGTTTCTATTTCTGGTTTGCTGAGAGGATTCTTGAATATATTGCTCCAGATTACTTATTACAGTCAAAAGTTAATATCGTCATCGTCTACGTGGTTAAGAAGTGTAAACACTGTCGAGTGAAGATTACCATTTAAACTCTTGGAGTCTGAATGAATGTTAGCGATGGACATTCGCACACACCTAATTACTGTTTCTTAAACTCTTGAGGCTTAGTCGTTATACTGATGATTCTCACGTCTCATACTGTTGTTCCTTCTCTTAACACGTTATTAGGCTTCTAGTTCGATTCCCCTTAATGATCTGACTCCTCCAATCTAAAGCATGATCATCGATCTGTGTCGCGTCTCCAGGTAGCTGCCGTCAGTTGACAAATAGTTTTTATACTCGTACACGCTTTACTTATTTGCATTGAAGATCTCTCAGGCTTTTTGGTATAGGATCCGATTGCAGTTGATGGATTTTCTTCTCCGATGAATGCTTCAGAACTCCTATGGATATTTAGAGGACAAATTCTGATCTGCTGCTGGTCCCAATATGATGCAATTTGGTTGCAAGTTTTCAGACAAGTGTGCCCGAACGACTAGTACAACCAGTTCGGTCCTAGAACTCAAATCTTAGTCTAATATTTGACCAAGAGTGCGACCTTCTTCATAAGTTGTATAAATGCCTTTTTTCAACGCAACACGTAACAATCTGTCGCGCAAAATCCACGTGCTATTGACTCTCCTTGGACCAGGAACGTGCTACTTTTCGCAATCACCAAATGCCATCGCCCAGATGATGGCTTGTCAGACGTGCTATATACGTTTAGTGTATAAAATCATATTTAACACTCACAATGGCTCATCTCCAGCTGCCTTTCCGCCGAATGACAGAGATCACGTAACGTAATTGCCAACTATGCGCATTAAAACGTTCACCATCGTTGTCCCGCCTGAGTCGAGGCGCAACTATCGATTGCTATCTTTAACAAAATTTTTGCCAGTCGTTTATGAAATTTTCAAATAACAATAAACCAGCTTTTATGGCCGGCAGAGGTACCTCGCAGCGTTGCAAGAGACAAAAATATCAAATAGCACTTTTAAGATTTAATACTGAAGATAATGACGATTGATAAGCCAGCCGACCGCCACTCACAGTCAGAAATGTGGAAATAAGTCAAAGATGCCATATAGCAGAAGAAGACATGCTGCCATGGGGTCGGTTACCTTACCTACTGGCAGTAGTCCCTACGAGAGGCATCAAGCTAGCTATTTAATTGTGATTATAGGATTGGTATTCACTTGGCAATATTACACTTACAAAAGGAAGACAAAAATTCAGCTGCTGTTCCTGTTCAAGGCATACAAGTTGGCAGTTTGCTTTTGACACCGCTCAGTGGGGTCAAATTATTCAATTACGTGTTCTACGGGATGGTAAATAACTAAGTAATTCGAGGTAGAGTTCAGAGCGGGCGCTGTGACTTTGTGCTTTTCTTAACACGACAGAGGTTAAGGTTCGAATTTTAGGAAAGGCCTACAAGTTTCTTCAAACGGCTAGAGTCTGACAAACAACCGGAAGTATTCCTATAACAAACTGATCTCTCTGTAAGAATCGCACACTGCGTTCGCAGGCTTGAAGCAGGGAAGTTAGCCACAAGAGAGGCGAACTTAAGGTGGAACTTCATGGAAACTTGCAAGACAATTATTCACATGCTTCGACAAAGCAACGACCGATAGACTTATGAGTAAGGACTGGATGAATAAAAACTCTGCAGAGGATGCGGCCATGAGAAGGGCGTAGAGGAAACCACCCACTTCTTTTGCTAATACTTGAACTCCACCTTTTAAGAAATAAATACCTCGGTAAATACCTACTTATTTTCCAATCTTTCCCAGCATGACTACCACCCGGATAGTGCAGAACCCAGAGGAACCATCAGGGTATCGGAACGTGCTCGTCTTTGGTAAATATTATTACCCAGCACCACTGTTGGAGTAGCTAATAATGAAGCAGACGCCTCTTGAACACCAACTGCTGTAATAGCCAGCCCCGGGCTCTCATTTCACAGCCAGACGGGCCCGTTGGAGTTTCTTCAACACATTCGTCAACGGAGTAAAGGTCTTTCTTCAAATAGACGTTGAAGATCCAGAGTTCGGCCAACAGACCCCGTCCCAATTCAGTAAGCAAGCCTGCTTTTCCCTCAATCACAACTGACCTAGCTTTTACTATAGAAGCTGAGAAGAGGAAGACCAGATAAGTGAGAGAAGGGAATGATCGTCAAGTCCTAAAAACAAGCAACGATTGTTTAGTCACAAAGTTGAGTCCGTGGTTCTATAAGGAGAGTGGCCACTACTCCCACGAGATAGAAGCAAGCGTTCTTGCTAAAGCCCATCTGGGAAGTTCAAATGGCGTAGAATAGATAAAAAGGCCGGAGAGTTGGAGACAGCTGAGGTAAAACATGTAGTAGAAGCTCACACTTCTGGCTATTTTCGAAATAGAATTTTCTTTTTCACTCAAAAAATATAGTGGCAATAGAGAACTAAATCAAAAGTGTACATAGCATAGATCAGAGGCTTGATTCTACCTTATAGCTTCCTTGCATTCAGTTGACAAATAACACTTTGAGTTCCAACTTTGAGAATCCTCGTTGTATTCCACTTTAACCTCTGTTAGAACCCACTGTGCTGCATCTAATGTACTCCTTTATGTAATGACATTTGTCTGCAAACAATTCGGCAATGTACCTACCTAGTTAAAACTTCCAACTAAACTTACAATCGGCAGCAGTCGACATTAGCAATTTGCCATCAGGTCTCGCATAAATGGCATCGCATAACACCGAGAAGGATGAGTCGCAAAAAGACGTCTTCGTTGCCCGAGAAGATGAATATTTTCCACCATACGACAACGATGAGATGTTGCATAACTCTCGACCGATTGTGACTATGACTATGACTCTGGGATGAGCATCATACACATAGAGATGATCATTATATGGGAGAGTGAATGGTGCGGCTGGCTCAAGCCATAGACACGACTTAAAGAAGGGGGTGTTGCCCTCCCCGCTAGCCTTGGGGTTTGTTCGATAATAAAAAGTGAAATATGCTGAAAAATGAAGAAGATGCGCTCCTGATGCGCTTTCAATTTAATGGCTCGTTGGTTTGTTGGAAGTCCACCGGGTATTCATTTGGCGTAACCCGAAGTTGATGTTGATTTCTCGTGCCGATGTTGAATTGATTTTGATTTTCTTTGAAAGCGATGACATTTCGACTTCAGGAAGACAATATGACTTAATTAAAACTCTTCTGAAGAATGGAAAATGTTAGGCGGACAAGTTGGTACATTGGATTTCGACGTATCTCTTACGAATAACGTCAACACTATCATTTGAGTTAATTTAAATCTTTTTTTTTATGGAAAACCTTGGAATGGAATGGTTGATGGCCAAGTCCCGACGGGGAAAAAGTACTGTGAATTACAAGTGAATGCAAAAATTGAATTCTGCCCAGTTCAAGATTGTCGGATGTGCAGACGACTTTGTAGGAAAGTCGATAGGATAAGAAGTAAGAGTGACTGAGGAGAATGGTGAAGGGAATTGATAAAAAGGCAGAAGTTGATGCAGATCGAATACAGTGGCCATATATAATGAGATATATGCCCTTTATGTGTCCTAGGGTCTCCACAAGTGCCATCATGTACAGTCTCTGGCAATGAGACTCAGCTCTTTTCAATTCTTAGCAACTTTCTTTTTGAGTGTTCTGTGGCATGTGGTCCTATAACCGCTGCGTATCCTGAGCTATTGGGTTCCACTGCAACACCTAGCTAGCTATGGACTTGTCTCCTTTTCGGAAGTATAACGACATTGGATTGTCTTCAGACAGGCCTGGTACAAGGACAAGGATGCAAACATCTGTGATCTATGATTATATAGTGGATAAGGTAGTAGGAAAACACTGCTACAGGAAAATGCCCTCTAACTTAAAAGGAAGACTTTACACACTTTACTTGTAATGCTAGGCTTAACAGAGCTTCATCGCATTAGAAGTTCAACGATCTGAAGGATTCTTCACGTCAAAGAACCCAGCCCAAAAAAATGGTAGCAGTACGACCAGTTCAGTTGGTGTTGTCATCTTTGTTGAAGGAGGTCACGGTCCTATGAACCATGGCCAGAAGCATAGAAAGCTGAAAAAAAGCAGGTCTCATTGACGAAGTCAATAGATATACTTCTGTTAAGTGGGAGAGTTCCGATCCCTATAATCCTGATCGCAACCTCGGATCCCTTAAAAAGTTGTGACAAAAACCTAAAAAGTTCCACTGTAAGACCTTCGTAACTGTTGAAAGCAAAGATTACATGTAATACACCTAGATGTGGTAGATTATGTGCACATTTTGTTTTACTGCCTCAGCTATTATAAAGCTATTAGAAAACTAAATAAAAACAATGCCTTTTCCTTGCTCACATCACTTTGCTTTATAACGAAAACAAATCAAGATTGGATCAAAGGATGTAACTTATAATTACAGTGCGGGTCAGTTATCGAACATCATCGATCACTGGATTATGCAATACAGCTCAGCATTTATTAATTTCATCAAATTTTGTAATTTTTCCCTATAAATTGGCTGTTTTTTCCAGTATAAACTACAGTTTGCTCCACATCATGCTACTACGCTCAGCTTTTTTGTTCGGATTGTACACTTTGGTAACACCAGTGAGTAAATTCGATCGAATTCTATTAGCATACATTTAAAAAACTCTTTATAGTTGTCATTCTTCTGGGTTCCAAATACCTTCGTTACAATAGAAGGAGACCGGGAAACTGTAGTTGACTTTTCAGATATAACAATCGACAGTTACAAAGAGACAAATGTGTATTATGGCATTGGATCAATTAGAGTTAACAGTGACTTGGACGACAACTATCAGGTGAATTTTCGAAATCAAATAGAAAATGTTAACCTGTCTCTTTTATTCAAAAAGGTTAACTATACAGTAAGGGATTACAAAGCTGATAATGAGACAGGCAGCCAGACTGAAACGCTGCCATTATGTGAGTTTTTCGACGGAACTTATCAAGAATATTTACTACCATTTGCAATGAATCATAATGACTTTCCTTCAAAGGATGGCAACACTGTTTGTCCAATCAAATCGGTTTGTAGTTTTACGCAAACTCATTTGCACTTAATGAAATTTCCATTAAACACAGGGAACGTATAACATTTGGAAAGTTGAGAACGTAACACAGTTTGAAGCCCCTTCAAATTTTACCCCAGGTTTTCATATAGTGAGAATGGAGTTTCTTAAAGATGGCAACACAGTCGGTGGCTTTCAGATAAACCTAGTCGTTTTCAATTTACAGGAAACGAATCTAGTATAATCTATGGATAAAGCTTAAGTGATTTAACTATTTTTGTATCCGATTTGTTGTTTTGCACTAAGCATTTCTTATAATTTAATTAAAACAAATTGTAAGTAAGATATAATTGAAATTGTCCCTTTATTTAGTGTATGGAGTATAACATCATTCCAAAGTTTGCTGAAACTTCTCTGAGTGGCTGCCATCCAAAACGTCCAACTTTCTTTAACTCTGGCGCCTACATCAGGCTGAATTTGACCAATCGTATTGATAATGTGGGCAGTTGTGGTTCGTGGTTCATTGGAATAGACCTTTGACTTAAGAAATCACCACCAGAACTAGTCTATAAGAGTCTAATCGCACAATCTCGGTGGCCAATTCAAATCACCTCCGCATGAGGTAACCATGTTCGGAAATCGTTCTTGCTAAATGTTCATTGGGTCACGTAGCACCGTCCTGTTGGGGCCAAAGGGAGTTGGTTATCATCGATCGTTTTCGGTGATGGCCTGGCCAACGTCGTTCTCAAAAACGTATAAGCCGATGATGCCTCCACTCCAAAATTCACTAGAAAGAGTGATTATCTCTGAATGAGTTTGTTGAATCTCATGTGGATTGTTATTATCGCAAAGTGGGTAATTTAGCTTGTTGCCGAACCCATTCATTCAGAAATGGACCTCGAAATCGGGCCCAACATTCAACTTTGTGTGTGTATGGCCAATAACTTTGAGCTCCGTGGTCAATTGAATCTTGTGTAGGTATAGGCGCAAGTTATGATACAAAATTTGCCAATTTATGATCTGCGAAATGTTGAGTCTCGGATTCTCCTGAACACTCTCACCAACAGCGGCTATATTTTCGCCACATCTTACGTTTCGTTAACGTACGGTTCCATTGGCGGATTGTTCCATCATCATTGGCAAGACAGATTTAATAAATGACAGTCAATTTGACAGATAAAGCAACAAAAATATGTCCGGGAACACTTGTCAAAGTTGGGAAATCCCTTTACAAGCAAACACAAAGCTAGTCGACTTCCTAACTAGACACCGCTACCTCCATTACCATCTCAAGAATATAAGCCGCATCCAGCCTGAAATTTGGCCTTTCTGTTTTGAAGACTGGTAGGTAAGGAACTAGGATTGATAAAACGCTCTAAACGTGTTAAATTGTCTCTATATATTTGGCAACATCTTAAGCTTTTACAAAATGGCTGAAGAAACTTTTAATAGCCGTTGACATCAATCTCCGCAGATCCGAGTGAAGGTGAATCGCTTAAAGCTACTGATTGCTGAATATTCAAATTAATTAATTAAAGACTGCGTCACGAACCTTAAAACCAAGTAAGCACTTAATAAAACTAAATTTCGGTTACAGGCTTTATTTTTTAATTACACAGCAGTCAATAGACTACACCCGCCCCATAAAATTACTTCGTTATGTAAAGCTAAACCTGGATAAAGTTACTCTCATGACTCAGTGGCCATTAAGTTGACTGACGTTCAAATGCGCCGACGCAATAATATTTACTTCGTTTAGTCATAAATACAGGCCCACCTATCGATTTAAATAAAAGCTAAGCAATTATCGATCATCATTGCGTACAATCTCCCTGTGAGAAGTATGCATTGCATTGTGTAGATACTTGAAATGATCATGCAGATACATGATATCGTCAGCGCGATGAAATTGTTTACCATTATGCAATGTGGACTGCACGATGGGATGGATGGATCTTGAATGAAATATCTAACAGATAAATCATGCTGTGCTGTCCCTTCAGTTGCCTGAATTCATCTTGAGATGTAAGCATCTGCAGTTTATTATTAATATCGAGTGAACATTCATTTGTCAGAGAAATTTGCGCGAGCGACGATTCAGTGCAAAAGTTCAAAACTGCACTCGCATTGGCAAAGGAGACTCGAGCCACTACCACAAAATATCTGTGACAGGTCACTTTTCAAAGCTGAGGTTGTCCCGGAAAACCACGTTGACTTCGTTTAGAGTACGAGTATTCACCATGCAAATGGATGCCGTTCAATGTGGCTATCGACGATATGGCATTCACGTCTGGATGCTTGTATCTATTAGGGAAATCCGCAATGTTTCCACTTTGGCATTGGCATAAGGTTCAGCTCTAACGATGCTCAATGGTCTGAGCATTATTTA
Organism: Chalcosyrphus nemorum; assembly: GCA_949716465.1. NCBI lineage: Eukaryota > Metazoa > Arthropoda > Insecta > Diptera > Syrphidae > Chalcosyrphus > Chalcosyrphus nemorum. Next base: position 39,424,441 of record OX454333.1, on the reverse strand, counting down.
ATGTAAATAGATTACAATCGAGCTGTATAAGACGGGATGGGATGGCAAAACATGCCGGAAGAGACCTTGCGTGGGAAGAAGAGTTCATATAATAATGGATGGGTAGGTGCTTGTGCTTGTGCTTATGTGAAAATGAGACTGTTATGGGCTTTTGGTGTGATCCACGAAGCTTAGAATTATTTCATTGCTCACAGAGGGTGAATGACGGTATATAGTCTTTTTTGTTTTTATAAGGAAGTGTTAAGATAATGGCACTAAGTTGTCATGATTTTAGAGGCTCATTATGGTGCAGACGAATGGGATTATGTAAGTTTATTTAGCGAGACTTTCACGGCGGCGGAGGCATTATGTAGGTTTTTTTTTTTGGAATGATATAATTGAAGAAGTATCTGTGGTGACAGAAAGTAGAGCAAATTCTCACGGATGTGGGTTACTAAAGAGTTTTTGTGTGAACAAAGCGCTTTAAGTTATGTGCAGCGACAACAAAAGGCTACTTATGGATTGGTGTGTTATAAATGTTGATAACTACGTCGGCAGCGGTGACCTTCTGACACACAGAGCTTAGAAAATCGATGGAAAGAAAATTTTGAATCCGAATTGAATTTTCATGGGTAGTGTTTGAGTGTAAAGTTCCGCGAAACACACAGAATGCATTTGTATCTAATCCTACAAGAGAATAGGCTTAGAGTGTAAGGCAGTAGAAGGATGCCATTGCACATTGTCCACTGAGTGAAAGGTCCTAACCGTCTCTCGTTTTTTGTGAGTATTTGACTGTACAGTGATGTCGGAGGCTTCATCATGGTTTGGAACGACTCTTGGAAAATATACCCTGGGAAATTGTTCGTATATTGAGAATTTGATCGTTTCCACAAGAAGTTCGCTTTGAGTAGAGATGTATTTTTTAATCATAGGTTATTTTGACATTGACAGCTGTTTTCCCGCTCGAAATCTTGACAGAAAGTCAGTATCATACCTCCGCGGAACGAAATGATTCGCTTTTCGCTTGAACAACGTTGGGACATGTTTAAAACTTATTTTCAAGGTGAGTGCAGTGGGTTTTTTGAAAAGAAATTTTGGCCAAAATGAAGCACCCACCGCGCTTGCTGTACCCAAGTTTGTGTAAAGAGTTCATGAGACTGGTTTGCTAGTGGACAACACTCATGGTCTCCGTCGCCGAGAATGTGGCTGCTGTAGCCTTCTTCGAAAATGGGGCTTGGAGCAAAAAGTCGGTCAATTGTGGGCGTTGTAGAGTTAACGACTTTTTTTTTTGAAATTGAAGACATGAGAGAGTAGAGAGTCTCCAATGGGAGTATGGTTTCAACCGAACTGGATATAGCCAGCCGAAGAGGCGTTCGAGATGCTAAGCTTCTTCCTTCCCTTCCAACGTTGATTTCGTGCTGCCGACCAATATCACGAGAAAGCTGCAAACGCTTGTCAATAGGTGTTTACGTTATATCTTAAGGATTTCCTGGTCAAACCGTATCTCTTACGAACAGCTTTATCAAAGAACGCGCTGTGAACCTGTGGCCACAACCATATGAGGACGAAAGTGGCCGATGACAGAACCATAGCTAACCACTCGCTGGAACCCGCTTACTCAGGATGGCAGAAAACCCGGTGGTCCTATGAGTACGTGACGCAGATCATTCGAGAGGGAAGCACGGGAGACCTGAGACGTATTTACAGAACCCTTACACGATTTCGCGTAGGCATTGCCTATGACCCAAAAGGGTCAGTAAGAAGGAAAGCCAGGCCCCATGACCCAAAAGGGTAGGTTTCATTCCCGCTACTGCTCTAAGCGATCAGTTATAAGTTTTACTTCACAAAAAGAGTACTCCAGCTCCAGGCGAATGGATCATCAACTTTATTTTATAGACTACAGACAATAAGTCACTTAAGATTTATCCCTAAATTATATAAGTCCTGTTTCTTCTAAATAGAAAACGACCAAACGTAGTTCAAAGCCACCCACTTTGTTGCCATCTTTAAGAAACTCCATTCTCACTATATGAAAACCAGCGTCAAAATTTGTAGGCGCTTCAAATTCTGTTGCGTTTTCAACTTTCCAAATGTTGTACGTTCCCTGAGTTAAATATAAATTCTATTGGGTGCACATCAGTTTACGTAAAACTACAAACCGATTTGATTGGACAAACAGAGTTGCCATCCTTTGAAGGAAAGTCATTGTGATTCATTGCTAGTGTTAGTAAATATTTCTGGTAAACTCCATCGAAAAACTCACATAATGGCAGCGTTTGAGTCTGGCTGCTGGTCTCATTATCATGTGCGTAATCCCTTACCGTATAGTTAACCTTTTTGAATAAGGAAGACAGGTTAACATTTTCTATTTTCATTCAAAAATTCACCTGATAGCTGTCGTCCAAGTCTCGGTTAACTCTGATCGGTCCACGGCCATAATACAAGTCGTTATTTTTATATTCGTCGATAAAAATATCTGAGAAGTCGACTACAGTTTCCCGGTCTTCTTTTAGTGGGAAAAAAGCATTCGGAACCCAAAAAAATGCCAACTATAATGTGCAAAAGTTTTCGTCGTAAAACAAAATGTATCCCAGTGGAATTCTGTTGAATTTACTCACTGGTGTTACCAAGGTACACTGGAAAAACAGCCCAATTTATGGCGACAAATTGCAAAATTTAATTGATTATTTGATGAAATTGTAATTATAAATTACGTCCCTTAAACCTATCGCGATTGGTTTGCATCATAAAGCAAGTTGATGTGACTAGGGAAAAGGTTTTGTTCTTATTTGGTTAGTCTGATGGCTTGATAAAATTTTACTTGTAATTATTTAGGCAGTTAAGCAGAATGTGCACGAAATCTACCACACGCCAGAGATATAGTGCTAGAGATATAGCGCTAGACTCAACCTGCTAGTCTATACATTCCTGCTAACGCAAACAATTTGACTACCCAAACAGTGGTGGTTGCACAAAACTGGACCAGTGGTTATCTATATGCTTATCGTTGCTGGCTCATCAACCCCGCTTATTCATCTCCCATCGAGCTGGAGGTTGACTAAAAATTTCATCAATCTTTACCGCCTGACACGTAGTGGTTAAGGTTTCCACAAAATACCATCTATAAAGAGCCTATTACAAACGCATATGTCCTCTATGGATAACCTATGCCAAAGGTTAGGCTCAAAAAGATCCCTTTAGTTAGTCCTTAATGGTAGAAATAAATACCTATATTTAAATATAATAAAATGCGAAGGTTGATGTCAAATCGGCGGCCCGAGGTGGAATAGGTTATGATTCCTTTAGTTATAACCTCATCAATCAATACCATTCGACTCATGGTCAATAAAGCCAATATGGTAGATGCGGTAGATAGATGCTATCGATACCAAATGGAGGATGTGGATGTAGTCCAAGAAGCCATGATATGCCGACTATATTAGCACGGCCACATCGAAATGGACAACAATGCTCCAGCCAAGAGGGGCTTCAGATCACAGCCTCAGGTTCGAGCTGACGACGAAGACCGAACCTCCGGTACAAATTGGTCCAGGATGCCAGAAAACCTCTTTCTTCGCAACTGGAAGAAGCGTGCCCGAGACCGCAGAGGATGGCAGAGTCTCTCCAAGGGTAGAAAGCCCTTCAATACCATGAAAGTCTGGTGTATTTTGAGATTAGTGTGGGGACCTTGGCATTTTGCTAAGGATATGTCTAGAAGTCAAATTTCTAAGAAAAGATAGGAAGCTTCCATTGAAATCACTCTAATTCTTTACGCAGTGTAACGATGCTTTTAGAAAGTCATGAAACATAAGTCCCTCTCTGGATTGTAAATGAGGCTCGTTACGCTCTTTTGAATATTCCTCCTATTGGCATATACATATATGGGGAATAATCAAAGCAAATTTTTAGACTTTCGGCTTTTTAGTTGATGAATTTATGTGACATAAACTTTATGTGACCGTGCAACTCTGTACACCTAGATATATCGTATGATGGCATGGGAAACAAGGCTTTTACAAGGCCAAAACCCTCCTGACATAGTAGGTAAAAGTTCCCGAATATCCAGTGATTCCTTTAGTATCAAGATGCGGTATCACAATGAACCCAGTATTGGCCTAAGACTGTCTAGACTCTTACAAAGGAGAGACACATAATCCACCTTAACGTTAAGTCGTATCCACGTTATATAAGATGTTCTTAAGCCTTGAACCTGCCTTTGGTCTAACGGTAGCGCTTCATGATAATAATCTGGGGCCTTCTTTGTCTCACAACTTATTAGCGTTATCACCTTTGCTCTTCTAAGACAGCTTCCGTGGAACAATATGCATAAGTATGTCCACATATTTGTCTTCCTTAACCTGTATAAGGAGGTAGACTTCAGGTCCTGATATGGGGAATAGTCGAACCTCCTTATCACTGAAATGCTTTTTAAGTTACCTCGAAATGAATTAAATAACTTATGGCATCAAGGTTGTAGTTGGTAATACGATGGCCTATAGTTGAGTCCTACAGTGAAACGTTTTCTATCTTATGAATGCTCCCTAGTGGGATTCAGTCATAAGAGGCAGGCGTGTTCACGAGAGAGTAAGAGTTTTCATGTCAGTTGAATATTTTTTGGAATTTATTCATTGTGGAAGCGAGTTTTTGATTTTGCATCGCCAGTTTCTAAACAGTATTAGCCGTGTTTTATTGGAAAGTGTATAGCCAGCCCAGTAAATCGTTGCACACAAAGCAATAATAAAACAAAAAGTGAAGCTAATTTAGTCAGTAACCAAAAGTTATATCGAATCATAGATGGCGTAGACTCCAACTGAAGACAACAACCATTAATTGTTTTACTCTGATAGCTAATGGTTGCAGTCTATAACAGCGCCATCTGAGATTCGAATGTGATTTTAAAGATGAAAATAATAACTGAGTTATATCAGGCCCATAGGAGGCCAAGGCCTAGCTTCTCACAACTGTACATGTTGTGCGTGGTACACATTTCTGCACATACAGAAGTGACCTACAGTTTTATGCCGTGTCCGAAGGGCAGAGGAGTTTTTGAGAAGTTTTCTTATGACAGTTATACTCTTGAATGTTTATCTGACACTCGGAAGAGGTGGGGCCGTGAAAAAAACTTTTGATTGTATTTTTTTCCGGATTCGAACTTGGAACAACGCACTAACTAAAAGTGTGAGTATGGACGTTTTATTAAGAGCTGGCTATACACTTTCCAATAAAACACGGCTCTTATTTACATTGAAATTGAAAGGTCCACGTACCGATCGACAAATTCTGCTTTAATTAGTTGACTTATCCACATCTTAACATTAAGCTGCGAAGGCAATGTAATCTCTTCAAAATCTACCATTTCCCATGGTTAAAGTCGCCCTGCTCTTTTAGATCTACCTCCTCGGTCGGATCATCTCAGTTTAAAAACGATTACATGACACGAAAGCGATCGGTCCATCTGAAGATGATTCAAGTCGATTAACTGCCCCTAGAGGAACTTTCACATCTCGCATCGTTGCAGGCGGGTATTTATATACCTCCCCGACCACGCCCCACAGTACCTACACTGAATATCTCACATCAAATGCCATTCATTAGAATTGACAAGGGTTCACTGCTGCTGCTGCTAATTGTACGTGAACAACCCATGATGTGCAGTTTTGTTCATGAAATTGAAAAAAAAAAAAATATTTCGTTTCTGTCCTGTCAGCTGCGCCGGCGCATCAATCATCTACAACAAACGATTCCAGTTTTGGTTTTCTTGTTTTTTTTTTTTTTTTGGCGAAAAGTTTGGAAACGTTTTACCTTCAAAAAATTTCTCATAGCTTAGCATTGGTCGGTGGTATGCTTTTGCGGCGGAAATATTGCAGATGATGATGAGGATTATGAAACTTTTCTAGACAAAAAAGAAAAAAAAAAAGAAGAAATATTTTTAATTATTTGTTTTAATGTGGAGGCAGCCTAAGAGCTGGCAGTGAATTCGACGGTTTTAATGACTTATTTTCGTCATTTATGTGCTCTGAGCAGTGGTATTGCGTGTGTTGATGACCTTTTTATGATTGCAAGGTATTTCGTGCGACTAACTTGCTTATGTCGAAGCAAATTGATGGGATTTATCTGAGATTAGCGATGAGAAAGAACTCTGTATGGTAGTTTGTATAGTTTTGTTCCAAATCCCAGGGCAATCATACTCAACATAGCTTGAAGTATTTTGTGATTGTGTCTTATAGTTTTGTCTTAGCCGTTTGGAAGACTTTACCACTTTTTATTTGAAGTAATGATAAACTCATGGTTGCTGTAGACAAAGGCAATCTGCTTGGTGCACCACAATCTGCAGCTAATTCCACAGTGCAAGATAGTGCAATGCCTGTCCTTGTGCCTGATAGCCTCGAATTCTCTATGAGACAAGTACACTTTCGCATTCGAACAGTTGCAGGAGACTTTAAAGGCTTCCGCTGGCTCAGATGGTGTCAAAAGATGATGTTGTTTTCCTCGTTGGCATGCTCTTATGTCTATCCTACTCTTCTGGGCTCTTTCTGAACAGATGGAGAACAACATTTGTTCAGTCTGTTACTAAAAAAGGCGAAACATCCTCTCCAACTAATTGCTGACCCAATGCACTTACGTCCCTTCTTTCTAAGGTCTTCTTCTTTCATATCTTAATTGACGAAAACTCCTCAATGGTTTTCGTAACAAAAGGTCCACTGGGGACTTGATGGCATATCTCAACGTGAAGTGGAACCAATCTCGGGATCGCTTTGGGGAAACAAAGATTGTTGCGCTTGCCGTTTTAAAGGCTTGATAAAGTTTGGGTTTTTTGTCGCAAATGCGTCCATATGACATCGATGAGACAATACAAGTTCGAGTCTGATATCCTCCACATATGTTAATGCTGGTGTTCCCCAAGGCTCAGGTCTGTCCCCGACTCTTTTTCTAATTTTTGTAAATAACCTATTGTCTGCTACCTCTAATCGAATCCATTCCTTCGCTATTCCCTGCTCTTCGGCCATAAAAGAGGACCGGCAACTAATTAAATTCCGACCTTACCAACAGAGTGGCATTTATTGCATCCAAAGCACAATCTTACACGACTGAGGGCCCAAACCCGACTCCCTGACGATGCCCAATTCAATTGATTTGCGTGAAATCGACATTTCTATTGGCCGCTACATTTCACACCAACCTCTATCTGATTGGTGGCTTAAGGTCCTGCACACTGAAGCCATGATGACGGCCGACCTCACGACGAAATCGTTGATAAAGCATGAAACAATGCATGATGAAATCACAAATATTACAGAATATATTGACAACTGACTTGATGCTTTTTTGGAAGCTCGCAATCTGTCAGGCAGTTATGTCTTTTTGAACAAGAGAGTTACTTCCTTGGCTGAGTGTCTTTCTTTTTGCTAGTACCTAAGTATGGCCAAAGTAATCTGCTACAGAAATTGTATGTCATAGCAATGGAATCCCATTCAAGAAGTCCAGGGAGAGCGGTCTTCATTTCGAAGGCAGATGAACGCGGTTACGAAGCCAATTAGTCTGTCCTCATTTATTTTGAGACCACTTGAACACGTGTTCAGCTTCTCTCGCTATCATCCATTGCCGAGTAACTACGAGTTATTCTTGATCCTAAACTTAGTTTAAAATAGGTCAGTTGGGAAGCCTTTTACGACAGCAGCTGAACCTTAATCTTAGATTATATACAGAACTCACATTGGACTCTGGAGTGTGTTCTCGAAACCCTTAAATACCTCAATTGAAAGATCTTGGCCTACATAATCTTAAGGTCTAGTTGGTCCAAGAAGTAAAGCCGATAGACCAGGCACAACGTCGTACTTTCGCTTATTGGATGCTGGAAAAGCCTCTTGCCTTTTTACACAATAACCCTCTGAGTGCTGACTTTTTATTTGTCTGGGTACAAGTCCCAGAACTAAAGATTTTATGCATCTGATTGAAATGTTTAATTTTTCTGTTGATTTGAAGGACACCTCTTTCTGAGTGACGCAAACTCTGAATACTTTACTCATTCACCTATCCCTTGTTCACATGCTTTGACGTCTCACGTCCTTCTTGAGAGCAATCGCATCGCTGCTGCTATATCAGTCAACATACCATTCTTGGCGGAGTCTGGCTACCGATTGACGTGGTGAAGGCGATATATTCTCTGATATTAGCACCATGCGCAGGCAAAGAAAAGTTCCTTCATATGACATCGTTCGTTGTGCTGCTTACCCTTAAAGCAGTGATTCGATACGGTGCACCAGTATTTGACATGATCCCTATACGGGTAGCCATCTCAAATATACACTGTAGGTATGTGCTGCACCTAGTACGTTCACGAGCTGATACTGTGCTTGCCTAGGCTGGGTCACGATTTAGACGTCCATTTAAGGTGCTGATTATAAATTATTCAAGCCGCTTATCTGTAAGTGATTGTATAACTCCAATTTGACATGAGGTAACGACATCAAGTTCACGACCCCTAAATCCATAAAACTTTATAGGTAATAAAATCTAAGTATGCTCCTCTAAATGTCAAATCACAACTTAGTTTTGAACTATTACCAAACAGTACAGCTTCATAGTTCATTGATTCACCCAAAGCGATACTAATACCCGCATTTGTCCCGAAAAACTGTCTACGAATTCCAACATCTGATCCCAGAAATCCACCACGAAAAAACCTTTTTACCTCTTGATATTTGCCACAAGGCATATTGGGTATTTTAACACCAGAAGAGGAAACCAACGAACGAAAGTTGGAACACCAAATGCGCCTCTTTAAGTGCATAGTTCCCACACTCCCACTCTGCTGCAATGCACCTCATTCCAATCTCAGACAGGAGACCTTCTAGCACCATGTTGGTCGCGCTTCTTTCTGCAAACAAACATGTACATAGTTTGTCTGTCTCACCCACATTAGCTGGATTACAGGGTGTCGTCTTAGGCGAGAATGTGCCACAAAATCCACTTCAGCAATGTCTGAGTGGTATCGTGCAGCCCTCGTAAGATTCCCTCATCGACTTTTAAGTGAATGTTTCTCACTCGGTTGTCCTCGGTTATACCATAAGACTCTTCACAATATCTAACAAAACAATAGCAACATCCACCACGATCATAATGATGTAAGCAAAGACCACGACAACGAAGATGGATAAAAGTGAAAAATCCATCACCCGCGCACCATGATTACACGATCGCATGTGAATCTTTCGTACTTGCACGTTTTCGTTTCGTTTTCCAAGAGATACAAGTGTAGGAGGAGATGGCGACGAAGAAGAAGATGACCCCATCCCCAAAGAAACACAGATACACCACACAAAAAGAGAGACGGATCGCATAGAGCACATACACCAGCTTCATACAAACAATAGAAGCCACCATTAGATGTGGCCCCACTCTTGGTAAGATAGATACCCACAACATGGTTCTGTAGAGGCTTACATCGAAAGACCTCGATTATGGTGCGAAGATATCGCTACTAAACGACAACAACGACGACGACGACGGCGACGAGCACAGAGGTTTTCCTTTCGATTTTACAAATTCATTTCGCGTCGAGTCGGTAACTGATGAAGTTTAAGCATCCGCGCATCGCATGGATCAGACGCTTGGAATATCTAATTATTTTATTCTATACCTAGTTGTGGGCTAGTGAAAAAAAAAAAAAAAACGAAAAACAAGATTCATATTTGCTTTTATCTAAAAGTAGCTTTCGGATTCGACAAATCTTCGGGGTTTTTGAATTTATCTTCCAATCAATCTAACACAGTGAATTGTATTTTTGAAAAGTGAAATATCAGTGTGTATTTAACTCTACACAAGAGTGTTGATTTGAAACGATAAAAAAGGCATATAGCCACCTCCTAGTGAACAGAAATAAATAAGTGAATACGAGGATCCAAGCGCAATGGGGATACTGCTTCAGCAAAACTGGAGAGCCATACTAATTGGTAAGAGTAAGACCAGAAGTATCTATTCTTCCTGAAACAACTACATCTAATTCCCAACTTAATTTTTTTTTTTTAAATATGTCATGAATGTGTCAACATCGAGTTTTTCGAAAACCAACAGACCTACTGAAATCAGGCACCTGGGCAACACCCAGAATCACAAGTACATTCTGGACATTGTTACGATCCTTTGACCGTTGACGCATGAACTATAATTTAGTTCAATGATATCGGAAGAAATAATTTTTGTTTGAAAGCAAATATGTATTCATGAATTTAGGTTAGGAAAGTTTGGCCAGGCTTTTAATGGGCCTTACTGTCTGGAAACCTAAGCCATTTCATCGGGAGCAATTAAGGGCCCTACAAAATTTATGTAGAAGGCTGCAGCCTACTCTGTTGCTTAAGAAATAGTTGCTTATATATTTAAGCCTATTTTTGGCCATGATTTGTTATATGTGTTAGTCTACGGATTCATGAATTTTGTTACAGTCTCTAGGCACAGGCAAATGTCCATAAAATATTCTTTGAAATATAGTTCCTACCACCCTGCGTCACTCCGAATTTACCACCTTAACTTAGTCCTGTTGATAATTATATTCATAGTCTCTTTAGCAAAATCATCTCCATCAACTTTAAGCTGAAGATTCTACCCAAGCTCTCCAAAATATGTGGGTGGCCACTAGAAACTCAAGTACCAACCATATCCATTCAAAATTCTTAGCAACAAAATGAAATAAATCACTTAAAACGTAGAGAAAAAATAGTGTGAATTACAAACGAGTACGAAAATAATATACAACTCCTCTCAGTTAATTTGCAAACCATCCGATGAGAATAAATATTGAAAGTTGTATTAGAACTTGAGTGTGAAATGCCATTTACATGTGTCCTGTTTCTATGAATGTATAAGGATCCACTTTGGCATGTGTATTACATATATCCAGCTTCGTGAAGTGCTTCTTCAGCCCCTCTTAACATGTCAATCAGAATATAAAATATTCCTTCAAATGTTGCTTATGTTCAGTCCGTGGAAAGAGAAAGAAAGTCATATCAGAGCCTTTGCACGGTTTTAACCTGTCTAGACCTAGGAAGAAGTTTCTAGGCTTCTCTTTCTTAGTGTGTCATTCGTTGTCACTAATGCTAATAGGGTCTTTGTTCCTTTGATAGAATCTTCGAGTTCAAGATTTGATCTAATGTCTTACCAGCGGTATTGCTTGCAAAGGTTTGAAAGATGTCTAGTACTGAATCCATAGATTAGGTAAATAGGTGTCCTTATCGACTGAAATCGTCAACAACTTTGACAATTTTGCCAGATTCGTATGTAATTGGAACTCTGGGAACATAACATTCGAATATTCAACCTCTATCATGGGTATAAGTGTGAAAATTTTCTTTGGCCTGAAGTCTCCAACATTAATAATTCGCTGGAGTGTCTTTCCTTTTGACGGCTCCTTTTGGACAATCAGACGATAAGAGAATAATACCATCAGCTGGTCTCATATACCACGGACTGTATTTCTACAGATCTACTTTTATCATAGACTGTTGGCTAGCTGCCTCATTGGACCTATTTTTTTCAGGAAGCACCTGTTTAGTAGCAGTTTACAACTAAGTGTGGAGTAAGAACGGGGTAAAAAATCAGCCAGTGTTGCAGCAGTTGAAGAGCAGTGTAATACGAGGTTAAAAAACAGAGTTTTTCCCCGCCTTATTTATACAGTGTATGATGAGAGTAAAAGATACACCGGAGTTACCCCAGTGTAAAATTGCTCCAGTGTGCGATGGCCCAATGAATCCGTGTTGCAAGTCCTGAAGTTCTTTTAGGCAGATTGTCAGAAAAAACTAAATTTCTGGAAGTGGCATCTACTTAGATACGATTTCTTGCTCTTTATGAGCGATGTACGAAAATAATATACAAGCTATGTACGTCTTCCAAAGCCTTCGGATTTCTTGTCTCAAGGACTGTACGTATAGAGGAATTTCCTGACTTCTGCTATACAAATACAGCCTATGACTCTGTGCTTGCCCAGTGATGTTCCAGCTCTGCTCAACTTAACCCTTTTGGGTGAACGTCCTCTTCCGCTCTGAAAGTCATTACAAAATTCATAATTTTAATAGCAATTTTATATACCATGCTAATTTGCATAAGCAAACACCATACAACTAGAATTTAATTGCACACCTTGCCGCGGATTGAATTTTTGCAAAACGGGTATTCTCCCAAGAACAATGTTAGACCTATCCCATAGTATAACACAGGAAACACCATGGTCTGTGGATTTCCACTTGCGACACAATGTGCCGTTTTTTTTTCTTCTTCTGTTTTTGCTTTATGAGTTCAAAAATGGTTTCACCCAGAAAAGAAAACCACCGGACCGGCAAAGGTTGCAAATTATGACATCAACCACAAGAGTGTGTTATAAGGCCCGGCATTTATGCAAATGATGGGCACATCCTTTCTAACGAATGACAAGAATTAATAACTCTACCCGCGCAATGACATCGCACGTATGTCGTTGATAAAGAGTGCATAGAATTACGCCTCGTGTAAACACGTAAACGGCGTGTAATGGCCACATTATTGGACTGAAATGCATGAACCGTAAAACGATTGCTGATGGCTTCACCCGAGGATGGTACTCTAGGCGTGTGTAAGTGGATTTGTTTTTTTTTTTCTTTCTACTGTACGGGGTGTTGCACATGAGTGAAGCTTGAGTCGACCTTGGGGAATTGTTTATAAATGAATGGTTGGGTTATTTATTATTTAACACTTGGACGAGTGTTAGACGATCTCAACGATATCGTGCGGTAATTATGATAACAAGTTGTGAGCACGTACAATTTGTGCATGGACAGAGATCTTTGACTACTGTTGACCATGGTGTAGGCGAGAAGGTGCCTTAGATTGGTTGGATAACAAAAATCATTGAATTGTGTCGAAAGTGACCCGCTTTCTTCTATCAGTTTGGACGAGAGTATGAAATGAATCCGAGTATGGATATCTCACAAATAAACGTCTATCATAGTTCCCTCGCAGCATAAACTACTAAATCATCTTTTTATTAAGATTTTTAGAACCTTTGCGCAATGCTTTTTTGTAAGCTCTTTCTGGTCAACGAAGACTGTCGTGAGAGTACCTTAAGAAGGATACCTAAGAGTGATTGAGTTGTTAGTCTATAAATAACTCAATGCATTGTAGATCTTCGGCTTAAATCGAGCCCTTACATGGTTTACCGCGTTCTATTAAGAGCCTCATTTCTTGAAGACAGACTCGTTTATATCCTGTTGTTTCTGACAGTTAGCTTTATCACCACCTCAGGATGCTGTTGAGCTCTCGATGTCTACTACTTTAAAAAGACTTCTCCGTCGGATGTTGAGCAACAGAAGTTCCCCAAACTGAACAACTATCAATAACGAGTAACTTGTCATCGAAATGGTAGATCTAGCATTTACTATCAAAATTTGAGTATCATTTCCTACGAAGACATCAATCACTTGCTATGAATTGCGAGAATTCCGCCTACTGCGTGGATGTCTATCATCAGACAAATTTGGATGATTATTTAGGGTGGTCTATGAAAGACTCCAGCATGAATGTCTATAGTAGCATCAAACAAATCTGGATGTTATTTTAGTTGGTCTATAGAAAAACCTTATCGTTGAAATAGAATACATATGTATATATCCTTACGAATGAAATGTCAACTCTCAACATCTTCAAATGCGTACTTGTATACGATGTACTCAATGATCTGTCAGTCTCAAATAGCACTCTATTTAGTACAGGCAGTCTTACACATATAAGAAGTCTTTATCATTGCTAAGTGACTGGATCATTGCTACACATACATCAAACCACAGATATGTCAGACGTGGCACTCCACAAGGGAGAGAACTATCATCATCTGGAATGAACAGAGTTCAACGTGATTGCCTTTGCCGACCATATGGCAATTGCTGTCTTCGATGAATTTCCTTATACTCTTAGGTAGATCCAAATTTGTATTCTGTACCCATAATAACTTGTCATTCAGTCGAGTTTTCGGTTCACAATTGGCTCCATACGTAGAGAGCGATGTCAATGTCACATTCCGAATGAAAAGCTGAGGACGACGACATCTTGTGACAGCTAGCCGAAAACAATATGACATATGGTCCCCTTCAGACTTCGACACTATGTGATCAGAACTTATGTCCAATTATGACATAAACTAGCGAGTACTTAATCCCGTTACGCCTTAGGTATTTTCCTGGATTCGAACATGGCATCCAATGCACAGTAGTGTACTATCGATTGAGCCACGGTACTCACCGGGAAGGTATATACAAAGAGCAGCCTATTTGAGAATTATCGACACACTATACTCTTGAGTATGTGATACTAATACTACCTTAGGCTTCCATTAGCCTGCTGCTATTCGTCCCATTCTCTTATCGCAGTCGCTGTTTTATCCCGAACTGGTGGAACTTTCCTATAGTTACTTCTGCTCAAGTCATCTGTTGCGACTTCAAAAAAATCAAAGGGAAATATTCGAGTTAAAGGTAACGTTTTCTTCAAAATTATTAGCAATTAGCGCGAGCCAAAATATTAGAAACACTCTTATACTAATATACAGGGTACGGATAAATTGGAATAGAGTTCGTGTAATGGCTTTAAAGACTCTCAGCTTATATTAGGTTTCAAAATATATATTCCCCATGGGTGGTGTCTATATTGATTGGAAAGGGTTGTATCTGATTTTATCATACGTTTCTAATTCACAGTAAATAATTCGCGATCATGTTGAATACACTAAGGAAATTATTAAAATTGTTACTGTGTCTTCACCCGAATGCACTACTTCTACAACAAGACCAAACAACTTTTGGGTGCCAGGTCACAAGAATATTTCAGGACACTCTAAAGCTGACGAATTTCCCAAATTATTATGAAAAACATTAGGCATTTGGATATGCTACAAACTTGTAACTTTTTGCTTACACTAAGAAGATCGGTGCACTTTTTTTCTTAACGAAGTTGCCTCGTAAAAATTCTGGTTGGATTTATGCCCCCTAACTTGTAAGTGTCTGTTGATACATCATTTTCTACGTGTAGTCCGGTAATGTGCGAAGAATCAGCAGTTCATGGAGTGGCATCTTGTTGGACCTTTTGTTGACTTAAGTGTGCAAAAACTAACAAATCAACCAACTTCGTTCTCTCATATCAAAACTCATAAGTTTTTGAACCAAAATCTTAGCTCCACTGATAGTTTTTAAGACCTATTCTTGTGTATATTCTTACTCGGATGTAAAAATGACAGCATAAGATCTAGTACGTAAGTATAAGCGTGGCTAAACTTTACAATATAATTATTTCATTTTCTTTGAGATTACATAACACATTGAAGCAACATATCTAGACTGTCAAGTGTAGGTGCGTAATGTCAATGACAGACAATGATCGATCGCTTTCGATTGCTTTCGCTAATTTATTATTTTTATTTTTCTCGTTCCGCTTTCCCATAATTTAAAATTCCCCAGTAGAATACAATGCCAACTTAACTTTTCTTATTCGAGCCATTGATTGGTCTGATATGATGACATTGCATTAAAATACTCATATGTACATAGGTACCTAATGATTTCAAAAAGTGGACAATTGCTCTTAATTTGTAACTTCTTTTTGTGTAAAGGAGAAAAGGTAACAATGTCGATTGCAAAAGTTCAAATAAATCAAAATATTCGTTACAAACACATGGTAGTATGATATGCACTAGTATTGCCTTTCGAATTTTACGATAAATGAAGAATATTTTGTGTTTATATTATGTTCATAACATCTCTTACTTACATATGTAAAGCAGCCTGTGCCTTCCGAGAAAATGACGCGTACGCAAAAACTACAGCTCGGAAATAAATCATTTGCATTGCTTGGAGTCTTACTTAAGATTTAGTATATACTTTATCAGGATCAGCCAAAGGATGCAAGAGATGGCGCTAGAAGCAGTTAAATATGTTTCTGCTAAGTGTCACTAGCGTGGTAGCTTCAGCGTCGCCTGTGTACCTTTCCTACATGCAAAACATCTTGTAGATTTGATAAATACCATTGCCTTTTCCGTTGAATTCGGTACTTGTGTCTTGGAGACCAGAGCAGTGGCATTGAAATTGGGCTGTGTCCTCAATAACACTCTCATAGTCAGAGTCTTGCAGAATTTGTCATATGTCAGAAGCAGTCATCATCACCTTTGATTTACCATAGGGCTTTGGCGCTTCATTTATACCGGAAGAGCCTCAAATGTTGCCTGGATTTCTTGCGTGGACTGATTTAGGTTAATCTGGTATACTGCTATCTGGTGTACACCTTTTTACATCGGTAGCATGTAAGCTCTCGGGAGATGATGACTAATCGCGTGTCGCCAACATGGAGAGACCAACAACGTTCATAAAGAACCTTACCTCTAGCACAGTTGATGTTAAAGCCTATAGCTTCGAGGGAGAGACTCAGTAGAAAAGGTACCTACATATGGTCTTAGAGCTGGCAGTAAGGGGAGAGGCGATATGAAAAGTTTCACTTACCCATCGGCTGTGCAATCGCCTCTCTCTATCAAAAACGTCGAAATTTATAACTATTCAGATTCTTCTTCGAGTTGACCTCTTTACTTAGCTTTCAAATGAAAGTTCTGTGTTAACACTCAAGTAGCCTTTGCAGTCAGCATCGGTATGATCCAATAACGTGATCCTCTGTTGGGTGCCAGCCACATGGAGACCCCGACAATGAGATGGCGAATGAAGGATAACATCTAAGTTGTACCGGCCCTTCCTGAGGTCAGTACACCGCTTAGCATATTACATACGAAAATATTATAGCTCGTCTAAGGCATATCTCATAAAACTAAGTCGCACGGATATACAAACAGTCGTTAGCTTTAGACTAAGGGTACTGCATCTCCCCATAACGACTTCCGTAGAAGTTGTAAAGACGAAGAGGGTATTGGATCCATTCGTCACCTACTGTCCAGCATTGGCCGTGAAAAGGAAAGATACTCTAGAGAGATATTTGCCTATGGAGCTCGATGATCTAGGAAGCTTTGATCTCAACAAACTCCTGAGAATCATACGCACACACGGGCCGTTGACATTTTCTGTCAATAAGGGCAGCAATATATCTAATCTAACCTTCAGCTAGAAGTTTCCACTCCTGGGAACACTATAAATCCTTTCGACATCAGAGTATACAGTACCATCGGATATTTGTTAGACTTTCGCTAGGCAGCTTGCTGCAGTTTTCCTTTTGATTGACCTTCTTGAGTAGACCAAAGCATTAGCTAATATGTCACAGCACCTTGTCAGAAAACGCAGTGATCATAATCTACTTTCCTGTTTGAATGAATCACCCAATATGCTAGCCCACCTCTTGAGTAGGAGTTCATTTGTTGCTTCTGCTAAATCTCCCTGCCTCACATGTATACACCCACCCTCATATGAGCGGAAGCATTCTTCTTGTTTTGCATTCCACCATCGAACTGAAACAATCACAATGAACCTGCTTCATATGATTATGTAAAGAACAATACAACTTGTCAATGAGAATAATAAAACTCACAAGGTGTACGAACATGTAACTTAAATTTGGAGCCACACACCCCAACAACCACACAAGCCCAAAGTGTGGGACACGAAAGCGAAAATAACTTTTGCATTTGCAATTTATCATACGGCACTATCTTAATGCTTATGCTGGCTTTCGAAGCATTTCTTATGGGTTTTGATTAATTACCTCATCATTGTTGCATCTGCATAATGCCGTGTGAAAATGCATCGTGTTGTCGTGGTGAACCACAATCACAACGGCATACCGCGCGCCGCCGCCACCGCACTGACTACAGTCAAAAAGGCACTTTTAACAAAAAAAAAAAAAAACAAACAAAAAAAGAAGAAAGAAGCAAAGTATGTATCTGCACATTTGAAACTAAGGTGTGCATTAAAATTCCTCCCATTGTTGAACACACCACAACCAACCTCCTCTTCTTCAGCCACCCCTCCAACTCCACCAACACCGCAGCAGTTATTTGAGATGCAATTTCAGGGGGAAAAGGCAAACTAACTAAGTAACAAATATGTACAATTGGAGTTGCACAACCAATTCAGCGATTGCACCTCTGAGTGACGTCCTACGGTTGCCAACCGCATTGCTTTGGCGGCCTTACTCTTCTTCTGCTGCTTCTCGTTTGTGCATCATCTTGCGAGATACTTCTAGTCGCTACTGCATAGTTGAGATTTGATGCAAGATCTTATCTTGAAGCGGAGTGGCTCCGCTGGTAACATTCTTCTGCTTAGCAGTTCAGTCGGCCGGTCGTTGGAGGTGGCTCTTTCGGATATCGGTGAATGGGTTTCAGTAGCAGACACTTAAGACCTTTCTCTTTTGGTTGATTGTGCCCTTAAATAGACAGGGTTTCATATTTTCACGACCTTTTTCACAACTGAGACTAACTTTTGATGGTAAATATCAAGAATTAGCGAATCCTCTTCACCTGTCCCCCCCTACCAATTGACACAATTTATTTTTGTTTATTTGTTTCTTAATTTTTTGTTATCGTGCTTTGAGCTATTAGCAGTCATAAACTAGTTTAAGTGGTCGCTTTAGGCCCTACTTTAAGTTGCATCCACTCATTATACTGAGCTGTAATTAAGGTTGCTTCCATTTGGTTTGGGTGGGGCAGATGTCTATTGCTGGCAAGGTCAGGCGGAGCAGTTTGATTAATGACATAATTAGTCTAGGTCCGTGAGAGTTACAAAAAGTTAAGCTATTGGGCATAATTGCGGTTAAAAATAAAAGAAATATGTCCTAATATTTAGCTCATTGGGAAAGTGATTATCCATCTCCGGTGGTCAGAATTAAGTAATCTAATCTTAGGTCACTTCTCATTTTTAGCTGATCATCAACACAACACAACCATCGTTAACTAGTGGAGTTCAGAGGCATGAGAGGCCACTTGGCGAATTCCCAGTGTTTGAGCTAATGCTACTTAGTTCGAAATTGTACCTAAGAATGACAGCCATCAAAGTCTATTATCCTAGAACACATTCAAACACATTTACTCTGAAAGGAGAGAATCAATGAATGTTGACATCGTTGATGGTGTCTTCGATATTCATGATCGCTGCTATCCTGAACTCCTTGCGAACGAGCAACGCCATGAAGCGTTGTTTCAACCTAGCAGCACTTTAGATAGGCGTATCAGGTATAAGAGACGTCCCTTGGAGTTAAACTGAGGCCGGGTTGAACAGTCGATAACGAGTAAGTCATCCGTCACCGAAATGTAACGTAACGATTTAGCCTTTCAGCTCTCGTAAACGCGCATTCACTACTCAAATTTGAGAACACGTCACACATTATAGGGCGTCATTTTATTCGATTCGGTGAGTGAAACAATTACGATAAACCTACACGAGCCCTACTCGGTTACTCGTTATCGAGTGTCAATTTCTTTTACTCTTTTTCGAAAGACTTTTAGACTTTTAAGACTTCCATGATGAACTAGCTTCTCGATTATTTACTTATCATCTCTTAGGGGTGAACCATGCTGGTACCCAGAACCAAGACCCAGACGTCAGTCAGCCTGAAACACATAACATGGTTCCGTAGGTATTCAGGCTTTTGTTGAACCCTAGGGTCTAGTGTGAAACCACTACTTTTTGACTATATGATGTCCCCGGACAGATTAAGACACTTCATGATTTTTGGTCGACAGAATGTTATTTAGTTGGTCGCTATATTGTGGAAGAAGTTGTGAGCACTGTATTTCAAAACAAACGCAAAAAATACTGCGAATCAGGAACGAGTGTAAAAATCAGATACAACTCTCTGCAATCAAATTGGAGACCGCCAATGAAGAAGTAATATCGCTACACCAGCAGAGGTTCAGATAAAACTGCATTTCTACTTCTTCTTCTCCCTTCCAATTGAACTAATGTCCGCGCCTTGTTCATCATTAAAAGGATATTCTCTTTCCCTTTAGGGCAGTCACTGTCTAAACAGTTGTCAGTATTTGACGTTTCAAGATTAGTTTCTCAAGGAATCGCTTTTTACTCATTTGATCTATGTAAGTGCTTACACTCGTTTTCCTCTGGTCATAGAAGCGCTTTCTATGGTTAAAGCAGGAGCAAGCAGAAGACGAAGCAAATCAAGTACTAAGGCCAGAAAGGCCCGTTGTGATGCCGAATAACTTCAGGCCATCCATTAAAACAAGCAGGAGCTGGATAAGGTCCTCTTTCTCCTCGTCCATGCAGCTTCGGCAGAAATCTTTTGAAAGAAGAACCAATCCTGCATTGCTTCCCAATGGTGCAGTGTGATGACACCTAGTATGGTCCTAATATAAGATCTCTTTCATTGGGTTGTAAGAGCACTTGAGATCCAGCATGGGCCAGATCTGCTTGATGATAGAGTAAGTACTGCGATTAGTAGCGTTGATCGCAATTAGTAGCAAAAAGAGTGCAAATGTTGCAAGACTAGACATGTTAAGATTATCCTTTTCTGGCGAATTCATCGGCCATACACTTGCCCTAGATGTCACAATGGCTCTGCACCAATATTAGGTGGATTTTGAATTGTTGAGCTATCTCATTTCAGGGGAGGCAGTTCTGACTAACAGAACAGTAAGATGGTGGTATCCCTCGGGGATATTGCGGATATTTAGTTATACTTCCGCCACGACAAGGCCATTATTTCCGCCAAAAATACGGAATAGTAATTAGAGAGGAGGAAGGAGACGAAACAGTTTATAAAGAAGGAAGAATAAACCTCCTTTTAATCCCATTTGTGTTTTGGATCCTTCCGTATAGAAGCAGATGGATCGTAGAACCAAACTGCTATTATTCCGCTCCTACATAGAGTCAGTACCTTCCGGGGGCCTTTCTTAATGATTGGCTTGAGCATTTTTTTACCCTAAGTCTAAGGAATAAATTTATTAGGAAATGGGTCAAGAACCTATCTATGTCTCTTTCTAGCTGAATAAACAAACAGTTCAGTGGCTATATTCCCAATAAAAGCAGACAAGTTGCCAGCAGTCTCTAACATCAATTTCAATTAAAATCTAAAATATGAAAGCAAGCAAAAATTACTATAATTTTAATCCAAACCATCTAATTTCACATGAATCACATTTCAAATTAGTATTCACTCTCTAAACGTCAATCATCTTTCGAGTAGCCATTGCCCGAATCGGTGCTAAGTGTAAATCAGGCTGAACGCTTCAATTACAGCCCAGATGACATCGTGTCAATCGACAAACAAAAACGTATGTTTTGACATAAATCTTTCCCATGCACCACTTGAACAGCTGACAACAACTCAAAGGTGTTTAATTATATGTTTTGACAAGGTACACTAAGAGCCGACACTTATCGGCTTTAGCCCATCTAATATGATTACTTAACTTGCAGCAATAAATTTATATGAAAGCCAACGATTAGACGTAACACGGTCTGGTATCTGGTGATACTTCAGGCCCAAATAGCCGCTGGTCTTCGGGCGACTTGCCCGCACCTAATGGTAAAGTTCGATTTAAAGTATACCTTAGAGCGGCGATTATTTGCTCAACTTTGTGGTTATAACCTCGTTATGTTACGATGCATGCGCCCTCGGGGTGGTGGTACCTCAACTCGTTCGAATGGTAACATCTCGTCTTCAGATGAAGAGTGATTAAGATCACGAGAAATTGAATTATGTTTCTTGGGTTGTTATTGCATGCGATATCGATTAAACGGTGTTCGTGTTTGGCAAACAAAACAAATTGCCGAATCGGTCTTTATTGGTGGTTTCACACTTTTGGGTTTTGGTTTTTTCAATTTTAAAGGTTTTTATTGAACAAACAAATAACACTTATGCTAGGCAAAAACACTTAAAACTAGCTTAAATAACTTGAGTAACTTATTCTAACTTACTGGTCCTATGCGGGCGCTCTAAGCTAAACTTAATTCTTAATCTATGTCTTTCGACTTAATTATAGAGATTATTTTATTGTAATAACAAATATGACTAAGAAAAAGAGTTTATTATAAAAACTTAGTGAACGGACTTGTTTTTTAATTAAAACTATATATGTAAAAGCTTACATACTACCTTAAAATAATGTTAAACTACCTTATTTTTGTTGCCAACGGGCTTTTTATATTTTGTAATTTTTTTGGTGCCAACGGGCTTTTTTTTTTTTTTTTTTTTTTTTTTTTTAATGCCAACTGGATTTTTTTTTTTTTTTTTTTATATATATACATTTTTAAACTTATCCGACCTACTTACAAAAAAAAAAAAACAAAAGCTATGTAAGCCAACCACAGGCATATAAAGATATATACATCGGCCAGTTTTGCGTGTTCAACCTACCCCGGATCTAAGTGAATCGACGAGGGAGTTCGCTCAATAAGCCACCAGAATTGTTGGTGCTGCCGTTCAACGTCTTTAATATCGCGCTCCGAAACCGACCGACTAAACCGGAGTCGCTCTATAGCGCTTGGTATGATGTCTCGCTCGTAGTTGAGCCGCCTATCCACAGTTTTTCGGGCTACATGGAAGAGTATCGGAACCGCCGCTCTATCCTGAATCAAACCTGCCTGATCGTAATAGAGAAAAGCTTCTGGGGGGACAAAGCCGCTAAGGCGCACTCTCTCATGGTACATATTATTGGGGTAAAAAGCCCCGGAGATCAGGTTATTCATCGAGGTCATTGCTCTTGCAATGTGCCTTCGAGTCATCTTGATTAAGAAATTGTCCACTCTTATCAGACTCGCTTTGTTGTAAAGGATCTCGTTGGAATAGAATTTTATGTACTGAGACTCTGGTGTTCTGTACAAATGAAGGCAAGTCCGAAGCAAGGCCCTCTCAAACACCCGAATCCTTTCCATCCTGCTTGCCCCTATGTTGAACCACACAGGACATCCATATGCGATCATGGGCCGAATAAGGGCCATGTAGCAGATTACCTTCACCCTTGCATCGAGTTGGCTGCTATAAAACAGTCTCTTTGTAAGAGCGAAAGCGCCTCGGGCTCTGGTTAGAGCAATATCTACATGTTTATTAAAATATAGATATTGGTCTAGCCAAATCCCCAGGTATCTGACTACATTTTGACATGCAAGTGGACGTCCGTGCTCTCCAACAATAGAGAACTTTCGCCAATTCTTCCTGGTATCCCAAGAGGCCCCAGACAACGGCGTTCTGAAAAGAATGGTCTCAGACTTCTGGAAGTTGATCTTCAACTTCCAGTCATCGCAATATCGCTGAATCTTATCGAAGTCACGCTGCAAGAGTGTTGCAATGACGTCAATCTTAGGTCCTGATCTGTACGCGATCAAATCGTCCGCATACGCTATCACGTCTGGAAGAGATCCTATCAGATCAGCCGTGTAAATATTAAATAGGATCGGCGAATTAACCGCCCCTTGTTGCAGACCATTTTTAATTTCGAACGTTCCAGTGGAAGTCACGCTGCCATTTTTCACAACGAACCTTCTACCAGTGAGCATATTAAGCCACATGTACAGTAGTGGTTTACTTATGCCCAACCTGCTTAACTTGTAAAAGAGCCCTTCCAACCATACGGTATCAAAGGCCTTCTCCAAGTCAACCAGGCAGGCACCCGTGCATTGTTTCTTACTTTTGTTCCATTGGATATCCGACACGAGTTTAGACGCGGCATGAATTGTATCATGCCCCGCCTTAAAACCGAATTGGTTATCCGGAACAATTTTATTGTCCTCAACCCACATTATCATTGCTCTATGTAGCACTTTCTCGAATACCTTGCTGATATTCGGAAGGAGACTTATGGACCGGAGATTTGCCGGATTGGAACTGTCTTTTCCCCTTTTTGGGATCGGCTGAACCACCGCTGTTTTCCAATGCTCTGGATAATGGGCATTATTCAGTGCATTGTTGAACAGGGTGGCGTAAATGTCTACCGCTACTAGAGGAAGATGTCGAAGCACAATGTTCGATATTCCATCGATTCCCACTGATTTCTTCTTTCTCAGTGATTCGAAGATCGCTTGAAGTTCTACCTTCGATATGTAAGGGGGATGAATCCCTTCAATGGCAATGACATTGTTTGCAACATTGTCATCATTGAACCTGGTGAAGCCAGAATTCTCTGCTTGCCAATGCTGCAAATCATATCGAAGGCGGAAGTTGTGCGCAAGGACTCTATTTTCCAGGTCGTGGTTAGGGCGAATGCAAACATTTACCTTATACACGTCCTCGAAAATAGTTCCTATAGCCTCTACCTTCTGCTGCGGATCTTCAATCATGAAAAAGTCGTCATCATCGATGGCGTCCCTTGGATCTATTCCTGCTGCTGTAAGTAACTGTTCATTGTGAGTAGTTCGAGGAATCTTCAGACACGGAAGTTCGTTGACATCGTTCCTCCGAAATATTTTATTAATCTGGGGGAACATACTCGGGTTATCAGACTTGATAGCCCGAATCTTATTACCCCAGTGCAAATTAGCCGACAGCCTATAATTTGCTCTAATTAATACTTGGAGATTCTTTATCAACGACTTCAGAGTCCTAACCTCCGAGTTGTGTCTGTCAGTAAACTGCCTATGCAAGTTTTTTAATCTTGTCAGTAGTCTACTTTTTTGTACGTGCAGTGCGTCGATTGTTGCGTTGCGGTAAACGTTGTCAATTGGTCGATACCGAGGTATAGTACTGTCCATCGTTTGTTTAATTGTATCGTCCATTTGTTTGAGGTAGCTGTCAATCTCCTCATTTGACAGATTCCTATTGGACGGTGGGTCGAGCGAATTCGAGGAGAGTGCTCTTGTTAAGTCTCGGGAAAAGCGAGGCCAACGAGTCTTACTATAGTTGTAGGAATACGTTTGGACAAACTCTTCCAATTCCGCGATTTCGTTGGGAATAGTTATTTCGGCAATAAGTCCGCAATGGTCACTGTCATACACGAACGTGCGTAAACAGTTTATCGTTTGTCGGTTCACGTCGGTCAGTTGTAACCGTTCGTCGAACAGGAGTAGATCCAGATAGGAGCCGCTTCTAGGAAACGATGGACTATCTGTAGCTTTCAAATCGAGCCGAAACTCGACATTGTATTGACCCCACCAATTGAGTAGTGAGTTCCCCCTAGTATTTGGTGTTTGATTTCCCCAATCTCTATGTTTGGCGTTCAAATCTCCGGCCATGAGGAAATAATTCTCCCCCAATTCCAGCCTTAGGCATCGAAACAATGTCTCGAGCTCGGACATGAATAATGTAGACTGAGGAACATCAGGAGCATAAAGTGCGACCACGAACATCTTCTTTCCACTACGGAGAGGGATGCACACAATACACGCTTCTAGCTCCCGGAACCTACGCACTTCACCACTGTACACGGCCTTATACCTTAGTTCTTTTCGAATGAGGATCGCAACACCGCCTCCACGAGTGGAGTTGGGTCGGTCTCTTCTTTCGATATTATATTTGCTGTGCCGTAACTTGCGTTTCTGGGTTAACTTAGTTTCGCTAACCAGACACACATCAGGGCTTTGGTCGTCGAGCAACTTAAAGAGCGATTCCTTACGCTCGATCCTAATCAATGAGTTTACATTCACCGCAAGGATCTTCAAGAATTCCCCATTCGCGGCCGTACCCATTACGAATGAAGTTGCGCTGAGTTCGGCAGAAGCGCGTAGATCTTGTCCACACGGTTCGCCTGCTCTTGTATTTGGCGCTGGAGCTGTCCCATCTGCCCCTGGATTTGGAGCAAGATGGTCAACAAGTCGCCCTGAGCTTCAGCAGCTTTAGGCACTGGGGCCTGTAAAGGTACCTTCTGTACCGTGCTCGCCCTACCTGACGCCATTTGGGCGTAGGTAATATGGGGAGACACGGCTGGTGTTTGGAGCGAACCGTGTGGAACTTTTACTACGTTCCTCTGTTTTCGAACTACATTTTCTGTTCTGATCTTTTGGAATTCAGGACAACCCCGATAGTTAGCAGTGTGCCCCGAATTCCTGCAGAGTACGCATGAGAGCTGGCTCTTTGCCACTTCCTCCTTACCCAGAATACAGTCCTCAGTTCTGTGGAACATTGCGCACTTAACGCATCGAGGCTGCATATCGCAGTTCGACGCGCCGTGCCCGAACCTTTGGCAGCGAACGCATTGAATAATGCCCTCGCTGCGCCTTATTTTGTCCCATGTTACAACCTGGTGGTCTAAAACACGAATACGTTTTAGTTTTGGGTTTTGGTTAATTGATTCGAGTGGCGGAGAATTTATCGCAAGGATTTTTGTTAAGGCCTAATTGATTTAGAGCAGATGCATGTGCCGCGGTGATGTCAAGTGGTTATGAATGCGAAATACGAATTTGATACATGTATTTTGATGATTTGACACGCACCGTTGCGTGGGCGTAAGGATGTATGAATTCTTTTATATTTTTGAAGTATCAAGTGGGGCTTTTGTCTGAGTTTGAGTTAGGTTCATTTGAGTTGGCAATGACACACATTTTATGGCACATCTCTTAAGTATATATGCTGCAGACCGATCTACTATGACGGATCATAGACATGGATTAGGTGCGTGTCCCCTTAGTAGATAGTTATGGTTGGATCAAATCTTAACGTCCACCTTGACCTAGTTTGGGAATTGCTGACAGAATGAATGGTGGCAGACTGAGAAGGATGACGACTTTAGCCGGAAATTTTGATCACGAATCTTTTATGAGAGATGACCAGGTAATCATGATGACGATGACTATCACATGATTATGACATTATGTGTGCAACAGTAAATCATTCAAGTGGTGTCCTCGGCTTTGCTAGCAGTGCTTCAAGCGACAGGTCCATTTGTGATGACTCGATCCAATATGTATGGGATTATTCCGTGTTGATTAGTAGTGTGTTGATCGTTGGCCTCAAGCTTGTCCAAAGACGATGGCTTGTTAAGGACTTAACGTAGCTCCAGAGAAAATAATCGAGTGGTTTCAAGTCGCATAATGAACCCTTGCCGCGAGATGATCCAGTCGCCAAATTTCTTCAAATTTCACAACTTTGAGCGTGGCGTCGCTTGCATGGCATGTAGCGGCGTTGTCTATGGTCATTAAGCTTCAATTCTTGCGTCAGCAAAATTTTATATAGATCAAGGTCCCAGTCAAATTTCTGGGCCTAGTCCGGCTCAAAGTATCGATTTGATTACTCCACTAGATGTACAGCCAAGTCCAAGTGACGACAGGGAGAGTGAAGTGAAACAGCCGCAGAAACTTGCTTTTTTATTTGCTCTGTAAGGATATATGATAATCGGTACCTCTTAGAGCCTGTTGGTCGTGAGTACAACAAAGTCTTGTCCTCATCCCAAATATCTACTCACTGTTTGGCACTTTCAGAGAACAAAGAACGAGGTTGATACATACATATATTTGCCTACAAAAGCAAGGATAACTTACGATTTAGAGCTCAGATCAAAAGATGAATTCATTGAATACATGAATAAAACATCTAAGCGATGCTCTGCGTTGATACTTCCTCTCAATACATCGGATCCAATTACACATGCAATTGCAGCTTCTTAGCCAACTACACTCAACCTTCAATGTAACAATGCCACCTTTAGAATAATCACTGCGCGTACACTGCGCATGCAATTCAAATCGACAAACAACTCTAAAATAGTCTCTCTCTTCTCTTTTCAGTTCTTGTACTAGCAACATGCAACACACTGGGACAATTTAGCCATAAGAAACCATGGCCAACGTACAGCCTACAGAATATGCCACAGACGAGATTTACATGCCACGACAAGATTCTCGGTGGCTACTATGCAGATCCAGAGACCCAATGTCAGATGTTCCATGTTTGTGTTAAAGTCGCCGGAGTCGGGGTAAGTCGTTGTGTTCCGAAGATTTGATACTAACTTATTGCGAGAGCATGAGCACAGCACAGCATGCAGAAGAGTCAAGACCATAAATTCAATGAAACAGTCCAATAGATCTCTGGTTTATGCATTCCAATCGAGAACGTGATTAAAGTGCGATCATTGTTAGCTATTTCTATGCAACACACTGGAAGATATGCGATATGACTTCATCCATATTCTCATGCTAATAATTGTTTAAATGGCAAACGAGCGCTTCGTGACTGCACATCTGCAGTTTAGATTATGCTGCAAGACCAAGAGACAGTAGTGACCTTTAGTGAAGACGGATGGCTCATGCATGGATGTGGTGTTGGTGGCTCAGTGATACTTTCGCCGTGGGTAGGAATGCAACTAGCTTTTAGATTTGCCTAGGCGATCTTGCTTTAGGCTGAAGGTGAATACCACTGGGGATGGTGAATCTAGATCGACTACTTTCGATTTGTCTTTTCTTCTTTTTTTTGTTTTTGTTACTTAACCTATTGCGTATTCGAATGCAAGAATATTTTAAGCTACCATGTTGTGGTAGCATCGAAGTTTGCTGGCAATGTAGGGTTGCTCTTTGGATACCCAGCAATAGGTAGACTCTTTCTAGGTTAGATAATTTCAAGAAAATACGTGCAACATAATGACTTTTGCTACAAAAACACTTTGAGTGCTGACGTACACTCCAGTCTCCAGTCTCCAGTCTCCAGTCCCTGTGCCAGTAGATCCCTTGTATCGCAGACAATGTTTTGTCAATTGTTTTCAGACAGGATCCACATTATGGCTTGTCATTGTCCCACGAACTTGTGAAGAGAAGCCTAAAAGAAGAAGAAGTGAAAAGGTGACAGTTTCTGTAGCGATGGTTGAGCTTCGCGTGAGATACTTTAAGTACTTCTTACAAATTTGTGAATGGAATTGTGTTTAGAACTCCATCACTTGGTATATGGTTCTTGTAGGAGCATTCTCGAGTACGCCTAGCTCTGATCTAGATACACTACTAAACGGACCCTAATGGGGTACACTATCAAAACATTCCATCGTGTCTTCTGTGATACCATGCTTGGGCTTGGTGAACTAAGCTTTAAAGATCGGCGGATGCAGTGACACCAGAACTTTAGCTGCGATGCTAAGCTAAGGTTCTGGATCTGAGGTCTCTCTGGCTCAGAGGGACACATTTCTGGACCCGAACATAAGTTGTGTCTCTGTTTATCCTCAATTGTGTGTGCTATATCTCTTCAGACTATAGGCCTAAACGAATGTCTCCAAAGGTCTGTAGGAAATCAGCAGAAATGACTGTCTTACCGGAACCCTTCACTTTTGCTAAGCACTGTTTTTCTGTTTCAAATCGGTGATATAACTCAGAGTATGCCTCATTCTTTGCCGTATCTTGCGTGCTCCTATTCCACAAAAGGTTTCTTCTTTTAAGAGTAAAATTCCAAGCACCTTCTTGCCAATGCATCAATGCATGGTTCTTACCAACAGTACTATTTAATACTTTTTTCTATTCATTTCCAGGTTCAAGACTTCCGGTTTCTATGTCCAAATGGCACGGCATTCGATCAGGAAGCACAAATTTGTGCCGATTGGGGTGATGTAGATTGCGAACAGGCCGTTCTATATTACGGCAGTGATAACTTCGACTTGTATCGCCTAGGTTCTGGTTTCGAAAGCAAACGAGCACCATTAGCCGAAGAAGAAGAGGCCACATTCCATCTGCAACGTGCTGAAACTGGTAACTATTATATCTTTTCCATTTGATCAAACCAATTTGTAAGCCGCTGTCCTTTAGGAGACATCCGTCGATCAAAAGAAACACGAGTCGACCAGAAACTCCGTCCAGAGTCGCACAGTTATACAAAGAAATACGAAAGCACAACCCGAAATTCATTCTACGATGGCAATTCTGACAACAGAAAGAACAACTATGATCAGAACAACGACTTTAACCGAGTAACGCAACGTTTTGACGCTCCAAAGAAGACTACTTCAAGCTATTACACCACTCCAAGGGGTAACGACTTCCACAGCAATGCCGACTCCAAACGTAAGTTCATAATTCAGCCACTAGATCATGAAGTGATGATGATTTCCTTTTCTTTAGAAGATGCAGATGACCTCTTCAAGGGTTCCCACAGCTCGAACTTCTTCAGCAATCGCAATGGTGGTCGCGAGGAGGATTTCTATGAAAGCAAACCAGCGGCTACTACCACGACGACAACGACGTCTAGGCCTTACAACCCATCGGGCCAATTTTTAAATGGGAATGCTCCCCAAAGCGATTTCAGCGACTTTAACAAAATTCCAGATACCTCTACCAAGCGTCCGCATAGAGGACGTCGTCCAATACAAAGCAGCCCCAATAGTGTAGTCACGAATCCAACACCAAAGCCAAGCATCCCAACAACTACGTATGCTACAACAGTTCCAGATATCCCAAAATCTACAAAGAGACTTAGCGTACAGTCGTCCTTCAACGCAGGCTTTAACTTTGGGAACGATCAATACTACAAGCCAACCAGCAGCAGCAGTTCCACATCGACTACAACGTCAACGACCACTCAACGTTCCACGAGTAGTGCACAAAAGTTCCCATTCGGCGCAAATGACTACCAGCAAAACATCCAACCGACAACTTACAACCCGAGCGGGGCCTTCAGATATAAGAGTACAACCAGCAAGTACGAGGACATCAATGAGACAGCATTGCGAGGGGAAAAACCAGGCCAGAGTACGTTCTTCAATTCACAATACGAGAATCAGAACTTCGAAGTCTTTAATCGAGTCTCGAACCGTAAGTCGCAAAACTCTGAACGAAATATTCAAAAGCAGCAGGCTAAGAACACTACGTTGGCTAATCGAAATGAGTTTACTGATTTTACAAAGAATAAAACACCAAGCGGGTTCCAGGCTCCTTCTAGGGCAACCCAAGCCAGTGCTCCTCAAAGCCCGGTAAGCTTGGCATTGGGTGTACAGCCACTGGATCCAAGCAAGCTAAACTCTGAGTTAAGCAATCAGACACAACAGCCCCATCGAGGAAGGGTATCAAATGGCCGTTACAATGATCGTCAACAAGCTGAGCCACAGTATTTCCGTACAAGACCACAGGAGACCCCGGCTCCATTTGCTGTGCCCCAAGCTCAACAGCAACAAGCACAGAAGCAATTCGAATCTAGTCGCGTTAAGCCTGAGCTAAGATCGAGCGTTATAGCTAATGCTGAACCTGGACCTTTGCCGCAACAGCAACAAGTTTCGAAACCATTTGACTCTAGCTTTAATGCGTACAACTCACCTCAGGCAAGTAGAACCAGAGCCGAACAGCGGCTTGGAAGTGGAGTAGAATCACTTCCACAACAAGTTCCAAAGCCTGTCGACACAAGCTTCAATGGATATAATCCTCCGCAGAAGGACATCAGTAGAACTGAGCAACGCACTATCACCACTGCTGAGCCGCTATCACAACGAGTATCCAATTTCAATGGGTACAACTCCCCTCCGAGAGAGTCGAGCAGAACTCGAACCACTTCGCAACCACAACCTCAACAGGCACCCAAGCAATTCGAGACCAACTTCAACGGGTACAACAATCCTCAACGAGACATCAGTAGAATCAGAGCAGAGCCTCGTACTGGTTCGGTATCGAATGGAAGCCAAGCTCCAAACCAATTCGAATCCAACCTCAACTCTCCACAAAGGGATATAAGCCGCACGAAAGCCGAGCCACGGACGGGCAGTGCAACTTACGTAGACTCCCCAACCAGAGATTCCTTTGCACAGAAGGATTACAACCGCATAAAGTCAGATTTGGTCTCCACCACAGCTTCTAGCAGCCCAGACGCAACGCCATCCAGAGGCCGAGGGCGCATCAACTACAAAGCAACCACTCAACATCAGGGCAGATCCCTAGACAACTATGTTCAGTCTACAACAAGTGCCGTGAAAAAATTCTCCACTCTAGTGCCTAAGGATCAATACTATCCAACCACTTTCAAGCCAACTACTTACAAAAAAGCATTCGAACAAAAACCCACCAAGTACGCCGAACCCAAGTCCCGAGGAACTCCATATCCGCCGAGCACAACTTCCTTACCCAGTTCAACATCGCAATCCTTCAACACTCCCGACGAAAACGATGGCCAGTACCACCCAGAGCTATATGAAACCGACTACACCCGAAATAATGCGCCCCAACCGAAGAGACCCACCTCTCAACCCCAACCAAACTCAGAGCCATCTTTCGTCAGCACTTCACAAACAACCCGTTCGCCTCAAGCCCATCTACAGTCACAACAACAAACCGCCTTCCAGAAGCAACAACCCCAAAATAACTACCTCCCAAAGCCTCAAAATAACTTCCAGCAAAAGCAACCTCTAGCCACTCCAACCGATCTCAGCGATGAAGAAGAACTCTTCAAGACCGCTCATTCGCTCAACCTAGGTGCAGCTAGCATAAACAAGCTCCGCGCTGACACTTTAAAAACTGCCGACAAGACACCCCTGCAATCTAGTCCAAATTTTGGTTTCGATAGATCAACCTATCCAAGCGCAACATCAACTACACCTTCCACAACAACCTGGAGACCTACATCCAGCTTTATTGCTACAACAACAACAGTGCGCCCACTAGCGCCATCTAAAAAGCCCAAAAAGTCATCCGCTTCGAAAAGACCGCCACATGCGGATGCAGATACAAGCTACGACTACGCCTACTATGATACACTAAGTGAAACGCCACAGGAATACTCGGAATATGATGTCATATCGGAATTTAGAAAAACGAAAAATCATTAGCCGGGTTTTTCTTTTTCTCCCAACTGTAGCAGGTCTAAGCCTAGTTAAGAGAGTGTGTTCTTTGTATTATAGGCTAGGAAAATAATTTTCTTTCTCTCATCCGCAATCTGAACTCGATTGCCAGTGTGTGCTTATTCAAATCATTTCTTTCTTTTCATTTCAAAATATAGCGTTTCCGACCCTTCGAAAACTGTGAAATCGTATGTTTTGAGTTTGATTTGAAACTGAAAACGGTTCATCCTACTCAACACTAATGACTAATAGTTTGAGAATCGATTCACTTGATTCGGTCTAGAAACGTGTTTCATTTTAAATTATTTTTACCATTTTTTTCAGTTTTTTTTTTCATGTCTACTTTGGTGCTCTGTTTTTTTTTTTGTTTTATTTTTATTTAATTTCTTTTCTTCAAATTTATATTTTAGTAAATAAACTTTAATGGCTACATAGAAATGGATAATTGTAAACAAAATATTGGTCAGTGCTATTTATCGCAATTCAAAGTATTATAGTCTGCTTCTGATGTACCCTTCCATACTCATTGTAATATTATGGAACTTCAACAAGTAGCCGAATCATAATTGTAAATAAATAATTATTTAATAAAAAATAAAATATATTAAAATACGAGATGTGTTGTTATTTGTTTATAGGCGGAATGTTTTTTTTTTTGAGTTAATTAAGCA
Organism: Chalcosyrphus nemorum; assembly: GCA_949716465.1. Lineage (NCBI taxonomy): Eukaryota > Metazoa > Arthropoda > Insecta > Diptera > Syrphidae > Chalcosyrphus > Chalcosyrphus nemorum. The sequence continues at coordinate 39,391,177 of OX454333.1, read as the reverse complement.
AGGAGCGAAAATGCACTCAAATTATTATAAGAACAAGGAGCATGCTATACGGCGATCCACTGGGCTCTTGCCGAGTACTAGGCCTTGGAGATTAGAGTTTCCCTGGGTGTTTTCTACTCTTGTTTTACCATGGAGAGAGATATCTGTCAAGAAGAATTCCGTTTGATCTTACTTACTTGCTTAAAGGGCGCCCGGCACTTGTAGAGTTTCTGCCTTAAACACGGCGGCCTTTCATCCTCTGTGGTGCCGGACGCGCGACTTCCTGTTGCGAAGATCATATTTTCCTACATCTGTGACAACTTAATCTTTGTACCGGAGGTTTGATCTTCTTTGACTTTTCGAACCTGAAGGCTGTAATTCGACGCTCCTCTTGACTGAAGCATTCTTGTCCATTTACTCGATGAAGGCGAGCCATTGTAGTCGGCGTATCTTGGCTTTTTGGACTACATCCACATCCTGGTACAGCTCATGGAGTTCGCGGTTGTATCTTCTCCTCCATTCGCTCTCTTTGCATAAAACACCTAATATCGCTCGAAAGTGCCGAATATTTGCTAAGCTTTCTTACTTATCGTCCAGCACTCGGCTCCATAAAGCAGAAGTGGTAAGGCGAGTGTTCTATATTCTATTCTCTGGTAATTCTTCGTTGGATCTTTTCAAAAGAGGAGTAACATAGCTTTCCCTATTCCTTGAGCCTTATTACATATTTTAGCTCCAACTTACGTGGTTGAGGTCCACCCAGGTCTCTGATGTCACTCTTCAAACTAGAGAGGCTTTAACCTGTTTGTTGGTGTTTGATGGGCTGTGTTTTGAAGCTTCCAATTTTGCTGTTAGAATTTTTTTCCCAAAACCAATACTTGACCTCAAAGCCCCGCACATGGATGCGTGTAGGTTAGAGTATAAGCTTAAATTAGTATTTGCACAAACCCATGAAATAATTAAAGCTTTCAAAACTTTTTGGGTGAAACAATCTTGTACACAAACCACTTAGTATTTTAAGCTTTTGAGCAACATAGCCACAGTGATAAATTTATATTGCCTGTACTGTTGCCAGTAGTCAGAGGATACAAAGAGAATCTAATAGAGAAACTCTCCACAATGCATCCTAAGCCCAACAATCAGTGGATCTGGTACTAATTTTATTGAGCAACAATCAACATTCAAAGGTACGAGGTACATATGAGAGTGTAGTATCAAGGAGGAAGATTAGAAAAAAATCGTTCTTTCAAAAGAGGAAAAGAATCTACTCAGTATCCCATCTCAAAGATGTTAAAAGGCGTCATGAAAGCAACAACGTTTAGAACCTATGAGAAGTCCTTCAACTGGCAGCGGGGGATGCCACTGTTCGAAAACAGCGAAAGTGACCTATTCACCGTAATTCACACCGAAAGACACTAATCAGAACGTACAACTTTCGGCCCAGCACATCGAGATTAGCCCACATTATTAAAACTCAGTCGAATCCTGGTCAGGTGATGACCGAACCTGCGGTACAAAGACCAAGCTGTCGCGGATGCCAGGAAACTTGGGTTTTGACCGCTGACCATGGCAGTGACTTTGCAAGGTTCGGGCGCCCTTAATTTAAGTACCTAAGTAGCTAAATGTAGAAAGAGGAATAGAGCAGGAAGAGAACACAAGTCTAATCAATGGTACATTTAAAGCAAGCGTACGAAAGATGCCTAGCACTGATATTTCCTAATAATTTTCTTATAAAACCTTACCTTATGCATGAGGGTTAGAGGCCTTCTTCTTGAATAGATGAAGTCGGTGTTTTTGTCTAATGACTGAATGAGTTGGCTACACTCAGCTCTGCCTTCAATACTTAGTTGGCAGAGGGTCCTATAGTCGAGTTGTTTTTTTGTTTGTTTGCGTTGAAAGATGAGGCCAATCTTGCAAGGACGAAACTGAGCCCTTAATTAGTGATAGAGTAGCGTTTCCTCCCACTGAACCCACTTACCCTCTTCCAAGTGCTCCTCGAGGCACTGTTGTCAATCATTCTTCTCTCCTATCTTCGTTGTTTCTTGATGATGCTGGTGAGCTACTTCCTAAGCGCTAAGCATTTATAGCATCTCTCTGTGAATGTTGTCGGCGGTTAACCAACAGGTCGCATTCAATAATGTGTTTCACACTTTCCTCTGCTTCTGTAAGGGTTGGGGAATAAGTCTTGCCTTCATGGCCAAATTTGTGTTGGTAGGCTCTGAAGCATCCATGACTAGTAAGTATCTGCGTCAGGAAGAAGTTTAGCTCTGCATCCACCTACCTTGGATCCATCTCCCTTGAGATCCTTCGATGGTTTAGTATGACTCTTCTCATTGCCGGTGACACTATTCTTCTCCTGGCATCATGTTTCTGTTTGACTGTTTTATTGAGGCTGTTTATCAGTACTATTCTAGCCAACTCTCATGCCACATGGGAGTTTTTTCTCCCATATTTGCAGCCGGAGAGCATCCTCAATGGCGCAACTCTTCATCTTCTGCTTAGGTGCTGCAATAAGTAGCACGACTTTTGTCAGTGCAGATGTTGTCCTTGCTGCCTTTTCAGCTCAGCTCAAGTCAAGTTGCCCTGGGAAGTTACTTTGCTCTAAGTGTGGTAAGGACCCTGATTGCATGCGATGAGTACCCTTATAAGCTTCTTATTTTGCTGGCAGTTCGTTTCTTATTGAAATATAGCCCACATATTGGTAAATAAGAACTCTTATAGCCATGCATGACTCGGGTACTTCCTGAAGATGTAAATATCACTAGCCAGTTAAATTTGCAGTGGTGGCCTTTATTACAAATCTATTTCAAGTCATCTGGCTTGTGTGTAAGTATGTGACTCAATCTAACACATAGAATGCTAACAAAGTTCACTTGTAGTTAAAAATTACTATGAACATGCGAAAATACTCAAGCAATTAGAACTGCTTTTCGATTTATTTTGTTTTTTTCTCAAGAGTTGAGTTTTCAAAACACCTTAGTGAAAATCCAATTAATAACGTTTATCTAAAATACCATCAGTAATATTTATCATTGTTACATACCGCTACAAGGCGATAGACTGTCTGACGAACAAAAGGGGGGTTAGCCCGTTCGTTTTATCAGTCCACCTTTGTACTAGTAGTCAGCCCCCCATTTCGCCGCAGCGCTACATGCAACAGCCATCAGGCTGACATATGTTTGCCAATAATCTCTTCTTGTCGCACTTAATCATTTTTTAAAACTCACTCACCCACCCAAGTAATTCGTATTATCTTCGGGCTCTTGCTGTTCTATTGCCCGTCAAGAATCGAATGACATTATCTTCCATCCACCTTGAGGTACACAATTCATCGTTGTACCTATACATACATATGTACATATAAACAAGACGCAGTGTTTGAGCTTTTGTCGTGTGTCGGATGTTGACGTACTCAAATGATTTTGCTGCTTCATTTCGCTGTCCATTCATCATTCCCATTCCCGCATTGCAACAAGACGTGCAGTAGTAGTAATTTGTGTCGTACTAATTTGCGGTTCTAGTGGGGAATGCCAACAACAAAAAATTTAGCGACGACATGTTGGAACCACCCCTTATTGTGATCATAATGATCGCCGAGGACAACAGTGCGACCAAAAAGTGGAAAACAATATTAAAGAAATATTTGTAATAGATTCACATTGTAGCTGTCACAAGGTAAAGCTTTCAGAAGCAAACGTCAAGTGGAATTGAATTGAAAAGGCTGAAAGCTACGACCGATCTTCAATGCTGTCATTTTTGACAGTTTTTTTTGACACTGTATGTTCTGCGTTTTTTTTTGGTCGATCAACAGAGCTTGCTTTATGGATAAATTTTGTACCACAGGCACTCCACATCATGTAAGCCCAAGACAGATAGAAGGTAATGTAATGTAAAGGAAGAAATAGGTAAGCGAAAGATCTGATCACACATTAAAGACTCATAAAGTCACGAGGTCAATGTTTACCTCGGGTTATAGTGCAACTTAGAGTCGACTTTTGCTTTTTTTCGATTAATTCTTATGGGACTGTATAAAGTGAGTGGCTTATGCTAATAACTTGCAAACTATTTTGGCCTCGGAAACTTTGAGCTCGATATTGGTAAAATAGAGCTCAAAGTTTGAGCCACAACATGCACTAAACCCTTAATGGCTCTTTAGTATGAAAATTCAATAGTCCGCGGGTTTAATCAAGAGCAACACATTGAACTGTCACTTTTTCCAGCTAGTCATCCTCGGTTGTGCCATAACAAGAAGGGCATAGCATATTATAGCAGTCTACAACCACCTTAACAGATCTTATCAAATTACACCTGAAAATGGCTGTCGTAAATGGCAAACACAGCCAATGAACTCGCAAGAATTCATTTAACCCTGGAAGACGCTGATAAAAGAAAGTTCAGTGTTAGAACCACCCCAATAGTGATGTCAATTTCAGGAGGTCCATCAGTTCAACGTTACTTAAGTCCTCCTTGGATAAGATATAACTACCAGGAGTCCTTATTCTTCACAAAACAGGTGACGTGAACTTAGTTATGCAGCACAACAAGTGGGTCTGCGTGAACTGTTTTTCCAGTGAATACCTTCAGGAATTCTGGTGGTGAATCTCATTTCGAATACTAGCATCAGGCTTATAAGGGTTCAATGACTAATATCGGCCCTTTCTTAGTCTCAAAGCGGCCACCAAACTACTATAAGTCCATGATTCCTCTGGACTTTGGTGAGGTTTAAAAGCTAGTGTTCCATATGTGATAATAAGTATTACAACCACGAGTATATCCGGTATTCGATAGTTTGAAGTCCCATGTTGAATTGCAAGAAAGCTTGCTTTTAGTTTAGGCACTCTGAACTTGAGATATTGATTTCAAGGGAAGAAACAACCTCATTGTTTGAACCATTCGCTGCCAGCCCCTTGCTGCTCAAAATCTTATGCCTCAGAAGCAGCTATATTAGATGTGACAGAACTCCGCCTTGGGGTGCTCCTCTTCACCGGATAGTTACATTCCTCTATGACAAAAATATAATCCTCGTAGGTGCACTTACAGTGGCCTGTGGCCTATTTCACCAACTACAAACATGTGCATGTGGGCCTGAACTACAAATCTGCAATTTGGGGTTTTGGTTCACAGCAAACGTTTGGAAAGCACAAATATGGTGAAACGTAATTGCCTGACAATTCTAGAAATTTTGTTACAAAATACTTGTAAATATAAATTTGTAAGTTGGTGATATAGGCTACTGGCCTGTCTTTCTTAGGAGATTTTGTAAATATAACGCTGACCTAATTGTTGGATTGTTTTCACTCCAAATCTGGAAATCTTCCTTCTCCACTGTGACACAATTATTGCATTATCTGAGTCTTGTCAGCTCGCCAACTAAGGAGTTTCCTAGAATCCATGCATAATGTCTATGTACGTAATTACAACGGAAGCGGTTCGACGCATTCAGGTTTTCCTCTGTACTGCTCCACAGCTTTAACAGCTTATTTCACCGTTATATTATAAATCAAAAGGAATGTAGTAACCAAGATCTTCGAAATCGCAAATTTCTTGTTATTTTCACGTAACTCGATTCCTGGTAAAATGACTGAGCACACTGAGCACAAATCAACTGTCAGTCTGTCAGCTGTCAAATTGGTTGTTGTTGGGAAAATTGCTGCCCGTTTCTTATTTTAGACGTCAACTTTCTCTTCTATAAAGTTTGTTTTACCCCGGGGAAAATTATCATATGCTTATTAAGCTTAAAATTAAGCAAATTTTTGATGTTCAAGCTTCTCTTCTTTTGAAGCGCTCTTCTATAGACTCAGGGATTTATCTTTTTTGTGGAACGACATACAGTAGTCGCATAGTTTATGTACCGATTCCACAGCCACTTGTTATGTTGGACTACCCCACTGTGCGGTATGCTGACAGACAATTATAATCGCAATGAGGGTTGCCAAATGCCAAGTTCAAGAGTACGCCCGCTATCGGATAGATACACATAATTTCGTCGGAAATAAATTTAAATCTTCTGAACAGTATCCCTACTACACATGTACGTTTATCTACATAGACTGCTGGTGCTGATGCCTGTTGATGACGATGAAATTATTTTGAAATAAAAAGCACGGCGGTAGAGCGATGTTGGTCTTCACTCGTCAACGCTAGCGATTGCAATTTTCTGTCGTCTCGTTTCAGAATTCTGATTACATAGACGAAAAAAAGTTTATTTATTGTAGCTGGTGGCATTCTTCTTGTTCTTCTTTTATTTAGTAAGCGTTTAGATTTTGACCACATCGGACACACCATCCCTCTGTGCACACAGTCCAGTGAGCATTTGAGAACACAGTCCTCCTCCCCTTCATCATCGCTCACCGTCTCACCCAAGTAAGCGAGTGCCTTCCGCAATAATTCCGCACCGTAGTGCGATATCTGTTCAAGGGTGTGAGTGTCTACCTATCATACAACCCATCTCTCTGAATCCGACCAGCAAAAAAAAAAAAGGGGTAGATAATCGAACACGCCGCAATACTCACTTTCAGTTTCGCGTTTAAATTCGTGACAAAGAGTTCAAGTTCAGTGTTCTTGGAGCGAAGAAAAAAAAAGTGCAAAAAGGACTTGGCAAATCCTTTTATACTCGAGTGTTTATTTTTCCTTGTTTGTTTATATCTCGTCCTTTCAACCGTGAGAAACTAAGGTGTAACAAAAAAATGTCTGCAGGATATTCACTGATTGTCTTTGCTGGTAAGTGCCATCTCCTTGCTTCCGTTCTAAATTTATTTCTGACCTTTATACAGTGGGTCGCTGGGGATGTGGACCTTTTTTTTTTCAATTAAATTTTGTAAAAAAAAATTATAAAACTAATTGGTACATAATTTTGCGGATAATCGCTTACAGTTGCTTCTGTGCTGAGTTGCAACGAAATAATTTGAAATTTATTGTTTATTTTGTTTTGTCCAATCTGCTTTTGGTGGGCTTGAAAGGACAATGCCATGATCAAAATTTATTTTTTGCATTCAAATTTGGGTGTTTATTTTTTTTTTGCAATAACTCATGCAAGTCGAATTATGTTACTCAAAGTGCTATATAGAGTGGATTTGGTGATTTATTTGAAAGGTGAATGGAGTAAATGTTTTTTTTTTTAAAGGAAACCGGTGCAATAAGTTTTTAACACCCGACACACGTTTTTGGTTTTATTGGGATCAGGAAGATATTTTTATAAATTCAACGACCAATCGTTATTCAATAAATATTTCAGCATTTTTAGAATAAAGAATTTGAAATATTGCATTTGACAGTTCACCAAATGAATTAATCAGGATTTTTATTGTATTTGTTTGGCATTTTTTATTTTTTGAATTTTTTAAAGAAAGATGACGGGATGGGAGGTTAGGTTGATGGATGCCTTTTGACTAAAAGCATCACGGCTAACAGAGAAGGCCCTGTAGAGCCTTGTTAGTCCTGGAAATACGATGAACGAGTATGTAGATAATGAGCTAGAAATACCCAGAGAATGATGGATTACTGAACTTCCTCTAGTAGAGGTTCGAGTGGTAGACTGTTAGATACATAGACTAGTGATTAGGCTTCAAAGTTTGTTTTTTCTGTCTTGCCAGTAATGTGTATATTTGATAGTTTGAACAGCTTGAGCGATATTAGCGAACACTATTCGCAAACCTGAGTAATTGATGTGAGCTTTCATATTGCTCCCCGGGCTATAATGCTCTTCTTTCTATGTTCGTTGGTTCGCCATTGGGTTCAGCGTTTGACTCCTGCATTCCTCTGAATTGGACACCTTTGAATACACGCCATCTGTTTCAATATTGATAGGATATGAGTAATTCTCAAAGACTAATCACTTAAGCAATCATAACATAGACCACTGAAGACGACCGGTGCTTAGGTTTTCCAGTAGGTATGCCTATCTGCTTCTAGCGAAGAGGGCTTGTTGTATGCATAGAAGGTGAGACTCTTCGTTGTCCTCGCCTTCAGTACTCATCTGCGATAGGCTTATCCCGGTGGTATTTGTTCCTTACTTACCTAATTTGGTGGCGCTACACTTCAGGGTGGCCCTGGGCCTCAAACAAACAAAACTCTTCAACTGACTACAAGTTGTGGTCCTTTTCCACTTGTTTGTGCCATCAGTCCTACATGGCCCAATTGTAGCTGCTGTATGTGTATTCTTCTGGCTAAGTCGATGCCCCTGTATAGGCTGTCACTTGAAGAATTTATCTCTCAAAATTGCCTAAGACATAAAGAAGTAACTACGAATTGTTCTTAATCAACTGGCGATTAGGAGAGAATGCATATATTGTAGCAGGTGGCATACATTGAGTTTCTTTATCGTCCCTGCAGCTTCTGCTTCCCGTGGACGCTTCCTTCTGATTGCCAAAGTTTAGATTATATTGAATATGGAGCATGTATTATGGAGCGACAACTAAGCTTCATCAGAGAAATGGATCTCCCTTGTCATATTGTTATATGCTTCGCATATGTGTCTAGATGAACACTAGTTTCTTCTTCGATGCATGCAAAGGCGACTTCATCCTTTCGTCTCCCCTTATATCCAATTCCATATCCCTTGGGGCCAAATAGTTATAGCCGCACAATAGTGCATTCTATGAGCGTTCTATATATTGGATCGCAAACTATCAGCGGTCCTCGGATTTGAATAATGTTCTCATTTGTGAGGCTTATGTCGGCTCCGAGGTATGTGTGATAAAGACACTCGAAGTTGTAGTTATTAATAGTGACGGTCTGCCTAAAGTTTTGGACAGCATTTAATACCCTATTCTGGGCAGCGTAGAAGTTAACACTGAACCAAACTCATCCAACAGCTCGGAGTTCTTCATATCTGAGTAAGTCCTGACGGTATTCATGATAATGTTCATGACGACAATTTTTGTCATAAGCGGTTTCAAAATCAATCACTTGGTGGTGAAATCGCCTTGATGGCCTTGTCCAGGATTTGACTTACTTTTGAAAACTTGGTCTATAGTTGATTTACCATCAGGAACACACAATACAGTGGAGAACACCTTACATGCGGCATCTTATCTCGGTAGTTCCTTTATTCGGGTATATCTTGAAATCTCTGATTTGGAGTTCTGAGTCCTGTGGCCCATTGTCTGTTTCGTGGTTGGGAGTCCCCTTGAATATCTACAACCGCTGAAATGATATTCTTAATCAAAAGGTTGTTCCGCATCCGATCATGTCAATCAGTCTTATTCTGCAGTGATTATCAAGGAAGTCATATGCTATATAAAGTCCTAATTGCCGATGTGTAGATCGGTATACCGCTAGTGTAGAGACTTCGTAGTAGGGTCGCATTCCAAAGCGATGGTGATTGAACTAGGGCCCAAGTGTCATACAAAATTTCTCAACAACGACGGGCTTAATGAGATGTAAAAAAGGTCTTACATCCCTTACCCCCTCTATGACTCCAATGACTTCCTCAATGACTAAGCTTACTTGTATGTGGTTTCTAGCAATGCGCCTTAGCTCTCCCGCACACTTTCTTAATTTCTTATTCATTGTTGGGCATCATTCACCACTAAGACTTCTCTTATCTTCAGTTAGAGACTTCCATTTAAACATGTATAGCTATAGGCCCTGTAGTCCTTTCGGAAAACATTAGAAATTCACACTCTTTCGTCTTTTACTGATTTCGGCGTAGGCTCCTGGCCAGCAACCTGATTAAGATGTTCCTCTGATACGCGACTTGTCTAGAAAAATCCTAAGGATATTGCATAAATACCTATTATTTTATTAGTCGGACATTGGTCAGGCAATTCCCAAAATAAACACTATTTATGGATACAAGAGCTAGATAGATTTCTCGTTAATTAACGACTAAACACGTGCAATGCTTGTTCTATTCGATGGAGTATATGTTTATCAAGTACTTACCCATTTATTGGTGCAATAAAGTACCCCGAATGAGTGGGCTTTTGTTTTATTGATTGGAGAATTCAATTGAAAAGTTCTAGGGATTTTTTTTTTTTTTGAACAAACTTAAGTCTACACTGAATAGTTGTTATCTTTAAGTAGGTAGGTGGTGACAGTACTCTGACAGGTCTTACGGTCTGTTACGCTTAACTCGTTCAATTCAAATGTGTGTCACTCTACTAAATTGCCAGGAACAGGGAGAAAATAAATCGATATCATATGTTATTTACCCAAAACTGTGACATGTTGACAAGAATTGTTCTTTGAGTTTCTGCATAAAGGTTAAGAAGTGGGTAGATGACGTTTGTGGAGTAAAGGTTTATCTGCCTTCCTATGACGATTTAGCTAAGGACTTCATTTGCAAGTATTATCTAAATTCTAAAAGGATATACATATGTATATATCAAAAGGTTGAAGAGCTGAAATCTATTCGGGTTCATGTGTAGTAGTAGTAGTATATATAGTATATAGGTAATCCAAGATAGTACGACGGAGGAACTGGACTCGGTAATATTGAATGTCATACCAAACCTTAGCATAGAAGGTTCACATCATCCTTACCTATTAGGGATAGGAGAAGGACAGGATATCAAGGTCAAGGATGGGCCATAGTTCTCAAATAAAATAATGCTCGTAAAGAGAAGAATATTCTTAGATAGCAATGGGCTCAGTACTAGGTAAAAGGTGACCAGATAGCAATGATACTTTTTCCAATTACTATGTTTTACCAGCTGTGAAGGACACTAATGACATTAAGTTGTCAAAATATTCAGTAAAGTCTACCATTTTACAGTGCATCGTTTCAAAGTTGGCAAAGGTAACAAATTCCGTAAATTCCATCGCGAAAATCCTCCGCATGTGTAAAGTACGACATTTACCAGCTTTCTTACATCCTGCTGCGCAAGGCCAGCCAGATAGTGTCTTGAAGAGGTACAGCAAGACTACTTTCCTTCCCAATCAAAATCATTTACTAAAAATATAATTTGAAGAACGGATATGTTGTTCCGTGATCTATCAATCTATTGGACCTCGTTAGAAGCCTTATATTCGACTCCTTAAACAATGTTTGGGTTCTTCCTCTAAATCGGTGTCTAGACCTTGGACCATGTTGCAGAAACTTGCCTAAAAAAAAGATAAATACGAGGCCATAAGTAGCCTATTGCAGCTTAAGCTGCGGTTCCATACTTGAAACCCCTTTCCCAGTAGGTAGTCCAACGTACTAACTACTGACGATCATTTTAAGAAACTTACCTAGTAAAGGTAAATGATGACTCTTCTGCCAATACTTCCTTAGATAATTCTGACTGACATTTTCTTTTCAACCTCCTGAACAGTGTTTGGCCAGGCCTAAGCCAGCAGCATGACTATAAACAGACTTTAGTCAGTTCTAGATAACTGTACCAAGGTTCACATAAATGGGACTCCAAACACTTGCTGATCAATGAATATAATAAGCATTTGGAACAGGCCTTTGTCCACTGCATCCAAAAATTATGTACTTTCTTTGTCCGTGTTTTAGGGTATCGAAGCTCAGTGGTCAGTGCGTTTCTTTACTTACTTACTTATGTCCTGTGTCTCCTTACGGGTCACAGGGCTTATGTACCGCTTACGCGTCATCGCATGCAGTTTCTGAAGATAGAACTCAGCTCTTTCCCAGTTGCCGTGGTTTTCTCTCGACTAGTCTGCGCCGATAAGACTGCTCTATATTCTGCCCTTCTGAGTAAGCGGATTCCATTGCATTGTGTGGCAGGCATCTTTTCCAAGAGTGTGACCATCCACTGGTTGTTCCTATAGGTTCATAACCAGTTTAATAATCAAATGCAAAGCATTGGGTTCGGCCTAGAAAATGCCATCATCAGTGATCTCTTTCGAGATAGTAATTAAATCTAGCCCCATAGATGGACACTGCCCAGATCAGATTACTAAAACTGTGATTGGCGCACTAATTGTTCAAAACTAAAAACAAAGCTGAAAACCTGAATCAACAGTAGCAAATGTCGCCCCAACTATCTACAAGAAAACAGAAAAAAGAAATCGTATCTCGTGAAAAGATAATAAATCCCGCATCGAGTCAACGTTCCAAAGACGCAAAACGTCTTCTTCACCCAGCACAGTATCTCGTGTCATCTCGTGTTATGTATTTCGTTCCAAAAATAACAAAAGCTAAATTTTTGAAAAGAATTCATTATCTCGGACGTAGGTACCCTCAAATTGAGTGTCACGATAAAACACATGAAAGAATTTCATCCAGTCAATGAAGAGCATTTTGTTGTTGTCTATCTGTCAACTTAATCCGAAAATTTGTTTATCTTGCACTGCGTTCAAATTTAAGCTTATTTCGAGTGACACAGTTAGCCATTGGTCACAAGTTATTCCCATTCATATTTTTGCGTCCAAAAAAACCTCTCGAAATTTACAACCCAAAAGTCTGCAGAGGGAATTCCCGACCCAGCGATAAAAATAAGTCACACGTCAAACAAACCATCTGACTAGTTGCGGTAGGTTTATACCCACTAATCTCTGGCTTGAGTCAAAGATAAATATAAATAAAATTATGATTCCAATTGTAAATGTTTATTTTTGTGATTAACTGATGGTTTAATCGCATTACAACCGAAACAATGTACTCGCAGAGTTGCCAGGATGGTTTGAAGCGCCTCCTATTGGTTGTAAATTATATTCGCGTGCCAAATCACTTGACGTCTAGTCATTATAATTTTATGACCAAAAACTACTTCCGCTCGTGTCCGAAGAGCTGATTATCTGTTATAAAATTTAATTACTCTACAAGAGAATTTTTATTTTTCAATTTTATTTATTTTCTAAAAATATAACAAAAAATGATAAAGAATCTACAATGTGACACTAATGGTATAACAGTGACATAACTGAGGTTGTTTGTGCTTCATTGAGTTTGTGTATAATCAAACAAGAATTTAGATTGTCTGAAAATTAAAATAAACATCTGTAGATGTCTTGAGATAGTCAGATGTTTAGTCTTGACCCGGGACGACATCTTCAGCTTCGATCAGGAAGAATAAACATTTTTTTTTTTTTGAGGATGGAAAAATTCAAGCAATTTGTTTGATAATAAATAAATTTTAGTGACAAGGCCGGAATGTGTGGACAAGTTTGTTTGCAAGCCAGAAACCCCAGTCAGGTCCAGAATGTGTTGATGCAATGCGACCTAAAAATGTATCTCTTGCGCTGGGTGAATAGTTTGATTGTCGATTTTATGAAAGCTGCAGAGGAGCCTCATCAAGGCAAACATTTCTTCCTAGCTTAAGTCAAGTTGGTCAGAAACAGCTCTTGATGAGGATACACTTAGATCATGAACAGATTCAGTGGGCTGTCAATGTACTAATAACTTGGCCTCAACTAAAAATCCTTTTCAAAAAGCTCAGAGTGTCCTTAGTTCTTCGAGAACACGACTGTCAATGATTATTCTTAGGTTGATTTATGCGCTGGTATCATTGTCATAACTAACAGCAGAGCCAGACAAAGTAGACAAAGTCGCTTACTACCTAGAAGTTGTTACTCTCCACTGTGACGTCTGCCTGCCTCTTTTATTGCTTAACCTATTTTAGGGGACGATCTTTTGTGCTTAGTGGGTAAGCCTTGGTACTCATGTATATTTCTGTAAAGGAGGGGTCGTTGGTAGTTGGTGGGTCATTCAAATCGGATTTCGAATATTCATTCTTCAGGGTAGCTCCAGACGCACACACCCTGGAACCGGCCCAGGATCGGTTCTTCTTCATACTAAGAAATACAGATGCTGTAGAAGTCACCGAATGGGAAGACCAATATCAGGACGTGTCAACGTAAGGCAGAGGAGGCAAGGAGGTTGTGCATTTTGAAGAAGATTCCTCTCCTTAATAGACCTGCTTTTGTTCAGTGTTAGGAAAAGTAGCGTTGTGATATTATTTTGGCTTAGTTGGCGCCATCATTGATTGACTTCATTCAATGAGTCGAAAATGCATGAGACGTTGGTGCCTCAATGACGCTTTTATTATATGTTCCATTGGCGTCTTGTCCAATTAGTTTGTAAGCCTCTCAATTCACCGGCGTGTAACTGCTAAGAAGACCGATTAAAACGCAAGCATACGTCGTCAGTCCAGGTATTTGAGTTAGGATGTAAGAGTCCATCGAAGTCCTCCACCTCCCGTTGACAGAACTGCATGAAGCATGTTGTTGATCACCAATAGAAAAAGAATTGGCAACAGTATACAACCTTGTCGTACGCCAACCTTCCTCTGTGCAAAAGCTAATATTTCGAACCAAGTTATGTAGCCTTGGAGATGCCACTCTTAGCTAAATGAACTCCTTGTAAACACAATCGGACGCATTGTCAAAATCGATGAACACCAGAAGAAGTGGTTATCTTATCTTGTGTTAAGAAATACTTGTGCTAGTGTGATCGACACTGCAGGATTCAAAGGGAAAACTTGCTTGTTTGGCTCAACTTTTACGTGTTCTTTTATTCGTTTGAGAACTATTTTAGCTACTATCTTAGAGTACGTAGATATTCCTCCAGGAAGTTTCTTCTGCTCATCCGAGTATTCTTTTGGATTTTCTAAGAAACTATGTTACGTTGCTTTCCCATTTGCAGAATCCGAATATATTCCGAAAACGCTTACGTGACTCGACATCTATCATGATTTAGGCCAAGGGTATACATACTTACGAAGCACCAGTCAGTTGATATTCGAGAGCATGTTTATGATTGTGGCAATCTCAATTGGATAAAGTGAGTCATAAAATTTGAGATATCTAACTCGCTTAAGTTGGTTAGTAAGTCCGTCCAATAGACTTATGGGTTTTTATATCGCTTAGAGATCCAGTAAGCATCCTTTGAGGTTAGGTCCCGAATTATATCCTACCAGCCTGCTCATTTTTGTGTCAGTTCCAACTTAGTTTCTTATGCAAGACATAAACTGTCTTGTCTAACGGACTGCCTCTTCCAAGAGAGGACAAAGCCATTGGACCAGTCACAGAGATGTTATTATGTGTACAACAGCAATTTAATGTTCCATGTCTTAATTGTGTGGTGAGAGTTGCATGTGATTTTTTTCATTCGTTTATAATTCACAGTAATTTTTCGTTATTGTGAAAATTCAATGGA
Source organism: Chalcosyrphus nemorum (assembly GCA_949716465.1). Taxonomy (NCBI): domain Eukaryota; kingdom Metazoa; phylum Arthropoda; class Insecta; order Diptera; family Syrphidae; genus Chalcosyrphus; species Chalcosyrphus nemorum. The sequence continues at coordinate 39,376,155 of OX454333.1, read as the reverse complement.
AATGTCGGGGACTTGAGCACCGAATCTCTCACTCACAATTGGGATTCCTTCTTCTGTGGATTTACCCGAGACAAACCAGCACTCGTCGTCAAAATAGAGATCTATCTAAATTTTAATTTTTTTATTTTATATCGGGCAAAATATTCTTTCTGCACTCAGCGACAAAGTATGCATAATATTCCAAAAACACCGCCACAAATACCTCTTGGCAATGTTCCACAAAAGTGAAAATACAAAAGTTTTGTGATTTTTTTTGATTTTCAAACAAGTATTCACATAAACAATACAATATTTTGAAATCGTTTACCGTTTAACCTGCTAAAATTACAGAAATGTGTAAGTAATAAGTTTCCGGCGAGGCACTAACTATTTCAGAGTGTATTTTTTTTTTTTAAATTGGTGCACGAGTACGTGAAAACATTCGCATGAACATGATCCTTTATATAAAGCAATACACGATTCTCTTTCCCTGTGTATAAATTCATTCATGTTAACAACAAGCCAACCTAACAGCAACATACTTCGTCGGATAATAAATTTTTAAGTAAAAGTATCGACAGAGGAAAGCCAACATAGTCTAGGTGAAGATATGTACTTTACATATATCAATAAGAATTATGTCCAGACCTTGATTTAACGCGAGAAAAGAAAATCTTTTCATTTTCTGTTTTTTGTTTTTTGTTTTGTTTTTTAGTAAAATTGGCGAGCAACATCTTGACGCCATTGGAAAAGTATCTCAAATTTCTCGTCGCGAATATATCTCCTAAGGATATTCTCTCCATCGATCCACTGCTAGTGTCTCTTGGTAGAAAGAGCTTCCACTCATTTAAAGGTTCACAGTTTTGAGACTCTCAGTCTAATTGGGGATATTTCAACAAATAAACTCAGTACTTTTCCTTGTGAGCATGCAATGTCTCATGTCCCATGTTGTCAAAAATCATCAAATCAACTGAGGCCTCTTATCGGAAACACCCTCAGGTTCCGGTCATGATTTACGGGGGACCACTGACAAGTTCGTGAACCGCTTGAGTTTGAATCTGGCTGGTTTCTGAGTGCAAAGAAATTGAATAGCAAAGGCTAGCAGACTACAACCCTTATGCTTTAATTTGCCGCTTTTTGTATCCTTCTCATCTTTCGGCTCATACTAACTTAAATTTGACATCGAATTTCAGCACAGGAGCTACAGGAAATTAAATTGTTAAAAGTTAACAAATCTGTTGGCCTAAAATGCTCAAGTACAATATGAGAGCTCTCTTGCATGTTTCAACTAAATTGACCAGGTTATGCATTGCACTACTTGATGATCAGGGTAACTATTACTCCTTTCAACTCTGTGAGTATACCCTGAAAAATTTGTTTGCCAAGTTCTACCAGGGCTGTGGTTGAGGTTTTACGTACTCATGCGTGTATCCAATATGAAGCATTCTCTTAATGGTACACATCATAGCATTCTGTCAGACGACTTTGGAACGAAATTGTCGTATATTTGCGTTTAAGCTAATTGCAAACATAGACACAACTTTGGTGATTCAGCCAACTATATATAAAGTATGGTTCTGGTTGAGACAATACTCCCAAAATATCTCTCTACTCTTTCAAGCGTCTGTAGCGCAATGTGATAAGTTGTATCGAAAACGGATCAATTTTCATCTCAACGACTCGACTTGTTTCACCTCCTATCATTTGGTTAAGTTCCATTTCCATTATCCTGTGATAGACCTGGCATACTCGTACATCATCTGCTTAGTCGAGGTGTTTGTAAGGGTCCGTCGACAATCTTAAGCTATTTGTCACCAGTGTGACCTTTACTTTCTTACTAATTGACAGGGAGTGCCTATAAATGTTCAGGTTCACCTGCATCTGTCATATATATTCCATTGACATTTATGTCAAATTTGACGTTTTACAAATTTTCACAATGTTCATTATAATTGCCTACGAATTTTGTTCAAATTAATTTGAATCTGTCAAAATGCTGATCGTTTAAATCTGCTTCACAACATTTATCGCTAGTGTAAGCACACAATTAATCATAGTTGACACGCTACTCAACACCATTTAACGAGATAATTAACACAACCGAGTTGTTTGGTTATATTTAGAGACCAAGTGGAAATAATAAATACATTTCACCTCATAAGTGCTACGGAGGCAGACATGGTGGCCGATTCCCTATGATGTATCTGTCAGTCAAATAAGTATCGCTCCACGATACATACTGCATCCACATCCATTCAACTTGTAAACAATATTTGATTCAACAGAAAGTAAATATTTATTTTTGCTGAATTTGTACTCTGGATTTATGCGGAAGAAAATTGCAATTATCAGTCAAGTTCACCTAAACAGAAAAAATATCTCATTACGTACGTGGGACTCAGATGCACGCTACAGAGAGTATAAATTAGGTATTATCCGCTCCGCCGGCAGTCCACATATCAGTTGTTACAAATGCATCAACAGGAAGCAATAAAAATTAAAAACGAAAACCGATCACAATAAGCCTATTAAAGAGTCAATGTACCTAAAGATCTGTTCGAAAATTGCATAAGTATCTATGACATATGATTGTGCGGCGAAAACAGTGGAAATTGCCCGAAAGAATGTCTCATCGGGTCGAGTGTTTTTTCCGCTTTATTTTGGTCAATCGGAATCGGAAAAGCTCAAGTTCACGCTAAATTGCTTCGGTTTCTGACGTGCTCGTAACATTTTCGCTCTGCGGGTATTTTTAGTTCTAGTTTGTCTCACCGCCGCACTCACTCACTCACTGTATTGCATTTTCCGGTGTCGGCAATTTTTTTATTTTGTCTCGTGTGGGGTTTTATTTTTTTTTTTTTTTGCTTTGAAGGGAACTTTTTTCTGTTTGTTTATTAAAGTTGTGTCTGCTCGTATTTCGAGAACAGCAGGTGGGCAGTTCGCCTGGCCTCGTTCAAGTACAAGGGCAAGTGATGAGCGCCAAGAAGTTTTCATTGGCAAATTAAATGTTTAAGCTTTTTTTTCCGATCTAAATAAAAAGAATACAAGTATTTTAATTGTAGAATGAAAGCAGTGTGATAAAATTCATATTAAGGAAAGTGCAAAGGACAAATGACACAACTAGAATTGGTATATCGCGTTCAGGCGATCGCAATTTGACAATGGGCTCGACGAAATGTCGCCGCTTTAGATCGTAGACATTTTTAATGCCTCTACACCCTCTGGAGAGAGCAATTTTGTTCTACGTCGCTCTTTTGACAGCTCATAGCTGGTTTGTCATATTTTATTTTTGTTCATGGTATGTAGGTGATTGTTGGTAAAACATTTGGTCGAGGTCGCGCTTTGTGACAAATATTTGAGCTTTAAAAATAACTCTTATGGAATTTAATTTCCATTTAAGAAGAAAAATGGGAGTTGTATGTATTCACAAGCAAATAAAACCGTGGAATATGGACTGCCCAACTTCACAAGTTTTTTCAACATCTCTAGGTTCTTTGTGCATGGCGTGAAAAATAGAAACTATCAGTGCCATCTAGATCCTGTACATACAGATATTGTCACTATCTGAATGTTAGCAGATTTTGCATATTCAGTACAACAGATAGTGTAAGTTTGTATTTGACTTTGAAACACTATTATATTCCCAAGTTGGTACGTGTGGCTTCGCTGTTATGACATTAGCTGTCAACAAAATATATTCACTTTCTGCAAATAGAACAAAATTGCTTACAAAATACATCAAAAATAGTCCACTTGATTCAATACTACATTCCAGCATTGTACACGATAACTTATAATATATTCATTATTCAACAGAATGACAGATTTTTTGCTAACAATTCTAGCAGACGCTAGACGGGAAAATAGACTAGACTATCGAAAGAGACTTTCGCTATATTTCTAGGTAGCCCGCCCAAATTTTTGACTTTGAGGGAAATAATCCTTGGTTCTATTGGTCTCGAACACAGCCAAACTCAGCTTAACGTCAAGTCAATGTTATTTACTAAATTCAATAAAAATGTAGTAGATTCTTCGAAAGAGTAAAGTTTAAGCAAACACTGAGTGCTACAACATTATCAGTGCACTTTAGACTTGAGCGTGTACTAATAATCGAGTTGACACATTTTTGAATTCATGACTAACGATTCGTTTTTGTTAAGGCTAAGATTAAGTGGATATAATCGTTTCGTTCTTTGCTGCGTTAGAACGGTGCCCTTTAGCTAAAACAATCAATAAATACAATTTTATGACATCAATATCACTTGAAGTTTTTAATTGACGTACTTGACTTATTAATAGTTTTACTGTCCGTTCAACACATTCTCTTCCAAGCCGCTTGACCAATTCTTAAGTACGCACTTCGCCATTCCTCGGGTCATTTCGAAATCAAATATTACTCAACCTATGAGTATAAATTTCTGAGGAACGTGATAAGAGTAATTGTAATTAGAAATCGATCATAAATTGAACGTGAGTTTTTCTTGTTTTATCCGTTTCATATAAATTATATGAGAGCAATAAAAAAAAAACCTTGAATGCGAGAGATTTTCGATATTGACCTTTCGATATCGGGTTTAATTTTATAACGTTTTGTGAACTGTAATAATTTTTGAAGTTACTTTTGCAGGAAGACTTACATAGTTTACGTAATCTGCCTACAATAGTACAATCAGTTGAAGTTGCTGTGACCATGTTTATAGGATTCATTTGAAATATTATATCGCCTTTTTCAGAAGAAATATATAGCGAAATAAGACTTCAACGCTAATATTTCTAAAACGAGGACGAATTTTAAAATTCTGATTGACTACTTTCAAGATCCGTTCATTAACTTTCTTTAGACACCCATATCATACAACTAACTCTAGTTGCACTTTGGAATCTTTCTCCAAATAATAGATCCAAAGTGAAAGAAGCATCATTTGTTCAGAGATTCTGGAAAGTGTAACTGCGCAACTGCAACACTTGCTTTCTCATTTACTTACAGTTTCCCATCCCTCGTATTTCAAAAGAAAAATCATTCATACATAAGTTCACTTTTGGAACTCAGTAAACAACGGCACAGCTCCATTGCTGACGATATCCAGGATGGTAAACAACTGTCTCATTATTATTGTGACAACTTCAAATGTACCATAATCCACACATGACATTCAGAGAATATTTTTAGATTAGATATGCTTCCTAAAATCAAAAGGCACCCTGTATATCAGTATAAGAGCCCTTCCATCCTCTTTCATATTTGAGACTTTAATCCCCAATATAACGCTTGAAACAACAGGATCTACTGAACTCAGTTGCTTTTAATGGCAAGGGTTACTTTAGTGCCCATCTTCGCAGATTTGGACAGGACGACAATTGGTATTGCGCACGGAATTAGTCGAGTATACACATCAGGCACGAGACAACATCATCAGACGAAGATGACAGAGAACTTGAGAAGGCAACCATTGTTGCGGAAAAGGGAAGAGAGGAAGAACAACGAATCGCAGTGGAGTCGGCTGTCAACACAAATTAGTACCATGGGCTCATAATAAAATTCTTAACAGGATTTTGGTGAGATGGAGAAGGGAACGTGATCTGGGTTTAGTATGTGAAAATCCCACAGTGTTGCTGAGTAATCACTTTGGTGTTCAAATGTGTCCCACCTTTTGATGCAAAATGGAAATGTTATCAAATGACTATTGATCTGTTTTAGAACGACACGACTTTTCGTTTGAAAAATTGTAGAAATTTAGATAACTGCTAACTGCTGTCTGGCACTTGAAAAAAAAAAAAACATTTGAAAAACCAACGTAGGTACTTCACTACAATTCCCTTTCTCAACAGACAGATAGGAAACTTAATCTTTGGTAACACTGTACTCTTTAAAAACAACATTCAATTTATTAGAGTGCCTATTACAAGTTAATGTATGTATCTGCAACAAAGTTGTTGAATAATTTTCAAGTAGCAACAAAATAATATTTATTTTGTTTGGTGACATTTTTTTTTTCTTTATTGTAATACAGTCGGACTCAAAGAGATAAGGACAAGTGATCTAATTAAATAAAATTGATAAGTAAAAAAGTTTTTAAATGCGAAAAAAGTCTCAGCTAATTGGTCTGTAAATAGATTTGTCCTCAAGGTCATATTTGCTGATGTTGTTGAAACGGAACAATGCGATTAGGTTCTAGTTTTGGAAGATTAAGTTAATAATCTTTTAGTTTTGGCGATAAATTAACTGTAAATGAGTGGGCTTTCGCCCTGAAAGTGATTTATCTGTCATCGAAGAGGTTATACTGTATTTCTGTCAATAGGTTGGTATCACGGGACTATCACTTTGTTAGATTTTATTTTGGCTTCTTTGAGTACTTTGAGGTCAAATAAGTAATATCTGAAGGCCAATCTGTCGTCAGTAGAACTCCGTCTACATTTCTTTTCTAGGTTAGACTCTGACTGATAGTGAAAGTGCTACATCTGAATGCTAGTGAAGTAAACTGTTGCCCCAAGATACTAGGTGTAGGACAAATCTCGTCCAAGATCATCGAACCTCTAGTGTGGACAGTACCTACCATGAGGGTTAATTTCTTTGGTAGTGATAAACATTCAGAAAACTTCTGCATGCAAAGCAAAGCCCTTAAGCTAGAAATGCGGACTCAAGTTTCAGCACTTTAAATGATCCCGAGAATTCAGTTCTTCACTTACATTGATCTTGTAAGTTAATTGGGTAAGGTTTTTAAGCTCAGTTCGCCCAACTGTGGACTGAGGTTTCCCAATTCCTATGAACGATGTGCAATCAACTGAGTAGGCTCATTTTGAACTGAAGCACTTACTAATAGTACAAAGTTGTATAACACAAATGTCGCATAGTTCTGTAGTTCAATTTGTACTTGACGCCTGTTATAGGCTCCTGCACATCTTTTCGCCAGACACTTTGTTCGTTTCCCTCAAAGATTTATGTCCCGAGATTTGCAGTCGAGATACTGTTATATAACTATACGAGCTTTGACTCAGGCGTATAGGAACTACCAGGAAGTGAGATCGGAACAAGAGTTGACACGTCTTCTAAACACCTATGCTGTTCGAGTGACTGTGTGCTAGACCTTTCTATAAGAGGTACTTTGTGCTGTGCTACTCCAAGGTGCCATTGAATGACTTCATTATAATTCTTTTAACAATAACCATCCATTTTTATGGACACTAGGTACTTTATGGTTGTTTAACAACTTCTGCACACAAAATTATTTGCAGATCTTATCACAAAACAGTCATCAAACGATTGCCGATTTCTGATAATTTCAAAATACTTTTGAATAATGGTTTCTCTGTAATCACTGATAGTGATGGTTTCTAGGTAGTACAATAAATCCCCCTAGGGTAGCTTATTTGAATAACAGTGATTTAATTTATTTGTATCTAACACATGGCACAGGAACAACATGCACACCTGGGAGAGGATTTTTCACCCTACAAAGCACTCGGTATGGACGCTGGATGTCAAAGGAAGGAACATCTTCCATGGTGTTTCAGAATGGGTCATGTGATAAGAGAAAGACCAAAAACTATAGATCTTGGAATAACTGGGTTAAAGCTAAAGACCCAAAGTTCATAAGTCTGACTTGGCATTCACAGCCAAGCTGCTTGGTGGTGACAGAATCAATGACATCAATACCAACACCAGTCCTAGAAACAATATTGGAACTTCTTTCACTTGACTTTTACTCCGGCAGCACTAAGGCTAAGAGAAGCTGCAGAATGGACGGGTAAGCTCTACGGTCTTACATACCTGAACATTTAGAATTCATCGAGGCTCCGAAAGGACACGGACCATATCACACCATTTTCGAACTGCGAGCTTAGATTTTCTATCAGAATTGCCAGCAGGAAGGAATGCGTCCCTGCAATTGATGTAGGAACGGGCGTCCTCTTTAGACTTAATCGTAGAATCCAAGCTCGAAGCAATGTGCAGTAAAAGATTGAACTAGTTTTCAGTAGCCAATAAGACGATTTTTTGCTGAGTACCTGGCCACATGGAGATCCCAGATAGCGAAAAGGAGGATATTGAAAAATGCCCTTCTTATCACCAGTCGCGCTTGGCTTAACCAGGATTACTCTAGAACCCAGCCGTCAATAACAGATGTTAGCATTGATGCTACTCGAGACCATGGTATACTTCCAGTTTATTTGGCTTAGGATATATGTGGGAAGAAGCAGCCATTCCTGAAGGGAAAGAATGCGAGTCTAACCTTTCCAGAAACTGGTTGTTGCTTCTTTTCAAATGATTGTCAACCTGTAAACGAGACTAAGTTACCTTCTTGCTTATTTCACTGTACAGGAGTTTCTTAGAAGCAATTCCGAGACGTTATCAAGAGTAGCTAAAAAGGCTGACTAGTATAGTTTTTGGCTCCAGTGGGTCTTTCTCGTTATTTAATAGACCAACGTCTATCGAAGAGGCTGCTCTTTGTTATTTGTTTACAAGATACAAGATGAGTATCTGAGGGTGAAGTGGAGAAAATGCTTTACTGCGTCGCCAATGATGAGGGTAGTTTTTAAGGGGGAGAAAATACCACACTGTTACCTACTGAGTACAGTTTGTTGTTTGAAAGATTCCAACCTTCCAATGCAAATCATGGGTATCGACTCGCCAACGAGCTTGACTGGAGTCTGTCTTTATTCCTTAGTTTAGAGAACACTTCTCATTACCATTTGTCTTGATTTAACTCTTCCTCTAACCTCTTTTTTTTTTTGCAGCTCTTTTCCTATTCCAATCCGCCTTAGGATCAGATGACCATCATTGGGGCTATCCTGACCTCGAAGTTGCTGACAGTAAGTATAGTGATTAGAAAAAGTTCCATTCAATTTACACGCCTATAATTTAGCCCATTTAGAGTCAAAGATATCACAACAATTTACTAATAAAAATCACGTACCTCGTAGCAAATCCGAACAATGCACGAATAAATTACTCTCACTCTCGAACGGAAGGCTCGCCCGTTGTCTGGCGTGCAAATCCCTGGCACATCCCAAGAATTTAGACGTTTAACAACGCCAACGATTGGATAATATCAGTGTGCTATCAAAACAGATAAATTGCTTAAATTGCTAAATTGCCCACTACTTGGATGTGGATCGTCAATTGGAAAAGATTTCTAGTCTCTACCCTGAGTTCGCACAGTTTAGTGGCAGCGGACGTTGGCTATATTTGCACTTGAGTGGGTGATGAACTGCGGGATCAAATATAGTGGAGCACTTAACATATAGAAGAGCACTAAGCGGTTAGATTGTTTTCTTTAGAACTATTGAAGAACTTATTCAATACTGGGTGCGGTAATTTGTGTTCAGATCCAGCGTTCTACCATCACTCTTTCTTTGGATATCACTTCGGTGGCTTATCGACTGGAAGCGGCTTTCTATTTATCAGCGTGTGTTTATATTGATATAGAGGGCGCTGGCGGTGGCTGAACTGTTGGTATTTGAAACTTTGGTGGCCCTAGCTTTCAATATTTACTCTTCGTTGGTGGCGTCCAAATTGACGTAAGAGAATTTTATGTAGTTTTTGCATTCGTTTGTAATTCACGGTATTTTTTCACGTTCCTGTTGAGATACAGTAAACTTTGAATTGCGATTAAAAGCAATGAATATTTAATAGATACGAATCGGACTTGAGCACCGAACTTTTGATTCAGTGACCTAATGCACTACTTCTTTATCGCAATGTTTAAATGTGACAGGTTACCTTGACTTTTACGGAGAGCCTCTGTCCCTGATTTGAAGGCATTTACGTGGTCCCCGTTTTATTTTCATACAGAATTTTCTTCCCTTTCCTTCTTTGTGCACGAAATTTGTTGCAGTGCAAAGCTTCCTTTTCTCGAGGTAGAGGTAGGTAGCTATAGCTCTGAGACACACTTAGCCAGTGAATTGATTCTTGCGACGCAACTCGGATAACTGTTCCATTAACTCCTTTGGATGTAGTCAAAGGGTTGAGAGGCTTTAGGCGCTTCTTCACTGTCACTACAAACAGGCATTTACTAAAACACTTTCACCGCTTAATAGGATTGCAAAGTTGGAAGATCTTTACCAATGAGTTCTGTATTCATATGTTGTCGCACACCATAATGGCAACACTTGCTTCATCGGTTACAGAGCCCTTTGTGAAGATCCAACTACACCCCAAAACCTGGTTGTGACTTTATCCGGGTCCAGTCCTGTGTCCTGTGCCCTGTGTCGACCTCGTACTAAGTTTAATAAGAGCTTCCTTTTGGTGATAGCTGATTACGATCACTTTCTTGATGATGATGTGGTACAGCCCTATTTAATGACGGGTCTGCTTAATGAAGAGTATCTCGGACCAACGCTTTTTGTAGGCTGTGGCTCCGTCCGACGTGTACAAACACTTTCTTTTTCTTAGCGACTCACATCTTCTTGTCGTTGAACAGTTAGGTACTGAATTTAAATGGAATCACAAAAGGGGATATTGGTTCGCAAATTCAAGATCTTGAATTGGATGAATTCCCTACGAAGATTAGCATTTGCTCAATTTCATAGATTGCTGTGTGGATTCTCAGCATAAAGAGCTAGTCGAAGGATGTTATCTTTTGTCATGTGTCTATCACGCCAAATATGTTTCCTTACCAATATTCCTATTGAAATTTTTAAGTGCAGAAGTCTCCGTAACCGCATTGAAGGAGAGCGTCCTTAGGGTCTTTGACAGTTTTTTGATCGTTGGGTTAAAAGCTTGTGTATTCTATGCGACACAGCTCTAAGCGTTAGTTGCGTACCTTCCAATTGGGCGGACATCCGAGGCTAGAGTTTCTCCTATATCAAGCTATTCTAACTCGTTAAAACAATTGCTTCGCAGTAGAACTTTGATGGCTGATTCCATGGTCCCTTGAGCAAGGCTAGGCTAACCTAAGTCGATTTTTACTAAACCCTGAGTTCTTCGCAGAATGGAAGTTCGACCTGAGGGAGCTACCCTGCAAGTTGTCTGCAAAACCCTCTACAGATTCGATTCAGATAACTCCTTCATCAGACGGCTCTCTATAAGATGATGTAAGAGATGCATTCTCCAGTCCACGGACTTGACAAATGTATGCCCTTTTTTTACCTTTTACTACTTAATTTGAAGACAAAAAAGTAGCCTATTTCATTCTCTAGTATTCTAGCTATCTCCTTATTAAATTCCATGAAAATCAGTTTACTCATGAACCCGTGACAAACAAACGTACTTTCGCATTTGCTATGCTAGTGCTACCACTGTAGTTCATCAAAACCCTTTTATTTTTATTTTTAGATCCCGAATTCCCTAAATGGGGTGGAATCTGTGATAGTGGACGTCATCAAAGTCCTATTGATCTGACAGTTGCTGGCTCGCTAAAGGGAAGTTATCCCGAATTGAATTTCCACAATTACGATAAGCCCTTGAGTTCACCATCGTTGGTCAACAATGGTCACACTGGTAAGTCCCATAATAAATCTAACCGATGAAGATGATTCCTACATATCTGGTGTCTTTCAGTTCAATTGTCAAAATTCTCCGTTCAGATGACACTGAGTGGCGGACCACTCTCAGACAAATACGTTGTGGAACAAGTCCATTTGCACTGGTGGTCTGAGCACACAATCGACAAGATAAGGTAGTTCAAGCACGAGTCCTTCTTTGAGTCTAGGTTAATCTTTATAAATTTGTTTACAGATATCCATTGGAAGCTCATATTGTCCATCGAAACAAACGCTATGGCAACATCACTGAAGCTGCTGGTCATAAGGATGGCATCGCAGTGGTTGGTGTCCTATTCCATGTGTCCAATCAAGCGAATACGGGAATTGGAAAAATTGTAGAAAACGTTGAATTCATCAATGGCGCTGATGAGATCAACAAACCAGTTACAATGGAACAGAAGCTAAGCCTCCGCGAACTCTTCCCAGACATTGCAAATGGTTACTTGACCTATCAAGGATCTCTGACAACACCATCGTGTGCTGAATCGGTGACATGGTTTGTTCTACTCGACACATTCCCAGTCTCATTGGAACAGGTAAGGGGCAACATTTTAGATGGAAATTTTAAGTACAATTGAAGGACATTCTCTACTCCCGTTTTAGGTGAATAAATTCAAGGATATTGAAATAGGAGAAGGCAAGAAACTGAGCAATAATTATCGTGCTGTACAAAAGCGGAACAATCGTGCCGTAGTTGTCGTCCAAGAGTCGTCGTCAAAGGGTATGGCTCCACCATCAGTGGGATCATCTCTATTGGCTGTGATCAGTTCTCTGGTGGTGGTGTACCTAAGTCGTACCTTGCAGTAATAGTCGAGTGCTACGCCTGAACTGAACTCGAAAGAAGAAGAAAAACAAAGCCCCAAGAGGAAGAAGATTCACAGATCGGCTTCATTGTTCAAGAAATCGTTTTAGTTTATTTTTTGTGAAAAATTGTTGCCATTAGTCTTTTCTACGTTTTCTATGTATCCTATGTCATTTTTATCAATTAACGCCTTCAAATTCAGATGCAGTTTATGGATATGCACATATAGATTCCATTGCAAGCCTAATAGTGGAGAGATCTATAAATATTTGTTTGTATTGATTGTGTAAACATGACTCATGGATGTTGCTATATTTTAAAATACCTAGTCAATTTTATTTTATTTTTAAATAAAAGCCATTAAATGTTAATTTGACTTTTAAATGGAACAATATCTGAGACACGTCTATCTTTCATCCTCCTAGGTCCCTTGAAGTACTCATTGTATTTCAACACGAGGGCGAACAATTTACTGCGAATTACGAACGAATGCAAAGATCCCATACAATTGTCTCTAATCAATTTGGACACAGCCAATAGAGAATAAATATTGAAACCTTATACTACCTGAGATTTGCTATCTCTTCTCTTTTGGGACGCGTTGCCAACGGAGACGGCTTGTACCGAAGATTCGAGGCACAAATATGGCTATCAGCAGCTTTAAGTGGTAAGTTTGAAGCTGTCTTCTTGGGGATTTGCTTTAGTGTGAAAATTGTCGATCTGCAGTACTGAAAGTCCCACTGACTGCTACGTGGGTACTTATATATGCGACATTTAGCATGGATAAGCCTCGGTTGTCTCCAGGTGGGCTCACAAGCATAGGATTCTTTAAGAGTAGTAGCATAAGGCACAGCTTCATTTTTAGGAACACCTTCCCCGAGACTCCGATCAAAACTCCGTACGAAGTAGTCTATCCCAGCAGTAAAGACTGGCACAATGATGAAGTTCACCTTCAGAATGAGATTGCCATTTATACAGACAAGTCTAAAACCAATGAGGGAACTGGGTCAGCTCAAGCTGCGCTCAAAGCATTAGAGTCTTTTGTCATCAAGTCTGAGCTAGTTAGGGATTGCCGCTCAATGCTCAAGCCATAATGCAGGCAGAATTGTGTAAGAGGTACCTGGACACTGTGTGCGCCGACAGACTGGCCAAGAAAGCTGTTGAACTCAAACCTGGGAACGGCATCAGGGCACCTCTGTGCGTTGCCAAGAGAAGTATTACCAATTACCAACATGACTAACCGCAAATGGGCTGGTCTGGAGGAACACAGGGTATCCAGAGCCTTGTGGCCTGAGATCAACCATAGAAGAAATTATCAACCTAGAGAGAACACAAATAAGAACTATGATCGGGATCCTTTCTGGACATTGTCTTCTGAGAAGGGACACCAGTAGAATTTTATAAAAGGCTTTCCCATATAATCTTTGGACTTCAAGAAAAAAAAAGTCAATATCACAGCCAATTAGCCGGTTCGAAACACGAAATCAAATGTTCATCGAATTGTTCTCGCAATAAAACGTAAGGCAGGTCCGTCTTCTTAGTACCAAATGTCCTGCAGATCGTCATATCATGGTTATATAAAGGATGCCACTCTTAATGCCAAACAATACTCTATAAAAATACCATAACAGTGTAACATGACTCGCCTGGTATTTATCAAAAAATTGCAAAGACAAAAAAATACCCCAAAACGAATCACTCTTCATTTGAGAAACATGTACGAAATGTTTCATGGGTAAAAAAATATATTCACGCGGCTATTTATAGCCTTTATCATATGGTAAGCCCTTCTGGGTTTATCACTGTTTCACGCGCAATTTTTTTTTTTTTTGTAAAAACACAAGGCCCTGGGTAGTTCCTCAAGATGAGTAGTCTTTCAATTTAGTCACGAGTATGACCAAATTAACTTGAGACAACTTTATCAGTTGGGCTTACATGTACATATATAACTATTTTAAGAGTTTATATAAATAAATTAACATAATTTGATAACTTGCTTGTTACCAGTGTAAGAAGAAAAAAAAATATGTACGAGTTATCTGTTCTTTATCGTAGAACGTGCACGACGGAGTCGTACATACCACTTTACACATATTTTTGTAGATATGCTCTAACTTATGCTAAATACTGCTTACATCTAGATTTTTATCATTATTTATGAATTATGAACCATTTTTTGTAAAACCACATGAGTAAAATACCGTTATACGTATTATACTTTTAGCCAAGACCGTAGTTCTTAAAGTTTTACCTCCAATCGCCATTAACAATGATTAGTTTCTGTTTGACTAAACCTAAATGGGGTGTTGTTGTGATCAGTATAAATAGCTGATTCGATTGAGCCATGTCTGTCCGTCCGGCTGTCCGTCAGTCCGTTTGTCTGTCACCAGTTTTTGGGCCTTAAATTTTGAGCTAGATAGATGAAGTTTTGTGTACGAAGTCCTTGGAAAAGGAAGCAGTACAAGTGCCACATTTTCAAAATCTGTCCCACTTTTCGGAAAAATTCAGTTTTCTAAGTAATTTTATATGAAACTCGATAAACTAACTTACCTAAATAAATATGTAGATATTCTTTTACCCTACATATCTCAAATACATTGTCTGCGGCCACGCCTACGTTTTAGAGGCTTTTCTCTCTAAAAACTGTTTTTCGACAATTTTACCAAATTAATATTACTTCTTAGGAACAAAATACAGTAGGTACATATATGTGAAAAAAAAATCAAATTCCGCCCACTACCACGCCCACTTATTGAGAAAATTCTTGTTTTATAAAATATTTTACAAAAACTTGCTTAAACAAGTATACTAGTGGAA
This sequence comes from Chalcosyrphus nemorum, assembly GCA_949716465.1. NCBI lineage: Eukaryota > Metazoa > Arthropoda > Insecta > Diptera > Syrphidae > Chalcosyrphus > Chalcosyrphus nemorum. The sequence goes on along the minus strand of OX454333.1, from coordinate 39,361,079 downwards.
GAAAGAACTATGTATATGTCTAGGAAAGGGATCCAGACAATTTGTATCATTTTCAGATGTTTTCTTTAAATACTTAGCCAGTGTTGCCATCACAATAAATTCAATTGATGCCTCAGGCGATTTCTGCTCAAGGACAATTTGCTCCAAAACTCTACATACTTTGACCATGACCGTATCCAATTTCGCTTGTTGTCTAGTCTGGTCTTCTTAAGATATACAATCTTTTCTCAACAAAATGAATTTAACAATAACTAAATCAGTCAATCCTCTTATGACTATCATGACAGCTGTGAGGTAGTCTTTCAAAAGCCACTACAATGGTTTTCACCAAGAGTTTCCAGATTTTGGATTCATATCTACTTAATTTCTGTCACTCAGTTTCTTTAAAGGCGCCACTCCACAGAATGAGTGGAATGTCCGTCCAAGTCTTGGTTTATATATTGCCAAGTCTTTTGCCAAACTGTCCTACATAAAGGCCTTTTGTGTGATTATTCAAATGACTTTCTATTTAGAGAGACGACTTAAGAGACTGTCTAACGGCGAATCCCCTTCTCATTTCAAAAAAAACTGTTGCTTTTGTCACCATATCGGTTGCTTCTCCCCAAATGTGTGGATGAATTCTTAATTGATTTCCCAATATCCAACACCACAACCTGACGAATGTATCTCAGCGACCAGATGCTGGTTTTTTGTTCGCCTAACGATCGATCTGAGGGCGCACATTACTTGCTTTCTGATTTGCATAAATTAATATCAATTGGCGTGAGAATGTCTCAAACCAGTATGGGTGACAATTGAAGTCCATTCACCAGATACCAGATACCAGATACGAATCAGTCGATGGATCAAGTTTAAGGTCAAAGATGTGTGCAATCCAATTGAGTATTGATAGAGATGGATTGCAACCGAATGTTGAGCTTAATTTAGTTCTTCCGTTTGACTTTTAATTGGCTTTTAATTTGCTCGTAAAAAAAGGGTTTGCTAGTTGCATTCCAACTTCAGGTATCGCAGTATATGGTAATTTAAGAGGTAGGTTTATTGTCTAAATGATGTGAAAATCATGTTAAAATGTAGGTTAATGCTACTGTTCGATGAGATATTGTGATTTTGATGCGATGAGTGTGTGTTTGACTTAAGCGAAACGTTTAATTTATGAAGGTAGTCGTGGGAAGATGCTTTAAAATCGATATTTGACCGGATTTTGTCGCGTAATAGCTTTGATTTGTGACCGGAAATTCAGAGGGTTTAGTTTTTTAGAAATGATAGCAGGTCGTCCATTTCCTTTCAGACTTAATGGCGCCTCAGTTGCGAAATTTGTCAGCTTTTTAGAGCGAAGTTCAAAAGAAAGATTGAGTGTTTCCAGTGACTTCATTTTACAAGTTTTTTTCCTTTAATGAGGTGATTGTGATTGCTCCAAAGGAAAAGCCTACAATAGACGTAGCAGCGATCCTTCTCTTACAAGCACGTCAGCTTTTGCGATTTCTATAGTTTCCAAGTGAGGGTAACAGCATTGCCCCTGGTTTGGACTCACAAAACCTGAAGCAAGTGCTTGATCCTTTTCTATCTTTGCGGGGCAGCCCATTACTCCAAGTCCAATCACTACATAGTTTTAGAGCCGTGGAAAGAATGAATACATCATCAGCGTTAATCGGCACATAGTTCTTTAATATTGCCAACATCTCGTGTACTACAAAGACTAAGGAAAGACAGGTCTCCGCCATATACCTATATATACCAGTTTATATTTGTCGGGGTTATCTAGTCTTTTCCTCACTACTTCGACTTCAAGCTGTTCAGGAGTGCCATTTGCGAGTTGCCGATGAAAGTTATTGTTTCATATCTTTAGGTGAAGCACCTCCTAGCTTACTAGTAGAGTATTGTGAAAGGTTAGTTGCTCAAGTCGCAACCATATGCTTTCAATAGCACTTTAAATATTTTAAAAGCAAAGCGAAAAATACTGTGAATTACAACCGAATTGAAAAACTACATACAAGTCTCGCCAGTTAGTGTGGACACCACACATGGTGAACAAATATTAGTACCTTATACAGCCTGAGTTTTGACTTTTTTCCTACTCTCTTCCAAGTTAACACGTTCCTGTCCGTTCATGTGCTAGGGTCTAGGGTGTTTCTGGTATTCAATTTATTCAAAACACCAAAAGCAAACTCAGTCAATCATAAGAATCAACAAATCACTCCATTTTTCGCTTATTGAGGACAGATTTTCAAAATAATTTTAAAGGATACTTCTGACGACGTCTAAAGGGCTCAACCTATAGAATTCGTCGATTCGTTGTTCTATCGTTCCGTTGAACGTTGACATTTAAGTTGACATAATGTCAATGAGGTGATTGTCAAGGGCGATGACAGTTTCTTTACTTTCTCTCTCTGTTTCCACCAATGAAAATGCGTACTCTCAATTTTCTTATGCGTGAACTTTAATATGTCAATGTGTGAACTTAACTGTATCAATGTGTATATTGTCAACGGATCGACTTTATCCGTCAAAGTTCATCCATCCGTCGGCCGCCTCACATAAGAATGTGTGTCGAGCTGTCAGTTGAAAACGAGGGAACAATGGATCGGATTCTATGGGTTTCTATGGGTAGGGCACTTAATTTATAAAACTATACTGAACTTAAACGTCCGCTGTCAAAAGAAGCATTAGTGGAACTATCGTTCAGAAAGCATCCCATCTTTTGCAACAAACTTGTCTGTCAGATTTTGGCATGACTCGCGCCGTTGTAATCTATTGATAGTTCTTCCGTTCCAGCATTTGAAAAATTTTCTTAAAAGAAGCCTTTCTCCTATGCATGTTTGCAATATATAAGTTTAGATCTTTTCAAAATACACAGGGCTATATTTGACAATCACCTGGATCAGTTTTGACGAAGGCTCAAATTTAGCTAAAACCTGGAAAAATTAAATATCCTAAATTCTGTCACATATGAAAGTAGATAGCCTTAGAGTCAAAATGCGCTACTTGAAATTCTCATCTGAGAATTCTTGTACATCTTGATACAACTTTAAGCCATAACACGTTGCATCGGTAAAATGGCAAGCCTTCACGATGACAGCTGTCATATTTTGTTTGTCATATTAATTGACAGTTTATAAGTGCCGCGAAATTAAAATTCCAAACAGCCATTTTTAAGTATACCCGGGCACTTGAGAAGCTCTTTTTTCAGCGGAGTATCTAGAGCGCCACAGTTATTTTCGAATCACGTATGGCCCATGAGTCTAAAGTAGATGTCTCTACCGCTAGATAACCTAAAAAGTGAATTAGTGACTGTCTAACTGATGGTTCAATATTATGAGTAATCAAGTGAGTTCAACTCAAATAACGAGAGACCAGACAGTTGCTTTGTATTACGAATTCCGTTGCATATTTTATTATTAATTAAGTTGTTAACACTGTTATACCATAAGTCGTTGGTTTATTCATAAATAAAAGGCTACCAGTGCATCTTAAAGCAGAATTTTGCAAAATCACTTGCTAAAATGATATGCGTAGCTAACAGCAAAATTTGCAAATTAATTGTACCGTAATGATGAGTTAAGACTAGATATTGTATAAATAATTTTACTTTTATTTTGCATTTCAAATTTCTCCTCGAATTTGTTGTATTTATTTATTTTAAAAGTTGAAGTTGATCTGAACTGCTTGCTTAGGTCGTAGCTGATCGCGTGAGAGATATAGTTCAGTTTTGAAATATTTTAAAACTTGAAAGCAGCCGAGCAGAGTTCTTTGTTTTTAGAAAGTAAAAAACTCACGTTTTCAAAGTTGGGTATGAAATTTAGGTGGATAGAGAGATATAATGCTGATAAATCAGTGGCATGATGTGGCACATATGAAATGGGAAACTGAACCAGAAAGAAACGTAATTTTATGCTTTATTGCTTGCACATCACCCTGTCTAGGGTTTTCGGTCAATTAAGTTATATTGACGACATAAGCCAAATGTCGCATGTTATAACCCATAATAGCAGACTATTTGCTGCCTTAAACTTTACAGGCTTCAAGTCCATGATCTCCAGGACAACTAGACGGGGCACTTGCCAAATGCTAGAATCATTCTGGAGCGAATCAAAGAGTCTTGTAATAAAATTCTTTAAATTAGATCTTTCGTTATGAGCTCATAATTTTGTGTAGACTGTCATTCAATAAAGATAACTAAATATACAATGGCGCTTGGACTTACTTCAGGACCTTCAGGATAAGTCAAGTACGATAAGGCACGCGGCCATTCTCGGCAGATTTTTCGGCCATACACCCAAAACAGACTAAGTACACTACGCCCTACCTTGACTTCAAAACACCATTTACCTCAGCTTACCCTAGCAGAGATGAATGGAAAGACAGCCGTATACCCAATGCCGAATCCATAGCTGTTTACACTGATGGATCGAAAATGGACACCGGTGTAGGATCCGGAATTTTCTCGGAATCACTGGGTATATCCAGATCTATACGACTCCCAGACCACAGCAGTTTTTTCCGGACGGAAGAAGAACTCTGTATAGGATGCGGCGATGGGGGGGTTATAGAGGACACACTTCCCACTTCCTACTTCCTCTGCCAATGCCCTGGACTCCAATATTCCAGGTACAAATTCCTCGGCAAGCACTTCTTTCAGGATTTAGGAGAACTCTCCAATGTTAATACCGATATGTTACTGAACTTCATCAGAACATCAGGATGGTTTGTATACACGGATAACGAGTAAGTACAACCATGGGAGGTTTGTTGCAGATAATTATGGGTTAAATGGGCAAGGGGTACTTTTTATAAGCCCCCTATGGGTAACACAATGGGTCAGTGCTGACCTGAGTGCGGCGGAGGTATTTTGTTTCCTTTGACAACCCACATACCTAACCTAACCTAACCTACTTCAGGACCCAATTTGATCGAGAGTTCGCATGATGTAAGAGAGATGGTTTGGACCTGAGCGAAGCCTTGGTCCTTGTTCTGATGTGTTGGCCCGCAGTTGTGACGACCATTTGTTTGTTTTTCCGCCAATCTCTTACGATCATCGGCTGTCCCAACTAGTGCGTGCTGATGCAATGGACGCGACTCGAATGAGCTCTGCAGGTGTGCAGGTATCGCCGGCAATGTTGCATTTCACTTAAATATTTTCCTCCCGGGCGTTGTGTGGGACGAGCTCAAGAAATCATATGTGTATTCGGAAATCTTAGTCTGATTTGGTTACCATATTGATAGCTTATACTCAATTCGAAACCGAGAATACTGCCAAACGTCAGTGGACCCGACATCGAGTCCAGAGTAATAAGCTAAGCACTTGAACGCGTCCAAAGGACAATTCACACATGTAGTGTCAGAGGAAACAGCGTGTGTGATAGCTGGCATTGTGCCCATGTTTCTGATCGATGAACGAGTTTACAACAGGAAAATCAATAATAGGTGTCATAGTGGAGGTATTAAGTTAGATGAACGAGCGACTTAGCCTCACCTTGGCTACGGTGGATACAGAAAGTACGTACATAGATTCTGGCCGACTACCTAAAAAAAATAATAAATATTAGGCCGTAAGCAGCCCATAGAGGGCCAAGGCCTAGCTTCTCACAACTGTACATGTTGTGCGTGGTATACATTTCTGCATGTACAGAAGGGACCTACAGTTTTATGCCGTCTCCGAAGGACAGACGGGTTTTGAGAAGCTTTCTCATGACAACTATACTCTTGAATGTTTGTCAAACACTCGGAAGAGGTGGGGCCGTGAAAAAACTTTTGATGGTATTTTTCTGGATTCGAACTTGGAACCCCTTGCGCAGTAGTCCAACGCACTAACCACTGAGCCACGGCCGACTACCTAGGTAGAACACTATGCGTGTTAGCCTTAGATATAGTATGTTGGAAGATATGCTATAGTCGGAGGAAATGTGGCATGAGGTGAAAGGATATGTGATCGTCATACATGTCGGACTTAGAAAAATAAATAAATATTCGGCCACAAGCAGCCCAAAGAGGGTCAATGCTTAGCTTGGAGGAACCTACGGTCTTATGACATATTAGAGAGATTTTTTTAAAGAAGGTGTCTTATGACAAAAATACTCCTGGATATTTGTCAAATGCTCGCAAGAGGTAGGGCCGTGAAAAAATCGTTGGTGGTATTTTCATGCATCCGAACTAGGAACCCTTTGCGCTGATCCACGGCACCCTGTCGAAAAATCGAACTCAAAGGAATAAAAACGCAGAGAGTACAGTAGATGCTAGGAGGCTAACTAGCCACGTACAATAGTACCTAACTTTGATCTCGCAGAGTTTGTGGTTGAAAGGGTGTAGACTGCGTGTTCCTGACTTTGGAAATACAAATGCGACTATCCATGGAGTTAGACTATGTTGGATATTATTTGTTTTGTTTTCTAAAGAATTACTAATTAGTTACATTTGTTACATGTTGCACTTAGACGAGTGGAAGAATAGAATAAAGGCAACCTTACTTTGGTCCCGTTCTCTAAAGAATTATCAATTATTTACATTTTTTACATTTGTTACATCTGTTGCGTAATTAATTCTTTTCGTTAAGTGAAACGTATCATGGTATGTAGAAATCGCTTAAGCTATCAATTCTGCTGCACTATAACAATGCAAATGCAGCCGTTGTGTTTTGTATTTCCTCCAAGTAGAAAAGGCTGACGTAAAAAAAACCATCTAATCAAAATCCCAACGAAGGAATTCTCATCGTTTTGCTTTGAAAGAAAAGTCTCACACCACCCATGATGTGTAACCATTAGCTGATTGCGTCCAGGGCACACGTATCCATGTAACCAATATATCAATGGCTTCTACCTTTCTTCGTCACCTCATTGACTTGCCAATTTGTTTACCTAATTTAATTAAAACTGCAAAATAATAATCAGGTTCGCAATAAAAACCTCTCACTTTACAGAAAAGAAACACAAAAACAAAACCAAATGCAAATTTTCACTCAAAAAATTTACAATCCATTGTATCAATCACAATGTCAATAAATTCAAATAAATGATACGAAATCGAAAATCGTAACAATATGCAGATGGGGGAATACGAATACGATAATATTTGCGATCGTATATCTCTTAATTGGATGCCAATTCATTCTCGATCAACTTTTGCAACCAAAAAAAGGCCAAAAAAGCATTTGCATATCCTGCACACAGACACACACAGAGACACATCGATCAAATTAATTCGTAGCAATTGCATTAATTTATACAGAAATTATGAAAATCCCAGGCCATTGTTGGACATCAGACAGACAGACAGAAAGCCGTTTCTTTTTTTTTTGTCCCTCTTACTCGCATAGCTGACAGCTACACACACTCTCTTGGCTTTGAATTGAATTCCAAGTTCCAAATTGAATTCGGATACCGATTTTGACGATGAACTTGCGATAGATTTGTGTGTTATCACATCGAATCCAGATGTCGTGCGGTGATATATAAATCGGATTGTGACCAACGGAATGGCATCAGTGAAGCTCAACAATCTCAAGAAGTAACAGCGTAACTTTCCTAAGCGAAAACATGAAGATCTTTCTGGTATGCAGCCCATTTGGATACTTTATTTGGATTACTTTCACTTTAACGGATACTTTTAATCAACACAATTCAATTGTTCTCCTCTCTTCTAATTTAGAGTGTGTTCTTGGCATCGGTAGCCATGGTGGCGTCACAGGGTTACAACTACCAACATCTGCAGCAGCAGCAATTGCCACAGCAGCAACAGCAACAATTGGCCCAGAACCAGTACTATGCGCCGCAACAATCTCAGCCACTGGTTATGCAGATATCACCATCGGTCCAGCTGCCATCACAGTCCGTGATCCAGCCACCAATTGCGATGCCAACATTCCTGCCACAGCCGCAATTGAAGCAACAACAACCCTACCGCAGTCGTCCATATCCCCGCCCAAGGAAGCCCATCGTAACCAAGAGCTTCTTCATTCACTCTGCTCCCGATGAGACCGAGGATGAGGTCCAAGAGGAATTGTCCCACTTGCAACAGCAACCACGCAAGCACTACAATGTTCTGTTCATTAAATCGCCAGCTCAAACGAACAGGGCCACCGCATTGAACTTCGTGAAGGCACTGAATGAGGAAAAGACTGTCGTCTATGTGTTGACAAAGAAGACCACCGCATCCGATTTGCAAGATGCCGTCCGAGAGGCACCACAACGGACTACCAAGCCCGAGGTGTTCTTCATCAAGTATCGCACCCCAGAGGAGGCCTCCAACGCGCAGAGACAAATTCAATCGCAGTACGACAGTTTGGGAGGAACATCAACCATCTCCGATGAGGGTTTGGCTCCAGTTACATCGGTTATTGGCTCACTGGATCCACAAATCCAGGAGGAAGAGGCCGCCCAGAGTCAAGGCTACGAGGAGGTTGCCGACAATGCGTTGTCGAACAACAAAGGCTACCTGCCACCACAGTATTAGATCTATCTTCCGTGTAGACAAGTGAAAAGTTAAAGCTGCCTGCAGGATACTCCTCCTGCAAGTTAGTCCTGTTCCTACTGATTGTTGTTAAGTTTTTATTGTTTTTCTCTTTTTTATGTTGACGCTAGTATTAGATGTGAAATATATTTTTTTCGTATATTGAAACAATTAATTGGATTTATGCTGATAGGTTGGTGCAATAATTGAGATACTTTTCAAATGGTGCAGATGGGTGACACTGACCCCCATCTGGGGTTTTGGGTTGATTATTTCAATGCCATGGAACTGGCTAAGTAATCGGATTAGCTGGTGTATTGTGCGCAGCAATGGGGCAATTGAATAGGCTCTAAACGAGTTCGTTGAGTCGTTGTGAAACTATATGCCCGTGGCTTGAATGCAATTGTGATGAAAGGTGTAAACAAATTTTGAACTCATCTGTACCAAGTGTGACGGTTGTAGATTTTTAGTCAATATCTCCTCGTCTCTGGCTATTCAACGACGCAACGGCTCAAATGCATAATTGATCTTATATCGGGGTATCCCAGTTAACTTACTTATGCCCTGTATCCCCTTGTGGGTGCTAGGGCCTCTATGTGATTTCTGGAAATGTGCCTCAGCTCTCCCCAACTCTTTTCCAGTTGCCGTGCTGCCTCTCAACTGTTCTGCATGGAGAGTGTGACCAATCCTCTGCCACTTTCGTCGTCGTATGGCCCTTTCTCTCATAAAGCAGTTCGTTAGAGACGCGTTTAGGCCAGGCACGTATTGACAAACGTTTGCAGCTTCCCCCTGATAGTGATGGTCACTCTCCAGGTACCACATTCATATAGTCGTAGATCTGCTTAGCACTGTTGCTCAAATCAAAGCACTGAACTGGGCTGTAATCTCCCAGCTTATAGGGCCTAGGAATCGCACTGTTGAGATGAGTTTCGTACAACTATCAGAAAACCAAAAATAGAACATAGAAGTGCCACAATTCCTCTCGCTTGGATCGTATCAGACCCTATTCCTTCCTATAGAACGCCATCTCTTGTTAAACTAAAAAATGTAGAAAATAGGCGTGTCTGTGTATTGAATAGATTGAGTGAGTTAATCAGACACCAACTTTTCGGACGAGATCAAAGGATTTTGTGGGGCCTTGAGCATAGTCACTAGAAACATGTACTATAGCCATTCCAATGTAGCACCTGGTATGCTTGCCAAACGCATATTTAGTCGCATTCTACACAGAACCTATCCCCAAATTTTTGATCGGTTTTAGAGCCATCTATGTCGCTCAGACTATATTCCAAATCTGGTTCGGAACCTGGCTAAATCCATTTCTGAAAGTAGACACCTTTGGAGCGAGGGCATATTTCTAAGACCAGATTCGTCAAAGCTCCAGTAGGGCTCATACCGAATTTCATCACATCTAAGTCGGTTAATAGCGTTTGTTGCTTAATCCAAACCTAGAAACATGGAGCGGAGACTTTGCTCATTAGAAGCACGGAACTATAAGGACTTCGGACCATCTCTTGTTGGTCTCAGGTTCAATCCTACGGCAGAGACTCTACTATTCTTCAACCAGCACACAGACTCTCACGATAGATGGTATGCCTACTGTGCTCTACATTAGCAGTCAGTGCCCTCAGTGAGCGATCGAAGTTCTGGAAATGCTCGCAATAAGATCTGAGATGATCAAACAATGCCATAAATAGTACATTACTCAGTGCAGGGTTCCTAGAGCCAGAGGTATTCCAGGTAACAGCAAAGCAGATGACCTATAGTTCCATAGAAAAACAAGGACCCGGACAAATTCACAATAAGTCCTCAGCCATAACTCCCCTGATATAGGTAGATGCATCCAGTTACTTTTTCGGTCTATAAACATGTGGTATCACAATGAACTTTTTATACCGTTGGAAGGCAAACTAAACCCACTTAACCCACCTCCTCTTCTGCCCCTGATACTTCAGTTTTATATACTCGCCTCGTTCGCGTTCCCAGCTACCGGCGGTGAATTTCGTTGTCGCTCATCTCTTCGTTGGTCCTTCATTATGGTAGCCACGTCTTCACTGACTGCTTCCTAAGCTACTTGCGTGCTCAGCATCTGTCTAATGATGTTTCCTGGGATTAGGTCCTCACCCAGTCTGTTCGCTTATAGGTTACGGCCTTCATGATATGCTGGACAGTGGACTTTAATGTGTTTCACGTGTTCGACTGCTTGAGGTCTGTCTTCCATCTATGACCAGTAAAGATCTGCGACAGATAGAAGATCAGTTCTCCAAGCTTCCTATTGATCGAAAGGTCTATATTAAGGATCAATCTCTGCGTCCATCTACTTTTGCCAGAAAAGTTTCATCTGTCTTGCCATTCTTCCAGGTTTGTTTGTTCTTCGTTCTGTTGGCATCATTGTTGTTAGCACCGTTGCTCTATTGGCATCGTTGTCCTGCTGGCATGATATTGCCATTCGGCTTCTTTAACGAGGAAGTCTATTGGCCCTAATCCAGCCACTAAGGTTGTCCGTCTTTTTGTCTGCTTGTCCATGCTTCTTTGCCGGTTCTGTACTTATGGCTTCATTGCAGTTATGCTCTAACAAGTCAAGCTGTATCGTCGGGGAAGCTAAATATTTCGAAGACCTCGGGATTCGAATCTTAGGAATGTTTTCGTATAAAAGATATCACAGTAATGGCCTTAGTACGGAGCCCTGGGTTTGAACCTATCGTTGGTGTATTTATAAGCAAGTTTTTGCCTGACAACATTATTAAGAACATGTAGCAGCTAAATTTCCACTGTACGCCAATTTATTGTGTCACCTCTTGCTGTGTTCAAATTTGAATATCCTCTTCAGAAACTGTAAACAAAAATACTAAGCCCGCATTGAAAACGCACACAATCTCCTCCGCCCATTGCATTGAGGTGTTAAATTTCATCTTAAGAACTTGCAAAGCACATACGCGTAACGTGTTATCCACAAAAAAAAACACTTTACAACCAGCAGGACACTTTCTTGTATCGAAGGAATAAATTACGAACGCGACGTGATCCAACTAACAATTAACCCAAAAGCGATTGTATAAAACAAGACAACACGGAAGGTAGCTGATCAGTATCACAAAACACTTGCTCAGAATGCAGTCGACAGTCAGTTGGGTTGTAACCTTTGTATTTCTCTCGCCGGCATGGGCTGTGGAGCCCGAGATTCTCTATCCGCCACAATTCACAACTGAACGTATAGTCGGTGGTTCGGAGGCACCGCCTGGAATGGCGCCATATCAAATATCCCTGCAGACCATGTCAGGACGTCACTTCTGCGGAGGAGCTATCATCGACGAAAAATGGATAATCACCGCATCGCACTGTGTTGTTTCGCAATCTCCGGAGAAGATGAAGGTCCTCACAGGCACCCAGGATCTGCAGAATAATTCAACAGCCAAGTTCTACTATCCGGATAAAATAGTGATGCACTGCAACTACAATAACCCTGCGTATGCAAATGATATCGCGCTGATCCGAGTGAATGATTCTATTGCTTTCAACGATGTCACATCGAAGGTGGATTATGATTATGTGCCACTGAAGGAGGACGATGACCTTATGCTGACTGGATGGGGTACCCTTTCGCTGGGCGGTATGGTACCGACCAAATTGCAAATGCTTATGGTGAAATATGTACCGTATAATATGTGTCGCGAGAAGCATGGCAACAGTTCGTGGGTAGACATTGGACACGTTTGTACGTTTAACGACAAGGGCAAGGGTGCCTGTCATGGTGATTCTGGAGGACCATTGGTGCATAATGGTAAGCTGGTGGCGTTGGTGAACTGGGGAAGGCCATGTGCACAGGGGTATCCGGATGCGCATGCTAAGATTTCGTACTATCACGACTTTATTCGGACGAGTATCAGTGGATGTGATAAGACAAATGAAGACGATGAGAAACGTTCCTGTTGAGTGGGCTGCAATGAGTATCTTGTAACTAATTTGGACTAATAAACACTTTTTTTTTTGTGAATCCAAAATTATAGCAAACTAAATATAGCCTAAGACTATGCAACGTATAGCATTGTTCTTATACGTATGTAGAAAAACATTGCATACGTTTCGGATGATGTGTAATATCGTAAATAACGTAAGATCCAAAGAAAGAAAACCTATTGTAGCTCTGCCAGGAGTCATAAGCGTGGCAAGGGGTCATATGTGCAGCACATTTGTAAAAGTGGAATTTGCCTTGAGATTATACATACACTCCATGCTTTTAGTGTTCTCTACCGTGCGACTGACTGTCCTTATTCGGTTCCAAAAGGGCCGAACAGAATTGTGAGCCTGAGTCTGGGTGTTTGGGGCTAAGCTGTCAAGACGTATGGAAATACTTAAAGAGTTCAAGCTGAATGCACATATCCATAAACTTCTCCTACCGCATCACATTGGGCTCAAACGTGATCAGTGAAATATTATTTATTACGATCTCTTCGAGGTTATCGTAGTGCGGACTGTTGTGCTCAAATCTGTGCAGATACTTGCTGCATCTACTCGGTAGGAACTGTGTTGCCCTTTCTACCTTTTCCTGTTCTAGCGTCATTCCATTTCACTTTCGAGATTGCTCATGTCTTTTGAGGGTTGAATCTTTAGACAGTCGTAAGATGAGCCCACATCGCAAACAGTACTTGATAACTAAGTATATCTGGATCTATTGACATCTGATAGAGTTCTTACTTAGTGATGATTGTTGTATAGATGGCTTATTTCTCTGTTAGTGGGTGCCATGGCTCAGTGGGGTTCCAAGTTCGAATCCCAGAAACTAAAGAGAGATAACAAGGTGTTGCTACCAACCACCAACTAAAAGGAGCTCTTGGTATGATGACGAGTACGTTCAGTGGACGATGGTGACAAAATGAGGCAGCGCAAGACAAGAGCAGTGAAAGAGGAGTACCTAACGGACCAGAAGAAAGGAATACTTTCTAAAATAAAGGAATTCAAGGAGTTTTAAAGCTCAGGGGTGTTAGTGTCTCGTGAACATGGCAACCACAGGTTCAAACCAGAAACGTAGGTTCTGTGTGACAGTCACACAAGAACTCATTCAAGTGTGGATGGAGAAAACGCTTATGTCAGCATTAACCTACTTAAACTCTACCAGGAAATGGCTCGTCAAAACTTATTCAGATGCCACGCGATGCAGTGCCCAACTTGGAAGCAGATGCGTTTTAAATTCCATCAGATTTCGATTAGAAGATTTCCTGTCTGTCACTTCTTCAATGTCCTGCTGGAGTAGGTATATATCATGTCCATAGAGCAGGTATAAACGAAATAGACTGAAATAGGAAACGCTGGCGGTATTGTCATCATCGAGAGATCATTTCAAGGGAAACAGGTTCGTCTTCAAGTGAATAAGAAAGACGTACTTACGTGTTATCGATAAAGGAAACATGATTTGCTCAAAACCTTGGCCAGAACGCCGTTGATGAGTTCAACTTGGACGTAACAAAGGAGCAAGTACACACTCTGCCTCTACAATGTCCTTTAGAATGCTCACCAGTTGTGCTTCATACATTCTTCCAAAAGTTTGAAAGAGAAAGGATAGAAAAACAAATGAAATGAGAGGGTCTGTTGGCAAGTAGAGAAGAAAAACCTTAGGCTCACTTATAAAATGAACTTAATCACCATAAGAAAACAAAAGCATTTAGAGTCAAGAAAACAACTACACTTTATATTTAAATTCACTAGACGTATGTACATCCATTGATATGCGTTCTAATCCAGTTCGTATGGAAGTAGATACTGGCGTGCATGTCCGGTTTCCCCACTCCGCAGGGGAAACCCCAATTGACGACTCCATACAACTTATTGTCCTTCACCAGCGGTCCGCCCGAATCACCATGACACGATCCCTCACCAACCCTTGTGAACGTACAAACGTGTCCGATATCCAAACCCTTATCCCCGTCCAGTCTACTCAAACACTCACTATACGGCACATAATTCAACGAGATCTTGTGAAGATTTTCAGGTCGTTCACCCCATAACTCCGTAGTTCCCCAGCCTGTAAGGATGACTTCATCACCCTCTCGCAAGGTTTCCGTTGGCAGATCAATGGCACGCGTACGTTCGTTAAAAACAATCGACGAATTGACGCGAATCAAAGCGATGTCATTGTGAAACACCGGATTGTCATAGTTGCAATGCATTTCCAATTTTTTAGCAAAATGAATAACTCCTGGCTGCTTGTAGTTCTGCGTTCCAACGACAATTCGTAGATCCTCTATTGTTTCGTAGAAAAAATAGATTTCGATGCAATGTGCTGCGGTGACAACCCAATCCTTATGGATGATAGCTCCTCCGCAAAGGTGACTACCATACTCCGTCTGCAGCGAGACTTGGTAGGGAGCAAATCCACTTTCTGCTTGAACACCACCCACAATGCGACTCTCCTTGGCAATGTCGATGCCATCTCCTTTCGAGTGTTTTATTCGAATTGCCAAAATGGCCGGTAGCGCGAACAGAACTAGGCACAGTACTAGTCTCATTTTTACGATAATAAGACCTTGGCTCACGGGTGGTGGCTTTTTATAGCCAGCGGTGGCTTGCGATTATCCATTTTAACTAATCTGAGATAAAATTTTGCCGAGATAGAGATCTTTATGATGTCGCATGTTGCGGCATCTCGAGTACAATAATAAAGCGGTACCTAATCTTATTTTGGAAGGTATATTCCGACGACTTCCCCTTCGCTTAAGGGGGCTTGTATAACATGTTAACTTATCTTCCTTTTGCACGTTGTGTGGCTAATTGTGGATGAAGAACACTTAAGAGAGCACATAGGAGCGGGTAAGCCGATCACGTACTATGTTTCTGAACATAAGAAGAGAACACATAAAAATATAATCTAAGTTGAAGGGAACCTGAGTTCTCAAAATTACGCAATCGTTTTACATGACAGCTGTCATCAGTGCTGCCACTTGTACTGTTCTGAAAGGAGACTACTGTCAAATGTACTGTCTCACTTTCATGGAATGTCCCGCTGGCATTCGACCTATCAATATTGATGTCATAGAAAAGCCCTTACCAAAATCCTATGAAATTTTTGAGAAAATGGAGCAAGGCAGCCATATTAGCACTGTCGATATTGGTATGGAGTTACAAGGTGATACAAATGATGGGACAGAAAGTAAGTCATGTACTGTGAGGTCCTTACAAAAATCGAGCTCAGTTTTCAAACAAACCCTGAGCAACTCGAGTCATTACGACCAATAGGATAGTTATGATTAGAAAGGCTTAAGTCACGTACTACATCGTCTAAACATGGGGCCCTATAACTCTTACTTCCTTTTGGAGAACTCTGCCAATGGGATTAAGCTAGCTGCAAGGCAAACTTATCAAAATCAGAAGCTACTTCGATGCTGCAGAGGTTCTGTACCTACTTGATTGAAATGTATACCAGTCTGATAGACACTTCATATGTATGACTCTTGTCGACCACAAGCTATAGATCTCCACATCAACCAGGATGCCACCACACCAAAATATGTGAGTTGTTGCCTCAGTGGAATCAGAGACATGAAGCTTGCAATTGAAGAATTGATTTCAAATTGGAAGCAGTTGAAACGTCTGACGAGTAGAACGTCGCTTCTGATGACTCCCGATGAACTGACAAAATTCTTGACTTGCAATATAGTTCGCAAGTCAGGTTAATGGGTTAACACTTAGACCACTGTGAGTCCATTCATGGATCTCTAGTCATACTGGGAGGAAATGAGATCACTGATAACATTGCTAGGCAAGAGCTAGTATGAACAGTACCTACACTGTGTTCCATCTATCGCTGTATCCATAGGGCTTCCGCTGGCGAATAAACCTCTCATGAGAGCAATTTAAGAAAAAAAATTACCCCGGATGACAAGCTGACTAAGGAAATGCTTCCTGACGCATTGCTGTCTCTCAGCAACATATACTGCAGACAACGTATGAACCTTCATTTTGCTAAGCCTTAGGAACTCTACATTTTGCATTGCCTGCAGAGAGGTTGATGACACTGTGGAGTACTCCGTCGGCAAGTGTAGTGCCTGTGATCAATTCAAGTGACAATTTGTTGGTGTGATGTGCCCCCTTTTGATGAAAGTGCTCTTTTGTTGGGAAAACTCCAGCAAAATTGACAAGATGTGTCTGAGTTATCCTTGCGGGAACTCTGGTGACCAACATGCCGGCGCATTCATCTAACCAACATGACACTCCGAATGTCTTGATGACTGTGCGACACTTTTTTGACTAAGAATATCACAAACTCTGTTCTCTAAACTTGATCAAAGAAAATAGTATCCACTCACTCAGCTTGTTTCTAATATCTCCAGACAACTGATAGTTCGCATTCTTTATTTTTGCAAAGTCAGTCGACAAATTGTTCGAGTGCAAATCCTTTATTGTCGCAATGAATTGGAAATAAACCTCGAGGCGTCATAAGAGCTCATTGAAGTCATAACCTGTTCAATTAAAGTGCTTCTTCTTCTCTAAAAAAAAAAAAAAAAGCCACGAAACTAAGTAAAAATTTAACTATTTATGAAGCTCATTTATCCACACTGTTATCGATGACAGTAAAACGATAAAATTTCATTTGGAAACAATCGATTATCGCAATCTTATCGAAACAGAGACCAAGGGTCCGCGTATAAAAGAAAAAACCCAGTCCATTTGTTGGACGAAAGCTATGAAGTTCCTTCTAATTGTCACAGTTGTTGCTATCGCGTTCCACGATACCCTTGGCATCCGAGTCCGGAGCAATGGTCGTGGACGCTTCGCGAATGTATCCTCTTACGGTATTGAAAACTACATAATCGGCGGTGAACTGGCTACCGATGGATTCGCACCGTATCATGTGTCCATACAAACAGAAATCGGAAGTCACTTCTGCTCGGGGGTAATTATCCATGAACGATGGATCCTTACAGCTGGCCATTGTGTGGTCGGATGGAATCCACAGAGGATTCTTATATCCTCTGGTTCGAATGACATTTGGGGTCCCGAAGCGTATTACTATCCGGACAAGATCCTAGTGCACTGTAACTACGATAAGCCGTTGTATCACAATGACATCGCTTTGGTGCGGCTGGAATCACCAATTGAGTGGGATGCAAAGACGAAGCCAATTGAAATCGCAACTGAGTTGCTTCCGAAGGGTAGTAGAGCAGTGATCACCGGCTGGGGCAAATCACAGGTAACTGGCGATAATTCGCAGTACCTACGAAAAGCTGATGTGGACTATGTGGATTATGTGGACTGCAAGCAGAGGTATAGGGGGGATGCAGGAGTCGATGTGGGACACATTTGTACGTTGTCCGGTCAGGGGCAGGGTGTATGCCATGGTGATTCGGGTGCACCGGTCGTGAGTGATGGAAAGCTGGTTGGACTTGTCAATTGGGGTGAACCCTGTGCCAAGGGCTATCCTGATGTGCACGCTAGTGTGTTCTTCTTCCATGACTGGATAAGGACGACCATGGAAGGGTGTATGCATATTTTTGATTAGGGGGGCGGGAGTATTTGAAAATAAAAATAAATACTTTGTTCTTACTGTTTGTAATCGGCGTTTCATTGATTTGAATAATTTGTTCTGCAGCACTCAGATAGAAGTCGGTGAATTGGTCAATGAGTTGGTGTCCTGCTGTATTTGGCTTCAAAAAGCCATTGTAAGTTGTTTGGCTGTCAAATTATCCCAAGTTGCATATGTAGGTGTTATGCCAATAGCGCAGCGGCTTAAATGCAGAGGAGGTATTCGAGTAATGCCAGCCCGGTTGCTAAAAAATAGAACTCAAGTTGAAGAATTCTTTATTTTGCTTTGGAGCTTCCTAAGAGACTATTTGGAATCACCTAGACGCCCTAGATACGGTTCTATCTAACACTGCTCACTGAGAGCATCATTCAAAGCTTATAAGTAGCTGATGACATATGTACATAGTTTGTCCGCAGTAGGAATGCCTTTGTAGCCTGCCACCCCCGACATATCTATGATACCATTACGACCTTTAATGTAGTGATGGATGAGCCCAAGGACTCCACATCTGTGAGACTGACTCTGAAAGTTCAAAAATCCTTTTCACTATGGCTTCAGGAAATAACCGCCACACGAGAAAGTGTGCTTCTTTGCATTTGAAGAGATTACCAACATCAACTCCACCAATATACTCATAGAAACAAATTGCATCTGCATCCTGTGTAGACACAAAGTTCGTGAAGAGGAATGAATCTACGGAGGTTCCCGATGTTCCTGAATCAGAATTTGGATGAGGTGTTGTCTACCCATATGTAAGCAGAATAAATGAGTGACAAATGTGGTAATACCTCCACAAAGAGGAGAATGGCAGCAAAAGTTGGTTCATCTTTGCTAATGGTATTCAGTTATGGTTAGGTTAGGTTCGAACGGCCACGCTTATGTCACAAAGGCCTGTTGTGATACCGATGGGATCGAGTATCCTCAGTCTATCCATTTGAAACCAACATGCCTTATTCAGCGAGTTCGCCTAAATTGTCGATGGAGTATTCACCCAAATACAACCTCCTTCGGATTGAGTTCGCTTGGCAGCTGCACAGGAGATGGGGAATGGGGTCCTCCGGCTGTCAGTAAAGATGGTGATATCCCTTGCGGGTATTACATTATACCTCAGCCACGAAAAGGCTTCCTTTATCGCTATTATTTCCGCCTGGAATACACTACAGTGATGTGGAAGGCGGAAGGAGCTCTTGCAGTTAAGATCTTGGGAGAACACACCTCCCCTACACCCGCCTCGGTGAGGCATGTGAATGTTCCTCGTCACCAGCTTGTTATCCTGTCCGACTTAAACCGCCCTCCCCGCCACACCAGTACCATATTCCGCCTAAAAGGCCGACAATTGGAGTATAGTTTGATAGAACTTGTTACATGGCCAAAGAAATAGATGCATGGGCATTCTTTTTCCTCAAACGTGTGTCTGTATTTCAATCAATAAATATTAACAAATAAGTCTTAAAAACTATCTAATCGAATGCTCTAGTATCTAGTCTCTTTCATCATCTGCACCCATTGATCTGTGTCTGGATCCAGTCTGAGTAATAGTATACATTCGCGTGCATGTCGGGATCTCCAATCGCACATGGACTTCCCCAATTCACCACTCCATAGATCTTGTTCTCCCGCACTAAGGGACTGCCAGAATCCCCATGACAGGTACCTTCTCCAGCCTTAGTGAACGTACAAATATGTCCAACACCAACGCCATTGTGTCCATTCATTCTCTTCTTACACTTGTCATGCGATAGAAATCTCAGTGTGGCTTTTTGCAAGTTCTTCGGCAATGAGCCCCACAATTCTTGAGTACCCCATCCGGTCACAAGGATTTCGTCATCCTCCTGCAGTGGCTGCGTTGGCAACTCAACCTTAGCCGTCTTCCCATCGAACACAATAGATGAATTCAATCGAATCAAACCAATGTCATTGTGATAATTCGGGACATTGTAGTTACAGTGCGTGATCAGACGATCCACGTAGTAGATAGCACCAGGACTGTCGTAGTTATTTGTCCCAGTAATAATCTTCAGCTTGTCCTCCAGATTATAGACAAGGAAATCATCTATGCAGTGAGCGGCTGTTAGTATCCATCTCTCATCGATGATCGCTCCGCCGCACATATGACTCGAATAAGCGCCTTGGATCGACACTTGATAAGGTGCCAAGCCATCCTCAGCAGTGACTCCACCGATGATGTGATTGTCCACGTTGTGATCGGCGGGACCGTTTCGGGGACTATACACTCTATTCCCCAAAGTGGCACTTGCCGCCAAAAGTACACACAATAAAATGAACTTCATTGTTAAACGATTAATTTGTGAATATTGCTGCTTTATGGCCGCAATTTGGTTTATATATCTTCAATAAAGGTGCAAACACTATGCGTAGGCTTATCTTGGGGAAATTCTAGCAAGCACAGTCGACTCAAAAGCCAATCGTTTGAGGAGCGATTAGATTGACCGGAGATTGTGGTCTGTTGCTGTATTATTATGTGAGATTGTGATTCAGAGAATTTGTTGACCATGACATCGTAGGTTTTTAGTTGAAAGGCATGTGCCCGGAAGAGATTTCTAGGGAGAAAGTGTCCAATACACGGTACTTCCTGAAGTTTAACCGGAAGCAGCAGGCGGATCACTAGGAACGCAGCAAAGTATCGTGAGCCTCTGTAAAGTTCATCTTTCATCCGGCGCAGTTTCTGCAACATGGTACTGCAGAGTGTTATGCCCTGCGACGATTGGGAGGTATCAACTGTCCTTTTGTAAAGCCTCTTGGTCATTTCTCTGTCTTGTGGCTATCTTCTCTGCTTTAAAGGTGAGTACGCAATTCTAACAGAGAGATCAGCTTGTCCTACTAAGCTGTTTCTTTCTAGCTCATCAGCTTCTTGATTGCCTGGGTTATCCTTATGTCCAGGAACTTTCTGCTGTGTTCCATGATCTGCTCACAACACTTCACAAGAAGAAGGTGTTACCTTCTGGTGGTATTCCCCTATGCCAGATTCACAGGCGGTTGTTGCCAAGATTTATGTAGTCTGGCAGTCGTATGTTCATTTCCGATCCATCAGCATATGGCTGCATATGGATCTGGCACTAGGTATATGACCACTTTTCCATTCTACTCTCTCAGGCTAGGGTGTGTTGAAAGGCATTGTAAAGTCTAAGTACGGCGTGATCTTGTCCCTTTTGGAATGCCCTGTTGCCCTTTATGTACTTCCACTTCGCTGCCATGGTAAATCTCATGGCACTTGTGGATTGTTCAGGTTGAGAGTACCCTCAAAGCCCGTACTGGTGACATCAACGCACTAACGTCTTTGAGCTTTAGTGAGTGCGATTAGGTACTTTCTTAGATGGGGACACAGTCCGGGGTAAAGCTGGGGCTCAAGCAGCAAACCTTTCCACTTAGCTCGGTCTTTAGCTAATTGCCCTCCTCGTGATCCTTGAATTTGTACGTGCCACCTGTGGCGAGAAGGCCCTCTACTGTGTCGTCCCTCCGGCTTTGATTCGAAGACTCTGCGGAGTGTTGGTGTCCATTCGCTCTATATGTCCCAGCCATCTCAGAGCTTTTTGACTAAGCCGATGTCGCTGTACAGCTCGTATAGTTAATCGTTGAATCTTCTCCTCCAAAATGCGTCAGGGCTAACGCTGGTTAGTGAGCTCTGCACAATAATGTAAGAAGTCACATGACAGCGCATTGGCTTGTCTAAAACCATTTTTGACATCGAAGGTCTCAGTACGGTCACTTCTGGCCTTGATGGAGTAGCGAGAGTAGATACGAGTATATCTGTTTCTAGAAAAGCCCAGTATGTGTAATATCTTCTGAAAGACTTCGCAATACCTACAAATGTCCATTTCTGACAACTCTACTATGCTAACACTCTTTCTCAGAGTTCAAGATAATTTTCCAATCATGGCTCTGATTTGTGACCTGATAGTCTTTGACGGTTTGGCTCCGGTAAAAAGGCCCTGTGTCTCTACAGATGAGTCCGCTGCGGCTAGTCATGTTATACATATATTCTGTTGTGAATTTAGTTTTCCTGACAACACACATCTCGCCCTTGATGCTGTGGTTAAAGTTCTCTAATGGAAGCTCCGCAGCTATTGGGCACAGTCGTTGTCATCTATATCGCAGAGTCAATGTATTATGCGACAGTCCCTCACTAGCTCAGATTTGATGACCAGAGACTCGAATGGTCTGTGCACAACCTGACTGTCAATGAAGATGGGAATGTTCTCATCGGATATTGATCTCATATCAAGTAGTTCCGCAGCCCTGGACATGGCTAAAACTTCGAGGCCGAGGCACTGTATGAGTCTGGGTATTTTAGAGAAATTTATAGGGAAAAGCCTTTTGAGTATTAGATACCTGACTCTGTCCCTCATCTGTAAAAATGTCAAGCTCATTCTGACTTAAGGAGCACAATTCTTCAACAACTTCATCATTATGTCAAGCTACCATCCGATTCCCATTCAGTGTCAAGGAAAGTGTTCCTGAGAATGGAACTCTGCCCTATACTACTACTCTGCTTAAAGATGGTTTTATCTTCAGCTTCTAGTTATATCTTCAGATACATATTTGAATAACAATAAACAAAAGGTGAATCAACAAATAATAGTTCAGTGGAAATCGGACGTCTGAGCGACTTTACTTGATTTCTGATAAAAAAAAAAAGTCGGGCGTTCTTATTGTTTTTCTTATTTTTTTGGCCAATTATCTCAAGTGTTACGAATTCGAATCGGCTTTAGTGGTTCAATCAAGTTTATGTCCACTTCAAACTTAGAGCAATTGGCTTTGATAATGGAAATAGCTTTATGACTCATTTAGAATACACGACTGTGTAGACGGGGCTGTTAATCAATGAATTTGTATAATCTGAATAATGTGATAAGTTTTTTGAGAAATATTTATTGTTTACCTCGAGTAAGGAAGTGATTTAATTGGAATTTTGTCTAAGAATTTATTTTTGAGGAAAGAGGCGTTTCAGATCGTAGATCGGAGATCTGATATGGACTTAAAAAGGAAGCAAAACTTTCAATAATTTTTGAAAAAGTATTTCTAATTGAAAAACTTTAATAGGTACCTTGAATGTGTAGCAATTAGGTCTTATGAAATTATGACATTCTATTAGAAAAGGATGAACAAGTTCTCACAGGTACAGGACCGTTTGTTACATGTTGACATTTACTGACATAGATACTGACAATTGTCAGTAAGCCCTGCATTCAGTACAAATCAGTTGATATCGAGACTCGTAAAGAAAATTGCATTTGTTTCACATGGAATTCTGTCAAAAATTTCCCAAATTAGGCAAAAAATATCGGGCATCACTATTCTTTGTTAAAACCATATTCAATCAATTCTCTCAGTAAGAAATTTTAACACTTCGTTCGGGGAGCACATTGTGTATTATAATACGAACGCAAAAAAATACTGTGAATTATAACGCAGCGAATGTGAACGGCAAGCAATTTCTCAACATATTTTTGATACCACCCGTAAATGGTAGTACACAGAATATACTGAGAGAAGATACTGCTTAAGTTATGAACTCCTTCGTCCCTATAGTGATATAAGGGTAAGTAGGTGGGAGTGGTTACATCAGTATACCATGCTGAAACTTAATAGCACTGAGCGGTGTTAATACCACAAATCAGTTAACCTTTCTGCGAAGCAGCACTCAAAGGAGATTGACCCTCAAACGATGAACCACTGAACCGAGTTCCATTTAGCACTGTTCTGCTAGCGTCAAGGATGTAGTGGCAGATACAATCATCTTGTATAAACTGTACTTTTCAGCTGAGATGGGTGTGCAAAACTCTAGCAAAGAGAAGATGAAGCTTCAAAGTAACACCCATCACTGAAAGAGAGTGGGCCAATGTGGAATGACCAGGTAACTATCTAGTAAAGAACATCATTAAAGCAACAACAATTCAGAACACAGGATCCTTTTGATTAGGAACTAAGAAAACTGACCTAACAAAGGCTAAGGTACTCCCTAATTTACTTACATCCTTTCATCCTCAAGGGAATATAGAATGTTGCCGTTTTGTTCGTAATTGTTCAATGCCTCTGATTTGATTCCAAATTTTCTCTCAAGGAGCTTGATTTCTTCTTAACTATTCGGCGCCAGACCGTCTTGTTGTAGAGATTCCCCTTGTCCTCACGCGGAAGGCTGTAGAGTTTGTTGATATGTAGCGATACCCATGTTCTCGTATGTAGTCGCTCTTAAAGGCTTTCTCGCATTGACAAATGGCGTCTTTTGTCCCACATGAGCCTGACAGCTCTGTTGCTCAGTGCTTTTTCAGAAATTTAGTTGTATTCCCAATGCTGGTCTTGTCATTTTGATAAGCTGAGGCAAAAAAAGTTGTCAACTCTCTGTGCGACAAGAAGAACAACTGTGACAGTAGGTGTTCACCTCTTTAGATCTTCTGGCATCTTACTATTTTGTAGAACCTCAAATTAGGATCAAATTAAGCATGAGATGTCTCTTAGCGGCAAGACCAATCAGATATCAACTTGATTCAAGCTGTCGAAATTCTTCAAGAAGTTCATAACCATCAAATGTTTGCTTATCTTCATCCAAAATAAGAAAGTTTCCTTGCAAAATCTTCAGTAGTTGAGGTGCCAACCACCAATGAATTGCTTGGTGATGTTGTAAACCATTGAGACAATTGAGTCAATCTTCTGACATTTGTTTATACAAGGATTTCTCCCTCTATTTTGTCCACTGCTGAGGTCACTGTAGTCCGGACATTGTAAGCATACACCAGATGTCTGTCGATGACAGCTGCATTTCAATTTTTAGGCAGATAGTTCGCTTCATTTGACAACAAAATCTCACCCTTTTCTCTGCAGAACTTAGTAGCTCGTCTCATGTCCTCCTCAAAGGATATGTCAAGCAGGCAGTTGTGTCACTTAAATTTTCGATCTTCCATTTACACCGGGTAAAAAAACGAAAGTGTAAAGCCAGCTTTAGATGTGTTCGAAAATTTGGATCTGGCGATTCTGTATTTCAGTCTGTAAGACTGCAGTCTCAACTGATGGACCCGATTTGGCTTAAATTTCATACAGAGGCTCTGTATGGAGTCAGAATTCGAGAGGAAATCAGAATTTTTGTTCTACATCTGTTATGTCATGAAAAAGTCTATTTTTATCGAAATCGGCTCTAACGATTTTTATTGAATTTGAAATCACTTACGAACGAAATGAGTGCGTAAGCTACAATCGTAGATTCAATTGACAGCTGTCATATATTGCTCGCCAAACGATTGACAGCTCTTAGCTGTAGGCACTAATTCTTTCCCAAATCTTACTTTTGGAAAGCGATTTCTTAAAAATATCTTCCAAAAAAGAAGGAAATCCTTTAAAAAAAGACGAGAAGCGATAAGGATACGATTTCATGGTCACTTTAGGGTTAGGGGACAAAGTATTTGACCATGCATTGTAAGTTAATGACCACTTGAACCTTAGTGCAGTAAATAGTGAGGCGGTCTTCTGCGGGTGCTCTTTGTGCAGTTTTATTGTCAGCCGTTTTTGAAGAATTACCTACTTTAAGAGCACCTATTCATTTTTATTTTCCTGCACTTTAATTTCGGCGAATTCTTATATAATAATAGCAAATAAAAACCACCACATTATAACTCGAATAAAGCACTAAATAAAATAATTTATTACATGGCCTTTATAATAAATAATTATGAGCCCAAATGTACGAGTATTGCTTGCAATAAGATCATAATCTAATCGAGGGCAATCTAAAGTTTCACTTCGATATCTTCCGCTTCACATGATATAAACTGTCTTGTCAAGACTTAATTGCGGTATAAAAGCCAAACGCCTTAAGTTGCTCACCCCATTGACGTCGGACAGTGGGCACAAAATTTGTCATGAGGACGGAGGTTTTTCTAATACTGCTGGCAGCATGTGTGGCCCATGGCATTCGAGTAAAGTCGTTGCTCAAAAACGGCACAACTGAAATCGAAAATTTCATCCTTGGCGGAGTTGAGGCTGAAGATGGAGCGGCTCCTTACCAGATTTCACTGCAGTCCGAAGGCGGAAGTCATAGCTGCGGAGGTGCCATCATAGATGAGAGATGGGTCCTTACAGCTGCCCATTGTGTCATCAATTATGTATACACCAATAGGGATCATTTGTTGAGGGTAATTACCGGAACCAATAAGCACAACAGTCCTGGAGCCGTTTACGTTGTGGAGAAGGCCATCATGCATTGTAATTACGACAATCCGGACTCTAGTAATGACATAGCGCTGCTTAAGCTAGCCTCACCGATAATATTTGACGCAAAGACGGCAAAAATAAGTCTGCCGGACAGGCCCTTGGAGGCAGGTGATGTGCTGACTTTGACTGGCTGGGGATCGACTGTGCTGTGGGGCGGTACTCCATTGAACTTACAAACTATCAAGCTTAACTTTGTTCCTTATGAGAAGTGCAAAGCCGATCTGGATGGTGATCCGGCCATGGGGATCTCACACATTTGTACGTTTACCAAGACTGGAGAAGGAGCGTGCCATGGTGACTCAGGAGGACCATTGGTTAGTAACAACATGCTGTATGGACTGGTCAACTGGGGCTATCCATGTGCCATTGGAGTTCCTGACATGCACGCGAATGTATATTACTTCGTGGACTGGATTCGGAAGCATGTTAGAGGATGCAAGTGAGAGTTTTGTAAAAGAGTGAGGTAAAGAAATAAAGATTGTTAAAGTGTTTGAAGCGTGTTTGATTTGATAGATTTATAGAAACCACGGGGGTGAAGTATAGAGTCTACATTTTGTCCTCAAATTAGGTAACCACAACTTGAATCTCAGGCGACGGGCTTTGAGGGGAATGAACGGGGGAACAGAATGTCTTCCTTACATCCAGAGCTACATATATATATTCCACTAAAACAGCATCTATCTTTAGTCCCATTAAACCCAGCAGAAACCTTGAACTTGAAACCTTAGGCTCTATTGAGGTATATGACCATTGAGGTAGCGCTATAGATCTTATATGCCTCAGTGCACTTTAACTATAGGCGTAAGGTCCTCCATGAGTGAGGGGGTTCGGAAGAGGAGGTCCAACAAATCAAATTTTACAAGCTGTGCGCGGGACATAGTCTTAGTCAAAGATTTTCATGTTACTGTTGGCTTCCAAGGTCTTCAAAACGAACCAGAAGATCTAAAGCTGAAAAAGACGAAGGTGCGTGCCAAGGTCCTGCAGTTCATTGGTGTTAGCTAGTCGAAGACCAGGACAATGACCTTTTCAATGCTCTGTGCATCTTGAAAATAGCTCTTCTGGGCAAATAGTATGTATAGTAGGATACGCGGACGATATTGACATCACGGCAAGTCGTCGTAGAGCACTTTACAGCAATTGCAAAGCTGCGAAGGGAGCTAGTCCTGGAGTGCAAGAAGGCAAACGATTCTTCCTCTCTAAGCTCCTAACTAAAGGAGCCAAACTGATGCTCTACATAGGAATAAGCATATATAACGCTCTTCTAGACAGTTGTGCTTTATGGACCCGATTGATAGACAATAAGTAAGGAAGCAGAGCAATATTGGAATCTTTCGAGACGTAATGTTTGTCGGATATTAGATCGTCATATGTATAGTGACTGAATGGAGGAGTAGATTAAAGCGCGATCGCCATGAGCTGCACTAGAATGACAATGTTGTCCAAAAGGCGTCAACACGAACTTGAAGAAGATCTTTGAATTTCAGACCACAGATTGTAGACGATGGAAACCTGAACCTCTTTTACAAAGACAAAGCGTATTTGGAAGCAGCATGCCGCAGACAGTGAAAGTCTTCTAATGTTCGAGAGCTCTTTAGGTAAGTTTGTCCAATTCTTCTCAAAGCAGAAATTTAAGAAACTACACAAAATGTAAACCAACAAAAGTTAAAATTTTAAATTTATTTCCCAATAACTAGCACATCGACACTCACAAGTCACAACCACCTCCCATCACTTGCATCCCCTCATGTTGCTTCTGATCCAACCCGAGAAAAAGTACACACTCGCATGCATATCAGGATATCCGATTCCGCAAGGATATCCCCAATTCACCAAGCCATACAGTGTGCCATTTTTCACCACTGGACCTCCAGAGTCTCCGTGACATGCACCCTGTCCGTCCCTGGAGAACGTGCAGATGTGTCCAATATCCACACCACTATTGCCATCCATATCGTTGACGCACTTATCATGTGGAACAAACTTCAGATTCAGTTTCTGCAGATTATCCGGAACCTCACCCCAAGCTTCGGTGGTACCCCATCCAGTGAGTACAACTTCGTCACCTGCCGCCAGTGGCTCGCTAGGAAGCGCAATTTTCGCGGTATATTCATTAAACACAATCGACTCGTTCAATTCAATCAGTCCGATATCATTGTGGTACCATGGATTGTCATAGTTACAGTGAAGGAACAGCTTCTTCACTGTGTAGCTAGCACCTGGTTGTGATAAACGATTCGTTCCAGTTACCACTCGTAGCTGCGACTCCAAGTTATAGTAAATGTGATCCTCTATACAATGGCCAGCGGTAAGGACG
This sequence comes from Chalcosyrphus nemorum, assembly GCA_949716465.1. Lineage (NCBI taxonomy): Eukaryota > Metazoa > Arthropoda > Insecta > Diptera > Syrphidae > Chalcosyrphus > Chalcosyrphus nemorum. The sequence continues at coordinate 39,332,586 of OX454333.1, read as the reverse complement.
TACCTATCGTCGATTATAGCTCCGCCACACATATGAAAGCCACTTATGGTTTGCAAAGATATCTGATAGGGAGCAGATCCTGGCTCGGCATCCTCACCGCCGACGATACGATTTTCAAATCGAAATTCAGATGGTTTCTTCCAGGATTGCACCCGTATGGCAAGGGCTGTGCTCAGCACAGCAAACGCAGTTAGTGCGAACAGTATCTTCATGGTCTCGCAACTGATTTGGTTTGATTGGATCTTGGACATTGAGTTTTATATGGATAAATCGTGAACAGACATTTTCTTATCTGGAAGCCATTGAATTCCTAGATTATATCTGATAAGATACAGTGCTCGTACACGTCTTTTGATTAAAACAATATTACCTATTTATAGAATTGTAATAAACTAATATTAATGGTGGCCACAATGGCACCTAAGGTAAGCTTTATTGGGGCGAGTTAGCTCGAGTCTAATGCATTTATGGAAGAAGCGTATGCTATGTAGTAAATACGTTCTGATGTATAAAGATTTATGTTGCAGTAAGTACGTGTAACGAGAGATACTAAAGTAGTGAGCTAAAACCCATTAAGGGTTACAAACCGTGACTGTGTGCTTCAAGTTAAGGCTTAGCGATAGCTGTGGTGGCATTAGAACTGTCTACTGGGTCCTAGGATAGAAATCGACATTAGTTAGTTTCTTAATTCCAAAATTCTGCCGAACTGTCACTCATTAAATGTGATAGCCCTTCCCTTGCCGCCTCTGGGTATGCAAAGATGGTATGCATGTACTGTACCCCCTTGTATCAGGGATTTTATAAGGCCTATGTGCCATTGTGTGTAGTTTCTGGCAATGTTCCTCACCTCTTCCTTACTTATGATTCTCTTTATGTATATCCTGTCAGCCTAAGTTAGTGGACTCCATTGCATCATTGTGGGCCTGCCACAGCTTTAGAAAGTGTGGCCATTCCATAACCACTTCTGTGGAGTTAGTTCTCCGATGGAGTTATTCGTTTGGCATGCGGTTTGCCCAGGAAATTCTTAAGATACAGCGTCGGCAGCTTAGTTGTTGTTGCTAATCGGGCAACGGCAACCCAGCTTCTCCCTTAGTATCATACTCGTAGGTACTGTCAGAAACGTCTTTTGACGAGCTCCCTGAAAGTATACTATTATTTAGATCGGCCTATGCTACAAGAGAAAGGTTGCGATACATACTGCTGTATTTAACAGAGGTTTTTGCATCGGATATATAGTTTTCAGGCAACGTGACATAAGTTGGAGTTCACGGGCAGACATACGCAAGAAAACCGGCTTTTCCAACCACACTGGTCAATAATCAGTCGACTTTTATGTCCGTTTAAGAGATCCTCGAGGCCTTGAACATAAATTCGTGTTCATGGTGAGGGTACTTCTATTAAAAGGTGTTACCCGTAGTCATGGTGTTATGACGTAATGATAAACTATTGTCATTGAAGCCTTCACTGTGGATCATAATAATGAAACTCATCATCCATAGGCAGTGTACCATCCACCCGAATCAACAAACAAATGTACAAAAGCTTCACCCAGGCTAAGACTAAGATGCCAGATTCAGTCCAACTGGATTCAGAACTATTCATCCAGGTCATCGAAACGCGAGTTGGCCTGTAATGCTTGAAGATTGTACTGACGGAAAAATGCAGATCGCGGTAGATAGTTTAAAGACTTGTGGTTCGTCTTATGGAAGAACCTCTTTTTGACAATAGGCGCGGTAACGGTCCCCCTCGGTGAAAGGGTCAGACAATGGGTACACTTATCTAAAGAGTCTTTTAGTCGACGGATAGAGTTAGTAGCCATTAATAGCAATGGGTAACATAATAGTCACGGACATCCTATGGCATGAAACCAGGTCAGTGCTCAGCAGGGAACACCCTAGTATGCTGTAGTATCGGGAGAAAGATGTGAAAGACAATTCGGGTCTGATTTTTTGTCTTTACCTCAACTTAAAGGGGTAAGTTGCATTCTTGAGATAAGAACAGTGGGAAATCTGTCTGCGCTCATTCATGACATTATGGTCAGGCTATGCGGTTTCGGGAATCTATCCTATTGGACCATCTAAACTGATTTTGAAGTCTTTTCTGGTTCACCGACTAATTGAAGATGGATCTGAAGTCTGAGCTGGTCTTTTAGGGTCCAATAACTATGGAAATGTTAGACCATGTTCTCTAGTAGATCATTTCATTGAGAAAGCTCTACCCAAAGTCCCTGTGCTCCTTTCACTGAACTTTGGGTAGATCTCCATCTTCGTTGGTGAGTCTATAAACGGTTTTGTCGTCGTACGTCCTTTTGTAGCCTGCGAATTGATGTTACTGTCATGTGGCGGGCTACGCTGAAAATCTTTCTCACCTCCACATGCGGTGCAGGGACTCTATTTCGATCCTTTCTACTGCAATTCGATCTCCCTGCTGCTTTTGTTCGTCAGTTGTTTTCCAGGTTGATGATGGTTTTAGTAAGATTCTTCCTTATTTGATCAGACGTGAAGATGGGTTCTACAGCGGTCCGCTGTTCTGCCTGCTTGGGTGAGAAGATTCCACTGCATAGCGTATTTCGCAATGGAATTGTCTCCGCGCCGTAAGATGTGTCCAATCCACTGCCACTTTCTCCTTCGTATCGTAATATTTATAGGTTCCTGGCCCATTCTCGTATAAAGCTGTTCATTGGAGATACGGTTCGGCCAAAAGATCCTCAAGATGATTCTTAAACATTTGTTTACAAAGGCTTGCAGCCGGCGCGTGTTAATGGTGTCCACTTTCCAAGTACTGCACCCATAAAGCAGTAGCTAGGTTCTTAAGCTGATAACATTGCTTTTCCAGATGGTGGATAGCATGCCGAACACAGCTTTGGCCTTCCCGATTCTGCTGCAAACATCCAGTTCGGTGCCACCACGGTTTGCCGAGACCACACTTCCTAGGTATAGAAAGTTGTCAACTTTCTCGACTTCCTGTTAAGTTGCGCGCTGGTGTTAGAAGTGCTCAGGGCTTTTGTTTTGGCTGTGTTAATTTTGAGCCCTACTTTGTTTGCCTCAGCTTCTAGATTCTGGACCATAAGATGGAAGTCCATTATCCGATGTGAAAGTAGACAAACATCGTCAGCGTAGTCTAGGTGTTTGAGGTAAGATGTCATAGTCCAGCGAATTCCGACTTACTTTTACCTTTTATACCCCCCGCCAATGACTTAAGAAAAAAGACCTTTGTTTTTTTTCTATAAAACAATTTTATCTAAACAATTTCTCTAAAAGAATACATAATTACAAACAAATATGTACAACACATAACAAACTCGACCTTTCTATCTATTTACAAGCGAATTAACCTCTCTAATAGAAGTTTGGTGGCAGATATCCATTGTTGCTGTTACCGGCCTGTTGGATTTGGCCAAAGTTATTGGACTGCTCGGCATGATATTCCACATTGTTGTTGGCGTTGCTGCCCAACGATCCGACAACAGAGGTGACTGGAGCAATACCCTCATCGGTCAATTGGCTGGATCCACCCAAAGCATCGTACTGAGCTTGAATTTGTTCCTGAGCATGAGCAGCTTCCTCTGGAGTCTTGTACTTGATGAAGAACACCTCTGGTTTGGCTGTGGTGCTTGGCAATTCTTGGATCTCGGCATGGATGTCAGCAGCATCGGTCTTCTTGCTGAGAACATAAATGACAGTCTTCTCCTCGTTCAAGGCTGGTGTAATCTTGACAGCGGTCTTCTTGTTCGACTTGGCTGGAGCCTTAATGAAGACAACATTGTAGTTCTTCTTGGGTGTGCCGACAGTAATGTGCTTCTCCCTGTATTCATCGTCGTTCTCTTCTGGAGCTGAGTGAAGGTAGAATCGTTTCGAAATCACTGTCTCCTGACGTGGTTGCTGCTGCTGAATGTAGTTGTTCGATGACGACGAGGCTGAATGACTGAAGACAAGAGGCTGATGATGCTGGCTACTCGGACCATAGAAGCTGGATGGAACAGCCAACGAAGCACTTGGCGCTGGAGCAAATGATTGGAAATTTCCACCCAAACCAGTTGCTGCCGCTGACAACTGTTGCTGGTTGTAGTTGTAGCCTTGAGGAGCAGCCAATGCCACAGCTGATAGGCACAGAACCTAGAAATAAAATAGAAAATATTTAATCTTCTTCTAAAGCAACAAATGCAAGCTGAATACTGACAATAAATCCACGCATCTTCCCGCTTGATTGAAGTTAATCTAAATTGAATGGAGGAGTTAAGTCGATCTAAGAGATGAGACTCTGTGCTGGGGACTGGTGGTGATTAAGATCCCGCACTCGGTTTATATACACCAAAACGAAAATGGCTCGGAGCAATCGAACTACGAGATAATTACCAGCCTTCAAGATCGTGGATATCAGACTTGCCAGAGCTCTGGGCGAAGAGGTGAGTAAGGTGTCCCCCTTCTGCCAAAAATAATTTCCCCCAAAAACTTTGATGCCATGTTCCAATACCAGCCAGCAACAGTTTTCGATTGTGTATCTATTTTTTTCCTCGCATGCAACTTCGTAGATACTTTCGCAATAGAAGCGAGTGGTTATTTCTTTCTTTTTTTTTTTTTTTTTGGCAGATACCTACATCTGAAACAAATGATGAACATCATCATCATCACTCAAAATTTTGAGTTGCGGATACGGAGGAGGGAGGTGAAAGCCTAAAGACTACGCGCATCTTAGGAAGAAGAAAATAGAGAAAGAGGGCCAACTCAGATCATAATTGCTCGAATGGCTGAGAGGTGAAGATGTCCGAAGAAGACATCTGGCAACGAAAGTGAAATGGCCACTAATATTTTTATTATTTCCTAACAAATAACCAATTAATGGGGTAATTACAGTGGCGGCCTGTCTATTGTGTTTGTTTTGACCGCCAGACGGAGGAGAAATAATTCCAGATGCTAATGCGACAAATGTCATAATCATGAACAATGCAAGGGAATCTAGCGGTAGCCTCGTGCACCTGTGGACAGAATCAGTATCTGAAGCTGTTGATCTTCTTGTCAACTCACCTAGACCTTCAGCAAGATCCAAAAAGGCCTAGACAGAGAGATGTCTGGTCACGCGATTATCAGCAAGAAGGCGGAATAATTTGTCTGTAAACACTGTCAATGAGGTCGCCTGTGAATAGCATTATACAGTACAAGACCTTGAAGCGGGCTATAGGAAATGCCAATCAAAGAGTTGGTTTCATCTTGGATTTAATTAGTTTGATTTGATTTGGCGGGTTAAAAGGTCCGCCTACATTGATCATATGCAATCACCTTGGGTCACATTCAACAGAGTGCAACACCCGATACCAAATCAAGCTATAAAAGGTGCTCTTTTAATTGTGCGTTCATTTATTTGCACAACTGTAGAGCAAGCACTGTTTCTGTCAAGATTTTTGAACTCGAGATGACGATAAGTCATGATACTGTTGTGACAAGGAATCCAAAGCACAGAGAGACCCAGTAGATCCTCATGAGATCTGAACGTGGGCCGTAACGTTTCTCCCTAACCTACTCAAGAAGTTAAGTAGTCACTTCTTCTCGGAGCTGGAGGGCTTAGGAAAGGTTAAGCTGATTCCTCCTAAGAATCACAATATGGGTGGTTCTAAAAGCGGGCTTTCTCTTACAGCGTTTCCAGGATCAAATGAACTCGATTTGTTGGTCTACGTGAGCCTTGACTTTCTTGTAACAAGGCACCGAAATTTCCCTAACAGAACCTGACCTTGCCTATTCAAGTCAATCTGGGTAAGGCCTTCAGGAACATGGCTCCAGAGATGATGTCCATCATTGCTACATGTCCCAATTCAGTCACTGTATAGGCATTCTTCTGGTAAGAAAGATGAAGCCAAATAGCCTGCAAAAGTTTCAATTTTCGCTTCTCTTCCACTCACTCCACGTTGGTCCTTATTTATGCCTCTGTATCATATATCAGAACTAGAATTTCGTCTAAGAGATGACTACATTGCTTGCGTAAGCCAAAGTATCAACTATTGTGTGTCCTAGATCCTGCAAAGTGCCTACAAGCTTTCATATGTGGTTTCTGGCAGGTCTTTTAAGGTTGCCATACTTCTTCTTCTTTAAGCACGATTATGATCGATGAGGAGGATCACAACCTTTCCACCTTACTGCGTTTCTATTGGTCCTTATGAGGTACCATCAACCGTGTCATAGTGGAGCATTTCTTTGCCAGAAATAGCTGTTCATGATTTCTCTGATGTAAACTGGTACTTTTATATTTCGAAGCGCTTTCCCGCTGAGTCTAGCAAGCATAGGAGATTATAGGCTTACCTCAGGAAGCTTTCGTTTTAAACAGGGACATTCTGGATGTGGATTTTTTCTTAAGGACTGCATTTCTGCATTGCATTGGCTGGTTTTATCCTAGAGAGCTTTTCTGTTTGATGGATGGGTGACTTGTCCTAGATAGTCCTTGAAATGTGCGTTCCAATCTTTCAATGAAGCCCTGGTGTGATCTCCAGCCACTAAATTACACACAGTTTGACGAAGCAGGAATTCTTTCCGCTCTACTTCATACCTGGGCTGAGGTTCAGTGGAATTGCTTCTTTCTCTGCTGCGTTAGCATAGTCTCCATGCAGGGTGAAACTCGGAGCATAGACGAGCCGCCAGTCCACCATGGTCGTGTTTACTAGTCATTCTTCTTACTATTACAGACTTTCTTTTGTTTTTTTGTTGTGGATACCAAGTCAGTTGGGCAAACTTTACATTTATCGGATGTATTTGCCTCCCATCCCGTTCTGCTGAGTCCTTGGTCTTACTTCGCTCAACGTTCTACACAGTACAGCTTGGGATCCCTCTGATCATCTGTAATGTTGTTTTCCGAGTAAACGATAAATCGTTACCACTGTTATAAGCTCCACGCCAAGGATCATTAAGGCCACCAGCAGACTGCTTCCCCTCCGTGTGAAGACGCTCATTGTTTTGATCCTGGTTGTAGATGTCATATTTGACACCGCCATCACTTCTTTCTGTAGCGTATGATGAGCATTCTCAGATTGTCAGGCTCATGTTGGCGAAAATATCCTTCACAGAGATCGCCTTAAGGCAGTCTGTCCTTTGAAGCGCGAGCTGTTTCCAGATTTAATGTTTTGAAACCTTCATTCCATACAAAACGAATGATAGAAGCAGCTAACAACTGACTAAGAGGTTAGAATCCTCATCAAGTCTTGCACTAGTTTTAGTAAAAGTTCTTGGGCTTGAAAACACAAAGACACAACAACAACAACAACAAATTTTAACAACTATTTAACTCATTTAATCAACAACAAAACACACTAGTAACAAGCTTACGCCCCCCCCCCCAACCGCATTGAGGTCCCTTTAGTAGTAATAATTTGGTGGCAAGTATCCATTGTTCACTGGAAGAGCATCAAGCTCCTCAGTGGAAACATCTTCTGATGGAGATTCAGCTGTAGGTGGCACTTGTGTTGGCTGTTCCTGAGGTGTCTTTCCCTCAAGGCTTCCGATGACCGAAGAAACTGGCGACACACCCTCATTGGAGACCTGTGTTGATCCACCTAAGCGCTCGTACTCAGCTTGGATCTTCTCTTGAGCATGACTTGCTTCCTCAGGTGTCCTGTACTTGATGAAGTAAACCTCGGGCTTGGTGGTGGTTGTTGGCACTTCTTCGATGTGTGCCTTGATGTCGGCTGCTTCAGTCTTCTTGCTGAGCACATACACGATTGTCTTGTCCTCATTGACAGCTGGGATTATTTTAATAGATGCGGGCCGTTGCGCCTTCACAGGGGCACGTATGAAGATTACATTGTAGTTGCGGCGAGCTCTACCAACAGTCAGGACTTTTTCTTGCACTTCCTCGTCCTCTTCCTCTGGCGCGGAATGCAGGAAGAATTGCTTCGAGACGACGACATTATGTGGAGAAGGCTCATTGACTGGAGGTAAAATTCCATAAGTGGTGAATGGCAGCGGTACATGTCCCTCGGCGGCGGTTGGCAGGATCATCAGCTGTGCGGCATAACGCTGAGATGACTCCACAGGTTGGGAGAGCGAAAGATCCTGCAAAACTGGCAATTCCACGGAGAATTTCTGCTTCTGCTGGAGATCAGGTAATTCCTGGATTGTATTGGCACTCTCTTGTTCACCTAGTGGATTTATCGCATCCTTTTGCTGCTGCTGCAGCTCAAGAGGATACATGTATCCTTGCGGCAGTGCAATTGCCACAGTTGCGATACAGAGAATCTAAAAGGATATTCAGTACAGAAAAGGGTACCTTTCAATGCAATCTTCACTTACGATTAGTCCACGCATGTTCCCGCTTAAAGTGATCGAATTAGTGAACGAGTGAGTTATGCTGTTGTCTGCAAATCAATCACCAATTTATATATGCGATCAGTGTGGTTTAAGAAGAGGAAAAAATCCGTTTAATTAGTTTGTTACCGTGTAATTAAAATTAATTGTTCACACAGCGTAATTGCTGTTGGATGCCGATGGTACCATATATAACGCCAGATTGCATTGAGGGTATTGTCTAAATCTTCGAGGGTTACATCAATAGTTTGACAGAAGAATCATTAACTGCAATCGGAGAAAAACGTTTCCCAATTATTCAATTGCATTTGGTACCTTGTAATGGTTTAGGGAAAATATGTTACTTACACTCAAAGTAAAAATCATCAAAACAAAAGAGGAAGAACCGCATAACAAGCCAACCCACATCAGCAATTATGGAGGTAATTTCCATCAAATGCTATTCAATATAGCTATCAGTCTTTTTCATGACTGTTTTTTTGACAACAAAGAGACACGAGTTCCTCATTACATAAGTTGTCTCTTGGAGGGGAAGGGAATTCTGTTGAAGAATCCATTTCAGGGCAATGATATCCACGAGTGACTTATCAAAGATTTAGCTCTCCTATCTTGTAGATATTCCGATTTGAGCCTTGTATCTTGAAGTCTTTTACGGTCTCAGACCGATGATTTTTCCAGCAACCTTTCTAGTGGTACATGACCCATCGTATGATCCTTTTCTTGAACAAAACTCTTCCTTCCTCAAGCTGAGGATGCTGGCTACCACATGCGTCATATAGGACCACAGACAAGCCTACGCATGTAGCGGACAGGATTCAAGGATGGAAGAGTATTGGCCACAACATTTTCTAAATGTGTGCCCTTCAAGTGGCCACATTTTTGGCAGGTCACAGTCTAAGCACCTAAAGCCCAAGGGTGGCAAGGAATAAAAGAAGGTGTCAAGCCTAAGAAGCCACCTAGGTATATCTTTTGTCCCATTTCCTAATTAATTTCATATGCTTAGCTGTTGTGCTATCTGTGGAACTAAACACATTTCGCGCTTAAGTAGAGGGGGACATCAGAGGGTGATGTGAAGTACTTAACTCTCAGCCGAGCTTTGTCTATGGACATTTGCACAATTTGTTTTCAAGACATAAACGACACGTGTCCGACTACACACGGCCCATTCTCCTGAGATGATAATTGAGAGAAAAATGTCTAGGAAAGGTCATTTTTTATCTGTCTTTTTAAGAAGTCGATATATTGTTTGGCATGTCTTAAGCCAATTGAGAGTTCCAGTGAGAGAGCATTTTTTGACGAGCTCTATTCTTATCTGGTTAGCTTGTAAGCCAGAACACTAATAAATGGAGACTGAGGACCTTGTCTGGCAAGCTAATCAGCTACTCTGTTGCCAGGAATTCCCCTGTGTTCAAGGACCCAAATTAGCAAGAGAGATTGGAGACTGCTTGACTATCTGAAAATATGTTAATATGTGATGTACGGAGGTTTCTTTAAATACATTCTCTGACACAGCTTGTGGCTGCTTACCCGAGGCGAATAGATAGTCTTTAGTTTGGCTCAGAGATTCCAGCTCTAGACACGCCCGACGTCCGTGTACCAATCCAATGAGGAGGATGTTTAAGGGATTTGATGATTATTTTTTTTTTTTTTTTTTTTTATTAAAAGGTTTTTATTATTTAAAATTAAGAAATATTAATAGCTAGGCAAAAACGTTTAAAACTAGCTTAAATAACTTATCTATCTTATTATAACTTACTGGCCCTATGCGAGCGCTCTAAGCTAAACTTAATGCTTATTCTATGTCTTTCGACCTAATCTAACTAATCTAATCATTAAATAAATATGAACTAACTTATTGAAAAACTAAGAAAAATTTGTTTTAAAAACTTAGTAACTGGACATTTTTATCTATAAAAACTATATACTACGTTAAACCTAAATAGACTTACATACTACCTTAATATAATCCTAACGTCTAATTTTTTTTTTTTGCCAACGGGCTTTTTTAGGGTTTTTGTATTTTTTTTTTGGCTGCCAACGACATATTTTTTTTTTTTTTCTAAATTATACTTAATCTACACCTACAGACTAAGGAACTATGTAAGTCGGCCATTGGTAACAATATGCTACGGCCAACTAACCGTACTGCCACTACCCGGGATCTACGGGAATCGACGAGGGAGCTCGCTCTATGAGCCACCAGAATTGCTGGTACTGCCGCTCGACGTCATTTACATCTCGGATTGAAACCGACCTACTAAACCGGAGACGCTCCTCAGCGCTCCGTACGACGTCTCGCTCGTAGTTGAGCCGCCTATCCACAGTTTTCCGGGCCACGTGGAAGATTATCGGCACCGCCGCTCTATCCTGAATCAAACCTGCCTGATCGTAATAGAGGAATGCCTCTGGGGGAACAAAGCCGTTAAGGCGCACGCTCTCATGGTACATGTTATTGGGGTAATAAGCCCCGGAGATCAGGTTATTCATTGAGGTCATTGCTCTCGCAATGTGCCTTCGAGTCATCTTGATTAGGAAATTGTCCACTCTTATCAGACTCGCTTTGTTGTAAAGGATCTCATTGGAATAGAATTTTATATACTGAGACTCTGGTGTTCTGTACAAGTGAAGGCAAGCCCGAAGACAGGCCCTCTCAAACACCCGAATCCTTTCCATCCTGCTTGCCCCTATGTTGAACCACACAGGACATCCATAAGCGATCATGGGCCGAATAAGGGCCATGTAGCAGATTACCTTCACCCTTGCATCGAGTTGGCTGCTATAAAACAGTCTCTTTGTAAGAGCGAAAGCGCCTCGGGCTCTGGTTAGAGCAATATCTACATGTTTATTAAAATATAGATATTGGTCTAGCCAGATCCCCAGGTATCTGACTACATTTTGACATGCAAGTGGACGTCCGTGCTCTCCAACAATAGAGAACTTTCGCCAATTCTTCCTGGTATCCCAAGAGGCCCCAGACAACGGCGTTCTGAAAAGAATGGTCTCAGATTTCTGGAAGTTGATCTTCAACTTCCAGTCATCGCAATATCGCTGAATCTTATCGAAGTCACGCTGCAAGAGTGTTGCAATGACGTCAATCTTAGGTCCTGATCTGTACGCTATCAAATCGTCCGCGTACGCTATCACGTCTGGAAGAGATCCTATCAGATCAGCTGTGTAAATATTGAAAAGGATCGGCGAATTAACCGCCCCCTGTTGCAGACCATTTTTAATTTCGAACGTCCCAGCGGAAGTTACGCTGCCATTTTTCACAACGAACTTTCTGCCAGTGAGCATATTAAGCCACATGTACAGTAGTGGTTTACTTATACCCAACCTGCTCAACTTGTAAAAGAGCCCTTCTAACCATACGGTATCGAAGGCCTTCTCCAAGTCAACCAGGCAGGCACCCGTGCATTGTTTCTTACTTTTGTTCCATTGGATATCCGACACGAGTTTAGACGCGGCATGAATTGTATCATGCCCCGCCTTAAAACCGAATTGGTTATCCGGAACAATTTTATTTTCCTCAACCCACATTATCATTGCTCTATGTAGCACTTTCTCGAAAACCTTGCTGATGTTCGGAAGGAGACTTATGGACCGGAGATTTGCCGGATTGGAACTGTCTTTTCCCCTTTTTGGGATCGGCTGAACCACCGCTGTTTTCCAATGCTCTGGATAATGGGCATTATTCAGTGCATTGTTGAACAGGGTGGCATAAATGTCTACCGCTACTAGAGGAAGATGTCGAAGCACAATGTTCGATATTCCATCGATTCCCACTGATTTCTTCTTTCTCAGTGATTCGAAGATCGCTTGAAGTTCTACCTTCGATATGTAAGGGGGATGAATCCCTTCAATGGCAATGACATTGTTTGCAACATTATCATCATTGAACCTGGTGAAGCCAGTATTCCCTGATTGCCAATGCTGCAAATCATATCGAAGGCGGAAGTTGTGTGCAAGGACTCTATTCTCCAGGTCGTGGTTCGGGCGAATGCAAGCATTTACCTTATACACATCCTGAAAAATGGTTCCTATAGCTTCAACCTTCTTCTGCGGATCCTCGATCACGAAAAAGTCGTCATCGTCGACAGCGTCAACTGGATCTATTCCTGCTTCTGTAAGTAACTGTTCATTGTGAGTTGTACGAGGAATCTTCAGACACGGAAGTTCGTTGACATCGTTCCTCCGAAATATTTTATTAATCTGGGGGAACATACTCGGGTTATCAGACTTGATAGCCCGAATCTTATTACCCCAGTGCAAATTAGCCGACAGCCTATAGTTTGCTCTAATTAATACTTGGAGATTCTTTATCAACGACTTCAGAGTCCTAACCTCCGAGTTCTGTCTGTCAGTAAACTGCCTATGCAAGTTTTTTAGTCTTGTAAGCAGTCTACTTTTTTGTACGTGCAGTGCGTCTATTGTTGCGTTGCGGTAAACGTTGTCAGTTGGTCGATACCGAGGTATAGTACTGTCCATCGTTCGTTTAATTGTCTCGTCCATTTGTTTGAGGTAGATGTCAATCTCCTCATTTGACAGATTCCTATTGGACGGTGGGTCGAGCGAATTTGAGGCGAGTGCTCTTGTTAAGTCTCGAGAAAAGCGAGGCCAACGAGTCTTACTATAGTTGTAGGAATACGTTTGGACAAACTCTTCCAATTCCGCGATTTCGTTGGGAATAGTTATTTCGGCAATAAGTCCGCAATGGTCACTGTCATACACGAACGTGCGTAAACAGTTTATCGTTTGTCGGTTCACGTCGGTCAGTTGTAACCGTTCGTCGAACAGGAGTAGATCCAGATAGGAGCCGCTTCTAGGAAACGACGGACTATCTGTAGCTTTCAAATCGAGCCGAAACTCGACATTGTGTTGACCCCACCAATTGAGTAGTGAGTTCCCCCTAGTATTTGGTGTTTGATTTCCCCAATCTCTATGTTTGGCGTTCAAATCTCCGGCCATGAGGAAATAATTCTCCCCCGATTCCAGCCTTAGGCATCGAAACAATATCTCGAGCTCGGACATGAATAATGTAGACTGAGGAACATCAGGAGCATAAAGTGCGACCACGAACATCTTCTTTCCACTACGGAGAGGGATGCACACAATACACGCTTCTAGCTCCTGGAACCTACGCACTTCACCACTGTACACGGCCCTATACCTTAGTTCTTTTCGAATGAAGATCGCAACACCGCCTCCACGAGTGGAGTTGGGTCGGTCTCTTCTTTCGACATTATATTTATTGTGCCGTATTTTGCGCTTCTGCGTTAGCTTAGTTTCGCTAACTAGACACACATCAGGGCTTTGGTCGTCGAGCAACTTAAAAAGCGATTCCTTGCGCTCGATCCTAATCAATGAATTTACATTCACCGCCAGGATCTTCAGGGATTCCTCATTCGCGGCCGTACCCATTACGACTGAATGTGCGCTAGGCTAGGCAGAATCGCGTAGATCGTGTCCACACGTTTCCCCTGCTCAAATAATTGGCGCTGGAGCTGACTCATCTGCCCCTGAATTTGGAGCAAGATGGTCAACAAGTCGCCTTGAGCTTCAGGTGCCTTAGGCGTTGGAGCCTGTGTAGGTACCTCCTGTACCGTGCTCGCCCTACCAGACGCCATTTGGGCGTAGGTAATCTGGGGAGACACGGCTGGTGTTTTGGTAGAAACGTGTGGACCTTTCATCACGTTCTTCTGTCTTTGAGCCAAATCTACTGTTTTGGTGCTTTGAAATTCAGGACAACCCCGATAGCTAGCGGTGTGTCCCGAATTTCTGCACAATACGCATGTGAGCAGGCTCTTATCTAAAACCTTGTCCTTACCCAAAGGACAATTCTCAGTATTGTGGAACTTTGCGCACTTCACGCATCGAGCCTGCATATCACAGTTCGACGCGGCGTGCCCGAACCTTTGGCAGCGAACGCATTGAATAATGCCCTCGCTGCGTTTTAATTTATCCCACGACACAACCTGGTGATCTAGGACATTGATGCGTCTTAGACCCTCCAGTTTGCTGTTGGGAGACAGTTGAATTAGGAAGAACGGCAATTTGCGATTCTCCCTTCTGGCCTTCGCCGTGCTGAAAGGCTTTGCCCCAACGAACGTTAGCTCGTCGCACTGAAATTGTTGGAGCGTCTTAAGGACCTCCTCCGGTTCGGTGGACGGATCCAACCCCTTCAGCAGCATAGTTTGCAGCTTGTCCCCCTTCGGGGTGAAGGTGAAGAACTCCGTCGTCGAGTCCCTAAGCAAGTTTATAATTTTTTTATAGTCCTCCACCGTTTTGCATTGGATGGAGTGCTTATCATTGTTATACCTTTTTATACTAAAATTGTTAATACCAATGGCAGACTTACATAAATCGATAGTCTCCTTAAGTTCCATTTTGTGTGTGTTTATTGGTGGTACCCTCACCTTCTTTGTCTGCTGCTGTTGTTGCTGCTGTTGCTGCTGCTGTTGTTGCTGCTGCTGTTGTTGCTGCTGCTGTTGTTGCTGCTGCTGTTGTTGCTGTTGTTGCTGTTGCTGCGGCTTTTGCTGCTGCTGTTGTTGTTGCTGCTGCTGTTGTCGCTGCTGCTGTTGTTGTTGCTGCTGTTGTTGTTGCTGCTGTGGTTTCTGCTGCTGTTGTCGCTGCTGCAGTTGGTGCTGCTGTGGTTGCTGCTGCTGCTTTTGCAACTGTGTTTGCAGTTTTGGTTGCTTTGGCTGCTCTTGATCCCGTATTTGTTCTTTTATCTTTTCTTGTTGGACAAGAATTGTCTGCAGAAGCTGTGAGTGTGCGTGTTTTAGTGGCTGCTGCTGTTTAGGCAGCGTTTTTTGGACCTTTTCCTGTGCAACTTTAGGCTGCTGTAGCTGCTTAGCCGATTGTTGTGGTTGTTGCTCCTTATTAGCGTGTTGTTGATGCAAAACTGGAGAAGCTCGGAGTGCAGCCTGTCTCTCCCTTTCCCTTCTCGCCATTTGCTTTGCTTTAATCGCAAGCACTTTCTTCTGAAGCTGCAATATGCTGTTTGTCAGATCTATTAGCTCATCGCCTTCGTCGTCGGAATCCGACTGAGCTAGTGGGGCGAAGATGTTGTCTGCCCCTTTGTACCTTGCCTCCTCTTCCTCTAAATCGGAGATTTGGCTTTCTTCAGCTGCCGTTGAAATCTCCATTTCTTCCGCCGTCTCCCTTGCCTTGACTGGCAGCTGGTTACCTGAGAACCTCAGGGAGCGGCGTTTAAGATTCGGAGTCGGCTTTAAACTCCTCTTCCTTTTGGCTTCATTGCTTACTTGTACCATCATAGACTCCGATGATTCAGCAAACAGCTCTTCTGCAATTTTGAATTCGGCCGCAACTCCCTTTACTGGGAGTGCGGGCCCTTCCCCACTCATCACTCAGATTTTTTTTCAAATCTAATAATTTTTTTTTTATTTTTTACTTTGCCGCAAATGTCAGATTAATTATTTGATTTATCGATTTTTCAATAACTTTGTTTTTTTTTTTTTTGTTTTTTATATATCTTTGAAAAAAGGCACTTTTATAACTTCCCCCGCCAGGAAGTGAACTCGGGTCACTGACTCGCCGGTCTGCACACACTTCCCCAACTCCACCAAGTCTATAAAAATACTTCCTACGAAATTGGTAGGTGAAAGAAATACTCGAATGAATAATAGCCGAAACACGTCCTTACGCTGCTAAGCTCAATGAACGACTGATTTGATGATTATCCCACGAGCTCCGTGGTGGAGATGGATATTCTTAGGCATGAAGTCTGAGAAGAACACTGCTGCAAAGGAATACCTTCCAAGGTCTTCATACAAGGGGAAAAGTTGTTGCATAGTAGTTGAAGCTTTAGAGTACTAGCAGTTGCAGTTTTCATGATATGGAGTTATGAGGTTGGGGTGGAAGGTCTAAGAAAACCTCCAGCGCAGATTTCGGGCCAGAGTGCATTGCGCCCGTAGTTTCTACATAACTTCGAACCTCTCTCCTGAAAAAAGCATATTTTGAACTTAGTATAGTCTTGCATGGGACCATCGATATGCTAAGCATTGTATGCTTTAAAGGGCAGATCGAGGTAAGTCCAGTGGATTATTTTTGGCTTCAAGCCCCATGTTTTGCCGAAAAGCCTCAAGCAGGCCCAGAAAGCTTTGGCCTCCTTTTCAGTGGTTCTGTCTATGTGAGGATTTTAGTTCAACTTGTGGACTAGATAAGGCTTTGGTGATAAGGCCTGAAGGTTAATATTTCTCCTTCCAATGAAGGGAATGATGACGTTGGATTGACCGTGAGCTCATCTGATTGGCACCAGTTGCTTACTTTGTTTACGGCAAGTTGCATTTGATCTTGAATGCGGATTTTTTTTATTATGACTACGTCGTTAGCGAAGCCTAGTGTTGGGAATCCACAGTTGTTGAGGTCATTTAGGAGCTTGTCCAAAGAAAAGAGGACAGAACACTTCCTTGAGGACAACATTTGGTTGTTGTAATGGATAGCGATGTTTGTCTAAGTTTAGCAGTAGTACTAAGCATGTAACGTGGTCTGTGAGTCAATACCTTTAGCATCCGCAGCTACTTGAATGGAATTAAGACATCAGAGATGTCCAGAAAGGAGCATAAGTAGACTTTCCTTGACAGAGAAAATCACCTCAATGGTTCTGACTAGATGGTGTAAGGCTGTGACTGTAGATTAGGGATGAACACTATGTTAACCTTCCTCCAGATTGACGGAATGTAGCTTAATTCATAGCAGATCTATTCGATGCTGAAGAAGAGCTGGGAATCTTCCTCTCCACTAGGAGCTTTGTATGGCTTTTGTGTGGAAATGCAGTGAAAATTCTTTTTGCTGAGTTCCAAATAGACGTACTATTGGGAGGCTGTTGCATAAGGGTCAGTAACTTCTGAATCTGGAAAGTGATTTTGGAGGAGTAGACTCAATGTTTCCATGGAGTCCAGAGTAAAACTGTCGTCGCATTTCTTTAGTATACCAATGCAAGGACCTTTTGACCACTGACAGCTGAAGAGAGATCACTAATACTTTCGCGGAGGGTTCTCCATGTGTGGCGTTTTGATCTCCTAATAGCAGAATTGTAGGTCGTGAGAGCTATTTTATATTCGCTCCTTAATAAAATATGTAACCTAATTCGGGTGATAGAACATACGCCTGTCTGTGGTGGAAGGAAGAGTTTTGGCCCCAAGAAATGATCGGGATGGTGGAAGAAGGATCGATCTCACTTACCAACATCTGATGCTGCCTTTTGCTCTTATGAATTGTAGCCTCATTCGACACTCTCTTCCGTTCTTCATGGATGCGCAAGAGCAACTTTCAAAAAGGTTTCTTCTTCTAAACAAATATCACGACTGCTCTTCTCATGATCTTTCATCATCTACGTTCTAGCTCTTTGGACGTAATCACGATTTGGTGGATACTCGTCTCATTTACTTTTCCAATTGTGTCCATTCATCTGGAGGGGGCAATAAAAGTGATAGCATAACTGGAGTCCCCACCTTTCTCCTCAAAATCAAATAATGAATTTTTTGTTTGTCGTTTCTGTTTGGATATCTCGCTCAAGTTAGAGAACGCGAGCTAAATCTTTTGGCAGATGAATGGCACGGACTCGCGCCCCATTCATTCATAACTGGGATTCCATTGTACATCAATCAAAGTGAGTTATGAGTGCGAAATGTATGAATAGGTCATTGAGGTTGCCCAAATGGGAGGTCTACGCGGATGGGCAACATGTTGATTTTGATGCCGAACGGCTGGCAATTAATCATCGCATTGTGGACTAATAGTGTTTTTTTTTTGTGTAAAGGAGAATGTACAAAACGTTTTCGCTTGTTGTAATACCATCAAAAGCGAGTCACAACTATTGGTAGTACCAATACTCCCTTTCCCATTTGATTAGATCTGAAGTGATGCAGAGATTGTTACATTCAGAGTTCAAGTTACATGGATAGTGTGTAGGTATGCCAGTATCGGATTCCATGATTAAGTGATATCTGTCCAACAGATGCACGACGGGGTATTGCCAACTAATTTAGCAACGCAGATAATATTTATTATATGTCTACACTGATTAGACGTCTTTATAGAAGAGGCAATTAATTTTAGTCTCGCGTTCGATGGTGAGCCGGAATAAGATTTTTTTTTTCATAGATATTATCTTGATTATCTTGTTATTTGGATAGAACACCAATGTAAGATCATCTACAAAACTGAGTGAGCATTTGATCTTGTGATCGGTTGAGTTAGTGGAGCGTAACTTTCGAATTGATACTTCAAATCAGTGGCTAAGGCAATAGTGATAGATAGACTGAGGTCAATTTGGAGAGAGTAACACTCAAATGGGGCGAATGTTTTGATGATTAACATATCTCTTGCAACTACTGGTGAACTGGTATACAACTTCACGGGAGCCTTTCCGAGTATTCCGTGCTCTGCTCTAGATGCACTGATGAATCTCCCTCCTCTTCATACCTACTATATCATGACTCAGATGATGTGGCTTATGTCATGAACCGCACTGGAGATTTGATGATCCCGCACGACACCTATCTTATGATTGTGTTTTATGGATATGCCATCTGCGGTCCAGGTATGAGGATGACTGTCCTGGAATTTAACACTGACTACGGCTAGGAATGAAATGTAGTCATATTTCCACAGATGGTTTCGGAACCGATCAAGGATCATGGACTGCAATACTCATTGCTCAAGCATGGCCCTAGTTTTCAGGCGGAGAACATCTTAATGGCTGCAAGTCGAATCGTTAGGAATAGTTGAGGGGTCGTAGTATCTTGTGGACAGTCGAGCTGCGGTTAAGGACTTGCTTGCTTGGTGAATGCAAAAGATCGCAGATATGAGTCATAAATCCGAGTTATTCTTGTGTTGAAAGGACTCTAGACAACTTTTTGGCATTTTTACGAACATCTGTCTGCGATGCTGGTGAAGAGAGCGACTTCGCCATGTGCTCTGCTGATATCAGGCTGCAGATTTTATTTGCTGATGTGGTGAATGTTATATAAACAAGCTCCACATCTACTCAAACTCATTTATGTATGATGAGAAACTTTGTGCAGTAAACTGGGGCGTAATGCATTTTCTGATAGTTTAGTGGACAAGTTGATGCCTGAGTTCTCCAGTGAAGCACGTTCCTTTCATCTGGTCTTCATCCAAAATAAGCTTATGATAAACTATGCATTTCACTGAGTGTTGGATGGAGCTAATAAGGTCCTTTAGTCATTCTGTTTGGATGGCCAAGTCATTCCAAAGGAGCCTTCCAAGGCGCTGTTCAAGTTTATGAGGTATAAGCACTCAATGCTGCCTGCCTGCTAGAGTTACTGCAATTCTAGCTTCAATCTGTTTTATGTAGAGGATTTTTCAGAGAGGAATTCCCCTTTGCTTTCTCAGTGATCGACCGGTAATCCTTTAGCCAACAGATGTGTTAAAGGATTTCACAGCATAGCAAAGGTGATGTATGACCAACATGCATGCAGAGATCTTTCTTCAAGCTGGTTCAAAAGTGCTCCATTTTCACCTGACTAGAAAGGACTGTCCTAGTCTCAAAGGGTAAGAGCAATCTTCCTTCCGGCCGTTTTGTCTGCTTAATAATGCGATTCACGATGAAGATCCCTCTTACCGGCAGCATGGCTTTCAAATAAAGCAATAACGGGGTGATGAAGCCAGAATGCAGTACTTTCGCAAGAAATTTACGCCATGAGAAGCCCATAAATGATCAGGGCTTTAATGTACACTGTACACTATTCTGACAGGAGATTTTTTCTTATCTTTCACATCACAATAGAATTTGTCAGACACTCGTAATAAGTAGGATTGTGAAAAACTTTGTAATTTCTTTTTTAGGACTCGAACCTTGAACCTCATGCACAGTAGTTCAACGCACTGAGGACGGTAACTTCAATAGCCTCGTCAACTTAGCCAAAGTTACATCAAGTCAGTCGCGTCAGAGATAGTAGCCTACACTATAGAACATGCCGCACGCACAGACTTATTGGTGGAGTTCCTCAAGGGTCAATGCTCGCTCCAGTTGTGTAGATTACTCGTATATTGTATGATGCACTAAATGGCCGAACGAATCAAGCATTATTTTCTATCCTTGTGACGTTGATGGTAGAACAAGTGTCCAAAACTGGTCTGATATAAGCGCGAGGACATTGCTCAAAGCAACGGGTATGGTACTGGCTGACCATAAGCCATAAGCAGGACAGAAATAGAACACTTTACTCTATGCATTTTTGAGCAATCCATTGAGTCGTGACAACGATACGTCGAGAGAAGGCTGAACTCGGCGTACAGAAGGAGACTATGCTGTGCCTTGACAACAGTGGTCTTGGTCTTGGTTATAAAATAAGAAAAAAATGAGTATAATTTGCGTATAAAAAAAGATAATATTTTTAATCAGGATAACAACAAAATATAACAGAGGGCTACAAATAAAGAACGAACAACTGCATGTAGGTACAGACACAGAATTGTTCAAGACTAACAATCACAAGAATGGCTTTTGTCTACTAATAGTAGTAATTTGGAGGCAAGTATCCGTTGCTTGTGTTCAAAATGGCACTAGCTATGGTTGGTCCAGATACAGATGGTAAAATTTCTTGCACCAGATTGTTGGCAGCTGGCACATTAGCCGAAGCAGCCAAAACAGCTTGTTGTTGTTCGGCTAATTGCTGCTGTTGCTGTTGCTGTTGTCTGGCTTTCTCCTCAAGAGCTCCAATAACAGATGAGACTGGAGCGATTCCTTCATTCGACACCTGGGTGCTTCCACCCAAGTTATCATATTCAGCTGAAAGGATAAGAGATATTGCTATAAAGCAAAAACGAGCAAAGCTATTTGAACTCACCTTGAATCTTTTCTTGAGCATGAGCCGCCTCCTCTGGGGTCTTGTACTTGATGAAGTAGACCTCAGGTTTGGTTGTTGTTGTTGGCAATTCCTGGATTTGGGCATCAATATCAGTGGCATCTGTCTTCTTGCTGAGCACATAAATAACAGTCTTGTCCTCGTTGAGGGCTGGGGTGATCTTAATCGAAGCCTTCTTGTTGGACTTGGATGGGGCTCGAATGAAGACAACGTTGTAGTTCTTGCGGGGTGTTCCGATTGTTAGGACCTTTTCTTTGAATTCTTCTTCTTCCTCTTCGGGGGCAGAGTGAATGAAGAATCGCTTCGAGATGAGGACTTCTTGTTTGGGAGCTTGTTGGGGGGCAATTTGGTGACCAACACCGAATGATGGCAGTGGAATAGAAGCGCTCTGCTGTGGCTGTGACAGGATCAACATCTGTGGCAGGAATTGCTGTTGTTGGTTGTTGATAGATGCTTCTTGTTGACTACCACCGAGTGGAGCTAGATACTGACTTTGAACAGACAGTTGTTGCTGTTGTTGTTGTTGTTGTTGTTGTTGCTGTGGCAATGGTGCAGCCAAAGTTGGTTGAATATTTTGTCCATATCCTGATTGTGGTTGACTGACAGCCGATTGCAACTGTGGATAGTTGTATCCTTGAGGGGCAGCAACAGCCAAAGCTGAGAAGCACAATACCTAGAAAAATCATTTAAGTTTTATATTATCCTTAATATCCTGGAGTGTGATTGAGGATTTGCTTACGATAAATCCACGCATGTTCCGGCTTAGTGTGTTTGGATTAGTGAACAGGTGAGTTGTACTGAAGGCAACATCTTGGGCAGCAATTTATATACCCAAAAGCCGCATCCGAATCATCATCGTGACCGAAGAAGAGCTTAACCTTCGAATTGTTGTATCTGTATCTATGCACCGTGTAACGATTTTTTTTTGTTTCCCTTTCCTTTTGGTGGGAGAATACTCAAGATCTTTCCCCCTGAGAGAAGATGAGAAAAAAATAAAAAGAGCTCACACACGCGTCCCCATTATACAATGGAGGAGTTAATTAATTGAGTCTTAGCATTTTTTTTTTTTCTTGTCGGCTGCTGCCAAGCGTTGCAATCGTCCATGTAAAGCATAGTGGACGTTCGTTTGAGCGTAGACACAAAAAAAAAAAAAGGGGGGTCGTCCCTTCATTTATCATTCATGCTGAGTGCTATGCTTTATGGCCAAACGATTGGCTTGCGATTAAATGATTTGACCGACCCTAATCGCGTCAATCCATCAAATGCATCATTTGGGCGATCACTTCGTCAATGGGTGGCTTAGCTATCTTGCTTTGTATAAATTACAATAGAGCTTATCGCTACTGACATGAAGGCATACACACACAAGTCTGGGATTTGTTTTCAATTCCAAAACAATTAGAGTCGTTTAGGTGCAGCAGCAGATGGGCTGGAGGAATTCCATTACAGATGAGACCGAGATGAGGAAATGCATTCGTTGCCCGAGTGCAGACATGATGATTTTGAAGTTTTATTATTAAATTAATTTACTGTCGACCACATCATGACTTATTGCGAGTGAATGGGAATTTTCGAGTGTTTATTACGTTGTCTGGACAATGTCGTAAGTCTGACACATTTTGTATTTTGTTACAGTGAATCACTTGAAAGAGGTTGGTTGCCATTAATCTTCAAATTATCTTATGGATATGAAAGTGTCGATTAATTATTTCTTGGAAATGTTCGTATCCAGAAGTCTTATTCTATTGGATTGTCATAAGTGAAATGAATGAAACATATCATGTTTCCAAGTGAGATATCCTCCAGGTGTTCCCAAAATCTCTTTTGAGGCTGTGACAGCCACTCAGCAGCTGTTTGAAGGCTTCCTCTTTATGATGACACCTCCTACAAATGTGTATGGATGGGTTTTTAGTCTTTTTTATATTACCCATAAGCTGCCGGATATGTTACAGTTGAAGTTCTGGTTGCCCAGGAGCTGTTGATATTTTCTCTTCCCTTTTAGTCTATTTTCGTTATTAGTACACCAAAAGCGATGGCCTATTCTATCTGGGTGCATGGTTCCTGCAAGTTCTTCCGCTTTTGTATTTCCTTCTAGAGACTCCGAAAGGTGTTGCATTGTGTTGTTGATTTGATCAGCACGCTGTCCAGTATCTTGAGGGTAGCTTGACTTTCCAAGAAGATTGTTATCCTCGATGAATTAAGTTCCTTTGTGTGTACAGTCCTTTTCAAAACACAGCGTTTGGCCTTAAAGATACTACAGTCATCTGAAAGTTTGTGCGAATCATGTTGACTGACTCACAGAGTCCATTTTTGACTCACCAGCAGTGTTACCGCAGGATTAGGTTTTCATAAGTCTCAGAGGCTGAACAAATGATCCATTTTGAGAATAAATGAGTCCCATTAAAAAATCTCTTTTAAGTTCAATAGTTTCATGTGTTTGAATTTAAACACTTCATTTGGAGTAGAAGCGTCCAGGAAATTAAATAGAAGTAAGTTCACACTATTCTAAGATAAAAAAGATGAGTTCCTTTTGGATCAAATGAGTCCCAGAGGTAACAGTGCTCGTCAGTGTACAGCTCGAAATGCTTTGCACTGGTTAATGCCTTGGATTCCCACTCCTGCCTATCGGAAAAAGGGTACGTTAAAGGGTACGTAAGGCACAACATTGTCTTGTTGAGATGAGTTAATCAATATCCTTGGAGCATAGATTTATTTTCAGCGGAGGAAGTTTAGGAATATTTTCCAACCCAGCCTGAGGTGCTGTGCTCTGTGCTCTCGTTTTGCTAACACTTGATGAACATTGTACCTTCATAACATTAGAAAGAGAGCTAGCTTCGTTATTGGAGTTAATGATGCCAATACACGTCCTGCGGATTATAGGCAGTTGTAAGCGTAAAAATCAACCATTCATAAATATAAGACTGTCTTCGGTGTTTCTTACGTGTTCCTTTATCATATGAGCCTCAAATCAAGAATGTTTCCTAGATACTTAGCTTCTAGACAAAGATTCAAAAAAATTGTGTTCAACTTAGGAAGGTTAAACTAATCGTGCTACATCGTTTATTGCCGCCTATGAGGACAGTTCTTCCAGTGTATAGATTCCATAATATTGCTGATTGTAGAAAGATTAATGGGAACATTACTATTTTAATGAATTTTGCTTACAGCAAGAAACCGCAGCAAAAAAGAACTAACTCCTGCCCGTGGAGTTCCTCGGGAAAGTGTTTTACTTACGAGATCACTGATAAATGGGCCAAAATAAATATTAGGGCATAAGCAGATGGCAGAATAATGGCAGATAGATAAAACCAACAATCTATATATAATGTAAAATTTTGAGTAAGAATTTGTTAAGTTGGCTATAAGTAAGGTTCCATTATTAACAATTTTGGCCAAAAATGTGGTACGCGATTTTATAGGGCTTTATAAAAGTAGTGGAAATATCAAATCGAGCTATTTGGCTAAAACCACTTAATTCTTAGAAAAGTACCGTTATACGCACTTTTGGACAAACATTTTTTAAGTCATTTTATAGCATTTGCGATTTGTAATCCAATGGTAAAACTTAAATGAAATTGTTTAATCCGTTTTCAAGAAAATCCTTTTTTAGCCAAATCGGCCATAAGTTCCGTTCTAAAAAATGTTGGCCAAAAAAGTGGTACCTCATATTCTTGAATGTGTTTGTACTAATCTCAGTGAGGAATTTTAGCGAAATCGTTTTAGCCGCTTTCGCTCCAATCAGCTTTTTGCAAAATTTCTTTTTTGTTAAAATTTTATAAGTCATCTGATTGGAATTTATCAATCTAAATCAAATATGAAATTTAAACAAAATTATTGGAGCTGTTTTCAAGAATTTTTTGTAAAATTGGCCTTAAGTAAAGTGCCGTTAATATAAGGGCTAGAGCAAAAATTGCAATTGACCCTAGATATGAAGTTTGATCAAAATCCGTCCACCCGTTGAGGCTGTAGCTTTGTGCACAGATCAAAAATCTGCACGAATCCAATACCTGCCCTTTATTATAGGTAATTAAGTATACAGGGCTATTTACAGTTGGTGTCAGTCTTTTTTGTTCATTAAAGCTGCGCAATGGCGTTTCATAGAGTGAACAATGCGCTTGCATCTGAGGGATGCTACGGCTCCTTAGGACTAGGCAACTACCGCGTACAACTTGTTGTTATTTTTATTTTCTTATTGCAAACCTTTTCTTTGTATTGGTCTGTTGATCTTCAAAAGTTTTGAGATCGGAAGATTGACTCAACCAATTTAGGACGTCATTCTTATTGTCGCGAAACCACACCCAAAGAAAGGTGCTGTAAAAATAGAGTAAAACGCTGTAGATTCTACTGCATTCATTGTCAGAATCGACCCGACAATTTTCGTTGTAAATTTTACAGAGGGGTGGTTGTAAATTTAACAATCTAGTTGTGAAAATAACAGCTAAAATTGTAGATTTCACAGCACTTTGCCGTCGAACAGCTGTAGAACAGCTGTAGAAACAACAACAATTTGCACGTAAAAAAAAATCGCTTTCATAGCACCACATAAGCTTAAAGTTCTAATTTATTGGTATGGTGCGAGAAATGGGTGGAAATAGCTTTTACAATCCAATTAGATGGTTCTTGTCCAAGAAATACTTAGTGTGTATTTAAACCGAATTATATAATTTAATTTACTTACAAAATGTGAAAAATGTTTGGATCTGGCTGGGGTTGAACTTGGAACCTCTTAGTCGGCGACTGCAATACACTACCACAACCCCATGGCCTCTGAAAATTACCATGCGAATATTCTCAAATGGTATCTACTTTTTACGTTTTCGTAATAGATGCTGAATCTACAACTTGTTGTAATTTCTACAGCTCCTGCTGTAGTTACTACAGTAAATAGCTGTAGATTCTACAACATTTTGATGTAGATTTTACAAATTCATATCTGTAGATTTAACAGCCGAAATTGACAACGCGCTGTTGATTTTACAATTGGGGTTGTAGTTGATTTAACAATTTTGCTGTAGAAATGACTGCATTCGCTGTAAAATCTACAAAAAATTGTTAATTTAACCAGATTCGCTGTTAAATACACAAATCTACAAGGAATTGTAAAATCTACAGCGCGTTTTTTTTTGGGTGACCGCTTGCCTTTTTGGATATTATGTTTCAGACTGTTATTGTGCTTTGGAACTCACTTTAGAGATATTTTGTCGTCAGTGCAGTGTATAATATTCTGATTTTACTACGCTTATGATCCAAAATATTGGCCTAAAGCCATAGAAGGGAAACATTCCTAAATCGTGATACTACACTTAACATGATTAATGGTTCTCGTGGTATATCTAGACTCATATTCTATATTGAAAGGACCCCATACGCACTAGCAAGATTCACTTCTGTCATACATGCCAATATTACTCTCGTCAGTGCCCATCAAAATCATCCATTGTATTTCCTTGAGAAGAGGCATGAAACATGGACTACGAGCATTGAGATTGTGTTCCTTCAGGTGACAAATTTAGGTCATCAGCAATTTATTTAGCTAATGAAGAAGGGTGCGCTCTGGGGCAACTTGGAAACAACTCTTCAGAGCTCTTCCAAACCTGCACCGGATTCAGGCAAGGAGATGCGCTGTAGGCATCATTGGAAGATCCCGACAAGCCGTCGTAAAGCCGTTTACGGCTATTGATGAACAGGCGAAACGAGTTGGTCTTGAAGTGAATGAGGACAAGACGAAGTATATGTTATCAACAAACAAAAACTTATCTATCCAAAACATTGGGCAGAACGTCACTGTGGATAATTATAATTTCGAGGTAGTTAAGGAGTCCTACAAATGACACCTTTGTAGAGATCCGACAAAGAATAACCCTAGCAAACCGCTGCTACTTTGGCTTTGGCTTGGCGAAACAACTGGGTTGAAAACTCCTAACTCGCCGGACTAAATGAATGCTCTATACAACGCTCATCTTAGCAGTCCTGCTGTATGGAGCCGAGTGCTGGACGATAAGTAAGAGAGGATATTAGGTCCGTTATTCGAGAAGGACAAATGGAGGAGAAGATACAATCGCGAAGTCTATGAGCTGTACCAGGATGTGGATATAGTCCAAAAGCCACATCTATCGACAACCATGCTCCAGCCAAGAGGATCTTCGAATCCCAGCTCCCAGGTTCGAGACGGCAAAGAAGACCGAACCTCCGGTACAAAGACCAAGCTGTCGCGGATGCCAGAAAACTTGGTCTTCACCGCAGAGGATGGAAGGCAACGATGTCTCAGGCAGGGACTCTACAAGGGTCGGGAGCGCTTTAAGTAAGTAATACGGTCTGGGGTAGCTTCCAGAATTTTCTCCAAACCGGATGTTTCAATTTTATTGAAGTGGGGTTAGAGATGAAGCTTCGCACCCAAAACAAAACCTGGCAGGCTTCTTTCCGGCGGCGGAGACGTTGTGACAGAATACACTCAACTCCTCATCAAATGACAGAATGCAGGATTGTAAGTTTTGGCAGGATAATCTGATGATATTGGCATGGTGCCGTTTATGTTCAAGTGTACATTACGGAAACCATCGCGTACTTACCCCAACTGGGACATTGGACTAACTACTAAATACTTTGTCCATCATAAGTACCATCTATGGTAGCTGAACGTGGCGGATGTAGAATAAATTGTTTATTTGTATGGACTCTGAAGGAGCGCATACTGCGGTCATAATGAAAGAAATATGTCAGCGCCATCAATTTTACATTAATATTCCGCCTTCTTCCGCCGCTTTGCCAACTCAAAAAGAAACCGGATGCACAAGCAAAATTAAATGCCTGCTTCACAAACCTCCAATTCGCGACTAATCTTTCCCTTTAGCTATCCGGATTCAGATCTTCCATTTGCTTCCAATTGTCTTCTTTCCCCGAGTAGTTTTTTTTTCTGTAAAGAATGTAAACATGGCGTGAAAGTTACAAGCAAACACTCAGAGACATCACCATCATCATCCTCCGCGCGAACGAATCGCCAAAATGCAAAGACCATTAATATTAATTAACTTAATGTGTGCCGCCATAAAATCCGTGCGAAACTAACAAAATTTTGACAAAAGTCAGAGGAAAAAAAAAACCTTTCATTAATTGAGTTAACCCTAAGCATCATTTGGCATGGATGGACCGTGTGTGCTTTGCTGTTGGCAGCGCGATACTCTTCCCTTTTTGCATGCCTTCAGCGGGCCAACTTGGATTTGGATGACCATTGTGTGCTCAAAATGCCAAAATAATGGATGAATACCCGTGGTTTTGCAAACCTCTATTTCGTGGTGAGGTAGTTCAAATCTTTTGACAAGGTAAGGAAAGGGTAATCGATTTAATGGTAATTAAATACTCAAGTCAGCTTGTTACCGCGGCTACCAGACGAGAGCACAGTCGTTGGGTCGCTGAAGTGATCGATCATGCCAGGGGTCATGTTTCGTATTGGTTTCGGATACGATATCTTTGAGTTTGATTTCAATGGAGAGTGTTTTTTTTGCTTTTTTCTTTTCTTTTTATTCGTGGATACGTAACTGGGGAAGGCATTGTGTGTGAATGGATTGCCCCTCGGTTAAGGGGACCATTAAGAACCATTAACGTATGTCAAAATAAGTAAAATTAAAAGAGAAATGTGATTGAGTCGGTATTGCACACTAGTTCGTGAATTGGTGTAGGTTAAGGATGCGTCGTGAGCAGGTTAAGGTGTGAGTCATTTTTGCAATTAAATGCTGTGCCAGTATTTGAATTTACCTTGAAGAAGGCAATAGAACTCTGCTCTGTGTTAAGAGGATACATGGTCTGCGAGGGAGATGTAAGCGAAAGCAACAAAGGGGAAGTGTGGTGGGGGCACAAATGTGTGTATCTATGTCCAAATAAACTATTATTATTGTGCAAAACATTACACCCAGACCACAGTGTAGCAACTGGGTACTTTCGTTGACTTATCGAGTAGTAATCATGGGTTCAAATGAGGGGAATCCTCTACACCTAGCAGCTGGGCATAGACATTAGTTGTGTCCTTTATGGGTAATACACCATCCATCCATCAAAATCATGCAGACAGAAAAACAGGGAGTACGAGCCGTCGTAAACGGTTCCTGGCAATGTGCATAGGTTCCCTTCAACACTTCCTCAGTTGCTTTGCTTCCTTCTTGATAGTTCTGGGTCATGTGTTTAGTTGATTGCGGAGTTTCCTGATATCCAGAGGGGTCTAAACCCATTGAGGACCTTTCAACTTTTCGTAGAATGTGACTAATTTAGTGCCAATCCCATTGAAGTCTAGTAAATAGGACGTTGGTTCATGGCCCATTGACTGCCAAGAAACGTCCGTTGACTATGACTTACGAGAGTGTGAGACCCTGGATGCTGCTCAGGCAGATGTTACTGGGACTTAGGCGATCAGGATGAGGCATACATAAAAGACTTCATCAAAATACCACGAGCAAGGGTCATCGATTTTAATCCGATACGTGAAGTTATCACTCTATCTCGCATCAGGACAACATCAGTCCTGCTGAGGGCGCTGAAGACCCTACTAAGGACGAATTCTATGACCTTTTGGACGGAGTCTACGGAGCCTGTTCTGTCGTACTTGTGGACTTCAGCGTAAAAATTGGCAAGGAGAACATCAACAGGACAACAGACATCGATTTCAAATTAATCGACGTTCCAGCAGCTCGTTTTTTTGGTCATAAGTAGCACAAAGTTTCATTGACTAAGAATCGACATAACCAGGTAGATTTCATTCGATGTTCGAACACGTAACCAAATCAAACACGTGGTAATAGCTGAATTCAGAGAACGACTGTCCAATGCGAAGGAGCTGCAAATCTCCCAAAAGAAGTAGCATAACTTTGGCCGCCTTAATATGTCCATAAAGAGCACCTGATCGAGAAACTCCCTGCAGTGCATTCATCCACGACAATTGCTTACAATCAGTAGGCCGGAAAGCCATGACCACCCTTGGCTAGTAATCATCAGCAAAAGGTGCCCATCGTATGATGATAAGTGTGTAGTGTGGTCCGGGAAAAGACCAACAGAATTCAGGTCAAAACTCACACCTGCATTCATCGTCAGGAGCTCTATCAGGCGAAGGCTCAGCTAGGGATATCATCAAAACGTATCCAGATACACACAGGATTCCGGCAAGTAGACTTTTTTATTATCATGCTGGAGTATATAGTGCGCAGGTCAAGTGTAAACAAAGAAGGACTGTCTTGCGCAAACCTGTCCAACTGCAATGCACTAATCTACTACAATCGTACCAAAGCGGCAACACTACCATTTGATCTTCACAGACTTTTATCTGCATATATTTTCCAATCCAAAGTGAATGTCACCACCGACCGCTGAGTTTGAAAACTCCATCCCATTTACCCAGCCTTAGACTCTGCTTGACAAACAAGTATTGAGCCAAAGTATGGATCATTTTTCATTTCGATACACAATCTATCGAGCCGCTCATAGTGCAGCATAAGATCGTTAACACAACCTTCATTAAAGAAACCACCTTGAGGTGTGCCTAATTTTAATTGCCTACCTCATATTATTTTTCTCAATTTGATCGATTGGTTAATGACATATTTTGTGAAAGCTTCTGTAACTTTCAATCAACAGGCAATTCGCTACCTACAAGGGACAGCCTCAACATAACCCTACCCGATCAGCAATTCAAATATAAATTCATAAAAAAAAAAAACCAGAACTAATAAACTGTCATCCAAAAACTAAAATTTACAACTAAACGCCTCTTTGCCCAAATAAAAAAAAATTAATAATCCGCATAATTAAACAACACATTTCACTGAACCCCTGTGGTTAAATCATAACTGAGATACAAAATGAAAGAGCCCATTCTCCCCAGACGACCGACCGACAGACGGACGTAAAATTAATGATCTGCGGAGAAAGAATGATGGGCGTGCGCCAATTTTTAATGTTTCGCTGATTCCGATCTACAAGTCCACAATGGACGGCATTTAAATGAACACCGCCCCCAGGGGGAAATGTAACATCGCCGACCTTCGAAAACGGCCAAAGCACGAACCATTTGAAAAGCATTACATAATATGGACAATTTTTCAGCGCCAACGTGCGAAAGATGGAGATAATGGTCCTTTCCCTTTCGTTATCTTGTAAAAAAAATGTTAATAAACATTTTAATTTGTTGCATCCAAACAAAAAAGCAATCACAAACAGTGGGAACCCAAACAACAAACACCCAGGAAACGTATGTAACAAAATTAATTTTTCTTTTACTTTTTGTTGAATAATTAATTTTTCAAAAGCGATTTTTTTTTTTTCGAGTGGAGAATGGGGTAATGTTAGACCGCCCGCTGGGGTTGGAGTGCATATTCGATTTATAAATGGAATTAAGATGGGCTGGATCTATCACAATTTTGAAAAAAAGTACACAATTTTTCATTTAAGCCTTCGCCATTTGGCAACCCTATAACTTTGACATCCTTCCTGTCTTCAGATCGGCTTATGACAGTTGGCTCGAAGTGTCGATTAAAGTAAATTTATACACAACATAGGCGAACTACATATGTATAAGGTACGTTCGTGTACATTTTCTACTTAAATTTGTTGATTGTCAAATTTAAAGTTTAAAGGATGAAAATACACTGATTTGGCAGATTTCACAAACCAGCCCGAAGAAATTTCTTGCACTCAGATTTGTAGCATTGGGAAAACTATGAAAATTTTCTGTTAGGGGAACAGCTGGGATTTGGGATATTACGTAACGGACCATTATGATATTACCAATTAAGAATGTGTGCGTGAGCTGCCATTTGATTTTGTACCAAACGTTAGAATACATTCGAAATAGGCGATACGTTACAAGTTGAGCGAGCCATATGTCAAATCGAGCAATGATGTCTCTCTATATATAGGTACTTAAGTACATATGAACATATGTATTTTAATTGCTTTTCCTGGTTTCGAACTTCAAAAACTTGGATCTAAAGCAACAAAAAAATCAAAACAAGAAAGAGCACGAAAGTGTAGAAGTTTCTGAAGAGGCAAAAATACATGTATGTATGTAGGTAGCAATACAAGGACGGGGTGCTTAGAAAAGTAAGCAATATAAGTGTACAACTTTTTAAAATCCGCCCATTAACACGCCCACTTTTCGAAAAGTTTACTTGATATCAAGATATCAAGACTTAGAGTGAAGTTATCTTTCTAATCATAGTTTAGCAGGACGTAAAGCAGAAGTTTCAAAATCACCGTATACAAATACTCGATCAAAAACTACTAGGGGGAGGGAATAATGTAGGAGCAAGGCGGCCAGGGTTGCCGCAGTAACATTTCACACTATCAAAAATGTGGAAAAATATTATGTAGGGTTACCGTCCTATTCTTTTAGATTGAAACTTGCATTGAATTTTTTTTATTTATAAACCACTCTTAAAAATCTCGACATTTAAAAAACACTTCCTACAATAAAGCAATAAAAGATATGTGCATACCCTTCTTCTGCGTTCTGTTGAGATGAGCGTAAGAATATAAGATGGGTAAATTGACCTGCTTCTGAGGTATTTCATTGCGTAAAATATTCTATTTATGCATTGTTGGTCAAAAATATAAAGGTCCAATTGTTTATCAATTGAAATGGAAAAATTGTCAATTAATTTTCCTATAATGGCTAACTAATATTAAAAGCTGGCAATATTGGCAATTTTTTTGTAGACAAGGCTACATACATTGGTATATAGTAAAGGGACACTAGTCGGAGTGTAGCATTTCCATATGTTATAGTCTCAAAGTTACAAAATTATGCTATATGTACTTAAAATGAAACATTTTAATTAATGACTGCAATAAGCACAAAAAAATATTTTTATTAAAAAATCTTCTACTTTACAAAATGGTAGTTACATAAATTGATAACCTCTCTAAGGAAAACGAAAAAACACATTAATTTAAATGAGACACAATAACCTCAAGTGCGATTTATTTCCAAGCGTTTCTCTCTTCGCATAAGCAAACTAGAGATTAGCCTAACAGAGCAAAAATACACTAATTCAGCAATACTCAGTGCCGATACACCCATGAAGAGGCCCAAAAATCCACCGCAATTGGCAAGAAAATCTATCGTGCCATACAACTCAGATCGTTTTAATATCAAAAAGTCTTCTTCTTTAAAATGTATTAACACTTTGGAGACCCCCGCCCCCTGAAATACCTCTGCATTATAAGTTATGGAATTGCAGTCTGGTAAGCAATTGCAATCTTCAAACCGATTGAATTCGTGTTCTGTAAGGTTTTTTGCTGCTGCTATTAAACATTGGCTACTACCGAGTCCACATAATCGAGTATCTTTTGTTCCTGTAATCAAAAAGAAGAATTATGTTTTTGTATAAACATATCAAGGGTCCACTGGGAAAATGTCCTAAGTCCGTTTTTTGTCAAAACTCAGCTGGCTGGGCCATCTGATAGTATTTTCATAATACTTTCTGACTTCTGAAAAACAGCTCAAAATCCTTTGCAGTGGAATCAGTATAAGAGGACTTAGGCCGTTTTTCCAGTGGATCCTTCTTAACTAAATGACATTTCAACTGACTTGGCATGGAAAATTTTACGCATTCACAACGGCTGAGTGTAAAATTTGAAAGGCATTCCAGCCTGCAATTACTTTGACTATAGACCTTAAAAAACCGCAAATAGCGCTCGTTTTGAAAGTAGCAAAGGCGCCTGAAAAATTTAAATATTATTAGTTGAGGATTTGTAAATCTCAATGTCCCACCTCATAGGATCATAATCCTTCAAACTCTCAGAAGTTTGTATTACTTTTGGAGTTATTAATATTCGAACTATATTATCATATGGTATCGGAATAAATTGTTCGGAAACTCTTGCAATATCTCCTGGGGTATGGAGTACTACTTTAAATCCTGGTATACTCCCAACACAATAAAAATTTATGTCCTTCTTTGATGCAAGAAATAGACTTACGCCATCTTTAACACCATTCCCAAAGGCATGACGAGTAACGCTCCTTCCATCTGGACTGTAACCATTATCTAAGTTCCATTCGATTCTTTCATAAATGTAATGGCTACGCGTTTGATACATGGACGAGGGAGTGAATTCACTATTAAAAAGACTGTGAAAAAAAAGCGATATTATTACATTCTTAAAAGAACTATCTAACTTACACGTCTTCCCGATATATATCCTTAAGTCGAAAGTTATTAAAACTATAGCATATTCCTTCTTCAGTCAATACTTTTGGTAAAATACAAGGATGAGTAAACCCACGTCTCCATTTTATAGAATGGCACGGCGTATGATAAGGATAGTCAAATGCTGGTATCAATTCAGACGCATTCACGAATTGATTTTCATGAGAATGGCGGGTCACAAAAATATCATCGCATATTTGGGACAGAAAAGTTAATACGTAGGTTCTAAAATGGTTGGAACATAAAAAATATAATATCAAATATGTATGTATGTATAAAATAATTTATATTTACTGTTCGTCAGTTAAGTTTTTCCTGTCAATTATATATTTTCGATTAATGTCCACCACTCTGCCATGCATATTTTCAATATATTTCCCCTCGCTACAAATGGTTACGGCTGGAAATGGAATTTTCCAAATGGGAGTGGTGGTTTCATCAAAGGTCACAATCACTTTATTATTTTGCCATTTTTTCCAAGTTTTGATTGATAACGCAGCACAAATGCATATTGACAAAATGAAAACGAAAATCCAAAAGGATCTAAGAAAAAGAGAGAAATAAAGTTTGTTGGTACATTAGGCACTTGAACATGTTTAACGAACGGCAATATAAACTTTGGATTTAACTCCTTTGCCGACACCGTTCAAACTAAACGCAGGTGTTGAAAAAAACTCGGAAGTAGGTATTATTGTTTCCCATCCTATATTAAGTTTGACTCATGGTTTTTTTCCAAGAGTGATTTGCGAACACGGTTATTGCGGAGGCGATATGAATTTGTCATCTAAATCGTACGAATTGACCCTGTTAGACTTCTTGTGGGATTTTCTTAGATCACAGGTCTATGCCAAGAAACCACAAACCACCATTGCTCTGAAAGCTAACATAATCAATGCCAGTATTCAAATTCAGCCTGTTTTATGCACCAGAGTTATGGAAAATTTGAGCTTTCAGATGCGCGCCACCCAGCAAAGCCGCTGCTGACATTTGAAAGATGTTAAATTTCATACATAATGGCATGCATGGGTTTTCTACATAAATATAAAATTTCAATTACATATAGGGTAAAGGCACTAGTACCCGGACAGTTAACACAAATTTTAACTTTGACTTCTTCTTATTATTTAACTATTA
Organism: Chalcosyrphus nemorum; assembly: GCA_949716465.1. Lineage (NCBI taxonomy): Eukaryota > Metazoa > Arthropoda > Insecta > Diptera > Syrphidae > Chalcosyrphus > Chalcosyrphus nemorum. The sequence continues at coordinate 39,297,120 of OX454333.1, read as the reverse complement.
AAACTTCAGTGAAAAGGTTTGTATTTATAAATAATGTAGATAATTTTAAAAAAGATAGTAAAACTCCTCAAACATATTTATTACTGTGGATAATTGTTTTTTAATTCTTAAAAAAAATTCAAGAATGACTACTTTAGCAGTCTTACAAATGATGCTAGTACCGACTACTCACTCTGGAAGGCAACAAAGAAAATGAACCGAGCAATAGCCCATATTCCTCCAGTAAAAACCAAAGAAGGTAACTGGGCAAAAAGCAGCCAGGAGAAAGCAAACACTTTTGCAGAGTATCTTGAGGACTTCTTCAAACCCTATGAATATAAAATTTACCAAGGAATCGAAGAAAGGTGCGAAGAAGATTGACCAATTCGATCGGTAACAGCTAAAGAACTTGCCAAAGAAATTTAAGAATTTATATGTAAATACGAAACAAGCCCCAGGGTTTGATTTGATTACAGGGGAAATCTTAAAACAATTCCCACAAAAAGGTTTAAAAAAACTAGCGCAGATTATAAATGCTGCATTCAAGTTGAGATATGTGCCAAGCATGTGGAAGGTCGCGGAAGTAATAATGATCCCAAAACCAGGCAAACCACCCAGCGAAGTAACCTCATATCGCCCAATATCGATACTACCAATATTGTCAAAGTTAAGTATTTAAAAAAATGCTGGTAAAACACTTGCAAAAAATAATCAATGCAAAATCGCTAGTCCCAAATCACCAATTTGGATTTAGAAATAAGCACTGTGCAATTGATCAAGTGCATAGAACCACAGATAAGATCGAAAAAGCATTTGAAGAGAAAAATGTGTGCTCTACAATATTTCTTGATATAGCACAAGCTTTCGATAAAGTCTGGCACAAAGGACTGATACACAAATTACAAAAACAACTGCCGATGCAGTATTCGACAATTCTGGAGTCTTATATATCAGATCGATTCTTCAGAATAAAACAAGACACAGAATACTCAACATTAAGAGAGATTAAAGCTGGTGTACCGCAAGGCAGTGTCTTAGGGCCAGTGCTATACCTTCTATTCATTAGCGATCTGCCTGAAAGCGGAGAAACTACTATAGCAACTTTTGCAGATGACACTGCTGTACTTGCTGTAGGAGAAACTGTTGAAATAGCAACAAAAACGCTCCAAATAGCAATAAACCGTATCTCAGAATGAACTAAAAAGTGGCAGATAAGACTAAATGAACGTACCACATATTCCAGTCTACATTTACAACAATGTAGTGGAACATTCAAATACAGCCAAATATCTAGGCATGACACTAGACGCTAAACTGCGTTGGAAAGGATAGTAAAGAAAAAATAAAGTGCACGACTGGGTCGTACGTACTTGCACTTTTGAGCTGTTAGTTGAATGAATGAAGTTTAAAAAAAATTATATGAAAAAATATTTTTTTTTTCAAACTCTTCATAAAATGAAATGAAATATTTTCGTATTCATTAGATTTTGCTCACGTTTTGATTTTGACCAAAATCCATTGAATATTAACCGAGAAATGGCCATATTTCTAAAACCAGTTACTAAGTAAAGTACCGTTATACCTACGCTTTTTAAGCCAAAAACGTTATACGCCATTGTATGGCATTTGTCTAAACTCAAATATGAAATTTAATCAAAATCATTAGAGCCATTTTCGAGTAAACCGATTTTTTTGTTAAGTTGGCTATAAGTAAAGTACCGTTCTAAGCAATTTTGGCCAAAAACGTGGTACACAATTTTATTACACTTCACAAGACTAGCATAAATATAAAATTTAAACAAAATCTTGACCCTAAGAAAAGTACCGTTATTATCACTTTTAGCCAAAAATTTTAATGAAATAGGTTGACCCGTTTTTTTAACAAACCGGCTCTTAACCAAATTGGCCTTAAGTGCCGTTATAACAAATTTTGGCCAAAATTTTGTAAGCCATTTTAAAGCATATATTTAAACTCAATTCAGCATAAAGTTTAAGCAAAATCGGTATGACCGTTTTTCAGCAAATCGGTTTTTTACCAATTTGGCTATAAGTAAAGTACCGTTGTTAACGCTTTTGGCCAGTTGCGCTTTTACCCGGACAGTAAAAATTTGTGTCCGGACGTTTTAGTTTCAAAAGCCGGTTAATACATAACGTGCATTATTTCCTCCTGCTTTATGCTCTTTAAATAGTCTTCCAGCTCTTTAAACCATTTTAAAATAATCTTTTTGTGACGGCGGCCCTGCCTTTGCTTATCCAAAATCCAAATCCAAAGAAGGATTTCTTTTCATAAATGATTTGAGCTATGTTTTACCTTGTCGATCATATTTAAAAATGTTTCCCTTTTCGAGTCCTTAATTTTTTTTTTGCACCATATTAAGGAGGTCATCAGTCTTTGACGGAAACCCACAATTGAACATATCGGTGCACCATTCAGCAATTTAACTTTCTGCTCGGTGTTAGTAAGGATCGGGCCCCTTTTTCACGAAATAGCCTTTTAGCTTTCACCGGTCACCAAAAGTTGATCGAAACAGATCATATTTGGCAGCTCTTAAACTCAAATTATTTGTCCGAATATTTTCTAAAACCTTTGTTAAACTGCTTTCCACCATTTTTAAGTAATTATATCTTAAATATATGACATTTTAATCATTTTACATATCTTAATTCGCTAAAAAAAAACGATAAACGATTGTCCGGATCATAAACCCAATTTTTCAGTACCCGGCAAGCCGGTTACTTAGTTAAAAAACACTATCCGAATACTGAAACTATTAAAGAAACACGAAATATTCTTTATTTATATTAAGCCAAATACACATAGGTATCGTTTAAAGATATTCAAACATGAATTTAAAATGTGCATTTAAGTTTTAGTACCTGGACAATCTGTCCGGAAACTAAAATCAGTATTAAATTTGGGCAACTGTATTCGGACACCAAATAATTTGCATCGAAACTAAGATTTTTTTTTTTATTGAACACAGAAATTACTTATATTTAATTAAAATTAAACCTAATTTGATGTTTAAAATATTAAGATTTTGAAAATAGCGTCACTATTTTTTTTTTGTAGGAAAAACGCACTTACCTGCGTTGCCACGTATTAACACATCTACCACGTACTAACTTAAGCGTATTTCGCAAACCAGTTATCGCAACATTTTCAAAATGTATATGTGATGCACATACAAAGTACATCTATCGCATATGATATGTAGACAGGCGCACGTTTTAGGGGTCTTTTTCATAAAAAAAAAAATATTTCTTGTTGGTTTCACTAGGATAATATCACTTCTTAGGAGCCAAATACCACTGAACAAAAATATTTCTGATTTGAAGTAATGTTATAAGAAATTTTAAATACAACACATTCGTAACGCGTTACTGCGTGTTAAACACACCCCAAATATGGTGCTTACTTAACTTTTTTCTCTCTAGTACCTGCACCTTTTATATACTTACACATGTACTTGTATATTTCGTTGTAAAATCTCGATTTAATCTTCAAACCATTCAACGCTTACCTCTCTAGAAGTGAGCGATGTTTTTCTCCAATATATTTAATCCCATGGATTGTACTACTGTCACAATATTCGGCGAATATTTCCCTGATGGATTGAGATCTGGTTTCATGTTTGATTTCTCTATTGGTATCATCAAATGAACCGATTTCGCTTTTATCTGGATTCTTTGTCGTTTCACTTGCAACTTCTTTAAATTTATTAATTGTTTCTGCCATCGCTTGTATGCGGATGTGATTAGAATGCTTCTGGCCGAATGACTGATACCAGGAGAGCTTTATGAGCTAGCACTCCCTGCCTGCGAGGCAAATTTAATTTAGTTATTCGTCCGTATTATTCATATTTCACTAAACTAGTTTTGTAGGGGTTTCGAGTTTTAATACATGTATGTTCGATGTTGTGATCGAAACCATTAGCTTCACCCCTAAAATTAAAATTTACAAATTTCACAATTTTTTTTTGTTCTTATTCCAAAGACGATCACGGAAACGAAACTATCTACCCCTAACATGTACCTCCATATGTATGTATGTATGTAGCGCATAATTTACATTTATTTTGATGGTTGAAACTATAAATCTTATAACTATTTTCGATTCAAACTCGAAATTCAAGAATACAGCTACAAGTCGAAACATTAGCGTAACATGTGTAGGGTTGCTGTGGGTGACCACGGCGTAGTGGTAATGTATTCGGTCATTGAATGAGAGGTTTGGTGATCAATTCCCGACCAAGTCCATTCAATTTTCACAGTATTAAAAATTAAATAATTCGCTCAGAAAGCACTTCGTGTATTTCAACATGAACGCGAAAAAAAACTGTGAACTCAAACGAATGCGAAAATCACACACAACTCTCTCTCCAATCGAATTGGATACCACCCATGGAGAATAAACATTGAAACCTAATATCACCTGAGTTTCAAATACCACTACACCAACTCTTTCCTATCCCTTCTTCTCTCTTCCAAAATTAACTAACGCCCGTGCCATGTTAAACAGTAAAAGGGTATTCATATCCCCTTTGGCATGTCCAGATTATTAAAAAACAAATAGTGGCACCTACACGATGAACCGTACGCCTACGATGAAAACGTTGCTTCAAGTTCATTTCTTAGGTGTTTTTTCTTTTTTTTTGTACTCAAAATCAATGGCCCACAGGGTGTATCGTGTATGTTGACAGAAGAGTTGATTGCTTATCGCTTCCGGTGGTGGCGGTATATTTCCAGCACTTTTACGTAGGGTTGCCAAACGTTTTCATATTTCAACTGACTTGTCATTGAAAACTTGACGCATCCACAACGATTTAAAGTACTTCAGCCTGCAATTCCTCTCAGTGTAGCGTTTAATATCGCAGGTAAATCTCGTTTTAAAAGTAACAGGGGCGCCTAAGAAAAAAAGTATGTATTTCTTGACGATATGATGGTCTATTATAATATCCGATCTTACAGGATCTTAACTTCTCAAACTCTTGGACGCTTTCATTACATTGTGAGTATTCGCATTGTCGGTTTAAAATATATTGCTCAGTAACTCTTGGTATGTCACCTGGCGTATGAAGCACTATTTTGAATCCTGGTGCCCTGCGCTGTCTCCACAGCGTGTGTGATTCTGATATAAATCACGTAGTTTCAAACGTAAGCGATAACTGACACCATTACTAAGAACATTACGTGGAAAGGTGTCATTAATGGCATCTGGCCTGTAACCGTTGTCTAAGTTACTTCCAAAGTATTATAAGATTTAATCAACAAAAAAATTCACATACATAGTATTTTTTGGAAAAAATTAAAATGTTTTAAAGGGAGTAAAATCAGGACGAGGGGGAGTACAGTCTATAAGAAGGGAGAACGTAACCCCCTTAGTAGTACATTCGGCAACACTGCCTCCATATTTTGGAGTACCAATCGGAAGCATTGTCTGTGTATGAAAAAAACATATGAAAATGCTACAATCCGTCTGGAGCGGATCGTTTGAAGCCCTATCCCTTTCCTATAAACTTAGCTTTTTCTTCTACCAATATACCTACTTGCTTAAGCAACTTTTTTCAAATATCTTATAGAATGGCTCTAAAACAAGAGGTAGTGGGCAGATTTCAAAAAAATTTCAACATATCCCGTATCTTGTTCCTAAAAAGTGCTATTATTTTGATGAAACTGTGGAGAATCAGTTTTTGGATAAATACGCCTCTAAAAGTGGGCGTGGCCGTACACTATATATGGCAGATATGTCGGGTAAAAGAATATCTACATATTCGCTTAAGTAAGTTTTATCGAGTTTCATGTAAAATTACTGGATAAAGTGCATTTTTCGAAAATTGGGCGTGGCAGTGGGTGGATTTTGAAAATTTTGCAATTATACTGCTTTCTTTTCCAAGGATCTCGTATACAAAGTTTCATTGATCTACCGCAAAATTTTAAGCCCAAAAAGTGGTGACAGACAGACAGACGGACGGAGTCGGCTAGTAGCATCACTCATCATTTATATATATACTTTGTTGGGTCTGTCTGCAATATTTCTCTATGTCACAAACTATGTGTCAAACTTAATGTACCCTTAGGATAGGGTATAAAAAGTTCACCTCTTCATGAAGGATAAGTCACTGGTTCTTCGTCGGCATTTGGGCTCAGTTAGGACTATCGTTTAAGTCAATCTCAATTCTCCGCTTACACCCAGGTGGGCATTGAAGTCACAAATCGAGGTGGAACTTCTTTAAGGGCGACATCTACTTCATCTATGATAGAAAAGCGAATACACTGATTTGGGACTTGCACCAGAGGCAGAATCCATCCAGCGCCACCTCCAAGATCACAACTCCTTCTTTCAGTGGTGTCTAATCTAATACTCTACCTCTTAGCCTTGTACGACTCTTAACAAAGAGGGATGTTTAGGGATTGGCAATTTAAAGCAGGATTCTAATAGCTTCCACAAAAAGTCCGCGGTCTGTACTCTCTGTGCCTATGAGGTCTGACAAATAACACTCTTCCTCATATCTCAAGCTCAGTTGAACTTGTGCTGACAGACAGACACAATTTTATAGTTTCAATAGTTTGCCATACAGCAGACTCAAAATACCTCCTCCGCCCACTCGATATGTGGAAAATGAATTTGTAACATCATCTCATATTGATCCATCATAATCATCATCTCCGGACAAACTATCCAACCCCCACAAATATTTCATGAATTTCTTCTTCTGCCAATTAAAAAGTAATTAAATGCAATCTTCTCTTTACAACACAGCATTTCATATTCATTTCCCTTTCCGATAAAGATCTCCAAATAATCTCCTCTGACGACACACACGCACACAAAAACTGTCTTCGGCGGCCGAGAAAACGGCTCCAATAGAAACAAAATTAAGAAATAAATTAATTTAAATGTCCATCAACTGCACACAAAAGCGAGAAAAAAAAAAAAAAAAAGAAACAAATCCTAACAAGAATAAAAGTAAAAGTTTTGACCGAACATCCAACAGATAAACATCAATCAAGCTCGTACACATCACCTAATGACATCGCGCGCAATCTAGCAAGCAGGGGGCTTCCTAACTTGAGAACTATTATTCCATCTTTTGCCATCACAAATCTGTCAGATTGTATCTGTAAGAAAATGCAAATAATACAGTGGCGGAAGATAGAAAGGTCTAAATGAAAAGTATCTAAGCGTTGCAACAACATCAAAGATGACCCGGCATCTATTATTGTTTTAATGGTGCGAGGGATTCCCTTGCAGCACTGATGCAAGCCAGTAAATGAGGCTCTAAGCGTGCTCGCATGGACCATAAAGTCAGTAGAAATGCAGGAAATTTGAGGTTAATTAGAGGAATATCGTCGACCGATTGTGGTCGCAGAAGAGAGCTATGGGGTAATTGGAGTCTTTGTCTCTCTCTCTCGTGGGATAAATTATGGAAATCAATTTGTTTCGCCTTTTACACAATCATTTTCGAGTCATTAATAGGTCAACATTTTGGATGCCAGCCATTAGGGCTTAATGAATCTAAAGTATTATGCACAAATGTGAGGAACTTTATTTAAATGGGATGGGAATATAAAGAGAGGGTGATCCAACTTGGAGCATCACAGACATAATTGGGTACAATTTGGAGCTTATGCTGTAATAGATGACTTCTTGAAAGGTTAATCAACTTCTACTACTACTCATTACAGCGAAACACTATATAACTTACTGGGCACAGATGTCTCAGAGCAGATACGAAACAATATCATGTTCCACTGTCCACTATATCAAGAAGAACGTTACAGAATGGCTGAGGACCTAAGCCCAGAAAACCTTACCAGGTAGATGTTGAGTACACAAAACAAACAGCTCCGAACTCGAACTGTAGCACTGAAGTTCTCTCTTGGAATGAAATGCCAGCGATAGGTACTGGGATTAGCTTAGAGCGTGGAAATGCCAGAATCTCACTGCGTACAGGTTTAGTATCGACCTTGAAGGATTCCCTCGAATGAAACACCAGGTCAAGAAGAACAGGACACCAAAGTCAGCCTTAGCTATTTTCGACCACAGCATCGACTTAGAAGTGGAACCAGCCTTTATTGAGAAGACAAGGTATGGTATTACGTCCGCAAATCTATCTATCTATCAGTGGAAGCTCGTGTTGTCAGGGGTCACACACTCAAGCTGGAATAGTGCCAAGAGGTTGAGTCGTCATGTTTAAGAAGAAGCTTGATAGACTGAGGTTGTGGTGTACAAGTCGTTTTTTCTGAGCTCTGCCTCCTCATTGAAAATTTCTATTTCTGCAATCGCCGTGTGACCTTCTTAAACTCAAGGAAGAGAGCCAATGACATGCATCTTGTAATGCAATTCAAGGAGCTCTTGAACGCACTACCTATTGTAGGGTTCAGCAAGGCTTAACACATTACAACAGACACGACGCTTCCAGCTGCTCCCACCAATGTAACTTGCACCCATTAGGCCTTCATTATTATTATTTGTGCATCCCGTGATGTATGTAGATATAAACATGTAGATCCGGCGGGCTTGAAAGCTTCTGAGTGCCCTTAAGTAGCACTCTTACATTGCTAGATCGAATTTGATGATTCATTTGGTCAGAGACCCTATTTATCAAGGATCACTCCAAGGTATTTGGTCTCAACTGGCTAAGTCAGACATGATTCCTAAAGAACAACTCATAGTACAGTATTCATCGATAGGAAACCAACAGAAAGCATCCCTACATAACCCCCGTTTGTATGAGCATAGAAAAGGTAGAACTATTGAGTATTACTGGGAAAGGAAGAACTGTCAACTGATTACGGCTTAGCCTTAGTATCTACTTGATGCTTTTTAGAAAGGAAATTAATGAAATTTTGTATTTACCCATTCAACTACACGATACACATTATGTTATGTTTGCTGAATCCAATATGATGTTTGCCGTTCCTATCGGCTACAATGTTGTCTTCAAATATTTGCTCAAAGCTTGCTCGTATCTTTTTACAATTAAACAAATCAATAAGTATATTTTATTTGTGAGTTAATTGTTTTCGAGTAAACACTTCAACTGGAGTGAAGATCATTTGTCGGTTCTCTAGTGCTATAGCTGTTTGGGATCATTACAAAAGATACTGTTAAGCATATTAGGTATCAGCATGGTGTATTATAAGGGCTCTATAAGTTTGGTGAAATTTTTCACTTCATAAGCATACTGACCCAAGGTAATGGCAAACAAATGTATATATTTCAAGTATCTACACTTGATATGAAAGCTGATAGGGCAATGATACTCAAATACTTTGGTTTGAGATGATGAAAAGTTACCAGATGTAATCGTCTTCTATTGTTTGCTTCTTTTTCTTCTGAAGAGAGAGAGTCATTAGGAAAATCTTACATGGAAAAGTCCTCAAATGAAATTTTGAGTTTAGATAGCATCTTGTCCAACCACTGAAAGGTTATGATTCCGATCTCACTGCAAGGGAGGTTGTGTGAGGTAACTTCACTTGTTTGTTCATTAGAAGATAAATAAGTAAATGAACGATTTCTATTGTGACGTTGAGCAGAGGGAGCATGTAATGGATCTATCCACTGGGTATTGCGGCTTAGTGGCTATGGTGTCAGGTTCAAGTCCCAGAAAGTACTTCATAAAAAGCTCTTTTACGGCACAGGTCTTGTGACAATGACACAGCGGCCTGAGAGTCGTATTATTTGTTGAGATAAAATCAAAGCTTTCGGGAAGAACTTAGCATAAGATTGAAATCAGCTGGGTCCCCGAAATAATAAGGCTGACGACGAACTGGCAAGAGGTGGCTCAACATCGACCACAGAACCAAATCTGTGAACATCCCGCCTTGTGCTCTCAAACTTGCAGCAGGAAATAAAGTCACGAGAGAGGCAGATTAAAGCAGAGATTATAGCCTGTGTCAGTACAAGGAAACTATGGATCAAGTTTGGTATATCCAGAACCGAGAGACGTATTAGGATAGACAGGAAGTCGATATCTACCCTTATGGGTATGAACACAGGGTACAAAACTCTGAGGTATCACACGAGAAAACTACGAAGGACTGAAGAGGACCTTTGTAGAGGCTGCGACAATGAAGCAGTTGCAATGAAGCCAAACGAATGATGAAGCGGAACCACTTCTTCAACGATTTAGTGGAACTCTCCATGTTATTTTCTTGCGTTAACAAACAGGGTTATTCCAGGTATGGGTGACTGTATATCCCCTTCTTATTTGCATCACAATGGGTTGGAACTGCCCTGAGTGCGGCGAGGTTCTTATTCTATCCACCACCTTATCTAACCAAACCACTGAGACAGGACATCGCCTCCTTGCGGGCATCCACTGCTTACAATACACACTCTCCACACTCTGGATGTTCTTTTCAATTTTTAGGATGTACCCGAAGAGCAACCTTGGCAAACGTAAAACTCAACTAACCTTTGCGTACTTTTAAGTTGGAAGGAAGCCTGAAACCAGGTTTAGTCATTTCTCTAATCACTACTGTCATGACCTCTATTAATCTTATTCCACTTGAACTATTACTCTTCACACTTCTCAAGTGAGTTCGCAAAAATATGTAAATCATCTGTATAACGAACCCTGAAATGAAACCAGTACACTCCCCCAGGACACTGGGTCATGTAGAGTGCACATGAAGAGCCCTCCAAATTCAAGAGGCTCGGAGGTTTTTTCTCCTAGAGAAAAATCTATTAATAGAAAAACTTTCAAAAAAAAAAAAAAAAAGTGATTAATAATCATGGCTATTGTGCAAAATTACGATATAGACGCCGAGGCATGGAGCATCTGCCATTTTTTAATTATCAATATTTGCACTACACCAACATCAATTCGAGATAAATTACTCAATCATAATGACTCCGAAGCTGCAACACCATTATCGCATTAGAAAGGTCGAATCTCGAAAGCCAGTTAAAAAAAATACTGATCCCAACACTTAAGACAAAACAAAACTCTTGAAATGTGTGAAATAATAAAATAATGGTCTGTAATAAAATAATTGCCTAGAAAACGAGCGGAACCACAATTAGCTCATCCACTGGGCTAATCTAATTGAAGCCACGTTTTTTTTTTTTTCCTCTCGAAACGAAAGCGAAATTCGGGGAGAAAAACTCAAAAACTCAACCCAAATTGGTCAGCTTCCATGAACACTTGAGTGGCTTGAGATCTTCAATGGGTTTTTCGCTTTGGAATTTCCCTACGTCACCGCGAAGTTGAAGATGAAGAAACCAGAAAAAAAAAAAAAATATAAGAAGAAATGCTCTCTTTAGTTGCCAACGCCGCGCCGCACCGGTTCCAATATCTTATGCAATCGAGAGCCTTTTAAAGAGCCATCCACTTCAGCACTTCACTAGCTCAGATAACAGGTTACCCCGGCCCAAACAGATAGATATTAGATATGTGATTCGAGATCGCTCTTTCTCTATCCCCCGCAGAGTGAGTGGTGTATCTATGAGATACGCACGTTTCCACGTTTCCACGTCTTCGTATCTTTGACTTTGCATCGCTGAGATGAAGGAAACAACAAGAAAAAATTCGCTTACGATGATGCGAAGGTGCTTCAGCGGGTTTTGGTGGTCAGATACTATTATTAAGAAATTCGTATCTCGATATAAAAGTTAAGGTCGTCTGCTATTAGATATTTAGTTTGAATTTAGGTGTCAACTCGTGAAGTGAGTGCGATTGTTTGCTTGGATACTTTGTGCAAGAGTTGCGATACATTAAGTTCAATAATGCGTGTCTTTGTTGTGAGTCACTGATTAAAACCCTTGAGATAGTTTTGTTTCTATTTATGTGTTTTTTTTTTTTTTAGATAACCCTCCTCTTCGCATTGGCTTCTGCTGCGCCGGAGTACAACTATCAGGCGCCAAATTTCGTCAATCCAGTTGGGCTTGTGAAAAACCTCGCACCGCAAGAGGGCCATTCTCTGTTGCAGGACGCCTTACAGAATCGGCAACTCTCACAGGCTATTCTAGGACCTGCACCTGCTGGTGCCTCAGTCGGCCTGCAACAGCCAATCAACTTCAATGGAGGTGTCTTGCAACAGCAATTCGTTCCGCAGATACAATACCTGCGTCAAGGTCCTCAGTTGCAACAACAACAGCAACAGTTCAACTATCAGACCGCTCCACTGGCACCAGTAGTCACCAAGGATATATACGTTCATGCAGCTCCTGAGGAGCCTGAGGAGAAATTCAACATACCACCACCGCCGGTTCTTCCCCCAAGGAAGCACTATCGCATCGTCTTCATTAAGGCACCAACTCAGCGTGTAAGCCCAGCTGCGATTAGATTGACCCAAGCACCCACGGAGGAGAAGACCATCATCTACGTGTTGAGTAAGAAACCCGAACCATTGGACTTGCAGACCCTCATCCAGGAAGCCCCAAGGCAGCCACCAAGCAAACCAGAAGTCTACTTCATCAAGTACAAGACCCAAGAGGAGGCGGCACATGCCCAACGCACCATTCAAGGTATGTTACGGATGATAAGTACTTCAGATTAAGTGGTGATGGATGGATGCGAAATATTGTCAATTAGGCACTTTTACTTTTTATTTTTGTCAAAGTAATTGACATTCGCTTTCACCACTCGACGGTGTCGCATCAGATGAAAGGTGCGAATTTAGTATCTAGTTCGGGATGGAATTTTGCCGGAACAAATTTGCTGTTAATTAACTCTAGACGATTGCGTCATTTAGTGTCTCTAAAGCTCGCATAGTGGGTGTTATGAAGAATGTAACTTTCTCAGATGACAAACTGAACTTTCTTTTTGTCGACATGTAATAGTTGGCTTGCCTAATTGAACTTGAGCCTTAAGGATGTCTCATGATGATCAGTTTAATGGACATCAATCCATCAAAGGATAACTCCTAGTTTACATTTGATAATCCTCTTCAAATTCTGGAAAAGTCTTTGGTGTGTTTGTCAGGACATACGAGCCTTTCAAGCAGCCCGAGCGCTTAGCTTCTATATGTGTGACGCCTGGGATAAATTGGGTAGAAGACGTGACACTCCAATTCTATTGAGATAACTGAATAGAGCAACAAAGATGTTGATTCAAACCATTCAATAAATTGGACTTCCTTTACACATTGGTTCGTTGGTTACATATGGCGTGATACCCTAGAGTACTTCTCCCCAGCAATAGTTGACGAGACCTTCTATCCTTTTCCATAAGTCATGCTATAGTTTTGTTAAGGTGGAACAAATAATTGACGAGCCACATCTATTGTTTGTCGTCCTTAGAGCCTTTATAAGTCGTGCTATAGTTTTGTTGAGGCCTCCCTTAGAGCCTTCGAATGAAAGTGTTGCAAGGTGAACAACAAGCAGATCGTTTCTCTAACTGAATTGAGTGACGAACCTCTACATGCTATTTGTAGTTCTAATCTGTTTCCTGGTATGCCATTGTGTCCATTACCTTATGACTACTTTCCGAGGAATTTTGTGCTCTTTTGTGTAGTACTTTGCAATATTCTATTCTTGGTTCTGTTGCTACCTGACTGTTGAGGAAAGAAGTGGTTCTTTTGAATGGCATTACCCTTAACATAGTTTCGCTTTTTTACGTGGCCATCCTCATCCTCTTCAGCCATCCCGGTTACGAGTGAGCTCCCTCCAGTTGCTCACGACATGTTGAAAGAGGTTCCCTTTCTTTGTTTGCCTCACTTACAGCGAGGTTGTTCTTTATTGCGCTATCCATCCGGGGTGGATTCTTAGATGGAACGTTGGGCGCCATCTTATTCACTGTATGCAAAGTCTTCTTGCTAAGTCGATGTCCTTATATTGGCCATATAGCTCGGCATTGTATCGATTTCTCGGCTCACAGTCTATGGCAACGGAGCCAAATATTACTCAAATGACTTTTTTCTCAAGATAATCAAATCCTCATGTGATTTCGTCCATTCATTTGCGCCATGGAATGATGATTGCTGTCTAATAAGTAGCTTTAGTAATTCGAGATATGGCTACTCAATTTGCCTTCTTGCTTTGTTTGATCTATAAACTGGAACCATTGCGGAGCTCCCCATAGACCATTGATAAACAAAGTCTTTTATAATCTCAATATGATGTCTGTCTATTGGGACATTTTGGCCCATGCGCCGATGTTGAGTGTCCTTTTTTTTGTAGACAGCATACATTTCGTTTTGCTATCGTTGACAGCTAGAGCCATGATTGTTGCCTCGATTTCTATACTCGCAAATGTCAAACTGGCAGACCGCTCCGTTCTTCCGATTATATCAATATCATTATAGACAGTTTCGCAGTTGGTCATATTCACTTCCTCTTGGGAAACACTACTGTTGTGGGCATATTCATATATATGTATATCTAGAGGTAGTTGTTCTCATAGAACTGGTCATTCCAATGTTTCATAATGTCTCTAGCTTTCCTAGAAGCCTAACATCATCTAAGACGGATGTAATTATATGCAAAACAGTTTAACTCTCATGACAGTAACACCCTTGGATACTTGTCGGACTTTCGCAAGTAGCGATAGTGGAGTCCAGCCCACCTTCTCTCTTTCTAGCTCTTCTTGCCTCTTGTTTGATTCTACTAAGAGGAGTCTCTTACTAATAAGTTCTAATTTTACCCAAACAAAGTATCGCTCAAGCGCAAATTATACACGTCCTGGTACCCAAGATTTGGTGATCATGTTCATAATGGTGTAATCTCGTACGAGTGTCTTAAAGGCCTCAATTGTATCTGGACTTTCTGAGAGAAGTATCTATCGCATAGACTCTAGCTTGAAAGATGCTGAGAAATCTGCCCAATTATTTGGAGGAAACTGTATCTCTGCCACGGTTTCTTCTTGCTATACAACTTGATGGTATGAGCTTCTTTGTATTTGTCGGATTCGTTGCCCCAACTTAAAATCCTTAGTAAGCTGTATTTCTAGACAAAATGGTTCGCGGATCGAACTTTTTGAGGATCACCCTATATCTTATCCTCCACAGCCGCACTTTCATACAACACAAGGTCACTACTATCTTCAATTAGAAGACCACTAAGCTAATACAACACATTACATCTTGCGAGTTATTACGTAGACTATAATAGACTAACGTTTTCTCAATATTTTTGTAGGTTTCGATGCCAGTAATACCTCACTATGTGTTATTAACATAAAGTTGTTAATTTGTGCACCTTAATTGAAAGCCCTTTAATCGAATAGATTATATCTTGAAACTTTGAACTCATCGATGAAAAACCAGTTCATGCTAACTTGATAATGAATTCATTCATACATGTATGAAGTTGCATTATACAAAGATGGTATGTATGGTAGAATACATATGACAACTTCTTTGGTGGAATTTCCATATCTCAAGTCGTAACCATATTTATTGTATTTTTGGTGTAATAAAATTAAATAGTATAGGTCTATTATGAAATGCTGACGAAAGAATTACTGTGAATTATAATCGAAGAAGGAAAACTTGCCAGCAACATTTCTAATTAGCTTGGTCAACATCCTTGAGACAAACACTGTGCCTGATCTAGTGCTTTATAAGCAACTAGCTGACCCGACAGACTTTGTTCTGTATTTTCTTTACTTCAAAATCAGTAGATCATTGAAATAAGAAATGTTGTAAGCTAAGGTGTAGATCAGAAAGTACATAGTATTGAAATGTTAAAACTGTAGCTAAACGTTTATCGAGAAAAATTATTTAAGAACTGCATTTTTGAAAAAGTAGGCGTGTCAGTGCCATCTATCGGCGTACAACCTTCCAAGAGTGCGTTCAAAATTGAATTAATCAACAGTAGACCGAAGGTACCCTCTTGGTGATGTCCAAATGCCCAGAGTAAAATATATTGGAAAACAGCTTCTTCTTTTTTTTACAACGGACCCTGTAGAAGACTCCACCCAAGAATTCTGATCGTTTGCTTTCTTCAAGTCTATGGGGTTGGTTGATTTTCAAAGAAGTGTCAGAAGAAGGAGTCACCAATGATTTTTCCAATAAAATGCGGTGTACCCCAGGGAAGCATCTTTAGACCTTTGATATTTATTGCTCTTTGCTGACGATTATCAAATGTCAATGCAATGAGTACTTGATGTATATGTGAAATTTTTAAGGGACATGGGTGCCAAATTAGTTCTCTGACCAAAGAAAGTGTACAAATTTCAAATATCTGGGCATAAATGATCAGTAGCAATTCTGTGACTAAAAATCACAGTTGAAAGGAAGGCTTTACACCGCTGTTGTATGCACAGTAGTTCAACGCACTAACCACTGAGTACAAAAACTTATGAGGACAAATTGACAGCAGCTGAAATGAAGATGCTCCGCTTGGCGACAGCTTGATAGAATAGAAAGTTCGAAGATCGGAGGGAGCGATCACCATCAGCAGAATTGAGCCAATAAAGCGATGTCACTATCGATTTTCATCCAACTATACGTCACTGTAAATTAAGCTGTCAAGATCGGGACTCTCTTGTCTTCGCAGTAGCCACAGACCTTACAAGTGCGTCAGGCTCAGTTGGTGTTGCCATTTTCAAAAGGAGAGTTCCTTCGAACCCCGTCCAAACACAATGACGACAAAATGTAAAAGAAATAAAGATTGGATTACATAAATGGGAAGACATTTGATTGGTCTCAGTGATGAAGTGATTCGGAACTGGGAACCTTGTGGGAGGGTTGCGATCCTCCTTTTACTTCGGATCACTGAAAGGAAGGGGAAGAACGACAACGGTATGAATGAATATTGAGATAGATTTTAGGTCGCGAACCTTCCCTCCCTTGAGGTAAGGACAATTGAGTTCTAAGTAATTAAATTAACCTCCAGTAAGCCTCCAAATCCCCTCTTTTCTAAAGAAAAAAATTTCAAAATTGATTGCGCAAATCGCTCAATAGTTTTTCATCTATTGATCGTGCGTGATAAATGATCGTATTATGTGCTCAACGCAACTTTAATCCCCCAATCGGCTTACGAGCTACTTAGAGTGTACATATTTTGATTTTTTTGATTCATACTCATCTGGCCAAAAAAAAAAAAAAAATAATCTGATCTTTCGATTTGCATTTGATTAGCCGCAAAACTAATTTATTAAAATGAAACGGTCAATGGCGCTGGCTTATCCGTCATTCGAATCCGAAACTGATTGAGGAGTCGAAGCCTGATCGATGGTTTATTAACCTTGGTCCATAATTTGCAATTGTTAATATGCGACAACAAATCATCTCCATAATGGCATAATGGTAACAAGCTGGGGACTAGTGCCGCTCTAATGATAAATCTCTCGACTGACAATCGAATCGAGGGCACAGCACACGCACGAGATTCAAATTGGGCACAGGCGCGGGCATTGAGTGGGTTCGCCATGTAGTCGTAGTATGCGATAACTACTAAGTAATTCGGAAGCAGTAATTTCAGGTTTAGGTATCCGATTAATTGCCAATATTTGTATATTCATGTAAGGTTTGGGCTGATTCCGGACTTTTCATTGAATATGTAGATACTTGATTGACTTTGATGAATTGGTGTGTATGTCATTAATAGTGATGAGACGATTTGAGGCATTCGCGTCAACGGGCGAGGAAGTAGCTGAATTAATGGTTTTCTTTTGTGAATGGACAGAAGAGAAGCCTGTTGTCTATTGTCTAATAGGTTCGTCTTTTTTTTTTTGGGGGGGCGATAGACATTTGTTTACATTTCGATTTAATTCAGTCGCGTGGTTGGTTAGAAACGGACGCCGATGAGGATGCACCTAAACCAAACTTACTTCCACTGTGCTCCTGATATGTTAGGATGGGTAACTCTCTTACTTATGGAAGGCGCTTTGTATGAAGGATAGCGTTCAGGTATTAGAGAGATCTTTTTAAAAGGTTGCCGTGTGATGTTGTCGAAAAGTCAATCGGGGTCGGAAGTTTGTTCTTCATAATATCGTGAACAATGATAAATTTCGCATCCTTGACTGTTAAGTTACATAATTAAAGACACAAGGCAACATAGTGAGCCCATCTTGATCCCTTTAGTAAGTCCAAAATGGCAGAAAGAAATCTAAAGCCGAATCATGTCACCCAAGCATTTGACTGTCCTGAAGAAATTGAGTTGGTTGGTTACAAACTCTTACCTCTTCCAGCCTACTAAAGAAGATGTGATACACATTTTTACAAATACACACGCATTTGCACAATTCGTGTGTAATTCAGATAGTCCTTATCTCCTGGCGTGCCTTTTAAAAAGACAATGGAGGATCCCATTCATAGTTCTTACTTGTGATCTCTCTAGCTTGATGATTGCCTTGATCTTTTGTGGTTGATCTCTGGTCACAGGGCTTTGGATACCTGATACTCCTCCAGATTAGGCCATCTGCCAAGTTGTGTATATGGTGGTTGGAGCTTCCTTGCTGCCTTCTTGAGAGGACAAACCTCCTTGTACGCCCTATTTCATGACTTGGACAGGTTGTCTACCTGTTAATATCATTTTGTGAGCAAGTACTAACCCTAACGCCCTAGGGTTGGTTAGCCAACTCCAAATATTTACTCCAATCAGCTCGTCTGGGGTTCCTGTAGGAAGTGTTAACACTAGGCCTAAAACTTAATTGGAATCTAATCCACATATGATCTGAAAAAGATGCCGAACTATTATCGAGAGCCTCCAGCCTGTTTCTAGTAATAAATGTGGGGACTTTTGCCCATCTTTGACAGTTTCCAAGGCAAAAGTAGTTGCCGGCGGAGGCGTCCAAATCTGTAAAGATCAGTTCTTGAACATCCACGATCAGCAGGTGTCTTGATCAGGTAGAGATTCATTTCTGTGCATCCAAGGGTCTATATTGAGGATCAACCGAGAGATCTGATATGGGTTGTCCTAAGATAAGGAGGCCTCTTAGTAACATACATGGACTTGTATGAGGGAGCAAAGAAAATGAGTAGTAGATTCCGAAGAGATCTCAATTAGAGTCGGCATCCCCAGTACTTTGCTATTGCAGTCCTGCAGACTGACCCTAGAGTGCATTACCTTCATATACACTGTCGACGATAGAGCTTTCATAAGTGGCGCTTGTTGTATAGGTTTTGGAGGGAAATGGGCATGGAAATGATTTAAAAAAAAAGACAAAGTATCTATGCTGAACATCCTCTGATCTTATTGATTAGTTCGCTACGATGGACTATAATAGTCAAGCGGAAGGGCTCTTGCAACCTCGCCATAAGGAGAAGCCCAAGAAGAATATGGACCATATGGGTTCTCCATGAGGACAAGCTTTGGTTGCTTTAATCGAAATAGAGAGGACCTTTGTAAAGAGAATCGTAGAAGCAATTGTTTTCCTACTGATCATGGAGCATATCTGTCTGACTATTTGTAGGTTAATGTCATTGGAATCCGCAATAGCTTTGTTGAATGGAAACAGCGAAAGAGCACCAGAAAGATCCAGAAATTAAAAAAGAGCGCTTTTACCATTTACGTACCAGATTGATAGGCAAATTAGAAATTGCTTAAGGGACGTTCTATTTGAAGTCGATGAAGGCCTTAGGTTCTTATTGTGATCTATTGTTAGCTTTAAGAATAAACTCTACATAAGTCTTCCTCCACATTGTCGGGATGTTCATAGCTGCATCTAAAGATAGGCATTAGGGATTCAATGAGAACGATGATTCCATGCTGGAGTAGAGCGAGAAAAAATCCATCTCCAACAGGAGCTTTGTAAGGCTTCTACCTGAACGGCAGAGAAAATTCTTCTAACTGAAGTCCCAATTCGTTCTCTTAATGAACGTTGCCTAATTTCATGCAGAGGACGTATGCTTGGCTCAGTAATCTAAGATCCAGATGACTGCCGAAGGACTAGCAAGGACTTAATTTCATCCACTTGACAATACATCGAACTGTAAGCAATAACATTTAAAATTAATTTCTTTTATTTGCAGCTCAATTCGATTCTCTTGGTGGAACATCGAATGTCTCCGACGAGGGTATTGCCCCTGTGACATCCGTAATCGGTGCACTGCAGAACCAACAACAGATCGTTGTGCCCGGTCTACAACAGGGTTCCATTCCCACTGGCAACGAGTCACCGGCCTACTTGCCCCCAAGTCATTGAAATGCATGCTGCCCGAGAAGGAGGACTGTGATTTGTTGTTAACTCTTTTATTCGCCCACACTATTGTATACTATTTATCTCATCGTTTTGCCGGAAGAGGATGTGTTTTATTTTTATTTTTATTTTTATTGTTAATATGTTTGTTGTTTAATTTGTTATGTCTCGTTTTCATTATTGCATTGAATAAATTATAATATTATGTATTTTACTCGATTTGGACTACAATCACTTTAGCGTCTTCTAGTTTAAGGAACTCTCACAAGGCCGAGTGTCATTAAAATTCCAAGAACAGATACTGTATTCCGCGAACTGACCTTGTAAATGAATGCTCAGTCAGCTGGCTTGATAAGATGTTGCTACCAGGAAAGGTAGTCAATAACCATCAACATAACTTAGGCCTGTAGGTGTTTGCATTGGAGCCAAGCGGAAGTTTCGTAACGAGCTGCGTGTGGATTGGTTATATCCAAAATTAGTTAGCCTCTTTAGTTTGTTTCGATGAAAGGCTTATGTGATTCGAATGCCCTATCCGGAGGGGAAATTTCACAAGCTCTTCATCGACTGACACTGCATTGAGAGATGCTCTGCGAGAATGTGACTTAATTAATGATGGATCGCTTGTTAATCACATTATTCGAAAGAAGTTTTATTTTAGGCCAGGGTTGGATTTACATGGTAATGAGGGCCTAGGGCGCTGTGCGTTTTTTTTTTTTGTTAAGTTATTAATTGGGCTCATCAAATCTTTTAATGGGTTGAATGCAGATGGTCTATTGATTCTTCTTGCCTCTTACATGAGGAGAGACTCTGATCTGTCTATGCCAGTGATTCTCTCTTAGTGTGATGCGATCAAAACATCTTAAAATTCGGGCTTGGTAAATGTCAATCCATAACCTCCTTCCATATGAGTCTTTCGCCTCCCTTCATTGGTTATATTACATTCATAATGAGAATCTATCTTCCTTTGGTCTCTATACGTGTTCTTTTGTATTATTTCTGACTAAGAGCTAAGCTTCCGTTCGCACATTGACCGTCTCGTCTTCCGGTTTCTCAAAACAATGGTGGAAAGAAAACTCGTGGAACCCATGGATCAGACCTGCTTGGGCACAATATAGGAATACTTCTGGGACAAAGCCATTAAGGTGTACCCTCTACCCGAAGATTAGGTTATTCATCGACTCCATTGCAATGTCATCTTAATCCGGAAATCGTCCACCCTGTATAGGACCTCATTGGAATAGAATTTTATGTACTGAGACTCCGGTGTTCTGTGAAGGCAAGACCGCAAAAAGGCCCTCTCAAACACTGAACACGGGACATCCATATGCGAGCATAGGTCGAACGAGGGCCATGTAGCAGATAGCTTTCACCATCGAGTTGGCTGCTATAGAACAGTCTCTTTGACAGGGCGAAAGCCGCACGAACTCTCTGACAGAGTCCAAGGTATCATCTGATCACATTTGACACGCAACTGGCTGTCCAACAATAGAGAACTTTCGCCAATTCTTTCTAGTATTCGTAGAGGCCCCAGACAATGGCCGTTAGTTTCAGACTTCTGATCCTTGATCTTCAACATCCAGTCGTCGCAATATCGCTGGATCTTATCGAAGTCACTCTGCAGGAGATCAGCTGTGTTACATTATTTGTGTAGCCAGTATGGTGACCCTCTGTTGGGTACCAAGTCACATGGATATTTTAGCATCATCACTATATGACAGGTACTCCTGCGGCATGGCTAAGAATAACCTATCACGACTTCTGACAAGTTGAAGGACCTTAACCCACTTATAGTGTATTTGTCTAGCAGTAATAAGGATGCTTTTATGAAGCTCGATAGTTTAGTACCTATAGATAGAGGTAAGCAAACCACCTGAGATTTGTAGCTTTGGCTCCAATGATTCCAAACTTTGGACAGAAAGAGCAAACCTGAACTACAATATTCGATATTGCTGTAATACCAACCAAAGGAGTCAAATGTCTCTTACATAGAGAGCCCTTACACGGAGAAAAACAAACGTAGATATCACCAGGAAAACTACAATCGATGCCTAGGGGGAAATACCAGGGAAAATGTCTCAACCACCCTTAGATGGATGCATACATCGCTAATGTTAGACCTATGATCACATACGGACCGAAAGGAATCAATCGTAGTAGTCATTTAGCGGAATAAGAAAACACAAAGACGAAATTAAGGTACTAGAGAACGAAAAAACTTTCAGAACTCAAGGTTAAACGGCTTCCAGGAACTACAGGGGAGCAAGGTCTAAAAATGCGAAAAATTACCTGGATCTTGAAGTGGTACTGTAGACTCAAGAAGCGCCTATGAAAACTTGGTATAGCTGAAGGAGATCAAAGGCCCATAGAATGTACTAAGAGTTATAGAAGACTTTGAAGTTTCGGTAGCCAGAGCCAACTCTTATACTCAAACTCCAAAGAGAGACTATACTATAGATGTGGTTTCTCCCTCGAAGTAAGATTCAGTAACACTAGACTAAAAGGAATCGTAATGCGAGAGGAACTCTTTGGGTAAACACAAAAATTTTAGGAGGCTACGGTGCCAACAGCTAACCATCGTAATATTTTTCTTTTAAACTGATTACATTACAACCGCCAACCTCAACGCTTACTCCAAATCCGGGCCTGAGTTTTGTAGATTTCTCGTTCAAATTTACATTTAGTTTTCTACTGTCTACTGTCTACTATCTGCTTTTTGTTATATTTCCCTTACTCATTAGAGGATATTAACTTTCAATAAATTTTAGGTCAAGGTCGCTGTTTTGTTTTGTAGGTATGTTGTCTACTGAAGATTGCCATCACAATCTCGAGATAACACCAAGCTCTTGTGCCTAGATACTTTTTTTTTCATATCTTCCATATGCAGACACATTGATGAGTAATCCCCACTTCGTGACAACGGTAATAAATTATGTGGCCAAGAAAAATTTAGAAGAAAACCAGTTTTTATCCACCAATTTGCATTTATATCGCAAGAAAGTGAACTTAATTTCGGGCCAAAACCTCCGACGGACAGTGAAAGTCTCGATTCGGGTTTTTTTTTTTTTTTTTTTTTTGCTTTAGGTCCTAATTAGCATATTCATCGTGTTTTTGGCTTTCTTAGTCGCCCAACTTCCGAGGTGGCATTAAGGATGGTGCGAAAATCATTAAGCATTTCTAATTCCCCCATAAGCTTATGATTTGTATGCGTTGCCTAATTTCGCGGCAAAATGAAGTGAGGCTTAACATTTGAAATACCTCAATAATGGGCATAAAATTATGGTTTTATTGGAAGCTTACGCTTAAGACGGTGGTTATGTGAGCTGTTAGTAGGTGTTAGCCATCGGGCAGCGATGTCTTCGAACTAATTTTGATTTAAGTCTATTAGTTTAGTTCTGAGATAATATGCAGTGACTGTGGGAATTTGTTTCGACACTAGCAATAGCCTTTGTCACCTCCTTCGTAAGTTCATAAACGATGACCATTTGGGCTGTTTGTCAAAAGTTTTGTCGACAACTTTGGACGATATGCTCTCGCAGTCTCTAGAATTTGGGGCTTGTAACTACAAAAAAAAAAAAACCCCAAGAAAAGAAGTCTGGAGCAGTCAAATCGGGTGATTTCTTCTGCCCTTGTATCCAACAAAACATAAAGTTATTCGGGCACGAAACCGTCAAAAGGTCTATTTTCACGTGGGCTGTGTGGGCGACTGCACTGTTCTATTGAATGTCCACCAGTCAAAAATCATTAATTTACGCAGTTAAAACTTATTGATCATCAGTCTCCGGCTTAAATGCCGCTCCATAGACCTTGAGTGGGATCTAATGGCTTCTTTGTGAATGATACGTGACGTGGATTCTCAGTGCCCCAGATGCAGTAATTTTATTTGTGTCTGTTCAAATAGAATTGGGCCTAGAGATGTATTTTGACCGAACATCATCATCTACGACGTTGAGGTTCAGGAGGGCGGCAGCGTTCCTTAGAGACGATTGGCTGTCTAATTGCCAATTGCATGTCAATGTCTGATCCACATTTAACGATCACTGGTACCTCTTTTGTCATGTGTTATTGCAGTCTATAACCATACCATATATATGCTACAAAGCTGGCCTCAAAACCCATAGATAAGTTTTCTACTGGACGTAGAGCATTATTAAGAACAAAGGTTAGTCTCCGGTTGTAGCCTAGACTGCAAAAAGAAACTACTCTCAGTGCCCTTAGACTGTCACAGATTCAAAATAGATATCATATATCTAGTCGTCTAGAACCTGAATCGCTTTCATTCGAGACTCTTTTAATGGGCCAACCAAACAGTGAACTTCCACAGAAGTCAGTTCTGACAAATGCGCATCATCTCCCAAAAACGGCATCAAGAAAATTTGCTGACAATTTCTACTAAGAATATATACTAATACTAAGCTCATACCATAGTCAAAACTCTCAAGAACGCCTTGTTATATGCTGGAATGGAATTGGAAACATTCAAAAATACATCACGAATACTGCAGAGTAACTAAACGCAATGTTTTGGGGCTTTTTACTGAGATATGGGCCAAGAAGACATGAGCCTCAACCAACTAGTCTCTCTAGCCGACTTGGTCATTAGCTAGCTTCCTACAGTTTTGCGTAATAAGTTAGTTTGAGTCCCTTTCCACTTGTTAGCTTCACCTAGGCTGAGGGCTTCCTTTACATATAAAGATTTTTTGGGGCGAAGCGTAATAGCCATCCGCTCAAAATGCCCTAACAGTCATACAGACCGTCTTTGGTTTGCTTCACTGACGTCCTTGGTTAGAACCAACATCAACAATCTTCTGCTCTGCGAATGAATTTCTCCAGAAGATACCTTACCTGGTCACGAGCTTCCAAAATTCTCCTCACTGAAAATAAAATAAGAAACAT
This sequence comes from Chalcosyrphus nemorum, assembly GCA_949716465.1. Taxonomy (NCBI): domain Eukaryota; kingdom Metazoa; phylum Arthropoda; class Insecta; order Diptera; family Syrphidae; genus Chalcosyrphus; species Chalcosyrphus nemorum. The sequence continues at coordinate 39,272,212 of OX454333.1, read as the reverse complement.
GTGCTGCCACACTCCCATAGATCCACCATACCATACCACGACTGTGGGCAGGGCATACAATTCAGGACTGCCACATTTCAATCCTGCAATAAAATATTATTTGAACATCCCGTAAAATAAAGGTTTTTAGTACAACAATACTCCTAGATAGATTTTATGATTGAGCCTAAGAGTATGCAATTGTTCAGGTATATACTCTGTGTTGAATAATAAAGATTGAGAGCATGTGGCACTTTGATACTAGATTGTATCAAACTATTTTATAAATGTTAAGATTCGCGTAGACTAGTGGTCTTTTTACAATTTAATATTAATAGGAGTTTTTCCATAGAAGATACTTATGCTTTGCAAGGGGACGCCGAAGATCTGCATGGCGATTGATTGGAAGACGAACGATTTACAAACGTGGATTAGGCCATTAGCGCCACAGGGTTCGTAATGTTGTGCTTGCTTTATGCCTTCGTAGTGATCGATGTATGTCCTTACGCCATGTCCATCTAGACCTAAATTGCAAGTATGGAATCGTCTAGAACGATAAATCTAGATCATGTAACCTTGTCCAGCAGGAATGATAAGACACGACACGAAATCATGCATTATAGGATGGATGTATTGGAAGGAAGCACCAATCTCGAACAGATACCCAGTACAGGCTCTATTTCGAATCCCCCCATGGACATGGAGTTGGATCGCTGCTAACACCCACCAGTTGACGCAAGACTGCGTGTTGTTGCGTCTGAAGTATTCATAGTGCAAAGTAGCATTCCAGCCAGCCTCCGAAGAACCAACTTACCTAAGAAGTAGAAAGAAGTATTCAAATCTCGGGTTTAAGCGGCCACAGCAGTAGAGAACACGAAGAAGAAGGCAATCCAGCCTACTATGAACGTAACACACTTCAGTACATCGATTTACTTTCCTTAAGATCAAAATTAAAGCCTTGAGTTGGGGTCGGTTAACCGCAATGAATGTGTGCAGTTGAATCTAGAGGGCACAAAACAATGTTATGAACTGATTGATAAAATAAATTAAACTAAACTGGTCAGCACCAAACTGCTACTGTTCCGCTTCAACGTAGAACCAGTGGAATATATTTGATGTGTCTAGTAGCTGGTATGGAATTGGACATATCCTATGGCACAAAGACTCCAATACAAAATACGCCATGGAGTTGATTCCGCTCACCTCGGCAGGCAGAATAGCGATACCAAATAGGCAAACGTTACATAAAACAGTCGAGGACGAGTCAAGGTCCTTAAGCATTAGTTGGAGTCAGTTTAAAAACGCTGAACAAGATGGCACTGACCAGTGTGTGGGATCTCTTATTGAGTTTTTCTAATATTAGGGCAGAACCTCCACTTCTTTAAAGAAAGCATTAACCGCAGAAAGATCTTGTGTGAGGACATTTTCTGCGACAAGAAATGTTGTACCCTGTTTAGACAAAGATTTAACAAAACATGAGTTAAGATGGACCCCAGAGGAAGCCCATTGGCCGTTCGAATAGCTTGTAGTGAGAGAGTACCTGTGGGTCTGTAGCTTGGAGAACATACTGCTTTAAGAACAAAACAACCAGAAGACATTACCTTCTATATCGTCAGCCAGGTATCAAATCCAAGCCTTTGAAGTGCTGTCGTGAAGAGCTTAAGGTTTTTGAAATATAGCTTCTGCTCTTCTGGATCTCTGGGCAAATGTAGATGAATTAGGAAAGAAAGCTTCATTAGAGTCATAAGAACTCTATGGACATCCCGCCCTGCGTTCTTAGACTTCAATCAGGGAATATAGCCTTAAGAGAGGTGAATTTATGGTCGAATTTTAGGGAAGCTCTAGGCGATGAGCAAGATATTGAAGACAATAGTCATTTTCTATGCCAATGCCCTGGATATGGAATGTTAGATAGCACACATATGAACTACCTACGGAAGATAATAAAGAACATTTTTATTCCCCTAAGCTCCTTACAAGACTGACTGCGGAATCTTATGTACGACGACATTCTCAAACTTCGAATTCCGAGGTCCTTCGAAAATAATTAGCTTCGCCGACGATATAGCGATCGTTGTAGTGACCAAACTTGTTGAACAGCTGGAACATAACAGAAATGAAGCCATCGGAACTGTATAGGACTGGCTAGTAAGCATGTCCTTAGGACTAGCATGGGAAAAGACGGAGGACGTACTCATCAGTAGCAGACGGGTTATGGAGACTGTAAGAGGGACGATGACACTCTATTGTGACTAAACCAGATTTGATCTACAATGGTGTTACCACTATAGACGCAGGGCTAACTCTTAAGCAGCATCTGCAATATGTAAGAGCAAAAGCTGCCCTGGCAAGAATCATGCGAAACAGTGCAGCAACTAAGCAAAAGAAAATACTACTCTTGGCAAGAGTAGTGACGTCGATGATGCTCCTAAACATGAGCTGGGACAAAGATCACCAAATCATAGAGTAGAAAGATAGAAGCAGTATACAGAGTATGCACTATGCAGTGCCTGCCGAACAAAGGGGTATGCGTATTAGCTGAAATGGTACCAATAGACATCGTCCTTAAAGAAGCCGCATGGAAATATCGTGCCAACAGCAACGAAGGGAAGTGATGATGTATTAGCGCGGAGAACAAACGAAACGAGAATAATGACAAAATAGATGGGCGCAAAGGTTGGAAACATGAAGAGAGCTGAACTTCAACCTGACACTTACTGGTCATGTATGTTTCAGAGTATACTTCCTTCCGTAGATTTGGGCATGAAGATAACCCTTATTGTCCAATTTGCACAGAAGCATTGGAAAATGCGGAACAAATACATCCACGTAACAGCCTGGGTCATCAGACTGATTCTCGGCACACAAGAGGCTTCGGAAGCAGTAAGTGAAACCGAGGCTAGGCTACCATCATGAAGGAGCAACGAAGGTAGGAACGACAAAGAAACGTAGCGCAGATAGCTGCCAATACAAAGGCTCCGAGTACATAAGGGTGAAATCCTCCCCGCGATGAAATGCTTGAGGGCAGTGCTGCGATGATCAGAAGTAGAAGGGAAGGTAGGTTAAGTGTGTGAAAATTCCACACAGTTGCTGAGTACAAGCTCGGTTGCATTCATAGAAAACGGTTTATTGTTGTTTCTACGATAAGCTGCGGCGAAAGTAGGCATGGTTGATGAAGGACGTCAGCCTTATTAACTCCTGGCAGTGTACAGCGTAGAATCAAAATCAAAATGCAGTTAAATTCGCCTTTAAAGCACTGAGGTAACCGGTACTTAGATACACTTGCAAGCAAGGATAACATTCTCGCAAGTTCAAGTTCCTTCACCTTTACTTCCACCCGATCAAAATGTAAACAAACACTCTAATTCCGTGTCCCATGTTCGTTGTCTTCCTTCCGCTTAATGCTTCAGCAGCACAGCATAAATATCTATTAACGAATTTCATCAAGATAGATGCATAAATTAGTTCTCTCTGTCGAATTTTAGTTTCGAATATTTACATTGGAAAATTGGTCGACGCATAAACTCTGCTATAACCAATTTATTAAGGCGCCCCCACTTAACAGTCCTAATCAATATGCGCATTCGTTATGGCCCCAACAAACAATATACGAATCGAAGATATTCAAATGCAAAACAACAAATTTTGTATCTTTTTTTTTGAGCACAATTCAGTGTTTAAAGTAAAACGAACCTCTAGTCGGCGGTCGACTTAATCGCTGTCTTATGGAGGCAATTTTGCAAGCTTTTATGGTTACGCTAGACGCGTTGTATAACGGTTGGGGATGCATTTTTTTTCTTTCAGGGTATACACGTAACGGTTGATTGAGTTAATATAAAAACCGTTTGACGCTTAGGGACATATACCAGTTGTAGTCTTGAACTTGTGGAGACAACTGCATTGGGTTCTTGTTTTTTTTATTTGAGAAAATGGAAAGTCGCACTATTTTATCAGGACTAGTGGTAAGGACATGCATACAACTTGGATCTAGACCACTTTATAATGGATTTCAATTCTCTTTCAGTTCTGCCTTATGGTGAGCTTAGGAGCATGCCGGCCACAGTATAACTATCAAGCTGGAAGACAAACTGCCGCTCTGCCAAATCTATCTTTCAATACGGGCTCTGTAAGCTCTCTACCCTCATCGTATAGCCCAGGATTACTTCAAAACTCGAACGCAAGACTTCAACCCGAGCCTACAAGGATTAACAGCTACAGTGGACAATTGCAAATTGTACCCTCCCAGCCCTTGACGCAGTCGTATCTACCCCCAACTCAGCAGTATCTTCCACCACTGGCTTCAAGCCAACAAGCCTTTAGAGATGTATCCCAACTTCCGCTGCAGTCACACAACTCTTTTAGTGCGATTCCAGTTGCACCAGCCTTGCAAAGTCACTCGAGTAACTTGAACCAGCAGTACGGTGTGCCGACGCAAAGGACAATCATAACAAAGGATATTTACGTCCACACAGCTCCGCATGACAACGACGAGGAATACGACTTCAGGAGACAGCTAGCTTCAATACCAATTCGCAAGAACTATCGCATTATCTTTATCAAGGCACCAACGCAGAACATTCGAGTTGCAGCTGAAGCTTTAAAACAGGCTCAAGCTGTGAGTGAAGAGCGTACCGTCATCTATGTCCTTTCAAAGAAGGCTGACGTGGCTGATTTGCAACAGCAGCTTACTCAAGTTCAAAGTACCCAGACCGTGAACCGTAAACCGGAAGTTTACTTCATCAAGTACAAGACCAATGAGGAGGCTCAAAGAGCGCAGCAAGAGATTCAGGCTCAGTACGATGCTCTAGGCGGTTCTACGCATATTTCCGATGAAGGATTTGCACCCTTGACATCGGTTGTTGGTTCATTGGGCGGACCAGATAACCTCTCCACCAGCGGAAGTGGACAATCTTCATCCATTAGTACTCCAAGCAGAACGTACTTGCCGCCAGCTAAGGTTTAAGCTTCACCAACATGTATCTTTGTATCTCTAAGTCATTAGTCATAGCTATTTAAAGATTCATTAAATGCATTTTAAAATTAGACTTTTCTTTTCACTTTTTCGTTGTAATTACTCGTAGTTATTTTTGTCTCTAGAAGAGGCTTTATAGGGGGCCGACTGAGAGTTTTAAGTAATCCTTAAACTGCACCTAAAGGGCATCTATTTGAAATACAAGTGCATTTGCATGTTTATTATTATTTCATTAGATTTTCTAAACCTAGCAATTTGCGTCCAGGTTCTTTAAACCCTTTTTACGAGGAAAAATTGTGCAAAAACATGATAAACTCGTAGGTTCCGATAGCAATCTGAAATCAAGAAGACAAATGAACGAATGTTGACTGAAAAAAAAACATTCCTACCTCCTTAAAGTACTCCATACAAATGTAGTTTATCGCAGATGCGTGCAGTTCGACGGGCTTATTAGCCCTTGCCATCATGAGGGCTATAGTCCTTCGATACTTTGGAGCACCTTCGTACCAGTTATGATCATAAAGTGAGTCAAGCAAGCTTCCACTCTGGAAAAAAGTGTTATATTAAATACATGAGTGCTATTGGTTGAGACTTACCGCCTCATACAATTCGGTTCCACTGGCGCATCTCAAAAAAACCGGAACCACAAGTGCTGAAACGCCGAATGTCAGACGTACCATTTCTACAATATCTATTCCATGGAATATAGAAAAGACAAACATACAAAGAGTCACCTTCATTATAGTGAAACCGATGAAAGTACTCAAACTAAAGATTTCATCGACATCATTTCGCAGCCTGTAGTATGAAAGGACATTTAAACTGAACTCAGGATTAGAGACAGAAACGCTCACCCTTCCATGGCATATTGATACCGAACCAACTGCTTTAGTTTCTGACTGTTTACTGGTTCACTTTTTGCATCCATATTCAACAGTAGATCACCCAGTTGACGATAGTGCATACTTATCTGAGTAACCGATGTCGAGAAGATCAGATCCTCGTTGAACAATATTACAACTCCACCAATACACACCACGGTTTGGAAACAATACATAATGGGATGTAAAATTGGCGTATGATCATCAAAAGGGTACCAGCTGATGAGAGGATATCTATAAGGGAACTCTTGACCCCTGACTGTCCAATCGATGAAGGATCTCAAAACAGGTGCTGTCAAATACAGAATAGGTCCATAAGTGTATAAAAATTGCATGACCCTGTTTTTGAAAATAATCCTCATTGTGGATGCTCGCAGATGACTCTTCAGAAGGTTCTCCTTTACGACCGGATAAATGGTCTCCAAATCCTTTAGTAATTTCTTCAGTTTCTTCCGATTGACAATGAGGCTTATTCCTCTGAAGAAAATAATCAGAAAAACACTGGCAATGCCACCAGCATCACTGATTTCGGATATTTTCCAATTTGTCCCATAAAACATTTCCAAGATGCTCATTAGAGTGGTAAGGACCTGAATGAAACAATTAGCAGTTGCTAAGGACGTCATATTAACTGAACGCAGTTCAAGTGGCGAAGAGGATGATTTCCGCTGGAGGAATTCAATGTGGAAAACCGTAAAGAAGAACTCATCGAAATCGTAAGTTAATTCCGAGGAGTGTGAGGCCATGGCGAATTGAAAGATGAGCTACCGCGTGGCCACTTAATTTACCAATTCACATGAAATAAGGCCAAGTGTGAAATTTGTGAGGACATTTGGAGTCCTATACACCCAAAAGACATGAAGTGAAAAAAACTGCAAGCACTATCGACGATATTAGCCGTGTTTTATTATCCTTCATGATTCAGATCGGATGATTGGGATGCATGCAAAACAACAACAATACAAGATCTTGCTTTTCATTTGGATCTTTTTTCGAGACCCAATAGCTAGTTCATGCTATTTCTCACTAGGCTACATTTTTGTTCGTAGGAGTTGGTATGCTTTTCACAATTGTCAAGCGACAGTATTGCCACATCAGAATATAAAATGCTTGTAAAAGCAAACCAATGTAATAATTTTTTTATTTGTTAGCCTTAAAATTCAAATGCATACAATGAGTCCATGCATATTTTTATTTGTTTTGGATTGACACCAATACAGCGTAACTGCCCTAATATTTCCACTCTAAAAGTGCTGTTCGGGAACGCAGAGAAATACTAAGCTGCAGCCAGGGCGATTGCTGACCAATCAGTGCCACTTCCTCTTGGTGAGAAAGAATTCCGGTTGTTCCGGTTGTTTAAAGAGTTACGACTCAATTATTAAGTGTATTTTTATTAAAAACTTACTTTTTTCGGTCTGAGTTTAAATGTTATTGGTACAAATCCTTTAAGTACCGGCAAACAAAAATATTAAGTAATTAAGTAGTCAGTATAAAAGTATAAAAGTTCGAAACACAGAATACCTACCAAATATAAAAAGATCTCTTAAAATCGAAGTATTTATGATTCATAACAGAAAATTTGCAACAGATTTCCCCGAGTAGATCTAAATATTCTGCTCAAAATGTTATACCAGCGATATGATCATGAAATGTGAGGTGAACAATATTTTTCTCATTCGGTATATGTTATTTTTTATTCTTTTTAAATATTTTCTTTTTAAAAAAAGCGAAATGATAAAATTTTTATTTAAAAAAAAAAAAAAAAAAACAAATTCGTTTGCATGGCAACTCCACATTATATGTCAAAAAAAAAGAAAACAGAAACGGAAATGAAACTGAATAATGAAAAACCTGATGAACTAGCTTCTTTGCTATCATCGTCGCTACCAAATAAAAACTAAGAAATTAATAAATTGTTAATATTTTATAAAAAAAAATACACACAATATTGTATTTACCTCAATTGCAACTGTTTTCCATTTTCGATTCTTTTTTTTTCACTTTGACAGATATACATATGTGTAAGACAAAAGAAGGGCTACCACACTTCGAAACAAAAAAAAAATGCGAAGATCTTGTTTGTTTTATTATCCACATGATCTGATCTGGATCGCAAACTGACAGTTAAAACAAAGAGACCTGATTTAATACATTTTGGAAAATAACTCTCGGTATTTTAGTCTCACTAGGGTGGACAAACAATCCTATACGATCCGATCCTTTTCCTGCAATATACACATGTACTTGGTTAAAATTTTCTCTTTTCTTCAAATAGTAGAAAAGTAGACGGATTTTGAAAAATTTTTAACATAAACGTGGTACGCCATTTTATAAGATTCCATAAAAGTATTGCAAATACCAAATTTAATCTGGTATGCCATCTCGTAGGAATTTTCTAAAATAGATTAAATACGAAATTTAAAGAAAATCGTCGGAGCTGTTTTCAAGCAAATTTGCTAAAACCACTTATTTCTTGCAAAATTACCGTTATACGCACTTTTGGCCAAACATTTTATTTATTAGGATTCTATAATTTGCGATTTGTAATTTAATATAAGAACATAAATGAAATCGCTCAATCCATTTCCAAGAAAAACGTCTTTTAGCCAAATTGACCATAAGTATCGTTGCAATAACTTTTGGCCAAAATTTAATGCGTCATCTTATTGCACGTGTCTGTACAAGTCCCAGTATGAAATTTGAATGAAATCTTTTAAGTCGATTCTAAAAAATTTGTTAAAGTAAATTTCTGTTGTTACCAATTTTGGTAAAACATTTTATTTAAATCTTTCAATATAAATCAAATATGAAATTTAATAAAAATCGTTGGAGCCGTTTTCGCGATTTAGTCAATCTAAAATTTGAGACCGCACTTTTACGGACTTTTTGTCTTGTTTTCCCTGTGGACACCAACGCTGACTGAAATTTGACATTTGAAGTTTGGCAGTCAGTTTTTATACAACGAAAGAACAACAAACGCAGAAAAAAACATTTGTTGTGACTGATTAGTGCTTTCCAGACGTGCAAAGGTGGCATATTTTGAATTTTACAAACATAAACAATAAGTTTATTGATTTTTCAAAAGCAAGTGAGCTTGTTTTGCTGTTGACGACATGTTGAAGGATGGGAAGTCATAACACAATTCGCCCATCTAATGACATAAAAGACTCGTAGAGACTCAGTGTTATGTATGTTCATAGAGTGCCTGCAACGAGATGTAAAAGTTCGAGTTCTGTGCATCTGTGTTACGTCAGCAAAAATTTCTTATTTATTAATAAATTTAAAAATAGATTTTGCTAAAGACAAAGGTTTGCTCGGTTTCCAACACGTTAACACGCAACATATAATTATCCGTGAGAAAAACATGGATTTTTTTTTAGATACAATCCGCATATGGTCATTTACTGTCCATCACAAATGACCAACGTATGGGCTAAACATTTAAACAGAATATGTCCGTGGCAATGCACATGTCCAGTGACAGAAAATAATTTTCTAGACAAAAAAAGTGCATATAAAAGATTTTGCTTGAAGGTCCTTTGAACCATTTTTACGATGAAAAGTTATGCAAAAACATGATAAACTCGTACGTTCCGATGGCAATCTGAAACAAACGAGACAAATAATGAACCAATGTTAAAAACAAAATGAAATATAACTACCTCCTTAAAATAATCCACACAAATGTAGTTTATCGTTGACGCGTGCAGATTGAGGGGCTTGTTAGCTCTTACCATCATCAGTCCTATAACCTTTCGATACGTTGGAGTACCTTCGTACCAGTTATGATTATAAAGTGAGTCAAGCAAACTTGCACTCTGGAAAAAAGTGTTCCACTAAAAACTTTAGTATCATCGGTTGGAACTCACCGCTTCATACAATTCGGTTCCACTGAAGCATCTCAGAAAAACTGGAATTATAAGCGCTAAAACGCCAAAACCAAGTCGTAACATTTCCGCGATATCCATTCCATGGAACGTAGAAAAGACAAACATACAAAGAGTCACTTTCATTACAGTGAAACCGATGAATGTACTCAGACTAAAAATTTCATCGACATCATTTCGCAGCCTGTAGCATGAAAGGACATTTAAACTGAACTCAGAATTAGAGACAGAAACGCTCACCCTTCCATGGCATATTGATACCGAACCAACTGCTTTAGCTTCCGACTGTTTACTGGTTCACTTTTTGCATCCATATTCAACAGTAGATCACCCAGTTGACGATAGTGCATACTTATCTGAGTAACCGATGTCGAAAAGATCAGGTCCTCGTTGAACATTGCTGCTACTCCAGTAAAAGACACCGCGATTTGAAAAACATACACAAGAGGATGTAAAAGCAGCGTGTGATCATCGAATGGGTACCAACTGATGAGAGGATATCTATACGGATACTCTTGACCTCTGACTATCAAATCAAAACAGGACATTAGTACAGGTAGTGACATGGACGCAATACACCCATAGGTGTATAGAATTTGCATGATCCTATTCCGGAGCAGAATTCCCAGAGTAGATGCTCGCAGATGACTCTTCAAAAGGTTCTCCTTTATAAATGGAAATAGCTCCTCCAAATCCTTGAATAATTTGTTCAACTTCTTCCGATTGCCAATAAGGCATACTTCCCTGAAAAAAATAATCAGAAAAACACTAACAATCCCACCAGCTTTACAAATTTCAGATATTTTCAAATTTGTCCCGTAAAGCATTTGTAAGATGCTCATTAGAGCGGTAAGGACTTGAATGAAACTTCCAGCAGCTGCTAAGGACATCATAGTAACTGAACACAGTTCAAATGATGAAAAGGGTGACTTCCGCTTTAGAAACTCAAGACGGAATAACGTGAAGAAGAACTTATCGAAGTCGTAAGTTGAAGCCCAGGAGTGTAAGGCCATGGCGAATTGCTCGTAAGGACTGTGTAAAGACATGGTGCGCATTTCTTTTCACACAGTGACATGAAAAATTAAAAAGAAGATTTCCTTTTTTTTTGTATCGAACTTTAATTATGGAGAATGACAAATGCAGTTGACATCAATCAAATTGTGTGAGCTATAAAAAAAAAAGTTCACGTCTCGGTCGTTAGTACATGCACATGTATGCTGATGTTTAAAAAAAAAAATCCATGCAGCGATTTGTCAGATTAAGGGACCTCAAAAACCTGCACAAATATGAAGCTTTAGCCAAATTCTTTGAAAAATTTCTCAACGAGGAAGCAGAACTTTGGTGAGAAAAAAATCATATCATTTTGGAATGTCCTTGATTGAAACTTATATGTATGTAACTTTTTTTTTTTTAAAATCGCCTAACAGAGTGCCATTGACTAGTGGCCAGAAGAGGAAAGAGGTGATCCGTATTTAAGGATAGTCTCTACAGCAATGAGAAAATAGAATAAGCAGCCCAAGGCCTAGCTTGTCACAACTGTACATGTTGTGCGGGGTATACATTTCTGCACGTACAGAAGGGACCTACAGTTTTATGCCTCCTCCGAAGGACAGACTCTTGAACGTTTGACAGACACTCGGAAGAGGTGATGCCGTCAAAAAACTTTTGATGGTATTTTTCTTGATTCGAACTTGGAACCCCTTGCGCAGTAGTCCAACGCACTAACCATTGCGCCACGGCAGCATCTCATTGCTGTTATAGACAACTATATTGCTGCCCAGGAGGAAATAATAATTCAACTTTCCAATTAGGTTCTACCCAGTAGGTTGAGTCGAGTTAACGTCTTCTACTCATTACTCCTGCTATCGAGCTTTAGCGAATATTATGAAGAGAGACAAAGCAAGTATAGCTATCTTAGGTCACTTGGGGAACGGGCTTCTTCTAAGGATTGGGACTAGATTATTGTAGACTCTACTAGCAGTAAAGATCCTAAGTTCAGTGACTATACACAAGAGGATGCAAGAACAGCCTGCGATCATTAAATGGATACGAACTGACGAAAGGATATTTATACTGATACTCTTGACCCGTGACTATCAAATCGAAAGAGGATTGCAAGAGAGGTACTGCCATGAAGGAAATAGATCCATAAGTATACAGAATTTGCATGATCCTATTCCGCAGCAGAATTCCCAGAGTAGATGCTCGTAGATGATTCTTCAGGAGGTTCTCCTTTATAAATGGAAAAAGCTCCTCCAAATCCTCTAGCAACTTGTTTAGTTCCTTTCTATTTGCAATGAGGAATATTCCCCTGAAAAAAATAAGCAGAAAAACACTAACAATGCCACCAGCTTCACTGATCTCGGATATTTTCCAATGAGTCCCGTAAAGCATTTGTAAGATGCTCATTAGAGCGGTAAGGACTTGAATCAAACTTCCAGCAGCTGCCAAGGATATCATGGTAACTGATCGCAATTCAAGTGAATATGATTTCCTCTTAAGGAATTCAATGTTGTACACTGTAAAGAAGAACTTATCAAAATCGTACGTTGAATCTCAGGAGTGTAAGGCCATGGCGAATTGCAGGTGAAGACTGGGTCTTGCCTACATTTTATTTTCTATCACCGGCATAAGAAAGTGTTCCTTGCAATCGAACTATTATTATGGAAAACAGTTGATTGGAAATGAATACATTGTATTCGTAAGAAAATATAAAGTCGGTCGTGCGTACTTGCACATGTCTTTTAGTGTTCAAAAAAAAAAACAATGCAAACCTCACAAAAGTACCTTAAGAATGAAACTTAACTGAATAAAATTCTTGAGCTTATTTTTGTCGGACTGTCTGTAAGAAAGTAGGTATTAAACAAACGAGTGCTCCCTATCCCACGAAGGTCGTCCTTTAGTTGAAGTTTAGCACAACCTGTAATCCTAGAACAGATTTCGTCGGATTGTCATCATCAAAATAAGGAGTGGTCAAACGGAGGCCATAAAATCATCGCATCGTTCTAAAACGTTTTTTCATCAACTAGTAGTGGTTCTATACATATCTATACTGTAAGAGCTATGTAAACTGATTATCGATTGAGACGAAAGAAGATGGGACTCTCGGGACAGGAAATTAGAGTGTTTTTGTGTGGAGCACTTTGAAACAGCCTGCTTCTAAAAAGCTTCTCATTCATGACGTTATATGAGCGCCAATTCTGTAAGCGAGTTCACTCGGTTGTGATTGTACTGCTTCTTTATTCACAACTGGAAAACTATTGGAATCCAAATCTCAAAAGCTCATTAAATGCTCTTTCCTTTTGTCATCACATATGTAACTGAGTGTTTACTTTTTTTTTTTACACACAATTTAATTGAACTCAATTGCATTTTTCTATAATTACAGTTTGAAAAAGAAATCCTTTGAATTTCTCATGCCAGTGTGTGAAAAAAAAAAAAAATGCGCCTCATGTCTACGTTGCCCAGTCTTTTCCTGTAATTTGATGACAATTGATGAATGAATAAAACCAACATTCTTTCTTTGATCCTGAAATATTTCCTAGCGTAAATTATTAATCAGCTCAGGCTCAAACTGCCAATTAACCATTTAAAAGCTGACCCTACAGAGTATAACACAAGGGACAATGGTAAAGGGTGTCCTTAAACTTTAGAAAAGAGTTTATTGTTTGTTCAACTTCTTCGGCTACGAGACATTTATTGGTTTCTTGAAAACAGATTTCAATATCCCATCTTGTAAAGGTACTGACAGATGTTATGATGCTTATACCTAAAATATACTGGTGGTATGGATACCATGGTATTGCCATTATAAACAATCCAACCTGTGTAGTATGCGTCGACAACACTGCATCGAATTGTCATTATTTTTAGTGTCCCGGAACTTTAAAGGAAAGTGTCTGTCTGTCCGTCTGTCCGTCAGTCTGTCACAGCCCTGTAACTTTTGAACCGTTAGACATAGATAGCTGAAACTTTCGCTATATGACTATTATGTGGAAATCCGCACAAGATAAATTTCATTTTGGGGGAACTTTTTTGGGCAAAAAAAATTATTTTGCACTCGATCATGTGGCATATCAAATTAAAGAGAATTTTGCAAGGGCTCCATATGTGTAAGACATTTTTTTTTCTGACAAAATTTATTGAACAAACAAACATTTGAAAAATGTGCGTACATTGCTCTCAATGTTGCCGCAAGAGTTTGGAAAAAAGCATCTCCGTAGACAGAAGAATAGTATCAAAATTATTATTTTATTTATAGAGAAAGACAAGTTATAATGAAAATAACATGAATATTCTCAAGTCTTTTACAAAAAAATCTATCCATCCAAACAGGCGCCAAGTCAATTACAAGAATATTTAAATAAATTATCAAAAAATATTACGGAGTAATAACTCACAGTTCAGTGAATAAGACTATTGCCTATAAGTAAGTAAGTACAGAAATCGAAGTATCACGTCGAAATTAAGATTAAAAAGTATCACTTTTGATACTTTCTTCTTTCACTCATTACATTTTTTATATCGAAACCAAATTTAGGTGATCCTATGCAGGATATATGCCTTCTATTCAATGACAATATAAAACGTCCGGAACAGTACTGCACGAGGCCCTCCCCGCACTTGCCCAATTTTTTTTTTTTTAATTAAATGTCAAAATTGTAACGAGTATTTGTGGTTTTAGTGTCAAATAAGATAAAGTTATAAAGCACAGTTAACAAAATATAAAAGCAAGATGTCTAAGGATTTGGCGTACATCCACTAAATAGTGAGTTACTGTTCTGTAATTTTTTGATGTTTAATGACAATTTTAGTCATAATTCCTATTATGATACCTTTTGATACGTTTTTTCTCTCTGCGGAGATACATTTTTCCAAGGTCTTGCGGCAACACTGCTTGGGGAAGAAAAGTTTAACTAGGCGTGTTTGGACAATTGTAAACTTTAAAAACAATTATTTTTTGCGGTTCCAACTTTTATATCATTACTAGTGGAATAATCGCATTTCTGGGAAGTTGAAGTATCTCATTTTACAGAAGAAAATCCTTTTAGAGCTGATAAAGCAAGAGCTTTTCCTTCTTTTAACGATACAAGCTGGCGTCTTGCAGTCCATTGGGGTAAAAGAATCGCAGCAGTTTTGTATGCATTGGCTTCATAAAATCAAGAATTGTGGGTAGAACGTCTTTAGTTTTGTTTTACTTGTTAAAATTAGCCTTTTATAAAGCAAAAAAACACGGCTAATGACAGCTCTTTTTTAATATACAACGCATGCCCGTGCGGCAACGTTACTGCAACTTTACAGATCTATTATGTCGATTTGGAGTTAATCTTAAGGACGCAGTATCTTCATCCCCAATAGTAAGTACATACGTCTTCAGTAGTGGATCAGGAGCCTCTCAGTTCAACAGATACGTCTCCTTAAGGTGGAATCTCAAAGCTCGTTAGTTTCCTAATGCTTCATTATCTAAATTACGAATTTCTTTGTAGAGGTAAGGCTGGATTAACCCATTGAATTGTCTTTAGCCTGGCGCATGTTTCCAGTCAGTGCTCTAGATGAAGTTTGTTTACCGATTTGTTAATTAGCGTTTTGGCTTTTGTCCAATTGACGCCACAATAAGGCTCATGTCCCTTGAACACTGATTCTGAGCCTACCCTAGCAAGCTTATCTGCAGACTCGTTGCTCACAGTCCTTTGGTGTCCAGAGACCTAACGTTGCTTTCTTCTATTGTGTATTGCAACGCGTCGTAGCAGCATAGTATCTGGTACTTCTGGGAGTTAGATAACTTGATTTGTATTCATTATCTGCAGTTTTTTGGCATCCCTCTTTCTGATTATGATTGGTAGGGGTTTAGCCCTAGAACTGTCGTCAGGCGCATCCGCCCATTCTCCAACTCGCTTACAGATTCCTGTCTTTGACCACGAAACGATGGCCGCATACGTGGTTACGAGTCTCGCCATTATTATATGTAACCAATGTATCATGTCAATGTAGGAAAGATATCTCCAGTTCTGGTGCTTAGTTCCTAATTTTCTACACTGGATTCTCTTCTCCTCCTTTGACAATCCTGATCTCTTTTTGAGTTAAGCGCTTAACATCTCCTTTTTCTTGGTGGTTTTAGTTCTTATCGATTTCGCATATATAATACTCCTGGCTGGCTCCATGGTCAAGGTAGTAGAATTCTTTCACAACGGATTCTTCAATAGAGACGAGTTTATTTTTATGACCAAGCAATTACCGTTCTTAGATTCACTTTTGTCATTGCCTAAAGTACTCCAAGCGCTGTAAGCTCCTATGTCCAATTTGGAGATTACTTATTTCCTACGAGATACACTCTCAGGTCATTCTCATAAGACATAACTTCCAATCGTTCTGTGCGTGCCGAAGTGAAAGTATCTGTCGGGTTTCTCCTTTTAAATAAAATACCATCAAATGTAGATTTTATTTTATCTTCTTTTTATTGTTTCGTATAAATAGAATACATATAAAAAAAGGGGCCCTTGACTTCTGGCTCATGTTACTCAATTAAAATTTAAATAAATATCTTTTGCTCTACTAAAGCGAAGACGGACTTTGTTTTGAACGCAGAAAAACCCAAATGATTCACCCGTGACAATAAATTGAGAGTTGGGAACGATCATAATATTTATTTTATTCAATCTATTTGCACTAATCAATGAATATCGAATTATAAATGTTATCGATCACTTTTTTTACGCGATCATCATCAACAACATCAACATCCATGGATGCCCTTAACACAGATTCGCAACAAAATAAAGTTTATTGTCTGCGACAACCAGTCCGTCCTGTGGTGGTGTCATCATTTGAAAACAAATGGATGCAATAAACTATCTTTTTGGTTTCGATAGAAACGAATTCCTAAGCCATTTAGTGGTCATGTCACATAATTAAGTGATCGACAGCACCCACAACTTGACGACGATTAAAACAGCATAAATTAACGAAGAAGCGAAAAACAAACAGAGCTCGTCGATTGGTCAAAGGCTGATTCGGTGGTAGGGTTGAAGGCTTCAGACGTCAGACTGCAGACTGCAGACGATTGCCCCATCACATTGTTTACGCTTTATTGACAAATTAATGCAAGATGTGGAGTTATAAAGCTCGCTCTAGGCCAATGGGTTTCATCAAATTCGTCTTTGAAGTCAAACAAGAAGGTCCATCCAAGGGAAAAATGCGTGCTTTTGTGGTAGGACTTGTACTTGAATCCTTTTATCTCCTTTGATTGATAACTTCTTTTTGTTTTTTCAATACAGGTTTTGAGTTTTGTGGCAGTTGCTTCTGCTGGTCGATTGGGATATGACTATCAGCCCAGTGTATCGGGATCCTCATCCTCGGGAATAATTGACTCTGGCAGTGGCGGAGTCTCCAATGTTGGTTTCGGCTCAGAGAGCGTAGGTTCCTCCAGCTATACTGTGTTGGATACACCAGTAGTCCAGAGTAGCTACAACAAGGAATTCTATCAGTACGCAGCTCCTGAGGAGGACTTCTATAACGGAGACGCCTCTCAAAGGGCTCTGTCATCGTTGAAGAAAAACCTACGAGTAGTTTTCATCAAGGCTCCAGAGAATAATGCGCTAAATAATGCCGCCCTGCAACTGGCCAAACAAGCCAATGAAGATAGGACAGCCATCTATGTACTGAGCAAGCAGCCCGATGTGTCTGAATTGGCTAACCAGGTTCAGCAGTACAGGGAATCCATCAGGCAGAAACCAGAGGTGCGCTTCATCAAGTACAGGACACCTCAGGATGCTCTCAATGCTCAGCGCTCTATTCAGCAGCAGTACAATACTTTGGGCGGAACGTCACACATTTCAAATGAGGGTCTCGCTCCAGTTCTTAACTTTGCTTCTGCCTCGCAGCCAAGTGGACGTGTAATCAATAGTGGCGGTGATTTGGGTGGCAGTTACTCGGCTTCGAACTTGAGTCCCATTGGATTGGGAGCAGGAAGTGCGCAGAGGGAGTATTTGCCTCCTATTGTGTACTAAGCATGCGTGTTGTCAAGCAGGAGTGAGTGCGTTTGAATGAAGATGAAATGTTGTGCTTGTATACGAACGAATTTCTTAAATATACTGTAGTTGTAGTTTCCAATAAGTATTTGAGTTTAACTTGGTATCAAGCAGTCTTGTTTTGAAGCAATCCACAGTCTTCGGGGGAATACTTTGCAGCAAAAATACCATCCTTTTGATTGTGGCATCGCACTTGAAAGAAAGTATACATCGTTAATACTCTACCTGAAATGGAATCTTAATAGAACTAAGGTCCCTTTGCCATCTCAACAGTCTTTTCATTTCCAGCGATGGAACACTCAGCAGTATGTCACCTCTAGCGTCTTTGGCATTCATAGTCCTTGACACAACGATTTTTGCTTTATCCGACGAGGACTTCTTATGCCTAATCTTTATTAGAGCTGGAAGCTTACGTGAGCTGATGAAATTCAGGGATCAAGTAAATGGGCACCTTGGACTCCGAACGAACAGTGACATATCAGCCACAAAGCGTCCAAGCTTAAGCCAATTCCAAGAATCAGAAGCTGATCTCCTTCAGTGGATGATTGGGACTCGTATTGCAAGGATTTCACTACAAGACAATTCATTAGCCATTGTATTGGCGCTGAAAACCTCTCGAAATCTCGGGTAAGCGGGGAAAGAGTAGTTCATCCTGATTATCAGCATTCCAAATGAAAAGTGGGTGGCAATCATGCATAGCAAAAGATCATAAGCTTTGGAGAAAAAGGACTCTCCTCAGAGTCTTGTCTAGCAATCTCATTTCCCAGTGATGACCTGACAACCAGATGAGAGTCAATAAATTGAATCTTGCGACGCAGTTCAAAGCTCTCTTGCTTGGATGAAGTTAAAGGATTAAGTAAGGCCTTAAGCGCAGCTTGACTGTCACTACAGACACCGATACTACGACCCTTCCACCAACGATGTGAATTGCACCATTAGGATTGCATAAATCTCCGCCTGGGAGACAGATGCATGCTTACCCAATGAGTATTGCAGGCTTGTGCTATCTTCTTCTACAAATACAACGGCCACTGATCCTTGATCAGTTTTGGAACCATTCTTGGCTCAGAAGCTGGTGGTTGCCAATCCTAGAAAGTTGACCTTATACTTGCGCCGCAACTAAAGCCTCAGAGTTATAGCATCAGACGGCATATCCTTATCAGTATCTTGTAAGAAATGAGTCTGAGCACGTACATCCTACTCTTTCCAGGTATATAAGATTGATTGCTAAGTTCCAGAGAAAGGGCGAAAGTACTCTGACGAATGCCACATCTGAGGAATCTATGAACCAATGCTTGTCGTCCTAATTTGTGTTAATAATCTAGCTTGGTCAATTAATACTCAAAGTGTTGCGTCGCCACGTTGGAAGCATCCTCAAAGGAGCACTCCTTAAGACAAATTTTGCATAATTGTGCAAGAATAGAAACACATTGTTGTCTGCAGAACCGTCATTCCTTAAGTTCAACGCAAAGTTACAAACCCCTGTCGAATCCTCAAAAGAACTACGAAAGCAGACAAACATTGAAGGTGACCCTACAATTAAATATTCAAATGCAATTCGCAATTCGTATATTTCCACCTTAATTGCATTTAATCAAATCGCTGATAATTACGTTCGTCATTATCCGCAATTATAGTTCAATTAGATAGTCCCTTTGATTCTCATGAAATAAAAGCCATACGACATTTGTCTACTGTTCACAGTTTCAATAGCAGAGCCTTCACAGGATAACCCAAAATGGACTCGTTGCATTTGCAAAGGACTTACAATTTTGACGAATTTTTCTTTTCCCTGTTAAATATCCAACTTATTCAGCGCAAGTCATCCGGTTCATCCTACGAACTGTACTACATTCGGTTAATATTTGTGGCCTCTGCTACACTCTGCATTCATGTCGTTACCGCTTTCATGAGTCTGGTCATGTACTTCCAAGGATCCCTATTGCTTGGAGTTATCTGAGATAAGTGAAGCCGGAGCGATTACGAGTGTTTTTTTGATTCCATTTTTTCGTGGAATCGCGCTCTTGGTAAACAAAATGGAAGTCCAGAGATTGCTACACAGTTTGGAGGAACTGTTTCCTGTGACGCTTGAGGATCAGTTGAACCATCACCTCTATGGCTATGCCAATACGATTATATCCAGGAACAAGGTGATGAAAAACCTCTGCGCATTTGGGAGCATTGCTTTCTTGGCGGTGCCTATTTTGAAGTCCATTTTCGATTGTGTAATTCGAGGACAGAGTTACCATTACAAGTATCCCTTCATCAGTTGGTATCCTTTTAATAAGAACTTGTTGGTTTCGTATCCTTTTGTGTATTGCTTTCAAATTGTCGCTTGCCTGGCGGCCGCATTGCTCTTCTTTAATGAGGATTTGATATTTTCCACATCTGTCACTCAATTGTGTATGCACTATCGCCATTTGAATGAGTTGATGAGTAAGCTAGATGCTAGACAGGAGTCGCAGGATTGTCAGCAATTGAGGGAACTCATTCGGTATCAGTATGCGTTGGAAAGGTGAGTGGCTTTCCTAGAAAAAAGAAAAATGTACTGCTCATGGATATTTTACTTGTGAGCAGGATGTGCAAAGATGTGGATGAAATTTTCAGTTTGAGTACATTCATCGGATTCACGATCATGAAGATCGCACTCTGTATGTTTGCCTTTTCGCTGTTCAATGGACTTGAGATCATATCCATGCTGCCATTTGGCTTGGGCATTATGACACTCATTGTGCCGGTGTATCTTAGGTGTTGCAATGGAACGGATCTGTATGAGGCGGTGAGTCTTTTTCCATTCTCACTCGAAAATTTGAGTGAAAATTCTGTTTGTTCAAGAGTGTAAGTCTGATTGATGCAATCTATGACCACAACTGGTACGAGGGAACTCCAAAGTATCGAAAAATGATAACGACAGTGATGATAAGGGCCAACAGACCAGTGGAGCTGCAGGCTTCAAAAGTGAATCACATTTGCATGGAGTACTTTAAGGAGGTGAGGAGTTTTTTTCTCTAACTACTGTCAAGCTTACTTAAACCTCTTTTTTAAAGGTTGTTATGCAAACATATCAGATATTTATGTTTCTGTACAATTCTTCGACTTAAAGTGGACTTGAGGTGGAAAAAGTGTTGACAAACTTTCAACATGCACTGTATTTGATGACATGCACGCTTACATAATAATTAATTGGTCAGTTAATAAATGTTAGGAAAATGCTTTAAAATACACGTCAGGTTAATTAATATTTGTTTCGTGAAATTAGCAAAGCAAATGACATAATGTATGCGATGGTGGCAATTAACATCTAATTTGCCAGAGGACCAAATGACGTGTCGTTGGTGCAGAAAAACAACATACATATTGGTAAATGGTGCAATAGCGTGCTGCTGGAGACCTTTGAGCTGGTGTTGGGATGGCTTACTACTTGGAAGGCGCTTCTATCAGTTCAGAGGTTATGTTTTTCATTCGGAGCTTATGCTTCTGCTTCTTCAGGTTTTAAGTATAGTTGCAGAAGTATTTCTGTTTGTCTTTGGGAAATTTGAATGGTACCTAGAAAATCGTTAGCTGTCCAAAAGAGCGGCGAGTTTTACATGGGGCCTACAGGGCTGAGGAGGCCCAACACAAGTCTAAACTCAATGAGGTGCAAGTCTCACTATACAGTGGAGCTCCCAACCATGCTCCACTTATGTTAGCCAGGAATTGGCTATGTACTCAACAATAAGACTGAAGGGAGCTCCAAGCAATAGAAAGATCAACCCACTGGTCGTGGCAAAATACTAGTTGAGATGTCTGTCTATTATAGTTTGTCTATGTCGTCACGGTCGGCCATCTACCCACTTTAAGAAGGAGGCGTGAAAAAGAAACACCAAAACAAGTTTTGTAACGAGAATTATGGTTTAAGTGTATTGTATCTAGCCTGCCCTATAAATCGATAGCTCGGTGGGGCAACATTTGGCTCTAGACAGTGACCACGCTTATGGTGAACGATATCCTTGATATCCTTCTCTGTGCACGTAGTTAAATTTGTTTCCTTACCTTGGTTCTTTTTTCTGCTTAAGAAACTTACTTTCTTATGTCCTGTATCTGAGAGGGTTTTAGAGCCTCTACAACTCATACGTGCCATCGTATGCAGTTTCTGGATGTGTGTCTCAGCCCTTTCTCAGCCGTGCTTCCTTTTCAACTGTTCAGTGCCACGTACTCTTAGGACTGCCGCGTATCCTGCTATCCTAAGTAAGCTGTTTCCAACGCATAGCGTGTTTGGCTATGGGCCTGTCACTCTTTCGTCAACTCAACTTAGGTCAGTCGGTTCTAACTTTGGTCGTCTTGTCATTGATAAATATGTATTTAGATAATCGTCATAGGGGTATGCAGAGAATCTCGAATCGTACTATTGCGCACGAAAACGTGATCATGGAAACAGAGTAGTCGGAGCGCTATCACTTAACATTCTATCGTATTCAACCTCAAGACATTACTGCTCGACTTACTGCTAATCTAATACAGTATAGAACTCTGGTATTGACATACATAAACATCGACAGTCAGACATCTATCAAATCCTTTGCAGCCAACACTGTGGCATCCAGAGCAGTTAGAGACTACTGCTTGTCTCTCAAAGAATTTGCACAGTACAACCTTTCAACAGCGATATTGCTGGAAAGCTGGTCATTAGAACATATCTGAAAATTTCGAAACTGACGAACTGGTCCACCTACGAATAGCTTAAGCGTAGCTGACAATGATGCGTTGACGTCCTATGATAAGTATCTTAGCCACGCCGATGCATGTGGTAAGAGCTAATCATCGATGGCACGACATATGCCAGTATATACTGGCCAACATTCAGCAAAACGATATTCATCTGACTCTTGTATAACAAGAAAGAAACCCTATCTTAAGCTGTCATGACTCTTTCATGGGAAGGTACGCTCACCGACTAGACATTCCTTGTAACAACTTCTGCAGAAGCCGATGGGACGAGGAGGAGGAAGAGACCATCCTGCACTTGCCAACATAAGGAGAGCGACCCTGGGTGAGTTCTTTTACAACTACTTACTTAAATAATCACAACAAGTAGTAGCAGGTGACCCACCTTATATACCAGCAGCACAATGAACCTATTTCTGGTCTAAGTGCATCCTAATCGCTTGCAACCAACCACTTTACCGACTTCGAAGTAGCAACGACAATCCTTAGTTCTTAAGAGTTCTTGAATTATATCCTTTCCTGTTTTCTTCATGCTATTTCAGTTGGATGTGCTGCAGGATTTGTTGAAACCAAACTCTTAGGAGGGAGACCTAAAGAATCTCATCGCAATGCTCGACTAATTGAGATGATGAAATCGCTTCTACATGGATTACATGGGATTCCCTTCGTATAGTCGCTTTGCTACTTCTGCTACAGGTAAACCCTTCGCTTGGAACATACTTCCTTATTGATGAGGCCGTTTCGGGTTTGGACGAGTAGATGCCTGTGGCCATTCCCTCATTCGCTTTAGATCCATCTACTGAGGTATCGCTTGGATTTGAGAACTTTACGTCGTTCCAGTCTTCGCTTAAAGTAGCCAGGGTATGGCGAGACGTAGTCAGTGAAACCACCTTCTTATATTGTGATTCCCCATTTGGGCCTCTTTCCGGATGTTTGATTGTTTCAAAGGTCCACTAAGCATTCATACATTAGGATGGGTCTGATTCTGGCTGTGTACGTCCAATGGATGATGGGTTCCCCTTTCTTTAGATATTGATTGTTCCAATGAATTTTCCCGACGCTGCTGGCTGGACGATGCTGCTGGCTGGACGGACAAGCTTTATTCCACTGCAAATAGAGAAAGTGTTGCCAATGTTATGGTACCAGTTTGGATGCCTAGAACAATTGCTTACAAGACATAAACTTTTTTTGGCTCAAAATTCTATCGACAAACAGTATACTGATGACGCATTCAATTGTGGATAAAACATTCAAACAGCACTAAAATTAGCTCGACACCTTTTGACTGTCCAATCGGAAATTTGAATCGATTCATCTTATGATAAACGCCGCCATTAAATTGCAAATCATTTCCTTTCCTCAATAAGCAACATTAGACCCATAAAACATCCAAACATCATCATCACTTACACATTATCATAAACTGTTGCTGAAAAATGGCCAATTTAGTGGCATCAATTAGTGCGCTAATGCTCTAAGGGCACATACAGATATGTAGATACATTTCGCACACTTGGATCGACCAAGCAACAGTATCTGTTTAATCAACTGCCATTTGTTTTTTATAAATTAATTAATTTCACATCAATGTCAGCGGCTACAACGAAGGAGGACGCCACAAATGCAAAAGCGAGTTCTTTTCAAGCTCAACACCCGCAATTTCGGATCGCTTTACTTGGTGGCATGGATTCATCTGCATAACTAGATAGATGCTCAGAGTGCTGTTGTGGTAGGTTGCGACTGGCATCTAAGAGAACGACCTTCGGAGTTATGATAGTCATTTGGATTGAGTATGCGTTTTTGGAGTTTTAATTATCGCAAGGTCTAGGTCCAGCTAGGGAAATACAAGTCTTGTCACCAAATCTTTGCTCAAGATAACCAACATTGGTGGTATAAATAGTCAAGACGGTTTGAATGTTTTGTTATAGTTTAACGAGGATTTAGTAATACAATGCGTGCTTTTGTGGTAAGAGACGCTGCGTAGATGGTTTTGGCCCTTGGATTAATTTAGCTTGTCCATTTGCAGGTACTAAGCTTCATTGCAGTTGCATCTGCAGGACGATTGGGATATAACTACCAACCTGGAGGCAATGGTGGGCTCATCTCTTCTGGATCGGGAATCAATTCTGTTGGAATTGGCTCTGGTATCGGAGGTGGCTCAATTGTTGGTGGAGGATCAGGACTGAGAAATGTTGGTGGTTCGGGTCTCGGAATCGGATCAGGTCTTGGTGGTGGATCAGGTCTTAGTCTCGGTGGTGGTTCAAGTCTTGGCCTTGGATCAGGATCTGGTCTCAGTATCGGTTCAGGACTTGGTGGTGGATCAGGTCTCAGTCTTGGTGGCGGATCAGGTCTAGGTCTTGGATCAGGACTTGGTGGTGGCTTCAGTGTTGGTGGAGGATCATCCCGCTCTATTGGAGCTTCCGGATCAAGTAACAACCAAGTGATCGACGGTGGACTAACAAAAGAATTCTATCTCTATTCTGCCCCTGAGGAAGATGCGTACGATGGAGATGCATCGCAAAGGGTTGTATCAACAGTAAGGAAGAACCTCCGAGTTATCTTCATCAAGGCACCAGAAAATAACGCCGTCAATAATGCTGCCCTTCAATTGGCTAGACAAGTTAGCGAGGACAAAACCGCCATTTATGTTTTGACCAAGGAACCAGATGTATCACATTTGGTCAATCAAGTGCAAGAATTGAGGGAAACCATCAGCCAGAAACCAGAAGTCCGATTCATCAAATACAGGACAGCACAAGATGCCATCAATGCTCAGAACGCTATTCAACAGCAGTACGATAGTCTAGGTGGATCATCACGCAGTTCCAATGAAGGAGTCGCTCCAGTTCTTAACTATGCATCAGCTTCGGAACCCATTGGTAGGGCCATCGGTGGTGGATCTATTGGCGGTGGTTCTATCGGTGGTGGATCGATCGGTGGTGGTTTGATCGGCGGCGGTGGATCTATCGGTGGTGGGTCTATCGGCGGTGGTCTGATCAGCGGTGGTGGATCTATCGGTGGTGGATCTATCGGCAGTGGTCTTATCGGCGGTGGTTCCCTCGGTGGAGGTTCTATTGGCGGTGGTTCCGGCAGCATCAACTTGGGAAGCATTGGTTCAGCATCAAGCCCAAGTGGAGTTATTGCCGGCGGAGATAGCAGGGACTATCTGCCACCAATTGTATACTAAATGTGAATGTGTTATGAGATTGTGTTCTGTTAAAGTTTAAATAAAATGCTAGATAATTTTACATAAATAAATATGGTTTTTCACTTTTTGAATGACTCAGCTGAAAAGGAGGTAGTTTGTACATTTTTAGATATCCAAACCTCAACTTAGTCTTAGTCCATTTTGTCTGATCAGTGTTACAATTCCTTTGGTTGCTAAGAAAGTATGGATCTTTTCTGTTGCATCAATGTCTGCTGCTTCATTTCTTTCTATAAGTTGTCCGAGGAAGTCCGTAACTTAGCAAAGAGTGACTGAGTGAGCTTTGTTTGCATGCGTAGACTGTTTCAATACCAGGAAATGGTACTATAACCAAATTTGCCATTAGAGGAACACCTCAAGGCCGTGCTATCACATCTCATATGGCTCATAGTCCTTAATTAAGTCCTTTAAAGTTTAGTATGCGGATGATATGGTCACAGGCAAGTTTTCCCTACTGATAAGCGAGCTCATGGGTGGTTCTTTGTACAAGGCTAATTCGTGGGCATAAAAAAGGAGGAACAGGGTACAGTATGTATAGGTACTACTACTACCTCTAAGTAGATCTATACATCACAAACCTTCCATCACATAGAGCAATTAGACTTAGAGGGTCCAGTTGCTAGACAGCACAACTCTGCAGGCACGTCAATATTTTAAATTCTTTTGAAAGAGAACTCACTTTGCGCCCACAGGCTCCCCACCATACATTCCTAAAGCTTTGCAACGAGCAACTATCCTGGAGAACACGAAGACGGACAGGAGAATAACAATTTTGATTTCAAAATGATACTATGGACTGTGGACTCGCCGCGGGTATATTCGCCGCGGGTATACAAGCCTCAACGTCTTATAGACTACTGTATGGTTCCTGTGTTGGACACTACTCAGGTCAGTTAAACCTGTCGCCAGATTAAGCCAGAAATAAATATCCAAGGCAAAAGATCTGCATCTTCGTTGATAGCCAGGCTGCTACCAAAGACTCGGTAACCATATCAACCCAACTGGAGCCAGAGCCAATAAAGGCTAGGCTTACTAGGTGTCCCATTCCTGCTGGTACTGATTTGCGATTCCAGGGCATAGAAACGCTTATGGAAACAGACATTGATCTGGGACTTATTTTTTGGTTCCTTCAATTAAAACTGAATTCAACTGGTTTTACCAAAAATGTAGATTTTTGAAAAAAACACATATTTGGCATAACCACATCTGCGACAAATCGCTGTCAGGCTTCCGCATTTCATATCGTTTATTGGAGGCCTTTATGTTGATGTATAAACTTGTTGTTTATAACTCCACGCCCAAAATTAGCTGTGGGCTCTTAGACTCTACGCTTAAGTCACAGAGAAAATAGAAAAACACACGGAAACAGTGCAATATGTCTTAAATGGATCGTAGGACACCCTATTCCACTCTAAATCAGAGACAGGGGCCTTTTCTAGTGGTTTGTTTCAGTTTGTATCGTTTTCCAATAGCTACCGTCCTTCAGTCCGAGAAGGATATAAGCGCTTGTTATTTAGCAACTTAAGACACCAAGGATTTGTTATGGCTACATACGCATGTTCTAGCGTTACATACATATGTAACTGGATCGCTGAATATTACTTTTGTTAGCCTTCTTTTTGGATATGCCATTCAAACATAGTCTCTCTGCCAGGATATTCATGTGTAACAACATATTACGTACAATGTCGTAATCTCTGGTGGAAAGATCGTTATATTTTAGCTCCCTGTCAAGGTCGCATCAGCCTCATGAGTACGCCTAACAGGTTCCGTCCAAAGACCCTCAACAATACCTCAGGAAAGCGCGAGCAGTTCTATTGACTACACATCTAATCCTCAATCGCAATCGCAGTTTCACTATCCAGTCGCATTCACCGCTTCACTGACAAGTTTTGTCTTGTTCATTATTCCATTCTTAAGTAATTGTACTCTCATTTTATATACTGCTTTGACGATCAAGATGTGTGACTGGAATAACGTCATGTGTCTGCGGTTGCTATATTCACTTGCGATTGCGACTGCGATTGCGATTGCGACTGCGATATGTGATTTATCACTCAATCGTAGGTGATTATTCTCTCTTCACTTTAGTCTCAGTTATTTTAGTTAAACGATCTTTCTTTCCCACTGTTACCAGTCATGAAACAAACCTAATATACCCTATGGAATAGGGTATGAATATAAAATCTGATATACTGCGAATTTATGTTCCACAAGACATTTTGCTTGGAACGATCACTTGATCTATACCAATATATATGTGTGAGAAGGAGTCTCGCAACACACACAGGATATATTCCCACAGTGGCTTACGTAAATCAATTAAATTCACATAAATATCAGCTGCCACAGTCAGCAAAGGAGGACACAAATGTAAATGCAGATTGGCACCCTAAATTTAGATTGCTTTGCGCTTAGTATGGATTCATCTGCATATTATTAAAAGCCACTCAGAGTGTTGCGGTAGGTTGCACGATCAAAGAGAACGGCCTTCGGAGTTAAGATAGCCATTTGACGTGATTGTGCTTTTTTCGGTTAAAAAGTTAATTATTGCAAGGTCTAGATCCAGTTAACTAAATGACAAGTTAGCAAATCGTTGCTAATCGCATCCTATGATTCGGTATAAATAGTCAAGACGATTAAGATTTTGTTATAGTTTCACGAGGACTCACTCAGAGACAAAATACTATGCGGGCTTTTGTGGTAAGGCTGACAGTGAAGGATCCTTTGACCATTCGATTAAGTATCCTTTTGTCTACTTTCAGGTTCTAAGTTTCATCGCAGTTGCATCTGCAGCACAATTGGGATATAATTACCAACCCGGAGGCAATGGTGGGCTTATTTCGTCTGGATCAGGAATCAATTCTGTTGGAATTGGCTCTGGGATCGGCGGAGGATCAGGACTGAACATCATATCTGGTGGATCGGGTCTTGGTGTCGGTTCAGGACTTGGTGGTGTATCAAGTATCGGTCTTGGATCAGGACTTGGTGGTGGATCAGGTCTCAGTCTTGGTGGTGGATCAGGTCTCAGTCTTGGATCAGGACTTGGCGGAGGATCAGGTCTCAGTTTTGGATCAGGACTTGGTGGTGGATCAGGTCTCAGTCTTGGTGGTGGATCAGGTCTCAGTTTTGGATCAGGACTTGGTGGGGGATCAAGTATCGGTCTTGGATCAGGACTTGGTGGAGGATCAGGTCTTAGTCTTGGATCAGGACTTGGTGGAGGATCAGGTCTCAGTCTTGGATCAGGACTTGGTGGTGGATTAGGACTTGGTGGTGGATCAGGACTTGGTGGTGGATCTATCGGCTCATCCGGCAGCAGCAACCAAGTTATCGACGGCGGACTATCAAAAGAATTCTATCTCTATTCTGCCCCTGAGGAAGATGCATCCGTAGGAGATGCATCGCAAAGAGTTGTATCAACAGTAAGGAAGAATCTGAGAGTTGTATTCATCAAGACACCAGAAAATAATGCCGTCAATAATGCTGCCCTTCAATTGGCTAGACAAGTTAGCGAGGACAAAACCGCCATTTATGTTTTGACCAAGGAACCAGATGTATCGAATTTGGTCAATCAAGTGCAAGAATTGAGGGAAACCATCAGCCAGAAACCAGAAGTCCGATTCATCAAATACAGGACAGCACAAGATGCCATCAATGCTCAGAATGCTATTCAACAGCAATACGATAGTCTAGGTGGATCATCACGCAGTTCCAATGAAGGAGTGGCTCCAGTTCTTAACTATGCATCAGCTTCGGAACCCATTGGTAGGGCCATCGGTGGTGGATCGATCGGTGGTGGTTTGATCGGCGGTGGTGCATCCATCGGAGGTGGTTTAATCGGTGGTGGATCGATCGGTGGTGGATCTATCGGAGGTGGTTTAATCGGCGGTGGCTCTATCGGTGGTGGGTCTATCGGCGGTGGTCTGATCAGTGGTGGATCTATCGGCGGTGGTTTGATCAGCGGGGGATCTATCGGTGGTGGTCTGATCAGCGGTGGATCTATCGGTGGTGGTCTGATCGGCGGTGGATCTATCGGTGGTGGGTCTATTGGCGGAAGTGGAATTATTGCCGGCGGAGACAGTAGGGACTATCTACCACCAATTGTTTACTAAATACGAATGTCTAATGAGGTTGTGTTCTGTTAAAGTTGAAATAAAATGTTAAATAATTTTACTTAGCTCAATTGGTTTCATTGTACCCATCAGGAGTTAAACAAGCAAGCTCTAGGCGATCGCTTTTTTCACAGCTTAGCATAGGCGTAGGTTAAGGAGTTAGCAAACAAAAAAAGGTCTTTGTACTGAAGAGTAAGAAGCCCCCACATTTCAGACGATTCAAAAGAAAGCCTTCACAATCGAAAATATTGATGAAACTGTCGATACAGAAAGAATAGCTATTCAAGAAGCCCTTTGAATGCCAGTCAGTAGAAACAGTGTACCTTTATCGCATTAGATGTAAGAAATGCATTTAATACCCCGAACTGAAGATATGTTGTGTAGTAGGTAACTCAATGACATCGATGTTGGAACAAAGTCCCTCAAGGTTCAGTATTCTGTGCAGCAGTATAGAACCCTGTGTCCGATATTTTTTTATAGATTGCAAATTCCATAAATGCCAAGAATAGGTCTTTTGTTTTGCAATAAAAATAACCCAGTGAAATATAACTTATCTACGTTTTTTGCTCTTGAAAAAAGTGCATCAAAATAAATCACTCATCAATAGCTACTCATAGAAGTACACAAAAAAAAATTAAACGTATTTTAGATCCTTCTTCTGACAAGTTTTGGGGTAAGTAATATATTCACTGGCTTGTATAACTCCAACTCTGTGCTAGGACGACCTGCAAGGCATAGAGTGATCTCCACTGATGATGCTTCTGTCCAGACTCTGTGCAACAGAAGTACGGTTGTCCTCAATTGGGAATTGGTTTAGTGTTCTCCCGTCTCTGTGTGGAAAAGAAGCTGACACGGACAGAGAAAGCTTGGAGAGCGGTCTTTCACTATCAGCACCAGGTGGAGGATACTTGCTCGAAGACAGGTCGGTTTCACAAGCAACATGGCGCCGGAGAAGACAATTTGGAGCTTCAAGTAATTTCGAATCAATTGAGAGGGATTCGTTAAGTGGAGTACGACTCATTTGTGAAGTTTTAAATGACTGCAGCTGTTCGATGAGGATCTGTGAGGCACGAAAAGTACCCAGGAAGTTTGCTGCCCTAAACATCTCTTATGCTGTCTTAAGCAACAATACTCGGTTCCTAGTTATAGCAAAGGAAGACTACATGTTGGCGGGAGTTATGTCTAAAAGCTGCCGAAAGTTTCTTGAGCCTGTCATCTTAAGGGGTTTCTTAATGGACTCTCCTACGTGTGGAAGATGTGGAACCAAGTCTAGCATAGGTAGGCGTGCTATAATCGACATCAAATGCTGCGCGGCAGCGTCTTCAAGATCTCCCTCGGCACCATCTCCTGCAACAGATCTGAAGTTACGGCGAAACAGAAGTCGGCATGCTTCTGTCCAAATTTTTCCAGAAAACTAAAGGCAGAGAGCTTGTCCTGTGGACATCTCGAAAGTACATTGAGCAGCAGGCATGATTGGGTGGATTGGATACCTTCCAAGGTTACAGAACATATTACCATCAACCTATCACCAGCAGATGCATGTAACAGGTCAATAGCCAAATAATTGAGGCAATTAATCAAAATTCAAAAGTCCCCATCAACACTTACATAATTCTACACGGCAAAGAACCAGTCTTAATGAGAAGAAGCATTTCTGGCAATCAAAAACCGGCGGGAATCTAGCTACCTACTAGCTGAAGCCGTCATTTGCATAAACCTAGGCCGAAAAATTACCATCCTATTCGTTTTATAATTAATATCACCACAAATTGGACAATAAGTTAATTTATTCAATAACTTTTGATTGTTATGTGATACCCGGCGTCAATGGACGATGCGCTTTAAGAAGTGATTTTGAATATTTAACCGACGTCAACAATGCGGATTCTTTCCTTTTGTTTTGGATGTGTAAAAATAAAAAGACACACAAAAACCGCTTTAATAAGGTCAATTCTGTATCCGCCAACGACTTTGTCCACATTTGTGTTGTTGAATTTGAATAAATTAACTCGATTAGAAGGCACAATGCATGATAATTAAGCCGAACCATCGGAAGTTATGCCATTCCATTGGAGGAATATAGGTAGAGATACATTTTTGTGAGGTCAGGAGGAATTGCTATTGCCAAAGCCGGTTGAGTAGCCTGTTACATATACATAAATTTTATAAAATTCATTTTATGATGAAACTAGATTGTTGATGGTGTAAGCTACCTAAAAAAGGAGGTTGATTTATGGTTTTCTGCTAGAAATAAGGTGCATACGAAGCTGATCATGTCTGACTAACTCATTTCGGGAGGAAGATATCTCGGCCGATCTCCGGCAAAAAGTTTGACAGGTCTCCTCCGCTGGAGTTGGCGGACATGGGCATCTGATATAAACCAGGTTATTTAAGAGCTTCGATGAAACAAAATGAATAAGAGCAGGTGAGATGCATGGTTCCAAATTTCAGCTTCTCGTACATATCCAATATTACTAATCAAGAAGTTAGTACGAACAGCAGGGTGGCCTTGTGAGATCCAAATGGCCTATGATTCTGATCTCCAAACTTATGAGCTGTTATACAATGCTTAATCAGTCGAGGGACAGGGAAAATAATCGTCTTCCTTTGCCCTGTCAGGTCGATGTCACACACCATGAAGATCGGCGAATGATCAATGCTGGTTTGTCTCGATAAATCCATAATAGATGCAATCCAAAGTGTGAGGATTTAAAAGGAGAACATTGCCATTCCTTAATAGATTTGCATGTGGTATTGATTGATTTTGAAAAAGCCTTTGAAAGGCTATCATAGCTGGCTCTAAGACAATCAGGAGTCTCAGAAACCTACGGGTGCATCACCATGGATAAGTATACGACAACAATGACCAATCAAAGTCTATATCCCTCATTTGTAATCCGATTTCGAAATCTGAAACGATAGAGCTGTTTTCCAGCAAATTGGTTCAAGTCCCTTGATTCCAGAATTATGACCATCATAGACACTTTTCGCCAACACTTACGCTGCTACATAGGAGAACCTCATAGTTCGACATTCCAGCATGATTCTTATCCAATTGTTGATCCGATTTAAGATACCGTAGTCAAGGTTATTGAATGTTATTTCGATTTCTACGGACGCAAATTAAGTTTATTCCAAACAGAAGAAATGTTTGCTGGAATAAAATGAACCTGCTGCGTCTATTCTAAAATGTCCCAAGAAAGGCGGAGGTAAAGGGTAGTGTGGTGGGGAGATGAAAAATGACTTATTTATATTATACAAAAGATCAGCCTTTAGTTGGAATCTGTAACTTTGGGCCTTTGACACTCCGTCGGGACAAGATAGCTACAGAATGGCAAAAGTTGACCAAGTAACTTACATGCTCGGCTCAAAAGATATTAAGCTTATAGAAGCCGATAGTCATCAAAAGATCTACCTACCATGGACTTTAGAGCACAGCTTTGGTACTTCGGGTACCTGCTTAGATTGTCAAGAGTCTCCTGATTTTACGTATTAGTCACTCGATCCTTTTCGACCACATATTCATTGTGTCGACTCAAGTTTCCATTGAAGTGCTTTGATAGAGTAGCCTAACTTTCTTTTAAAAATTCAAAGGGCTTTCTCTTGCCTGGAATGCCTTGGATGTGTTCCATGTAAGTTCAGCAGTTAATGCCTTCACATCTGCCTGGATGTACAATAAGAATGTGATGCTATTGGCATTGATCTTACTCCAGACTCAATGGCGGTTTTGTCACTCATAAACCTCCGCTTGAAGGTACTGAACGAGATAGATCTATCGATAGATCTATCGTCCCATCAACTAATTAAATAAATTGGTACACCCACGGATCAAGAACCCAAGCCATGTCAAATGATTTATACTTTCAAATAAGTCTAAATGTCATTTTAATAACATCTTGCTTTTATTTTACTGGTTCCCCGTCGTCGGTTTCACACTACGCTGGCTTTTGCCACAATGGAACTTCTGAACTCGCAAGTCTATGCCAAAAGAAACCACAAGTCATACCTGGCCTAAAAGTCAACATGCGCCAGAGTTAAGGAAAATTGGACGCTTCGGGCTCAGGCCATCCAGCAAAGCTGCGAATGGCATTCATGAGCCTTCTAAATAAATAAAAAAAACTTTAATGGTATCTCACTCAAAATTTGTTTAATTTAAATTTAAAGATAAGAAATGATTAATGGACAGCAGTGCTTCCTAATTGTGTCGGATTTTGTCTTAGTGTCATTTAGAGTAAACGATTTTGGAAAAGAAGATTTCGTCAGCGACCCAGTCCTCCACCTGCAAGCGATGCCAATGCAGCTGAGCTTAATTTTGTTTCAACGTTGCGTGGGGGCAAGTACTTTCCGCTAGAAACTGCAATATCATCTGGCGGCAGGTACATGCCATTGACATTCGGAGCACTAAGAGGAGACGCTGTCGTTGATCCCACTAATTTGTTAAATAGTCCTCCTCCACCTGAAAGGGATGCCAATGCAGCTGGACTTATTTTTGTTTCACCACGAGGAGATGTTGTCGTTGACACTACTTGTTCATTACGTGGTACAGATCCACCTACAAGCGATGCCAATGCAGCGGAACTTAATTTTGTTTCAACGTTGTCTGGGGGCAAGTACTTTCCGCTAGAAACTGCAATATCATCTGGCGGCAGGTACATGCCATTGACATTCGAAACACTAAGAGGAGACGCTGTCGTTGATCCCACAAATTTGTTAAATAGTCCTCCACCAGCTGCAAGCGATCCCAATGCAACTGGACTTATTTTTGTTTCAACGTTGTCTGGAGGCAAGTACTTTCCGCTAGAAACTGCAATATCACCTGGCGGCAGGTACATGCCATTGACATTCGGAGCACTAAGAGGAGACGCTGTCGTTGATCCCACTAATTTGTTAAATAGTCCTCCTCCACCTGAAAGGGATGCCAATGCAGCTGGACTTAATTTTGTTTCAACGTTGTCTGGGGGCAAGTACTTTCCGCTAGAAACTGCAATATCATCTGGCGGCAGGTACATGCCATTGACATTCGAAACACTAAGAGGAGACGCTGTCGTTGATCCCACTAATTTGTTAAATAGTCCTCCTCCACCTGAAAGGGATGCCAATGCAGCTGGACTTAATTTTGTTTCAACGTTGTCTGGGGGCAAGTACTTTCCGCTAGAAACTGCAATATCATCTGGCGGCAGGTACATGCCATTGACATTCGAAACACTAAGAGGAGACGCTGTCGTTGATCCCACTAATTTGTTAAATAGTCCTCCTCCACCTGAAAGGGATGCCAATGCAGCTGGACTTATTTTTGTTTCACCAAGAGGAGATGTTGTCGTTGACACTACTAGTTCATTACGTGGTACAGATCCACCTACAAGCGATGCCAATGCAGCTGAACTTAATTTTGTTTCAACGTTGCCTGGGGGCAAGTACTTTCCGCTAGAAACTGCAATATCATCTGGCGGCAGGTACATGCCATTGACATTCGAAGCACTAAGTGGAGACGCTGTCGTTGATCCCACTAATTTGTTAAATAGTCCTCCTCCACCTGAAAGGGATGCCAATGCAGCTGGACTTATTTTTGTTTCACCAAGAGGAGATGTTGTCGTTGACACTACTAGTTCATTACGTGGTCCAGGTAGGAGGCTTACTAAGAGAGTTGGACTTATTTTTGTTTCAAGCAACGGCAGAGAAACATAAAGAGGTTCCTTAGCCACTGTTGTCAAACTATCCAATTTAGTATCGACAGCCGCACCATGAAGTGACCCAACATAGCTATGCAATGGAGCTGTTTCAGCTTTCTTCACTGTCGATGGACCATTCAAAGTTTCGTACTGCGACTGAATATTGATAGTAGCAAGCTCAGCTTCCTCAGGTGTTTTGTATCTTATGAAATGAACTTCGGGCCTCTCTTCGATTCGCTCTTGTTTCAATCTATCGATTTGAGTGGTTAACTCTTTTAAATCGGGTTCCTTGTTCAGCACATAGATGGCAGTTTTCTCTTCGGATAATGTCTTTGCCAGCCGAGCTATAGCCGTGGTTATTTTTTTATTTTCTGGCGCCTTAATGACGACCACACGTACATTTTTCCTTAATTCGGTCTCTGGTATGACTTCATCATAACTCTCAGTTTCCTCTGGTGCCGTAAAGAAATGAAATTGTTTACTGTAAGTGACAGGTCGTTGCTCGACATGACGGTATTCCTGGGGAAAGTTGAAAGCAGGTGCGTTCAACAACTGTCCATGGTCATATGCATACGATGAAGCACTGTTTATAACTGCACACACAAAAAGTATCTATAAAACAAGAAGATGAATATACAGAATTCTTCTATTGTTTTCCTCACCTTAAAAATGATCATGGTGGGAGTATTTATCACATTGACGAGAGGTTTGACACTACTGGAGCGTTTTGCCAGTAGAAACAAATTTATATTGATCTATAAAAGATCAATATCAGATGTTGAAGTGCCTCTAACTAGTTTAGTGCGAATATAGCTGCGGGTAATAAACTTCTTAATGACTCACATTATTCGTTCAACTCCGGATCGGTGGTAAAATATTCGCCTTTTCCCTAGCACCTACCTACCTACATATGTGTCTATTATTACTCACGCTGTTGGTCTAATAAAAATCAACGATTAAAAGTGTTTTAGTTTAAAGTTTATCTTAATCGAAAGGCATTAATTAGTCAAACATCTATGGTTCAAGGACAGTTTCCAAAAGAATACGACTGAAGACTGGCTCCTCGACTAGAAATAGTTAATTTATTTTTGTTCGATAAAAAGTTCGCATGCCAACTCTTTTGTTGTCGAACGCATTTTGAAAGTTTATTAGTCTGCATTATAAGGATTTGTGCAGTTAGGTCTTAATTTTTGGCTATTTCGTTTGAATGGAAGTCTTCTTTTTGCACGGGAAAAGTGATGAGAGGAACAACGATCTTTTTCGAAAGATGCAAAGAAAAGTGCGTGCTGTTTAAGGATGTTGAGAAAAGAAACTTGTATATTCGAATTTAGATACATATTTTAAGTAATTTACATTTCTTTTCCTAAAGGCATAATTCCGCAAAAGGTTCCCGCCATGGCTGCCTTCCTGACCTCTGCTTAAGGTCAGGTCATGGCTGCATTTCTTTTGACTGAGTTTCTCCATTATTCACTGCACTACAATGACCAATTTGGATAATGGATTCACGATTACAAACAATGGTTAAATGGTCGCACAGGCGCTTAACTAAATACGCCACAAGATATGCAAAACAATATTTTAAAGCACAAGATAACAGTAAAGTCGTTCAGAAGTGGAACACTTTATCTAAGAAAATTTTATACTACTTTGTAGCCGCCTTTAGTTATACAATTTATTATTAAAAAAATTTAAAATTTTGCCAGCAATTCTAGATGCAAGTCGGGTTAGATTGTGGCAAGGAAGTGGCTTATAAGATTTGCAATCTCGGTTGAATCCCTTCTGTTTCATTCCGTTTTCTGATCTAGGATTTAGTGTATGTCGTCTTATTAGATGGTGCTTCTGTTTTGTGTGAACCAGAACCTTAACCAGCCCGTGTTTGTTACTTAACTCAGTCTTTAGTTAATTGCCACCAGTTGTGAGCTCTTCTAGAACTTTTAGGTGACAACTGCTGCGAAGAGGTCCCTGCGTAATCTCCGCGGGTTTTACTCTACGCTCTACATGTCCTAGTCATCTCAAACGTCTTGAGTGACAGCGGGCTGTTTATTTTTGCCTTTTAAGGACTAAACTGAATCCGTACAGTGGACAGTGTGAAATTGTGATCTATTAAGCCCACCTTTTCTCCTAGCCGTGGTGCCCGCAAAAATGCCTTATGTTCACTGGCTGAGATGCGTAACTTATCGCTTCTATCTTAGATGTTATTTCTTAATAGTGATGCTTAGATTCTGCTTACCACACTTCTTGTATGCTTACCATTTCTTTAGTGATGCTGTCGGCTCTTTAGTCCTCATCTAGGCTGTTAGCCAACAGAGTTACTTTCTTGATAAAGGAAGAAAGTATGCAAGCTCGTCAACCTTTTCATTTCCTTCAACTTACATATGCCATGGTATACAGCAGAAAAAGCAGAAGCGAGGTGCGAGAGCAGAACTGTTTATAGATAAGGATAAGGATCACCTGAAGAGATGAACGGAGCATTTTCCTTCGGTTCTAAACTGACTATTTGCCAGCAATGTGCACCCAAGTCAGACTGAAATGTCCTGAATTCCCACAACAACCCCAATACGGGTGAAATTATTACCGCTATTAAAGCACTGAAAACCAAAATTGCGATCGAACTTAACGGTATACCTACAGAAATGTTTCGACCAGCACCAACTAGAATACTATTCTCACTTGTCTGGGGAACATAGGAAGCAGAGATTTGTCCGGATGAGTGGAAAGGCAACGATCGCCAAACTCCCTAAAAAACGAAATCTAATGTAGTGCAAAAACTGGAAAGGTATCTCCGTGCTGCTCGATAACATCAACAACTTGCAGATCATCATGGAGCAGTGCGTTGGATATTGATCACCACTCTTCAGCTGCTGTTCATCCATTTTAGAAAGGCGTTTGATAGGGTCAATCGGGAATTTATTTGGCGTGCCTTGCGCAGGAGAGTCATTCCTGACACATTAATAGCAACTATCAAAGCTACATATCATGGGTCCACATGTCACATCTTGCACAGAGGCACTCGATTGACTCTTACATCAGAACTCAAACACCACGACTACATCGATGATGTGTGTCTACTGTCTCAAAGAAAAATGGCCCTTCACCAAATGACTGCAAATGTTGAGAGGAGAGCAGACGTCGTTGAGCTAAAATTTAACTCGGCAAAAACAAAACTGATCAGGATAGGACCAAACTCATCAACTCATGCTGGACAAACGGTTGAGAAAGTAGTGCCACAACTGATGGCGAAACTGAACTGGATATAGCCAGCCGAATAGGTAAAGCAAAATCTGCGGTTGGGATGCTATCCACAGTTTGGCGAAGTAATGCAATTAGCTTAAACACCAAGCTACGACTGTTCCAACGTTGAATCTGTGCTGCTATATGGATGATGGAGGGTGACTGTCACTATCGCGATGAAGCGGCAAGCGTTTGTCAATAAGTGTTTACGCTACATATCTCTAACGAACACCTATATCAGAGAACGGGCCAAGAGTCTATAGGCACAACCATACGACGACGAAAGTGGCAGTGGATTGGTCACACTCTCCGAAAGGTTTACAGGTCCATAGCTTTCCAAGCGATGCAATGGAACACGCTTACCTAGGAGTACGGCGAGAGCCGAGGCACATTTTTAGAAATCGCACACGATAGCGCGTTCCACTGAGAACTCTATCTCATCGGGCCATAGTACCCCATCTTCATATTTCGGCGATATTTAAACTCTTGAGACACTTCAATATCATCAAACAATCATCGCCGCCGCCATCTAGTTCTAACCGCTTGGCGCTTTGGCATACCAATCGATTTCATTGATTAGTCGACTAAAACAATTGAACTTGTAACGCAAAGGTCATTGAATGGATGTCAATTCGATGGGATCTTCCAAATCTATATTCGATTCCGGCAGATGGCTATAGGAAAACACTCAGCGCATTAATATGTGCACCACTCGAGACGTATTAGGTTCCTCAAACTATTTGTTCCTACATTTGTTTGTTTCAAATCTAAATAAGTGGCCCAATTATTATTATTTACAATTCCGTAGACTCTACCAAAACAAGCCGTGTGGCTTACTTTTGTTAGAAGACGACGCGACCGAAGCAACGACTTGATTAGCATATCT
Organism: Chalcosyrphus nemorum; assembly: GCA_949716465.1. Classification (NCBI taxonomy): domain Eukaryota; kingdom Metazoa; phylum Arthropoda; class Insecta; order Diptera; family Syrphidae; genus Chalcosyrphus; species Chalcosyrphus nemorum. Next base: position 39,232,659 of record OX454333.1, on the reverse strand, counting down.
TTGAATTCCATTAGAAATTCTATTTATTTCGTAATAAATATGCTTTTAAGCTGTCAAGTGGTTAGGCTTGAGGTAGGTTAGTATTATTATTATTGAAGACATGTGTAAGCACTTGAATTTTACTATAAAAGGCAAGGAGTATCTGTAAACAGAGCAACAAGGTCGAGTGCTAATGATGACTATTGATACTTTTTGGGGGGAAGATACATCGATATATAGCTCTTTATTAGTTTAATTTACTGTAAGCACAACAACCCTGAACACAATTAAAAGTTTTATGCAAAAGTTAAACAATTGTTATTTGTAGTATCTATCCGCATAGGCAGCTTGAACCAATTATGGTATGTTGACATTCATAATAGCACAGGCACTTGTGTGGCCTTAGTCTAATAGTGAGACAAACATTTTAAGCAAATCACACAAAACATCCCTTTCATATATTGTTTAGGTGTTTATCTTAATCAGCTTAAGGTAAAATATTTTATTTGGCAAGTTAAAGCTCTTTTGAATAACTATACATACAGCTGCAGACAAACATATGCTGGTGCATACATGAATTTTAAATGGAGAGACATAAATCTTTGCAACAAAGTTACTCATATTTTTGGCGAGAGAAATTACACTAGACAGCCATGCAAATTATGTAAAATACATTTTATTACTCCATCAATCTTTCTTTTTAAAAATAAACAAAGAAAAGATGCGGGGCGACACGAAGAATGTTACCTACACTACATGGGAGACCTAGGTGTAGTAGTAGGCTATTCAGTCATTGAATGAGAAGTTCAAATCCAGGTCATGAACGCGAAAGAAATACTAGGAATTATTAACGAATTAAAAAATCCCATACAATCCTCCCCAGTCAGTTTGGACACCAACCACAATATAACTTGAATTTTACATACTATGAAACCAACTCTTTCCCATTCTCTCTGCTCTCTTCCGATTTCTTAATGACACGTGCCCTGTTTTTCAGTATAAGAGTATTCATATCATTATCCTCTTTTATACGTCGAAGTTTTTCGAAGTTTGTTTTCCCATTCATCATTCATCAGCGTTGACTTACTTACTTACTTATGTCCTGTATCTTCTTGTGAGTGCTAGGGGCTCTACAACGCCTACGCGCGATCGTGTGCGATTTCTGGAAATGTGCCTCAGCTACTTTTTTCCAGTTGCCGTACTCCTAGTACCATCGTGATCCTGGCATTCTAGTTAAGCGGGTTCCATTACATTGCTTGGTAAGCGATGGACCTGTAAACCTTTCGGAGAGTGTGACCAATCCACTGCCACTTTCGTCGTCGTATGGTTGTGCCTATAGACTCTTGGCCCGTTCTCTGATATAGGTGTTCGTTAGAGATATGTAGCGTAAACACTTATTGACAAACGCTTGCCGCTTCATCGCGATAGTGACAGTCACCCTCCATCATCCATATAGCAGCACAGATTCAACGTTGGAACAGTCGTAGCTTGGTGTTTAAGCTAATTGCATTACTTCGCCAAACTGTGGATAGCATCCCAACCGCAGATTTTGCTTTACCTATTCGGCTGGCTATATCCAGTTCAGTTTCGCCATCAGTTGTGGCACTACTTTCTCAACCGTTTGTCCAGCATGAGTTGATGAGTTCGGTCCTATCCTGATCAGTTTTGTTTTTGCCGAGTTAAATTTTAGCTCAACGACGTCTGCTCTCCTCTCCACAGTCATTTGGTGAAGGACCATTATTCTGTGAGACAGTAGACACACATCATCGATGTAGTCGTGGTGTTTGAGTTCTGATGTAAGCGCCAATCGAGCTCCTCTGTGGAAGATGTTACATGTGGACCCATGATATGTACCTTTGATAGTTGCTATTAATGTGTCAGGAATGCCTCTCCTGCGCAAGGCACGCCAAATAAATTCCCGATTGACCCTATCAAACGCCTTTTTAAAAAGGATGAACAGCAGCTGAAGAGTGGTGATCAATATCCAACGCACTGCTCTATGATGATCTGCAAGTTGTTGTTCTTCCACTCAACTGAAAAACTCTTAGCTTCACATGTTCTCCTGACACGTGGGAACAGTAGCTCGGCTGATGTCCAATCAACGCTAGAGTTAGATTCAGAACCAATGATTCATTGCTCACAAATTCTTCGGGTCCAAGGACCCAGCCGGGTTTTAACTTGTTGTGCTACGCAAAGGATTGTAGAGGATCGTAGCCGCACTTAACAGATTTAGAGTTGATTAAATTTGACCATCTGTAGAACATCTGTACTGTATTTTTGCGAGTGGTGTCTGGATCACATGGATTTTGGCCTGAAGTCGTACCGATAAGTACCGAAAGCTTGGGCATGTCCAGCTCCGTCATATTTACTGACTGGTTTTGTGTTCAAAGATGCAGTGGCCATCAGAAGCTCTGTACCATCGCGACTGTTTGCTCAACAGCAGGAACAGAAGCTGGTGTATTAAAGTTTCACCATTCCCAACTTTTTATTGATCCACGATTTAGAGAGAAAGGTGCTCGTATATCCCAATGACAGAGCCCGATTTAGCATGGGAAGGCTGGATTAAAACTTACGACTTAACACTTTCTTAGCCATGCATCCCTCAAAGTATACTGTTCCACCTTGGATAAGAGATTATTTTCCTAATGCTCACTCAGTGGCCATCCCGTGCAGACAGTGAAAGTCTTCTTGTAACGGTAACACTAAAAAGGAGTCCATCATTAATGAAGTAGTGACCAAGATCAGAAGTTGGCTAGACTAGACTGAAGCTGTCTAGAATACCTCAAAGAGGAGAAAGCGCGGAGCACTTTATGTTTAAATGTAGGCGCTTCAATGGGAATAGCAAATCCATCAAGCCCGAAGATCCTAATAAAGCACATGATGAAGTCAATCGACGATTGGCTGAAGAGTTCTCATTCCAAGACAGTTTCTTTTAGAAATCTGAAAATGTGAAATGAGCTGGTAAATGCTTATTCAATTTCAATCTTTTAGAGCTCAGTTCCCCTCAAAATTCCAGAAGGTACTCTGGCAGACAACAGAGACACATTCTCCTTAAATGCCCATGAACCACAAAGCAGCGGGCGGTTGTAGGGGAGATGACAACAGAGTTGACTATAGAAATGGATAGAGAACGCCATACACAAAGGAAGGATTGAATTGAGGTTATCAGGAGAACCATCCAGGTCTTTGAACAACTCGAAACTGATTTCTCTTTGAAGACGGGTCAAGACAGTTAGAGAGATGATTTTCTCGTCCCTGCAACTTCTGCAAAAATCCTTTAGACCAATCAAGTAGTGTCCCATAAGGGACAACAGTTCGTTAGGACATTTCTGATTCCTTAGTTCTCTGGAGATTTGAAGCACATTGCCAGCTCACCTTAATGGCAACCAATTTGAGCATTGGTTTGCATGTAGCTAGTGGCTTACGTTGTAAGCTCGTATCATCCATAAAGCAGTTCCCTGGAGTATTCCCCGCACCCATCAGAGGTGAATGTTGCATTGATCCGAGGTCACCAACTATAGTTGCGGCTGGACTATTCCAACGATCTCACTGCCTAAGGTGTCTTATCGTGTCAACTCGACCCGCAGCAGCTTGGCGCTTTAACGCTCTTCGTGAATTGAGTACTTAACTTCACGTGGACTAGAAAAGGTAGTACGATATTTAACTTGTTAACCTTGAGCCAAGCTAGTGCTCTCTTCTAGTTAATCCTTTAGTCAATTTATCCTCTTTCGTACTTCTTTTCTCTAAAAGAAAAAACAAATCGTATATCCTAGAAAACTCCTGCTAAAGGTCTTCTACATCAGAAACAAACAGTCAAAACAAGTCACAACACTTCTACCGACATACGAAAAGATGTACCAAACCATTAGCCTTAATTACATTCTTCTAAAAAATTCAAAAAAAAAATACTTTCAAAATACCACAGCCATCATCATTGGAATTGAGTGCGTAGCCTACGAGTATCTGTAGCGACTGGTGCTCCAAAAGAGACTAAAACACACGCATGCACCAGCTCTTTCAAGCAAGGTCAAATGCATCTCGAACAATCATAAGATACACAACCATGAAGTAATTAAACAATTAACCATCACTAATGTCTGCCCGGTCAAGATTGAAAGCAAACAGCGTCCGTCGCTTTGTAGTGTCGCTCATCATCAAACGAGTCGTAACGCAACGCAACAAATAAAAGAAGAGTACCTCTTTGAATTTTTTTTTTCTTTTTTTTTTTATTAAAAAATAAATAAAACAAACAATTTTTAAGCAGAAAAACTAATAAATATACAAACTATAACAATTAAACTAATTTATTCAGGAAATTAATGTGCTCAGGCTTTATTATGAAAATGAACTGATTGATCGTGTACGCCTTGTCGAGCTTTTCACGCATGTTGTATAACTCTTGTATGGCCATCGGATTTTTATCGCCTGAAATAGAGAAACAAAAATTACAATTAAACATTTATCAATGGAACTGTGTCAGTTGGATACAATAATCCCCAAACCAAATCAACTGAGATGTCTGCTCCAAAAGTTGGCATAATGAATTTGATTGACGAAAGTGTATGAACGAAAAAAAAAAAAGAAAAAAGTGAATGGCTACATGCCAGCAGGTGCGTCGAGATAAAATTTGCCAAAAGTATCTATTGTTTCCTCGTGATGTGTAGGTTGTTTTTTTCTCTGGGTTACAACTCTTTTGGCTTTTTTGGCTTATAACATAAGTAGATGATAATGGTTGTCTGGTGGTGGATTATGGATGTGATTTATGCAAATGATTTGGTTTCGATCAGATGATATATTGAAACTCGTAATGATGTGTTAATTAGCTGGGATTTTTTTTTTCCATCGTCTCTAATGAATTTGAATGAAGGATATATGTATGCATCACTTTCACCACGTGACTAATTTGCATTGAGATTCGTGTACAATGGGTGATTATATCGAGACTGGGGTCAGCAACTTGAGGTTAACAGATGCTCGTATTTGGCTTATGTCTAAATTCAGTTAAAATCAAGTCATACATTTGTGGGTAATGTACAATAAGAGATGGCCATTCTGTCAGGACAAATTGAGACTTGCCTCACACTCTATGGTGTACCAGGACACGAACGAGTTGAGGACAAGGAGACAGCTGACACATCAGCAACAAACGAATCAAGAACCTCGTTCGTAGGACCTTTCTCAGGCGGAGGACAACAAAGCAAGCTCTGGAATGTTAGTCTCTATATAAGACAAACCAAAGGACTACATTGTCATATGAACCAAAATAGAACTAAAATACACCCAGGTTATGTTAGATTGGCTGACTTCTGTAGGTGCAGCCAAACTTAGGCCAGAAAGGCACGTTGTGACACCGATCGGGTCGAATCTCCTTAGTCTACCCATTAAAACCAGCAGGAGCTCACTATAAAGCGGTGGAGGCGATTGACTTCTATTGTCGCCTCAATTGTCGAAGAAGTGTTCACCTAACTGGACTGATGGGTGAGAGCATGGCAAGTGCAAAGAAGATGAGGTGAAGTCTTCTCCAGAGAAATCGTTTCAAGGAAGGCACAATCTAATTACGTGCCTCGCAATAATACAGTACCATATCAGCAGGCCACTGTAGACCAACAAGTTAGACTAAGGACAGAATCGAATCTGTAGATTCTTACAGGGACCACAAAAAAAACACCAAACCACTTCCTCACCGAATGGGAAGCAGTAATTCACAAAAGAAGAGTGCCTGAGTGCCTACAACTTGACAGTGAATGATGTTCCATCCTTGGATCCAATAAAGGTACTACTTGGACCAGAGGAACTACTCCAACCGAGAACTGCATTGTACATGGACACACTAGATTCAAAATGAGTACCACTGTATCATCACCCACTTTTCTAGAATCTGGGTAATATACTACAAGCTATGAATTAGTTGGGGAAGATTTCACACCCAAGTGAAGGAATAGATTAAGACCTAAGGCTTCTAATATAAACAGCTATTGGAAGACTCAATCTTACCTATGAAACCTGGTATTCTTGTAGGCAAGCTCTCTAATGCAATCAAAGCCAACATCAACTACTGCCCTCGAAGGCATACGATAAATACCCTTGTGTCTTCACAAAAGAGTAGAGAATTCACACTGTTTTTTACCTCAACTTATTCATCATCTTCAGGACTTTTTTAAACGAATCAGCAATGGCAGAGTCAATAGAAACTCAATCTCATTTGCAAGCGCTGATTCCCGCAGCTCTCAGGACCATTTGTGCACTCACGTCCTTCGTTTTCGGAGGAAAACCAAAGTAACGCAAACGTTGCCAGGATGAGTTCAAGATCTGGACCCTTTCTTAGTTGTCTGGATGTAGACATATTGGACGGGACGGAATGGGCCAACAGACTGGCAAGAATTTGGCCTCATCGGTGAGTCTGTTAGGAATTAAATCGATGAAATATGGTTCATTCGCAAACAGGCTCTTGCGTCTAATGAATACAATGAAGATTTTTAAGGTGGCCAAAGGAAATCTAAATTCCCAGCTATAGGAAGAATGTGGAACAGAAAAGACCTGAAGGCAAGGAACCATTCTGAATGTACTATAAGAAAGACAGTCTACCACCAAGCTGGCAGTAGCAGATGTCCGGTCGTCCAGAGAACTACTACAAGTCTGGACTTCGGGCGGATAAAAGGAACAGACGTCAACATAATCAAGAGGCCCTTAAACATAGCTTTTGCACATACCAGAATATACCAATTCTAGCTGGACAATTTTTCAAAAGATAGACTCCAGAAAGCTTCAGTGGTTATAGGAGGCTTGGGCCAGAGACTATGGCAGCAAACTGCTCAACATTAAAGAAAAACTTTAAGGCATCGGTAATAGGGGCCTGGAAACTATTTATCAGAAAACTAGAGTAAGCTCCATCATCGATTTAGAACCATGAAATTGGTCCAAGATTTTGAACCAACGTCATTCGAAGAATAATAATAACTCATGTTCACATAGCAATCGCTAGTTGATAGTACTGTAAATCTGAGAATTAAAACACAAACGCAAAAAATATTGTGAATTACAAACGAGTGAAAAAACTAGATACCTTCCCATTAATTTCAAGACATTCGAGAGGATGTTGAACAATGTTCTATGAGTTAGTGGAATAGAGAAGACTCCGTTCTCAGCGCAGGGGGCTTCAATGTCCACAGAAAAAATTATGCAAGTGCGAGGAGTGCCTCGTGCAATAGTGTTCCGGGCATTTTATATTGTCATTAAATAGAGGGCAATTTATTCATATCCTGCATAGGTACACCTAATACTGCTTTTGATATGAATAATGTAATGTCTCGTACGTAGGTATGTCCTAGTAATACTGAGCTGAGATTCCAGTCCATTTTAACTTACACTTTCAATATAAAACATGGCGTACCAAACTTTTGGATAAAAATGCATGTAACGGTACTTTGCTTGTTAAATGGTTTGAGTAAAGTAAAACACTGGCAATACTCGACATGCGAAGGAATACAGCATTTAGAGTTTTAAAAATTAAAAAAAAAAAATTTTTGGAAAAAAAAAGTTAAAAAAAACTTATTTAGTTTTCAAAAGCAGCATAGAGCTAACATATACGATCCATTCGTGCAAATGACTTCGTTTTTGAAAAATCGAAATCGAATGCAGTAGCAGCAAGAGAAGAGCTTATGGGGAAGTCCATGCGCTCTTCTAAAATCTGTAACTCGGGAACTGCGTAGCGGATTTGGATGAAACTTGAAACTTGAGCAAATCGTGGTATCGAAATGATCTACTGTAAAAATTATTTGGATAACATAAAAACTGGGGGAGATACAGTGGTGTAACTATATGCCACATTTTTTTTAATTTTTCTCAGAAAATATATAAAATATAGGAATTTTCGTATTGTTTTTACAATCTACACAAAATTCTACATATCTCCAATTTTTTTCATATTTTTATCATTTATGGTCTGGTCGCTAGGGGTGGGGGGACAACATTTTTCAAATGTTTGGCGAGCTTTTTTGTTCAATAAATTTTGCCAGAAAAATCTCTTTGTCTATCGGTTCAAAAGTTACAGGGCTGTGACAGACTGACGGACAGACGGACAGACGGACAGACAGACACCGTATCAAACCCATAAGTGTTCCGTCTTACCTTTTAATGTCCGGAACACTAAAAAGACTTTACCGAGGTTGATAGACGAAATGAGTACCTTGAGCAAAATGCCTACAATTCTGTTCTAATGGGTGATAACTAAGCCAAGTCGAGGATGTGGCCTTGATACCCTTAAGAAGATCTAAACTGGCGCGGGTTTCAACTTGAAACAGATTGGGATTAGTACTCTTAAGTCCCGAAATTTTTGTTTTGGGACTCGAAGGACTACAGCGAGTTCGTTATACCAAACTATATTCGCAGGGTCGAGGGAACCTCTTCCTTCCTTCAACCTCAAATATCCTACCAAAACAATGTTGCCTGATTAAAATGTCTGGTATTGTGCAAAACATGTGTAGAATTTGAGTGGAGTAGTTTTATGTAGATATTCCACTAGATCACCTGGTCCCGAATAAGACTGAGTAAGTAGTAGGTACTCGTGTTTGGCTCAAGGACATGAATGGGTGTGAGCATGGCATTAAGCGCAAACTATTCACTGTAGACTGTGGAAGAAGGGTATTTCCCCATGACTCTTGGAAAGCAAAAAATAAAAGGAACTGCCATCAAACGAAGTGAACGCCAGTAGTGATGCGAAGACGCCTGTAGTCAGTTCTTTTTTTTTTGCCAGAGGCTAACAACTAGTTTCTAATTTTGCTCCCAGTTGGAAGCGACACTTTTGTTGTCAAGAATTTCTAAAATATAACCAAATTTAAATTAGCTTTTCCGCTTAGCCATTTGCTTCTCATTTAAATCACATAATTAGTCAGAAATTAGGCCTTAGATACAAATATCCATCTGTTTCGGCTTTTTCACTCACATCAGAACTATTTGCATAAGTTTGTTATAGAAATGCAAATAAATTGTTCGCATATTTATAAAACAAAAAACTAAATTGCGATCTACTATACGACGGCCTTGATACGGGAGCTATGTATGTATTCTATCCTGGTATTTATTGTAATTGAATCAATTTGCATTTGTTTTGGGTAGCCAACATTTAACCTGGATTTATTTTTTTTTTTAAATTAAATAATGAGGTACGACTGTCCTAGTTTAATTTTTCGTGTCAGTGTTGCCAATGTTTAATGAAAATCGTACTCATATACATACTTAATACCTGTCAGTTTGATAGGATGTGCGTCGGAGAAGATGCTTGCAGGAGGGCTTTCTGGTCCATTTTGATTCGCGTTACGAACCGTATTATGTTCTGCAATGACAATTGCGTCATTTTCTTTTGTTCATAGAAAAGGCTCCAGTGACGATTCCGAAACTTGAAACCGTCGGACAGCAAGTCTTCCATTTCGTCATCATAAAAGTAGAGTAGCTACCCTTCTCCCTTGCTACGTCCAAGAACCCAACAGAAGCTTACTTTATCAGTTTTACTTAATCGGTTAATAGTAGGGAATTTATATGAGTCTCTGACGTTGATTGACTCACAGAACACAGTAACTGTGTCTATTTTGGGCCTGTCATTGGAGTGTCAAAAATTGCGTGCTCCTGTCTTCCTTTCGAAAGTCTACGTGTGGTAAAACGTAGTGCATTATGCTGTACTCAGTTGATCTACATCCTTGAAATATAGCTCTTTCGAGCGTCTGAGAAATAGTCATGAGTAGGCTTCTGAAACCCCCTTTACCCTATTGACGCGACATAAGAACCTTAGTCTAGAAACAAGGAGTGTAAAGGTATTATTAGAGCTTATAACCAGACCCCTTATGGACTCGAGGCCTAGTTTATTGTGACACTGACGAATCATAGAGAATACTCAAGCTGCTTCATGAGCAAGCTGGGTGTTTGAATGAAATCGAGCTCATTTCAAGTAGCAGACACTATGGAACAAGTGTTTTGTAATTCTTTCTTAGCATCTCACATCTGTGGTTCCAAAATGACTCAAGGATCAAATCTCTACTAATTTCAAGTTAAATTTTCATGGCTTGCAGTCAAAATATCGAAAGAAATATCATATCTAGAAGAAGTACTTGAGAATACTTCCTTACTAGAAGAAGGACAGATTTTTCAGACACTCAGCTAAAACTAGACAAAACGCAAGCACATTTTAGAGAGGAAATTTGTACCTAGACAGCCCCGATATCTAGGTTTGAATCAGAGAACTGAAAAAATCCATTAATTTGCCATGTGAATCATTTGCAAAAAAAAAAAAAACAAGCCTTTCACAGTCAATAAAGCGAGTATGAATCATGTAAGAAACGATAACGAAATTCCTTTTGGGAAACGAAATGAAATCGAATCAACATGGTGCTGGTATTCATGAATTCTTGAGTATTGATTCATTCAATCAGAGTATTCACATATACAGTGGCAGGCAGCATACAGTGGCAGGCAGCGAATTTCTTGGAATAAATGTAAATGGGAGCTCACTTCAGATTCATTTTATGAGAGGCAATAAAATGTGAGCCCAGCGAATACTTCTTGTGAATGAATAAGGATGTGAATACGTGAAATAGAATGAATGGCTCTCAAAACGAGTAGGTCTCTGCTTTGAATAAATACTATCTGCTGTAGGTGTCTCAGTTTTTGTTGGAATTTTTTCATTCGCTTGTAAGTCACTGTACTTTTACTTGCACCTATAATATAGGGCAAGTATTGGATTCGTGCAAAAATTCGAACTCGAGATAACAATGAATTCTGACATTACGATGATAGAGAAGCTCGAAAAAGTGGGTCTGCCGATTCTGTCTGTCTGTCTGTCTGTCTGTCTGTCTGTCTGTCTGTCTGTCTGTCTGTCTGTCTGTCTGTCTGTCTGTCTGTCTGTCTGTCTGTCTGTCTGTCTGTCTGTCTGTGTGTATGTACGCTGGACTGCAGCCTAAACGGCTGGACCGATTTGCTTCAAACTTCATATCTGAGCTCTGTAGGGTCGCAATTCGAGGCGAAATCGGAATTTTTGTTCTAGCCCTGTTATTAACGGTACTTTACTTAAGGCCAATTTCACAAAAAGACGATTTTCTCGAAAACGGCTCTAACGATTTTGATTAAATTTCATATTCGAGTTAGTCTGGGCAAATGCTATAAGATGGCGTACCACGTTTTTGGCTAAAAATACGTATAACGGTACTTTTCTTATTAACTGATTTTAGAAATATGGCTATTTCTCGGCTAAAACTCAATGGATTTCCATAAAAATCGAAATGTGGGCAAGATTAAATGTTTAATAATATATGCCATTTAAACTTATACAAAATTAAAAAAAAAATTTTTTTTCAAAAATCTATTGTACATTTTTTTTTATAATTCATTTCCAACTACCAGCATATATGTAGGTGCAAGTACGTACGACCCAGTCGTGCACATTTTTTCAATAACTTGTTAAAATGGACTTAAGAAGAGAGAAACGTTTCTGGAAATATTGAATGGTTACCCTTTTTGTTAGTATTGACCTTAACTCAAAGTTTAAAAGTTCCTTATGGACTGTAAAAAATTCATAGAAAAACCTAAAATTCCCCGGCAAAATAGCAAGCAAGCAATCTATTCTTAAAAGCTAGCCAGTCTATTAATTCATCAAAGAGACAATCAAAGTTAATTTTGTTATCAGGTCTGAGGTTGGCTGTATACAAGGCTACTACATATAATCCCTTACATATGCTTATAAGCCAACAAAAAACAAATAGAGATCTATATAATATTTCCCCCCAAATGAACTTACTTGTGGGTAGTTTCATTGGAATAATGTATGCATTCTTCTGTGCCTTAACTATCACCACATCTGTAGAATTCAAGTCATTCTCCTTGATGTTATTCGCATCGACAATATTGAATCCATCCAACTTCTCGATGGGACTTTCTCCTGTTGCCTGCAACAGTGATGTGGCCAACAATTTGGCCGCATAAATTGTCTCATTTTGTGATGGTGTCAGTACAGCCGCCGGACTATCGAACATAATGATTGATGGTTGTTGTTGGGATGGAATGTGTGTCGCCTGTTGATTTGTACTGTCACTGCCACTATATCCTGTATCTGATGGTGAGGATGACGGTGATGGCAATGAGGGCAATGACGATAATGAAGGTGCCGATGGTTGTGATGATTGTAATTTTTGTACAGTGACACTAGAATCGATAGAATTACCACTTGCAGATGGGAATGTTGAGGTCGATGTCGATGTGAATTGATCGAGAACAGACTTTGGTATCAGCGATGGCAATGGTGCCGGTGTAGGTGGTGGCGGGAGATGTTTACCTGAAAAGGAGAACATTTATTCTTTTGTAAATTGATTGGTATTTTTTTTTTTTTTTTTTTAGAATTTAATTAAACTGTTTTGTGGTAAGTTGGAAGGGATGAGATGATAGTAGAGACATGTTGAAACCAAGTGCATCGGGTCTGTAATTGAGTATGGAGATACCTTGAACTCTGTGCAAGGACATGGTGTAGTGCCATATCTGCTCTTTTAAAGACAGTCACGAGGCTATAAAGTCCATGGAGTTTTCTACTTCTACAACAAATGTCCAATATCATGAATTCTCGTTTATTCACTTGCTAGATAGGCACAAGCACATTTCAAGCTACCGAATTTACTAACATGTGTGCTATCCTCGCAATTCAGCTGCAAGAGAATAACTGTAAGAGAATAACCTATTCTTCTAAATGTTTGGAGGCATAGAACTTGAACTGCTTTTTTTGAACTTTTGAAAGTAAGTGGATCCTTTTTTGACGTGCCATCAGGCTAAACAATTAGGCACTTCTTCGAATGCATGCACTGTTCTAATCAACCTGTCATACAGAAGAAAGCTCCAACTTGAGTCACTATGTCACTCACGTTCTTCGGCCACCTTAATAATCTGGCCAACGTTGGACTCAGAAGTATAAAATAAAACAAATATTAGGCCAGAAGCAGACCATAGAGGGCCAAGGCCTTGCTTCTCATGATTGTACGTACAGAAAGGACCTATAGCATCCAAATGGCAAAAGGTGTTTTCTTAGAAGCTTTCTCATGACAGTAGATAGATTTTTGTCAGACGTTCGCAACAAAATTTTGATGGTATTTTCCTGAATTCAGGACCCTTTGTGCAGAGTCCAACGCACTTAACCACTGAGCCACAGCACCCAGCCAGAGTTTGGTACTTTTAAACAAAGCACTGATTGACTAGTTAGTAGTAGTAGATCACTATGGACTTGGACTATGTCCGTATCCAGCTAACCTATATACCTTAACCCATAGTCTGAAAATGTAAAGGTCCTACTCGGACTTAAAATTCGCCCTAAGAATCCTCAAACAAAGTATATGAAACCTTATGCTGTATGGATGCTGTCACTCAGTGGTGAGTATGATGTACTTAATTGCTCATGGGCTTAAGGTGCACCCAAATTTTAGACGATATGAGAACCTTTCTTAAGGCCATTTGAGCGAAACTGTATTCCACTCACAAGACGTATTTTTGTCAGAAGCGATGCACTCATTAAAGCCTAATACGTTTTTGTATGGACAGGGGGGAGAAAAGGTTCTAATATATTAAATGCAACAACTCCTTGGTTATAATTTCAGAAAAAAATATGTCCCAACTGCAATATTTGGAAAACAAATTTAGGTACTGACTCCTAAATTGGAATGCATAGCAAAGGACACTGAGCTAGTTTTAAATCGCGATTAGGAAGCTACAAACAGAGTATGTTCCCTCGAGGGTCGAGAGTCTATCTTAAGGAAACCCACACTTTTTATACTTGCACCCGTTGATTGAAATCTTATATCGACTGACTAGTTAGATACTGAGATAGAAAAATGTATACTCCAGTCAGGACTATATTATTACTCACCAATTCCCGATGGTTGTGGTGCATATGAGTTGTGATACGTGCGGCTATAACTAGATACCGACTTGTGTGTCGATAGTTGAGGACTTGTCTGGAATGTCTCCGGTGAGATGTGATTCGTTTTGTATGTTGTGGTGGTGTATGAAGTCGGATAAGACAACAGATGTTTCGTTTCGATTATCGATGATCCCTGAAGCAAGGAGTCATCTTGATCAGCTGCACCTGGAAATGGTGGTAAATATCCAAGATTCCGCTGTTGTTGCTGTTGTCTCGTTGCTGCTGGCCCAGCATTTGTATATCCATTTTGGATGCACAAAGCTATTGCAAATATCCAATAAGCCTACAGGACAAAGGACAAAAAAAAAACACAAGGTCACTTATTTATACACGCACTTTTTTTTTAATGTTGAAAATAATTGAAAAAAGGATTCAAAGTGTCCTATAGATTGAATTACCATTCGATTCATCACCCCATAAACCATTAGTTTTCACGGATAAACAGACAAATCACTAGCTCACGACTCGATCGCGTCGATACAATACACTAAACAAAGTTCGAACCCATCATTACCATTTATAACCTAGATCATCCAATTATTAGTAGTTACGACTACGAGTGGTGTTTGGTGGATCGTTGCATGTGACTGTGAGCGTTGCAGAGGGAAAATGAAAGCTCTTCATCTCATAACTGTACTGGTACTGGTGGTAGTATGTTTTGGCTTTTTTGGCTTTGGATGGCGGCATGGTGGTTTGTGTCTTATGACCATGGCATCCATTTGAAGGATGGCATTTGCCGTAAGATGATGATGATCATCGTCAAGAGATCGATACACGTACCAGTGTTACAAATGAAAATTGTATCTTTTTTTTTTTTTTGGATCATTTCACAATTTTTATGCAGATGTACTCGCAGCCAGAGGCGATTTAACATATTGATGGTGGGTAGTATAAGGGCGATGGTATGCTCCATGTGGTAGGAGCTATGTTATACAGTGACATGGTGACTTCTTTGGATTTGTTTGGGTTTTCTGTCGCTGAACATAAACATCGTTAGTTTAGCAGTGAATTCGAAATAGACCCGTGGGCGATGTATGCAGCTAATATATGTCTGCGAATGATGAATGGATTGACGCATCTGATTTGATTCAGTATCCATGCGAACATATGTAAATGGATGATGTATTGGGAAATAGATCAGGAAGTCTGTGGTTCAGGAAACCACAAAGGAAACCAATTTGCTAAGACGACAACACGTGACTTGAATTTTAATAAGACATAAACAACATAGGGTGATAGAAGGGTTTAAAGTTGTTTGCGGCTGAGAGTTTCGTTAAGTGGATTTCGAAAAAGACAGATGTCCACTAATCGAAGCAAAGTGGTTCTTCACTTTGGACCTGGAATGTCGACAAGCGCCAAGACAGCCTTTTGTTTGTGCTATCCAGGATATTATTACAGGACACATGGAGTTTGTACTCTATGGCTTACACTGGAAGACATGCTTGATATACCTCGATGACATCACAATCGGTAAAGGCTTCAATGAATAAACTAAGACCCTGGAAGAGGTATTCTAATGCATGGCAGGACTATGACTCAAAGTCAGTACCTACTTTAGGCACAAGGTAACCAGAGAATGTGTGTACACCGACGAGGATGATAGATTGGCTGGAACTGATAATTTTGCACGAATTGTGAAGCTCTTCAGGGTTTTGTATGAATTATAGGTCACCGAAGGAGCGGCATTCTAAAGTACTCTGCTTTGGACCATTTCTTTTGGAACTCCTCATTTTGGCCATCGAATTTCGTCAAATTTTTAATGAATGCATTTCTAATCCGAACCAAAGAAAAGCAAAAGTCCAAACAGAGCGTTTAAACAAGCAAGGGAAAGTTAGCCCTACAATAACTGAGGCACTTAGAGGCTTAAAAGTTCTTAGACTACCTGCAAGGCTTATATGAGCCAATATAGGTCACATGAAGATACTGTGAAGGAAGAAGTTAAGGAGATCATTGAGTGTCTTTCGTCTTATACGTCAATGAGTTGCAGTGGAATGTTGCATCAAGTCTAACATGCATCTAAGGAAGGCCCAGTGGTCTTTTGGGCCCCACTCTGCTTACCTTGGAGAGGTTTGTACCCTCGTCGGAGTATAATTCCTTTGGATTTGACGGGTATGCACTCTTACTTGGACTAGGTAAGAATAATTCCCTTTAGAGCTCTCTCTCCAGACCAGTTTCTTTGAAGAATCTGAGAATGAGAAGTGGGTCCAAGGTTGGCATATTTTCTGCAGATATTTGGTATATTTCTTGAGTCTATGCCCCACATGACTCTAGGAGCTGCTCCGGAGTCTCACTTGACTCATTGCAATATCTGCAAAGGCTTTTATTTGTTATACCTACTGTCTACTAGTTGCTCCCTCAGCTTGCAGTGTCCTGTTCTGAAGCTTCGAATCTTTTCCGGTTATAGTTTCTTAGGTTGTCTTAGGCCTGTAGAGTTGTTCCAGGTTCTTGCCCAGTCTTTTTTTCTGTTTTCCTGAATTTATAGTGTGATGCCCTATTCCCCCAGAGCAGTTCAGGTCCAGCAAAGGATTTTGCGGCTCCTTGTCCTGCCAAAGTATCCGCTTCCTGGTTACGATGCACTACAGCGACACCTTTATAAGCTTTAGTGAAGGCAGTGGACATGGGCGGAAGGAACAAATCGAAGAGAAACTGAAGCACTATTTGCATTTAGTCGAGGTTATTGCTGCTATGGTTGGTGAGAGCCCCGTCGCTTCACCACTTGGGCTTAGTAGAGCTACAAAGCTATATCTCAGAATATTATTTTGGTTTCAACCAAGAAATGAGAGAAGGAATGGAACGAAGGAACAACAAAATTGGTGAAAGGCCGAAATGGTGTACTCCATGTTGTGTGGCAAGGTTTGATGACGCTACACCTGCTGAAACCACATGTTGTTCACAAGAACGTCATCCAATTCAGGCCAAAAAAAAAATTGATTATCATCGTCGTTTTCTCAGAAGTACGGACCGAAGATGGACCTTGGACATTGGAATCGCTCCGAATCCCGCAGCTTAGCTTCTTGGCCTACCCGTGATACAAAGGTGAGTCTGGTCGCTGAAGATGATTTTTGTACTAAATCTGAGCTCTGTAGTCTTCGTTTTCCTCCAGCTACTACGTCAGTTGGACTTTGTTCGGATGTAGGCCTAAGTTCCGGAGTAAAATTCGCCAAGTTGATGTTTGTGAAAAGCCATGTTTGTGTGTGTGACGAGGGCTTTTGAGGAGCTTTTCCATGACAGATATAGTCTTGAAAACGCTCTATAGAGGTGCCGTGATAGACAATACTTTGAAGGTGTTTTCTGGGATTCAAAATTGAGCCCGATGCACAGTAGTCCGACACGCTGACTGCTAGTCCAACCCACCCACCTATTGAGACCCTAAAAGTGTCAATCAAATGGACTTCAAATCTTACGAACAAAATATCTTAATTACTCATACTGTATCTTAACCATCAGTTACGCAATCTAACAAAAGTTCATGGCCCCATCGATATACACGTGGGCCTTGTGAACCAAAAAACAAACAAAAATGGTGCGGCGCCCCAAGGTATTGGCTACGCACTTCTTTAACGGTACCGATTCCTTCTACTACTACACTTTTATGCCTGTGTCAGTTGTACGATCTTGTGCTCACTGTTCAACATATTCACCCTGAGGTTAATTGGTTTTAATGATTTCTCGAGCACTCGAATATAAACGCAGTCCATCCGCAAAGTGTGTTGTTTTTCCAATCCCCACTCACTTACTGTCAATCATTATATCGGTGAGTAGATCTCTCACCTAAAACTATCTGTGATCGTACTTATGCATCAGTAGCAACAGAAGGCAGCTGCCGTGCCGCCATGTGACCAGCCAAACAGCCAACCAGCCAACCAGCCTATTGATCCACAATTGACATTTAAATTAGATTGAGTGTTATACAACGAGACAAAACAAAAGGAAGATACAAATGTATCTAAGCCTCTGTGTAAATATCTTGAACGCCTCTCATTGCCTTATTTGCAATATTTATTACCATAATCGAAGAAAGTGTGACGAAATGCTGCCCCCCCCCCTTCCAACAGTGTCTAATCATCTTCATCTTGGACAACCTCTTCGCGTCTGAAGGGTATCGATCGTCTCCCCGAGCGATACAATCCAACGATCGAGACAATAATCGTTGAACTCGCCGAAGGTTAAGGGAGCACATTGAGTGTTTAGACTTAAATGTCATAATTTTTGGCGAGGAATTTCCAAACTCGCTACGAAAAAATGAAAGGAAAAGCGCGCCGTCTACGATCAAGGAGATCACAGTAGACGCGCAGCCACGATGCGATGCGATCTCCCAAGCGACATGTAGAGTGCGTGCAAAAGATCGCAATCATTAATTCTTCAAATTAAGAAAACAAAAAATATATAAATAATGATTGAGTTGAGTTGATGTGTAGTCTGAGATTATGTTTGGCTTTCGCTGATTCGAGATGATCTGTCGGCGGCAATTATACGACACGACGTTTAATATTTAATGCCTTTTAGTGAAAGGAATTAATTCAGATGCTGCGATGCGATGGGTGTGTAATAAGCTTTTGTCTAAAAAATCAGGTTAATTCTTCGTTCGTATGAAGAGGCTGATTTATTTGCCGTCTATGGGGTCATAAACAATGTAAGCTTACATTAAAATTGTTTGTTTGTCATTTCTGAATATCAAATCTGCTATTTATGAGGTGTAACGAGATGAATTTCAAATGAAATTCATTAATTTCGCAATCGGTTGGGTAGTTTCGCAAGCACTTTGACTAGAGCTGCATATTCAGTTTTGTTATGAAGGGCTTTGCATTACAATAGATTCATTTAAGTGTTGTCCCTTTTTTGAAAAGAGTCTCGTAATCATTAGATAGAGATGTTAAAAGCATTTTTTGGCCAACAGTTTATGTATGATAATACTCACACCTGCTCGATGCAATTTACGACCTGGACTTGGCCACCTGGCTGTCTACATACATACATGTATTCAGTAGCCTGTATGATGGCTGTGACGTCGGCTTGAAAGACGCTACAGTCGTTACTTATTTAAAGGGACTGGTCTAATACAATGAACTCCAGCCCCCTTACCAATGTCTATCTTAGGACCATCGGTATCAAATGCTAATTCCTGTTTGATCTCCAGTTTTTCCAGTAAATTCTGTCAGGAATCTCATCTGTAGAGAATCTCATTTCGAATGCTAGCATCGGGCTTTTATAATTAGTTGTCATCGATTCACTGATAGCACCCCATCGGGAGGCAATACGAGGTTCGACCCACAATCGCACATTTCTCTCAATCTTATACCTAACGGTTTTCAGGCCAAACTGCTACAATATTTGAAGATATGGAACTTAAGATTTCTATTTACTAAAGAGTACACAACAAACTCAGATGGCGTTATCGGTAAAGCTTCCTAGCTTCTTAGATTTCCTTGCTTCGAATGCGCCTTTGAGAATTAGTGTCTGAAGAGTAATACTCTCTTCTCTTGGTCAAAGGGAACATACACCATTATTCGCCCTTTCGATCAAGCACTGCTTTTTGTCATGTTCTTGGTCATTCGTTCAGTGATTTTGGAGTCTGGATTGCCATCAATTATTTCGGCTAAGTAATCTGTATGAACTTGGTTTGGAAAAAAGCACCGTCTGGCAATACTATCCGTAGCTTGGTGTCGAATTTTGTTGAGCACGAGACAGTGAGAGATCATCGACATACAACATTAAATTTTTCAGTGGATACATCCTACGACGCCTTTTTTAAGGCAAAGGTGTTGATATTTGATACACCAGCAGGATAAGTACCTTGCTGGCTTTGCCACAGCATCAGACTCAGAAGCCACTGGGTCTTGAGAAGAACTTCAGACTGCTACTATCTCTTTCGGTGATTCGATGAACGATTCTGCTGTGGCATCTAGCCTCTGATTCAGTAGCAAAAGCTTTGCGCTTGTTACACGTCACATTGTCTATTCTAGCTCGATCCTCATTGCTGCTAGAGTCAATGCAATTTGAGTTCTAAAATGTTTTCTTTCGTAGAACCTACTCCAGGTATTCTCAGCAAACCATGCTCTAAACCCTCAGTATGATCAACCGACACCCCTTCTGAAAACAGTTTTGACTCGAGCTGCTGATTGTTTCCACTTAACTTAAGAAAATGTCCCTTAGGGGCACTGCGTGATCCCTAAATCAGCTCATTGGGCGGTCGTTATCATAAGATCATGATAACATACCAACCCCATTCCCGCTCTTCGTCTCTTTCGATATCTAGACAACTAAGTCTACAACAGTGACTGATGGCAATATGTACGATGTGAAGGCGACTTACAGTGCAAACGCCAACGAATCTTTCGCTGTTCCTTAATCCTTAACATCCCTTCCTTTATATGTCTGTGTAGAACGTAAAGTCAGGAAGGGAATTCGTTGACTCTTTTTGAGGCATCAGGCTAAAGAACTATTTAGATATTGGTGAAGGAGATGGTGCCTTAGCTATTAGATGCCACTTCAGGGGTGCAATATGGCTTCCTTCTAAGCTCCCTTTTATAAGTCACAGTGAACTTGCAGAAGATGCAATCAATCTCTATAGGACACAGCTTTAACTAACTACGTATAGTAGATAATGCCTAATCTAATAAAATAGGGTCCAGAAGCCCTTTCCTACCTCGATCCTGTTAGCAGTCCTTCATTGCAAGGTCTCCTTTTCTTCCTTAGGATAATGCTGAGGCTGAGGCAAAGTCTTGCAATACTTGTCTCTATCAAGTGCCAGTTTGAAAACAACAATCGTATAAGCTACCTCAAAAGAGTTATAAATAAAAATCCATAAAACTAAAATATGCAAGTTGAGCTTGTACATCCTGGCTTTTGTCTACTACGTAAAGCCGGTTCAGTCAATTAGTTTCGCTGACTGGTTTCACTAAAAATTACGTCCGTGAACTTGCTATTGCTATAATATCGAATTGGCATTAAAAACTAATCGGCATCTTCGAAGAGAAGACAAAAAAAAAAAGGCTGCTACTCAAAAAGGTTAAAAGGTACTATACACCATCTATGTATCTAAACCTGCTTTCCGGTAAAACAGTAAGCCCTCCCATTAGTCATAAAGCCCCATAATCTTCTAATTAAGAACTAGTCACGATTACTGTTGCTTCTGTTGGGCCATAAAATTAGACTACCAACAGGTTTCTGTGCAAATCAGCATAAAATCAGAATCATAAAACTGATAACGAACGCATAGGAGGAAAAGTATCTCGCACCGGTTTTTCTCTGGTTCATGGGCTACTCATAGACTGCAGGGTGCCACCACGAGTTGTAATCATCTGTAAATTAATTGTATCTCTGTCTAGAGGAAGGTGTTCAGAGATTTTATTAAAATTTAATTGAATTTTGTCAAAGCAGCGCGTGTGTCAGGTGGACTTGTATCCACTAATGGATATCCGAAAAATTAACGAAACAAGTTTTAGTTTCTTATCTCTTTTTTCTCGGATACATGTTATAAGTTGGTCTAGCGTAACCTTGGAGCATCTCTTGGTTCTATGTATAAGAGTACCGGCAAAAATTTATTTCGATTTATTTGCTAAAGAACTTCCCGACTGATAGGAGCGGAATAGATACTTATTTTCAAGATGAAAGGTCTTTTGGTAAGTCCATAGAAGTCGCATCCTAGACACTTTATTCAATGAGTCATCTTTAGTGTTTCATTGTCCTCCTGGTGAGCTTATTCTGTCTCTGTGCTGCTAAGCCTAAGCCACAATCGCAACCGGCACCGGAAGTACAATTGCTGCGTTACAGGAATGATGCGGAAGCTGACGCTATTATTCGAAGTGTTATCGGTAAGAAAAATTTCACAGAATCACCAAATAGTGTTGAATTCAAATCTATTTTTAGCACAATTCGAGCAATTGGGCGGTACTTCCGAGTACCACAGAATACAGACACCCTACAGCCAGCCTAATCAAGTGCGAGCCTTCCAATGAGTGTAAAATGGATTACAGAGTGCGTTAAAGTTTTTTTTTTTTGTTTTTTAGTTAATTTTGCGGTTTTTTCTTTTGTTTTTGAATAAATTATGTTAATTTATCAGAAAAGAATTTCGTGTGTGTTTCTTTGGGTGACTTCATACAAATTATAATGGAAAAAAACTCGTTTTTTTCGGAGAAACAAAGTTCGAAGACAAATGAACGAACGAGGTTACAAGTAACAGTGGGGTGCACAGGAAATGGTACCAGGAGTGAATTTTGTTTTTTTATCAAACAGGATGCATCACTCGACAGAGATGTAAAGGAATTAAATTCATACTTTTGATTTTGAATTCATGACTTCAAAAAATAAATCACCATTCATTTGATTGAACCAATCATTTTAACCAAATCAGAGATTAGAAGTCCTAGGAATTAAAGCTTTGTAACTGCACTGCATTTTAAAGTCGAAATGACTTCAAAAACATAGTGAAGTCTTAAAGACTGACATCAATTTGTATGGAGTCTTTTGGGAAGTCTTAAAGACTTCAAGTGAATGCTAGTGACTTCAGTGTGACTGCACCACAAAGATTTTACTTTTGTAACTTCAAATCTCTGATTCGGTTAAAAAGACTGGCTCAGTCATATGGTGATTATATCTTTGAAGTCTGAGTCCAAAGGTGAAGTCAATTGAATGAACTCTTTAACTTGAAGTCTTTGGGGAGAAATTCCCAAAAGATTGCATTCGTTTACAACCCTGATACTCGATCGTTGATCCATTGCTCCGTTTTCTTATATGAGGTGGCCCACA
Source organism: Chalcosyrphus nemorum (assembly GCA_949716465.1). NCBI lineage: Eukaryota > Metazoa > Arthropoda > Insecta > Diptera > Syrphidae > Chalcosyrphus > Chalcosyrphus nemorum. The sequence goes on along the minus strand of OX454333.1, from coordinate 39,209,990 downwards.
GAGAACAGAATGGTTAAAGAAGGTTTACTTTCTTACTTCTAATTCCGTTGACACACCTCATATTCGTGCATTAAAGTTCACTTATTGACTAATTGAGAGTAGGCATTTTCATTGATGGAGAATTGAGAGAATGTCGGTAGAAGAGAGCCAATAACAAATAACAATGAAGAACTTTCTTCTGTCAACTGTCAACTGTCAACTGATGTGATGGATTTTATTGAGACTGTTCTTTTCGGCAATACGTCAAGTTCAATGATAATGTTCAACCGATCGATGAGCATTGGACTATAGCACCAACGGTTTCTGAGGGAAATTTAAAAGAAATGGTACCCTATAGATAGGGTAAATCTAAGGATACATTAAGTTGGACACACAATGTTAAAAATAACATCATCAGCTTAGTACAAACGATGTCGGCCCATGGAGAGACCATCTGTTGCCCCATCAGGCTCAAAATTTTAGCTATCTAGATCGATGGAACTTCGTGTAAGAGGTCCTTCAAAAATAAGCAGAAAAATATAAGCCCTTTAGAAGAAGATCAATTATTTCACGCTGGATTCTCTTGCAAAGGATCACACAAGTACCGTATGGATCATTACAGAGCAAGGTATCGAATTTAAGCATCTGCTAAGTTCGTAGTGTGATTGTGCAGTATTCTTTCAAGGTTTCACATAGTAAGTGACGTTAAGCCTAAAGTATCACGTACTTGTATTCGCTGATTTATTATAGCTTTGAATGCAAGGAAAGTCTTAATTCTGGATCAGACTTGGAGTGCACAAGAACACATGAAGTAACAATGTGCTATCTTAAGACTAATTACCTACACTTTGCAAAAGATTTTGCCCCCGGGGAATGGGGCAGAAACAAATAGTCACAATCATATAAAGGCGAAAATGGCAGTGCACAAGGTACTTTGCCCTCAAAGGATACAGGACCATACTTGTAGCTAGGACCACGCGATTTAATGGAACCTGCTAACTCCGGCTCCAAGATACACAGTCCGATAGGCTTATATTACAGAAAAGTCGACGACATTTGGAAAAGAGTGGAAAGAGAGTTGGGCAAAGCTGGGTACATGGGGAAATAGGACATAAGCATATGCCTTCTGTCAATAATCCACGATGAGAGAAGAATTCTGTACCAATAACCTGATAGCGTATGAAAGGTTCAGAACTTTCAACCTTGACTACTTGAGACCTACGTCTGTTCCAAGAAATCCAGATGGTCTCTTATACATTCCAGCACTCAACATGTCAATCAATCACAAAACTTCCCAGTGACGTTAGAACTCGTCAAACGATCATCACTAGTGATAAAAAGATCAGAGTCCGTCTCTAAATATCAAATCTATTTCTGACTATGGCGTATTCCATTCTCAAATCGATCGATACCAACCGGACGAGTACAACCCCAAAAACCGCCACTCGTAGGGGTTAATACACCAGCAGTAGCTGGCTTACTTAGCGTAGCATTGTCATTACTTAATTGTCGGACAGAAAAACTCCCCTGATGACAATATTTTTTTCTTTTCTTAAGTACCACCTACCAAACCGGAATTCTGCGTAGCGGATCTAGAATTTTCGAAATGCAAATTTCAACACAACCACAAAAAGGTTGCTTCTTTTCTGCGGTACACTCTGTGATTCGGGGATTTTTGCCTCATTTGTTTTTTTTTTTTTTTTTGGCATTTTGTTGTTCACCCAACCAAGGCGAAGAGTAGCGAAACTTTTAGATTTAAATATTCAATTCGTCGACTTGGTGTATAGTTCTTTTCATCTGCGACTTATTAAATTCATAAAAGCGGAGCATTGCCGCTATATATTGTGATTTGTGTTTACGTTCGCTGGAAACGATAAGAAACTCATTCAAGATTTCTTTTCCAAAAAAAAAAAAAAATCTCGATGACTGTGGCCAGTGTTAGTCGAGACATCGTTTACTCAACAACTGTTCTATGATGAACGCTGGTATCCAAATCGTAATCCTATTTTGCGTATCCTTGGCGGGTGTTAATCTGCAAGCTCAACACTTTGGCTTTGACTATGATAATTTTGGCGGTAATATTGGAGCGGTCTCCAGTGCGAGTGCGTTCGCCAGCAGCAGTATAGTCTTCAATAATGGAGGTTTCGTTCAATCGAGTGAGGCCAACAGTAGAGTTGGGAGTCCCGGACTCGGTGTAAACAATCGTGGAGGTGCTAATAAGCGCGGTGCTGGGAATGCTGCTCAAATGGAATTCGCTAGCAATCCTTTCCTGCACGATGCTGTGATGCCACATCAACCGGCAGCAGCACATCCAGCCAGACCGACTAAAAAGAAGCCCGCAGCAGCCGCAGCACACCCAGCTGGCCCGACTAAGAAGAAGCCCCCAGCAGCAGCACATCCTGCTGGTCCGACCAAAAAGAAGCCAGCAGCAGGTGCCGCAGCTATGGCCAACAAAAACAAAAAGAAGAAGAACAACGCAGCAGGCAAGAAGAGAGTCAGTCAAATCAGTAAGATTTAACATCCATACTCAGAACCAAAGTGAAAGGTATATAGATACTTGATTTTCGTTTAGAATACGATCAGTATCTGGCGAGTATATTCCCCGACATGGACCACACGGAAGACGTCACAGACCTAACTGGAAGGGAATTAGCGAGGCCAGGGGAATTCCCACATATGGTACGTACCACGGTATATGATTATCGATTCATAATTTATTCAGATTTAATTAGTCCGGTTTCTTTGAGATGAGAGAATAGAGATACTGGCTTTGTTTATGTTTGGATTTATTTGTTTGTTGTGAGAACTGGTAGAGGACAGTCTGTCGGGCAAGTCACCTGTCTGAACCAATGTGAATTAAGTCGTTAAAGTGTCGGTTAATGTGCGGTTGTAAAGTGACCTTCACTTACTCACAGGATGTAAGTTTTATAGTTCCTAGATGTGGGTATTTCCCCGGACAATTTTAAGTTCAAATAGAACACGTTTGGCTAATTAGATTCTATAAAAAAGACTACACGATGATGGTAGGATGTTCTTTCGGTTGTTTGTTGATAAAATACGTGTCACTCAGGCCCATACGCCCAAGGACATCGGTTGTCATTTAGCTAAGAACCTGTTACCGTTGGCAGGCGGCGAGGGGATTTTGTTTAAATATCAAATCGCTTTGATTGAAACACCGGTTATTATTATCTTCTGCTTGTCATTTGTGGTTTATGAGATATTTACCCCCACAGGCGATCTTAACAAAAAAAATTATTAAACAAATATTTGTTGCGGCAGAAATGGCTCCCCAAAGGCCACAGTTGAACAGCTAAATAAACAAATTAGGAAACTTTTATTTATTTCGAATTAAATGCGAGGTATTTGCATTTATTTTGGAATATTCTATTGCCCGAATGGCAACACGAGAAGTATTGATCATTTGTGTGACCAGTGGTCATTTAAGCTGACTTCTGGGTATCCGAATCCGCCTTCCACCTTTGCCTTGGTCTCCGCTGTTATAATTTTCCGAGTGAACGGATTACACTACGGATGGAGTCGCCATATTCATATTCTGCCACCTAGGTTAGGTTTGGTTAAACTTGTCCTATGACGTTATCATAAAAACACTAGGCTCCAAAATGGGTTCATCGCGATTTTAAGGGCCTAAATGACAGAAATAAGCCTGGATCATGTCGCCCAAGCACTTGATGGTTCCTTGGACCTACCTCTTCTAAGTTACTAAAGAAGTATCTGGCTAGATATATAGATCTCTAGAAGTGACCTCACACTCGCATAGTGCATCCTCCGAGGTGTGTAGGTCGTAATATCTACAAATGTCCGACTCCCAATCTACTGGCATGCTTCCTCAGAAGAGAGAATTCCAATCTTAGCTCTGATTTGGGATCTGTGGCCATACGGCTTTGGATACCCTTGTCATGTAAAATGAGCCCATTTGAGAATAATTCTCCTGGTAATACACAACAGTTCCCTGATGGGAGTTGCGCCCTCAATATCACAGTGTGTCCAGGTACCCAGCATAATCGAAAGCTACTCAGCGTGTATTATGCCGTGAGCATTGCGCCACAATCCCTGACTAGCTCAGATTTGATGACAAATCTACTGCCAGTTTCCAGTTTGTATGATAATGTTTAGCCTGCCTGGTTGGTTCTTAGAAAGATAGCCACCTATCAGTGGTGGGGTGTCCATACCTCGCGATTCCTGCCAGCTTCCCTTTTCAAATTTCATCCATCTGCCTTTTCGTTCCGATCTAAAGTTTTCCTCATTCTCTTTCGTAGGGAGCCATTGGTTTCAGAAACACCGTATTCAACAAAACTGAATATAAATGTGGAGCGAGTCTTATTAGCAATTCATATGCGCTAACATCAGCGCATTGCACCGAGTTTAATGGGTAGGTCCAACTAATTCTCTAACATCCATATGCCAATTCTCAATTCTCCAATTTCATTTCAGATTGCAGCCAAACTATGTTCGTTTTGGCGACTTGAATCTGAAAGCCGCTGAAGAGGATGTCGATCCTCAAACAAGGAAAATCGCCAAAATTATCAATCATCCTGACTACAATGACGATTCGCTATACAATGACATTGCACTGCTGCAGTTGGAAAAGCCTGTGATGTGAGTTGAACTCTTGTTAACCTCCATTGAGGCCCTTGAACATGACTTTTGCATTCCAGATTCACTGAATTTGTTCGACCAATTCGCCTGTGGTATCGAGACGAAGTTCCATTTACCAACGCCTTTGCGATGGGCTTCGGAGCCATCGAATTTGCCGGAGCAGCAACAAATCGCTTGACGGAATTCAATTTGACAATAATTCCCAATGAAGTGTGTGCCACACAATTCCCAAAGCAGTCAAATCTCAAGGAAGGCATTGTCGACAGTCAGATATGTGCCATTGATTTAAGGAAAACCGGAAGCGATACATTTCAGGTGAAAAAAAGGCTACTCACTTGGCACATGTATCTTAACAGAAATTTCTTGATCCTTTTAGGGAGACTCTGGAGGACCGCTGCAAATAAGTTTCTATGGACGAAGGCGGGGCAGGCTTCATAACAATTTGATTGGGATAACTTCGTTTGGATTGCTGGGCTTGAATCGTCGGCCAGGAGTGTACACTAGAATATCGTATTATGTCGACTGGATAGAAGGAATCGTTTGGAGCGATGAATATTACAATTATTAAAAGTTGAATTTAATTAAAGTCGGCTCTTTGTTTTCAAGTTATGCTATAGCCAAAATGGAAGTATCAATTCTCTTGTCAAACACAGAGGACTGAGGACTGTGCTAAAAAAAAATGTCAAATATTTGGTCAGGCCAAGCGCCTTAACTCTAATGTCTAATGACTCCTTTGTTCCTTCGGTAAATCAAGCACTTTTCTAGCGGGGGTCCTACAATTGTTGTAAACACGTTTGGACGGCGTTCCACAGGGTGTTCCATATGGCCAAATACAACTTAGCCGAATGGAAAGACTGCTAGGGTCGCTGACCACATGTTCATTCATAGCGCTACAGTCTCCCAAATATGATGTCACGGACGCACTTTCAATTCACGTTTAAGCGGTTCACAGACCAGTGGAAAAGCTATTGGTCTAGTGTTGCTTACCAAAGGACATGAACCATAAGCATGAGCCTCAACATACCATCCAAAATAGGAGCTCATAATATGTATATGAACAACTGGATGTAGCAATTGATGAAGCCAGTAATCAGAAAAGCTCATTCTACAGTAGATGCCATAAGTATGCTAACATTAGCTTTGGAATATACTATCAAAGACGAGAGATGGAAAGGAGCTGCAAGACTCAGTAAACTGAATTTTAATAGTAAAAACAGTGAAACATATCCACAAGGTTCGGTATTAGCACCTCTTGTCGACACATCATAGTGTTAAGTTTCTTTATCGCTTTCATATCGTGGCTGTATTCATTCTTTCATGAATGTCGCTTCAAATAAGCACCAATAGATGCCTCCCTTGATTAATTTATGTATAACATGTTATATTGCCCGAGGGTTGTGCTTGAGCTGGTTCTTTCAAATTTTCATCTTATATATAAAGTGTAAAGCAATTCGGTTTAGGCCGTAGTCTTGCGTACATCTACACACAGGCAGACAGACAGAAGCAGCTATCTTAGTCCTGCTTATCTGTCAGAATTGATTAATATATCTTTTTTCACAAATCAAATACTTGGGCTTATAGCCGCAAGCTAAAAACGGTAACTAGAGAGATTGAGCATACTGGTTTTCAAAAACAATAAACTGTTACTGGTTTAAGTCTTTGACTGGAAAAGAGCTTTTTCGGAGAAAATGAACTTTTCCAAAAAATATTTTTGAGTGGTTCTTGTCTTTGATATAAGCTTTTCGGCGAAAGGTAAGGAACCAAATTAATTCCATGACCCTTAAATCGAAAAAGCACATCAGGTGAAAGCAATGAAACAAGTGAAATACTTTTTGCATCACCTTTTTGTAGGATAGATTGCTGACTTTGATTTCAATTTGTGAACGCACTCTTTCACTAATCATCAAACTGTCACTGTCAATTTATTCAGTAAACTTAACATTTTCATCATACTAAAGTTCATGAAAGAGCAACACGTCTACAAATTATAAAAATTTTCTACCGAAATTCGGAGTCGGTGATGGCAAATTTAAGAGCATTAACTCCAATTTTCGGTCGTAATTCTCGCTCTAGTAGACAGGTAATAACAAGTTTAGTGCACAAATTTGAGTCTACATATTCGTACTATGATGTTGCCGTGTCAGTGAGACAACGGGTTGGTTGGTTGAAGTGTCGAAAATATCGCTGCCATTCAGGCGTCCGTAGAAAACAATCCAAATTAGTCAATGTATTGCATTCTATTGACAGTCATTTTTGGTTTCAAATTCATGATTTCTTCCAATGGCTGAGTGGAATTATCGATATTCGAGTAACTATTTAAGAAATGTGTTGGGAATTCGCATTTCTTTTCTTCAGTTCTTCCAAATTCTTTAAGGCCTTGAATGCGAGAAAGTCAATGCAAGGTATTTTCTCTCTGACATTTATAAGACAATTAGAATTGGTGACAGATAATATTCTACGAAATATGAATTTAAGTTTAGGGAAGGTATCAAAAGCGAGCCAACATAGAGTAGGTCTGGTCCGTTCGCGTACTTTTTGCACTAAAATTCGTAGATTATCAAATTTCGAAGAGTGGGGGTAAAATTCTCACAGAAAGAGCTAAAATTACAAAAAAAGTAAACGAACGAGTTGAACAAGAAAAAGTTGAAAATACACTGGTTTGACAGCTTTGACAGTTTTCATAAACGAGCCCACTGAAATTTCTTGCACAAAAATTCGTAGCATGGGGAAATTTCTTACTCTCTCGTGAGCGCTCTCTTTTGCGAAAAACTACGAAAATTCTCCATACGCAAACAGCTTTTCGTAAAAATTAGTAAATTTTCGTAAAAATTCGCTGTTTCGCTGATATGTATGGTTTGAATGAACTTGGGCAGAATCTCCATTGCGAGGTCCAAACTTCATAAACTTCGTCCTAGATAAAGGTAGACTGCGGTATACTCAGTTCAGTCATTACTTAGCTTCAGCTACACGCAGTAATACTACAAACTAACTTAAGTCAAACCGCAGCAACCAGTAGAAATGCAGGAAAGTGGGAAAACTCCTCCTACTCCGGATCATAACCTTATCTAATGAAAAATAAGAAGAACAAGTGCAACAAACTAAATAAGACGTCAACGCTGAATAGTTCTTCGTATTTTCAGGAAAATACTCCAGTAAGACTGGTAAATAGGGTTCCGCTGAGGTGTGAGTAGGTATTCTTGATTGCGGTCTGTTAAGTGCCAATAGTTCCTTTGCCTTCTTTTTGTGAAATTCAAAGGAATTTGCGATACAAGATAGATGCAAGCTCATCATCCCAAAATCCAAAAGAGAGTGATGCTAATTATAACTCATGGAACTCAGTTCCTTCTGAGCGATTCCTCGTGCTTCCTCTTGGAGCACACTTTGTCGTTGGGATGTTTGATGGAACAAGCAATAATTGAAACGTCTGAGTAGATTTCATAGTCATCGTCAAGGACACTAAGACCCGTCCGTGAAAATGTATGAGAAGGTGACTTTTATTTTATCTGTCTATGTTTACTTTTGCGTGGGGAAGGGGGAATTAAGTATATTTAAGACTGAAGTTGCTTTACAGATTGCACTGCCGAATTAAGCTACTTTCTTGTCGTGTAGGATTGGTCTCAGCGCTCTGAGCGCTCTTCTGAACTTTGCCCCAGCAGGACAACTTGCTTGCGTACATCCAGTAGATGGTGGCTATTCCAGAACTCATATTTGCTGAAAAATCGACTGCATGGTAGCATTTTTCTCTTCATCCTTAAGGGGGAAACATTTTTACCGAATTTTTCTCTCTCAAAATGCAACCCCCCAAGAGCTTCCTTCCTTTCCCACCGACGGTTTCACTGTCGCCATCATTGCTAAACCTGTTGCTACCCCTTTTAAATCGTAAACAACAGTTTACTTTTCCCCTCTTAGTTCGCACCCTTAAGAGCATGAGACATAAACTGTTGCCGCTTATCAAAAGGATACCAATTAGAAACCTCCCTTAAAGCACCACACAAATGGAATCCACTTTCTCCATTAAACATGCGTACAAGCAGGTCCTTTGTCCCCTCACGACCATCGTTAAGTTTCCCTATAAGAGAATTGATTAGCATTTTTATTTCCCACAAAACCCAAGGATGAGTTATACCACTGCAGTCACTGTAGCAGTAGGGCATTAACATTCTACAGGTTGTGCAGGAACTACAACACATCCTAGTAGTATTAAGAGGGATGATACACTCTATCGAATCGATTCCAGGGTAACTTGAACAACGCAAGAGTAAAGGTCATGAGTTCTTTAATGCACTGCGACGGGTACATTCATTCTTACTCCAGCTTGTCCTCGTCTTGTGTATAAATTTTATATAATTATGTTGCATCCTCAAAGGAAACCACGTCAACAATTGAAGGGAACAAAAGGAAGCCTTCAAGGGGATTATTGCGACAGCCACACAAGAGCAAAGTCATTTATATTCGCACAAACGTGCACACACATGGCGCTTACACGGGATAAATGTCCTTTGCATTGTGTGCATGTATTTGTATGGCCACCAGTTGGGAGGGCAAATCAAAGGCGGATTATAACATCTAATCAACTTTGATGGAAGTTAATTAGATTTTAAGAATATACGGGTGAGAAGGTCGGCAACATCTTTGACCGCATATATGAATTAGAAGAATTGTGTCCTTAAAGAGGATGAGAAAGATTGAAGATGTGTGATTGAATATGTGTGACGTTTTGTTAGGAGTAGATCTTTTGCTAGAAGTTTGTGCTTGGGATGGAGGGGGTACTTATATTTTTTAAAGGTTTAAACAGACTAGTGCCAGATTTAATCTTCGAATGACTGAGAGGGTTCGAGAAGAAGGGTGTATTTCGCGGCGAATTTTCCAACGTTGAATCGGAAGGATAGCATCGAGCTGATCTGTGTTCTTTGTGAGGACAAACGTTCAGGGAAGTTTGTTGGCAATAGGTCCAAGGTTTCACACGCATCCTCTTGTCGTCCAAGTTCATATCCTCTCAGAGGAACCACAGAAAGTTAGTTTGATTCTAGTGTAAGCACTCGACCACGTCTCAAACTTCTAACTAATTCTTTGTCACCGTAATTTAAACATTCATTAATTTTAAGACAAACCGATTTATCACAATTTTCCGTTGTATCGATACTTAAAATTTCCTTTACAAAATCATTAGAAATCGAGTCGTTAATTTCATTATTTTCAATTATATCTATTTTTTCTTCTCCTACAGAAAGTTTTATGTTACTTTTTTTTAAAAAATCTCGTCCTAGCACTATTGCATTCTGCATTGTGTCATTTTTAACAACAAATAAACATAAATTGACATGACTGTTATTAACCTTAACATTACAAAATACATTTCCTAACATAATTATCTTAGAATTGTTGATACATAGTCATGCATTGGAGAGGGTAGAGATGTCATCAAGAATGGCGGAACATAGCGCTGCTGTACAAAGCTGATCGGGCTTCCAGTATCTATCATTGTCATCACATGCATTGACAAACGGACAGCTCCAGAGTCATCATTTTGAAATCCGTATTCAAAAACACCATGAAAGTCAGGCAGAATGGAAGACATTTGGTTTTCTGTTTGTAGTTCAGGACCACCACAAGAACTGATGTAGATTGTGGACAATCCTTTACAACATGTCCCATTTGTCCACAACGGAAACAGGAACCTTTTTCTCTTCGGGGTTTTGGACAAGTGGATGATATATGCCCAGATTCATTGCAATTGAAGCACCTGACAGTAACCTTAGTATTCGTGCTTGATGTACTTCTGGGTTGAGGGGATGTCTTATTATAGAGCGGTGTAGACGATTGCAGATCACATTTCATCTTCTCATATTTTCTTAAAATGACCTTTAGTTCAGCGATGTTATTTGCAGTCAATAAAAAGTTTGCTGAAAATCGAGTCCGGAATGCCCTTGATGACGTAGGTAATGACGTCATGTTCTTCGATGTCTGCTAGGGATGCTATCTCCTGCATCGTCAGTACATATTGTTGAAATGTTTCATCCTTCCGCTTCTTACGACCTCGCAACATATTGTGAACGTCCGTAGCTGTAGCGTGCTCATGAAACTCTGTGAGCAAGGCTGATTTCAACTCGCCCCAAGAACGACACGACGTAGATCTCAGAAACAACTTTGCTGTTCCCTTCAGCAATCTCTTGGCATAGACGAAGCTTTCTGATTCATTGAATTTGTACAACAGTTTTGCATCCTCAAAGCTGCTTATCCACTTTGTAACACGATAATTATCATCTCCCGAAAACGTAGGAATTTCGTCTTCAACATTACGCAATGTACACGAAGATTGGATCTCTCTTACCGGATTGTTCAACTCAGCTAACCTCTTTTGCAGTGAAATAATTTCTTCCTTTTGTTTAACCATTTCGCGCAACTTCTCTAACCTCTGAGAAATAATAATTTCCTCCTCTTCTAAATCTGCGGGATTTTCGTCATCATCAATGCCACCAAGAACATCAAGCGGGAAAAACTCTTCCAATTGACCTTCATCAAGTAGAGCTATCCCCTCACCTAGACGCACCCTCAACGTGGCTTTTATTCCATTCGTAGGCAAACCGATCTCCGCCAGTTTATTTTTCAATTCGGGTACAGTTGCACTTTGCAAAAAATTAGCAGCGCGAGTACTCGCATCCATTGCAAGACAAATTATTACGCCGAATCAAAAAAGAACAAAACTTTTAAAATGTAAAAAAATTAGTAGCGTAGGAGGTACTCTAATCCCACTTCTGAATATTTGTAACGTAACTTCTTAGTTCATTTGAATTACATAAAAAAAACATACAAACTGACATAAAAAGAAGACACAGATCGATTCTTGTTTAAACGATAGCTTTATTCAGACTGCCTCACTTTCGCGAAGAATATATCATACAGAATTATCATAAATATCATACATAAGAGCTTACGGTTTAAAATAACAAAGTCGATAGTTTACATAAAAACTGTGGTTCGATCGGATGATGTTACAACTATAATTGTTTATTATTTATGTAAATATTAATATACGTACATAGTTCGTTATATATTTGAACCTTGGCAAACAAGATCACAGGGTGGTAAAGAGACATTTTCGTGAATTAAGATTTGATACAAAATGATAAACGCATACAATATTAGAAATGTCTTACAATCACAAACCTGTCAGATAGTTAAGCAGCTTTTCAAGCTCTCATGTCTTTCAATTATTAGCCCAAGTGGATCCAAACTCTTTTGCAGTTCGCTCCACACAACAAAATCACGCTCATGAGGGTCACTAGGTCCAAGGATATCAGCGACGAAGAAGCTGTGCTAAAATTTCAAGATCAGGTGTCCAATCTCTGTTCATTGGACATGAACCTTTCTGTGGTTTATAAAGTAACCAGATAAAGACTGAGCTCAATAGATGGGAACAATTTTCTCACAATTTTCTCAAGATCGCTTTCTCTGAAGGAAGATCAAGAGACATCCTATCTATTAAAAAGAAAAGTCCGAAAGACCTATGATGCTCCCTTCGTCTGTAATAGGACGACGGGGAAAAAATTTGGGCTAAAACCTGCAATATACTTACATATGTGTGCAACTCTTGTACGGTGGAAGGATACGACTAAACTAACTACAAGGATAAATGTGGGTACGGTACAAAGAATGGGTAGCATTGCAATCTCAGGAGCACGACAAACCAAATCCAACTGCAAGCAGGCAGAAGTGCGCTTCGGGTAACTGATGTAGTGTTCTTCAAAGCCAGCAATGTACGACACAGTTCCCTTCCTAGGAACTCTGCCATCTTCCCCAAAATCTGAGGGGAATCGATATCAAGATGTATGTTCATTCAGAGAGGAATAGCAAAGGAATATAGTACAGGGTAGAAACGAGGTATCTATTCTTATGGATGGGTTCAAGATTAATGAGGGAAAAGGGTCGATTATTCATTTGAAGCTATTGAACCTAAGTGTGTCTTAGAGACATGCAGTGATTTTCGTAAGAGGATTTCTGATTGTCAGGCTCAGTTCTTCGAACTAATTTAAGTACTTGGCTCATAACCCTTTTTATGCGGAAACGTGATGACAAATCAGAAGAATAAAAAGGACAGAGCCTAAGCCGACTTATCTAGGTGGCGCTAAAGTTCTGGGTGAACCTGAGTCTAGACTAACAGTTTTCACTTAGCTCGGAATTTAGCTCATTGCTTCCAGTTATGCACTCCAAGTTGATAGAGTTCCCATTGGACTTGTATGCGCCATCTGCGCCAAAAAGATCCTTTAGCTTAATTGACTTCGCGAGCCAGAGCGTTGGCGTCCATTGGTAGCCATCTCAGACGTCCAATGTAGTAGTTAGCAAGAGTAGAAAAAGTTACCTTACTAACTCGAAGTTGTAGTTCTGACGTTCTGTCAAATTCGTAGGTGTTGATTGTCCCTTCTTGTATTTGGTTTTCCACTCGTTTATAGCTAAGCCTACTTCTGATTCAATGCTTGCAAACGCACCGGCTATAGACCGCTGAATCCTACCAATTGTGTCAATATCGTCGGCGCAACCAAGCAGTTGTCCATCAAAGTACTGGTGCCACTGGTGTTTGTGGAACTTGCATAATCCGCTCAATGGAGTACCATTACAGCGCGTCACCTTGTCTAAGAACATTACTGACTTTGATGGAGCAGCGAGCGTTCTCCATCGTCATCACAGACGGAAAATGTTGGCTGGGATGTTATAGCCAAAGTTCATATCTGCAGATGCTATCATAGGTGGCCTTGAAAACACTGGAGAGATGATGCATATCCACGTGGACTTCTTGAGTGTTCTCCAAGATGTGTTTAAGTGCAAGGATTTGTTCGATGGTGGACTGACGTTGTAGACTCTTGATGGCGAAGGCTGTTAGCTGTAACTGATATGTGTATCCTGTACTCATATCATATAGAATAGAGATTCGAATTGCTCTATTGGACTTCCTTAAGCCATACAGGCAATCAGGATTTGGTAAGGAAGAGAAGAAGTTTTCTAAGGCCGTGATTCTTTCAAAGCAGATGGTGTATGCCAAGGATTTGTTCTAAATCTTCCTCTACGTCTGTGTCATTACAGCCCCTGCAGAGGTCTGTACTTTATTGCATTCTTCTTGTGTATGCCACCAAATGGTTGTGGGGAGATATGATTCTGACGAAGAGGGTTTATCTACATACGTCTATTTGTCGCCAGACAGCTTTGATTCGTGTCCAGTTCTGGTTTTTCAAAGGCACGCCAACACATATAGAGTGCCTTTCTACTGACACTTGAGAGCTCGATATTCTTGATGGATACTGGTAGATTGACCTCGTCTACCTTCTGCCGCAACAGAATGGTCATCTTAAAATTTATATATACACGAAACATGAACTTTTATTCGTCAACTCCAACATTTTTCCAGTAACAAATGCTTAAACATTTCTTTGAATTCTTTCAATAGAAAATATGACTCAAGTAGCCCACAGAAAATCACCACCAAAAAACCCCAAGACATGCCGATGGTTAGAGCCCCACTGTACCGCTAATCTGTAACCAAATAGCGATTCAGAATCCATCAGAATTTCATCAGACAATCACATGATCAGATACTTCTCCTTAGGCCTCTTAACACCCATCGCCATTGCTGCTTACGCATCGCGTACCAATATCGATTTTCCTTCACTTCTTCGAGAAAAAAAATAAAATAAATCCTTCAGAACAATAATTATAACTCCAGAACGCGTTTATGTATTCCTCAACGTGTTTGTTATATGATTTAGCTATATAGCCTTCTTATATGCCACTCAACGATGCGAGAACTGATTGCTTACTTTATCAGCAGCCCCATCATCTTTGTGTGTGTCGGTTAGACGGCCTCTGAAATACAAGGCACAATTTTACTCACTCCCCCCCCAACTATAGCCCCCCCCCTTTACTTCACCGTAGTCGTGCGTCGTCATCGTCATCGTCGCTCTCCCTCTGTTCGTCCACAATTTTTTGATAATGATCCCTAACAGGATTTCCCACAATAATATCATAACCAATGAAGCAGAAAAGCAGGAAATATAAACGCAAGGACTTCCTGATGTGGCAGAAAATTTAAGTCATCCCCTCGCCAATGCTCCACGTCTTCGTGCATTGGTCCTCGATGTTGATGTCTTCATCTCAATCGAAGCTCTGTCAACTTTGTGTGTATGTAGGTACTATCTGTTTCGTTGGTTGTTTGTGTGTGCGGTGCGCTACTGTCATTCCTGTTAATCGGCACACACAGAGAGACAAAGGACGAAGTACATCACAATGCAATGGGATTTCAAATAGTTCATTCTCCTTCAGGATGATGGCATTTCATTCACCATCTCGAAGCCACAGGAATCCTTTCTTTTTTGTACTGCCATCTACCCTCTCTATAATTTTCTTACTCATTGTCGTTGTGTATCCTGAAGGAATGATGATGCTCTGTGCCAAGACGATAGTAGAGAAACTGCGAACTGAAATGAATTTGTAAATGCAATTTAGGAAGAAAATTTGAAATTGAAGATGTCGCTCGCTACGTTAACCAGGAAACAGTCGAAGGAGGCATGAATTTTCTTTTTCAATTTTAACGAAGAAATTTAATATAGGATTCTACACGTTACAGTGGGGTGAGGAAGTATTCGAAACTTGGAAAGTGGATCAGGTAGTAGCACGTCAATATTTGCAACAGGAGGCACTGTCCACAAGCCATGTCGATGTAGGACCACAAGATTAACGTTGGAAATGAATGCTCAGTAGCTTGGTCACAAAAAAACACCAGTCATAATTTTTTTGGCTCATCTGTCAACAGAGTGACCCTCTGCTGTAGTGTATAGCCATTGCATACCTTCTGTCTTTAAGCCCATGATAAATTTATTGAAACCAAAATATTTTCTATGCACTTGCCTTATCCCAGATGACTTTTGCGGAAGCCATTTGAAGAGACTGTAGCTTACGAACATATTCAGACTCTCTTACTCTTTCCTCTCTCGCTTTAGCTGTCTCTCTCTTTCTCTGTCTCTTTCTTAAATTCCTACTCAAACATGAACTATTGGTAGATTTTTCCCCATGGGTTCTGTCCAAATAGACTGGCGAGAGTTATATGTGATTTTTGCCTTGGTTTGTAATTCACAGTATTTCTTTCGCGTTTGTGTTAAAGTACCTACTTTCTAATTACTTTGTATTACTATGATATACTTACATAGTTGGAACTTAAGCCAACACTGCTCCTGCCCCGTTCTCCGTGGCCATACAGCGGTTCATGGCGACTGAGGCCAATCCTCTTAAAACGAATGTTGTTTTTTTTTTAGAGAAAGATGATCATGATTCACCATCCCTACTTTACAAGAAACCAAATACCTTGCAGTGACAGGAATAGAGATTATCACCAGACAAGCTCTAGCTTATGAGTTCGTTGTTTGGTGGAATGGTTGACTGACTCCTGCTCAAAACTCTAAAAAGTCTTGAGTGGCACTGTAGCTTTACTTAAGCCGCAGATTGATACTCTCGATACACTCCTTGAATCCACCATACCCATATCATAGAATCAACAAATGAAGCATTCCACCGACTCTAACGAGGTGGCTTATGATATGAGCCCCACTAGACCTTTGATTAGACGACAGTTATGTATAATATTATGACTATGACACCAAGGCTCCAGCTACAAGAGGTTGAATTTGCCGGAACCCCGAGACTCTCTTCGGTCGGGGTCTGAGCCAGACTTAGAAGGTAATTGTGTTTTCATAATTGGTTCCAAAGCTAATCAACGGCTGGTGCTTTTGCGACAACACCAGACTAAAGTACTCATTGGACAAGCATGTCTCCGCCTTTCAGGTGAAGATCTTTGAGATCGCAAGATACATTGTTATGAATGTGTCATGCTGCACTTAAGGCCTTTAACGTGATCCAGAATAATTAATGAAAGAATCCTCCTACTTACTCTTTTTTGGGTTCCTTGTCAGTCTGAGATCTCGGAAAGAAAATTAAATCATCAATGAAGTTGTCCCTGAACCAAATCTGCGTTGATTCTGCGTTATTGACGGTTCTGTTTCCTATGAACACAATTGTGGGCGGCATGTCTTGGAGGGATTTTTAGAAATCTTCCACATTCCATCTGTTTGCTAGGTTTAGTCGAAACCTGTGTCTATGAAGCTTTTGGAGAGGACGACGATACTTGGGAACTGTCCAGCTGTTGGTCGTATCAGGCTTTAAAGTGCTGTTGCTGTAAGATTCTGTTCACCGAAGCGCTTGCTTGGACTCCTTCTGAGTCCTCGTGCTCCACCAGTGCAGCGTTTCATTTCATATCACATTAGACTGTTACCGGTGGGTGGCCGGGACTGCACATCAAAAACTTGCTTTATTATTCAAACGCCTGTGCGAATACTTTTATCTGCCGCCGTATTTACTTTCAGTTCAGCTGATTCCCTTTTTTTTTTTGGTATTTTGCTAAGCTGAATGGCTCTACCCAGCTCAAGACAAGATTGTCGTTTTCATTTTGCATTTGCGTGGATTTTTGTATTTTGCATAGTCGGCAATTTCTTTCATTCGCCCAAAGGGAACAAGTACCCAAAGATAAAAGGATTTCCAAGGACTCAAACCGCCATACACTTTATCCAAATAAGATTTCCTTCACCTTCTTAGGTTTCATCGCACCGGCCATTCGGTGCAGCCGACGAGTACAACGACGATGACGTCGTCTATCGTCCTTCTTCTTCGCAGTCGCCATACCATATCGTATCCTTTGCATCTTCGCCATCTTTGTCGTTGTTCTAGTGTTCGTTGTCGCTGTCGTTGGAGTGCATCGTCCACGCCATGCATTTTTAATTACACCATTTTCGGTTCGTTGTTGCGGTTTTAAAATGCAAATGAGAACAGCAGAAATGCATTTAATTTGCAAGACGATCCTTCGCAGGCAGTAGTGGTATAGTCGGGCGGTCGGATCTTAGTTATAGGTTACAAATGGAACGGGTGTACTCGGTAGTGTAGGCGATAGCAATGAAAACCAATTGCGACGAAAATCGCGATAATTTTTCTTCATTCCTGTGTCTGGCGTGTCGTTGGGATTTGAATCCTCAAGGAGTGCTCGACACAGAAAAAAATACGTATACTAATCGGCTTACTATTCAAAAGGGACGAGAGAAAAAGCAAAGAATAAGATATTTTATGTTTCTGGACGTTACTGTGCAGCAGTGTGTTTATCCAAAGTGATATTAATGTCTGTATAGACAAAAAAACTCCAGTATCCTGAAGGTAAACACTGCAAGGTCCTTCTATCTGCTTGGAGAATGAAATGGCGTTTTAATTAAGTCATTTTTTCATTAACAAATGTGCTAATAAGCATTCTTTCTCAGGAAAAAAATGTATTTATTAGAGTGTAAAGGTAACGAATCAGGTACATGCAGGTGAGTGTGTTTGCAATAAGGCTTTAAGGTAAAGGTTAGCACAACAAGAGACACTTCGTGTGTTATCCTCCTTCTTCTCGTTTGCTGTTTGTGCTCAATTCTGCCAAAGTGGGGGGCAGCCATAGTCCCAACCCATTTTCCCAGCAATTATCAAAGGATAAAGGGTTGCACGGCACGCATGCGAGATTCAATATCTGTTTCTCAAGTATAAGGTACACGCATGAACACAGACAGCAGGTATAAGGCAAATGGTAACAGAAGCATTCAGTGCTCCAAATTGTTAGCCAGAGGGTAATAAGCCGCCCGGAGGACCCTGCTTGCGGTGAGGGAAATGGTAGCTTTCTATCAAAGGTACAGCTTCAGAAAACTACATTCTATCATCGTTGATACCGTGAAGGCTTCGTTCAGCTTGGCAAACTGGTCATCCATTAGGGGATCCCTGGCCAATATGGACAAAGCATACTACCTGCTGGGGATATTCATAGACTGCTTCAGCTGCCAGAAGTTACGATACCAAAGTGACGATAGTGCTAAATGGAATGTGATGGAGTCCCGCAAGTGTCGGCTCTTGGACCTCTGCATTTAAGCATTATGTACAACAAAGTTGTTCTACTAATACCGGTAGGAGTGAAAGTGATTGGCTTCGCTGAAAATATCACAGTGTTTTCGTTTACAAAGTGGAATCTGCCACGGATGAGGCCATTATAAGAATAAATGAATCCTTGAGTCTAGCTGCCGACAAGACTGAAACTGTCCTAGTAACAAGCCCCAGGACTGTGGAATATGCAAACTATCAGGTCTGGATCCTGACACTCAGATCCAAGAAATCCTTGAAGTAAGGTATACTTATGTTAGAGCAGTTATGCTCTACAATAGAAGAAGGCATCGCTGATGCAGGCCGCTCTCCCTGGAGTGCTTCCAAACTGTGGCTGTCTACATTTGTAGAGTTGCCAACTTCATACTTTTATACGCTGGAGCTGTATGGACAGGTGCACTGGCAACAGATGATTGTAGAAGAAAGCTATCAACAGCTCAGAGCCTCTGAACAATTAGAGGCCTCCCAACAAGACCTGGCAATGAAGCCTGCGTTTTAGCTGGGATGTTCTCAATGCAGTGGGTATACCTTGAGGAAGCCTCAAGCCGGGAGAAGGTGTAGAGAATGAAGGATAAATAAAGGACATCGTCAACATTGCAGGATCTCAGGTGATACAGCAGAAGGCAGGAGAAGCTCATTCTCACCATAGAACACCTTATAAAGTTCCTTGTCTGGCTACGATCACTACCGGAAATACTTCCATACTAGTGGGATTGGGAATCGGGCATACACATACTTGTAGCACTCAGGCTTTGATCTATAAACATTCCATTTCAGGTCTTGACGGAAGTTCGGTTCGATTAATTTCACTGCAACAAGTAGATTGATTACAGGGTGATCAATTCCGAACTTATCTTAAGCAAATCAGGGAGATCAATGACATAAAGAGGTGTACTAGCAAATTGTTCATTTTGGCACAGTCTACATATGTAGCACGCAATCACCTTTTTAAGTTTAGAAGTCCATAAAACCCCTTATTCGACCACTTTTCCAATATGTATTCTCGTGCGATAAATACCTAGTTGAAAAAGTTCTTATAAAGTCCAGATGTGACGTGAAGTTGTCTACATATAAAAATCAATTGAACGAATGCAGTGCCTTCCTTTGAAAATCATCATTCCTCCAGTCTATAACTCAATGACTCTTCATTCAAATATGCAACCAAAGGCAAAATTAGATTTTCTTTCGGTTTTCCGATACAAAAAATTCAACTGGCAGTAAGATTCACAAGATGTACCAGCAAACCTGTGTCATAGCTTTCAACCTTCCAAATCAACATAAACCACAAGGACTCCGGGCGATACTCGTACAAGTCTGCTCGGAGTTGAAGAACTAAATAGAAGCATCCTTGTCAAAAAGTTTTAGCACGAAAAAAGAAACCACGTTATGCCCTAACGTGATGCAAAATAAATCCCCTTGCATAATTAAACATTTTTTTCTGCCTTCAAAACAAAATCTCCATACAACAATGTCCATCACAATTCTATCGTTTCTTGGATAGCCTCCAGTCTTGGGGGGGAACAGGACACTCCCAACCATCCAACTGTCATCAAGGTTTTTTTTTTTTTTCTTATCCTATCCTGCCCTCGAAAAACAAGCCAATAAAATCATTAACAAAACAATTGCCACTGATAAAAAAAAGGACTCGAAGAAAAAACACAAAAATCAAAAGAAACAAAACGAAAACACCCCATAAACTAAAAGTCAAAACAAATTTCCAATAAAATCACTTCGACTGAAGGACGAAAACAAAAAACGTAAAAAAGAATGATTATTTAAAGCGACAGAAAGTATCTCTAGCCACAAGGAATCCCTGTGTATGGTACTCCTGCCAATACGAGGAACAAACATGCCGGCTGCCGGCCGCCGCCGCCACTGCCGTCGACATCGTAGACTAGAAACGAAGACGATGATGATGATGATGATGATGAGGAGCTCAAGTGGAGGAAGTGCAAATCATAAAACAACAAGAATAGAAAATGTCCTTTAAGCTTCATAAATATTCATTATAATACTGGTGCGAGGGGGGGTTGACAAAGAATGGGGTCCGTATGTACCCCAGACGTTATAGGCCACCTCTTCCTTCAAAGAGTGGAGACTGTTTTTTGACCATTCTACTAACTCTAAGTAGCGTCAGCTTTTGTGTCTTGGTGGGCAATATTCGGTCGAAAAAATCATATCCTTAATGATATTTCCGCCTGGACTGGAACATTTTCATTTGAAAGAGCCGGCGACATTTCTCGCGCGCACTCTATCCATCCTGTGATGTTGAGATGGTTATTCCTTTTTTTTTTCTTTTCGCTTGAGATGTGGTTTTTTTAAATGTACCTACATACATATTTTTGAAGGATATTTGGGCTTCTTATTTTTATCCTTCGCGGTGAAGGAGGTGGGCATTCTGGTGTCGCATGGGTATTTGAAAATATTATTAAGTTTTATTTTGGTTTTTTGTTGGTTTTCATCGTCATCTCTTGGTCGTTGTCGACGCCGTTGTTGTCTGTTTATTTTATACTCAAAGGAACAAAAAAAAAATGGTTGTTTGTTGTTTTATGGGGGTGAAATTATTGGGCATTGTTGGAGTAACATTTAAATAGAGATTATCTTTTAGGATGGATTAAATTTAATGGCATGAGGGCGGAGTACAATGCTGCATTTTCTCTTAACTTAAAATGCGGATGTCTTGACATTGTTTTGGTTTTTTTTTCTCCTATAAAAGCTTTGTCAAGGACCTTTCCGGTTTTAAGGTCCGTGACAAATTGGCGGGATAGTATTTTACAAAAAAAAAAAAAAAAGGAAAAACCCAAAATGACGATAATTACGGAAATGTGTTGAACATAAAAATGTGCTAAATGGGGTGATAAGGAGCACAGACGATGTGGTGCTGCTTGGAACAAGCAAGTTGCTCCGAGTCGGTGAAGTGCTGTCGCGAAGAGCCTACGGCTCTTGGAATACAGCACAAGGTTCTGCTCTGCTGGACAATAAAAAAGCTGATGAATTAGGAAGGAAAGCTTCATCAGATCAACTAGAACAAACTGACATCTGTATAAGTATCTTGTCCTGCGTTGTCAGGCAACGGTATCCAAATCTAGTCCTTACGGCCTTTACGATATTTACGAACAGTCGAATATTGTGTGTTCCACGTTGTTTTCCAATGCTTCTGTGCAAATTGGACAATAAGAGTTGTCTTTAGGCTTAAATCTTTGAAGGTATGCTCTGAATTATATATGACCAGTAAGCGTCAGATAAATGTTCCAATCCAATGGTCTATCTTGAGGATCAATCTCTGCGTCCATCTACTTTTGTCAGAAGAGTTTCATCTATTCCAGGTTTGTTCTTCTTGGCACTTAATCACCGCTTCGAGTCGTTGCTGTTGGCATCGTTGTTTTGTTGTCAATATATTTCCATGCGACTTGTAGACATTGTAGCCACTAGGCATGCCTCATTTTATGAGGTTGTTTGGAAGGCGCTGCATACTCTTAACGCATTGATTCTGTAAACTGCTTTTATCTGCCTTTTCCCATAAAAGTTAACTTTGTATCAACAGTAACGCCAAGGGCACTTCAATTCCGGTTAAGACGCCACAACGTGATCGCCCCCGGTCATTTTTTACAGTGACCATAACCCGTGTGTTACTTTTTAGTACTACCTCCGTCTTTTCCTTTTCTAGTCGGCGTACATAAGATTTAAAAGTAGTGGACCTAGTACGGACTCGTGAGGGACACCGCCTCATCCCCTCCATACTGCAGTGTAGATGCAGTGCAGTTGAACTCTACGGGTAAAATCTGAAATCGTCTTAGCGAGCGCCAATCTTGAAAGAAACCATATTCTTATGACAGATTGGGAGCAAGGTATCCGTTTGACGTTTCAATGTAAAGTTAATTCTCAGTCTCTGATAATTTGGACAAGTAGCCAGACCCTCCCAATGATGCCTTATGAGGCTAGAAATATCGATAGATGATCGATGATAGCTCTTTCTAATACCTGTCAATAACCCTTTCTCCTTTCTTTGCTATTCATCCAGTTCGCTCAGCGTTCAACTCCAACTTGTGTTAACCCGATACCATAAGGCTCAATAATGTCACGCTGTGAGAACTGTTTAAGTATCACCTGCTGTACAGAATAATGTCCTCATTCACACTTGATGACAGATGCTCTATAATCGAGAGAAGAAGAAAAACTTCCAATTACAACCAACAGGTGTCCATCATATTTAATCCAAGTCCTTTTGCTGTAAGCATCCATTTTAACCGCTTCTCATGTTATTCCATTCATTCCTATTAGCAGGATAATTTGTTCCTGGTGTTCACATTAATATTCAATTATCACCTCAGTTTTCCTTTTGCCAAATACACACACAAAGTCAGACAAAAGCGCTAGCACAACTCTCCACGAGAAGTGAATACTCACCACAGGTAAAAACCCCCCTTAATTACCCCACCGAGTCCAATTTAATGGTTATTAATGGTTTTTACATAGTCTTGCGGCGGCTGACTAAAAAAAAAGGATTGGCGGTGCGATGTATCCATAAAAAGAAACTGTTGTTCAAAATAAGTACCAGTCAAGGACCCACATAATGTCCTTGCTTTCGATCAAGTTTCACGTAAAGTAGTGTTCTTATATCACAGTAGTTGGAGTTTGATGATATGAATGTATGTAGGTACTCCCCTTGGAATCGATGGTCAAAATTTGTATACAAAAAAAAGGACATACCTACTACACAAGGACACAATGGCATCAAGGTATAGCAACTGGCTTTATGAGTAAACTTGGAGGGCAACTATCGCAAGTGCAACAAGAATTAAAAGTTTTTAATTAAGTTTCTGTCCATGTTATCGAGTATTGGTGTCACCCGGTGTGCTACAGTCAACAAGGACCGACCACCTGCCCTCTGAAGGGTAATATTTCGTCATGTTATGTAAAACGTAAGTTAACTCCTTTTAAGCTATTCTCTAAACTTTCATTCACCTTTTTATCGGCATCGTCGTCGCTGTCGCCGTCGTCGTCGTAGTAGTAGTAGTGTTGTCATTGTCCTCTCGGGTCAGTGAATGATCCTTTGTCGAGTGTAGTGCACAGTGGGTGTTTGCAATCGTTATAGTCATCAACGTGTTGTAACAGTTGCTTTCATTTTAAGTGATTTTTCGTTTTCCGTTTGATTCTTTTTGTTGTTGTATTATGAAAAAGGACACTCTCCCACGGGGGTAATGTGAAAAGAGATTTAGAGAAGTTCACAGGAAGTGCCAGCGACCAGTTCATTGCTTTGCTTGTTCCCTTAATTGAAATACACTGGTGTTTGGATGTGAACAGAGGTAGAGTGTTCCTGTTGTACCCATGGCATGAGCTGATAAATTGAAGAAGCCTTTGAAAAGCAGAGTTATGCGAAATTGAAAGAGGTTTTCCATTTTGTAAAGAAAATATTCGGTAAATGGGTTCAGAGCTGTGTTTGCCATCGCGTCAGTAACTGCGAAGAGAAAGGAGTTATGAACTATGAAAAGTGCCGAGGACATGTCTAATAGTAACGCATACTAAAATTGAAGACCTAAATACAAACGACATGTTATTGGCCAATCATATGATGGATTTTCCTCAGGGAATGGACGTTCTCTTAGACCTTCTACTCGTCCACATGTGAAGACTGCAACTGCTAGTGCTATGGTGCATTATTATTGGGATCTCCGGCAAACATTTCCAGATCAAATTTAGGTAATTCACGGCGTCAGCACAATCAATTCTGCCGTATCGAGATTTCTGGGTCTTATTTGATATTAGCTGCTACGGCGAATATATTTTCTTCCTTTTGCACCAATCTCCATCTCGTTGGTGGATTTGGTTGAGAAGAGTGTACTCACAGTCAAACTCTTCCACGTTGCGCCGAATGGCCTGTATACTGAAGTCATGTTGACGACCGACCTCACGACGAAATTCACATTGCGTACTCCCAACTCAGACGAAATTTGGAAATAGCCGTAGGTCTATGACTATAAACACTACTCCCCTAAAAACCAACATAATCAATGCCATTGGTCAAACTCAGTCTGATTTATGCATCAGAGTTATGGATAATTGAACGTTTCGGATGCGTGTCACCCAGCAAAGCCGCGAAGGACATTTTAATCATGTTATATTCCATACATAATGGCATATGTAGATCTTTTACGTAAATATAAAATTGTAATGATATCTCAGTCAGAGTTTGCTTTTATTCAAATTTAAAGATTGGAAATGCTTAATGGAAAACTTAACGCTTTACATGTACCTTCGTCGTTGTTTCAATAAAACATCTCTTTGAAATATTACTTTTAAACAAGTAAAGGGTTCCTTGCACTACGCTTTGGCAGTCATAGTACTCAAATGAGAACCACTGCAAAACTACTTTCGCGAAGCATCATCAACTAAACCATAAACGAGCTCAAAGTCAACCCAAAGCCTTTAGACCCATCAAATCCATTTCATCTCATTATACACTGTATACAGTAGAAGACAAGAAAGAAAATCCCTTCAAATTATGTACTTCAATTCCTTTATGGCCTGACCCCCAAAACAACTCATGCCAATGTAAGAGTAGCTGCCACCTAAGATGATAATTGTCAATGCATATGCTTGTCAATTCATACGACACCACACACACACACACACACCCAAAGTGTTTCGCCTCATAATCCCGTCTAAAACTCCTCTTTAACCAATCGTATTTGCGCCAAGGATTTTCCTAATTAGTGCTCCCGAATGCCATTCATCCCAAGGATATATTCATAACGAGAATACTAAATACTATTTTCCTCTCCCATTGGGTACATAACATACTTACCTACCTGCAGCGGAGGCAACAGCTCTCGATCCAACATAAAGTGTGGATAATACACGTCCCCGAGGTAGACAAGTTTCTTAAACGGTTTTTCTCCACCCACACAGTCACACATTAAAATTTGCAATAAACTCATAATTTCGTAGTGAAGCCAGAGTCGAAGCCTCCCCTACCACATGGTGTTTTTGGTTTGAGGATTCTTCTCCTGCTGGTGCTTCTGCCGCCCTCATTACGAATCCCTACCCAAACACACTGGCAGCATAGACAAAAGGAATAATCAGTAAAAGGGGTGACAAAAAGAGAAAAAAAACTCACAAGCAAAGTGGAAAACAAATTGGGACTTTCCCCACGAAAGAAAAAAAAACAGAAAATAAAGTACGAGCGAAGCGACATGGAAAATATGAAAGGATGATCACGGAGACAAAGTTCGACAAGCAAAACCACTTTCAACAAATTACGTTACAAGGCAAAAGGACGAGGATTTCTGGGAAGCTGGCTGCTTGGATTTGGTTTCCTAAGAACTGGGTATTAAAAGCATCAAGAATGTGACGAGCACGAGATTCTCGTGAGAAGTTTAAAAACGGGTGAACGGGGACCGCACTTAACCTGCATATTTTAATGCATGTCTCTGGATTTGGGAGATTTTCCAACATGCACATTTGGCATAGACTTAAGTCTATTTTTCCAGATTGTTGGAAGTTTGCAGTTTCTTAACCAGAACGCTTTTTGTCGAATGATGCATTTAGTTCCTCGGTTGCATCTAAAGTGATTTGGTGGAAGCATCCTTGGAGGGATGGGAAATGGTTACATGGTTGACTAGTATCACACGACTTGTGTACATAATATTGAACATGGATTGTTGGTTCTGATAAATTTGATAAAATTCCTAAATGGTTGTACAACATTGTGGCTTTAGATTGTGTCTGATGTTTGAAGAAACTTTGGGGTTTTCTGATGCACTAATGGGCAAGAGTCTTCTTAAAAGTTTTGATCCAGTAAAACAGAGAGAACTTATAGTCGTCGTTCATGTGCTAACGGTCATTTGGGATTAGGCGAGTCGTAGGAAGTTTCACTTGAATGCAGCTTTGCACATCATATGTCTTTTCTTCGATGGGATGGCAAATCTCTAGTGCGCTTCTAATTGCTTCGACACCTCCAGAAAATTGGTCCCTTATTTGCTGTCGCACAAAGGAGGTCTTTAGTGGATCTCTAGCATGGGTATTCCTGTGAAGTCGTGGGATCGTCGAACTGCAGTAGTACGTGGTCGGAGAGTTGCTACCATAAGGCAGTATGGCAGTATCAAGGCATTTCAGATGTTTAGGACTACTCTGAAACTAGAGGGTAATGGCAAAGTGATGAATTTGATTGTAAGCTACTTGCCTGGCGCTAGAAACCCAACAGACTTTTTGGTAGGACTTGTCTTCAATATGGTTCCACCTATCACATTTCGCTGTTGTCGTTGCGATTGCCTAGTCCATACTTGAGCCCTTGATGGTGTATGCCTACCGTGGCAATCAAATCCTCCCTTCCTATGATAATGTCTTCGTGTCTTCATGTTGAAAACATTGCTTGATTGTGTGTAGAAGCTCTCTTTCATGTCCTTTGTTGGCGAGTACCACTGGATGGATGGACTGTAAACTGGAATCTCCTACTTGTAACCATCTAAATTCGCTAACCACTAGAGTGACTAGCGCTAGCCTATGTCGCATTAGTTCATTCCTGTGTTAAGGGATTCTGGCATTCATTCAAGTTCCAGAACCCTGTCTTTTTTCAGACAAAATATTAGATGTAAGATCAGTCTTTATCCCAGGTATAGTTTCAGTTTCTCTGGCTTTAAGGTTTTCAGTACCGCGGATGACAAACCTACGTTGTCTAGGCTCGAAAACGCCCTGAGGACCCCCACGGAGAAGCCCATTTATTATTTTCTCTGTCAGGCCTCCACGAGGAGGTAGAGTAAGGACTACACTTGAATGTTGTTCCACTGCCTCAACCGATGTTTCTCGATCGCAATGCAGATCCCTCCTCGTCCATGGACTTTTTATAGGAGGAAGTATTTTTCGCTAAAAGATGCCCTTACTTACTGCTAAGATGAGCGTTCTTTTGAAAGATAGTTTAGTTCGTCCTGCCTGCAATCTTATTGAAACAGCTCCATTGTGAGACAACCAGAGCCATTTCTTGCCCCATTTTGGATCGAAAGCCTTTGGTGTGATTCTGTTGGATCACATTTGTCTAGAATTGCCTTCTCTTCTTCAGCTTAAGTGAGTAGGTGTCTAGTTAGCCTGCTAAATCCGAAAAAATTGTGAAGATCCTTAGAACTCTGTTTCGCTTAAAAGAAACAACTTCTTCAACATAGAATCTTCTGTTTTTATTTGTAAAAAAAAACATCCTTAACCGTCGAAGGAAAATAAACTAAAAAAGAAAAAAAGAAAAAAAGGCGAAAAATATTAAAATCCAATCCCTTCGTGATTTGAAAATTTTCTTTTATTTTTCCTTGAAAAACACATAGTTTTCAGTCTGCCTTCCGAATATATGTATACGAAACATGTTTACACTTTATGGTGCTTCATTCGAGGGTGCAAGTTAAAATATAGTTACCCTTGGAGGTAACTTATTTTGCTCGCAAGCTCACGAGGATACGGGTTCTTCGGAGAAGTAAACTAAAACAAGACGAGATAAGAATCCATGCACTTGTCGTAAAGATGAAGACACATTTGTTTTTCCCTCTATCAGGGTTCTTGGATTTATACATACAAAACTACCGAGTGGTTGTTGTTTCATTTTGTGTCTCCTTGTACCCGCATTACTGGCGCGCGTAAGGGTTCAAGTCCCACATGCATATAACTCAAAAAGAGATGCGAGCAATGAATATATGTGTGTACTAGCATATACAACCCCGGGGGATATGTTGAGTAGTTGAACATAGATTTTGAAGTACGAGCAATTCTCCTGCTCTCGAAAGTTTTTTAGTTTTTTTTTTTTTTCTATTTTTTAATACCTTACACGCGTAGTGTACTGCTTCGACGACGACGACGACGACGACGACGTCATACTAGTCCTAGTACTCATCGTTATCCATCGTCGGGTGCTTCCTTTTTGAACTATGCTCGTTCTTGGGAAATTTCCTCTTACCCTTGTCGCTCAAGTTTTCCAATATTAACTTTTATCGAAGTTCATGGTTTATTTGAAATTTGTTTTTTTTTTTTTTTACTTTTTTTTGCGAAATGAGAATAAATTGAAAATATGGTTACAATTTGGCTGGTAGTAACAGATTTTTGATCTTCGAGTCCCTTAAGGGTGTATGTGTAAGTGATTTTTGATTTGTGTAGTTATAGTAAATGTTAAATAAAAACTATTGTTCCGTCTATTTGAACGCGATAAATGCGTTGCTACTTTATTTGACAGATTTGAAGTTGTAACCGAGCTCAGAAAGAAGATGTGAATGTGGCTTTTGATAGACAATAAGGCCTTCGCTACATGGGTCTCTAAAGGCTTGAAGCAGATGCTCTGTAACAACAATTCGTGATGGAAGATTACAGCATTCAGGACCAAGGTACCACATTGCAATTAGTCCTTTAGAAGCTGTTTCCTAGACTCCTAAACAGACGTCAATGCGCCAGCTGAAGAAGCAGCTATAGAAGAACAGTTTATAGAATCACCAATGCGTAATATTTGGCTAAAATTCTACTCAATTCTCAGTGAAAGGCTTTAGCTGGTCGTTATTCATATCGAATGAGGATCAGCTCTAGAAAGGAAAGGAGCATTTTCCTTGCGGTTTGAACCGAGTATTCATTTGGAGTAGCACGCAAGTCAGAAAAAGGTGTCCATGAAAAGAAACGTTCAAGTACGTACCACCTACCACTAAGTATAACATCATTACCGCGATTGCTCGTACTTAGAGCACCAAGGGCCAGTAAGGCGGTAGAGCTTCATGGCATGTCTGGTGTCAAGGAAAATAAGATTTCCGATGAGATCTCAGGCCCCATACCTACGTTAGGTCTTCCTGCATCAACTGTCAGGACTTTTACCGATGATTGTCTTTCTTCTGAATACAATTGTGCGTGGCATATCTCTCCTGGATGTAGGCTGACTAAACTATATAGGCTGCCTATCTATTGACTGCGTTGACGAGTGTTAACACACTTCCTCACAGTAGAGTGGTACTTTACCAAGTGGCAACAAATGTCGAGAGTAGACGTCGTTGTTCGGTATGACAACGTTCCTCAAAGAGGGACATAAGTAAAAGTAAGTAAATACGACAAAAGACTGACAAGGAAAAGTACTACATCCTTCAACCGTAGCCGCTTAGATCTGCATTGGGGTTCTTGAATATGAGGTCCTGGACCCCTAGGTGTGTAAAAATCAGAAACTTGTATATGAATTTCAAAAATTAGAAAAATCAGAAGGCGCTTCCGAGTTAAACAAGAGAGCTGCGTAAGAGCAGTATCAGACTAAAGGAAGGGAGTCACCATGTTAAGCCTTCAGTGAAAGCAAGCGCAATAAAATGGTTAGATGCGACCGAGTACCAATTCTCAAAGCGTAATACCGCTGTTTTCCCAGAGAACATCTGGAGGCTTCATTGGATATGGTGTAAAAGTACCTTTACTAGTCATATAGGCTGCTGGTAGCAGGATATCGTCCAGATCCTGGTCTGGAGTGCGATGCATCACCATATTACGCCTCAATGCAATACTTCGAATGGAAAACGCCTTCAAGCCGTTTCGAATCCAACGTCCGACGGTGTCATTTTAGTGATGGGTGACTTAAATGTGAATGTACGTAGTGACATAACCTTATCATATCTGTCTGTTGGACGTCATTCACCCTGTCAGAAAGACTGCTATAAAGTCAAAGGTCAGGCAAGCAGCCTCCACCCAAATCAATCACTTTTCTGTCAGCTGTCAATGGTTGTGGCCATCTTATGATAGCCACTGTCCTATTACTCATTACGTTGTTTGTTAAGTACAAAATTGACCAAGAACTAAAGAAGGATATTACACTATTCACTCGCCATTATAAAGGACCATTAGCATTGTGAAACATCCGTTTTAGCATCTGGAGAGATAAGATTATCAATCGGTGGTCAGAAAAGAGATTACCAGGGGCTCTGAAGGCAACTAGAGGTATCTCTAAAAAGCCCAAAAGCTTAAAGCTCGATTAACTGTAAGCTTATATCTCTTTTAAGTTCATACAAAAGTAACAAAAACAAATGCGGACTTAACACGCAACCTTGCTTCACTCCCATGCTTGAATCAAACAAATCAGACTTTTTGTTCGCATCCCAAAAGGAAATATTTCCCAAGGAGGCTTCTTAGAACTTCAGAACGTGAATACAACTTGTACTTACTGCAAAAAGTCAAATTAGCTATCAGGTGGATAAAAGGGAGTAAAAAAAAAAGAATAAATATTGGAGACACAAAATCACATTGCCACTTTTCAATCATGTCAAAGTTTGTGCAACAAAAATTCCCTGCCTTTCGTCTCGTTCTCAGCAGAAAATCGTTCTCAGACGACGAAAATTTCAGGTGAAAATTAGATTTGAAATTTAAATTAACACTCCCCATCCTTTTATGTGGAGATATGTACCCTTACCCCTATGTGTTGAACTGTTGTCGTTACACGTCTTCTTTAGGGACATGTTGGTACACTATGATTTGGATTCCGCCAGGTGGTAGTTGTGGCATGAGATCTCTCGAAAATCAGTTCATGCCTACAAGCACAATCCTGTAATTACATCGTCTTATATCGCCTACGTAAGGCTTAAACGCTACCTCACACACACACACACAGAAGTACGGTAAGGTAAGGTGCGCGGTAGAGGAACACTGTAAAGTTGTTTCTTTTATTTTGTTGTGCCTGTACTAATTGCATTGTGGGTGTGAGGCTGTGTACACTTGAGCCAGGAGTACATCTTGTACCTTGCATTCGTCTTGTGTGTCTTGTGTAGTCGCCCTTGTTTGAAAATGACGACGAGGACGACGACTAAAGTTGACGATACAGTGTTATGTTGGGTTGTATAATATGTGTTTATCTCACGAGATCGTGGGAGCGGTAAAATGCTTCCAAAAAGGACAGGGGATTTATTTTCAATTATGTTGTACTATTGGTAAATAAATGAGAGAGAGAGAGAGTATATATCCAAGAGGTGGTGGTGTGCTACATAATGTGGTAGTTGGTTAGCTTTCTTTGCAACAGCACAGTGGGATCAAATCGATTTTTAGGGAAAAATTTCTGTTATAAGGCTGGACATTCACATCAGTCGTGAATGACATTTGCCACCATCCACTATGTTTTCGTTTCAGCAGCAGAACTGACTGTGGTATTCAAAAAAACACAGTTTGACTAGTTGACCAATCCATGAGTGCTGTCAATGGCGAGCTTTAGTTAATAGGCAGTGAACGAATCGTTCTTTCCACCCATTATACGTTTTGTATAGTGTTAACTTTGAAGGTGATTACAAAGTGTACCACAATGCACTATTAGCGGCAACAGCGACTAAGATTTAGTGGTAAAAATCTAAATAAATTGAACGAATCGTTCGTGGAGTTAATGAGCAAATTTTGAAAATGAAAGTAGCTATTGAAGAGCTTATGTGAGGTGATAACCAAACCCACTTACTAAGATCCTTTTACTCTTTCCATAGTACATTTCAGCTGTCTTGTTGCTCCGAGTTTTTCACCGCGATTTCACAGCCTCTACTCAATCTCAAAGTTTTTTGATTCAATGCCCACTAAGTCCAAGGCACTCCGCTGCTCCGCCTGAATGAGAAAGCAGATTGCACTCTATGACGTTTTCTACATTGGATTTGTCTCCAGTTGTTATTGTCACTTGTGCGCTGAAGTCTACACTTTGTTCTTTTGCATTGATTCTCAAGACTCTGGCCAACAACATTCGTCTTCGCAAGCTCTTGAGACTTCGAGGTGACCATCGTCAAAGTGGTTAAGGATAATGACAATCTCTTCATGTAGAGGAGATCTTCATCCGAAAATGGACAGTAACCATCTTAATTAGATGTTCTTTGAGATTACAAGCACTAATAGAGTCTTTGGTGAAGTTTAAGACAATCTTAGTGCTACCAGAGCTAATGGAAAAAGTTCTGGCGACACGCTTTAGACTTCTTTTCGACTATTCTTCCTTTAGGGCTGCCAACTTGTTCGTCTAGACCTATGCGTACTTAAAACCCGAGAAATAGTCCAGAAATCATCAAATATGGGGAGTGTTCACTATTCTTCGCACTGCATCTGCGCTCATGGTGAAACCAGATTAGTTCCATATTAGTCAATGTCAACAGTGTTGCTGATGCCATTCTCTTGACACCATACCAAACAATTGACTTGATGGGATGGTATTACGTATTCTGCAAGGTTAAGGTGTTGGTGTGACACTATTTACAGGCATTTATTAGTTGGACGTATTAATAAGCACCCCCTTTTGGCACTTATTCTGTTTACTGCCCCCGAGATTTCGTATCTATTGAAGCAACTATTCTAATACAAATCTCTATCTGGCTGATTTGAATGCGCTTACGAGGTTACAGTACTGCATTTTCCCTCCCAGGAATATTTGGACAGTAATGTCGCACACAGCCCTTATGCACCATGCTGCCGACTAGAGAGTCCCAATGTACGTCTTTAGCTTTGTGCGTATTATTTTTTCAAACACTTTCCCCAGCACGCTAAGCCTACCTAGTGATATTCTTTTGGACGAGGATCAGTCCTTGCAAGGCATGTCATATAAAAACGTAAAGAGATCTCTAACGGCTGCTTTTAGTACAAAGTTTGGGATCAAAATCATTTCTAGATCGTTACTCTTTCTGCCAACCGTGGCTTCTATGACTTCCTCAGCCGGGACCGGCTGTCCCGGTGACAGGGGTTATTTCCTACTGCTGGTGTAGAATCCATATTTCTCCAGGCATTGAGTGCAAACAATGGCGTGCACGATGTTCTAAAATTGATCTATTGATGTTCGGAGATGCTCTCTTGGATATCAGTAGCTACAGCAGTTTTACTACGGTTTTAACGCATGCCACACCATAGTGTCTGTCTAGTCGGTGCCACAGGAGAAGGGAATTCACGTTAGACCAAAACCACCGTCCGTTCATGCGTCAAAAAAGTCGTAGGTCCTTGACTTATCCAAGCTTCATCTTCTTTCACTTGAGAAATGTCAAACTCACGATTTCATAAGAGTATCTCCCTATTGGCGGATAGCTTTTTGCTTAAGTTAAGCTGTCGGGGGAACCAGCTAAAACTTAGATCAGACCCCACAGTCCATCATTGTCGCAATTTCCTTCCAGTTGTGCAACTTTATTGTTTGTTGTTTTGTAGATACCGACAGATGCACGTTTAGAGAGAATGTAATACCATCACCTTACAAGGATCTACACCAAGTAGAGTATTTCTCTTCAGTCGAGTTTGAACTCCACAAAAGCAATTAAGTGCAGAGTAGTCATCCTCTTACCACCAAACAACAACTGCTAGCCAAAGGTATCTGCTCGAACAATCCTCAAGTGCAGAAGAAAAGAACTAAGTCATAACAGAGATTGGCGCATTTATGTTTAATTGAAAATTCTCACTTTAGATACAGCTGACAATCAGGATTATAATTGTCAGGCAATGCACTCACAATGCACAACAACAACAACAACAGTTCGCAGATTGTAAATGGATTTGCACCGGCGACATCGTATCGTCTCGATTTGTTTTGCCATTTGCCATTTTGTTGACTAATTATTGCATCATTTCCGGTCTGTCGCCCGCTCTGTTTTCATGATTATTCGTCCTTTTCCCTTTTGGCATACATTTCCCCTTTCTATGTGTAGGAAAGTTCTTTTATGGGAAATTAATTTTTCCGGTTGCAAAAAACCATCATGATGGTAATTTCTTTTGCTTATCATCATCTCATTGGTTTTTATACTTTCTTTTTCTTTGGAGAACAATGTTTCGAACGGAGGGAGGGAGAGAGTATGTAAATATTTCGCTATTACGACCGCAAGGTTAGGTTATAAAACAACCCTCGCACATGTGGGTTGAGATACATTTGTGGTAGATGTATGACTTTAACTAAATAATACGAGTTTTAATATCAAAAGGAAGAGCTGCCATCGCAACCACCGCAAGTTCGCTGGGATGTCAAGACTTTTATACTTTGAAAATAGAATTAATTTTCATAACTTTGGCAATTAAATGGATGTGCGGCGGGAGGAATGGTGGCCCAGTTTTTTTTTTTTTTTTCTCTCTTTTGCAAGTCTTTCTTTGTGACGCTTTATAATTGGGTTATCATTGTGAAGTATCCTTGAAGAAATGTGACTACGGCAAAAGAGGAAGCACTGACAGGAAGTTATTTAATAAATCAATGGGGAGGACATTAAATATTTTAATTTTACAAAGAATTTTCGAGGTTATTTTCCTATTGGTATCACAGTGGCCGAAAAAAGGTGGGTTTTTACTTTCATATATAGAGGGGGTATATAGAAATATAAAAACTTGGGCATAGTCCTTTCTGTATTTCTTGAAATTGCCCAACATCCAAGGGGACAAAATTCCTGAAATGACCAAGGGGAACAAATGCTTAATGGATTGCTGGTCCAACAGTTGGTAGAGCGAAAGGGACTATCAGCTACAAATCTATTGGCATCATCGGAAGATCCCGGTGCACCTTCGAGGGATAAGTAATCCATCGAATAATAGGCTCCATAGTATAGAAGGGCGAATGGAGGAGAAGATATAACTGAGAACTCTATTAGCTGCACAGGATATATGTACATATGTAGCCCAAAGGCTCAAGATACATCGAATACATTGGCTCGGCGAATAGAAAATAACACTAAAGCTAAGCGGATTGTCGGTTAACAGCCTCCAGGGGTGAGACGGCGGAGAAGACTAAACATGCGGTACAAAAAGGGATACCAGCCACTAAATGTGGACTTAGCTTTAAACCAAAATCCCAACTTTCACTCCTCCACTTGATTCACAACTAAACTGGAAGCTTAATATGAAACTAAGAGAGGTTAAGAAGGCGTGGCTTTCAACACCTGCTGCCTGTGGCGCGTCTTATACTTTCCTATGGATCGCTGTTCTAGTGGCCTGCGTTATGAAAAGATTTCAACACAACACTTATAAATGGCGGCCCTAGGCGCAATGGGGCCACGAGGAAGTGTCCAACCGAATGTAGTACTTCACTTTTGAAGGGATTATCAAGGGATTCGGGTAACTTTTTCAACCCACTTCACATAGCGAACTTTAGTAATGGCATCAGGGCTATATTCGCAACCACGGAGAAGTCGGAATTAGCCAAAGTGACAAACGAGACAACAATTTTCCACTATGCCGACGCGACGGTTCAAAAATTTAGTGTTATATATAGTGTTATATACTTCCTTCCGGATTCGTGCAGCACGCTGAAGTACTAGCTGTGCATGAAGTTTGCCGGCTACTCAAGAAACCTCGTCACCCCTAAACTATTTAACCATCCTCAGCCAGACCACTATCAAGACTATTACATCTGCCACCACATCCTCGAAGCTGGTGCAAGAATTAACTCTCCTCAGAATTCAGGTTTAGAATTTGCCTTCTTAAATCAGCGAGCAGGCGAGTTAATGAAGACGAGTTCAGCCTCTGATGGCTCCATTGCGGAGGTGGTGAACTTCCCACTAGAGGAAGAATCTTTGCGCACTACCTATCTCAATATAGCCACGGATTGAGCGACCAGACGATAATTTGGTACACACACAAGGTACAACAAATGGGATAACAAATGAAGAAGGCAAGCATGAGTCGCATGAGACTTCTGGAATCTTGTTGGCCAAAATCCAAAACACACTTAGATTTCTAAAAAAGTTTGGAGAGGACGCTCTTAGGTTAACTATTCTCACCAAGGCGAAGCAGAAGTGGAGGAGAAGCACTTAGAGATAGCGAGGCGAGCTCTGAACAGGCCATATCCTCTCCGAGTTCGAAGTTATTTAAATTTTAATAAAGTTAACCCTCCCCCGTACGCCCAAAATAACAAAAATTAATTTAAAATTCCAAAATTTGAAACCACAAATTACCAGTACCCATCCATTCTAATGTACGTTATCCAAAACCGAACATTTACTCACAAAATTCACTGCAAAAACATTGCAAATTGCAGATTAAAAAATATTTCCATCATTTCCAGAGGCTAATAATCCAATACCTTGCACAACTGCCACCACAACCATCGCGCATCTAAAACGCTAGCGCTTCCCGGCGCTCTTCCCGGCTATGCAGTCAATCATAAACCAAACAAAAGCCCCGTGCTGCATCTGAACAACAACACGATTTGCTTCAACCGCCCATACCCCGGCATTACACTGAATATTGTAGGTGCTAATGAGCACAACTCAGCCCATAACTAGAAAATACAATAAATTTCTGGCTGGAGAAACAGAAACAGCATCGAGACCATTCGTCCGCGCTGTACATTTTTCCGCCGCCATAAATGCTTTAATTAAATGGCAACCCAAACTCCAGAACAGCCTTCGAATAACAATAATCATAATAACATTGGTGGCGGAGCAAATAATGGAGTTTGGGGTGGCCATTGGCCAAAACGAATAGATTTGCTCACGAGATGGACAAAACCCCAACAGCCTCGGCAGCACACTTGCAGCCGGCTGTGTTATTTTGCTTCTGTTGTTTTAGAGTTCGCCTCACCCGGCCGCCATGGACAATGCAAATTTATTTCAGAACGACCGGACCAGTTGTGTGTGTCCTTTAAATTATGAATTGCATGTCGATTTGAGTGCAGGCGCCAAAACACTATTGGAACAACACGAACCAGTGTAGGGGTGGCTTTAGTTCGGCTGGTGGCCTTGTTCATGTATCGCTGCGTGATGTGCTGCATCTCTTGGTTCATTGTTTTCGCTTGGAATGGGGTAATTCGAGCGGTGGCAGAGACTGTTTCACGAAACGTGATCATTATGAAATACATGACAAAGTTTCAATAATTCCCGCTGAAGAAATTATCGCCTTCGGGTTACGAGGTACTGATTCAAGATCTAATTAGTCGGATGCTATTGCTTGACAGTGGTGTTGTTATGTTCTTAGGCAGCATAGTCTTTGAATAAAAATGAAAGTCATAATGAAATAGAAAAATTTTTAGAGTAGGGTTTTATAGGTAACTACTATGTTTTTCAAGACCCCCCCACCTCTTGTGAATGTTTGAAAAACATCAAAGCATATTACTGCTGGAAAGAAAGCAAATGAAGAACCCTCTATCATTCCCATACA
This sequence comes from Chalcosyrphus nemorum, assembly GCA_949716465.1. Classification (NCBI taxonomy): domain Eukaryota; kingdom Metazoa; phylum Arthropoda; class Insecta; order Diptera; family Syrphidae; genus Chalcosyrphus; species Chalcosyrphus nemorum. The sequence continues at coordinate 39,172,358 of OX454333.1, read as the reverse complement.
GCCTGAAACTGCAGGTCCTATCCACGTAGAAGTTAGAACTTGGTCATGGGCTATTTATGAGCAGATAATTGTTTCTTCTATAACCATAGAGGTGGCATCTAAACAGAATGTCGTCATTTAACTTAGAACTGATCAAAAACAGTACTGCTTCGCGCACAGACAGTCAGACAAACAGACAGACGGCATCAGCAGGCAGATAGAAAAACAAGTAAGCAAGTTGCTTCGATGTCTGCAAACTCCATAACAACCTCATAGTTCCAGTTCATCTTGATTACTAAGGTGGCAGCAAAAGACTGTTAGCCAATCCGTCGTTTTACATCATTGAAACCCTCCAATAGATCTTCGTATCAGAACAATTCTGGCCTTCAATCCAAACTTCGAGCGGCTTTGTGCCAGTGGTCAGGGACCCGGGATCACTACGAAGAATAACACAGACAGCAGTAATGAAAACTTATTTCTTTGGAATAAATGATGATTGTAGGGTGTTTCACATCGAAATGATGGCCATTACACAGGTTGTGGAGATTACTGGCTATATAAACGGCCAAGCAGGCGTTAAGACTCAGCGATCAGCTAGATCGATGTTGAAGGCAACTGGTGACAAGCTAGCAAGAAAGTGTCAACTCTATATACTATATGTATGGCAGGTTCTTCTCTTTGTAGCATTCCTAATAAGCTCTCTTCTTTAAAGTAGAAGATGAAGGCACCAGTCGGTCAAACTGGCACTGGTTTCAGCTTCACAATGAACATAGCTCCTTTTGGAAGAAGACAGCTATTGTAACAGTGCTCTCACTTCTTTGGTAGATGTTCTTATCCAACAAGGACAAGATAAATCGTTCATAGTTGTTAAAAGAAGCCACTAACTAGAGATAGACCTTTAGAACACTGGGCTTGCTCTGATGATCCATAGCCACTTCCGGTGCTGGCAATTTAAATTGACTCATGTCAGCGTATCATAGAGGTAGTAGTATCCCGTACTATCTGTAGCATCTAAGAATCTCAGCGAACAAACCAAGAAGGAAGACGAGGTATAAGCTGATACTACAAAGGGTTTACGTAACGTCTATGGCGAATGATACCAGCCGTAGAAGAGGGGTAAAGGGTAAAGGCAGATGGGCTCAAAGCTGAATCCCACCAATAACGTCTGAACAAAGAGAGCGCATGCGGACTGTAGTTACCATCTTACACAGTTTCTGACGGGCTTAATGGCTATTGAAAGCTCGCCCTTTTGCCCAGAATATCTTTAAGATGATAGAGATGCACAGCACATAATGTTCCATTGCAGACGCTTCCCAAGGGGAATAGAGAATCTTTCAAGTCCTAAGCCTAAGGGCCACACACTTTATGAGGTCAAAGGGTGACTGATTGGAAATCTGTTTTATCATAACGATCAGGAGCTTACTGAGACCCATTTTCCAATATTTTGTGTTCGAAATAATTCGACTTTGAGTTCGACATTTTGGGTGGAGGCCTCTTAAGCGGCAAATAGAGATAACAGAGCATAAATTGGTAACTAGCCTCGGAAAGTCATATCTATCCACCGCCGGGTGCAGGGGATGCATTTATTACAAAGACATATTATTGGCGTCGATTATTCAGGCATTCATTGCACATCTGTTAGCGCAGCAAAAAAATATAAATGTTTTCCCTACGTCCTGAGTGAAAAGTCCTACAAAATTCCATTTATTTGTAGGAGCCGGCGAGGATCATATTTATTAGATTTAATTCTCCACATGTCTGTGCTTTAATACGACTAAGAAAAATGTGTCCCCATACTGAAAGACCTCTAGTTCTCGATGTTACACAAAGTCTCTAAGGACTCGCTCCGGTGCAACAGAGATTACATTTGACACAGATTTCCAGATTTAATTTTATTTAATCCTTTCGTCCCCCATTATTTCCATGCACGTTCTGCAAAATTCGGTCAAAACTTCTTCAGTAAGCAGAAAAAAAAACCTTCCTTCTCTTTGTTTTTCTCCAGAGATTCAGTAGTCTGAACCACAATTGTTGCAATCCTGTGCAACTGTATGCATTCGGTCAGAACAGACGTTCCTCCCTTGC